>OY720637.1:33579475-36057475 GCA_963169105.1 Ceriagrion tenellum
GGGCTCCCACCTTAATCCCTAAAAAAGTTACGAGACACTATATGTTTGATCGTGGCAGTTTTTAACGAAGCGTGCTGATTTTCTTTTTATAAATTTTTTGTTAAATCTTTATAACCAAAGGCTACCGGCGTATTCGAGGTATGGTCTAACCAGAGCGAAGCAGTATCTCTCTTTTACTTTTCCATTCGAGGATCTTCCTATTATAAGCTTAACAAAACCTAGTATCTTTAATGCTGTCGCCCAAATATCTTGTATGTGTTTTTCCTACGTAATAACAGAAGTAACAGAATAACAGAAGAAGGCAATTCCAAGATATATAAATGTATCTGAAGATTTTATGTTTGCTTCATCAATAGTGTAAGTATGTGTGATGACTTTCGCAGGAAGTAAACTGTGGTGCATTTACTGAGATTTAATTCTTGTACCCACTCCTAGCACCACGAATTAACCCTGCATAGAAGGATATTTTTCAGAGGAAACCAGATCTAAACTTTAAAGTCTTGTGGAGGGCACTTCATGAGCAGTACTTATCACCATTTCCCACTTCATTATTTATCTTGTATCAGCATTAGCACTACAGTAGGAACCTTCCTGCTTTAGACGTTCTTTTTAAGAATTACATTAATTAATTAGATGATTTAAGTTACAGTTTACAGAGACCATTTTAACAAGTTATTTTAACGTCTGCCAGATGGGACGCTAAACTGTGGTCCCCTTAGCGTCTTTCGTCAAGAGCAGGCTAATGCCGACGCCGGGTTTCTCCCCACCCTTCCTCCCTCAAGTGTCCCCTATGACGGAGATGACCTTGGTTGTCAGTCGCCTCTCCAAATATCCAATCCATTCATTCAGAGAAAGCAAATCATACTTGCAGTAAAGAATAAAATAGAAGAAACCTTTCGCTAAGGTCGCAGAGGTGATAATTAAAGCCCAAGTTACAGTTTCAGGCTTCACTTTGTGGAACAGCGACACATGAAAAGAGAACTCACTTTGTTCTTTTCACACGATTTAATTCTCTCCAACTATGGTGTCGACAAAGTTATGTCATTATCAAGGTAATATATGGTCGGTCGGAGAGAATAAAATTGGATGGAAAGTACAAAGCAAGTTCTCTTTTCATAATTAAAGCCAAATTGGCCATACTAAATGGGTCAGCGGTGCCATTAACACTCCGAAGACATTGGCATTAGTTTTGCAGTTTCAAAATACTAAATTAAAATAGAAAGTATTTTTTTTAATAATTGCAGGTTTCCTTCGACTTCACGGATAATTTACGCGTGACAACCAACTTAAGTAGATCATATTTTTTCATTACTAAAAACAGGCTTCACTTCCCAGCTGCAAGACACCATTTACTCTCGCCTTTAATCTACGGTCTACGGTGGGATAAAAATTTGAAGGAATCAAAGCGGGAGGAGAAAGTGATTAAGAATGGGAAGGTTGGCACGGAGAGGAAAGAAATCCAACGTCGCGAAAGAAGAAATAAAAGAAGAAGAATGATAACGGAATGGAAAACAAAAGAGGAGCAAACGCCTCACTCAAACTGATCGCGAAAGTTTGGGAAAGACACCACCGCACAATTCGCATGAACGAGTTAGAATAATAGCAGATTTTTTTATACCGCTGGGGTGGGGTGGGGAGAAACGCAGACAGCGGTGAAAAGTGAATAATTTTCGCTCGGGTGAGCTCGTATCTCTGCGCAGCGTGCCAAGCCGTTCGCGCCCCGAGAACGAGAGACAGGGAAGAGATGAATATTCGCCGAACGAGATTGCTTTTCTTTTAATTTGGAGAACGGGAAGGATGCGGTGCTGAATGGGATCCGACGTCTCTCTCTCGGCTTAGAAAATGAGGATGTCTCAGATGCTCCGACCGTACTTAATGGATGGGTCGGGTGTTTCGCGGATTTCATGAGAGATGAATCCAGGCATAACGAGAGCACAGTAAAGTCATTCAGTCCCAACATCGTCATGTCCATACTTCAAGGAGTAAATAGGAACGGAGTGGATGAAGTCAAGCACCTGTTAACCGCCTATCGTGGGCAAAACAAAGGGATTTAGGCGGGATGGTAAAACCCAACATCATCCAATCGAAAATAGGTACGACTCAAAAATTGTCTTCCTGGTGTGGGAAAGATGATGAAAAATATTTCGTTTGTAAAATAAAATCTTAACGCTCTGATTTAGGAACTCAATTCTTTCAGGCATAACATTGTAAAAGTCCATTATTCCGCCATCTGAATGCACCTGAAGATGACGCAGAAGCGTTGAAATTAGTTGTACCAATTAAGAACTCTGCGAATTTAAACATGTTTGGTATTGTCATTATTTATTGAATAGTGGACTTCTACGAGGTTACGCCTAAAGGATTGAATTCCTATTTACTCCGCATTAGGCCTAAAGTTTTGATTTTTTTACAAAAAAACAAAATTTTCCCAATTTATTTCAACCAATTTTCTGAAAATTTAGAAATGTCGGGTACGGACAGAAACACTGTTTCAGTTTTGATTTATTTGCAAAAAAATTCCCTATTTTTTTTCAAATAACTTTCTGAAAATTTAGAAAGGTCGGGTCCCGACAGAAACACTGTTTAAACAATGTAGACGATGGTTTAAATATAAATATCACTTTAAAATAGACTTTTAGAATGGAATAAACTTGTAGAAAACATAATTCCTAAAAAACATGAATTTTTACAAAAAAAATTTAAAATGTTAAAATAATTTTATGCATGTTGTAGAAAGGCTAAAAACAAAGACACCCTCTTTTGTTTAGCTAACTGAACCTTTCGACAGCTTATGAGTGATATGTCAATTTAAGATGTACACCTTCCGAAAGACTATCACTCACACAATTCATGGGTGGAAAGAGGTGAAATAAAACCATAATTAGGGAACCTTACATTGAATGTAATGAACTTAGAGTAAATCGGAGCATATCGGCGCACTTCGGCGAACACGAACGACGATTAATGGGATAATTTGTACCGGAGTAACGTGCGTTAAGACACCATAAGGTGTCATGCTGAAATTACACAAAATACTTTGACTTGGTGAAGGAGTTTTAAACGTACCGCGTGAACAAAACGAGTCACGTTAAAGACTTACATAGAAATTTTCAAATAGTTACTTCAATTTTTCAGTTGTATTAGAGTACCTATATTATTGCACCATTACATACATACATACATACCCATCACGCCGTTCCCTTCCGGGGTAGGCACAGGCAAAATGTTTCACTCATTAATACATAATTGTACACCTAACTCTGCTTCAATAATTTTCTCCATACTGACCTATTCTTGCAAACCTCTTTAGCCTCATTTACCCCCATATACTGTTTCATACACGCACTCCTGTTTTTCAAATCCTAATATTCCTCCTAAGAATTTCCTCCACCACATTATACCACAGCTTTCTCGGCCTACCTCTACGTCTCGCACCATTCATTTCACTCATATAAATCTGTTTCGTTATTCGAGTCTCATCCATTCTCACAACATGGCCAAACCGAAGAAGCACACTCCTTTCATACACGTCCATTACTGGAGCATTTAACCCACATTCATTCATGACCCACTCATTCCTGACCCTATCCATCCTACTTTTGCCGCAAATACTCCTCAGATAACTCATACCCACGGCGTTTAGTCTACTCTTAGGTCTATCCTGACATACCCATGTTTCACTACCATATGGCAAAGTGGGAAGAAGTACACTTTTGTACACGGAAATTTTCGCTTCCTTAGACAAGCACTCATTCCTGATTTATTGGTATTATTACTCATTCCTTGATATGCTCCACATGCTACTTACCACTTTCCTTCCAGCATTTGCACGTCTCTTTATCTTCTTATCTATTCTTCCATATTTCTCATACATCTTACCTAAGTGCACCATTACTTTCGAAATGGTTGCACCATTAATTTCGAAATATTTAATTCACGCTTTTTTCAGCTGCTGAAATTAAAACGTGGGTCATTCCACGCCACTCACGCCACCACTCAGATTTTGATGAAAATTTGAGGAAACATATGACTTTTGAAATAATGAATACGATTTATTTATAGCTTCAAATTTCATACACTCAGCGTAAGCAAGGAAATTTGAATTTTTAATCTCCCATCTGTAGTGAACAGTCAGAACAAAATTAAAACGAATTATGGTGTAATTTCGTCATCGGTGATGAGATCATTCTTCAGCGGACATCATTGTCCCGCGCTGTTTAAAATATTTCAAAAGTTATTATTTTTTTAAATCAATTTTTGGTCACCGTAGGCACTTCACGCTAAAAAAATGCAGCAATATACGCAAAAGCAATGCAAATGTTGAAAAACTCAGTCTATTGGTATGGAATGAGCGTTACGGTAAAAATTTCAAGTTTTTTCCTCTCTAAAATGGAAGAAAACCCTCTCAAAGTTTTTACATTATATGCATAATAAAACAAGGGAAGCTGAGTAAAAAATAAGATCTGGAGGAAAAAAGAAGCACAAACAATTTAAACTATAAAATATATATTATTAAAAAGTTTAAACAATGAATAGTTTAATGGATATTTTTAATTAAAATTTAGATAAATAAAAACATTTGAACGTCTTTTTACGTTGATTCTTCCCTGAGATATGTGATTACGAAAATCTAACGGAAGTGAAAATCGCCATTTTGAAATACGGCCGTCATTCAGCTGTTTTTAAAATTTTTGAAAAACACTAGGAATAGTACATATTATTTTATTAGGCAAACGTTTTCTCAAATTTTCGTGAAAATCTAAGAGGTCAAGGGTCAACTTTGGTCCGAAGTGGCGTGGAATGACCCACGTATAATTCGAATATGATCTACATTTTGGCTATGGAACTATCTCGCTTAAAATACCTTAAAACCGATGTACGGTTTATATGAATTTTCTCGTCAGCGACCCCGATCGTGACAGTGTATTTCCGAAACCGACCTCCAGCGAAAACTCATTTTTTCCCACGCGACCTCGCGGAATACATTTTGACTGGAAGACGAAGTGGTTGCCGTTCTCACTCGTCGAAGCCACTCCACTTCGTTCCTCTTTTGTTTTATTTTGGTCATATTCATCCACGTTCTTCCTCTCGTCTTTCTCGCCTCGTCCCTCGCCCTCGGATACGTTTCTTCCCGTTCCTTCCAACACGGAGAGAGAGGAAGAGAGAGAAGGCACTTAACGTCTTTCTCTCGTCCCCTTTTATTCGACTTTTTTCCCTCCCATGTCCTCATTTTTTTCCACCGTTTCCATCTCTTTTCCCTCTTCCCTCCATGCACTCGGCAGCCGCTTCGACGCCAACCTCCCCGCTTCCTCCCAAGCTTCCTCTTTTTCCTCAACTCGCTTGCCTTCTCACCACCGTATCCTGCATGCTCTCGCGCGTTTGCTGACGATGCGTTAGTTGTGCCCAGTCCAGGATTTTTCACCAACTTCACGCGCAAAACTCAGGTTTTTCCAGCTGTGACGTTGCCCATATTTCGTTCGGGTGGATTCATAATAATTATTTGCTTGGAAATGGGAGAGTTCCAGATGAATTCAATATTTCCCTCTGGGAAAAATTGTGCATTTTGTGGCTAGTCCAGTATTTTTTATCAACTAAAAACGTATTACTTGGAATAGGCTGGTGAAGAGCTTGATATGGAGCGTTAGCGCTATATGGTGCAGAGATGTGGACCCTCAGAAAAGAGGACGAGAATCGGCGGCAGGAATTTGAGATGTGGATGTGGAGAAGGATGGAGAAGGTGAGGTGGAAGGAAAGAAAGACTAACGAGGAAGTGTTTGAGACGGTGGGCGAGGCAAGAAAGCTTATGAATGTAATCCGTGATAGGCAGGGTAGGTGGTTGAAGGATGTAATGAAGGGCGACGGGTTGTCGAAGAGAGTGATAGAGGGAAGGATGTTTGGGAAGCGAAAAAGGGGAAGAAAGAGAATAGGTTTCATGGACGGGATGAAGAAGGGTAGATCGTATGCTGAGGCGAAAAAGGATATAGATCCCAAACAGAGGAAGATAGGCCCCTGAACGTGTAGAAAACCTGGAGGAGATTCTCTGACATTCAACAAAACCTACCTTTACCGGTAGAATACTTAAATAAAATTAAATAAGCGTTAAACTCACGTTTTCCCAGCTGTGACATTGCCCGGATTTTGTTCGGGTGGGTTCATATTAATTATCTGCTTAGAAATGGGAGACTTCCAGATGAATTCATTACTTAGTTTGGGTCGAAATTGTGCATTTAGTAGTAAAGAGTTCAATTGTGACTGCAGGGTTTGAAATGATAACAAGAATATTTTTCTCTGTACTCTGCAGCTTCTGGAAGAATTAAATAGCCTACGAATTGAGATATATTCTACCTGTCTGACTATTTCTTAAACCATAGGAAAATCCCGCTCATTGGGTTACATTTATCCTCTCTATTGTATTAGGAGTTCATATTGAAAATACTGGGCGATCTTTGGCGGGAAAAATTTGCATTTAAATATTTTATTTGACTCTTGGTACGACCCCATAGACTGTAGCTCTTTGCGGTAGCATGCAAGTACCTCTGGCATTATATGCTAGGTGCCTGTTCTTTTAAAGTTCCGTAGTTCTTTGAAAATGTCAATAGTAAACACCTTTGCTTTTAAGGTTTGGCTTCACCCGAGGACTGAGGCGCTTCGAGCACGCATACGGGTACCTCCGGCATTGTATGCACGGTACCTGTGAGGACAACTTGCTCCTTAAGTCCTCATGAGATTCACAGTGGATGAAGACGCCTGGGTAGGTTAATAGGTTAGAGGACTCGGTACGAAATAGGGTGATCTGGGTTCCATTCCCAGTCCACGCGAATGACTTTTCCACTGTGAATTTCACGTATTTTGGAGTTTATAGAACGGATTGATTGAATTTACATTGAATCAAATGTGTATAAATGTCTCATTTTTCATCGGTTTCGGATTTCGCCTACTGTATTAGGACGAATTATCTACGAAAACCAAGGTGTCAATGTATAGTGGTTGCAAAACTTGCAGTTAGTTGCTTGAACTGAGCGTCAAGGAGGGAGAAGGCTTGCATATATATAGGTACGAAAGGAGTGGGGTATAAAGCTTCGGGGAGAAAACAACATATGGAAACGCGGGAATCCAAACGCAGAGACTATAGGCATAGAAAAAGTTGCAGGTCCTTACTAGGACAGAGCTTAAACCCATTGGGAATGAATCCAGCGTGTATAAAAAGGTCGAAAAATAAATGAACTAATGCTGAGACTCTCTGAAATAGGCCCTTGGGCCCTCTATCTCTCTCGATTTTGTTTACCTCTCCCAGGCGTCATGCTACATGCAGGCGAATGCCACCAAGTTTTCCCATACCTAAACCTAATTCTTCGGTGAAGAGTCAGTTCGCGGGAACGAAATCTTTCACTAAAAAGGGTCTTCTGCTTAACTCCCCACTTGTACCATCGAGGACAAGCGGGTGGGCAGGTGAGGGAAAGATAATGCAGCATCGCATGTAAGATTTTTCTCCCATGAATGATTACAGGCAGGTGCAAAATTTAGGAAAATTGGTCCCGTAAGGATCGTAACTTAGTGTACGTCACAAGCTGCTTGTAAACGCCACTTCGAAGAAATACCTCCCGCGAATTTGGCTTGGAAAGGCGCGAGATGGTCGTACGTCTATGAAAAGCGCAGGAGGGGAGGAACTTGGCGCATTAAATGATGCTTTTTCCTCCAATCGGGAAAAATGAATGTCCTTACATTCATGCCCCAAGGGCAACCTCTGATTGCTAACTAATCGAGCAAAATTTAGAAGAGACGGTTACTTTAGCGGGACCTGACCGAACATTTTTTTTGTGGAAAAAATATAGACACTGGCGACAGCATTGGAATGCTTGTTTGCTTGTAGTCATCTTTTCATTAGCATTTTACATTTATAAATACTAGCTGCTCGAAGTTGATACGAACGCCTAAAGAAAGGAAATGCAATAAGGACTATTATTCAACCAAATTACGGATTTATTTTCGATTATGTGAAATTTTTATTTAAAAAACATTCGTAAAATTTCTCGAAATTGCAAGTTTTTAGTGAACCGTCCCCTTGACAACCGACAATATTGTTGAAGCCAGTTTTAAATATTAAGGGAAATACAAGTGCCTACAACGAATCAACTGGAAATGATGAGTGGCTTTTGCAACAAGAAAATCATAACCTGAGCGATGGAAAAATAGTTTTAAAACTCTCAGGAAAAACAGAGACGTGGGATGTGGTAGAATGAATAATATGAATATGGTACAATAATAATATAGTAACTAAACAGCATCATTAGGTGGGACTACAGTATCCAATCTTTATTAAATGCGAATCTTAATATTAGTTTTACATCTTATCTTATCTGCCTAATCCATTTACCCCAAACTGAGGCAGAAATTTATTGGATATCAGTTGCTTATCATTAGATTTTGCTGCAAGATCAGTAACATAATCTGAAAAACATAAAACCAACAAAGGAAACCCGTTAATCCATTTTTTGAGATCAGTAAATTTATTAAAGCCAATATAAGCCAATGACTTTACTGCATTAATTAATGTCATCCCTTCTGTCGGCAGCCCTCCGACTGCCACGACATTTTCAAATTTTAGAATATTCTTTCTCTTTCTGTTCGAGGCTTTCGCAGTGCTGGATTGCAGTTCTCTCCATTGTTTTCGGGTTAGCTGCGTCAAGTGCTGCTGATTGTTCGCAATGCTTATTTTTGAAGAAGGAAGAAAATGAAGGAAAAGAAGGAGATTGCGGCGACTCCAAAACCAAGAGGATTTGCAACTCTCCCTTTCATCGCCGGCACCACGGAAAAGATCGGGAGAATTCTAAAAAGACACGACACAACACCGAGATATAGTGCTATGGAGAAGATTGGCCAACGTCTTCCTAACTGTAAAGACAGAATCCCTGACTTGCAATATGAAGGAGTGTACGAGATTCCCTGCAGCTGCGGCCAGATATACGTCGGGCAAACTAAGAGAGCCATCTCCGTCCGACTGAACGAACACCGCAGGGCTCTCAAAAATAAGTATTGCGAACAATCAGCAGTGGCAGAACATGCGTTCACTAATCCCTGCCATCAGATTATGATTGATAAAGCAAAACTCCTAGCCAAAGAAAAGCATTTCCCTCGCATCATCCGGGAGGCTATTGAAATTGAAAAAGTAGCAGACAATTTCAATAGAGATGATGGGCATAGACTGAACACCACTTGGAAAAGACTCATACGCAAAAGCGCGCCAAAATCGGGGTCCTCGACGCTGATTGGTCGCGCCACTGGTAGGCCAACCTGAGGATGGTATATATATATATATATATATATATATAAATACGTTGATGGATTGGAGTCAGCCATGCGGCGATGAACACACGATGTGGATAGGATGGAGGAGATAGACACACAAAAAAAGAGACGATCACACTTACATAGCTAGCTTTCGGAACTAGTCCGTCTTCAAGGCGTATCACGGAACAAATGTCGTGTGCGCTGGTGAGGATAGGGGTAGGAGGGGCGGTATGTTAGGGGAGTGGGGATGGGGGAAGGGGAAGGGGTTTTTCCCAGCGGTTGACGAACGGTTCTTGAAAAGGGGAAATTTTTACCAGCTCGTGTCTTGGCCGGAGAGAGCGGAAGGGGTCGCAGTGAGGGTGGGGGGGGGGAAGAAGGAAGGGAAGGGGGTAAATGGAAAACAATAACAATATATATATATATATATATATATATATATATATATATATATATATATAGGGCCATTTCCATCTGTCGGCACTCAGACCTGATCTGAAGATGTGGCCAGCATAGGCCACGAAACGTCATCTGAATAAAACTTGACGCAGCTAACCCGAAAACAATGGCGAGAACTATTCTTTCTGTACCCCACAGCATTATTGAGAGGTTGAAATAAAAAAAAAAACCACAGAAAATAAAAATTAAGACACACCCTAACTCGCTGGGACATCCCTACTCCACCTAAACCTCATTGGTCAAATAACTATGAGAGATGAAGAAAATAAACGGATGCGACTGTTGTATAAATAAAAAAAGCACATCTCAGGAAATATCCAATCAATCAAGACGAGGAAAATATGTGATTTACGAGGGAAAAAAATCCTCACCTGTGACAACTGAGAGGTGTAATCGAATTTTTTTAGAAAAATACCAGGGGTTTAAGTTTGCGTAAGAGTCATTATAAACAAAAAAATAATTTAATGAAGAGAGAAGATTAATTTTTAGAAAACTTTGAAGAGATTTTACATAATTTAAGGAATCATAAAGCGTAGACTGAGTTCATTTTAAAAATTTTCAGAATTAAGACTAAAATAATTTGCTTTTGCTGGAGCTTCCAAAACTCACATAGTATGCGTTCATCTGTAGAATCAAAACTTAACGTTAGTGCTCATAGGAGCAAGGTTGTCGGCACTAAATCCTGGGGAAGACGTGCCGCCGATAATGTCTTATAAAGGCTATTTATCAGCATTGTAACGTTGTCCTCCGAAAGACGTCCACCATTTAAGAGTATGTAACGATGCCCCTGGATCCAACACAATTAAAAAGGCCATGCATGAATATTTCAGAAAAAATTAAATTTCCTCCATTACATCTGAGATTGGGTTCTACTTGACCCATAGCGCCATACACATTTGAATCATCCTTAAGCTATGTGTTAAGGAACAGAATTAGAAATTTCCACTGGAAGCACAACCAAGCAGAAATTCACCCCTTTGATTGCCATTACCTCCCACGTATTGTGGATCGTGAAATTCCGTTGGACTATGTCATGATACCAGACAGTTTGACGTATACCACCTCAACAGAGCACTTCTATTAAAAAGAGCCGCTACACTTCTTTAAATATAAGATTCCAATGTTTAAAATATCCATATACAAATAAGACGGATTAGTTGTCTATTACAACATAATAACTATATCCTAAACTTCTCTCTTCATTTCAAACATGGAAAATTTTCAGCAAAATGGCACTTTTTCAGAGCCTCGCTAGTAGAAGATCGAGGTGACGGAGGAACTTTGAAAAGGTTGGCTACACGATATCCTCAATGGTTTGAGAGTTAACTTTGTGGAATATTGAGTTCATATTGAGATGAAATAAGAATACTTTGTAAAAATCCACACAAAACTTTAATGGTATAAGCCCGACCGGTTTCAACACTTTCGTGTCATATTGGCTCTAAATATTCATCTCAATATTGTCTACGCGAGCTAGCCTTCAGCTGCCGTGCGAGTATCATATCAAAAAACCCTAGACATTGTTTGACTGGTCCATAGAGAGATATTCAGGAATAAATGTTTGCTTTTCTGAGAATGGGGATGTGAAAAAATACTTTAGTATTTGCAAAAAGATTTCGTCAAGTATCTCGCACCGTAGGCATAAGGAAGTATCAAGCTGTAATTCCATAGGCTAATGGAGTGTCATTGGCCCAGAAGATGCAACCTTTAAATCATGGAGCATCCATAAAGCTCGATTAGCAAAAGAGCAATACTGGGTTTTCAATACTACATTTTCCCTTAACAATCTCTACAAGGTAGTGTAGCAAGCTTTTGAAGCCATATATAATATAAAATACGGTGCTCCCATTGCCAAACCCTTTTAATATGCACAAGTAATTTCAACTATAATAACTATTATCTTGTTATTATTGTTATTTACCATAGGTTTTTAGTGCTCCATTACACTTCAGCGGTGGACATAACTACTCCTCCTAACTATCATTTGTCAATTAGCAGTGAGATATGAGGACAATACGAGGATGCGACCGAAAAAAGCACTTCTCAGGAAGTATCCAATCAATCTAGATAAAGAAAAAATTTGATTTACGAGGGCAAAAATTCCTCACCTGTGACAACTCCAGGTGTATTCGTAATATTTTCCTCCCGCGGTTACACTCAGGTGATACGGTCGAAGGAATTCCGCAACTCTTCGAGGAATCTTGACGCATTAAATCAGTTAAGCGTTTCAAGTCCCCGCTAATGAACTCGAGCACCAACATGAATTATAGGAAAAACTGAACAACCGTGTGACATGTAATATCGGATGGTCGGAAGAACCTCGTTTCGCTAATGGCTCTAAAATGACGACAGTATAGGGAGGGAGACATTTTAAGAGTATTGCTCGACTCTCCCCTGAATACGTTAGTTCAGCGTTACGCAAAATCATTAGTAAACAGAGACAAATGTCAACAGTACAAAGACTGAAATTTATTTTGAGAGCCAAATATTTTAAACTTAAATTATATGGATAAGTAAGACTAACGAGGAAGTGCTTGAAAGGGCGAGCGAGGAAAGGAATCTTCTTAATGAAATACGAGCACGGCAGAGTAGGTGACTGGAGGATGTAATAAGGGGCGAAGGATTGCTGAAGAGTGTGATAGAGGCTAAAGTACTGGCTTCCCATTCCTTGGATCCGGGTTTGAGTCCTGCCAGTAGTGGATGCTTGTCAGTGCAATTTTGATCCCCATTTGGGTTCGTGGACCCTAGGAAGTAGGAGAGGAAAGGCTGCAGAAATTCGAGATGTGGGTGTGGAGAAGTATAGAGAACGTGAGGTGGATGGAGAGGAAGACTAACGAGGAAGTGCTTGAGATGGTGAGCGAGGAAAGGAAACATTTCGAGAAATGAAATCCGGGATCGGCAGAGTAGGTGGCTGGAGGATGTAATAAGGGGCGATGGGACGATGAAGAGTGTGATAGAGGGAAGGATGTTGGGCAAGCGGGGAAGGGTAAGAAAGAGAATAGGTTTTATGAACGGGATGGAGAAGGGCAAATCTTATGCTGAGGCAAAAAAGGTAATACTAGAGGGAGATAGGCCCCTGAAAGTGTAAAAAACCGGGAGGAGATATTCTGACATTCAACAAAACCTACATGAAACAGTAGAATACTGTTAAAAAAGTACATTGTGGGGGTACTCCTAAGCTGCTTAAAATTAACTTAATAAACTTTCCTATTAGTTTTAAGTATTAGTTAAACTATAGGTACGCACTTTTGTGAAAATGCCACACTCAAAGGGCCAAAGAGCCACATGTGGCTCGCAAACAGAGGTTTGTCATTCTCTTCGTTAGTTCATTATAATCAACCGTTACGCACGCAAGCGGTCATGTGGTGCTTACATTTCCTCTGCTGAAGTTGTTTTCTTCGATTGATCACCAGGTCCAGGAATGGTTTATGATACAATTTCGACATATATGTGGCTGAAAGCAGTGACAATTCGCTGACATAAACTGGATGTCGATATAAAACTGTATGAAGAGAATATTCCGATGACATAATATTTTATTGATGTAAATTTACCTCGACAAATTTCTTCGAAGGATTATTCATCTTGCAAGCAGATGGAAAAAGGCTGAAACAAATACCATCCTTTAGATACCTCTGAAGAGTTATAACATGGAAAGGAAGCTGTACGGAGGAAATGAGAAGTAGAATAATAACAGGGAAAGGCAGCCTTCAAAATGTCAATCAACTACTTTCAGCCAATGCAATAAACATAGGATTAAGAAAAATGTTTGCTAAATTACTTAGAGTTTTATGCTTTATGGAGCAGAAACATGGACAATCTAGAGGAAAGGAGTAAAAGAAAATGTAGAGGAGAAATATCTGGTGTTTTGAAATTTGACTATGGATAAGAATGGAAAGATTAAAATGGATTGATAAAGTGAGAAACGAGGAAGTTATGCCAAGGATGAATGAGAAAATGGATATTTGAAGATCAATATGAAAGAGGAAGGAAAACTGGATGGAACACGTCCTAAGGAAAGATTGTCTGCCGAAAAGAATAATAGAAGGAAAGATTGAGGGAAAGAGAGTGAGAGGAAGACGAAGAAATAACATGCTGACAGATGTTATGAATGGAAGGAGAGCAGAGGGAGGCAGCATAGGATAGACGAGCATGGAGGGAGCAGTTAAGTTGAAACCTGTCTGTGGACAGATTCACCTTAGAAGAGAAGAATTTCACCCAATATCGCAGTCGCTACTGGTTATTCTTCCGCTGGAAGTTAGGTAGATTCTCATAGAAAAAAATTCATAATGCAAAGCTCCTCATTCAAACTGTCAATTCTTTCCACAGCTTTTAGCCAATACGCCCCTTGTTTCCTTTCATAATCATCATTATATTTACATAAAAGGCGGCCCATCGATTAAGGTAATTCCAGGTGGAGATAGATTACCATTTACAATCTCAGGCATCTATCTGCAAATATGATTCCATTTCCCTACTCTCCTCGTTCTTCTTCCCTTCATCCTATCCTTGAAGCCCATCTTCTCTATTGTTTCTCATCCCCGATTATCCAACATCGTCCACTCTCTATCACGGCGTAAATTATCCTTTTACTTCTTATTCCTCCTCCCTCCCAACCACCTGCCCTACTTATCACACCTACTCCAACAGTTTCGTCAAAATTATCTCTATACCGAGCGCATCGATTAGGGTAATTCCAAGTGGAGATAGATTACCTTTGACAATCTCTGGCATCTATCTCCAAATAAGATTCCATTTTCCTACTCTGCACCCTTCATCCCATCCCTAAAGCCTTGTTTCTTTAAATTTAATATTAATTCGTAAATGTTTCTCCGGTTTGACACCGGGTAAGATTATAGAAATACACCAATGTTTCGATGGTTGACTCAGTCATCGTCATCAGGATAATGAGTCGAGAGAGAATGCTGGCGGTTATATATATCCGTGGATGCTTAATTTGAACTCTTTGAATTTGATCAATTACCGATCTCCAAGTCTTCATTAAGTTGAAGCCGTTATCTCTATTAATGTCATTTTGCGCCACCTGTATCAATATGGCTTCTTATGTTAGTATTTACCTATATTTGGACGCCCGGGCATGTGGCGTAAAATTAGGGAAATCGACATGATGACCAAGGGCAAGGCTATGCTCCGATAATGCAGACTTTTCCGGTAGGAAAAGTATAATGTTCCTTTCATGCTTTTTGATTCTTTTCTCGATGGTCCTTCCTATCTCGCCAATGTACGCCCTACCACACTTGCATGGTATGCGGTATACTCTGGTTATTTTCAGGCCGAGGTTGTCCTTAGGGGGTGACCAAATTCGAAGAGATCGAAATATTAATCATTGTGAGGTGAAAGGGGCAGGAAGATAAGAAGAGACTAAGCTCATTCGAACTATGGTGTTATAGACGTATACTTAAAATTAAGTGGACAGATAGAATATCAAACGAAGAAATACTAAATGATTTGAAGGAGAAAAGAAATTTATGGCAATCGATCGTTGACAGAAGAGACCAACTTATAGGGTATATAATGAGACATGGGGGAATCCGATTGATAATCCTAGAGGGACATGTTAGTGGTAAAAGGCCCAGAGGAAGACCACGGCTCCAGTTTATAGACCAGATAATGAAGGATGTCGGATGAAAGAACTACGAGAAAATGAAAAGGAAGGCGGAGAGACGTGAGGAATGGAGAGAGCCAACCAGTCAAGCTGTTGCCAACCAATCTACGGATTGACTACCAGAGGAGAGGAGGGAGGTGAAAATATCTCCCAATTTTTTTTCTTATAAGGGGATAATGAACGTCTCACTAGTATTTCGGAGGTAAGTTTTTAGAATTGAACGCCAAAATCTTTAATTTTTCCCTTTTTTATGCCTTTGTATTTATAATTTATAGTTTAAAAAGTGGGAAATTGCGAGGCATTCTTTCTTTCACTACATATATGTCCTAACTTCTCCCATTCTTGTGATGTGTTCACCATCGTTTCACTTTCTCTCCCTCTCATCCCTTCCCATCCTTTCACTTTTTCCCTGTTCTCCATCCCTCTCTCTCTCTCTCTCTCTCCCTCTCTCTCTCTCTCTCTCTCTCCCTTTCTCAACTGATACAGCCTTTTGTCCTTTTCCAACCTGGTCGATACAGACTAAAATGAAAGCGAGAGAAAAAAATCACGAAAAAACTCGCCCATCCAATCATGCAAATCCCTTTCCAAAAGCGGGGGGGTGTTCTTTATTTCACACCTGCGCCATCGAGGGAGAGAGGAACTTTTATTTTTCGCCTCTTGGGCCGAAGCCCTGCCCCCCCCCCTCCCGCTTTTCCCTCACGGTCCACTCTTGCCGAAGTCGAGCCTCTCCCGTTAGGGTTGCGGCGACGGAGTTTGCGAGAAGTTTCGGGCCTTATCACCCCATGTGCATATATTCATAAATTTGGTCGTCGTCGGCCTTAGTAGTCTCCCTGTACGCGGTGCTAAACTTCTCTGCGATAAAGAAAAGGGGTTCTCACCCTGCGGTGTCGTCGTTCCCTTTAAAAGTGGCCTTCTTCTCACTCTCGCACGTACACCCTGACTGCCTCCCCAACAAGGATCAGGGTGGCTATGCATGGTCGATGTGTTTCGTGTTTCTCTGTAGTACGATCCACTTTTTCTTTTTTTGTTCTGGACTTGTGTGATAACCACCCTGCTGACCTTCATCTACATTCATGTATTCCCCTGCGGACCGCAGTCAGTCCGCCATGTAGTTTGAAGGGAGAGAAAACGTGGATTCGGTCAGGAATGAAACGGATCCATAGCCTTGTTTATTTGCATGAGTCGAGTACTATAGGGAATGCTGATTAATTTGATCTTGATATAAGTCATGGTAAATACAATCATCTTCGAGGGTTGTTCAACACAATGGACCAAGTTTCCAGGAATACGGCATGAAAATAAATAAGATGAAGACTGACATCCTTGTAGCAGGAAGAGAGAATCTGAATGCGGAAGTCACACTGAGAGGAGAGAAATTAGAGCAAGTGGATTACTTCACCTATCTCGCAAGTTCAATCACGTGGGACGGAGAAATTACGAAGGACACCAGACGATGAATAACCCAAGCAAAGAAAGCATTCATGGTATAAACACAATTGCTGTATTCAAATAAAATTGGACTACATTCTACGAAACTCCATGGGGGAACATTTGCGTGGTGCGTGGAGCTCTATGGATCGGAAGCGAGGATCATTGGAAAATCTGACCAGAAATGAGTAAAAGCCTTCGAAACCTGGTGCTGCAGCAGGATGCTGAAGATAAAATGAACGGACAAAATAAGAAAAAACGGGGTGTACAGGAGAGTAGAGGAGGAAAGGACCATATGGAACACTATAGAGAATAGAAGAACCAGATTGATTGGGCATCCCCTAAGACACAATGGGTAAGTGAAGAACATAATTGAAGGCAAAATAGAGATGAAATTCCCCAGAAGAAGACCCAGGAATAAGTTCATGGATCAATTAAAGAGAAAAGTACATAGGAACATACCAATGCGAATTTTGCGAGGTATACCGCCGCTATCGTGTTCCGTAGGGTACTCATTCCGAATTCCTCACGAGTGTTTGTTCGCAGGGGTATTATTTCTTTCAAATCTGTACTTTCTTTTCCGTATTTTGGACATTCATTTATTCCATGTTTAGCGCTGTCCGCTCCTTAATTACAACAGCATTCACTTAGGTTGCTTTCCCATTCTCTTTCAATAATCCTTGAAATCTCCGTGTCCTTGTTAGAAACTGCCTAGTTAGTCTGCCATTTTCGAAACCTGGTGCTGGAGGAGGATGCTGAAGATTAAATGGCCGGACAAATGAGAAATTATGAAGTTTACTGAAGATTAGAAGAAGAATGGACCACATGGAACACCATACAGATAAGAAGAAGCAGATAGATTGGACACACCTTGAGGTCCAACAGAGTTGTGAAGAACATATTGAAATACAAGAAAATATTGAGGAAAACTCCCTAGAGGACAACCCAGGTGTAAGTTCATAGTCCGCGTAAAGAGGGAAGTACATCGGAAAAGTTACCAGGTGAGAAGGAAGAAAGCAATTGATAGGGAATGGTGGAGGGCTGCAGTCAACCTATCCTAGGATAGAACGACCAATGATGATTGCGATGGAGGTCCTGTGTGGTCCATGGGAAGAAAGAATTGTTATAACTATCCAATCGGCGGTGTATCTCTCTTTTTCTTTTTTGAACCATCATTTCTCCAAAACAGTATGCTGAAAGCCACCTCATGGATGTGTGGCAGAAGGTGAATTTTCATTGACCAGCACTACACTATTGAAAAAATTTACTAGAACTTTGTATTTCCACAGAATATTTTATTCGAACACGACCATGGTTTCGACGGTTAACGTCATCTTCTGGTGAGGAATACATTGATACACCTTCTTAAATACTCAGATGACACGTGACATAGACATAAAATCAAATCTGAGAAGTGGAGGGGGAAGCGGTAGAGGAGAGTGGGAGTTGGGAGGTTGGGTCTTCCCCAGGGTGTAGGAGTCGAGGAATGTGGGGTCCTCGACTCCTACACCCTGGGGAAGACCCAACCTCCCAACTCCCACTCTCCTCTACCGCTTCCCCCTCCACTTCTCAGATTTGATTTTATGTCTATGTCACGTGTCATCTGAGTATTTAAGAAGGTGTATCAATGTATTCCTCACCAGAAGATGACGTTAACCGTCGAAACCATGGTCGTGTTCGAATAAAATATTCTGTGGAAATACAAAGTTCTAGTAAATTTTTTCAATATGTCTAGTAAATTCCACAAAGTTACGCCGGAAACCATCAATTTTAGCACTACACTATATGCTGCAAGTTTTCTAGAAACTATGAGAAGAGTTTTTTTTTAAGTAACGCACCGAGTTACAAAAGTTTCGCGATGGGCACGAAAGACGTAATCTTAGTTCAACTTAACTTATGAATACAGAAGTATTTGATAGCGAATCAATTAAATAACTATATCATCTGTCAAACGACCTAATAATTAAGTCTCTTTGGCCACAATTGTGGTGTCGAATTGTTCGCTCATATATGAATGGCATGTGAAACCTGTCCGTCTGGACGTCGATTGCCCAAAATATGATTATTCGTGAAAAGAGTGTAACATATGCGGGTGACCAATTAGTGTGACACAATGGAGATTGTTTTACTCCCATTCTGCATCCACAGGTGTAGTGTGGTTTTCAGATATTATCCTAAGTATCTGCGTCAGCAGCACTCCAAATAAAACATTTAGCAAATCCTTTCCTTGCGCCTACGTTGATTGCTTTGGGTATTGAGTTTGAAGAAGCAAATGGAAATTAATAAAAATATGAAAACTGCAAAGAATTCTTTCTTTCACCAAGAGTATGTTTCATCACATTGGCCTTGATACGACATCATTCAGGCCTATGCATGGATTAAAAAAATAATGCACGGTATAAACAGACTACTACTGCATATAAACTTATTAAATTTATGATATGTATAATCACATATATAAAGGTTAGGAGCCAATTGATATTTTAAGGGTGGGACTTCTTAGTAGCAGAAGGCTAAATTTTTGACAGCAAAACAATACCAATTTTAGCATTTATTGACGCGAAGTGGTACATATTTCTAATAGGAATAGAATGCCTTTAAGCCTATAGATACATTCATTATACGATTTAATATAAGAAATGCATCAGATTTATAACGATATTTAATTGGTTTCGCATATACTGAAAGTGCCACGGGAAATATTCGGTCAGGATCGGGAACCGAACCACGGGCCTTTGGATTGGGCAAACTATAGGTCCGTGGTTTGATTCCCGGTCCAAGGTCAGTACCTATTTCTAGACAATCAACTACCCAATGCCCAAAATACATGAGAAAAATATTCATAACAACAAGCACTTTTGCAAAATCCACTTAAGCCGAACCATTGGTTCAATTGTTTTTACCTAAATGCTTGACAACAGCTGTACAGACACCGGGGACAAAAATGAGACGCTTATTGTGTTTCTTCGTTATCATCCTTTCGGCGATTAACAGTAGACTTAAATGTGCATATGTACACCACAAAAGGGTCTACATTTTATGTTTATTTACGAGCAGATACTTACGCGGGCAATTTGGTTAAGTTTCAGGCGACAGAGAACAGGGATTGGATTGGATATTAGGGGAGGCGACCAACGGCTAAGGTCATTTGCGTCATATGGGAGAGGTAAGGAAGGAAGGGTGGATAGAAACCCGGCGTCGGCATTAGCCTGCTCTAAACGAAAGGCGCTAATGGAACCACGGATTAACGTCTCATCCGACAGACTGAATACTGTACTTGAAGTGCCCTCCACAAGACACTGAAGTAGGGATCGGGTTTCCTCTGAAAAACATCCTCCTCTGCAGGGATTTGAACCCTGGCCGCCCGTGTGGTAGGCGAGTACTCTATTCACCACACCAACCAGATCCCCTAGAGAAAAGGGGTCGATATCAGAAGGACGAGAATTTATTAGGAAGGAGAGACGAAAGACGAGCTAAGGTTTAATTGGTTATAGTCTGGAAGTGGGCAGGTGTAGAAATGAGTTGGCTCGGGTATAACATGAAGGCACTCTCATTATGACGAATAAAGTAAGTTCAGGTTTACGTAAGTTCAACTATCAATGTAGGAATTAAGGGTATTGTAAACAAGTTTTGAGTCGGATTCAAGTCTGAGATGGGAGAGACTACAAATGGAGAGGGAAGCTAGTATGGCGTTCGACGATTTCAATGCCTTTAATATCTTACAATCTCTCTTCATCCAATAATATGGCGAACCATTTTCCTCCCTCTTCTCCACGATAAATAATATTCTCCTTCATATCGCACTCTCTTGTTAAAACCTCCTCCATTAGCTTATCCGCCTCCACATCCTTAAATGAACGGGCAACTTCCTACCTAAAACGAGCAAAAGTTTTAATTTCGTTTCATGATACATTAATTTGCTTTTAGATTAGCCGAAATGATACATTTTAATAACCAGGTTACGATTACAGGATCCTAGGAAAAGTTTTATTGCCCACTCAGGGCAATTATTTCATGCACTACGTAGCTTTAGCGATAGCATACAACATTTATATACGTTATTATTGCCCTAAAGAAGTGAATTCTAGTTTGTATTGCACTGAAACAGGAAATTAAAGGAAGGTAGCTTCCTATCTTGTTTGCAGCAAAAGACAACCTTACATAAACAATAGGTAACCAATGCAACAAACTTCAATTGTTTCCATAATGTAACAGTAGAATTGAGTGAGAATAAGAGATGTTCAGAAATGGTGAACACTGAATATCTGGGTATAGAATACAGAAGAGTAGTTAAAGACGGGTAAAAAGGTTAGCGAAGCGCGGTAGCCCTGCATGGGTCTGATACTGAACTTAAACGAAGGGGGATGAAGATAAATTAGATGCTAATGAAATATGGGTTACAGAAGGAAATCCAATGAAGACAGCATCGGAGTTGGTTGGTGATGAAGAATTTACAGTCATCTAGGGGTTGCGGGCTGTGTTAGAATTCAGAGATCTTGGTAATGAAGGAAAAGAAAGTACTGAATGGAATAAAAGCGCCTTTAAATACACGAAGATGAAGAAAGAAATTCGCATCAATCAGAGAACTGAGCCTTTTTGAAATATAAATTCGCAATTTCGGACCGTATGCAAGCGACTGGAAGACAACCCAATGATGAGGAAAGCACCTACGCTGTTTTTCAAACAGAGGCGTAGAACTTGGCTGAAACAAGGTCAAATGTAAAGCTGGCAATTAAAACTGCACGGCTTTACCTAACTACATCTGCACGTGGCAAAAAAATATGGCTTCTCTTCATGGAGACAGATTTTACACTCAGCGTCGATGGCACGAGTTGCACAGGAGAGGCTCGGCAGAAAGTCGACGTACCCTTGGAAACAGCTATCGCGCTAAAATCGAAGCTCGGCGGGCAAATTGGCGGCCAGGCACTCCTCCTCCCAGTCATAACAAGGTTGATACGCGAATATCCCGTCACGAGACACGCCTCTAATTTTTTAGGCCTAACAACCTCACGTCGTTCTACATATATATGGATTCGTGCGGCATGCAAGATGAAGATTTGCAATTCACAGCGTCGCTAACATTAGCACATCCTCCTCCTCTATAAATAAATCAATAAAGCTAGTAATTGAAATGCTTTATAATTAAAATAAGCAATCATTTACAAAAGAACTCTTTGAGAAAAAAAAGCCTGAATACATGCAAAACAACAAGAATTTGAGTTTCAACTAAATGCATCGAAATCCCCACTAACAGATGAAATAGAAAGGGTTTATGGGCATAGTCTAAGTTTGTGAGACATTCAAGGGGGCTTTTACATTCCAAAAAGGGAATTATTCTTAGAAGTAAAGTTTTAACGGTAACCCCCTAAAATTACAAACATAAACGTGATAGCTAGATGTCAATAGATGTACCACGACCGATGAAGTAAACAAGAAATAAACAATTTTACTTATGTTCGAGATAAAAAAAATGCAACGTTATATTTGTAAGCGAGATTTTTTTACTCCACTCTAGGGATGGACAGAAAAACAATGTTGATCAATTTAATGTTTTTCCCAAGGTAAAAGAACAAGTTCACAGAGGTAGGTTCCAGAGGTATTTTCCTTCTATCTACTCAAATTATCACCCCATTCAAGATAAAAAAAATTTTCACCCGTCTCAGACTTGAATCCGACTCAAAGCTCATTTACAGTACCATAAATACTACATTGGCAGTCCCGAACTTACCTCATTCATCAAAATCAGAAAGCCTTCGCGTCAAACCACTCATTACTCCACATCCCAATTCCAAGATTATCGCTAATTAAACGTTCGTTCTTCCTTAGTCTCTAATCCCTGATGAATTTACTTCATACTGATACCGATCCCTTTTCTCTATCACCAATAAACTTACCAACTTGGGTCAAAACATCTTTCCGTTAACAAACAGAAAATATAAACAGTGAAAAAAACATTTTATGCATTTCCATTACAGATTAGTTGAGCTCTTCTCTTTTTTGTTGTTTACATGTGTTTTTCATTTAAGCATGAAATAAAAAAATTATTCCTTCCTTCTTAAACACAAAGTACATTCCAATTTAATAAATACTCCGGAAGCTTTAGGTTACCCCAAAGATTATAAACCTGAGTGGGGGTAACCAAGAATTTTGTGCAAAGGAATATAGCAAAATATTTGTTTAAAATGGCACAATACACAATTTACTCAAGTTTTAACAATTTCCTCTCAAACAAAAAATTCCATGGGCATTTGCAAATAGTATCTCAATATCATCATGTTCAAATGCCCATTTATTTCTTACTTTAAATAAGAATTAGCTATGTTTTCCATTTAAGCTGCCATTGGAAGTAGATAGGTAAATCTGATAATTTTTAGTCAAGCATGGATATGTAATTCTGCATAATTTTTAGCCCTTAACATTCACGTCTTTCCAAGACACCACGAGAAACAGCGAATGATCCTTGATCCTATTTCTCTCATCTTACGGAG
Organism: Ceriagrion tenellum; assembly: GCA_963169105.1. NCBI lineage: Eukaryota > Metazoa > Arthropoda > Insecta > Odonata > Coenagrionidae > Ceriagrion > Ceriagrion tenellum. The sequence goes on from OY720637.1 coordinate 33,602,762, forward strand.
GGAAAATAGATCCTTCATCTATTTTCCATGCGTAATTTTTCAAACGCCTTGATCATTAATTTCAACTCCAAATAACGCATCTGCACAGAATTACTACTTTTTGCAGTAGTACACTCGCGAAAAAAATTTTTAACATGGATAATGATAGAAAAATAAATGAGGAAAAAGTAATTTCAAATTATGGGATTCAGAAATTATCATCACGGGTTTAAATTTGCTCAAATATTCTCGCGAAGGAAAGCCAAAGCAAAACCTGTTGGTTATCACTCCGTTTCAGAGTAGAGTTAGGTAAGTCGGCAAAAACTTTAATCTAGTACATATTCACATCTTTACAGAACACATCGAGGCACAGTGAAAGGTCCTTGATTATATCTTCTTTTCCGCAATTTTGGAGATACCTTGGTCATTAATTTTTAACTCTAAATAACGAGTGTACATGGAGTTTTTTACACATTAGTCTGGTGGTGCACTCGTTAATATAGCGTCATTACATGGAAAGCGAGTGAAAATAAAATATAAAAAAAGAATTTGAACTCGTTGATCGTTGATAGAAATCATCAACTGAGATTTTCAATTACTCCGGTGTTCTCGTAAATGAAAACCAGGGCAAAGCTCAATCATGTGTATCATTTTCGCATTTCGAGTTATCCAGACCGTGGAACGAGTCTCCACCACCTGGGATATTGAAAACAAGATGCAAAACTCTGTTACTTTTTCCGAAGCAAGCGCGTGGATCATCTCTCGCAAGCAAAATACGCCCCGATGGGAAACATTAGACGCCAGCACGCTGGTGTTACAGAGTTCTTACCCATGCAATTCAACGTTAACCGATGAATTTCTCGCGAGGCCACACAATAATCCCTATGAGCGCATGGCGTTAATTGCAACATTTAGTACCTGCTTCACGCATGCACGATCACGGATTTGTTCTTACCTCCGCGTTCGCCCAATTACCCCGTCATAGCTCTCAATCCCCGTTAATTGGTATGTGTTCAGATATGGAAGAGGGAGAAACTCTCAGAACTAACGCTGCAACATAATAGACAACTCGGAGTAAGGGACCCCTAATCTCAAAATCCTATTCACTATCCTAGAAATGCATCCATCTTCTCTAATTGGATATTAAAGAGAGATCGCAATATTCATGCCTCACTTGCATCCGGCGTAACTAAACGTGCCACAAAATGCATTCCTACATTTACTTATTACCCTGCGAGCCATCACAAGGGTGTTTGGCAAGGGGTGACTTATCCCGAACATGAACTGCAGGGTAGATGTAAACTTTAACCAGCATGCACCACGCTACAAGGCATGCTACAAATGCTACAGAAACTACCAATCCGATAGACAAAATAACTATGTAAATGTGACTGGAGAGTCATGCAGGGAATATGCAAAACATAACGTTAGGACTACTCGGCAGATTTAGAAACATGCATTACGGTGGATATGAATTAATCAAATACACTACCTGTCAACTAACCTACTTCTAAGTTTAAACGCAGCCAATATGAACTCTTATCGATTGCGGTAAAAACAACAATTTAACCTTTCTGTTCTATAATCTATTTCCCATTCATATTCAATTATATTAATCTGATCTACCGTAGTATGTTGGAGTTCCTAAGGTATTAATAACTTTGTCGGAAAAAAATTGGTTTAGAAGTAACAAAAGATTGAATCTAATTTTTAATCGACGGTCTGAAAGCGAATCCCATCAAGTTGCTGCAAGAGGTCTCATTTGACCAATTGCATTTAATGAAAAGCATTCGATTATTTATTATCAGGATATAAATTTTTCTAGATCTGTAAGAATCCTAGAGTATGTGGAAGGGAGAAGCTGAAAGTAGAAGTCACCCTGAGAGGAGAGAAATAAGAGCAAGTGGATTCCTTCACCTACCTCGGAAGTACCATCACGTAGAACGGAAGAATTACAACGGACAACAAGCGGAGTAAAGCCAAAGCTAAGAAGGCGTTCATGGGAAAGAGACAACCGCTGTGGTCAAAGAAGATAGGACTACAAACAAGGAAGCAGCATGTGAAACCATTCGAGGGGAGCGTGGCACTCTATGCATCGGAAACATGGGCCATTGGAAAAGCTGACCAGAACAGACTAGAAGCCTTTGAAACCTGGTGCTGGAGGAGGATACTGAAGATAAGATTGATGGAAAAAATGAGAAATAATGATGTACACAGAAGAGTAGAAGAGGAATGGACCATATGGAACATCATTCAGAAAAGAAGATTAAGATTAACTGGGTAAAACTCGAGACACAATGAGTTTGTGAAGAACATAAATGAAGGCAAAATAGAGGGGAAAGCCCCCAGAGGAAGATCCATAAATAAGTTGATGGATCAAATGATGAGGAAAGTACATATTAAGAGATACCAGGAGGTGAGGGAACTTGCTTTAGATTCCGAAGTCCTCCAGAGTATTTGTTTGCAGGGGTATTATTTCTTTCAAATTTGTACTTTCTTATCCGTATTTTGGACATTGATTTATTCCATGTTTAGCGCTGTCCGCCCCTAAATTACAACAGCATTCACCTAGGTTGCTTTCCCATTCTCTTTTAATATTCCCCGATATCTCCGTGTACTGACAGTAATTCCGTTAGGTGTTGGTCCATTAAAAAAATTTGTGTTTATTTAAAAAGAGTTTTATATAAAAAAGACGCCTTAGGAATTAAGTTCTGCGACCCATTTAATATGTATTGGATTCTTAGATTATAATTGTGGGATTTTATTTTGTTTTCCATCTTTTTCCCTTTTCCTTATTTTGTTTTTCAAACGTTTTCCTCTTTTAGAAACCATGTTTTTCTTTGAAGGAACCTTGAGTTTTACAATTTTGCTCAATTCTTCAAAAATTTTGCAGCATGACCTGCAAGTTTCTTTGAGTTCCCTCTGGCAGACTACAGAGAATTGGACCGTCGTGGTGCTCCTTTTGAAACGTTCTTACAGGCCTCTCAATTTCGCCATTCAATTTTCGTCGTTCTTTCGCCAAAGTTTTCTCGCCCAACAATGATTTCTTCCTTTAACAAAATTTCAGGTCCCTTATGCATTGCGGCCACCAAAGCACGTCAAAAGCCTCAGCAAATCAATAAGAGTTGTAAATTCGTATTTTTCCTGTGAGTTTTGTTGTGCATTCAAGTGTAGTGTAGTAGAAGTGTACTGCAGTGCATCTCTGAGTGTGTGATAAAATCTCTGAGTAAGCGCCTCCTTTTATTTTTTCCTTTAGAATACTTTTGAAAATCTTGCTCATCCCCGAGAACACGGTAATGGAGCTAGGATTTTGGATTGGTAGTGTCTCCATTTTTTTATTTTAAAATTGCAAATAGCAAATAATTTTTCCATGAGTCGGGAGAGGATTTCATTTTACGGCAAGCCTGCTGAATTCTTTTTGCAATTTTTTTACATTTTAGATTTAGGCTATGTAGATTTAAAAGTTGGAGGCTTCACTTAATAGAAGGTTGACATTAAAGTAAGTCAAAGTTAGTAACGTCCGAAATTTATTATAGAATGTACAGTCGGATTCAAATGTATTGCAAAGAATCGAGCGGCGCCACTTACGCTTCTCAAGGAAATCGAGTTTCACTTACGGCGCTGTTATTCTTTGCTATGCAACGCTATCTATTCAGCTGTTTATTTGCACGTATTTAAATGGTAACAGTAGAGCAATTGCTTGTTTTGTGCTATCTTTTTATCACATAATATGATCAGCTCTAATAACAATGACATTCTGCGACGTATTGATTAATTGAAATACTAAACTTTATTATTAAACACAGATCGTTCCTGGCATACAATATACCTCCGGCAAATACTACGTAATGTATCATTTAGATTAACAGTTGTGATTATTAAATAATAATTATCCATACTCAAATCGTAAATCCAATCCAAAACGAAAGTGTAATAACAAATTAGCACAATATAGGAAATTGCTCAACTATTACCATTTGAATACGTGCAAGTAAACAGATGAATAGATAGCGTTGCGTAGCAAAGAATAACAGCGCCGTAAGTGAAACTCAATTTCCTTGAGAAGCGTAAGTGGCGCCGCTCGATTCTTTGCAATACATTTGAATCCGACCGTACAACTAGTTTTGTCAGTTACGCCATACTCAGCTACACTCCTGACTTTTCGTCGCATAATCTTCCGAGTACCTGAAGATGGCCTAACAGCCGAAACTGCTGGCACATTCTAATGAGAACAACAATCGCACTTTTCCACAATTTTTTTATCATCAGTAACATCAGATCATCAGTACGCGTTTCGACTTACAGCATCATCATCAGGTACTAGACAATTAGAAATAGTAGACATCGCATTTATATAATTGAAAGGAGTATAAGATAGAAGGTAGGCCGGCAGGTAGGTATACCGGCTACCAGCTACCTTTCCCTCGTTAATGACCGCGCCTGCTAATCTTTCTCTGACCCCACCTTCTTCCCTCCCTTATTTCCCCTCTCTTCAGTCTCATAAGTTCCCTTGTCCTCTTTTTTTCTGAGGTTTTTGGTTTTCCCGTCCAAACTCCCCCTACCTTCTATCCTATACCCACTCCTCATTTCAACTGCATAAATGTGATGCCTACTGTTTCTCATTGTCTCGTGATATTCCTGATGATGACTTTGTCAGTCGAGACGCGCAGTACTGGAAATAAGAATTGCGGAAAAGTGTGATAGTTGTTCTCATTATGACGAACTTCCACTACATTACATCTGAATCAATGAAACTTGGTAGTACATTCTATAACAAATAGTATGAGGTACAAAACTTGACTTACTACAATTATTTTACGTAACTTACAACTTTTACAACTTTTTTCCATTTTAGGGTTTCAGTGTTAATTTTCGGTATTCCAGCGTCGAAAGTCATCAGACGGTATTGGCTGATTGCTAAGTAGCCGTGAACATTCCATTGCCTTCTTTTTCTCAGAAATTCGAATTAAAAATGATTAGATCTATGTTTGGTTCGCCCATGGGGGAGTAAAAAGTTGGAGGGTGATCTGATTCATTGATTGTGTAGAGGTTCTCTTCATTGATTAAAACTGCGGGATCCGTGCCTCAATGGTCTGTTAATTTACTGCGCTAGATTTTGTTTTTACTGTCGGAGTCAATGGAAATTGAAATATCCTGGTTTTAAGTGTATTTTCATGTCCTTTTCAGTACATCGATATACGCCTTTTCTCCTTCGAAGGGGGAACATAGACAGAGAATAAGTGATGTTCGATGATGAAGGAATTCCGATATCGCGGAATGCTGAAACGTACAGTCCACCAGAAGCTGGAGTCGCAGCTGTGATAAAATGAAGAAACTGTATCCACGAATTTTTGCTCGCATTGCAAGAAGCAACTATTTTTTAAAACTCTACGCCTATAGTTTACCAGGATCTATCTTTTGGATTGTGAAAGCAATACGGTTCTTGAAGTAATAGTTCATCCAGCCCTAAGTAAGCAGCATCTCTTTAAATTCATCGTCATTGAATTTCGCCCATGTAAATTAACTTGTCCAATTCTTTTGCTATATCTGCGTCTACATGCTACCGCCGCCGCATGGGCATGTGGCAGGGGGTCTTAGGACACCAGCCGTGTAGAAGTGTAAGAGATAAGGTTTCGGGAGGTGAAATGGAAACGTGTATAACGGGGTGTACTTAGTGGAGCTCAGTTTTCATAGAAGTCGCTAATTGAGCGCGGAAAGAATAAGTTTTTGTACCTATCTGTTCGGCAATGTTGGTTCAATCAGTCTTTCTCTTCTCTTCTGGAAAAAGGGGCATATTTCACGACTTGCTTTATGATTCGTATCTTCTAATTTTCACCGCTCTCAGCTGATGCAGCAAGGTCACCTGCCATATGCTTCACTCTCCTCCCAAATCAATAATTAGCCTATTCCACACGAGTTTTCTCGTGCTAAACATCAAGTTTCGCGCAGGCGACCATGCCCTCTTCTTACCCTACCACTGTGACTCGTTTTCCTATTTATCTTCCCTCGTTGAGCGCAACACTTTCCTTCTCCGGAGCGAGTGGCTGGCTGTGAACTCTCCCCTCGGCGAACGCACACATGCACGGGTACCACAGGGACATGTAACCCGCCCGCGCCCCTTTCCCCTCGCTCTCGAGTCACTGGCCACGGTGTGCGGCGCGGGCACGGCTCGCTCCACGGGGGTTGCAATCGATCGCCGACTCACGAACACACATGCACGGAGAGTTGCAGTGGAAGGGGATGAAGGGAGAGAGGGTTCTGAAGTGGGCAGCCGACACCACCCTCTCTTTTGCATTGCGCCCTCCGCTGCTCTTCTCCCGCTCCTCATCTACCAATACCCACCCAACCGCCGCTATCTATCCACTGGCCGCGGATCACTAACAAATTGAAAGCCGCCGCCATTAAGGTAGAACGAGAGAGATAACATTTCCCCAATTATTCAATGAATTAGGTCTCATTACATAGATATAAGCCTCAATCTTCCAAAGATATCAAGATATAATATCATCCCCTAACTGCACTACTTCCAAAAGTATTTGTCAAAAAATATAATCATACATAGGTAAGTGTAAACTCTCCAGAGAGACTTAAGTTTTTAAAAATGAGATATTTCTGACAACTACAAACCGGAAAAAATTAACAGTGCGTGGTTTGCTCGCTTTCTTGACAATATTTAAAAATAAATTATAGTGTCGTCGCAAAAATTATTTCAGTATTACATAAATACCCGTTGCGAAGGATTTTTAAGCGTAACACGTGAATGAAATTAGTCAAGTTAAATAATTACAAACATACTATATATATTTATTTCATTACTGATAATTTTACTCATATTATTATTGCACCATTTATACTACAATATTTACTCCATTTTTCTTACATCTGCTGAAATTAAAACGTAAAATTTTAACATGCTCTCTGCATTGACTAGGGAAAAATGTCGCTCAGACTACCTTAAGGTGGCTAAAGGTAACCCTAAACGCTTCCAGGTTACCCTTAAGTGATATGGGCCTTTTTTTCTTAACACAGAGATTTGCGATAAGCTAAGCAATAGTTTCCTTACAAGATAGATGAAGATAAAACTTTTTTTAAATTCCATTTTATCCATTTGGTTTTTGGAATTTTGATACTTTTTTTACACGCAGCCTTATACTACTCGTATTTCGTTATGAATTCGAAAAAATATGTAAATAATTTCTCCTCCACGCGAAATAAAACAGTCCATATCATTATAACAGCTGAAAACAAACATCAAGGTGTCACGCCTAAACTACTCATAACTGTGAGTTACTGTGATAACCAGGTCATAAAAAAGAACTAAATATAATTTAAAAGATGTTTTCATTTTCTGTGATACAGTTCTAATCATGAAGTGTACGAAAGATTACAGGAGGAAAAAACCATATGGAACAATATGCATTAAAGAAGAACCATATGGATTAAACACGCTCTGAGACGCAATGGATTTATGAAGAACACAATTGAAGGTAAAATCGGGGGGGAAAGTCCTCAGAGGAAGACCAAGGAACAAATTCATGGACCAAATAAAGGGGAAAGTACATAGGAAGAGATGCCAGGAGGTAAAGGGACTAACTAGCATTAGATAGGGAAGGGTGGAGGGCTGCAGTCAACCAATCAAATGATTGAAAAACCAATAAATGAATACATTCTTCTAATGATTCTTGTATCAGACCCATTACTATGAGTATAATGATTAAAAATGCATAGCCAGATGTAATTACATGAAATCTGGTCACACAATTTTTTTCCAAAATAATTGAACAAAACATGAAATCTGCGCACAATGATCCACAATTACCACTTCAGTCGCCTAAATTGAACATTTGCCTCGCAAATATGATTGAAGAGGGAAACAGTAAGGTGCACAGATTACGAAGAAAAAATTGCTGGCTTCCCGAGTGAAAATGTGAAATCTGTTATGATAGTGAATCGAGAAAAAAACGACGCCTCTCACAAGGCTGTCGAGCTTTATTAGTTCATGCTCTTCACGGAAATCATTTACATATTTCATTTCTCTAGAAAAAACTTATGTTCTCGGCGAAAGAACTGTACGATCAATCTATTCCATATGATTTTGCATTTTCTTGGCTTCAATTTTTCCCCGCGCTGTTGCATGTTCCGTTCGAGTAGAAGAAACGATGACTCCGAGAAAGGAGGGCGAGAATATGATGCGGATGTCTACGATGTGAATGTGTAGTAATAAGGAGAAAGAGCGGGACACGGAAAGGAAGACAAACAAGCAAGCGTTCCGTGTGTTGGATGAAGAGAGGACTCTTCTGAAAGATATTCAGAGTAGAAAGAGAGAGAGGTGGAAGAGATAACGAGGGTCGAAAGGATGCTGAATGCTGTGATAGAGTGGAGGGTGATCGGTAAACGGGGTAGGGGGAGAAAGGGAATAGGTTTTATGGACGGCATTAATAGGAGGATGGGCATATACTAAGAAGACAAAATTAACTGTACAGCTCAAGGGTCCCCAAACTTTTTGCCAAGAGAGCCACATTGGGAACTTACGGTGGGTCGTGATAAAAAAGATGAATAACTCCAGTTAAAATGAAAGATTTATCGATCAAAAAATTTTTCAAAACAATGACATACGGTATATTATGAAATTATCGTTTATCTACTCATCGGAACGAACTGAATTACAAATTTTCATCAAAAATGACGGTTGAACCACTTATACGAATGATTAACCTGCGTTTGTGTCAATAAAATCTTATCAAATTGATTTTCAAATTTAGAAGCGTTAATGACCAGTAGTGACTTCAAATACTCATCGTAGAAATGTCACCAATAGCTATACCAACTGGATATTTTTCACTTGAGAATGCTCCCGGTCCAATAATTTTTATGACAACTGATAATTTATTCCACGCACTCACCTGAAAACATAGATCAAAGGGCTCATTCCCACATAAATCCTCCGCAAAAATCACTAACTCCGCAGGAAATCATATTGCGCGTCCTCCTTGGACACCCCTGGTATAGGTAGACGGTGGACTGTGACAGTAAAAATCTTCGAAGTTATTCTTTTACTGTCTTCGACTTGAAATAGCTTTAAAATGTTAATCACCGGAATAATCTACATCTTCGTACAACCCTGCGAGCCGACGCATGGGAGTGTACCAGGGGGAGGAAGGACACCAGCCGTGTAAAGATGTAAGGGATTATGTTTTGGAAGGTGAAATGGTTTTATGAATTATGGGAGTGTATTTATTGGATCTCAATCTTTGTTGTGGTTGCTTATTGTGCGAGGAAAGAACAAGTTTTTGTACCTATTTGTTCGGCAATGTGTCTCAAAAATCTTATCAAATTGACTGCAGTCCTCCACCCTTCCCTCTCTGATGCTAGATCCTTTACTTCCTGGTATCTCTTCCTATGTACTTTCCTCTTTATTTGGTCAATAAACTAATTTCTTGATCTTCCTCTGGGGTCTTTTCCCTCTATTTTGCTTCAATTATATTCTCGACAAACCAACTGCGTCTTTCATTATCGCTTCTATCAGACCAAGAGATAAAGCGGGGCTCCATTATTATAGTCTCTGTGTCACTTTGAAACACACTAGTTTTGAATTTCTCAAGCAAGCTGAGCCTATCGTGTAGCCTCAGAGTCTCTTAGAGCTCCCACATTAATCCCTCTAAAAGTTGTGAAACATCTAAGTTCCCTCGTAACAGTTTTTTACGAAGCGTGCAGTTGTCCGTTGTATTTAAGTAATTTTTTCTGTCAAATCTTTATGACCAGGGTCCCAAATACTCGCGGCGTATTCGAGGCCAAACCTGAGCGAAGTAGCATCTCTCTTTGCCTTTTTTCATTCGAGGACCTTCCAATTATACGCTTAACAAAACCTAGTTTCTTTCATACTGAGCCACATATGTTTTTATGTGTTCCCCACGATATATTAAGGTATTTCCAAGATATTTAACTGTAGCTAACCATTTTATGTTTACTTCCACCTCTACGATACTATATAAGATAAATGAAACATAACTTTTTAAGGTTAAGTAATATCTCACACCCCTTAAAGTAATAATATATTTCATTTCTATTTCAAGTTAAAATTTTAACATTGGGAAATAATTTTCTTGGTATTTTATTTATTTTTTTTGGTCAAATGTTTGTGACCATAATAATGTTGTACGGTACGGTTAATCAATTCTCATCTTTATTATATGATTCTGATGACAACAGAACTGCCGCCAAAATAAGACACCTCACAGCATTTCTTCAACCACCTACGCCACTCTTTCCTCCCCTTTTCCAGAGTACTCAAGCTCTTTTAACTCGCCCCCCCTCTCTCTCCCCTTTCTCCTCACCTCTCAACCCCGACAATCCCTCCTCCGTCCTCGCAGTTACGACCGTGTGCATGCACTTCCTCTCGGCTACCCCGTTTCAACCTCCAACCTCTCCCCCAACACCGCAGTAACGTCACGACCCCACGCCTCCAACCTCACCCCCATCTCCGTACCCCTGTGCGACTGAACGCCTAGACTGTCGCTGAAGAGACTACACTCCAACGAGTACAGAGATTTCTTTACTCCCTTCATCATTGGTCGGTCAATCCTAGGATTGGTTGACTGCAGCCCTCCACCCTTCCCTCTCTTAAGCTAGTTCCTTTACCTCCTGGTATCTCTTCCTACGTAATTTTCTCTTTATTTTGTCCATGAACTTATTCTTTGGTCTTCCTTTGGGGACTTTTCCCTCTATTTTGCCTTCAATTATGTTCTTCACAAACCCATTGTCTCTCAAGGTGTGTCCAACCCATCTTGTTCTTATTTTCTGTATTGTGTTCCATATGGTCCTTTCACCAACCACTCTTCAGTAAATTTCATCATTTCTTATTTTTTCCCGTCCATTTTATCTTCAACATCCTCCTCCAGCACCAGTTTTCTAAGGCTTCTATTCTTTTCTGGTCAGCTTTTCCAATGGTCCATGCTTCCGATCCGTAGAGTGCTACGCTCTACACGAATGTTTTCACATACTGTTCCCTGGTTTGTAGTCCTATCTTCTTGGAGCAAAGCAGTTGTCTTTTCTCCATGAGGGCCTTTTTAGTTTGACAAATGATACTCAGACGATATCGTACTGTCTACCAAATTTATTTCAAACTCTTACAACACGTGTTTCAACTGTCTAGCAGTCATGATCAGGTAAGACTAATCTAATATAAACAGACATGAGCTTATATATTGGGAGTTACATTGCCCAAACACAGTAGTGGGTGGGGGCGTTGGGGATGGTTGTGGTACGGGTAAGGGGGGAGGGGGTTGGATAGGAGGAGAAGACTAAAATCATGAATGGGAAATGATCCTTTGTTCGTCCAAAAATAAGATCACGTCAAACACCAGATTTGCGTCACACTGGGAAAAGGATAGAAGGACAGGTGGGAGAAAATGGAAAGGGGGGAGGGGAGAGGGTGGTTTGTTGGAGGAGGTAAAGTTATGTTTCAATGGTGTCAAAAATAGGAGAATGACAAACAAATTCGTTCTCATTTAATAGGTTCCTTTTCTTTCGTTTCCTTTTGACTATTTCCCACTGTTCCGAAACATCTGTAACGAAGTTATCAATATCTTACGAACTCCAGCATACTGCGGTAGATCAGATCATGAAAATAAAATAAGGGAAATATACCGTAGAACGGAAAGTTTTAACATCTCGATTTTCCCGCAATCGATAAGAGACCATAAGGCATCGTTGAGACTTTGAAGCTGGTTAGCTGAAAGGTAGTGTGGCTGATTAATTCATGTACCCTCTATTGCATGTTTGCAAGTCTGCCGCGTAGTGCAAACACCATGCTTTGCATATTCCCGGCATGAATCTTGCATCACGTATACGTAGCTGTATTATAAATCAACTTAATAGTTTCTGTAGCAATTGTGGCATACCTATAGTTTGATACAAGTTGGTTAAGGTTAAGTTCTACACTGTAGAGCATGATGGTGATAAGTCACCCCCTTCCAAACACCCTTGGGGTGGCCTGCATGTATATAGCCCAAAATAAATAATGCACAATGGAAACATAATGAGAAACTAATATCGCACTTTTCCACAGATTTTGATTTTAATCACTACACGTTTCGACTCATACAGACATCATCAAGCACAATAAACGCGAAGACAACGCGTAGAACTGATAACTGAAATCAGTGGAAAAGTGAGACAGTATAGTCTCATCGTGACGAACTTCTACAATATATAAAGCCTGGATCTGTTGAACTGATTCATTACGAAAAGTCTGAGAAAAAGAGAAGGACGCAACTTGCGACACAATGGCTCATTGAAAACAAATACCTACGTAAGGAAGAATGATTGTGATAAACCACGTAGGAAGGCCAAGAAAATAACGAGAAGTATGAATAACGTCATGGGAAGAATTAATAAAAGACTGAAGCGATTGAATATTGGAAGAGCGGAGTGAAGAGCTGCAGGAAATCAATCTTCGAATTGGAGACTGCTGGTGATCTGCAGTATCACTTATCCAGGGCGCGACACTTATTCTAAATTCAATTTTCTTCCATCAAAAGTCATGCAAAAGCACGATAGAACCTGCACGGCTCAGGGTTTACGGATATTCAGCAAATGTATGCAGCTTGAGGTATTGCGACGGCAGAATATTTCATCTCGTTCGCCCAGGTTCGTCATCCATTGCCAAGGAAATGGAAGTTTAGTTAAACGAACATAGGATATGAGAGCTGCTTCAAACCAAGCTTTAGATGGATGACAATAGATAATAATGACGGTCAGGGCTGGGCAGTATTCCAAATTCAGATATTTGAAATGCACCTGTTGTGAACGACTATCACTCTCCTTTGCTTTCTTCCTAGTAGAAGTACAGCTACAAAAAGAATTTTGAATTTCAAATATGAATAAGTTTTCGGTATTAAACCACCATAAACATTAGTATTGATAGGGCGGCAAAGTGACCTCGCAAACCATTGATATTAAGTTTCCGGTATTTCAAAATACAATTCTTCGGAGAGAGGTGTGCAAGAACCAGGATTCCACTCTTTGAATTTTGTGCCCAGTGCTTCCCAGTAGCGTCGTAGTGAATTGATATAAATTTTTAAGCACAGTAAAACGTCATTGTAGTCCACTGACACAATTAGTAAACACTTCTGACACTAATGGGAAAGCAGAGCCTCCATACAGCTACAATTTGGCCTGATGCAAAACTCTACATGAAGAGTAGCACACCCCTACAGAATCGAAGAAAACATGTTTACCAAGGCCCTATTCAGTGGTCTGCATTACGCCCGTTGCAGCAATGCCTCCGGCGTTCATCAGCCAATATAATCGCAAACATAATTTTTGTGATTATCTCACCGCAGAATTTCCGGTGTCGCTGAATACTGAGGGAGAATTAGTCAAATCTCTTTCGAGTGCACGATGGAAATTCCGATAACTCTTAACAAAGATAATATGTAATGGTTCTATTTTGTTAAATATTTGAATCGCGTTGAATGACTTCAAATGTTTTGCTTATTCCACAAAAAGCAGAGGTTCTCTGAAATCGGTGACTTGAGGAATTGCGCTCTTAACAAAATATGTAAAACTGAGAAATACTTCGTTTAGAGCATGAACCCAAAAGCCCTCGGATTTAATCCACGTCATAGTTTTCTGAAATGTAATAACTGTAAGCTAGAACAACTGTAATTAGTTATGCTCTCGTGTGCAAAGACTTGCAATTTGCACGACGATTTCATTCAAAAATAACTACTAAAATTTTCTCAAATGCCTCCCTCTTCACGTTTGGTCTTTTTGTACAGCTCTGGGGATAATTATTTTTTCATTTTGGCACGAATTTGCCGGCACATTAAGACCAGTTAATCACAAGTTAAAACTAAATATTGCCGAAATTCCACTTCCAAAAACATGCAGTCGTTTTTCCCCGTCTTTGGAGCTAGAGCCTAATACTCAGGATTCCAGACAATACTTAATTCATACGATGGAAATTCTACTCTCTAAAACATTGAGCACGTTTGGCTCTGATAAATATGATACACATAGCCATGCTAAGGAGCCATGCTAAGGAGCCATGCTAAGGAGAAGAATTATAATTATATAAACTTAAGCAAAAAAGATACCGATAGAAATCCCCCCAAAAAAAGTATTCCTCGATTTTTTCCACCCTTTCGGCTTCCATAACCTCTCTGGCCCTCTCTCGACCCCATAACGCTTCCTCGCTCACTCACTCCCTGTTACACCCTCAGCCCTGCTCCTCTTTATAGCTGCAAGCGAGAGGGCGCACAGGAGAATATGACCCGTGCATATTTTACACCCGCCAGCAGACCGCTCCGTACACCTATTTTTTCCCCAACATTATTTTTCGTCGTTACTTCGGCTCGGGGGAGCTGGTGATCTTATTTTTTTTCCGCCGGGCTACCTACCACTAACAAGTCGCCCGTAGAGTGCACCGTTTTACATTTTTTTTTCTCCCCTCTTGCAAGCAAAACGACCCCCGACAATCTTTTTAAAAATAACCACACCTGTGCAAATAAAAGCGGTGAACATGCATTGAGCGTTTCTCACGCGATGAGTAAGCCTTCTATCGTGGGCCATAGGAGCGAGGAAAAAAATCTCACCAAAGCTTAATGCATAACATGGCCACTTCGAAATCGCTCAATTCTTTTAAGGCGACAGGTCCGAGCAGATGACATCCTTTAGCACTGCTCTCGTGAGAGATTACGATTAGTAGGAATTCCAATTACAGTGAGATCTGCCTGCTGAAGATCTAGGTCTTACAGTACACGAACAAAAAAATAAGTTTATGTTACAAAAGAGAAAGCATAGAGTTAGTAATGGTGAAAACATCACCGTTGGGAACTACAACTTTGAAGGTATTAACGACTTTACCTATTGCATACCAATGTGTCCTCGAACAACGATGAGACTAAGAAAATAAAGAAGCAAATAGATGCAGCAAAGCGTACCTTCTACTCCCGACTTCTTGTCTTTAAGTCTAGAAATGTGTACAGGGAAACAGGGGCGTCGCGAGGAGAGAGTGCGGAGTTGGTGCGTCGACGCGTGCCAAAAGGAAAGATTGAGGATTGGCATTAACCTCTCATCAAGGAGAGACCGTGTTTTTTTTTAATAAACACTGTCTCAAAAGAAAACTACGGCCACGGATCTATGGGGGGGCTAAGGGAGCTATAGCCCCCCACCCATTGGGTCGAAATTTACACTAGATAAAATCGAAATTTTTTAATAAACACTGTCTCAAAAGATAACTACGGCCACGGATCTATAGGGGGGTCAAAAGGGCTATATCCCCCCCTATTGGGTAGAAACTTACACTAGATAAAATCGAAATCATCCCCCGAACCCCACTTCCTCTGGGGGGTATTTCCCTCAGACCGATTTGCCCCCCCCCCCCTTTGAACCAAACCTAGATCCGCCACTGCAGGGAAACAAAGGTCAAACTCTATAAAACCCTTATGGGTAGAGTTCTGTCATACGGAAGTGAAACGTGGACAATGACTACCAAATCTGCTGAACTACTGGATAGCCTAGAAAGAAGAATGCCGAGGAAAATCTATGGGCCAGTAAACAGTGAAGGGATATAGAGAATCCGGTGGAACCGTGAAATATATGAACTGTACAAAGAACCAAAAATTTCCACACACATTAAGCTAATGAGGCTACGATGGGCAGGACATGTCCAGCAGATGCCAGAGACGAGGGTGGCAAAAAAAGTCTACTTTGAGAGTATTAGAGGAAAGAGACCAGTGGGCAAACCAAGGACAAGGTGGGAAGATAATATTAGCAAGGATGGAAGAGACCTACTAAGGATTAGGAACTGAGCAGGACAGTCAAAAGACCGAGATGGATGGAGACGGAATATTGACGAGGCCAAGGCTCAACTAGGGCTGTAGCGCCATTATAGGCAGAGAGTGAGGGAGAGAAAGAGTAAAATCTGCCAACATGGCCACCTTCCTTACGAGATCACCTCTCTTAGCGGCCGATTTATTCAGAAACGGAATAAATTTCCCGAACATATAAGTAAACTTTAAAGGCGTCAATTCGTGGAGGTAATTTAAACTCGAATCCATATTGGAAATAACTGTGGATAAGTACAATAATAACTTTCAACATTAATTCGGATGCATACATATAAGTAATTTAAATTTTCCTTCCCTTCAGCGATCATTATCTCATTGGTCCGGTGGTGGCCGCTTTAATGCAGGTTCCACAGTACATATTCTTGGCTCTATGTAGCATGGAAAAGGCAATTTAGGGGATAACCTGTGGATGTTGGTCACTCCCCTATTACCTACGTTATTAAAAATGGAAATCAAAAGAGAAAAGGAAAGGAAAATCATTATAAAGAAGGGAAAAGAAGCTATACCACGAAGGAAGAGATTAGAAACACCTTTTCAGACATATAACACCGGTTTAATGTGCTTTGGCTAATGGCTATGGTTTTATGCCCTGTTTAAATTAACGAAACTCATTTTATAGATAGATTAAAGACACTATATCATTGGGATCTCAATAAGCAACATTTAATTCAATCACATTTTATAAAAACTAATATGCAATATTTAAGTTATTGTTACGCCACCATACCATCTGCCTTTATACCGAATGCTCGTATGCAAGCGCCTTCAGTAAACCACCTGATACAATGCTGTGCAAGGCAAATTGGATTCAAAGTTGATTTTTTGGAGAAAAAAATTAACTTTGAATCCAATAGCATAGTGTTAGAGTACCTCATAATCGGAGGGATCCAAGAACGATCCCAAGATAGGTAGGTTGAATTAGACCAACCTCCTCTGGGTCACTGTATCTTGTTCTACAACTGCATTTAGCAAATTCTGTCAAGTTAAAAGTCTTACGGTCTAGCTCAAGAGTGACACGGAATTTCTAATATTGCTATACATAGGAATCTAATTTTAGGTATACAATTCTATACCTGCAAATGTCAATTTTATATTGATCTTGACAAACATTCTAGCGGTTGTTTTGACGAATAATAATTTCTTTACAGTTCTTCGCATTTTTCTCGCAACTCAAGGAATATCAACATGTACACGCTGGAAAGTTACTGGATGCATGCTAAATGACATTTTAATTGGAGTAATATCGCAGTCAAAAGATAAACGAGAGAATATTCTCAAAAGTATTCCAATTTACAGAAACACAGCAAAGAACTCCTATGGAACACGATAGAGATAAAAAGACCAGATTGATTTGGCACACTCTGAGGCACAAACGGTTAGTGAAGAATGTTACTGAAGGAAAAAATATTCAGTAACTCTCCAAAGGAAGACCACGGGATGAATACGTAGAACAAATAAGGAAAAAATTGCATTAAAAGAGCTAAAAGGAAGTAAGGGAACTAGCATTTTTTTGACTTTGGTTTGTCTGTGTTACTAGGACGCCAGTACTTCGACAACGTTGGTGAAGGTTACTTCACCTAGAACGCTCAGTTCCGCTCCAAGTTCTGTTTGTAATCAATAAGCCATACGGAGAAAATATACCTCGACGCTAGTTAAGAACTTAGACTTTTTATTTATCATAATCTCCTAAAACGATCATCTTCGCAAAATATTTCCAACAAGCGGACACAAGTACTTACAGTTTACTGTTTGTTCCAGTTTACTGGAATTTTTCTCGCGAAGTTGATCGTGATTCATATTGCCTGATAGAAAGACCGAAAATACTAGAAGCTTTATAAACCTGGTATTGGAGGAGGATGCTGAAGACCAAATGGACAGAAAAGATAAGAAATGAGGAAGCAGGTGTATTCGATACACCCTGTAGCCAATGAGTTTTTAGAGAATATGATTGAAGGAAAAATGGATGGGTAGTCCCAAGAGGAAAGTCAAGGGGTAAATACTAAGGAGAAATAAAGAATAAAGTACATTGGGAGAGCTAGCAGGAGGTTAAGAAGCTAGCATTAGACAGGGAAGGATGGAGGGCTGCAGTCAACCAATCCTAGGATTGAACGACCAATGACTGAAACGAACAAAGGACTCGCGCTGAGCCCATGAATTCTGCGCAGCGTGGAAATAAAAACGAAAAATTGTCAAAAGGTTCAAGTTGAAAATTTTCATCACAGAATAATCCCATTCATACATTACTACAGCACATTAATGATTTAGAGTGCAATATAAAAAAAATGTTGAACCAGAGATTGCAACAGAAAGACATCCCCCGCAAATTCATTGGCTCGGCGTCTAAAAGTATCTACGCTCAGCAGAATTCGTTTGGAGTACCTCCCCAGTTTCAAGAAAAGAAGAACCCCTTCAAGTCACAAGCATCCAATATCACAAGACTCCTTTATTCAGAAAGTTTGGATGGATCCCGCTATCGTAATAATATTTTTTGCCTCTCATGGAAGCCAAAAAAATTCATATCCTCGTCGCTTTCCACTGTTGGGAGTCAAAAACCTCGCGATATTTTCCTCCTCCATCATTATATTCGGTTGGCTTGCAATTCCGAGTTTCCATTAGATTTCAAAATGGAATCTGGGAAAGACGTTACCTCCTCGAGAGATATTTTGACTTGCGTCTGTGAATTGGATTGGATTATCAATAGGATCCGGGAAAATCACTCCACTCAAGCCAAAGTGCAACGTCCGACAAAATAACTTCAAATTTTCATTTTTATCAACGGCGCATGTGAATAAAATAGGTTCACTCGAAATATGACCACCCGCAACGCATAGCGCATCGATTCAATATAAGAGGAATGAACATTCCAAAGTGTACTGGAGCAACAGAGTTTAAATTGAAATAGGATTGTTTTTGCAAGAGGCACCTCAATCCCGGAGCAAAACAGAAATATGACTAAAATATTGATGATTTTACGAGATGAGGATGAATTCCACCGGAGATTAGAGCAACAGAAGATAGTAGGAAACAAAATATATATTTTTCCAGAACAAAAATCAAGCCAAGGATTTTAAATGGGGATGGCAATTTAGTACCATTTACATTATCCAACTCCAGAACGACAAGTAGTTAATGCAGTAAACAACAGATACCTCTATATCGCATAATTAATTAATTAGCACAATAATGATCACATTGGTACTTGGCTATAAGCCGTTATCTCATGAATTATCTAACCTCATACCGAACGCAATTTCACTACCAATGAATATCGTCTTCGCGATCCCTAATGTATGGTTTAGCTAGTGATTAACAAGTCTTATAAGTGAACTGTCAAAAAGAATTAGCATAATTTAAAATTCAAATCCAAAGCCCATTTCTACGCAACTTTCCTCCTATTTGAGAAAATATACTTATGACTATCTAACTTTTAACCTAACCGAGTTTCAGCTTGTATTTCAACTTTCTGAATTTGGTTTAAGTTAGACTTTTATTGAAAATATCATTCACATTTAAATATTTCGAAAGAAAGTAATTAATTCATTTTTAAAATTAAACATGACAATTTTGAATTGTTATCATACGATGAGTTACGGCGTCACAAGCAACTATCAATAGCTCAAACAAACATCTGACGAGAGCAAGGAAATTTTATTCATAATATTTGTACTCTGTAAGACAAATTTATCGAGCAAACGAAATTAAATCCTAGACCCAGGAAGCAGCTCCTGAGCCTTCACCTGAAAAGGTGGGATAAATATATTACACGGATCATGAGCTTTAAAACACATTTACGAATCCTTCGTGCCAATATTTACGTGTACACATCCTGATTCTGACTCAAAAGGCGGTTTCTCACATCACAGACTATATATCAACCTCACTCACATACGATGAAATATGTTCAACGACTATTTAATTCATAATGATTTTCCATACACAAAATCAAACCGGTCTCGCGCTGCAAGTCAAATTTCAAAGTCACGCCTAGAAAACAAACACCATTTGGCCAGGTTCCAACGCCACCCACCCACCGCCGAACTATCAATATATCTTAATTTTTCAGTTTCCAGGCACTTGGAAACACTGCGAGTACCATTCACACTTCGGAACAAAGGTGGAAAGGAGAAATTGGATGAAAATAGGAAACTTTTACAACGAGCACGAAAAAAGTACAAAGGAAATGAGTTTTGCTGCTCCAAATTCACGCCCTAAAAAACAGCACACATTCGTCGGGTTGCACGTCATTATACCTTCAGAAACACGCTTCTTCTACATCCACGAAATACCGTGAAAACCACCGCTAGGGTGTATAGCACGGGGTGATTCCACACCAGGCATGCAGCACGCATCCCAGTTCAAATCTGAACCGCGCACGTTCCCCTGAATGCCAAGCGCAGGCCAAGAGCAGTCAGGGCAGCGATACGTAGACCAGAAACCAGGAGAGTAATACGTAGAAGAAAATGCTACCATGCAGCACACTACTCAAGATATGACTACTGGTTAATATTATTAATGCGACAAATAAATAACACTACAAGGTACTAAGACATGCAGGAGTATATCATGCCGGAGATTGCATGCAAAGTTAGTATCTACGATTCATGTAAAGATACTGAGCACTACTGAAAAAACCTATTTAACGTAGTCAGTATCCTAGAACTGGTCTATCACAACTATTATGGCCCCTTATTGTGCATGGAAAAAATGACATCTAAAATCTATCGGATCCGCGGTATATTTCCTTAATTTTATTCCTGTGATCGCCCCTACCATAATAGTTTGGACCTAGCAAAATATTTTGAACCCCTGGAAAAAAATAGTCTACATCAAACTTTTGTAAAAGATTTAACCTATATTTCTCCCTTCGATCATTACACTTATTACGCACTAGATTCGACTTCATAGGGGGGTAAACATAAAGTTAAGGGTCAACAGCCTCGAGAAATTTCACCCAGTATTTAAAAAGTTTTCGCCACGATGAACACACAGTGGCGATACAGCATTAACGCGCCACGTTGACTGAATCCGTTCCGAACAAGCAGAGCGTAAACATCATTTACGCATGGTTCAACATATCAATCACTCTTCAGCCTCATGCCAAAATATACAAATATTCCAAAACGAATGCATAAAATCATACCATACCCCCCAACTTTTAGTCAAATCCTTTAAATCTGGCACGCCAATTTGGATTATTTCTCCATTTCCCCATGTAAAGTGTTCACTATTCGCTCCACTAGGATAATCCACGTATGTTTCACAGCTTGCAGCACAAATTAACGCCATATCCAGCGGAATTTTTTATTAGTGCAACGTACAAAGAGAATATAAGAAACATTTTATCTACGATTATTAAACTAATTTAGAGTTTGGTAGAGGTTTAATGAAAACAATCTTGATTTTGAGAGCAGACATAATGTGAGCCTGTGATTGGGTATATGATCGGCAGGAATTGTTTGTAGGTCACTAAATAACTTGGTGGGAAACCTGTAATGCTGAAATTTACCGAAAAATTCTCAGGAAGTAAAACTATAAACTAATCGTAGCAGAAACTACACTTAATTATTAGCAACAAAATACAATAGTTTTGGAGCAACTTCGAACTTAAGAACAGAACTGCAACAGCAGTTGACTCCTCGGGTTGAAAGATGCTGTTACTACAGTTCATTCCTGCAGATTCTTCCATATCATCTGTTCTTTATTTCTGATGTCAATTTATAGAGGCATTTCATCATCGAGAGGAACAGAATTATGCACAATTGATAATTTTGTCAACTATCACCGCATTTGTTTTACTGGGCCTCGCGCAAATCATTGGCCATATCTAAACACTGCATTAAACTTATTTAAGAATTTTTCTTCCAGTACAGGGCCATGATTCTGGAAGATGAAACGTGAAATTCACCAAAACGATCCTAGATCAGCGAGGTACCTTAATCTTTTCTCACTCCTCATTCTCTGACCTCAACGATGGAAAAACATAGAAAACACAAGACTGCCTTGATGCTCTCAGTCGTTTACAAAAAAACTTCGAAAACGTTGAATATCAGCACAGGTGGTACAATTCATGCTAATGTCAATTTGAGATGGCTTTTATCGCACAGTAATTAGATGACAAGAGAGAAAGAATGGCTTTGTTACTTAAATAGACACATGATGCGCTTTTAAAGCGAGATATTACTGAACCTCACCTTCACGTGACAACAAGTCGTAAAGCGCACAGGAATCCATAGGTTATTTCGCCGGAAAACTGCGCATCAAACAGGCACGACGGTCGTAAAGCATGTTTTCATTCGGTGATTCCGAGGAAATGGTTTCTTTCCTCCGGAGCCTCCTAAGTAAGCGCGCCGAACGCAATAAAAAGAGATTCACTGGACCGACACGAATGCACCGCGCGAACAAACATGTCCTCTTTTCCTTCACCGTTGGA
This sequence comes from Ceriagrion tenellum, assembly GCA_963169105.1. Taxonomy (NCBI): domain Eukaryota; kingdom Metazoa; phylum Arthropoda; class Insecta; order Odonata; family Coenagrionidae; genus Ceriagrion; species Ceriagrion tenellum. The sequence goes on from OY720637.1 coordinate 33,625,025, forward strand.
CAAAGCTCACCCGTAGAATACTCGCATGGAGCAACTACTTCATCATCTGATTCCTCAGATTCCACGAGATTTTTCTGGAATCTTCAAAATACAGAGCAGTGCTATTCCAACAAAAAATCTGAAAACACGGCAAAAGAGTATAAATTTGATCGGGTGAGCAGTAAAATGTACATTTGAAAGTGCGCCGTAAAATATTTCTTATTGATAAGATGGAATTTGCTTGACTAATGGCCAGTTGCAAGAATATTTAGTTATGGAATCAATGGTTATGAGATCCATAAATCTATAGATCTCATAGATATATTCGGGTAAAAGGAACACATCTACTAGCTGCATAACTTATTTACCAATAGTCAATTGGTACTCTGTACTTGACCTAACCTTCTACCGTCGGATAAAATTTATGAAATTTTAGCCTATGAGTAATTGCTAATGTACATAATTATTACTCAGTATAATTAAACAACCTAGAACCGGTCATTTGTCTCATAATAACTTTTTTACCTAGTGATTAATTCTCCAAGCGGTTCATTGCTCATCTGCCGTCTTGGCTGCTTATGGAACTCATAACTCCATGCCATAACTTACGAAACCAATATATGTAACGAATGTTTCTGCAACACTTATTGAATAGTTGCCATGGCTTATGGGACCCATAACTATATAGAATACATAAGTGTCGTTCCTACAACTGGCCTTAAGAAATGTTATTTTTCTGCGACGCCACATAGATAATGCTGGTTTCTCATAGCAATAAGGTAAGCTTTCTAGCCATAAAATCAACTGGTTGAGATTTCATAGTCCTTTAGCTAGAAACATTCATCATACAGCAATAAGAAATGCACGTCTTGGCATGGCCTGGTAGTCGAGAACAAAGCGGGATTACAAAACCAGCAGCTTTCTCGTATCTATTTTACGGACGGAGCGAAAAATCGAATCTAAAAACCAAATACATGACTGATCTTCGTCAACTCTGTGGCACTCCATCACAAATTTATTGACTAGAAACTCTTACAGACCATAGAATATTTCAAACTTCAACACGACTGTCACAATTCCCCTATCCTATCAGGCATTGCATAACCTTCCCCTTCGCCAAAATTTGTCTTCTCACACAAATGTTCCCTCCTTCCCTTTCCCTCTACTGGAAGTATATGATGGAATGAGATACTTGTATAATCACCAGAAGATGGCGCTTAGCCGCCGAAACCTGGGTCGTGTTTAAGTGTGAAATATTCTTTGGTCTCTTAAAAGTTTCAAGTAAATACATTTAAAATACATAATATAACAATGTGAAAGCAGCACCAACTGAAAAACTTGATATTATGAGAATAGGAACATAAATACGTGATTTTTACGATGATAACGCATTTGAGGCACAAAATAATCCTAAAATTGAGTCATTTACTTAATGTATTTAGAGGTTATCTTTCCTTTTACACCGTTCCGAATAAAGGAGGACATTTCAAGATCACCCTTTTGCACTGCTGGATATCACGATAAGATGCATAATCTCTCCGTAAATTACATTACAAAAGTCAACAACAAACTTTGCTGAGAGGTGGATGGCAGGAAAGTAAGCAGTTTATCTGCATCGAAGTCGGTGCGAGTAAAAATTGAGCCTAAAAACCAAACATATTTAATAAAAGAACGTTATTCTTAAGGTCGTTTGAACGAGATAGTACCCTAAGCATAAAGAGGTCAATATTATAATTAAACATTTTAATTTTAGCAGGTGTAGGAAGCATGAATTAAATATTGCATTATTATTCGTGCAATAATATATTTTCATATGTATGAAATACTAAGTAATCAAATAAAATATCTCTTTAAGTCGTAAACTTGACTAATTTCCTTCACGCGGTACATTTTAAACTCCTTCACAATGGAAAGTTTCTTGAGATTTTGAAAAGTTACTGCGGTGACAATATGATTTATTTTAAAAAATAGCTGATAAAGCATAACAACTACACACTTAATTTTTTGACGAGATATAGGTGTTAGAAGTTCTTAATTTCTTAAATAATGTCTCTCTGGAGTACGTATATGCACCATTCCATGTAATAGGACTGGTATTTTTTGTCAAAAATCTCGGAAAGTATATCAGTAAGGAGCTGATAATTTTGTATCTTTGGAATGGAGAGATATTGATCTTCAAGTTGAGACTAAGTCCATTGATTTCTAGGTGAAATGATATCAAATTCCAACTACCTTAAGGTTCAACGCAAAGGTTAACTTGGAAAGGTACATAGATACAAGATTCAATTTAAAATGGCTAGCCCGATTTGTCCTCAGGTCGAAGAATTTTCCCACTCAATTCTGATGATCCCATTGATGTATGAAGTTTTATCCCTAATAACTGTCCTTATACTATATTATCACTCACTGTATTTCTGACATGAAACTTAGAAAGCTGATAAACGGTAACGAAATTACAAAACTTGAAATAATGTATCAGCCGATTTATTCCATTGGTCACCGCCATCCTCTCACACATGATTTGCTCGGCATCCAATCTCTTCATCCACCCTTCGAAAAGATTCGGCCCTGGCACACGAACCCATCCGCTAACTGCATTATTCCCAAGTTTGCCTTTATCATGCAATGATTGGGTGCTCTTGGAGACCAAAGAAGCTTTTGTCGACCATCAGGAATTTTCATGCGAGGATTGAAATGTCAAGAGGAGGTAAAAGAAAGGTGAAATGGAGACGAGATTTTAGGACGACCTAGGGACAGACAAGAATACATACACATATAAAGGAGAGGACGAAGGGAAACATCCCAAGAAGAGAGTAAAGGCAGGAATCGTGTGGGCAGAGGAAAAGGATACACAATGAAGGGGAGTGGGAGTGGCCTTATCAGTTCAGACTCGAAATGTATTTCCAATTCCATCGGCCCTCCGCGTCCTCGTCCCCTTCCCATCCTTTCGCCCAAATATTATCTGCCTCTCACGTCAAAATGTTCCACAATCCACCGAGCAGGCACACAAATACAAAACGCCACGCCCACAGCCTTTCAATACATTCCCACATCCGAAAGATATCCATGGTAAATCGAGTCGCGCGAGATGTGCCCGTGTTTCCTCTTTTGTGTCATCCCGGCAACCCCCTTCCCACGCTTGTCACTGGAAACTGTCAATCGATGGGGCACTTTTTGGGCCAGCCATACCCCTCGCTATTCAATACATCCCAATCATCCACCGCAAGACCACCAAAAATATCCTCCGAATACAAAACGACCGCTTTCCTGTAAACTCAAAAGCAAAAACTTCATGAGCGCTAACTTACTAGCTCCTCACGTCAACTGTTAACCTTCACACTCGTATTCCCTTCCTACGATTATACAAAGTCTTCCAAAATATCGAGCATAATCGTCGAAATGCGTAGTTCCAAACACTAGTTTATCAGATAGGGGTCAAAAGCATGCATGAAAAAGCTAAATGTGCGATCAAGTGGGACAACGGAGGGTCAAACTGAAACTTGGCCACAAGAAATTGAGGACAAGTGATTTCTATGGATTCTTTCCCCTGAAAACAGGTCGACAGAAGAGCTTGATCTCTGTCATGCGAGCTGGAGTAAATCGATTCCGACGAAATGACTTTCCTGATTAGTTCTTTCGCCGCTGGTAAGGTTTCAACGACATATGACTCCCGTTCTACAGTGGCACGATATTGGAAGCTAGCCTCAAGGAGATGTTTGAAAGCATTCTCATTCCGACCCGATTCTATCTTGGGCAAACAGCCCTACAGATTAAATCACATACTGGAGATACGATTACTAATCGTAGTTGAAATATGTTCTCCTGAATCTTAACTTTCTATTCACGAAAAGCATACCTGGCAGATGATTCCCATTAATTTAATCAAATGAGGTTAATAATAACACGAGAAAGTAGATTAAAGACTTTAAAGAACATAAGGTAATACAGTATAAAAAACAATGGGTGTAAATGTCCGTGAGACAGGTCCATCGATTTTCCTTCATAACTCGCTTCCCAGACGTTCAAAAGATGTCAATTATACTGAGTTTTAAACCTTAAACATTACACTTCCTTTGTATACCCTTGTTAATTGCCGTATTTTTACAATTATAGCGTTCCAAACCGTATGTAAAGCACGTTTCTCTCAAATATTTCAACTGCACTTCGCGCCGCATTGCCGAGTTTCAACACTATCCACCAGATGGATGCCTTGTAGTTTCACATTCATGAGTTGGGTAACGGGGGGAGAAAGGGTTTTTTATTCTAAAGGAAATACGCTGGCCGATGCTAGAAGCTGAAGCCAGTCTAGCATCTTCGTTGATTCTCAGTTCCCTATAGCATTTGCGGGCTAAAGCACTAATTTTTCAATGTTACTATGTTCCCCATCGATAACTTAGGAAAATACACTTATTTCTTTAATGTGGATTCTCCTTACATATTTTGTAAATTTATTTAAATAAAAAATAATCCCCATTCCCGCTGAAAACGAGAGCAAAAACTAGAGTGGAAACCATATCACAAAGTAGCAAATTACATGCTTTTCTTTAACTCTCTATTCCATGGATCCATTGGTCCATGGTTACCACTTCATTTTACCCCACATGCTTAACGATTTCATTCGCTCGAATTTATGAGTCGGGTCAGAATTCTGGTAAAGCATCCGACTATCGTCCTGTGGGTCTATCAGAGTCGTCGCATCGAGTCCACAACCTGGCGATTTTTTTAAAAGTAAACAGTCCTAGTTTTTTTTAGTCCTACTTAATAAAATGTTTATAAAACAAATTGTTGTGTTTTAAACATTTAATTACTACGGCTGTAAAGTAAAAACATTAAAAAAGAATTTTTAACCATGCTCATCTAAAAAACTCATTAATAAACCTATAAACAGAAATATCTTATCATCGTACTAAAAAAGAAATCTTATATATTTCCTCAAGTGAATGAAAATTTAGCCTAGTACTGGAAATAATTAAATTCAATTCAAGGAAATTATCCACACAATGATAAGACCACAACGAAAAGCGTGGGGCGCGACCTCATTTATATTTTGCAACTTAACTTAAATTCATTTAAAGATTTTCTAGAAATTGTATATTGAAGCTCTCTCTTCCATTGAATACCAAAATCTTCGTATTTAATGAATTTATGTTGATATCGAATATGAAAGAGCGCCCCACGCTTTTCGTTGCGGTCCACCTGTTTTCTTTCTTCCCAACATCCTTCCCTCAATCACATTCTTAAGCAACCCATCGCCCCCTTATTACATCCTCCAGCCGCCTAAACTACCTATCCCGGATTTCATTCAGAAGTTTCCTTTCCTCGCCCTCCATCTCAAGCACTTCCTCGTTAGTCTTCCTCTATGTCCACCTCACCTTCTCCATCCTTCTCCACACCCACATCTCAAATGTCTGTAGCCTATTCTCGTCCTCCTTTCTGAGGGTCCACGTTTCTGCCCAATATAACGCTACGCTCCATATCACGCTTCTTCACATCCTTACTCCATGTCCCCGTCTTCAGCTCTCTTCAACTGCTAAACGCCTCCTTAGATAGCACTATTCGCTTTGATATGTCTTTGCTACTATGATCATTATCTACCGTACTACCTCAGCAATTAAAATGCTAATGGTACAGTTATAAGCATGAATTTACTCCTCTGGGATTTCTTTAATACTAGCGTTAATCTTGGGCCATTCCTCCGCCCCTCCGCGACTCATAACTCGTTCGTAATCCACCCCATGCGTGGGCATCGAGAAGTTCTCTCCCAAGAGCCCCTGCTCACTCTCGCTGTTACAAACACTCCGGCCCCCTTGTTACCACCCTATCCCCACCCCTACTTTTTCTCATCAAGAGTCCCTGGCTCCCGTAATTATCGAGTTACCAGGGCTAACAAGAGTTAGTTTGGAGCGAGGATAGGATGTAGGTATATGGGGAAGCAGACGTTCAGGAACCACCCGGCCGAAATAATCCAAACTCCGGCACACCAAAGCTCTTCTAACTATTCCCACTTCGCCAACTTCGTACTCCCACCCCACTTCTCACACCCACCCCTCCCCAGTCCATTATAATACACCTTTCACATCCGCATGAGAATTATTTCTCCTTCGCGAGAAGTGTGCGAGTAATGTGAGGTATGATTTCCTTCTCCACCCAATGAATTTCATCTCATGATATGGCTTCCTCTTCTATCAGTCCAAACAAAAAGGAACATTAGAGACTATGGATGCAATATGGGAATTCCACAAAAGAAAGTTAAGATGGAGCTCTAAGGTCACGTTTCATCAAAGGAAATGAAAATAGAAATTATTGCTGGTAGTAATGTAAATTTGGTTTGGAAGTTTGTAGGAATGGTGCACAGGAAAACCAAGATTCGGTTATATAAAACACTCATCCGTGCAGTACTGTCTCACGGCTGTAAATTTTGGACAATGATAGTCAAATCTGCGGAGTTGTTAGACCGATTTGAGAGAGATTTGAGAGAGTACTGCGGAGAATATGCGGGCATGTGAGCCTAGGAGAAGCATGGAGAATCCGGCATAACAACGAAATAAATAGCCTGTATAAAGACGCCAGCATTTCTAACTATTGCAAACTAATAAGAGTCCAATGGGCAGGGCATGTCCTGCGAATGCCGGAGGAGAGGGTAGTAAAGAGTGTGTTCACTGGATAGATGGGAGGGAAGAGACCGCAAGAAAAACCCAGAGCTCAGTGAGAAGAAAACATTAGCAACATCAGCACCACCCTTAGCAGGGTCACAACTTTCTTCGCGAAAATAGTGAAATATTGAATTCCAAATGTCCGTGATTCATCCACAGATGAGATACTATCCTCCCTCTCCATTTGTAGTCTCTCCCATCACAGACTTAAATCCGACTTAAAATTCATTAACAATATCCTTAATTCTTCCATTGAAAGTCCCGAACTCACCTCATTCATCAACGTCAGAGTTCCTTCGCGTCCTACCAGAGCTAACTTACATTACAACTCCAAGATACTCACTAATTAAACGCTCGTTCATCCTCTGTATCTCCTCCCTTATTAATTCACTTCCTACTGATATCGATCCCTTTTCTGTAACGCCAAAAAACTTCACCAACCTGGCCTCCGCACATCTTTCCTTAAACAAACAGCGAATCTAGACAGTAACAGACTTAGACGCCAACTCCAGATCGTCTACGTCAAGTTTCATTTAATGTTATTTTGTTATTTGTGCTGTTATTGCAGTTTATATGTGTCTTTGTGTGTTTGTTATAAGTACACTTAAAATTGGCAATTTTGCTGCATGTACTCTATTTTTCTTTAGATAAAAAATAATTAAAAAATAAAAAATGGTGGGAAAAAACTGATCAATCAGAGCAAATCTGGCCAAAAATGTGTCCCTATAAATATGTGACAATTCTGGCGAAAATCATTCACCCTGAAGATAATGGCAGACTATGCTATCGAGACGTCGGAGCAGTTCAACAACATAACCCAGCTGGAAACCCGAGAACTCTTCACCCTAAGCATTGACCGGGAAAGACTTAGTACCCACAACACGTATAAATAAAATAAACACAAGACGCTAAAAATAATATCTGAATCCTCCGAATAAAAGATGTTAAAAAGAAAACCAGAGGTTTGCGTGGTTGAAAAATTAATACAGAGATGGCTACCTCCTTCCTGCAAGGTAATTATACTGTTAGCTCATAAAAAGTATGGTGACGAACTTTTTTTTCAACGAGCGGCACACGTGAATACAATGAAACAATGAAATTATTTCAAAACCCGAAAGAAAAATAACACAGGGATGGCCACATATTTTATCACCGTACGATCTAATCCAGATTAAATTTGAATAAAACCACTAAAAAACTCTATTGCATAACTTTCTAAACTCCGAGTAATTGAGTGGATATAATAACGATCTACAATGAATTCGACATTTTAGTCCATATTTTGAACAATTAACCCAACTAATATCTTCATTTTTAAAAAGTAACTAAAAATATATTTTAAATGAATTAATTCCGAGATTTCTTCCATTAAAGTATAAAAAGACTGAAAATGCTGGCCTAAAATAGAGAAGCGCACAACATTTAGCGAGTGTCTCTTATTTACTGATTAAGGAGCAATGAATTTGCTCGTCAAGGTTTGTCTGGGAGTATCTCCAGCAATAAATGCGAATAAGACAGAAAAAAATACATTTACATCTACGAAATAATATGAGACCACTAGGGTGTGTGGCACAGAGTGATTCCACACCAGACATGAAGCCCTCATCCTAGCTGATATCAGTACGGCGCACGTTTCCCCGGAATGCCAGGCTCAGGCCAAAATCAGCCAGGATTACAACACGCGGTCAGACCAAAAACTAGGAGAGTGCTACGTAGAAGAACATGCTACCACGCAGTACACCACACAAGATACAACTACTGGTAAGTATTATTAATGCGACACACGAATAGTAATACGAGGTATTAAATCACCTACGAGCTATATCATGCCGGAAATTACATGCGAGGATAGCAGCTAATAATGATATTAAGATATTTAGCTCAAGTGCAAAAACCTATGTTACCCAGTCAGTCGAAGTATCCTATAACTGATCTAACGCGACAATTATGGTCCCATCTTGTATAGGGAAAAAATGACATCTTAAATCTATCGGTTCGGCAGTCTATTCCCTTGATCTTATGCCTGTCATCGTTTCTACCGTAATAGTTTAGCTCTAGTAAAATATGTCGAACGTTCGGCAAAAACAGTGTACATCAAAATTTCGTAAAATATTTAATATACATTTTTCCCTTCTATGGTGGATAGGTTCCCACCCTAATTCCCTCAACGATTCACTAACAATGCATGTTTATCGTAACAATTTTTAACAAATCTAGTTTCCCTCCGCTGTTTTCGATCTATATCTGAAACTAGCCCTATTTCGTAAGGGTCCCATATACTAGCGAGGTATACAAGTGAGGTATTATACTTCTACTAATGAACATCAGTAATGTGCAGTCGATTTTTGCCTTTCCATGCGTTTAACAGTGTTATTGAATATGCCATCACATTGAGCTAAAAATACTTTACGTCGCGTGCCAAGTTACCAAGAAAACTTCCCATGTGAAAGCCCACAGACATAAACCCAATACCAGCTGAGAGCATCCATTCTATTGCTAGGGTATAATTTCCCGTCTTATCTTCCTCAAAGAGGATATAAATATTCCGTCCCAATGAATCGTGCTATACATAGCATACCTTATTTCTAAGAGCGTTTTCATTATGAAGCCTAAACAGGTGGTAAAATAAAAGAGATATCACCTAGGTACACCCACTTCCTACAAATGACTTCATCTTTCCTTGAAGTTTTGTTTTGACCTCACGTGGCTCCAAGTATTCCGTCAAACCGCATAATGCTTAATGTAAAATGTCAGATTTCTCTAATGTTCCTAATATGATATTCAGCCGAAGTTAAGCATTGGAAAATCTAGTGGAAGTCTAAAGTTAAACTTTGATTCAAATAGCATTATGTCCCTTCCGATAGACTCACGATCTGGTTCCAAAAATTGGCCAGAAAAACAACGATGGAGGAAAATAAAATCGAAAATTCATTTCGGTAAGGTGAAATTGAATAAAATTTTCACCTCATAAAAATATGAAGCATTGAAAACCACTTTATAGAGATAAACGGTATAGTTGCAATAAAATAGCATTAATCAGCACTATATGAAGCAGTAGAACCCGCTTTACAGAGATAAACGGCGCAGTTGTAATTATATAGCATTAATCAACACTTTCCACAAAAAATCAAGAAATAACATTCTACGTCGTCAAAAACGGCGCAGTGAATTGAAGTATAACGGAGCGGAAAAGAGCGTATAAATCACAAATTATTTGAAAAAATTCTGCAATGATTTAGGATAGGAAGTAAGACGACCCGGGTTTCAAAAAATGACTGTCATCATCAGGTGATCATTCAATTAAACCCAGGTCGCGTTACTTTCTATCTTGGAGTAATGCAAAAGCTTGCTTAGTAAATTTGTTAAACTATGGAAAGCCCCCAAGTTACGGAAGGTAAGGCATACATACCACTTATTTTGAATCAGATTAGACATGTTTTTTTCCTAAATGAGCTTCCGCGCACATCTGAGAGCAATATCGAGTTCACCCACGGTAGCGCCTATTATCAGCCACTTTTTTCCCGTATGCATCGCGATCTCTGGCGTAAAAGCAATCCATCACTGACAGGTATCATTTCGCCAACCTCGCCCATAACGATGATATCGCACTCCCGGTAGTGAATGAAGCCAGCCGCTATGTTGATAAGCATCATGGGAGAAAAAATCAGAGAGAAAAAACATAGCTCAATGCAACTGACAGGTACAAATAGTAGTGATCCCATTTCTAGTGCTCCGTCACGAGTATCAGAATTACCGATCCCATGCCTACACGCACAGACTGAATTTTCTCCGAGAGAGAGATATAGAACAGCTGCCGATGCAATATACGAAGTTCGAAATCATTTGTAGAATTTTTATCACATACTAATATAGCTATTCATCAGCCAAAGGAATTGCTTTTCATAAGAGAATCCTATCATGTTCAAAAATGAATTCAATCGACGAGTAGCCCACGAAAGGAAATATGGTGGAACGAAACACTCAAGCAAGTCACTGAATGATATCAATCGAATCGACACTCGCTGCCGAGTTTGCATGTGTTTTTTTTATTTATTTGGTTCCAACTTATTTCCAAGCTTGGATTGCAAACTACCACGATAATTTTTCTAATAGAACGCCTTCATTGCTTTCGCTATTTGGCAAAACATATCTCCATATAAGTCATATCTCAAGTGGAGAATAGCCAGAGATAAGAAGGCGTCCATAGGAAAAAGACAACTGTGCTCAAAGAAGATAGGACTGCAAACCAGGAAACGGTATTTGAAAACATTCGTGTGGAGCGTGGCACTCTTATGAATCGGAAGCATGGACCATTGGAAAAGCTGACCAGAAAAGACTAGAAGCCTTCGAAACCTGGTGCTGGAGGAGGATGCTGAAGATAAAATGGACGGACAAAATAACAAATGACGAAGTGTACAGAAGAGTAGAAGAGGAGAGGACCATATGGAACGCCATACATAGACGAAGAATGGATAGGACACACCCTGAGACGCAGCAGGTTAGTGAAGAACATAATTGAAAGTAAAATATGGGGCAAAGTCCCCAGAGTATGACTAAGGATTAAGTTCATGGACCAAAAAAAGAGCAACGTACATTGGAGGAGATACCAGGAGGTAAGGGAACAATCATTAGATAGGGAAGTGAGGAGAGCTGCAGTCGACCAATCTTGAACGACTAATGAATGAATCTCCATAGCTTCTTCCGTGTCTACTTCCCAAGTCTTCCCAAGTAGATAAATCGTTCGGCTAATTCCAGATGGTGCTTTCTAATGGTGAATCAATAGATAATTAAACAAAGATACAATACAATTTCGTGCATTTCTGCGAAATTCACCTCATATTTCAATGATGAGAGGAAAGAGGGAACCTCGGTACCTCGCTTAAATTTCTCCTCAAGGCACTGCTCAGCTTATTGTTAGATGATCTCGGAGGTTTTTCCGAAAGCCAAGGCTAAATTTGAGCGATTGGAAATGTGTTATCTGGTATTATCCTAAGGTGTTGAAACTCTGTGGCATGTACGTGATACTAGCCCATAATACGATGAAGCTTGACCAGCTCAAAAAGCGATACTGGAAGTGGGTGAAGAGTCCCAAGACACGCTGAAAGGAGGAGAACCAACGGCAGAGAAATTGTCAATGATTCACTTTCGCTTGGCCCATTGTCCACAGAGGTCTAAATTCCGACAAAGGTTTAGCTCAAGGAAGTCTGAGCGAGATATTTCCCTAGAGTCTAATCATTTAAATTGGAGGGTACAAGCTAGAGCATGTGGAACATGTAAATTACTGAGGCATTAGTAGTCTTACAGTCACATTTTTCATGCGGTACGTTGAAACTTATGTAAAACATACATACATACATACCAATTACGCCTTTCCCATCCGGGGTAGGCACAGTCACAAAGTTTCACTCACAAATACATATGTGTGCACCTAACTCTGCTTCAATAATTTCCTCCATACTGACCTATCCTTGCAAATCTCTTTTGCCTCATTTACCCCCGTACAATGCTTTACACACGCCCTCCTGTTTTTAAGAGTCCTAATATTCCTCCTCCTAAGAATTTCCTCAATCACATTCAACAACAAGTTTCTCGGCCTACCTCTGCCTCTCGCACCATTCATTTCACCCTTATATATCTGTTTCGTTATTCGACTCTCATCCATTCTCTCAACATGGCCAAACCAACAAAGACCTGAAGAAGCGAGCTGGAACGCTCGCGAAACTGTCGTTTAAAAATGACGCAACGCGGAAGCTATCCCGAAAGCCTAGATGTACCTTAAACTAAGACTAAATACGTTGATTTCTTCGTGAAATGATATCTACCCCACTTAGAATACGCTGCCAGTGTTTGGGATCCTCATGACGTAGGCTTAAAAACAGAGTTAGAACACGGGCAGAGAAGATCAGCAAGATATGTAAAAAACCGCTATGACAGTCTTGTTAGTGTTACTGACCTCTTACAAAAACTACGATGGGAACCGCATTCAGACCGTCGATTGAAAATTAGACTCAATCTTCGGTGTAAACTCAGAACCAATTAATTTTCCGACTGAGTTACGGATCTTACGGAATCCAACATACTACGGTAGATCAGATTATGAGAACAAAATAAGGTGAATAGATTGTAGAACAGAAAGGTTTCAAATGTCGTTTTTCCCGCGATCGATAAGAGACCATAATGGCAGCGCTTAGACTCTGAAGTAGGTTAGTTGACCGGTAGTGAAGCTGATAAATTCATGTGCCCCCTAATGCATGTTTCTAAATCTGCCGAGTAGGTAGTGCTAACACCGTGTTTTGCATGTTCCTTGCATGAATCTTGTTATGTGAATCTTGCATGAATCTTGTTCTCATAGTTACATTATAGATTATTTTAGTAGTTTCTGTAAAATTTGTAGCATACCGATAATGTGGTGCTTGTTGATAAAAGTAAATTTCTTCACTGTAGTTCATGTTGGTGATAAGTCACTCCCTGCGATATACCCTCGTGGTGGCTTGCAGGGTAATAAGTAGATGTAGATGTGAAAATATCTTAATCCTCGCCGCGTCGTTAATATTCCCCCACTCTTCCATTACGGGTAATGTCATTCTCGAGCACGCCCCTTCACTCCCTCGACGAGGGCTTTCCTTACAACGGAGGTGAACGGAGGGCGAAATTCCCAACCATATAATCCCACGCCGAGCCTCATTCTCCCCGTCTTCTCGTATACTTCACCACCGAAACCTTGCCATCTTCCTTTCCCCCTCTCCCGCCCCTGTGTGCGCCACCCTCCCTCTAGCCCCCCACACGCACCATCCGAACCCTATAACCTCAGCCTTTCCCTTTCTCTCTCATTCCGCCCACACCGATTCCGACAACTACAGTTCTTCTCCCCGTATACGCACTTGTTCTCACCCCACCGCATTCCTGGGTTCCATTGTTCCTTAACTCTCCGTCTCTCTCTCTCTCTTCTCCCCGTCTCATCCAATCACGCTTCTCTCAGTCCCCTCGCAGCTTCGTGCGGAAAGAGTTATTTTTCAATCGTTACGTCTACGTCTACGTAATACCCTGCGAGCCACCACGAGGGTGTGTGGCAGGGGGTGAATATCGCCAAACATGCACTATTGACATGCATGACGTTAGGTCTCATCTGGAATATGCTGTTAGTGTATGGGATCCATATGAAGCGGGGTCGATATCAGAATTAGATCGCGTGCAGCGAAGAGGAGCTAGGTTTGTGAAACAATGCTACGATAAGTTCGCTAAAGTGTATGGTTTGTTAGAAGAATTGGGATGGGAATCGCTATCACAGCGTAGATTAAATTATAGGCTTAACCTCCTAACTAAATTTCAGGAAAATCATTTCTCTGACGACGTAAAAAACATACTATTAACCCCCTCGTACTACGGCAGATTATATCGCGCCAATAAAATTAGAGAGATAGATTGTCGAACCGATGGATATAAAATGTCATGTTTTCCGTGAACCATCCGGGATCATTACAGCTGTGATCGTCGTCATGAATAGTGCGATTTGTGATATTACCTAGTCTGTAGGTCTTTCTCTTTATATTCTCTACGTTCAGACTTATGCATGATGTAAATATTGATGTTCTTATTTATGCATGATATTTTGAATCTGTGGTAGTAGCCTTTGTATCCCTTGCATGTTGGAACGATTGACGATCGAATGTTTCTTGGTTAGTAGATTTTTAATTGGCGCGTTGCATGCGTGGTACGCTGGTTTCAATGTAATTTAGGTGTGCTGCCGTATCATTCATACATGCCTGGTGTGGAAGCGCCCCCTGCCACACACCCTTTGGGTGGCTTACAGGGTATGACGTAGATATAGATGCAGATGAAGTGGAAAGACGGACGTCTGCAGGCGTTGGAAGTGGAGGCGAAGGTGCGGAAGGAAGCGCGGATGGGAGAGATGACGACGCATGAAAGAGGGGAAATACAGAGACTCATTGGGTTGGAGGAAGATTGGGATAGAGGAAAGGACGAAGATACAAATTTTAAACGACAATCCCGCCAGCTTATTGGACATTTTTGGGCAGTTCTAAACCTCAGGCAGTTTACGCGAGATGGAATATTAATCATTATGGAGGCCATAATCGAACTCTAAGTTTCAAATTCTGCAATCAACAGAGAGAATGGAATGCTAATAAACAGAGAGAATGAAAGGGAATTGAGGGTAAATGCGCGCAAGGCTTAAGTAGTGGATTTTGCTACGGAGAATGGGGAGAATAACTGAATGATGAGGGCGAATGGTGAAATAATTGAACACGTGGATGATTTTGTTTACTTAGGTAAGATTTTTGCGAAAGATGGACGGATAGATGAGGAGATAAAGAGACGTGCGAACGCTGGAAGGAAAGAGGTAGGTAGCATGAGGAGCATATCAAGGAATGAGAGCCTGTCTAAGGAAGCGGACATCGCCCTGTACAAAAGTACTGCCCTTACCCCTCTTGCCCAACATCCTTTCCTCTATCACATTCTTGAGCAACCCATCACCCTTCATTACATTCTTCATCCATCTAACCTGTCTATCCTGGATTTAATTCAAAAGTGTCCTTCCCTCGCCCACCATCTCAAGCACTTACTCGTTAGTCTTCCTCTCCGTCCACCTCACCTTCACCCTTCTCCATACCCACATATCAAATGCCTGCAGCCTACTCTCGTCCTCCTTTCTCAGGGTCCACGTTTCTGCCCCATACTACGCTACGCTCCATATCAAACTCTTCACCAGCCTCTTCATCACATCCTTACCCAATGTCCCCGTCATCAACTCTCTTCTATTACTAAACGCCTCCTTAGTTAGCGCTATTCTCTTCCGTATGTCTTTGCTACTGTGCCCGTTTTCCTCTAGCGTGCTACCTAAGTAATTAAACTGTTCTACTTGCTCTAGTTTGAGTCCTCCAACTTCAATTACAAGCTTCGCTTTCTTTGTCCTAAAGAATCTCATTACTTTTGTCTTCTTATGATTTATCTTCATTCCGAATGTCCCGCACTGCATTTCTAAAGCATCGACCAAAGCTTGTAGTCTCTTCGAAGATCCACTAACCAATGCCCGATTGTCCGCGAATCTAACCGATTTTATAAGATGCCCTCCCACTTTGACTCCAACCTCAAGTTCTTCCCATGCCTGTCTTATCATCTCCTCAGCATAAATGTTGAAAAGCAATGGCGACAACGGGCACCCTTGCCTTATCCCTCGACCTAGAGCTGCCTACCCTGATTCACTATCAGCCACCCTCACCGGCGCCCTTTGCGTCATATATAAGTTTCGAATTAGTCTCCTGTCTCGCCAATCTTTTCCCATTTTCCCAAGTTGGTTTATCCCAATTTACTCTGTGGAAAGTCTTTTCAAAATCAGTTAAGCATGCGAAAACGTCCTGATTATACTCTGTTTCTTTCTATAAGTGTTCTCATCACCGCTATCGCATCCCGAGTTGACCTTCCCTTCCAGAACCCAAACTGGTCATCGCCTAAGTAGTTTTTGGCCTTACTCTCCAACCTTCTATTGACAGTTTGAAGTAAAACTTTGGCCGCATGTGAAATTAAACTAATTGTTCTGTAGTCCTCACATTCTGATGCATTCTTCTTTTTCGGGATAGGAATCAATACTGTTTTCACAAAGTCTTCTGGCCATACTCCTTCCTCGTATATCCTACGTATAAGTTCGAAAAAAGCCTGCCTACTTTTACTTCCTAAATTCATTATCAATTCCGAGGATATGTTATCTACTCCTACAGCCTTTCTTGCCTTCATCTCTTTCAATGCTTTCTCTATTTCACTATCGAGTATCATTGGCCCCAGGTAATCTTCCTCTAGTGTTCCCTCCTCCTCTATACCTAAATTAGCGACAACGGGCACCCTTGCCTTACCCTGCGACCTAGAGTTTCCCACTTTGATTCAACATCAGCCACCCTCACCTGCGCCCTTTGCGTCATATTTAAGTTTCGAATTAGTCTCCTGTGTCGCCAATCTATTCCCATTTTCTCTAGTATCTCCGTTTGTTTATTCCAATTTACTCTGTCGAAGGCCTTTTCAAAATCAATAAAGCATGCGAAAACGTCCTGATTATACTCTTTGTTTCTTCCACGTACAATACGCGACCATAATAAAACCGGAGCTCCACTTAAAATACACTCATAATACACTTCACCATTTCTCGTCCCAAAACCTTATCCTCATCTCCTTTACTCGTTACCTCATCCGCTACGCCTTTACACGGCTAACATCCCCGGCCACACACCCATGCGTCGGCTCGCAGGGTAGTATGTAGATGTATATACAAACACATTGGCAAAGAAAAACCTGGTGGCTCACACCTGAGGATACAACAGCAAGTTCACTACATCGAATTTACTAGGATGAGGCTCATTACAAGAGCTATAGTCATAAATATTTAACCACACAACTTAATAAAATGCAAACAAAAGCTGCAAGCTTCATTAAAAACAGCTATGAGCGAACATAGAGTCTTTCACAACTTTTAGAGGGATTAAGGTGGGAGCCCCTAGAGACTCGGAGGCTACACGCTAGGCTTACCTTGCTTGAGAAATTCAAAACTGGCGTGTTTCAGAGCGACACACAGAATATTATAATGATGACCCACTGCATATCTAGGTCTGACGGAAGCGATAAAATAAGAGAGATGCATTGCCGAACAGATAGGTACAAAAGCACGTTCTTTCCGCGCACAATAAGTGGCCACAATAAAAACTGAGCTCCACTAAATACACTCCCATATACACGTCACCATTTCATCTCCCAAAACCTTATCCCTTACATCTTTACACGGCTGGTGTCCTAACACCCTTTGCCACACGCCCATCCGGCGGCTCACAAGGTAGCATGTAGATGTAGACAGTAATACAAATCTAATTGCATATCGGTCCAAGAATCGCTAAGTATCCAGAGGTGCGCTTGCTCAGATACATAAGCATGGGATTGTATGTATTAATGTCTGTTTCATTGCGTTATAATCATGAAAGTCATCGCCAATTCATCAAAACTTAAATTTGGTTCCCAATTTTATCAACTTTCTAAAGTGTGAGTGTTTAACCTTGCCATTGATTCCCAATGCGCGCAATTCTCACCATTCATGCTCAAAATAGATGGTTGAGACGAGACAACAGATATGGGCCGAATAAATTGTCAGAATTTCCTTTCAAAGAAATTCTATTTTGTGCAATACTGTAGCAAAGCATAGAATATTCTTGCTTACATTATCAATGCATACATAACGTTATACATCTGGCCTGAGGGGTATTGACGTGGGAGTTGAATTACTAGCTAATAGGATGTAAAATATCTGGCCCAGTCTAGGGGACATCGAGTTGGAGAAAAATGTTTTTCGTTAAGGATAGTCACCTATATCCATTCATATCTCATAAGCAATTCCATTTTCTGCGACAGAGACATTCCAGTCAGCCTCGACGCAGTGAAGTTCTTCACTGACAGCCCCTTCAAGTAATCGGTGGAAACACTGAGAGCGTTCACCTATTGTGACATACAAAAGGATTTTTCATTATTGGTGGAGAATATTAAGATGTATTACGCGTATCTTTATGGAGTCGGTGCTTTATTTTTTAAGTTTTTGCATTTGATTATCCAAAATTTGCTGAGTTTTGAAGAGAGCAAAAAAGCCTCCATTAATGTTTTTTGAGAATGTGAATAAACAAGTTGAAGAAGTATGATTTGGTTTTTTCCCGGCGTATGATGCTAATAAAGTCTTCTCGGATTTTCCACCAGGTTGGGTAATTGTTAGCCGACGTTTCGATGGCTACTTCCGCCATCGAAACGTCGGCCAAAAATACCTAACCTGGTGGAAAACCCGAGAAGACTTTATTAGGTTGAAGATGAACTGACAGTGGACTGTCTTGTGTGTCGTAATTCGACACTTAAGAGAATATCAACGGAAGATAAAATTGTTCATTATATTAGCTATTCTGGGAGCCTCCGGCAGCGAAATTCTAGTGGTTACTACACCCACGAATGAGAAAACCGCAGGAGGAAAAGGAACCTGGCTTTTACGGTTCAAGAGACAAATGAGAAGAAAAACATGCGAAGACGGAAAATTAACGAAGCGAGAGAGGGAATGCCGACGTTTTGTAGGAAGATGAAAGGGAAGCCGCTTTAGGAGGACGACTCAGCGACGTCATGGGCTGAGAGAGGCGCTGAGTGAACTCGTGAATTGTCATTTTTTTTTGGATTTGAGCCGTTTAGCGCGCCCATTAAGGCGGAAAATGAACGACGATGGGGAATAAAGAGGAACTTGTGAGTGAGAGATTGGCGGGTGGAAATGAGTTATTACGGCCAGAAAATTTCCCAAAATTTAACCGTGACGTGAGGAATGCTCGAGGCGGAGACGAAAAGACGCTCAAGATGAACGCTGTGTGGAAGGTGGAAAAGATCACGAAAAGACGCATCGGGCAGGAGAAGAGCAGCACTCCGACGAATCGCCCAATGGACCGTGAAAACAAAAACCCTTACAAGGAGAATTAAGGACGATTCGAGCATGGCTTATGAATTACGGCCGATTTCGACGAAACAACCGGTAGCAACGCGGGGAAATTCAGCGTTTTCCTCCTTCAACATGAGAGGCGAATTTTAAAAAGGGTTCCCTAAGGGTTAAGGATGATTTTCGAAAATTAAAGTAGAAACCAGGACCTCTTCAACTGTCAATGCTAGTCTACATCTACATCTACATAATACCCTGCGAGCCGCCGAATTGGCGTGTGGCAGGGGGAGTTAGGACACCAGCCGTGTAAAAATGTAAGTTTTTGGGAGATGAAATGGTGACATGTACTATAGAAGTGTATTTAGCGGATCTCAGTTTTTATTGAGGTCACTTATTGTGCGCGGAAAGAACGACTTTCAGCACCTATATGTTCGGCAGTGTATCTCTCTTATTTTGTCGCATCTGTCACACCTAGAGATTCAGTGAGGAGTCATGATAATTTTCTGTGTGTCGCTCTGAAAAATCTTAACCAAAAGCAAAAATCGAAGTATTCGCAAAACATACACAAGTTACAACGAAACAGTTCTCGATAATTGATTTTGGTACGCTGTCCAATAAACGAATACGTAAGGCGATGATTGCTCTCCTACGTCTTAAGACCATTTCTTTTTAAATGCAGGTTTCATAGAGCCTTTGTTTGACGGTTCGAAGTCCGATCAATCGTAAGGAGAGCTGTATAGGACACAGGAAACAAGGGGTACACTAGAATGCCCTGGAAAATATTCCATCACCGTCCGGACTCGAACCATAGTCTTTCGCGTATGGATACTGGAAGCATGGTCGGTGATCATCACGACAATCCGATCTCTTGCTTTTTCTGCAAACTAAGTCGTTGTGATGTAATCACCCCAGTTGATTGATACTTCCACAAGACAATGATCTTTCCCATTGAATGCTGTATCCGTCAAATACTATCAAAATACAGTACTCCAAAGAATCGTTTAATGGACCGCGAAAGCGAAAACCCTTACAAGGAGAAGTAAGGACGATTCGAGCATGGCTGATGAATTCACGGCCAATTTCGACGAAACAACCGGTAGCAACGCGGGGAGATTGAGCGTCTTCCTCCTTCAATTATAAGAGAAGCGAATCTGAAAAAGGGTTCCCTGCCGGTAACGGATGATTATCAAAAATTCAGATGGAATTTCGCATAAATACAAAAGGTAAAGAAGCCAGTAAGGGAGTGGAGAGGGAGATAATTTGAACGGCGGACTGCGGGTCCCCTTTTTCGGACGAAGTTTGCAATACCTTACGAACTCCAACATACTACGATAGATCAGATCATGAGAATAGTAGATTGTAGATCAGACAGGTTAAAAATGTCGTTTTTTTCCGATAAGGGACGATCGATAAGGGACTATAATGGCTGCGTTAAGACCTGGATTAGGTTAGTTGACAGGTGGTGTAGCTGATTAATTCATATGCCCCCTAATGCATGTTTCTAAATCTGCCAAGTAGTGCCAAAAATGACTTGTGTCACATTTATACATCTGCATTGTAGATTATTTTGCTAGTTTGAGTAGCAATTGTAGCATACCGATGGTGTGTTGCTTAATGGGGAAAGTACATTTATTCACTGTAGTTCATCTACATCTAAGAAATACCGTACAAGCCACCATTAGGGTGTGTGGCACGGGGTGATTCTACACCAGGCATGCAACACTCGTCCCAGTTCAATTCAGAACCGCGCACGTCCCCCTGAATGCTAGGCGCAGGCCAAAAGCAGTCAGGACAGCGGTACGCAGTCAGACCACAACCAGGAGAGTGATACGTAGAGAAACATGCTACCATGCAGTACACTACTCAAGATAGAACAACTTGTTAGAATTATTAATGTGACAGATAAATAGCACTACAAGGTGCTAAGACATGCTGGAGTATCTCATGCCTGAGATCGCATGAGAAGTTAGTATCTACAATTCATGTTAAGATATTTAGCACTACTGAAAAAATCCTATTTATCCAAGTCAGTATCCATGCAGTAGTCATATGCATGCATGCTTGCATTACTGAAAATTGTACCTTGAAAATGACACACCTCATGTCGAAACCTTGGCCGGTGAATAAAATTTTGTGGAAAGTGAACGAAAACTATTATTGTGAGATCATGGCGAGCAATGAGGGATTCTGTGGTTGCGATTTTTATCCATCCACACTTAACTCACACTTGTAAATTACTCCACGTATCGAAATCATGAACAGCATTTATTAATTGTGGAGATTTCTGCTGTTTTCTCTTAAAATTGCGGAGGTTAAATATTTCCCCCCATGAAGATGGATGAAAGTCAACCCTTTCTTTCGCTTAGTGATATTATTATCTGCTCGACTCGAATCGGCACCTCAGACGAGGAGTGGGGAGGTAGGTGCAAGGAAGGAGAGAAACCCGGCGCCTGCAAGAGCCTGCGAAGGAGGGGCCACGATTTAATGCACCATCAGATGATTGTAGTGCCATACTTAACATGGTCTTTTCATACGGCAGAAACAGTAATCCTTTTGGAAAAAATACCTGTTTTACGGTCCAAAGTCCGATCAATCGGCAGGAGTGCTGTATAGGGCACAAGAAACTAGGGGGACACCAGAATTCCCTAGAAAATTTTTCGCCACCATGGATGCTCGAACCATAGTCTACATCTACATTTACATACTTAGCTAGTTTACATACTTACTAGCCGCAGCATGGACGTGTAGTTGGGGGTATTAGGAAACCAGTCGTGTAAAGATGTAAGAGATAGCATTTGGGGAGGAGAAATGGTGATGTGTATTATGGGAGTGTATTTAGTGGAGCTCAGTTTTTATTGTGGTCGCTTATTGTGCGCAGAAAGATCAAGTTATTGTACCTATCCGTTAGGAAATGTATCTCTCTTATTTTATCGCTTCTGTCAGACCTAGAATGTAGTGAGACATCATGATAATATTCTCTTTGTCGCTCTGAAAAACATCAGTTCTGAATTTCTCAAGCTATCCAAACCGCGTGTAGCCTCTTGAGTAGATAGGGAATCACACCTCAATCCCTCTCAAAGTTGTGAGACACTTTATGTTCGCTCGTAGCTGTTTTTAACGAAGCGTGCAGTTTCTTTGTATTTTATTGATTTTTTGTTAAATATTTATGAGCAGGGTCCTAAACGCTCGTGGCGTACTCGAGGTGTGGGCTAACCAGAGACTAGTAGCATCTCTCTTTTACGTTTTCATCAGAGAACCTTCCTATTATGCATTTAACAAAACCTAGTTTCTTTCATGCTCAGCCCTATATGTTTTGTATCTGTGTTCCCCTCGATATATCAGAAGTTTAAGTAATTCCAAGATATTTAAATGCATCTGAAGATTTTATGTTTGCTCCAGCCACAGTTTAGGTATAGAATGTGTGTGCCTTTCGCTGGAAGTGAACTGTGGTGAATTTACTGATATTTTATGCTAACCCCCACTCCTGGCACCACGAATGAACGCTGTTAAGGCCCGCTGACAGAA
The DNA here is from genome assembly GCA_963169105.1 of Ceriagrion tenellum. Classification (NCBI taxonomy): domain Eukaryota; kingdom Metazoa; phylum Arthropoda; class Insecta; order Odonata; family Coenagrionidae; genus Ceriagrion; species Ceriagrion tenellum. The sequence goes on from OY720637.1 coordinate 33,647,630, forward strand.
CTTGAAAGACCGCCTCTTCGCTTATTTCACGGTAGATAACTGTATCATCTTCAAATAATCTTAATATACCTCTAACTCTTGAACTTAGGTCATTAATATAAGTAATGAATAATTGAGGGACGATCATGCTTCCCTGAGTGACCGGATTTGACTCGAACCGTAGTCTTTCGCGAATGGGCACTGGAACTCAAGTCGGTGACCATCACGATCATCCGATATCTTGCTTCTTCTGCAATCCAAGTTTTCGTGATGTAATCACCGCAGTTGATTGATGCTTCCACGCGACAATGATCTCATCTTTCCCATTGAATGCTGATCACCACTTGCCGAAGGTGCTCACGCTTACCGTGGCATTGGATACAAGTGCATGGCAGACAGCGATCTAAGGGCTTTGCAGAGCCCTTAGATCGCTATCTGACCTTTGCGGATTGATCGATCGACATAAATTTGCGACCGCCAGGGAAGGGGTTAATCTGCCTTCATGCCATTCCCGGGGTTGGATAATATGCCGGAAAAGGCGTCTACAAAACCTCTGGAGTTTTTGCCACGGTGTCTGGAGTTCTGGAGTCTTACCAGTTTGTGTTAAAATCATTTTTTTTATCATTTGTAAATGTGAAATGGAGAAACGTAGTAAGTGCTTGTTTGTAAAGTTAATACTAGTCAACTTTACACGTTCAGGCGTCACTTAATGGAAGTATTTTATATTCGTATCCCTATTGAAAGTAAGTATTGTACTTTTCTTATTTATTTATTATAATTGTACAGCGCGTTTCGTAGCTTTCTGCATCTTCAGTTACAATTGTTTTTGATTGTGATTTTTTGAAGAACGATTGTACCTGAAGACGCAGCAAGCTGCGAAACGCGTTTTACGATTACAATAAACAACTGTGGAAATCTAGAAAACCTATTTTCAATATGGATTTCATTTCATTTCATGCAATGCATGAAACATAATAAGTCCACAAACGGTCTAGCATATAATAAAATGTAATAGGACTGGTGTTTTGGTCAACAATCTCCGAAAAAAGTGCAAGAAGGGGCTAATATTTTGGTTTCTTTGGAAGGGTGATATTTACAGAAAATTGAGACGACACTCATTTATTTTAAGGTAAAATGACATTTCACTCAAACTATCTTAAGCCGTTATAAAAGAAAACATAAAGGCACTGATAAAATGCCTTTTCCAAGTAAACGCGAGACAGTAAAACCACAGGTCTTTTTCAAAGGCGAATAATCATGGTAATTGATTTCCTCAGCCCTGGTATTCGACCTTCATAAATTTTGCACATATTTCACAACAGATTTACAGACAAATAAGCAATTTTAACATGAAAATAAATAAGACAAAGACTGAAATTGTAGTATTCTCGGAGGAGAGAAGCTGAATGTAGAAGACACACTGAGAGGGGAGAAATTAGAGCAAGTGGATTCCTTCACCTATCTCGTAAGTACCATCACGTATAACGGAAGAAGTGCAACGCATATCAACCAGATAATAGCCCAAGCCAAGGAAACGTTCATGGGAAAAAGACTGTTATGCTCAAAGAAGAAAACGAAAACATTCGTGTGGAGTGTGACACATTGAGGATTGGAAATGGTGACCAGAAGAGACTAGAAGCCTCCGAAACCTGGTGCTGGAGAAGGATGCCGAAGATAAAATGGACAGACAAAATACGAAATGATGAAGTGTACAGAAGAGTAGAAGAGGAAAGAACCATATGGAACACCACACAGAAGAGAAGAACAAAATGGATTGAACATTCCATGAGGCATAATGGGTTTGCGAAAAACGTAATTAAAGGTAAAATAGACGGAAAAGTCCCCACGAAGGAAGACCCAGGAATAAGTTTATGGACCAAATAAAGAGGTAAGTACATAGGAAGAGATACCAGGACGTAAGGAAACTAGCTTTAGGTAAGGAAGGATGGAGGGCTGCAGTCAACCAATCCTAGGATTGAACAACCAATGAATGAAGATTTAGGAGTTCCCCCGTTTCACGAGATATTTTTTCACTTACAATAACCATCAGTAAAATATGGTTTATATTTATTTTGAGCCGAAAATGATAGAACACTACAAATAAATGTAACATGCATATTGAGCAGAACAGAGTTCAACGACTCACGATTAGAGTCACAGCCATCTTAATGAACCGCAAGAACCGAATCGTACGAAGAAAAAGTATCCGGGGGTTCATTCGAAAAATTATCGGGAGAGAGGAGTTCAAAGCCGCAGCTCCCGGGCTTAATTTTGAAAGATAACAGTTCAGCAGAGGTTTTCATTACCAGCGGTAACTTTCGTCAAAAATTAAGAGAAAGTTTGGACGACAAAGCAAAATAAAAATCTCGAAGCGTGCGAGAGACGCCGGACGAAATCCGTTGAAACCTAACGAGGGTTCGGTCAAAGAGAGAGAGAAAAACCGATGGAAGCCCACGACTGAATTACAAAAAGAGGATAAAAGAGTGCCGAAAGTATGTATTTTTTTAAGATAAGGAAATGAGGAACCGGGGTTGATAATGAACAGAGGCTTCAGAGAGCAGAACCCTTAAACGTCAAGTAGGAGGGGAAATCATAAGAATATTTGTTTGTTTTAAAGAGAAGCGGAGAGAAAACATTTAACGGGCCTCTGAAGTAGAGGAGTTAACTGGCAAAGCCCACGAATATGCCGTGTATTCCTTCGATAATACTCCTTACCGTTGTAACATGTCCAGCCGGAAAGTTTAGGTTGGCAATGACTAGCTTAAAATTATAGCTTGGCAACCCTGCTCTCGCTATTATTAGATTCAGATTTATTGTTGTTGGAGGGGCGGAGGACTTTTCGGGGGAAGGAAAATTATCAACAATAAAATTGGTAACCCGAACGTCCGCTCAGGGCAAATAAACAGCATCGAAGTAAATAGGCAGAGAGTCGTCAGCAGTCGAAAGAATGAGTCGTCAGCAGTCAAAGGGGACAGTCAACCATCATGAGTCAAAGCAGTTGTGGATCAAGCGTCATTCCAGCCGCCGACATGTACGGGGAAGTCAACGATAACCAGGAGGGCAGAGGTGGAGAGACGCTGACTCATGGACGATCTCAAGACGGTCAAATTCTCCGGTTAAGGACATAAAAATTACGCCTTTTTCACCTTCAAGTGAGCCAGCATTACCTTAATTTGTATAATAAGGGAAGAGTGCTGATGTGACTCAACAGTATTACTGATTGAACAATAATTACCTGAGTATTTGCATCAATTAAGAATATTAATTGGGTAAATTATAATTCGCATATCTAACTAGGGTATTAGCAAATGGATATATGATTAATTAGAAGTAAATGTTAACATATGTTTAAATTGAAAGAGCATGTCCTATTTCATGTTGGAATTTGAATTTGAAAATATTGTGATCGGTGCAGCTGAGGAGAGAAATACGGGTGAGGTGAGAGGTCCGAGGAGAGGCTAAAATTATATAAGGGACATCAGAACTTCAAGCCATAATATTAAAGTTCAGTAAGTGATAACCGGTGTCCCGTTTCTGATCCCAGTTAGGCATGGGAAAGGGAGCAGTTATCATTCGATGGTCCAACGGTAGATGAAGAATACTACTTCAGTAGCTATTCAATACCTCTTGGAACCCTTTTCTGCTAGTTTCTTCTTTATTTTGGCATACCAATCCTTATCGACACGATCAGCCTCTGAAGGGAAAAAGTTGGAGAGAAGGCTAGAGTGATTTTCATCGCGAGAGTAAAGGTTCGAATCCAGACAGCAGCCGAGATTATTCACGTTGAATAACTGTCAATTCCTACTTTAAATCAGCACTGCAAGGGCAGTACACTCTCAGTGAAAAGGGATGCAAAAAAATGCTTTTCATGGCTGCTGTGCAAATTATTTCAAGGGATTGAAAATAAAGCAACTGCATTTCTAATTTGCTGCATTTTGCCTCGCAATTTTTAATATCGATCGCAAACCTCCCGCCTTAAGGTCCTCAGCCCTAATAGTGATAACACTATGTGAAATTAACAGTGGGAATCACAGCAGGATTGCTACTGTGTGGAATTAACAGTGGAAAAATTATTCGCCTGGAATGGGAATCAAACCAAGAACCCTCGATTTCGCGCCGAGTATTCAAACTAATTAAGCTACCCAGGCGTCCTCTTCCACTGTGAATTTCATGGGAACTATTTGCATCTTGTGAATTTCATACTCATTATTTGAAACAGACAAGACTCAGAAACAGACAAGACTCAGAAACAGACAGAAAAACAGAAAAGCGCTTTCAAGAGTCAACTATGTTAGTCGCCTACATCTAATTAACTAATATCCGTGAATGTGGCCGTTAATTCTTCATCTACATAATACCCAGCGAGCCGCCGAATGGGCGTGTGGCAGGCGGCATAAGGTCACCAGCCGTGTAAAGATGTTAGTTTTTGGGAGGTGAAATAGCGACATGTATTATGGAAGTGTATTTAGTGGAGCTCAGTTTTTATTGTGATCGTTTATTGCGCGCGGAAAGAACGAGTTTTGTCCCTATCTGTTCGGAAGTGTATCTCTCTTATTTTATCGCATCTGCCAGACCTAGAGATGTAGTGAGGAGTCATGATAATATTCTCTGTGTCGCTCTGAAAAATATCAGTTTTAAATTTCTCTAGCAACCTAAGCCTAGCGTGTAGCCTCCTAGTCTCTAGGGGCTTCCACCTTAAACCCTCTAACAGTTGTGAGGCACGTACGCTCGTAGCATTTTTCAACGAAGCGCGCTGCTTTCCTTTGTATTTTATTATTATACGGAACAAGTTGTTCCCAGTCCATGGGAATGATTTTTCCACTGTGAATGTCACACAATTGCGTGGACACTATCGGGTGATTCTGTCAACGTTACCGCGCGACCAGTTCCGATGTCCTTTGAAAAGTGATAAAAAAGTATCTAACATAATAGCTCTAAAAGCACGAGCCATCGCCCCGCATACATCAGAGGCGGTAGAAAATACACCGGAGGAGCTAAATGGGAGACCTTTTTGTGAGGGCAACACTCCTTCACCTTAGGGAAGACATTTCATCTTATTGAAGAGGCCTCTTTACTTGAAACATAATTTATACATATGAAATAATACATATTTACGCCAAAGAGGAAGATATTGGCCAAGGAGAAAATTATTTGACTTGTCCAGGATTCGAAGCCAATCTCCCAATTACCGGGGCGCCGAAATTCGTCTCGAATTATGATGGCTTGGTAGTGCAGAGAATACAGCATAAATATAAATAAGACGAAGAGTAAAATTCTAGTACGTGAAAGAGAGAAGCCGAATGGAGAAGCTACGCTGAGAGGAGAGAAATTAGAGCAAGTGGATTCCATTAACTATCTCGGAAGCACCATCTCGTGGGACGGAAGAAGTACAATGGAAATCAAACAGAGAATAGCCCAAGCTAAGAAGGCGATCATGGGAAAAAGTCAACTGCTGTGCTTAAAGGAGATAAGACCACAAACCAGGACACAGTATGTGAAAACGTTTTTGAGGAGCGAAGCACTCTACGGATCGGAAGCAAGGACCATTGGAAAAGTTGACCAGAACACACTAGAAGCCTTCGAAACCTGGTGCTGGAGGAGGATGCTGAAGATAAAATGGATGATTAAAGTAAGAAATGATGAAGTGTGCAGAAGAGTATAAGAGGAATGGGCAATATGAAACACCATAGAGAAAAGAAGAACAAGATGGATAGGGCACACCATGAGGCTCAATGGGTTTGTGAAGAACATAATCGAAGGTAAAATAGAGGGGAGCGTGCCCAGGGGAAAACCAATGGATAAGTTCATGGACCAAATAAAGAGGAAAGTTCATTGGAAGAGATATCAGGAGGCAAGAGAACTAGCATTAGATAGGGAAAGGTGGAGGGCAGCAATCATCCAATCTTAGGATTGAATGACCAATGATGATAGTAGTGTCCCACTTGTTCGACCGTCAAACGGGTGCGAAAACCAGTCAAGTGATTTTTAAAAGGTTTTACTGAGTTCCCCTTGTTTGTACTAGTCAAATCTTGTAATTAAAATTTAACCTTCTTCGCGATAATGTAGAGCTATGAAGTTTTGCCATAGACCCATTTCAGGACACAATACAGTAACCAATTAAAATAACAATACAGTAACCAATTAAAATACTGAAGGTAATTATTTAAATAAGGCGTTAACTAAAAGGTTTTTATGAGTATGAGCCCTTTGTCTGCGTCAAATCTAGTAATCATAATTTAGCCAACTTCCCGATAACTTAGAGCTCTGAAATTTAGTCAATAGACCCATTTCTGGTGAAAATACAGTAAAATAATACACCGACATTAATTAATTAATTACGCGTTTATATTCCAGATACCAACTGTCTCCGACGGAGCCCCTACAATCCTCAGAGTAAGTATATATATATATATTTCCTCTGAGCTACAATCCACGAAAGAGTTGCTCTCCTCGATTGTTGCTCTCGTTCACGGACTGATCCGTTCTTAGATCCGCTCATTCACTCAATACAAGGTCGTTCGACATCGATTGTATTCTTCTTTCGATATAGGTTTTCGTAATCATTTCCACCACATGTTCGCCATTAATGTGCTATTTGAACATTTACTGCCATAACATACCAAAGGAATGCTGCGAATATGCATGTTGTCATTTCGAATGCAAATGCACTGCAAAATCAACAAAAATGTCAAGCGACCTATAATATGCTTATGGTAAATACAGAGAAATGAGCTAATTAATTGCGGGTTTATGCACGTTGCAAGGACCTATATCGAAGAAAGAACACAAACAATGTTGAACGACCTTGACTCAAACAAAGGTGTAGCGTTGCCTAAACTCCCACGAACAAAGAAATAATTAACATTGCGTGGTGAATTTGCGCGAATTGAGAGAGATTGATCGCTCATAGAAGAAATTAAACATCAACAAAATGTGGCAAACCGGACTGGAGCACGGTCAACGAATTATACATTAATGAATAAATCAAAAATCCTCAAAATATTTAGTTTTAACTTGACTCTTTCTTAGCAAATTTCACCCTCGTTGGTACTACCCTGGTCTATCATTTCATCCTATATTGCTCGACCTGATACCACGTCAAACTGCGCAGTTAAAACGCCTCGAATACGGCAGCCTAGATTTTGTGGGAATTTGGTGGTGGATGGGGAGGTCCGGATCGGCTTAAGGTATGAAAAAAAGAGGCTTGAGGGTAAGAAAAGGCAGCGGAAGCGGACCCTCTCGAAAATTTTGTATGGGTTTAATTATTTCGGACTGCGATACAGAGGCCGGAAAGGGTTTCCCATTGTCGGGAGGGTCACACGTCACGGAGGAAGAGGAAGAAAAGTTTCCGACGCGGGAATGGAATTAAAAATGGAAAAAGAGCAAAATTTACTAAAACGAAGAACAAAGCGAAGATAATAACAAAAGTCAAGTGAACTAAATTGGAATGCGCGTAACATAATTAAGTAAAGCGATATCTTGCAAATCTGCATCATTTGTCGTTCAATCCTAGGATTGGTTTTACTGCAGGCCTCCGCCCTTCCCTATCTAATGCTATTTCCCTTACTTCCTAGTAGCTTTTCCGATGTACCGTCCTCTTTATTTAGTCCATTAACTTCTTCCAGAGTCTTCCTGTGGGGACTTTTCCATCTATTTTGCCTTCAATTATGTTCAGCCATCCACCCTACCAATCCCGGATTTCATTCAAAAGTTTCCTTTCCTCGCCCACCATCTCAATCACTTCCTCGTTAGTCTTCCTCTCCGTCCACCTCACCTACTCCATCCTTCTCCACATCAACATCTAAAATTCCTGCAGCCTATTCCCGTCCTCCTTTCTCAGGGCCCACGTTTCTGCCCCACAAAACGCTATGCTCCATATCAAGCTCTTCACCAGCCTCTCCTTCACGTCCCTACCCATTGTTCCCGTCGCTAAATCTCTTCTATTACGAAACGCCTCCTTAACTAGCGCTATCCTCTTCCGTAGGTATTTGCTACTATGCCCTTTTTCCTCTAGCGTGCTACCTAAGTAATTAAACTGTTCTACTTGTTCTAGTTTGTGTCCTCCAACTTTAATTACCAACTTCGTTTTCTTTGTCCTAGCCACTACCATTAATAAATAAATATAAAACAAACAAATGTGTCTTTCTTCCTGTTCTTCTACCTGTTTCTTCCCATGGACATTTATGTGTTATTTATGTTTGTGTTAAAGATACATAACGTAAACGGTAAACGGTCACACTGACTGTATGTAAAATGTAAACAATCTAACTAAACGATGTGTTAATAGATGGTGCCTCCTACAGTCATTTAAGCACGTAACCATAGCCAACATATAAAGTGATTTCATTGTCAACAGATGGAATTGTCAATTTTGATCATTTTTTTTAACAAAAACTTGAATTTTAAATTTTTTTAAAAACCTTTAATTTTCAACCATTTGTCTATTTTTCGTCAACAGCGGGGAACATAAGCTTTAAAACGATGTTTGAATCATTAATTTTGATTTAGAATTATGGGAGTTATGGCGTTGCGATAAAAAAAACCTTTGAGAAATAATATATATGATGATATGGCAACACATTCGGATTATATTTCGACGAAAATCCCATCAAAATGACAAAGTACTACACGGAATCAATCATAAATTTCTTTGAGACAACCACTCATGCTCTGCATTTGTAGTGGGCTACAATTAAAACTCCAATGACAATATTGTCTCTGAGCCAAAGGCTCCAAGCAGAATCACAATCACTGAAACTGAGAGTCCAATTATTAAATGACAAAACAAACAAAGCTAAAAGATTACATCGGAAAAGAATGTACACTTCGAAGCGTTTTTCGGGCTCATTAAGGCGCGGCCAAAGCATATTTCCCGTATTTTTTCCTATACTCAAGGAATGAAACAGAAGTCGACATGAGACTAAAAATAAACTTGAAATCTCGTAACCGCAATGGAAAACGAATCTAGGTGAAGCAAATGAAATATGCTACCCAAGCAGTAATCGATAAGCCACGGGGTGAATTTGCTGAACTTGAATGAAACGCGAGTTGTGAAGATTCCAGTGTGCTGTTGCTTTCACGCGCTAGGAAAGCTAGACAACGGCTGAAAATACAATTGCACCTAAGGGACTGACCCATCATCAGTAGTCATCAATTCGTAAACATTTCTCCTGTAGCTCTCCACTCCCACCAGACAGCAATTTGATCCCTACAGAATTCTTCCCTATCAATTCCTATAATTGTGTCAAAGCAAAAATGCTCTTCTTTCGAACGAGCACTTTTGCTTTGACACGAGTATTTTATGTCCGGAGATATCGAAGATATGCTGAACGAAAGTTCACGAAAAGTTCAATTTTTCATATTTCCGTAACTAGGCAACGGAGGCTTATTTTGCAAAACAATTGGGCATTGTCAACAATGTAGTAAATTGGAATATGTCCTTCAAATTTTGTCGAAATAGGAGGAGTGAAGAGACTTTTCGGTCTTTTTTTGGTCGTTTTGACGGGGAATTACTCGAATAGATAGCATGTTGTCAAGGTTAACCCTTGGGAAGAGAAAATTTCATCAACCATCAACAATAGTATCCCACAAACACTACTCCATTTTCCTATACGTAAGGATATTTTTCAACAAATTCAGCAATAGACGCAGAAAATGCTGGTAAGATATTTAACCCAACAGAAGAGGATGAAGTCGACTCACTAATGTACGGAAAATTTCAATCTTTTTGGCAAGAATGCAGAAAGACAAAAAAAGGCCATTGAACTCAGAGGCCTTCAATAATACAATGTAAAAGACAAAACAGAAAAATCTTGGTGAAACCTTCGTGAAAACAGCTGTTAAATAACTCTAGCCGTCAAATAACAGGAATCACTGCAGATGGAAGTAAGCTTGGTGATCGACGAATCTCCAAAAAAAGAAGATGAGAAGAGAGTCTGTAGTTTTTCACAATGTTAATAAAATTTCTCAGCTGGTTTTGTTAAAAAAAATGTGATTTTCCACTCAAAATTTATTCCTACAGTTTCGGCATCACTTTCATGCAATTGAAAAACTTTACTAGTCGTTAATCATAAAAACATAAGGTCAGTTTTATTATCTCATATTAAATATTTTGTCGTAATGAAAACCGATGCTGATGTATCATCCCCTCCGATAACACTCATGTCAACTAATCGGCAGTATGATTATACAACACCCAAACTCAAAGATGTAATCAAGTTAACGAAACAACAACGTAATTATGATGGAGATCAATTATAAAACCAGGCATAAGCGGATAAATTTTAACTCACTATCCACTGTCAATTGACTATGTCACAATATTAGCCTCACCACCGAAGCATATATCCCATGGAAGAAGTCGAGCGGCAAGTACGAGGGCTGTAAAACCGTTAAAAAGCGGGTATTTTTTGTAAAAAAATGATTTTAGAGTACTTATAACTTACCAGTCCATATATAATTAAAAGAGCTTTCCTCATCTAGAGATACACTTATTCCAGGGGTGTTTCAACTTCGCCAAACAGTACTGGAGTGCTTCTCTGGGTATCACCTCCCTCTCCCGGGCCGAATTCTCTTTAATGTCGTCAATAGCGTCCGAACGATGTCTTTGAAGTACTGATTTCAATTAAGGGAATTTAAAAAAAAAATTCACAATGAGGTACGACAGGTAAGTAGGGAGGACAAACTCGGACAGTCATTTGATTTTTTCAACAAATCTCACGACTTTTCAAGGATTATTGGCGGGAGTATTATCGTGGTCGAGGAAGGTCGTTCTGATCGGCAGCTATCAAACGAAGCCCACACTTCGCTGCAATCGGTAGCATGTTCAATTTTTCGATCAGAATGTCATGATATGACCCAATCAAGTGTTAAAATTTTCCAACTAATTCTCCGACAGTCTGACGACGAATGGCGCGCAACGGAGCCTCGAGTGATTCTGACATCAGTTAACATCGAAGGCCTTCCTGGTTGAGAATCGTCTTCAAATGACTGACGACCAATTTTGAATCATATAAACCATTCATAACATCTCGTACGACTAAGATCAATGTCTTCGTAAGCCTTCCTAAAAAATTCGGAAGTTTCTGTGGACGATTTCCTGAGTCACGAGCAAAATTTAATGCTGCCACGTTGAAATCCGAAACTGGGGAATCGAAAAAATCGCCACGGCGACTAAAACAGCTTCCACTTGTGGAGGTAAATGATGGAAACTGAAAAAGATTTTAAAAATGGAAAACCATGGCTACTTGGAAGGATGCGAATAACGCTGCGCTGCCAACCAGACGTCGCTAGAGCTATCCGTCACCGCGCAATAAAAGAATTTCTGTTATTTATTGAACAGCCCTCGTTTATACATAATCATTTGATCATGATAATGATTTCTTAACTCACTGGAGTTAAAACATTAGCAAACTATAAAATTAACTAGTGTTCCGAGATCTTTTTTATGAACATCTACCAATCAAATAAGCAAGCGGAAAGATAAACGAACAAGGGTTTAGCAAGGAAATAGAAATTAAAGAGAAAAAATAACAAAATCTAAATACCAAGGGATGGATAAAAGGAGAGCCGTCGGAACGTAAAATATTTAGTACGGGATCAGGGAGAACGGTTAGAAGCCGACCGATCATAACGAAAAACTAATAACCCAAAGAAGTAAATTGATTTAAGCCATCAGAGAGGCCACCAGAAAACGGCTCTTGTTTGGTGCCTCGAGAGAAGGAAAATATGTCGCTTATTTCGTGAAAGTGCCTCATCAATAGCGTCTACATAAAAGAAAAACTCCATCAAAAATGATCCACGGACAAAATTTTGCCTCTTTCATTTACTCAGAGAAAAACGAAACAATTTACCTAAAATAATATTTTCCTCGGCTATTTTTTAAAGTGTGAGAGGACAGGTTTAAATTGAGTCGCGCATGGGAAACTCTCAATTTTTTTCGGACAAAATTGCCTGTCACAAACGCCAATCAATGCCCGAGGCAGGCCGCTTTGTCATCTCTTGATAAATCCTGTCGGAAAGGATCAATCTTTTGAAAAACCAGGCAAACTGGGAAACGTGAGATTGCAACATTTAAAAAAACGATATCACGAAGTTGACTATATCGGATGGTTTATTAACATGAATAAACCTAAGTACCTACGGAATGCATTCAACGGTGCAAAATTCCCTGTATGAAACAAAAAAAATTAATTCTAACCAAGAACAAAACCGAATATCGACCGACAGTTTACGAAAATACAACAATATCGGTGTTAAAAATATCTTTGCATCACAATACTAGCGAATGCGATGAACGGAAAAGGCCTTATACAATCCCTCCTAAGAATAAGATGGTTAACTAATGACAGGTAAGGCCATAATGTTGGAAAGGAGCATTAAATGTAACAGAGTCAAGGGCAATTGACTGAGGCGTAATAAGAACAACAATAGCACTTTTCTACAGATTGTGAATCATAATTACAATGCGTTTTGACACACGGATAGTACCGCATTGCTAAAAGGTTCGTTAAAAGGTTTTAAAGAGTTTCACCTGTTTGTCTGGGTCCAATCGAATGATCGAAATCCAACCTACTTCCCGATGATGCGGAGTTCTGAAATTTTTCGCGTGCACCTATTTACGGTTACAGCATAGAAATAATTAAAAATAATGACGATAATTAATTAACTATGAGTTTACTAGAGGGTTTTGTTGAATATGAGCTGATTGTGCTCGTCAAATATTATAACCAAAATGAAACCGATTTTCCGATCCTTACAGCTCTGGAATTTCCAAGAAATTGAATTCACTAATCAATTAATAACGACACTGATTGATCAATTTTGCATGCATATCGAGAGGTGAACCGTGAATTAAGGCGCCCCTCTTCTCCACGAAGGAGTCATTCTCCTTGATTGTTGCTCTCGTTCACGGACTGATCCGTTCCAGGATCCGCTCACAAAGGGCATAGCGTTTCTAGCACTTCCAAAAACAAATAAAAAAATTACGAGCATTGGGATTGGACTCAATACAAAAACCACATATGTAATTTATAGAGTTATAATTTCATACCAAGTAAAAGAAAACTGAGAAAGTATTAAACGATAGCATCTTTTTACAAAAAAAAGTGTTTTTTACGATGTTATCTAACGGTAATTAAAAATATGAGGAAAAGTGAGATAGGTTATATTATGACGAACTTCCAAGAAACAACGACTGAATCTGACAAACTTATTTAGGGAAATAATCTGGCCTGCCGAAAAACACGTTGGCTTACAACAAAGGCAAGTTGAAATTCCTAACACCAGATGATACGGTCAAACTTTCATAAAAATAATACTTGGGGCTTTTAATATTCTTTTATATAACTAAAATTTTCATTTAAAAAGTAAAAATATGATAATAAGACCCTAACTTGACTCATTTTCATCGGAAAATAGTTGAAAACTCCTTCACAACGGAAGGATTTTTGCGACGCAAAAAAAATTAATGTCATGACAATAGGATTAACTTTCAAGAATAGTTGAGAAAACCCGCTCAGGTCTCTCTGGAGTGCATACACGTACCATTTTACATGCAAAAGGGCTGGTATATTTCGTCAAAAATCTCAGAAAGTAGTCCGGTAAAGGGTTGATGTTTTTGTATCTTCGGAAAAGAGAGATATTTTTCTTAAAATTGAGACAAAATTCATTGATTTTGAGGTGAAACGATATTTCGCTTAAACTACCATCAGTTGTTATGAACGAGCCTTAAGAATGACAAGTGAGTGATGAAAACAGATTTCCACGAACTAGAGGGCATAAGCGAATGTGTATTAATCTTGCGACAGGGAACACGAGCACGGGTCCGCCTCCTTACACGGGAACCCGCCACGCCCAATGCCAACCAGTTCCAACTACCGTGGAAAGTAATCGAAAATATATGCAGGAACTCTTACCTCCCAGGATGCGTTTCGCAAACAGTTTCCATGTCAACCGTCAGACACGAGCCACGGAACATATTTACTCGTAAAATAAGTCTTGTTTCAAGATTGGTCGAATAGAAGAACTTAGTGCAAGGGCAAATTAATTCATTTAAATTATGGCCATATTTAAAAATCGAGGAAAATCTTCCTCCTTAGGGAGGAAGCCCGATAGCCTACCAAGATTATAAATTGTTTGTAACTCGTTTATTATGTATTGAGCAAAGCTTTCTTTACCCGAGTCACATATAATACAAATTTGTATAAATCAATCACGTTATTGTTTATATTGAACAACGTGTTCTATTACCCATGTCACATGTAATACAATGTGTACACATTTTACGCATCAACCTTCCCCATTCCGCACCTCCGTCCAAATCATGTCCCACTTCTGTTTCCTCCTGGGTATAGCCCTGGTCCGCCTTGAATTGTCCACTTTATCTACTTCCCGACACTCGTACTTATTTTCTTGAGGTTTTTACACTCCTTCTCCACACGTTCTGACCTTCTCCCAACAAAACTCTCCTCTTACTCTCCCTGATTTTGCTCAACAATCCCATCCCCCAACAATGTCCTCTCTGTAGGGACATTCCGCGCCAGGCAGAACTGCCAACCTGTAAAATCATAACAATGGTGGCGAGCCGTTGCACCACATGTTTTATAAAGTAAGATTTCCACTAATGCATGGTGTAAAAATATTAACAGGACATCGTTCAGCCAACAAATATATATTGGTTATAGAATGATGAATTTTTACCCTGAAGTGTACTTAACGGCAGTGCGACGGTATCTCTATACATAACTTGTTAATATCAATTTTTGCCCAAACAATTCTATTCAAAAGCATGAATTACATGCAAAAGATGTTTAGGCACCTAGTATATTTTTCCATCTCACGTCATCGATAATAAAACAAGTTTTTTAGTTAAAGATAACAGAGTTCCGGAATTAAGAAAACTTTGTAAATTTGACGTAGAATAAATATTGGACGACCGGTTTTGTCGAATAGTCGAAATCATCAGGCACATAACATAAGGCTCTGTCATATATACTCAAAGGTAAGGTATACATGACTGAGAGGCCTATGTTATGTACCTGATGCGATGTCGGGAACTGCACACACGAAAGAAAACGCGAGTTGCTCTTGACATGATGGTCCATTCATTATTCTTTATAAGCAACCAACGATGCCCGTTGGAGTCACGAGGCATCTAGTTAATTATTCCATGCTTTTCGCCCTTATACATTTTAAATAAATTACAAAACAATTAATCATCAATTCGCAAAAGACAGAAATATGTACCAAAACAATAAATATTCAAAATTCAAAGATACCTAATTAATCATCAAATTACAAAACTACAAAAAGATGTGCCGCCACACATGATGTCGACTATTAGACGAAACTGGTCGTCAAATAAATATTCTGCGAAAAACTTACTTAAACTGCGAAAACGAAAGTTTTGTTAATTCCTCACAATAATGGAAAAGCTTTACAAAGTTACCGCTAAAACTATTGAACAGGCGTCCGGTTTTCGTCGGAGCTAATAACCAACACACTGTGATGAATGCGGCAACGTTCCCAATCCAAACTTCTGCTATTTATCTCGTTTACAAAATTTCGTAGTAAACTACAGCAAAGTTAGGCATTTAATGTACATTGTTAAATATTTTAAGACTAAAGATAATATTACCCCTCCCACAGTGCGCCAAAAGATCGATAACTACGTTTACCAATGGAACTCATTTCGATATGATCTCGGACCGATCTGAACATTCTAAGCCAGCCGACTCGGATTGCCTGGTTTACCAATGCGAAATCCATTGATATATCGATTTGAATCGGTTCATAGCGATTTGAAATCTCAGACTGGCAGAGAAGCGGACCGAGTTATCCCGCTTCCCATATCGATCTCGCTAGCCCGTTTCGTTTACCATACCGAGCTAAAACGTAGAGATTTAACGAATCTTGACAAAATGGCGGTGGAAGCTGGAGAAAGCATAATTAATGTACATAAATTGTTCTCGGGATTCCGTCCGACTCAGGATTTTGGTATAGTACTACAATATGCTATTGCAACAGCCTAATACACCTCCTGTGTTCTTTTATTCAGGTCTCTAACGTGCATCCTGTCTCCCCGATGTATATCGAACGAATACGCTGCGAGCATTTGGGACCCAGGTCATAAAGATTTAACCAAAAACTTAATAAAATACAATGAAAAAGCTGCACGCTTCGTTAAAAGCTGCTACAAGTGAGCGTATAGTGTTTCACAACTTTTAGAAGGATTAAGGTGGGAGCCCCTAGAGACTAGAAGACTACACGCAAGGCTTAGTTTGATTGAAAAATTCAGAACTGAGTTTTTTCAGAGGGACACAGAATATTATCATGACGCCTCACTACATCTCTAGGTCTGACAGAAGCGACAAAGTAAGAGAGATACACTGCCGAACAGATAGGTACAAAAACTCGTTCTTTCCGCGCACAATAAGCGACCACAATAAAAAATGAACTCCACTAAATGCACTCCCATAATACATGTCAATATTTCACCTCCCAAAAAATTACATCTTTACACGGCTGGTGACCTGAAAACCCCTACCACACACCCATACGGCGGCTCGCAGGGTACTATGCAGATGTATATTTTGCCACACTAGCATGGAAAAATCCTCCATGGTTGAACATAGCCTATCAGAAGACCATGTCATCTCCTTTGATGATGCTCAACTGATCTCCAAAGGCAAAGAGCATTGGGAAAGTCTACTAAAAGAAGCCACTGAAATCAGGGAACTCTGGGTATGTATGAACTAAGCAGGGAATGGAAACCGGTAATTCCAAAAATAACGGGAAAAAAGATAAAACAATGCCCCCCACCCCGATTAGACAGGTTTATAAGCGTAGACAGAATATCCTGGGAATGATTGTCCTGAAGACGAAGGGAGAGTATTCCATCGAAACGTTGGCAGAAGCCAAATACTCACTCGGACGGAAACGAGAGAAAAATTTATATATTTAATTCGCAGAGAAAGAACAAAATCTTCTAGTACAATTGTTGGGTTTCATTACAAAGTAAAAGCTTCGGTTCAACGGTCTGTCCAATACGACTTCACACGGAGGCGTATTAATATTGAATTTAAAAAATTATCAAAGGCAGTATGAAGCTTAAATCTACTCAGGGCAGCAAATTTTGCACACCTTAAAATAACATTGTAACGGTACAACGGGAAGAAGTGCAACGGATATCGAGCGGAGAATAGCCCAAGCTAAGAAGGCATTCATGGGAAAAAGACAAGTTCTGTGCTCAAAGAAGATAGGACTACAAACCAGGAAACGGTAAGTGAAAACATTCGTGTGGAGCGTGGCACCGTGGATTGGAAGCATGGACTATCGGAAAAGCTGACCAGGAAAGACTAGGAAGAAAGATATAAGGCTTTCCCGGCGTATGATGTCGTTAAAGGTTACTCGGGCTTGCCACCAGGACAATATCTCCATCTTAGCCAAGATGGAGAGCTTGACCCGGTGGCTAGCCCGAGAAATCTTCAAGGACAAGACTAGGAAGCCTTCGAAACCTGGTGCCGGAGGAGAATGCTGAAGATAAAATGGACGGAAAAAATAAGAAATGATGAAGTGTTCAGAAGAGTAGAAGAGGAGAGGATCATATGGAACACCATAGAAAATATAAGAACAAGATGGATTGGACATTCCCTGAGACACAATGGGTATGTGAAAAACATATTTAAAGGCAAAATAGAGGATAAAGTCCCCAGAGGAAGACTCAGCAATAGGTTAATGGACCAAATAAAGACAAAAGTACATAGGAAGAGATACCTGAAGGTAAGGGAACTAACATTAGATAGGGAAGGGTGGAGGGCTGCAGTCAACCGACCTTAGGATTGAACGACCAGTAACGAAGATATAAGTGCTTCGAAGCGCAAGTTTTGTCCTTAGTAATACAATCCCAAGTACTTAACTGTGACGCCGAACTCTTTCGGGTAGGCAAATTCAATCACATATGAAGCTCCGCTACCTTACTACTACAAGTCCTTGAAGTCACTTATCCTTAACTACTCTCTTGCTTCTCAAGACCCCTTAAACTCCGCCACTTGAGAATCACTTAAGGGAATCTTCAGACCGAGTGGATGGCGATGGAATTCAAAGTGCCCCAAACCCGAGGTTGCTATACTCGACGACGGTTCATGGCAAAACATCTTTTATTTTCAAAATAATAACTTTTTCCTTTCTCTAGAGAGCAACCCTTCGCTATTTTTTAACGACTTATATTTTTGCCATATTTGAACATCCTATTAATTCATAAAATGCGATGACGTAAAATCCAGAGGAGTAATGACATTGAGGCAGATTGAGGGGGATTTGCGTCACCAAACGGTCACCTGGCAACCGAAATAACAACCATATTGGTTATCCCTGCTTTTTCTTACTTTCCTTTAAATAGCATGACGGAATGGACGAATTAGCGGATGTAAAACTAGAATATCAACCATTTGTTTGATCTGTAAGACAAGTAACTCTTGAAGCATATATTTACTTACTACTTAATGCTATTATTTATACTCGATATTAATATATTTTTCACCGTGAATTTCAATAATTATTGAATTTAGATAAACAAACAATATATATATATATATATATATATATATATATATATATATATATATATATATATATATAAAGTGAACGCATATTAATGAAGCAGGTACATGCAGGTTTATTGAAAATAATCGATGAAGAACATCGTAAAATAGCACAAATTAGTGCATCATCCCGCAGTCGCTGAAGGAATATCGGGGTTAACAAAGATGGCGGAGAGGCCACGCCCACGTTACAAGTTTTAGCATTGGCCACAATAGCAAGTGCCCTCTCCATCTACCTCAATGAGTAATACTCACGATTAACAAAGCGATGACACCGCGCCCCAATCAGGGATATACCTCTTACGGCACCACCAACTAAATCCGCTCTGTATCACCGAGGACAAGCTTTTTCAAGGAAAATAACCAGTAGCAAATGAAAGGAATTAAATTCAAACTCTAATGTGTAAATTATCTAAGCATAATAACCCTACACGGCATTATACTTTGGTTCTGGCTAGAATAAATACACGTTATACCAATGACTTACTCATCACTAGGAAATCCTAATAAAAGACAAGATTCGCAAAAAAAAAAATTTTTAACTCTTCTTTAAGAACAAGCCCATTAATATAAAGACCGACACATCGGCAAAGCAACATCAACGCTATGTGAGACAGTGCGCAATGAAGATAAATCAAGGTGAATATAAGGAGCATTTTTAATTCGATTCAAAAAAATATATTATTAAGGTCGGAATATATTTTCAATGGCCCACACTACATTTGCGTTCAAAAAATAGTTAATAACTTGGTAGTGAATTAAGGATTTAAGATTAAGGCCAAGAAAGAAACATAGAGGTACAATACAATTTCTGGGCAGCATAACTGGGAGTAATTCATAAACAATGGAAATTTTGTACGAAAAAAGTATCAGTTCTAAAGCGTCATCTAGCAAATATATTACTGTTTAATTAATTAAACAGTTTCATTTTGTTATAATTGACTCACTTTTACTTAAATGTAATTTTTTACTCTCTGACCAGAAAGTGAAAACAACCTACCCTGAGATAAAAAAATTTCTGTGAGACAAAATCTTTTCGAAACTACCATTGCTGTGGATGAATTGATAGTTCATCTATAATATACAACCCAGCTAAAAATGAACATCTATAGTACTCTGAATCGACCCGAAACACTTCGTTAATTCGAGGGCACATTCGTAACGTCTTTGAATTTCCCTCTCACTGGAGGATCACTTTCTTACTTGACCCAATTTCACCTTCAGAAATCAGAGCAATTTCTTATATCACACACACTCTCAATAACTGGGGGCGTAGCTCAGATGGTAGAGCGCTCGCTTAGCATGTGAGAGGTACCGGGATCGATACCCGGCGCCTCCAGAATTTTTTCACTCTTCTTATTTAGACACAATGGTGTAGGATACCAGCCATTTTTTTCATTCTTTTCAGATGAATGGGTTGACGAATTGTTAACGCACAATTTTGCTGAATGAAAAACTCCAGGAAGGCTTTACCACTTCATTATTTTGGATTAATATTTCTTTCATTAATTTCCGAACGCAAATCAACTAGGAGCAAATGACATGGAAAAACTGCAGAAATAGCACTTACCTACGGAAAAGAGATATTTTTGCAAGCAAAGGCCTGTAAGATTACTCCAAGGAGCGTTGGTGAACCTAAAACCTATTCATCACTTTCTATAAATTGCGTACGCCTATCTCGTGAAGTATTCGAGGGTTATAATAAATCTATATTCCAACAGTTAATCATATAAAAAGAAGCCTATCTCGTGAAGTATTCGAGGGTTATAATAGATCTACATTCCAACAGTTAATCATATCCAAAGAAGCTAAATAATGCAATAATACCAATTTTAAATTTTTATAAACGGTTTTTATATCTTTTTACAGTAGCTCGCACCGCTTATTTTGCTCTGAATAAATCCACGTCAGCATGCGGTCAGATATGCGGAGAAGAAGCCAATATTTCTAATATGAAACGTTTATAAACTGTTCAATAAAGCTAATCCGACTAATATTATGAGATTCAACAACTGGGCATTTTTTGTAGAATAATATCTCAAAAATCTACCGTTGAGGTGTTTATCTATCGCCAAAAAGTAAAAAAATGGAAAGCTTCAACTACCGGAGGGGAAACAAAGGAATTAAAAGAATACTTAAATAAAGTGAGATCAACTAATTGAGTCAAAATTCGCGAACCTTACAATAAATCTTCAAAGCGTTTCTATTCACAAATAGCACTAAAACTTTTACTTCGGCTACTAATTGATCAATTCAGCATTATTATAATCTATTACTAATAAATACGAAACAATGGCTCTTTATTATACGTTTAACACCTATGATTTACCAAAGAAAAACAAGCATTATGACAGAGGATTATCTTTGGAATAGTTTGGCAACCGACACGGATGGTACAAACAAATTTACGAATGGGACGTAAGTCTATATCACTGATAAGGAAGAATAAATTCGAACTTATTAACCGTATAACTAAAGAGTGTACTCTATGGAGGAGTCAACTTCGAGGAATGTCAACACAAAGGAATAGAAAGTTCCCTCATATAATTCATACAGGTACTGTCGTACGCATTAATAATAGCTGAGAAGCTCGAAACTTGTCAGAGAGAATATTACCATTTTATTATTATTTATTCTACCGGTAAAGGTAGGTTTTGCTGAACGTCAGAGAATCTCCTCCCGGTCAATTACACGTTCAGGGGCCTATCTCCCTGTAGTATATCCATTTTAGCCCCTGTATAAGATCTACCCTTCTTCACCCCGTCCATGAAGCCTATTCTCTTTCTTCCCCTACCCCGCTTGCCCAACATCCTTCCCTCTATCACATTCTTCAGCAACCCATCTACCCAGCCTATCCCGGATTTCATTCAAAAGTTTTCTTTCCTCGCCCACCATCTCAACACTTCCTCGTTAGTCTTCCTTTCCGTCCACCTAACCTTCATCCTTCTCCACACCTACATCTCAAATGCCTGCAGCCTATTCTCGCCCTCCTTTCTGAGGGTCCACGTTTCTTCCCCAAACTACGCTACGCTCCATATCAAGCTCTTCACCAGCCTCTTCTTCACATCCATACCCATTGTCCCCGTCATCCACTCCCTTCTATTACGAAACGCTTCCTTAGCTAGCGCTATTCTCTTCCGTATGTCTTTGCAACAAGGCCATAGAGAGAATATAAAAACCATGAAAAAGGCAGTGCAAGAGAAGCCAACATTTTTAGAGTCAATTAAGTGAAAGGGATATATTACTGAGGAACAAAACAAACCTCTATGTTACGAAAGCGCAGGAGAATATTGAAGCCATAATAACGCGAAACTAGATGCGCAGTGAATACACCAAAAACATAGATATTGGTAACGAATTCGTCGCGGAAGCATTACAATTTATCGACAAAAATGCAAAATGGAAATAATTTCCAACAAAAAAAACCTTAATTATTCATAAACTATAAGGACGTATTGCGCAAGCTAAATCAGGTGGACAATTATTCGCAAAAAAAAGCCACCACTTTCGCGCGCAGAAACACCGCACTCTCTCCATAAGTGTCACGCAAATATAAAAAGAATAAACAAAGCCAAAGTACATGTAGTAAGATCAATAGAGGGTATTATTCCTCAATTTATTATTCTTGGCGCTACGAAAAAATTTATTCTCCAAAGACCTTATATCGGAGTCTGCAAATTTTGCACCTCTTGTAGCTGCAGCTCGGCCTCAAAAAATCAAGCGAAGCACATAGGAGGCCGCATGAGAAATATCCGCCTCCAGCATCTTGGCCGGAGGAAGGGACTTTTGATGACGGACGGTACGCAAGGCACGGGCCGTTAAGGAGCGTGCCTCGTCCCGTCAAACGAGAAGCGCTGGACTCGAGCCAGGTTGCCATCGACCGCTCAAAATAAACGCGCGTCGCAAACCGAGTAGACCTGCTTCATCTCGCAACGTCTCTCTCCGCCCCTCTCGCGTCTCCATCCAGCCGTCGCATCGCCGTTGCCGTGCCCTCCCGAAGGGCACTGGAAACGCGTCTCATCCTCCGCGACGGATTCTCCCTCTCGAAGAGATACAACATCCTGATAACTCCAGGCGCATTTCAGTTCATCCATCTCTGCTACTAAACCGTTACGTTAAGTTTCGATGGACATTAAGGTCGTAGAGAACATGTAACTCCTTACTAAGTTAAATTGAAGTGGATGAAACTGGAACTTAGAAAAATTATCTGTCTTCATCTACAAAATTTAATCTACTAAAACCCCGGAATGTCTGTATATTAATATTATTAGAAACCAGAGTGATCTAGACAGACAAGTAAGAGGAAGAAGACGATTTAAAATTCCAAGGTGTAGAAATAATATGTATCAGTTATCCACAATAAATTCTGGCCTAGAATATGGAATGGTATTCCTGACAATATTATGAAATCAAACAATGCACATAAATTTAAACCGGAAATGTTATCTCTCTTGTATAAAAAATATTATTGTAGCGCAGTGTGAATCTCATTGTATACTTCATTTTTTGTTAATTTCTATAAATATCCCTCTCAACCTTACTAATTGTTTATATATTATATTAGCTTGCATTATAATAATTGTAAATATTATTGTATCAATGAACGTATGATTGTTCATATCTTTGGGTACACCTGTTCTATATGCTTATTTAATTATCATATTTGAAAACTGTAGTGTCCTGATGAATATTATTTTTGCCACAGAGTTTCTTCTGATAAACTGTAATTCGTTCCAAAGGATATGGAGTCCTTGAACAATAAATATATTATTATTAATATATTGAAGAAGGACCCTGTGCTTCTAAGTACTCTTTTATTATAAAATTTGCAGTAATTAGTAAATTTAGGCTGTGCTGCCTTGTATATTTGCTAAATTCCACGTAAATACTCCTTTTGGTTAAAATATTATCTGACAAAGCGTTATACCGGAGCTTTTACCTCGTAACGAAAACCAAGATAGGTGAAAACCAAGACAACAAATAATAGATAGACAGGTTTTTAGGGTTGGAAAAGACTGGAGAAAATGGGTATGAATAATTTCAGTTAAGTTTAATAGTATACACAATCTGAAGATAAAAGGACGGAAAAAATAAGATATGAAGTGCACAGAAGAGTAGAAAAGGAAAAGACTAAACGGAACACCATACAGAAAAGAAGAACCAGTTGGATTGGAGAGGCAAAGAGAGGCAATGAGTTTGTGAAGAATTGAAGGAAAAATAGAGGGAAAAGTCCCCAGAGGAAGACCCAGGAATAAGTTCATGGACCAAATAAAGAGGAGAGTACATAGAAAGGAGGTACAAGGAGGTAAGGGAACTAGCATTAGATAGGAAAGGGTGGAGGGCGGTAGACAGCCAATCTTAGGATTGAACGACCAATGAATGGTCCTTGATGAAGGGAAAAATACCAAACGTTACAATCCATTGGGATTCGTTTCATATAAATAAAACTCCTTTATCAGGAAAAATAGACTAAGAATCGAATTGAAAAACTTCCACGATACCAAAACAATATGCTTGATTAGGCACGGAAGCGAAAAATGCATTGGTAACTGAATAACGCAAGAAGATCACCAATTTCACAGCACCATTTCTCACTCAAATGAACTTGACACAGTTATTTTCTCCCTCTGGATATGACCACTTTTCAATGCAGCCTGCGCTCCCTTGAATAGCAAAGCCTTGTTATTCTTGGAAGCACTCCAAAGCATTTTTTTTTCCGCAGAGCCAGGATGTCGATTCAAAGCGTTTCTGCCCATCACTTCATTTCCCGAACACGCGTGGGATGCTCTCTCAAAAAACCAACCCTTGTGCATTAATTCTTTTCGTTCGTTATTTTGTTGTTATGTTCGTTATGTTGTTATGTTCGTGTTCCAACTAAATGTACGTTAACCAACTAAAGGACATGATTTATTCCACCTGTCGAGTTGAGCCAAAGAAATACAGGAAGGAGAAACTGACTCCAGGTGGGACTGAAGTTGGTTAAAGAGAAATATTATTGCACTTAGAAATCAATAATTTCAATCTCATTTTAAACAGAAATATCCCCAAATCCCTCCTCTCCCAAAACTGTAAAAATATCAGCCCCTTACAGAACTGCTTTCCGATATTTTTTACGAAAAACAACAGCCATTTTACTTGGGAAATGGTGCGTGTAGGCACTCCAGAGACACCTCATTTAGAAAACGAGGAACTTTTAACATTTATATCACGACAAAAAATTAATGGTGAGTAGTCTATATTTTTTTCTTACTATTTTTTAAAATAAATCATAGTGTCACCGCAGTATTTTTTTCAGAATCGCAAAAAATCTTCCGAAGTGAAGAAGTTTTAAACATACCGCGTGAAAAAAATGAGTCAAGTCAAAGACTCATGCATATTTTTATTTAATTACTTAGAATTTCAGTCTCATAAAAGTATGTTATTGCGCCATTAATAACGCAATATTTAATTCATGCATTCTACGTCTGATGAAATTAAAACGTATAATTCGAATATGGTGTCCATCATGACTAGTGAACTATCTCGCTCAAATTACCATAAGGCGAATATTTTAAAATTTAGCACTGGCACCGGGTGCATTACTACTACACGCATGTTGATATTCACCGAATAAGCAGACATACTAGGATGAAATTTGGTCCAAGAATTTCTATTCGACTTATTAGTTAAGTTATTCAAATGTGCATTTAACGACTCAGGATTAGCGTTCCACCCGCCTTAAGCCTCTGAATGGACTGGATCGAAAGACTGAGGGATCACTATCGTACAACATACATTTTCACTGTCACTTATTTCACCGTGAATGAAATGCATTCAGTATGTCACATGAAATATAATATCGTTTTAAAATTAAAACATTTGAACGGAAGAAGATGGGAGATTGCATCACAACGTTGCAGCGTCCTCCAAAATACTGATAATTTATTCCATGGACTATAAAACTGGTTAGTTTCGCGGACGATCGGGAATAGGTTAGTGGATCTTCGAAGAGACTTCAAGCTTTGGTAGATGCTTTACAAATGCAGTGCTGCATATTCAGAATGAAGATAAATAATGAGAAAACAAAAGTAATGAGATTCCCTAGGACAAAGAAAGCGTGGCTTGTGATTAAAGTTGGAGGAAAAAAAACACGAGCAATTAGAACAATTTTATTACTTAAGTAGCACGCTAGAGGAAAACGGGCATAGTAGCAAAGACATACGGAAGAGAATAGCGCTAGCTAAGGAGACGATTAGTAATTGAAGAGAGTTGATGACGGGGACAATAGGAAAGGATATAAAGAAGAGGCTGGTAAAGAGCTTGATATGGAGCGTAGCGTTGTATGGAGCAGAAACGTGGACCCGGAGAAAGGAGATTGAGAATAGGCTGCAGGCATTTGAGATGTGGGTGTGGAGAAGGATAGAGAAGGTGAGGTGGACGGATAGGAAGACTAACGAGGAAGTGCTTAAGATGGAGGGCGAGGAAAGGAAACTTTTGAATGGAATCCGGGATAGACAGGGTAGATGGGTGAAGGGTGTAATAAAGGGTGATGGGTTGCTGAAGAGTGTGGTAGAGGGAAGGATGTTGGGCAAGCGGGGTAGGGGAAGAAAGAGAATAGGTTTCGTGGACGGGATGAAGAAGGGTAGATCTTATGCAGAGACGAAAATGGATACACTAGAGGGAGATAGGCCCATGAATGTGTAAAAGACCGGGAGGAGATTCTCTGACATTCAACAAAACCTACTTTTACTGGTAGAATACATCATAATAATAATAATAATTCCATGGACTGATGTAGTACAACTTATGCATGAAGAAAGAAGAACTCTGAAGTTTTTCCTGATACTAGTCTAAAGACATCGGTTTTCTTAGTATTGCAATGGGGCTGGATAGAGATATAAATCATGGATAACGGTCGCAATAAACAATCATCAGAGCAAAAAACAATATTGCGTTAAATAGTTCTATTCAGGAAGTCCACCCGATATGAAATTCCATAGCAAGGTAAAACTTACCCGGTGGACTCGACGAATAGAACTACGTACTGGTGTTTTCCCGCCAATTCAGTCAGGTGTAATGAGCAAAGAGGCAAAATTAATTGCCAAAGAGCTACTCCCCGAGACTGATCAAAGAGGCCATCGAAATCATGAAAACGACAGAAAAAAACAACAAAGAAGATGGTACTCCATCTCAAATGCTTAGAAAAGGGTTTTAATGAAGACGAAAACTCAACCAATGAGAGCGTACCCGACTGAAGTGTCGGGAAAAACAACCCCTCTATAAGGCGGATACAAACACCTGCATGTTTACTTCACACCTGAAGAAGGAAGCTGCAATGCTACCGAGACTGTCGTCTAGGGCAATGGAACTACGCGGAAGGGGGCCCGAAAAAACCTTCACTGCCACCACGCTTATCTTTGCCAAGGTTAAAGTATTACAGGATATAATATTGTAAAATTCTAGAGGAAGGGTAAAGAGTATTAGTTATATCGTTGAAGACATTGAAATAAAGCAAATTGTTCCAGGGTCTCATAAGCGAAATTACCATCTAGTTCAGTGGTCAGCAAACAAAATTATTCGAGAGCCATAGAGTATTTTAATAGCTAAGGAACATATCAGGTTAGATTATTACAAGTTGTAATATCAATGAAAAAATTACTTCTTTGAAAAAATACGGCTTTGGGTGATTGAAATCCTGCAAAAGTTTTAGAAATTTAACTTTGATAGCCTTACAACTACTTTCATCGTACTTCCAATACCCGTACTTCCATTTTCAATGTTGCTTCTCAGCTACGATTGCCATAACATATATGCGCATTAGCACCAACAGCTGGAGTATATCGACACCAGGCCTCGAGTAAGAAGAATGATGATCAGAGGCAATCGGTAAAGGAGATAGAAATTATAGCCGAAGATATGAACCACCAGCAAGTAACATTCGCAGGGATAAAAGCAAAGACGAGGGACCGAAGGAGAAATACTTAACCCTTCAAACGGGACAAGACAAATACATTCGGCCGAAATTTTGGAGAAAATGTAGCATTTTGAGAACGATAGAAGAGAAGCTGAGTGGGAAATGCTGCTGCTAATTAGTGAACGCAAAGCAATAAAATGGAAACTCTCCCACAGAGATGACGGATCGAAACCAGCCGTTCGTATTTCCCGCTCGGGTAGTCACTTTCGAAAGTGACCTCGACACGCAAGTCGGTATTCATTGAATATGGAAAGCGTATAACTTGAATGTGAGTCGCCTTTCAATGACTGGGGGCGTAGCTCAGATGGTAGAGCGCTCGCTTAGCATGTGAGAGGTACCGGGATCGATACCCGGCGCCTCCAGAATTTTTTTCATTTTTCATATATTGACGTAATAATAATAATTTCAGTGAAATTTTAATGCTCCTGAAGACAGTGCGTTTTAGGATTAATAACTGCTAGTGTCGCTACTCCGTAAAGCTAAGACTATCACTACGTTTACCAATCGAACTCAGGCCGATATGTACACGGACCGATCAGAATATCCTAAGCCAGCGGACTCGGATCGCATGGTTTACCGATGCGAATTCGATTGAAATATCGACTTTAATCTGTTCATTTCGTTTTGAAATATTATCAGACTGGCAGAGAAAGCGGGCCGAGATAGCCCGCTTCTCAAATCGATCCCACTAGCCCGTTGAGTTTCCCATACCGAGCTGAACCGGCCAAAACAATCTGAGTTTGATTGGTAAAAGCAGTGAATTACCGGTGAAAATTAAAATCATTGATCCACCACGTCATTCCGCACGCTTTTTCCGGAAAACCTGTCCGAAAAGCGTGCATACTTTTAAATGGATTAAGGTGGGAGCCCTTAGAGACTCGGAGGCTACACGCTAGGCTCAAGTTGATTGATGAATTCAGAACTGATATTCTGCAGAGCGACACAGAGAATATTATCATGACTCCTCACTACATCTCTAGGTCTGACAGACGCGATAAAATAAGAGAGATACACTGCCGAACAGATATGTACAAGAACTCGTTTTTTCCGCGCACAATAAGCGACCACAATAAAAATTTAGCTCACTAAATACACTCCTATGATTCATGTCACCATTTTATCTCCAAAAAAACTTACACCTTTACACGGCTGGTGACCTAACACCCCCTGCCACATGCCCATGCGGCGGCTCGCGGGGTATTATGTATTTCTAGATGTAGATACGAGCGCAATATACAGCCGGTTTTATTTTTCATCACCACGGCGAGATAATAATTCATTAAAGCATAAGAGAAAATAAATCTGTAAGCGAAAATGGTCCAAAACCATATGCCTATCCTATTTCACCAGTTAATTCGCATCGTAAATTTTATTTCCTCCGTTTTGCGCTGCTAATGCAAATTATGATTTGCACGGGCATTTCATGCACACTACAGGTATACAACAATGCCAAGTACGTAATTACAGGGTGTCCAGCAGCAATGCATTTAAAAATTCCCTGAGATTTCCAGGTTTTCCAGACTTAATTTTTCTTTTTCCAGAGGAAAGATTTATTTTTTCTCGTTAATTATAAGAGAATGTTCGGTATGTGATTTGGGTGATGAAACGTAAGGATTATTTTTAAACTTGCCTATTTGGAGGAATATAAACACAAAACATTAAAATAGTTTGAGAGAAAATCAAATCATCACCCTTTCTCAGATTTAAACATTGTCATGCTGGTGCTCAGGAACAAGGCTGTATTACAGCCAGATTTTGCTATGAACAGCATTTATATAAAATGATCAACAACTTAAAAAAAACTGAAGAAATTGACTTTTTTCCTTGTTTTGCTAAACGCGACAGCACAAGGGAAATTTGACTTCGCAACTGTCCAATAAAGGCACTTTCTTTACGCCACTGATTTACTGACTATGTATGACCAATAAGAAAACAATGTACCAATAAGAAAACATTTTAGGTACCCACTTTCGGTGATTACAGGAATGCAAAATGCAACAACAAAAGGGAAATTAAACTTAGAAACTTGCCGAAAAAGGCACATTTTTTCCGTTGCTGTTTTATGTATTGACACCACAGAAAATTCCAGAGTCAATTCGATATTTCCCTGGGATTTCCCTTATATTTCCAGTAAAAATGAAATTCCCTGAGATTTCCCGTTCTTCCCGGTTTTCTAGAGTGCTGGACACCCTGAATTAACAAATAAACAGGTTTTACAAATATTTCTACTAATGCAAAATAGGCAATTAACAAATTTTTAGGATAAGTTGTATTGGTATCAAAAGCAGCCGTCCTTCTACGTCTGAAACACAAGCGCAATCATCTCAAATTAATACCTACCTCCGGCCTTGGTACGCATAAATTATACATCCACACACCTCCCTGGAACGTTTAGAACAACGAGACAGTCATTAAATAAAAACCTACACAGAATAGCCCAGTGGACTGTTGAAAAAAAAAACCGTATTCCATCACCTAAAATATCAACACAATATTATTAGCATCGAAATTCAAGGGGATTATATATAATTGATGTGCGACAGAGACTGCAACTAAGTGGGATTGTATGTCGTTTTAACATACTGACTAATCATATTTTTAAATTATCGGCAATGCGCACGTGTTTCAGTAAATAACGTTTTTTACTTCCACCGTATTCAATGAAAGTGGGATTAGTTCATGTTTCGTCCTTCAAAGCTATGCACGAGGTCAACGTGGGGTAGGGTTGAGAGTCAACGTGGGGTAGCCATACTAAACCTCCCTAATTTTGCGTTCAATACTATATTGAACGCAAAATTAGGGAGAACGGTAGTAAATATTGAACAGGTGAGCGACAGGATACTAGTGGTAGAAATAAAAGCACGCCCTACAAATCTCATATTGATCCAGGTGTACATACCTACAAGCAATCATAGGGAGGAAAAGGTGGATGCGGAGTATGAACAGATGGAGGAGATAATCAGAGAAGTGCCGGGCAAAAAAAATCTAATAGTAATGGGCGACTGGAACGTAGTAGTGGGGGAAGGGAGGGATGGGTACGAAGTGAGAAGGTTTGGATTAGGAACGAGAAATGATCACGGAGAGAAGGCAGTTGAATTTTGTAGGATAAATAAATTAGTAGTTACAAACACTTGGTTTAAACACCATTTCAGGAGGAGGTAAACGTGGAAAATGCCGGGAGACACTGGGAGATACCAAATTGACTACCTATATCATGGTTAGACATAGATTTAGAAACAGTGTGAAGAAGTCGCGGAGCTATCCGGGGGCTGATGCAGACTCGGATCTTAATTTAGTAATGATGAATTGTGAGGTTAGATTCAAAAAGCTAAATAAAAGCAGTAGGATGAAGAGGTGGAACCTGTAAGCGCTGAAAGGGGAGAAAATGTGGGAATACCAAGAGATAGGTGGATGAGAACTTAGGAGAAGCCAAAAAAGCAGGAACAATCGAGGAAAAGTAGTATTTGGCTTAAGGATGTAATAAAGGGTGATAGGCTGCTGAAGAGTGAGATAGAGGGAAGGATGTTGGGCAAGCGGGGTAGGGAAAGAAGGAGAATAGGTTTCATGGACGGGCTGAAGAAGGGTAGATCTTATGCAGAGGCGAAAAAGGATTTACTGGAGGGAGATAGGCCCCGGAATGTGTAAAAAGCCGGGAGAAGATTCTCTAGCATTCAACAAAACCTACCTTTACCGGTAGAATACCTAATAATAATAATTTCTATTTCTTTTCTTACTGCGCTCCGCCGCAAGAACAGATGTACCATAAAAATACGAGTTGGAAGAACTATTGGCGGCGAAGGTTTAACTTATTTAGGGTTTTCATCTAAGATACGATAGTGTCGTGATAACCCAATGAGGCTTTGCAACCAATGGAGATGCGTCTCCCGATGACCGTCTCAACGCACTGATTTCTGTCATTTAGGAGTAAAAAAAAATAATGTGATGCATTAATTTTGGGCCAATTCTCGCACTTCACTTGGCGGAGGCAAGAGGGCACGTAATCTCAAATGAGAAAGTAACTTTGTTTCCCTCCACAGATTTATTTTCCTAGTACAACATGTTTCGTCTCAGCGGTGTCATCATCAGGTACCACATGTATCAGATGATGCTGTGTCGAAACATGTTGTACCAGGAAAATAAATCTGTGGAGGGAAACAAAGTTACTTTTTCATTGGTGAAATTCAAATTCCACAGAGTTGAGCCTCAAACTATGGAACGTATATGAGGGTACTAAATCATTAGACGTCATTGATCCGCACATTAGTTCACTGTATCTCTGCTTCCCTTATCATCTAAGCGCTTTAATCCTTCATTATTCCCTTTTGATAAATACTTCATTACTAGCTTAATGTGTTCCATCCTTCGTCTTCGTTGGAATTTTTTCCCATTCGTTGTGCTTCCATTATAGTTTTCATCACCAGAATGTCTCATGGTTACTTACATCATCCATTTGTTTTGAAAAAGCCGGAATTAATATGTAAGCAGAACAATTACCTGGAAGTGGCGGTACGATTCGAGATATCGCTACACTCGCTAATCCCATAGAGGAAAGCAGCGCGCTTCGTTAAAAATAACTCTTACGAGCGTACATATAGTGTATCGCAACTTTTAGAGGGATTAAGGTGGGAGCCTCTAGAGACTCGGGAGGCTACACGCTAGGCTTAGGTTGCTTGAGAAATTCAGAGCAAATGTTTTCCAGAGCGACACAGAGTATATTATCATGATTCCTCACTACATCTCTAGGTCTGACAGAAGCAAAAAATAAGAGAGATGCAATGCCGAACAGATAGGTACAAAACTCGTTCTTTCCACGCGCAATAAACGATCACAATAAAAACTGAGCTCCACTAAATACACTCCCATAATACATGTCGCTATTTCACCTCCCAAAAACTTACATCTTTACACGGCTGGTGACATAACATCCCCTACCACACGCCCATGCGGCGGTTTGCAGGGCTTTATGTAGATGTAGATGTCAAATTCGATGCGTGAACCCGCCGTTAAGGAAAGTGATAAATACGACAATTTTCTCCCCGGGTTACATGTTTGCGATGATTGCGTGAGTATGGGCGGGTTATGCGGTCAGAATTCAACTGCGGATAAGAGAGCATTGTGTGCGAGCGACGACACTCATCCGCAGAGAGCGCTCGCTTCGAGCTGGACCAGAATGCAAGGTCAAACTCCTTTGCCGCCCCGGCGACGACAACAACAGCGGTAGCGCGGTGGGGCCGGCCCTCGCGTGACTCCGCTCCATTTCCTACCACTGTCGCCCGTCTGGACGCTTTTCGTTTCTTTTTTGTTCTCGCGCTCTTCCCCGCCATACGTATGTACAACGGCAGGCCGCAAGAGAGTCCTCCCCCGAAGTTGAGAGGGCACGGATATGAAACCCGCGGGCGATGAGGGGCTGGAGGGGGTGCGGGGGAGCACTCGGAAATTGCGGGGAAATTCGGCGTGAAAGGCCCGTCCACTTCACCCAAATCCGCCGTGGCTTTCAAGCGCGGATGTGAGATCGGTCGAGAGGAAAACAAATAAGGCTCTGCTAGACTCGGTAGGAAATGAAACTGAGGAGAGAAATACGTAGGAAGTAACAGAAGTCTATGAAGGAGGCACTGGAAGGTTGAAATAATTAGAGCTGAAGCCGGGAAAGGTGATTCAGGAATTTCTTGAGACTGTTATTAAAAACCTGGATCAACTAAATCATTCAGAGATATCTTCAATGGTTTGCGAGTTAAATTTGTGGAATATTGAGTTCATATTGAGGTGAAATAAGAACACTTTGTAAAAATCTACACCAAACTTTAATGATATAAGCCGAACCGGTTTCAACACTTTGGTGTCATTCTCAAGGGACAATACCTCAACAATACCACAATACCTCAAATAGTACTGTCCCTTGAGATTTACAAGAAAGTGTTGAAACCGGTCGGGCTTATACCATTAAAGTTCTGTGTGGATTTTTACAGAGTGTTCTTATTTCACCTCAATATCATTCAGAGATCTTGGATCAGAGAATACCATTATGACGTCTAGGTCTGACAGAAGCGGAAAAATAGGAGGGACACATTGCCGAGCAGATAGGAACAACAATTCGTTCTTACCGCGCACAATTAGTGACCAAAATTAAAACTGGGCTCCGCTCAATGTACTCCAATAACACAAGTCACCATTTTACCGCCCAAAACCTTATCCGTATCATCTTTACACGGCTGGTGTCCTCACTCCCCTTAGGACGAACCCAAACCAACCAAATAAATGTCTCCGGCAGCAGCCTTGTACAAGAACCTCTAACACTAACATCTATTGAGATTCCCCCCCCTCCCAATCGGCCCTGATGCGGGTTGACTTTTCTCAAACACATCGTTCTTATTACTAAAATTACAACTATCTGTTTGAAAGATAAGAAAAATTACTCTTGAAAGATATATTTGCTGCTTATTGCCAAGGATTCTAAATGATTTCACGATATTTTTCATCAGGAAAGTTGCTATTTATTAATTTAAAATAAGTTAAATTAATAATAATTAAATTATAATTATAAAATAGAAATTTAAAAATTTTTAAATAAGTTTTTAAAAATTTAAAATAAAAATAAAAATAAATTAAAATAAGTTTTAAAAAAAAAAAAGAATAAACAAAATAATTGGGGAGAATTCATGCAAAAGAAGTAAGTGCATGCTGGTTTCTAGTAATTTATCGCTGGGAAACAGAAAAGTTGCAAAAATTAGCGTGCTAACCCGCAAGCGCTATAGAAAAATGAGATGATGATGATGATGAAATGAACGAATGTGTCGGACTGGCTGGAGATTTTAGCACAAGCCTCGATTAGCAAGCGCCCTATCCATACATCTCAATGGTTCTAACACACGGCAGTCATATATCTTTGCATAGATACGTATTTTAGGTAGTTTGAGCGAAATATCATTTTATCAAGAAATCAATGAATTTGGTCTCATCTTAAAGAAAAATATATCACCCTTCCATTGACACCGAAAATTCAACCCCTTACCACATTACTTTCCGAGATATTTGCCAGAAAATACCAGCCCTTTTACATGGGAAATGGTACGTCCTTGCACTCCAGAGAGACCTTACATTAAAAATGAGGCATTCCCTACACTTAGATCTCGTCAAAAAATCAACAGTGTGTAGTTAGTGTGTTTTCTCTTCTATTTTTGAAAATTTATCATATTGTCACCGTAGTAAATTCTTCGGGATCCCAATAAACCTTCCATTTTGATAGAGTTTCAAACGTACCGCGTGAAAAAAATGAGTCAAGTTAAAGACTTATTTTGATATTTTCATTTGATTACTTACAAGTTATGTCATGTAAGACTATATAATTGCACCATTAATAAAGCAATATTTAATTCGTGTCTCGCAGCTGGTGAAATCAAAACATATAATTCGAATATGGTCTCTATTATGACTAGGGAACTATCTCGCTCGCACCACCTTAGGCAACCTCATATATATATTTATATCTGAGGTGGGCGTTCGGCTAACCTAGCTCTACATTCTAAAGACAAGCTCAACATTTCTAGAAGCATCAGCTAGAATGGTTGCCACTACTTCATGCCACCGACACATGTTCTAAACCTGCAACTCAGCCATCTTGCGCGTCGCATGGCAACCAGCTGAGGGAAGGAAATCTCTGCAACAGGTCGACCTTCCGAGGATGACTCCGCAGTAATTATTGTTTCGGAAGAGTAAAAAAATGGCTTTACGCAAAGAGATTCCGGCTCTTACTCACAGGACAGCGTCGCCCAGAATGTTGTAATATTGCCAATGCAGGAACCTCCACGGACGTCCCCAAGTGAAATTTACGAGGCTTCGCCAGACGGCGACCTTGTCCTCCATTCTCCGGACGGAGTTGAGCACGGTGAAGGGCGGGATTGAACGAGTAAGAGCTCAGAAAACTTCCGAGACTCAAGCATAAATTTATTTTCGGCATAATGAAGACAGACTGCAATTTCTATCTCTATTATGTTGGAAATCCACCGCGAAACGCCAGCTAATTTCTTCCATTGTATTTACCATTCTTTTGTTGGATTATCAGCTCTTCGAAAGCGAGGCTATTATGAAACACAGGCCCCTCGTCAAAATGTACGTAGATGAAGCAAAGCGTTTCAAATTTGGCGAGTTTTGTAATTTCAACGGAGTCGCCCGCTTGTGATCACACACTTGTGTGAAATTCTCAGTGAAAAAATCATTCGTCTGGACTGGGAATGGAACCCAGATCCCTTGATTTCGCGCCAAGTTACTGCGCGGCTAGTTCCGTGGTTCTTTGAAAATGTCCAAGTGTCTGTTGTGTTTAAAGTTGGGCCTTACCCCGTGGAATGTAGCGCTTAGCGCTCGCATCTCTAGGGAACCTACTTTTTTAAATATATTTTTGCCTTTACATTTTTTATAATGCCTGTTCGAATGGATCATTTAATTAAATAGCTAAAATTTGGCTCCATCCAAGTGCCTCGCCTGGAATGAATATCTAACCCAGATCCCTTGATTTCGTGCCGAGTTACTGCGCGGCTAGTTCCGTGGTTCTTTGAAAATGTCCAAATGCCTTTTTGTTTAAAGTTGGGCCTTACCCCGTGGACTGTAGCGCTTAGTGCTCGCATACGGGTAACTCTTTTCTTAATGTTTTTTTTCC
Organism: Ceriagrion tenellum; assembly: GCA_963169105.1. Lineage (NCBI taxonomy): Eukaryota > Metazoa > Arthropoda > Insecta > Odonata > Coenagrionidae > Ceriagrion > Ceriagrion tenellum. The sequence goes on from OY720637.1 coordinate 33,683,814, forward strand.
TTTGTATTTCTTTTTTGTTTTATAGTGCCTGTTCGAATGGATCATTTAATTAAATAGCTGGATGTACGCTAAAATTAGGCTCCATCCAAGTGCCTCGTCTGGAATGAATATCTAACCCAGATCCCTTAATTTCGCGCCGAGTTACTGCGCGGCTAGTTCCGTGGTTCTTTGAAAATGTCCAAGTGCCCTTGTGTTTAAAGTTGGGCCTTACCCTGTGGACTGTAGCGCTGAGCGCTCCCATACGGGTACCTCTTTTTTAAATGTTTTTTTGCCGTTATATTTTCTTTGTTTTATAATGCCTGTTCTAATTGGTCATTTAATTAAATAGCCGGATAAATGCTAAAATTCGGCATCATCCAAGTGGTAAAAAAACAGAAATTCTGAAAGTTAGTAAACGCCTAACACTCGCTGATAAGTTTTTTTCGGGTTTCCAGCCGGGTCAGGATGGCCATTGCTGCCAACATTTCGACATCGTCATCAAGACTAACTACCACTTCTTCATATATTGGAGGAGCGCATGGATAAGTTCTAACACTCAGCAGTCAGAAGCCCTGATGACAATGACAGATAAGGCCATCGAAACGTTGGCAGCAGTGGCCATCCTGACCCTGCTGGTAACCGGAGAAGAATTTATCAGCCATGTTCGCCGGGAAACAACCAAATCCTTCATTTCCTAACACTCTTTTATCGCACTAAGTTTTATTTATAGAATTTTAGTATATTATTTACTAAAAATCATCCTGAAAACAGCTCCGAGACTTTCACTCCATGAATGTTTAACATTCAACAGCGGACAAACACACACACACATCCTTGCACTGGTACGTTAAAAAAACGTGACATGGCGGGATTCGAATCAGCGATCCTCTCTAAGGCGGGTCAATACCCCGCCGTCACTGAGGCCTGAATCTTAATTGTTCAGTTTCTTCTGACTACCTCTCGCTTCACATAGGCGACCAATGAATGATGTAATTCACGCTATTGAGGAGAGGTGGGTAGGGTATTAAGAAAAGCATTACCTTGGGAAGGGACGGATATAAACTCGACGTCGACATTAGCCTGTATTTTCTGAAAGGCGTCAAAGGGATCCCGGATTTACGTCCCATCCGACGGACAGCGTAATACACTTGAAAAGTTCCTCCCTCTGAACCCTAATTTCTTTAAACTATTCTACCAGTTAATGTAGTTTTCGTTGACTGTTATAGAATCTCCTCCTTGTTTTCATAACTTTCAGCGGCCTATTTCGCTCTAGTAACTCCTATTTCGCCTCACCATACGATCTGCCCTTCATCATCCTGTCCATGAAACCTATTCTCTTTCTTCCCCTAAACTGCTTGCCCAACATCCTTCCCTCTATCTCATTCTTTAGCAATCCCTCGCCCCTTATTACATCCTCCAGCCACCTACTCTGCCGATCTCCAATTTCATTCAAAAGTTTCCTTTCCTCGACCACTATCTCAAGCACTTCCTCGTTAGTCTTCCTCTCCGTCCACCTCACCTTCTCCATACTTCTCCACACCCACATCTCGAAGTTCTGCAGCCTTTTCTCGTCCTACTTTCTGAGGGTCCAAGAACCCAAATAGGGATAAAAATTGCACTGAAAAGTATCCACTACTGACAGGACTCAAACCTGGATCCAAGGAATGGGAAGCCAGTACTTTAGCCGCCACGCCAACCGAACCACTAATATAATTCATTTTTTTCTTAAAAAATAACCGCATCGATCTAGTATCAAGACCATTAATAAACCACATTTTTAAAACTTTCTTCAATGACTTCCCATGTTACATTATAAAATCTTCCTATTAAAAAGGATAGAAAGAAAAATGGCCACTTACGGCGTCAAAGCACTTTCCATCACCGACCAAGTTTTAATCAAAAGCTAACCACAACCTTTGCAAGACCCAATCAATCATGATAACAGCTCTGCCTGAAGACAAGTCCAGACAACTATTCATCAAAATCTCATCTCTCCGTTAGCTTAAGAGTCTTCCTCCTGAAAATTTCTCCATTAAGAAAATTCCACGTTATAAATGGTCCCTTGGTTTCAACGAGGGTAGCTGATGACTCAACTTCCTAGACGCAGAAATGAAAGACTGCCATCCCAATTAACAATTTCTGAGCTAAAAAAATATGGACATTCGGATATTTTCAGAAACGTGTACACATCTGGACAATGTCACCACAAGCCGGCGTGCCTCTCCGGCACCAGTGTTCTTGACTGTGACTCCGCAGTTGAAGTGCCTTTCCTTACAGATTAAATTGATTTTTTTATGGCAGTACACATATTTAAGTTTAAGTTTCAGGTGCTACATTGTGGAAAAGTGACACAGGAAATGAGAACTCACAATGTACATTCCACTCTTTTATTTTCAAGGACCATGGCTTCGACAATATCCACCATTACCAAGGTAAAATCTCAATTTTTAACTGAATATATAAAATAGAAATGAATTAGGAAAAAATAGCCAGGCTATTGATCGATGCGGTATTTAAAAAAAGTATTATTAGTTGTTCGGTTGGCATAGTGACTAAAGTACTGGCTTCTCATTTCTAGGATCCAGGTTTGAGTCCAGTCAGTAGTGAGTGCTTTTCAGTGCAATTTTTATCCTTATTTGGGTTCGTGAACCTCAGAAAGTAGGACGAGAAAAGGCTTCAGAAATTCGAGATATGGGTGTGAAGAAGTATGGAGAAGGTGAGGTGGACGAAAAAAAGACTAACTAGGAAGTGCTTGAGATGGTGGGCGAGGAAAGGAAACTTTTGAATGAAATTGGAGATCGGCAGAGTAGGTGGCTGGAGAATGTAATAAGTGGCGAGGGATTGCTAGAGAATGTGATAGAGGGAAGGATGTTGGGCAAGCAGGGAAGGGGAAGAAAGAGAATAGGTTTCATGGACAGGATGATGAAGGGCAGATCGTATGGTGAGGAGAAATAGGATATACTAGAGGGAGATAGGCCCCTGAAAGTGTAGAAAACAAGGAGGAGATTCTATGACATTCAACGAAGACTACCTTAAATGGTTAATTAATTTAAAGAAATTTCGATTCTGAGGGAGAAACTTTGCAAGTATATTACACTGTCCGTCCTTCATGAATGAAGAAAAAATTGCTAGACCATAAATTTAGATTATTACCTTGGTAATGACAGATATTGTCGAAACCATGGTCGGTGAAAATAAAATAGTGTGGAATGAACCAAGTGAGCTCTCATTTCATGCAAATATTAAGTTGGTTTAAGCAAGATATCGTATCACCTAGAAATCAATGAATTTAGTCGCATTGTAAATAAAAATATCTCACCCTTCAAAAAAAACAAAATACCACCCTTTTACCATAATTATATACACGATTCACTCAGAATCTTTGTATGAACGAGCAGGCGAAAGTTAGGGTAGCCGAGGGAGAATCGGGGCCAAGATAGGACCGAGACTACGAGAAGGCGGGCCACTATCGCCGTTGCTTTCTAACGTAAATTCATAAGAAATGGAAAGAAAGGCATGTTAGGAGATGGAGGCAGGAAAGGTACCTGGGACTAAAGGCAGGAGGGGACCTGACAAGGGCAGTGAGATTTTCAGATGATCAAGTATTGGTTTGTCGGTCAGTCTAGGGATTGCTATCAATGATGAATGCGCTAGAGGTGCAGTACAATAAATGTGGCATGAAGATAAATCATTAAAATACGTAAGGGCTGAGAACTCTCGAAGTAAGAAGTCGGGACTGAATATAAGGGTTAGAGGGCACAAAATAGAGGAAGTCGAGCAGCTAACGTATTTTGTTAGTTGGCGGGGGATGGATTTAGGAGAAGGGACATAAGATGTAGGAATGCAATGTCTAAAGGAACATTTACAAATAGTAGGGAATTGATGAAAGGGAGTCTTAGTAGAAACGTAAAGAAAAGGCCGGGGAGAACTCTAACATATGGAGCGTGGGGTGTAGAGAGCGGAAACCTGACCATTGTGAAGGGAGGATGTACGTAGACTCGAGGCATTTGAGATTTGGGTTTGGAGAAGGAAAGATAGGATGAGCTGGGAGGCGAGGCGAGGAAGACGAACGAGGAGGTATTGGATTTGGTTAGAGAGAAGATGAAAGCAGTGGCGGATGTTCGAAGGAGTCACAAGATATGGATGGATGACGTATTGAAAGGAGAGGGAAGGCTGAAGACGACAACAGATGGGAGAACAATGGGGAAGAAGGGAAGAGGATGGAAGACGATAGGAATTCTGGACGTCATAAGAAGAGGGAGGGGATATGAGGGATTCAAAGAGATCAAATGGTCGTTTATCCATCGGAGCAAAACGGAACGATGCGCCAGTAGGATAAAAACTGTCCAAAAACCTACCAACCAGCTGGCATACTACTCAAATGAACTACACTACTTTCCGAGATATTCGCCAAAAAAGCAGCCATTTTCACATGAGAAATGTGACGTGTACGAACTCCAGATAGACATTACTTAAAAAATTGGGTATTTTTAACACCTAGATCTCGTCAGAAAATAACGGCATTCTGTTCGTGTTTTCTCAGCTATTGTTAAAAAATTACCAAATGTAACCAAAGTATTTTTTCAGAATCACAAAAAAACCTTCCGTCGTGACTGAGGTTTAAGTGTACTGCTTGAAAATTAGTCAATTGAATGACTTATATTTATTTAAGTACCGAGAATTTTCGTAATGTAACTTTATATTATATCACCAATAACATTCCAATATTTAATTCATGCTTCATACAGCTACTGTAAACAAAACGAAAATTCGAATATGGTCTCCATCGTGACAAGTGAATTATCTCGCTCAAAATACATTAAACCAAATAGTCCGACCCCGGAAAATCCAATTTAAAAAAACGCCTTCTGATGAATATGCCAAAATGTCATCAACGGAATAATTAATGCATTGCATTAAGGTCCACGACACGCACAGACGCCAATTACTAAGAATCTATGAAGCCTCAAAGAAGAGAGAACTTTCGTTAAATTACTAAAATTATGTGATCGGGAGCATGGACCATTGGAATAGCTGACCAGAAAAGACTAGAAGCCTTCGAAATCTGGTGCTGGAGGAGTTTGCTGACGATAAAAATGATGGAAAAAAAAGAAATGACGAAGTGTACAGAAGAGTAGAAGAGGAAAGGACCATATGGAACACTATACATAAGAACCAGATGGATTGGACACACCTTGAGACACAATGGATTTGTGATGAACATAATTGAAGGTAAAATGGTAGGAAAAGTCCCCACATGAAGACCCAGGAATAATCTCATGGATCAAATTAAGAGGAAAGTACATTGGAAGAGATACAAGGAGGTAAGGGAACTAGCATTAGATAGGAAAGAATGAAGGGCTGCACTCAATCAATCTCACGATTGAACGACTAATGATGATGATATGATAATTAGTTCGACATCAGAAATGTTTGATAATTTGTTATTATTTACTCAATATACTCTAACATTTTTACATCTAAATGCAAAAAGTAACATTGCAACCTGCACCTCCTTAATATTTTTCACTTGAAGATGAGTTTGATATTCCCGAACCACTCCAATAAAACGATTTGAAATCTCCCAAGTGGCAAGATAATTACTGCACAGCAATGAAAACATTTAAAAAAAGGTGCGTTCCCTATCCACCAGAATGGCTGGAGAAACTATGGTCAGCATTTGTCACCTCGGGGATGAATGGCAACCAAGTGTCTTTACCAGAGAACGCTATCCTCCAATTTATGGTGTCAACGAATCTTCTTTTTTATGACTTTAAGTGGTTAGAACGCGAATAGAAGGTTAGTCGGTTATAGTCATTGAGTGCACGTTTTCATAAATTTTCGATTAAGTCGGCAAAAAATTCTTGGCCCTCATTTTGCTTGATACACATAAACATACAAACACACGTTTGAAATAACCATACATTTTGTACTATATACGATATAAGATCATATTTTAAAATTTTCACCACATTTCAAGCAATGTCACGACTTGGATTTACGGTGCGGAATTCAAAATTCTTAGCCGAATCGAATAACTTAGCGAAAACCGAATAAAAATACGCGTGCTTTACTCGGCATGATACTTTGATACTTAATGGGACCCATTATAAAAATATAAAAGTTATTTTTCCGCTTTTAGGAGAAAATCTATACATATGCTATGGAATTATTTCATAATATATGTTAGGAGCCTTAAAGCAACGTGTTGAAAAAGCATTAAATTGCCAAGAAATCAAATCGGTAACATGCAATTTTTGCGCTTATTTTCCTGTGCATATTACAGATAAATCTTGGGTAAGGTAGTGAAGAGAGACTGGTGAAGAGCTTGATATGGAGCGTAGCGTCGTAAGGTTCAGAAACATGGACCCTCAGGGAGGAGGACGAGAATAGGCTGCAGGCATTCGAGATGTGGATGTGGAGAAGGTTAGGTGAACGGAAAGGAAGACTATCGACGAAGTGCTTGAGATGGTGGGCGAGGAAAGGACACTTCTTAATGAAATTCAAGATCGGCAGAAGTGGTGGTGGTTGGTAGGTGGTGGAGGATGTAATAATGGGCGATGGGTTGCTCAAGAGTGTGATAGAGGGAAGAATATTGGGCAAGCGAGTAAGAGGCAGAAAGAAAATAGGTTTCATGGGCAGGATGAATAAGTGTAGATCGTATGCTGAGGAGAAAATGTATATACTTGAGCGAGAGCGGATGTATGGCAAAAATATCCACCATCTGTTTGAAATTTAAGACAATTAACTCCTAAAACATATATTGGTGCTATATACTTAGTGCTATTTATTCTACTCAATTAAACGGAAGAGACTAGCGCTAGCTGAGGATGCGATTAGTTATAGAAGTGAGCTGATGACGGGGACATTGGGTAAGGATGTGACGAAGAGGCTAGTGAAGAGCTTGATATAGAGTGTAGCGTTGTATGGTGCAGAAACGAGGACCCTCAGAAAGGAGGACGAGATTAGGTTGCAGGCATTTGAGATGTGGGTGTGGAGAAGGTGACGGAGAGGAAGACTGACGTGGAAGTGCTTGAGATGGTGGGCGAAGAAAGGAAACTTATGAGTGAAATCCTGGATAGGCAGGGTAAATGGCTGAAGGATGTAATAAAGGGCGATGGGTTTCTGAAGAGTGTGATAGAGGGAAGGATGTTGGCCAATCGGAGTAGGGGAAGAAAGAGAATAGGTTTCATGGACAGGATGAAGAAGGGTAGATCTTATGCAGAGGCAAAAAAGGATATACTAGAGGGAGATAGGCCCATGAAAGTGTAGAAAACCGGGAGGAGAGTCTCTTGACATTCAACAAAACCTTTGTTAACAGGTAGAATAATTATTTAAAAATTACTTATGAGTACACGTACAAAAAGTTTCAAGCCGATCTGTACCAACTTAACTCAGATTTTCCCTCTTTAATTTCTGTCCGCTGGTAAAAACCTTAACGCTTTTTTCGCTCCGGCAAGGGATGGCCTTCTTCTACTTTTGTGTCATAAAAATAATGCGCAAATTATTACCCAATCAGGTCAAAGGTACAGAGAAATCTCCGATAAGAGACTGGAATGAAAGTTAAATCCTCAAACGGTCGAGAGAGGGCGCGGCCATCGCGTGCGAAAGTCAATTGGGTGGGGAAGATGAAATAGGAGAGGACCGCCATTCTTGAGGTTCGGTTTTTCTTCTAATCCATCCGACACAAAAGGGGAAAGGGTCATTTCATTAAGGAGGAAGCTACGCTTTGAAGCACTGTTTTCTTCAGATGCACAGAACATGCAACACTCAGTAAATTTAGACTTTGTGCTTCCTTTTATATATATTTTAGTCTACATGAAACTTTCTCCGTAGATCTAATTTAAACTATAACTACTCTTAATACTAATTTACGACGTGGTAAATTCAAAGACAGTAAGTTGGAGGATTCATTATCTAAATCTACTGCTTAGGGGCATAACATGTAGTTAATCACTATGTAAGAGCTATACTATCTCATTCAGTCAAGGTTCAAGCATTTTAATGCAATAAAAACATATTTCACACAGCCACGAAGATTTTCTCAGGCTATGGAAGATGCTTATATTTACTCCTTATGGCAAGAAATAACGATCATTTATTCCTTTAATTGACATAAATTATGTACGTAAATGGAACATGATTAATGCATGTCCTAAAAAAGCAAGTATAATGAAGCCAATCACAGTGTTGCCAAGCGTAGCTTCTGTTTTTAGAGCAGCCACTACCTAAAATTATATACCCTGCAACGAGAGTGGCCATAGTAGCAATCTAAGTCATTAGCTCCAAATGGCTCACTAAAAAGGAACCATGAGTACCATTTTCAAAAAACCATGGAACAAGCTGCGCAGTAACTTTAACGGAGTCACCCGTTATTGATTACACAAATGTGGTATATTCACAGTGGAAAAATCATTAACCTGGACTGGGAATCAAACCCAGGACCCTCGATTTCGCGCCGAGTACTCGTACTAATTAAGCTACACAGACGTCATCTTTCACAGTGAATTTCATGGGATCCTTTTTGCATCTTGTGAATTTCATGCTCATTTTTTGAAACAGACTAAGCGCTTTCAAGAGTCAACTATGTTAGTCGCCTATATCTTCTTAACTAATATCCGTGAATGTGGCCGTTAATTCTTCATCTACATAATACCCAGCGAGCCGCCGAATGGGCGTGTGGCAGGCGGCGTAAGGTCACCAGCCGTGTAAAGATGTAAGTTTTTGAGAGGTGAAATAGCGACATGTATTATAGAAGTGTATTTAGTGGAGCTCAGTTTCTTTTGTGATCGTTTATTGCGCGCGGAAAGAACGAGTTTTGTACCCATCTGTTCGGCAGGATATCTCTCTTACTTAATCGCATCTGCCAGACCTAGAGATGTAGTAAGGAGTCATGATAATATTCTCTGTATCGCTCTGAAAAATATCAGTTCTAAATTTCTCTAGCAACCTAAGCCTAGCGTGTAGCCTCCTGGTCTCTAGGGGCTTCCACCTTAATCCCCCTAACAGTTGTGAGGCACTATATGTACGCTCGTAGCATTTTTCAACGAAGCGCGCTGCTTTCCTTTGTATTTTATTATTTTTTTGGTTAAATCTTTATGACCAGGGTCCCAAATACTCGCGGCGTATTCGATGTGTGGACTAACCAGAACAAGGATAGCAAAACATCGATCAAAAAACGGCGCGCAATGGTGTCTTAACCCAGACTGCGAAAATATCGATGAATTGTACGTAAACATTAAATTTCATAGGCCGGGTGACTAACTGCGGTGACTGATTCGTCGGAGGGCATTCGTGAGGGTCTTAGGGTGCTCTAAAAGGGTCCAATTAACCTCGGAGTCGAGGAAGAGCCGTCATTAAGATGGCCAACTGCCTGCAGACCCCACGAGAGTTTACCTTAAAACGGTGCTCCTCTAACATTGAAAACAATCAGTTTTCGAAATAAAAAAGCAAATTTCCAAAAAGGGGGAATTTATTTATTTTTTATTAGAGAAAAAATCACATACAGCATGAAGCCATTTTATGGTAAACGTATAACAGGCAAAAAAAGGATTTGTTTGGATTGGATTTTGGGGCGGGGACCGACAGCTAAGGTCATTTGCGCCACGGGGGATAGTTAAGGGAGGAAGGGTGGATAGAAACCCGGTGTCGGAATTAGCCCGCTCTTAATGAAAGGCGCCAAGGGGCCCACGGTTTAACGTCTCATCCGACAGACGGAGTACTGTGCTTGAAGTGCCTTCTACAAGACACTCAAGTAGGGATCGGGTGTCCACCGATAAGCATTGTCCACTGCAGGGATTTGAACCCTGGCCGCCCATATGGTTAGCCAGTACTCTAGCCACCACAACGATACCCGGAAAAAAAGGACACAAACGTAAATATATAACAAGAAGAAGGTAAAAATAATAATCCAACATGGGGAGATATTAAAAAGTACTATTTTTGGGAATGACATATGGCTATGCTAGCGAAAACGCTGGAAGATAAGGTGAAAGGGTCAATGTTCGCAGGAAGGGAGTTTACAAGAGAAGACAGGCAAAAAATGAGGGAGCGCTTGGTGAGTGACAATCTGGGAGTAGGGATATGGAGCAATGAGTGAGTCTCCGTGTGTCGGGAGGGTATTCTGAAATGTATCAAGGAAACAAGGTCGGGGCAGTCAATGGTTGAGTGCAGTGTGCTACGGATAAGTTAAAGATCAGTTTTAAGGAAGATATAATCAAGTTTATTAACGGAGAGTGAGGACAAGACAGCATCAGAGTGTAGGTTGCGAAGATTTTGCACTTTATTTTCAACAATAGGCGCGAATTCTGAAGACAGTAAATGAGGGGAAAACAGGGGAAGCTTGGAAGGAGAAGGAAGAGGATAGGGATTCTGAATGAAATTGGAAGACGATATGAGAATTTTAAGAGGGATATTACGGCAGATCACGTAAAGGAGGGAAATCGGAACGATATTCCACACATTAAGACGTGAAAATGAGTACTGTCCATAAACCTGCCAATCAGCTGGTAAAATACTCAAATGAATGGAGATGGAGTGAAACTTCTCAGGTGAGTGAAATTTTGGCAAAATGCTACCTATTTGGAAAAATGCTCGGATCGTGCCCCGTGTCAGCAGAACTATCATTCCAATGAGAACATCTGTTACATCTGGACCACCAAAGAACAGAATTTCTACTCCGAAAGTGCTCGTTGCTGGTACGCTCTTGGGAGCATCAATCCTGGGCGTGCTTAAGTGGGTTTTGGTAAATCAGGAATCCTACAAAGGGCCTGAAGAATAATGCTACATCAACGAATAGACTCATTTTTCCTAGGCATGCTAGGATAAGTTTTGTAGTGGCAAATTTTTCTGTAGCACATGTTATAGCCTGTTAAAAATGTGTTTCGACGAAGTGTCGCACATCTGTTCCGAATCCAGTATGTACGTCGTATGCCCGGAGGCTGTATCGTATTTATTGTACAAATAATGTTATATAGAAAATAAAATCAATGAAAATATCTCAAATCCCATTATGTTTTCCAGGTTTTTACCGGCCCATTACCAATTTTCATGACTATTCCAGGCATCGCAGGTTTTCCATGCCAGTATCGGCACTATTGAGAAATGCAACATTCTAAAGAGAGGATTATGTTTTTATTAAGTATTTACCGGTGAAGGTTGGTTTTCATGCAAGTCAGAGTCTCTCCTCCCGGTTTTATACACTTTCAGGGTCTTAACTACCACTATTATTTCCTTTTTCTCCCCACATAAGATCAAAATTTAAACAGAGCAACGTATTCTCTACGAGTCCTATTCACAAAACATCCAAGTAGGATTTGGGATACCGCTGGTAAGTCTGCACCACAGCCGAGATTCGAATTCAGGCCTCCGGGATGAAAACCCAGAACCTAAATCACCATAACAGCCAGATGCGCAGATCTCATTTGCGTCAAGGAAATCAAAATAAAGTTTCCAGTAAAAGGGATTTTATATGGTATTTATAATTATTATGGATAAATTCAAAAGTAAAATCAGTAAGACACCGGAAGGTCATCAGATCAAAATGATAACTTTGGAGTGAATAAATTTTACAAGTAATAATTATATTGGAATTGATTTCAATGGTATTATAAAGGAAAGTTAACAGAAGTGGATATGACAACCCCTAAAAAAATATGTACAATTTTTACGAAAAGTTTGGCTCACAACCAGTCGGTAAAACAAGTTCATATGCCAACAATAAATTATTTCGACCTATAGGTGAGAGGAAATGATCCATCAAAAAAACCAATCCCAACTGACTGATACTCTAATAGTAAAAAAAGGTTGAAAACACGACCTCGCCAACTGGTATCAGCGATGCCAATGCTCTGCTTTGCCGTAAAATCGATCTCAAACGTGACATCGCCCGTTCAACATCGCAATGACTAAAAATAACAAAAATCGACATTTTGCGATATAATTGTCGCGTCCTGCTCCCGAAGGAAAACACGCACAGGACCGCCTCACATCTCGATCCTGTGGCAGGGGAAAGGAGATGGGCGGAGGGGTAGGACGAAAGGCTATTTTGCATAAACGCAGAGCCTTACGCCCGCTGTTATGGCGACTGGTTATAAATATTTTCTGGGCATTAAAACCGATCCTGATTAATTCTCCCACTTACAGCTGCTTTTTTTCTAATTGGAACATGAAATATCGCACTGTCACCATCAATTAGAGCATAAGTGATGCATGTCGTTTGCTTCAGTCATTACGCATTAGCAATATCATAATTGGTCGTTCAATCCTTAGATTGATTCACTGCAGCCCTCCGCCCCTCCCAGTCAAACGCGAGGTCCCGTATCTCCTGGTATCTCTTCCTATGTACTTTCCTCTTTATTTGGTTCATGAACTTATTCCTGGGTCATTCTCTGGAAACTTTGTCCTCTATTTTGCAATCAAGTATGTTCTTCACAAACCCATTGTGTCTCATGGTGTGCCTTATCCATTTCGTTTTTCTTTTCTGTATGGTGTTCCATATGGTCCTCTCTTCTTCTACTCTTCAGTACACTTCATCATTTCTTATTTTTCCCGTCCATTTTATATTCAGCATTCTCTTCCAGCACCAGGTTTCGAAGGCTTCTAATCTATTCTGGTCAGCTTTTCCAATGGTCCATGCTTCCGATCCGTAGAGTGCCACGCTCCACACGAATGTTATCACATACTATTTCCTGGTCTGTCGTCCTATCTTCTCTGAGCACAGCAGTTGTCTTTTTCCTATGAACGCCTTCTTAGCTCGGGCTATTCTCCGCTGGATGTCCGTCGTACTTCTTCTGTCCCACGTTATGGTGCTTCGAAGATAGGTGAAGGAATTCACTTGCTCTAATTTCTATCCTCTCAGGGTGTTTACTCCCTCACCACACCTCAAAATCAAGGAAAGGGATGCGATATTGATGATAACCGAGAATATTCGGGGTTTCTCATGCGGTAAGTTTGTAAGATTAGTTTTCCCCCGAACCGTTAGTTGGCTATTTGAGGAGATGGCGGATAAACTTGGGCAATATAAACTATTATGGAGATGTGTGTAAGTATTCGGGAAATATCATACTAGGAACGGTGGAAGCGGGGTCATCGATAGACATGGAGATATTCTCCAGCATCATCATCGTCTGCTGTTCTGCCTGCTGGCAGGTCCCGTACACCACTACTGTCTCCATCCGCTTCTGTCCCGGGCTTCCTTCTTAGCTTTATCATAGCTGATGTTCTTCACCTGATCCACCAATTTAATTCTTCTCCTTCCTCTCTTTTTCTTTCCTTCAATTGAACCCTCAAGTGCCACAGTTATTATACTTTTCCCTCTCATCACATGGCCCAACCAGTTTCCTTTCCTTTTCCTTATTTCCTTTAGGAGCGATCTTCCTTCTTTTACTTCGCTCAAAACCTCTTCATTTCTCATATTATCTACCCATCTTACTTTTTCCATCCTTCTCCACATCCACATTTCATAAGCTTCTATTCTATTCCTTTCCCTCTTACCTAATGTCCACGCTTCACATCCATACATGAAAACGTTCCATGAATAACATTTAGCTAGTCTCTTTCTCAGCTCTAGATCCAGGCTTTTATTGCATAGCAAGTTTTTCTTCTGGCTGAAGGCCTCTTTTGCCATTGCTATCCTTGCTTTTATTTCTGCAATACTTCTCCAGTCGTCTGTCACCATCGTTCCTAAGTACCGGTAGCTCTTCACTTTTCCTATTACACCTTCATTTATTTTCACACTCGTATAATTTTCACAGTTTACTGGCATCACCTTAGTCTTTCCTAGGTTTATCTTCATCCCATATTCCTTCATCCCTTCTTCTAAAACCTTTATCAACCTTTGAAGTGATTGCATATCATCTGCTAATATTACCATGTCATCTGCGAATCTTATACTTCTTATCTTCCTACCTCCAATGCTGACTCCTTCCTCTCTCCCATCAAAAGATTTATGGATCATGTCCTCAACATATATATTGAACAAGGTTGGCGACAGACAGCATCCCTGCCTTACTCCTCTAAGCTCATAGTCTCGAGCATAAGACTCACAAAAGCTTCAAGAAACAGGTTGAAAAAAGATTATCAGTAGCAGTATGCAACCACGAAAAAAATATGCTCAACTTTGAGTCCAATCACATTGTTTTTATGTAAGAAATGAAACACGACAGTCTTCACCTAAGCAATTATGTATCTAGAATAACCTTGTGAATAAAATCAATTGAACTATAGAATATATATAATATAGAAAATACCGCATTTCACCGCATAATCGTCGACCCATACTTTTTCAGTCCCATAATTGGTTCACAACTTTTCAGCGCATAACCGTCGCATGTTAATTCTGTTCGACTGCAGTTGGTAAATTTTCTCAAGTGTAGTAATGTTTACCATAACGTACCGGTACTAATAATGAATTAACTTTTCATTTCAGGCCGGAAAAATATCGGTATACGCAAAACAGGAAGAAAATAGTGTCGATTTGTAGTCTTAAATTTTAATGCATTGCATTAATGTAGGCCTACCATTCATGAGATCCTAGCTTTGAAATAAAGGCAATTAAGTACGTAATAAATGACCCATGTATAGCTAATACCGTCGCAATTTAATTTTTTTCCCCTCATGATGGCCGCACTTTTTATGATGGCCATACTTTTTAGCGAAAAAAATTGGCATAAAATCTGCGACGATTTTGCGGTGAAATACGTTATACAAATTAGAAAAAAAATGTCTTCAACATTTAAGCAAACATCTCAAAAATTAGTTCGATGAGTGGATAATAATCTGGCGTGATAACATGTGGTATTTTCCACATAAAGAATCCAAATCCATCGGGTTTCATGGGAAGAGATACGTCGATCCAACTTCACCCAGTGAGGAAACACGCACCCACCACCCATCATCTCTCAAAACGCATATTATTTTCTCTTTTTGTTTAATTTGTCGTCCGATCCTTTCTTATCCTTCCACCGCCACCCCACCCTCCCAACTCTCAATCTTCTTCGCAGGAATTCGTGGGGGGATTATGTGTGTCCAAGCGGGTGAACGGAGCGCCCGAAGGTGGCAGCGGTCATCAGGGGAATTATCGATTTCCCGCGCGCGTGGGGATTCGGAAGGGGAGAAATGGGTGGGGACGGAAGAGGGCGCATTCGGAGAGAAAGATTAAAAAAAAGAAGAGCTGAGACCGGCGTTTTCGTCCTCGTCCGGGATTTATTTTCCAGAGGGTTAATCTTTCATTATCCACGGTTCCACGGATTAATCCCCGAAGAGTAGCAGCTTCCGTGATTCTCCCGGGATAAGATTTCCAAGCGAGATATGCAAGGAGGGAGTTATGCAGGGAAAAAAATCCTCGTCAAGTTAAGGCATCATCCATCTCTTTACGCTTCATGCAAAAATTTTCATGACGCACGCAGTTTGTGGAAATTGCCTTCCGGTCATTGATAAGAGTTAAGAACAATTTATTATTACGAAAGAAAATTGAGGCTGCAAATTTAAAATTTGACGTATAAATACTCAGTCCAGCATGATTGCAAATGTATGAAACGTTTCGTAGGCCAGAAAAAAATAGGGTAACTTTCATAAAGTCTCAAAAAGGTCTTTTAGTAAAGGGTTGCCATGTTTCATAACGTCACGAGGCAGTATTGTTTGTTCACGTTATGAAGAACAAACCAGCCATAGCTTGCTCACACGCGTAAAAAGTCAAATAATTTTACAAAACATTTTTTGTGGTTGGGTTAAGGACGATACCTTAAAAATATCCTTAAATTAGATACATGGTAACGGAGTACGAAAAGCAACAATAAAGATATAACGCAGCTAAGATTAGAGGATAGAAGGCGAACTCGTATGAAATAAATGGTACATTTAGTCTTGGACGCGAGGACAACATAGAAGTTTTACATTATAAGTGATGAGGGCCAGCTGTGTTACGATATAAGATTTAAAAATTAAATTCTGGTTGCGAGCCCGTTTCACTGTAGGATCGAAATAATACATAATTATTAGAATACTCTACCAGTAACGGTAGGTTAAATCATCGATTTTTACCTACACAAACCCTTTCTCTACGCGATTTCTATCTTCATAGCGTAAACTGCCCCTCTCTTTAACCCAGACATGAAGCCCAATCGATATTTCTCTTAAGGGTTTTAAAGATGACTTGATATTTAAAATATCACCGCTGACTATCGTCAATATATTTTGACCGAAAAGAACTTTCTACCTTGAAAGAATTATTAAACAAACCAACTAATCTTTTTTTATTTGTGGGACTATTTTACCTGGATTGGATATTTGGGGAGGCGACCGACGGCTAAGGTCATTTACGCCACAGGGAAAGGTAAGGGAGGAAGAGTGGTGGATAGAAACCCGGCGTCGGCATTAGCCTACTCTTATAGAACGGCTCCAAGGGGACCACGGCTTAACGTCTCATCCGACAGACGGAGTACTCCACTTGAAGTGCCCTCCACAATACACTCAAGTAGGGATCGGGTTCCTCTGAAAAAATCCGCCTCTGCAGGGATTTGAACCCTGGCCGCCCGTCTGGTAGTACTCTAGTCCTAGGAGAGTACTCTAGCCACCACACCAACCCGATCCCCGACTATTTTACCTCCGGAATATTTTATCGGGAGGGATGTTATCATGTCATACAGAGTTAAGATGCATGGCTGCATCTTCTTGTGGATTTTTGGATTAATGCTTCTCTCCTGCTACAAAATATCGGGTCGCACTCATTTCTCTCTCTTGGATACTCGGAGAGTCGACCGACATCTAAGGTCATTTGCGCCATTGGGGACAGGTGGGGGAGGATAACCTACTAAGGCTGCTCTTAACGAAAGATTTTAATCACACCAACCCGAGGCCCCTCCCTCAAGGGGACCACAGTTTAACTGTCTTATCCTACAGACGGAGTGCTACACTTCCCTGCTAAAAAATTCCTTAGAAGCTGTTCTGTAGAACGTAAGGAATTCTACAAAAATTGACCCTTTATCTTCAGAACTAGTTCCTTTTCTAAGGATCTGTACGGAACATGAGCGCCTGACTCAACAGAACACATGTTCTATAGAGTTATTTTCTGCAGAGCTAAATAACTCCTTACAAGCTGTTCTGCAGAACTTCAGCAACTCTACGGAAATACGTAAACTCCGCAGAACGTCGTGGGGAATTCCACAGAACGTCCTAAGGAATTCCGCAGAACGTCCTAAGGGATTCTGCAGAACATCCTAAGGTATTCTGCAGAACGTCGTAGGGAATTCCGTAAAATGGTGTTTCAATACTTTAAGGAATATCTACTGAACATTTTAAGAAATTCTGTAAAAGTATTTATAAGGAAACTGTACAGAATTTTTAGCAGGGTTGAAGTTCCCCCCACAAGACTCTCAAGTAGAGACCTCTGATAAATGCCCTCCTCTGTAGGGATTTGAACCCTGACCGCCAGGTTAGCCAGTACCCTCCCACACTCTTTTCTTTCATAATTTAAACCAAAACCCAGATCCTTGTCCTCTCTCTTCCCAACATATTACTTTCACACCTTGGCCCATTCACACGCTGTACCTCCAATTGAACGTTATCGCTACATAACCATTTTCAATAATAATTTTTTCTCTTTTCGAGAATCACAAGAAGAAATTTCTTTTTTCTTCATGATGGCTGGAGAATCAACAAGTGAAAAGTTACTGCACATTTCAAGTGATTAAACAGTTCAAAATTACGGCAATTAATTCCTTCGATTTCTTATTGATCACAACACAACTAGATCTACATCAAAAACTACCGGGCGAGCCGCGGCACGGGCGTGCGGCAGGGGGTTGTAGGTCACCAGCCGTGTAAAGATGTACAATTTTTGGAGGTGAAATGGTGACATGGACTATGGGAGTGTATTTACAGGAGATCAGATATTATTGTGGTCGCTTATTAAGCGCAGAAAGAATGAGTTTTTGTACCTATCTGTTCGGCAGAGTATCTCTATCATTTTATCGTTTCTGTCAGACCTAGAAATGTAGTGAGGCTTCATGATAATATTCACTCTGTCGCTCTGAAACACATCAGTTCTGAATATCTCAAGCAGCCCAAGCCTAGCGTGCAGCCTCCTAGTCTCTAGGAGTCTCTACAACCGTACCGAATATGCTCACACTTCTTGCGACAGGCTTATAGGTGTCGTACGAATTTGATTAATAGAAAGAAATGAAAATCCATTTTCATACAGCAAGGACACATTATTCCTTCTGTGACTTTGGAAAGCGTTGTTCCCGTCTTCGTCTAACGGCAGAAGAACTTCATTACATGATTGTAACATAGAGGGAAAATGGGTGCAAGAGTTAGGATATCCGAGATATAATTGCTTTAGGGAAAGAAGAGTTCACCGTTAGAAGAGAGCTGATGAAAGAGACCACGAGTAAGGACGTAAAAAAAGACAAGCAAGAAGTCTAATAGGAAGTGAAGCGATTTATGGCTTAGAAAACTGGAATCAAGAACAATAGAATGAGAATAGGCCGATAACTTATGAGATGTGCAAAAGGAGGAGCATGAGAAAGTGCGATGGACGGAGAGGAAAATGAAAAAGGAAGTGCTCGGCAGGGAGGGAAAAATTCTTGCATAGAGGAGACGAAAAAAAGAGAAGAAATCCTTGAGAAGACGTTTACGCCTTTAGTCGGTGGCTGTAGTTGGTTTATAGATGCGAAGGGATGTTAAAGGCGTGGATGGATAGAGGAGCGGATGATACATGAGAAACGTATGGAAAAAAAGAGAAGCGATAAGCTTAATGGGTGGAATGAAGAGGGGTGAGATGTATACCGAGCTGAGAAATGAAATCGTGTAAGGAGAAAGGGGCGTGCGCCGATAAAAATCAAGGAGATAGTTACTAACTCATACATAAACCTACCTTGACCGGTAGATCAAATCTGATGAGAAATTTTTCCAGTGCGGAATGAAATTTCAACGCCATCAAATCACACAAAAAAGTTCCCCAAAAGCCTCTACCGGAGATATCGATGACGAGGAAACACCAAGGACCGTCATGACAACGGCGAGAAACAAAACCAAAGTAGAGTAATGCAAACAGTCCAGACGGTCGCGTATGCCTAATAAAATTGAATCAGTCCACAACTAACCTAAGATACATACATACATACATACCCATCACGCCGTTCCCTTCCGGGGTAGGCACAGTCAAAATGTTTCACTCGTTAATACATAATTGTACACCTCACTCTGCTTCAATAATTTCCTCCGTACTGACCTATCCTTCCAAACCTCTTTTGCCTCATTTACCACCATACACTGCTTCATGCACGCCCTCCTTTTATTAAGACTCCTAATATTCCTCTTCCTAAGAATTTCCTCGACCACATTCAACCACAACTTTCTCGGCCTACCTCTACCTCTCGCACCATTCATTTCACTCTTATATATTTGTTTCGTTATTCGACTCTCATCCATTCTCTCACCATGGCCAAACCAACGAAGCACACTCCTTTCAAACATGTCCATTACTGGAGCACCTAACACATTCATTTATTACCCGCTCATTCCTGACCCTATCCACCCTACTTTTGCCACAAACGCTCCCCAGATAGCTCATACCCACGGCGTTTAGTCTATTCTTTTATCTATCCTAACACACCCATGTTTCAGTACTACACAACAAAGTGGGGAGAAGTACAGTTTTGTACACGACTATTTCCGCTTCCTTAGACAGGCACTAATTCCTAAGATAAAAAAGCACTAACCTAAGATAAAAAAGGCACTAACCTAAGATAAAAAAAGGAAATGCAGCGACTTTCACACGCGCGCACAAATTGCATGTTATATTGTAATGTAAGGGGTAAGCAAAGGGGAGAGGATAGGAGGTTCATTGTCTGTTGCAGTTTCTCGTGTGGCAGTGTTACGCTGTTTTTGCTATTATCAGTAATTTTGCGTGGAAAGAAGGAATTTTTGCACCTATCAGTTCCGAAGTGCAACTCTTATTTTCTCACTTTTATCAGTTCCATAGATAAAGAGCGGGGTCAAAATAACATCATTCGTGTCGCACTGAAACTTGCGTCATCTGAATTTTTTCAGCTTGTCTAATCCTGGAGTGTAGTCTCCCTATCCCTTAACGGTTAGCATCCTTGCCCTTGCCTCAGCTCTGTAACCCATGACGTTCGCTCGTATCAGTTTTTAGCATATCGCGCTGACTTTTTCTGCATGCTGTTTACTTCGCGAATTAAATTTTTCTGCGCACGGTCCAAAATGCGCGCGGCTCGTTTAAGATGTGGCCTAGAGTACCTCTTTATCACACGAAGAACCTTTCCAGAGTTTGCTCGATTAGTCCTAGTTTCTTTAATGTAGCGCCGCAGATGCTCCGCGAGAGCACTTCCTCTTCGTACTTGCATACGACGGTAGATAGATGCACTCCTAGAAGATTAATACAAAATTTTTTGTGGCACTCCATTAACTCACACGATACTAGATTCCTCAGCGGTCCTCAATCTTCCTCTACGCGCAAAACTAGTAAGGTGACTGGTGGGCCTCGGTTTGAACCATTTAGGTATATAAAGAGGGCATTGTATCATCAAACTGTAACCTAGCAGCCTAAATAGCGAGCATATAGGTTATCCCTGCTCTTTCCCCACTTTTATTTGGATAGCACAAGAGAATGGACGGAATACATCCACATACTACCCTGCGAGCCACCGTATAGGCGTGTGGCTGAGGGTGTTAAGACACCAGCCGAGAAAAGGTGTAAAAAAAGAGGTTGTCGGAGGTGAAGACTTGTATGGGAGTGTTTAAAGTGGAGCTCAGTTTTTATTGTGGTCGCTTATTGTGCATGGAAAGAACGAATTTTTGTACCTAACGGTTCGACAACGTATCTCTCTTGTTTTATCTGTCGGACCTAGAGATGTAGTGTGGCGTCAAAATGATATTCTCTGTGTCGCTCTGAAAGACACCTGTTCTGGAATTTTCAAGGAAACTAAGTATAGGTATCGGGAGATGAAACGGTGACGTGTGTTATGGGAGTGAATTTAGTGGAGTTCAGTCTTTATTGTGGTCCCGTATTGTGAGCGGAAAGAACGAGTTTTTGTACCTGTTTGGCATTGTATCCCCCTTTTTTTATCGCTTCTGTCAGACCTGGAGATGTAGTATGATGTCATGATAAAATTCTCCGTGTCACTCTGAAACACACAAGTGCTGAATTTCTCAAGCTAGCTAAGCCTAGCGTATAGCCTCCGAGTCTCTAGATGCTCCCACATTAATCCCTGTAAAAGTTGTGAAACACTATGTTCGCTCGAGGCAGTTTTTAACGAAGCGTTCAACTTATCTTTATATTATATTAGTATTTTCGGTTACATCTTTATGACCAGGGTCCCAAATACTCGTGGAAAATGCGAGGAGTGTCCTAACAAGAGCGAAGTAGAATCTCTCTTAACTTTTCATCCGTGGACCTTCCTAATATACGCTAAGCAAAACCTAGTTTCTAGAACAGCGGATGTATAGCAAGAATATCCACCATCCGTTTGAAATTTACGACAAGTAACTACGGAAACATATATTGGGTACTTAGTGCTTTGGATTCTACTCAATCATACAGAAGAGAATAGCGCTAGCTAGGAGGCATTTAGTAATAGAAGGGAGCTGATGACGGGGACATTGGGTAAGGATGTGAAAAAGAGGATGGTGAAGAGCTTGACATGGAGCGTAGCGTTGCATGGTGCAGAAGCGTGGACCCTCAGAAAGAAGGACGAGAATAGGCTGCGGGCATCTGAGATGTGGGTGTGGAGGAGGATGGATAAGGTGAGGTGGACGGAGAGGAAGACTAACGAGGAAGCGCTTGAGATGGTAGGCGAGGAAAGGAAATTTTTGAATGAAATCCGGGATAGGCAGGGTAAATGGCCGAATGATTTAATAAAAAGCAATGGTTTGCTCAAGACTGTGGTTGAGAGCAGGATGTTGAGCAAGCGGGGAAGGGGAAGAAAGAGGATAGGTTTCATGGACAGGATGAAGAAGGGTAGATCGTACGCTGAGGCGAAAAAGGTTATGCTAGACAGAGATAGGCCCCGGAAAGTGTAGAAAACCGGGAGGAGATTCTCTGACATTCAACAAAACCTACCTTTATCGGTAGAATACTTTTTAAAAATGCTGTAGTTAACATCGGGAATGCGGATTGCTATTAATTAAAATAAAGAAATGAAATATGTTAGGAAAATCCATATAAAAGATGTAAATGCATGCTAATTTTTAGTAAGTTACCGCTGGAAAATATCGTAAAATGAAAGCGCGTTAGCGCTTAAACGCCAAAGGAAAATCGGGGTTAACAAAGATGGCGGACAGGTCACGCCCACTTAACAGCTTTTAGTATTGGTCACCATAGCAAGCCAAACTCTCCATCTGCCTTGATGGTTTGGACACAAAATATGGTGGCATTCGAGGTGTATAACGGATGTCATAAATTGGATATTTGGGGAGGCGACCGACAGCTAAGGTCATTTGCGCCATAGGGGATAAGTAAGGGAGGAAGGGTGGATAGAAATCCGGCGTCGGCATTAGCCTGCTCTTAACGAAAGGCGCCGAGGGGACCAAGGCTTAACGTCTCATCCGACAGACGGAGTACTGTACTTGAAGCGCCCTCCACATGACACTGAAGTAGGGATCGGGTTTCCTCTGAAAAGCATCACCCTCTGCAGGGATTTGAACCCTGGCCGCCCGTAAGGTTAGCCAGTACTCTAGCCACCACACCAACCCGATCCCCGGGATGCCATAGATTTGAGTGTTTTGCCGAAATGTTTGGCAGACTTTATTATCCGGTTGAGAACTCGATGGAAAATCCATTTGCTATCTACTGATGCCGCAACTCATGAAATCACAATCCTCACCATCATACTTCGCTGTGGGATGAATATTTTCATAGTCACCTCTTTCCTCGTATGTAATCAAGTGGTCTCCAAATATAGCCTCCATTTTATTTTGCGAGATATCCGATGTTATACGCGAAAATTTTGTTTCCTCAAAAAAATGAGGCTATATTGACGCTGTGGATTCGCAGTGAAGTTGGGAGAAGGGAAAGACTTAATTTGGACGGAAAGGAAAAATCCAGCAAACTTTTTAATCAGTCTCCCGCGCTCCTATTTTGTTTTTGCGAAGTTTCCCCCGGTGATATTCCTAACTCTCGAAAACTTCTACCATTAAACAAATTATTATAAAGAGCTTTCCTGGTCTCAGGCTCTATCTAAAAATTGTTGATAAAAACGTTTTTCAGCCCTCTCATATTCTCTTCGCCCTTGAGCCAATATATTCTGCTATTAGCGCGGGGACAGTCGGGTCACACTCCAGATATATTTTACTTGATGCTGCCAACATTTTCAATCTGTCCCAGCTCGATGACCGAACTTATGTGTGATTTTCACGTGGCTAGGTGTTGAGTTGGCCATGTGAGAATTGTGACCGAACCGTTTTCAAACCACTCAAGACTTTCTACAATCAGAGTGCCCCCATGTATATCTGCTTCGTTCTCTTTCGGTAGCAGCTCACAAGGGGAGTGTCAGATAGCCGGGTCTCAGATTTTATTCAAACTTAGTAGTTGTACAGACCGCTGTATGTGGTTTATGAATCACCCCACATATGGGGTTATATAACCGACAGTTTAAACGAAAATGGCCTTTAAAAATTTCAAAATTCCCTTTATACGGGGCCCCCACGTAACTGACAAGCTACGAAAAATTTTAATATTAATAAGAATTATGCCTGAATTGTAAAAATATGAAGACAGTATTATAAAATAATTATAGAAAATGGAAATCACGTGCATGAAGGAATAATGGAAATTCGTCGTGAAAAGATAAGGAAGTGACATAATTATAAGGCTGCCTTCGACCGAAAAAAAGAGACTAAGCCGGCCGGCTAAGAGAGATTAAGAGAGTCGCGTATGCAAATGAAAAATTTGCCTCGCGCAAAAATAATATTTCGAGTAAAAATAAAAAAATCTTGAGCGCATTGTAGGATGCCGTAAAAGAAAAACTATCAAGACAGCGGAAGAAACATACCCCGAATTGGAATCGAACCCGTGTCTCTAGACCGGAGACGAGCACGTCAGTCACCCGTCCAGCTTGCCAGTTATGTGGGTGGCCCGTATAAAGGGAATTTTGAAATTTTAAAGGCTTTTTTTGTTTAAAATATTGGTTATATAACCCTATATGTGGGGTGATTGATGAACCACATACAGTGGTCTGTACAACTACTAAGTTTGAATAAAATCTGAGACCCGGCTATCTGACACTTCCCTTGTCAGTGTGGCACTTAGTCTACTATTCTTTTACGGCCTTTACAGGATGCATTATCATGATAGACACCCTATGGTGATGTTCCTGAGGTAAAAGAACTTTTTTCTAATTCAGTACACATGCAATAAAAATATTTTGAGACTTATAAAACATAAAAATGAACGCCATTTTGAGTTTTTTTACTCTCAATTGTTTTCATCTTAAACCGAATAATTAATATATGCTATTATATCTGGCTATATATGTAAAACCTAAAATTCTCAGAATAGCCCCCTGAGTGATCAGAATTGCCTTGTCATTTTTGACATTTCAATATTTAGTGTGACGTCACTTACACTGTTATATCTGCCAAGGTTCATCAGCTTATTAAATTTCTCTCGTCACACTCTTTTGAGCAATAGATAAGCTAAAAGTAGGCGCAAACTAATAGTTCATCAAATAGTTTAAATTCTGTCCACGATGCGAAGAAGTTTAAATGATCGAAACAGCCCCGGTATACCCTATATACTAAGTTAGTAACGCTTATATAAAGGCGGATCCAGTCGACAGAGAGCTGTTGAGCGGATTCGGTGATGTGAAACTGTATGTAAGAAATAGCCGGGACAGTATCTCTATATCCATGTATCTAACATGGATTGTTACAATTGAAGCGAGGAGATGGCGGATGGAACATTACAAGGAAGACAGCATTAAAAGAGTTAACTCACGTTAAAAAAGAAACTTCGTTTTTATATCAATGGATTCGGATTAGTCACCGTCATTAGAATTTTCTATCGAAATATATAGCTGAAATCAACTTTCTTTGTGTTATACAAGTCACCCAAAAATCTAAAAATAAGTCAATTCATTGTAAAGATAAGGTAGACATTTAGTGCAAAATTGGTATTAATGAACTCTCGTGTGACGATTTTAAGGGGGTCTACGTGGGACAGACATCGAGAAGCTTGCGGACTAGGATAAAAGAACACCTCAGTGCTTTTGATAACAATTAACGTGCATAGGCCAGTAAATAACCCGAACTTTTCGTCAAAATTTGAATAAATTCTTACCCGCGATTTCATCTCGAAAAACTCGAGGGGGTTGTATTGAAAGAGCTCTCTCACCTCATGATTCAAAAAATTTCATTGGTTCACATTTTATTTGTGCAATTAGAGGCTAAAATCAGTTTTTCCAATGTACTAGGAAAACTATGCATCGTAGAGAAAAGTGATGCACAGAAGAATCGTAGGAAATAAAATTATCTACAGAATGAGATTTGTTAAACTAAAATCGCTTTATAAACAAAATAATTACTGCAAAAAATTGCTATTACTTAAAATTGAATATATGCACGTATTGTATTGGACGAAGCTACGTATAAGCGAAGCTGTATTTGGCCTAGAGGCTCACTTGTCTAATGGTCGTTCAATGGGCGTATGGCAGGGGGTGTTAGGTCACAAGCCGAGTAAAGGCGTACGTTTTTTGGAGATGAAATGGTGACATGTATTATAGGAGTGTATTTAGTAGAGCTCAATTTTGATGCGAGTCGCTTATTTTTCGCGGATAGAACGAGTTTTTGTACCTATCTGTTTGGCAGTGTATCTCTCTTATTTTGTCGGAGCTGTCAGACCTAGAGATGCAGTGAGGAGTCATGATAATAATCTGCGTGTCGCTCTGAAAAACATCCGTTCTGAGTTTCTCAAGCAACCTAAGCCTAGCATGTAGCCTCCAAGTCTCCGAGGCTCCCACTTTAATCCCTCTAAAAGTTGAGAGACACTGTATGCTCGCTCGTAGCAGTTTGCAACGAAACGCGCTGCTTTCCTTTGTATTTTATTAATTTTTTTCGTTAAATCTTTATGGCCAGGGTCCAAAATGCTCGCGGCGTATTCTAGGTGTGGCCTAACAAGTGCGAAGTAGCATATCTCTTTCACTTTTTCACCCAAGGATATTGCTGTTATACGTTTAACAAAACCTAGTTTTTTAAATGCTAAGCCACATATGTTTTCTATGTGTTATCAACACCAAATATTGAAATGAAAACAGATGAAGGCTTTTGAATAATTATCCATTATTCAGGAATGTACACATAAACGGAGAATATGTCCTTAGATCCAATTAAGTAATTAGGATGAAATCTCTGCCGGCCAACTTGAGGATGCTCGGGGAAAACTCTAGTCCGAACGCTCGGACACTGCAAATATTCACATTTAAAGATTAATCAGAGAGCATTTTCAAAAATAACCTCCTGCTTTCTATACAATTACAGCTGTTGTGTCATACGCATCCAAAGTTCTTAGCACGAGCCATGATACGCATCGGAGAATAAATTATTTTATCGTTCAACAAAACTAAAATTTTCGCAGCATTGGTGGCAACCATTGAGGTAGACGAAGAGGGCGATTGCTATCATGGCCAATGATAGAAGCTGTTACGTTATTATCTCCTGTCCGCCATCATTCTTAAACCCTATTTTCATTTATCGCTAATGGGCTGAATCGCTAATTTTACTATTTTAAACTGTTTACCATAAATAACTTACTATAAATCAGATTGCACTTACTCCTTTATATGCTTTATATTCTCCTTTCATGGTACTGGTTCTGGAAACTTGGTGTTGGAGGAGGATGTGGAGGATAAAATGGACGGAAAAAGAGTGGGAGAGGGCCACACGGAACACCATTAGGAAAAGAAGAACAAGATGGATAAGATAGTCTTGCCAAGTTCGGAGCGACTTAACTAATGGATCAGCGGGTGATTTTGTATTGTCTTCTCACCAACAATATCTATTGATAAAAGTGAAAAAATGCATCATAAGAAATAGTTGTTTGAGAATACAAAGCTATTTTAACAAGCATCCTTATGGCACTAGGCATATACTTAATAACAATTCCATTATATACTCATAGATTTTCTACTAAGCACGAAAGGAAACATTTCATACTATCATTATTGTTACTAGGTTAATGCTGTTAATCCATTATTGTCAGATTAGAGCTGTAGACCTAGGAAAAAGTATGTGAGGTGTAGCACTCTTAGGATCGGAATCATGGACCGTTGGAAAAGCTGACCAGAAACGACTAGCAGCCTTTGAAACCTGGTGCTGTGGGAGGAGGAGGATGCTGAAGGTAAAATTAAGGGATGAAATAAGAAATGATGAAATGTAAAGAAGAGTAGAAGAGGAAAGGACCATATGGTATGGAGAAAGTAAAAACCAGATGACTGGACACATTCTGAGGCACAATGGGTTTGTGAAGAACATAATTGAAGATGAACTAGAGGGAAAAGTCCCCAGAGGATGACACAGGGATAAGTTCATGAACTAAACAAACAGGAAGGTACATAAAGAGATACCAGGAGTATCACTGAGGACAGAAGGCGTAACTTTGCGGAAATTCTGAATATTCATGTTAAAGAATAAACCAATTGTAACTTCCACACAAGATTTATTTAAACCGACCCATGTTTCGACACACCATGGACCTTGATAATGACACATGGTGTGTCGAAACCGGGGTCGGTTTAAATAAATCTTGTGTGGAAGTTACAATTAGTTTATTCTTTAACATGAAGATACCAGGAGGTTAGAGAACTAGCATTAGATAGGGAAGGGTGGAGGGCTGCAGTCAACTAATCTTAGGATTGAACAGACAATGGATGAATGAATACAAGTTACAGTGAAAGGTAAGTTGAAAACAAAAATTTCGATGAAGCCATGTTAAAAAGGGGACAGATCGTCAGGAGCTTCGACACTCGGAGAGCTAAAACGCATAAGCATAAATCGTACCAAGGTAGCGAAATCCAGGTATTTGTTTCTCCCGGAAGCGAAGCGTGATGGCGGAAACTTTAGGATCCTCGCCCGAGAATCCAAGCCTTTAAAACTCTTCCCAGATCAACTTCTCCCCGCACCCTTTAGTACGCCGTGGGATAGGCATCAGGGTATGCATAAAAATTTCGATGGCCGTAAAAAAAACGGAAAAACCGGAACGATGGCAAAGGGACACGAGTCATCCGTGGTATATTTCGAGATTAATGAATCGGAAGGCTGAATCTTACATTCCACGGAGATTACGCCTTTCACGAGCCGGAGAGTCTCTGATCGATACAGGAAACTCTTTAAAAATCACATGACCGAGCGGAAGGGGATGCCGAAAATGTATAGTGAGGATTATAAGGGAATAGAGTAAAAGGATGGCCATTGCATCTTTTCCTTTAAGATAGTTTGAGCGAGATAGTTCCCTAGTCAAAATGGAGGCCATATTCGAATCATACGTTTAAATTTCAGCAGCTGTAAGCAGCATGGATTAAATAGTGCATTATTAATGGTACAATAATATGCTTTCATACTACAGTAATTCTAAGAAATCATGTCAAATTATGCAAGTCTTTGACTCAATTATTTTTCACTCACAGGTACTCTTAGAACATTTTCATTACGGAAGTTTCATTTGTGATTCCGAAGAAATACTGCAGTGACAATATGATTTAATTTCGAAATTAGTTGAGAAAATTAAAAAATATTCATTTTCGAATTATCGTTTAATTTCTGCCACAGTAAGAAGCATGAATTAAATATTGCATAATTAATGGTGCAATAATATCCTTTTCCATGATTGAAATTGTAATTAATTTAATAAAAATATCTATATAAATCTCTGACTCCTTTGTATTCACGCGGTGCCTTTAAAACTCCTTTTTAGCAATTCTGAAAAAATGCTTCGGCGACAATATGATTCATTTTCAAATAATAGTTGAAAAAACATGCAAACTACACACCGTAAATTTTTTGACGTGATCTAGGTGTTAGAAGTTCCTCTTTTTTTAAAACAAAAAGGTCCTTCTGAAGTTTATACACGTTCCATTTCCCACGTAAAAGTGCTGTTATTATTCGTCAAACATCTGGGAAAGAATTAGTTCGGTAGGGCCCAATGTTTCGGTATTTTTCTTTAAAAATAAGACAAAATTAATTGATTCCTAGGTGAAATTGATATTTCGCTCAAACTACCTTAAGATTCATCTGCCTTCTTCTCCGTCCTTCATCAGAGATGTCACACATATCATTGACTGACTTTGCCAATGTCGAAGCGACTTCTGTGATGAACGCATCTGCGAGTAATTTTGCACTGTCTACTCACCAGCAATAGCTACTGATAAAAGTGAAAAAAACAACCCTTTATGGTTGTTCGAGAATGCAACTGAAAGACTATATGTGAAAAGACTATAGATAAACTTTCGTTTGCATTTTATTAAGTTTTGTGGTTAAATATTTATGATTATAACTCTTGTAATGTGCCGCATCCTAGTTAATTCGATGAAGTGAATTTACTAGGATGAAAAGGAAATAAAAAATGATGAAGTGTACAGAAGAGTAGGAGAGGGCCATATGGAACACCATTAGGAAAAGAACATCAAGACACAAAATAAAAGGATAAGACAGTCTTGCCAAGTTACCAGCGACTTCTGTTAACTAACGGATCAGCAGGTAAATTTCTATTGTCTTTTCACCAACAATATCTATTGATAAAAGTGAAAAAATGCATCATACGATATAGTTGCTCGAGAATACAAAGCTATTTTAACAAGCATCCCTATGGCACTTGGCATATATTTCGTAACATTTCGATTACAAATCAACAGATTTTCGGCTACACACGAAAGGAAACATTTCATACAATCATGATTGTTACTAGGCCAATGCTGTTAATGATTTATTGTTAGGTTAAAGCTGTCGATTTGATAGATTAGCGCTGTAAACTCCGGAAACAGGATGCTGAAAATAAAATGGACGGAAAAAAATAAGAAATGATGAAGTGAAGAGAAGAGCATAAGAGAAGAGAAATTATTCAGGAAAGAGGAACCATATGGATTCACACACCCTGAGATACAATGGGTTTGAGAAGAAAATAATTGAAGGCTAAACAGAGGGAAAAGTCCCCGGAGTAAGACCCAGGAATAAGTTTTATGAACGAAATGAAGATGAAAGTATATAGGATGAGATAAGAGTAGGTACGTGAACTCGCATTAGGTAGGGAAGGGTGGAGGACTGCAGTCAACCAATCTTAGGACTGAACGACCAACGAAAAAAAAGTGCTGTAGACCTAGTATTTTTCCTAAGGATGAGTTACAAAGTTCACGAAGTTGACAAAACAGCGAATTTAAGGGTGCGCGGAGTTTATTATTGCCCTGGCGTGCCTACAACTTTGCCTTTCCCATGTAACCAAAATTATAACTGAAATTGCAATAAAATTGCCTTTCGAATAACGTATAGAGCGTTAATTTAACACGCACATATACCCAGACATAAATTTTCAAAGTACAGCGGCGCATCATTTTGACGTCAACAGTAATGAATATAAAGGCGTACCGCGGCGGCAAATATTCGAAAAAAATATTTCAATATAATTTGTTTAATTTCGAAAACCCCACCGAAAACTCAAAACTTAACATGTTTCAACTAAGGGAAAAATTAAAATGTAATCACTGTATCCGTTCACTAGTGCCTGTATTGCGCGTTCCAGGGCATGAACAGATGCACTTAAATGAAATACGGCCTAGAGGCGTGTGTACACCATGCACGCACCCGCGCAAGTACGTGGCTGGAGAGATGTTTGGACAAATGCTCCAAATTAGAACAGGGGCTATGCAATGGCCAAGCGTTCATACATTGGCGCAGTTTTCGGAGTTTTCACGATGCAATTTTAATGATGGATGTGTTAATGCATTCACCCGCGCGGATACATTCACCGTGTAAACACGGTTCTTTTTCGATATGCTAGAGGAATTATTTAAAAGCTTACTCAATGACCCATGATTACCGCTCCAACCATCTCGAACAAGAGAGGCATTTGTAAAATGTTCTCGGGTTTGGCACCGGGTAACGCTTTTTACCCGGTGCCAAACCCGAGGAGATTTTACAAATATTATTCGACGGGAAAACCTTAAATCTTTTAAGAGAGGCATTATTATAGACTCAGAGAAACCCACCATCTGCGGGTAAAAGGGAAAGTTTAAGAAGCTGTTCATCAACAGGAAAAAAAAAATTATTCTGTCAACCTATGGCCCAAGATACATAGGATATACGTAGTTCACTTCCGATCTTAGGGCACCATATTTATAAGCCCTGAACTCTTCTCGATGCAATGAAGTATACGATCAAATAAGATATACTTTCAGACGAGTCAGCAAAAACCGAACGACACCGCAAAACTCACGAAGCAGAGAAAAAAAATAAATGGGCACTACAGGGTCATTATCCCTTTGAGTGTGGCATGACGTGATATCACGTCATGGTTGTCTTTACGCTGATGCTGATGACGTGATCTCACGTCAAGGGTGCCGTGAGTGTTCCAGCTTTCACTAGGCCCTCTTATGAAAGCTGAAACACTCACGGTACCCATGACGTGATATAACGTCAACAGTACCAGCGTAAAGGCAACAATGACGTGATATCACGTCATGCAGCAACCAAAGGGTTATGCAACCCACACGACACAAGTCATCGTTGCCTAATTTCAGTTTTCCCTATTGCATTTTTATTTTTAGCGAAGCGACCACGCGTAGAATTTGACATCTGTTTCCAGCAACTCTTTACTAATAGTGCTAGCCTCTGACACATACAGTATGGGGCACAAAAATTTCACAAATGGTTATTGCTTATTCACAAATACATCATTCAAATTGCCATCATTTCCATCTTCATGCATTCAATAATAATAACTCCCTTTCCTTCTTACCCAAAATCCTCCATTCCACAGCAGTATTGAAATCTCTTTTGGCCTCGTTGGTTCAAATCCCATTCAATGTTTCACCTGTAATTCCTTCAGCTATCTCTTTATTGACCAACTGCATAAAAATTTTTTAATTCGTTTATTTTATATTTTTTGGTCCCTAAGATTTTATCCATCCTACTTTATAAACCTAAATTTACCAACGTGCACAGGCCTCCCATTGGTTCTCATGTTTCTTCCTGAAATTTCATGTTTTCAAAAACTTCATTTCCACAAGAGTCCAAAAATAAATTTTAACGAAAAGTTACCTTAAATTTGGACTGAAAAATCTTTTGCGTCATGAGGACAAAAAAAACAGCAAATCTTCCTGTTCTGAAATAAACATGGCCAGTCAAATTGATAAATGACCTTTCAAGGCAATCCCACATATTCCCATATCCTCTTTTAAAGCCACAAACCAATTTAAGTCACTGCACTCAGTCTGTTAGCTGAGGATCTCTAATGTGTAGACGAGAGGGTCCACTAGTGCAGCGAGGTCAAAGCAATACTTGAAGGCCACAGTAAAACACCACACAATTTGACCTCAAAGGACAATTTGTTCATGATTGTGGAGACGTCAATTAGGGCAGTTTACAACACACGACTTATTTACTCTAGGATTCAATGAACCTATTATTTTTAATATCGCAGTTCACCAATAGTCAAAGTATGCCTTAATATTTCCCATTACCCTCATAAATATGCACTTTGCATTGTAAAAAATCAATACATCCCAATGTCTCAAATAAAGCCATGTACTAACTGATAATAGTTGAGAGGATTTATGTAATAGGAGTGTAAGCAAATGATAATAGATTTTGACTGAGAGGAATAACTATTCCCATTACAGGGATATCATCAATTAAGTTCAAGCAACAGGCTTTCTTCTCGGAGAATGTTTTCAAAAGTCTCCTCTCTAAGACTCATACAAGGTTGAAGAGGGTAACACCTTCTAGTTGTATAGATCATACCCACAAGCAACATGAGGAGAACTTCTATACCTTGTTCTCGACCAATATCTCCTAATATTTTCAAACCAAATCGGACAATCCAAGAGAGAAAGTGAAAGAACCTGAACCATCCAATCATTTAAATTGGCAAAACATTAGAGGGTTTAGTTGTACCATGCATGACATGGAGTACAAAGATTTACAAACAAATTAATATTTTCTTGAATCGTGGCTGTGAATTGCAATTCAATCCTGATTAGTATAATGGCTACTTCTTCAAGGCTCACCAACGCAATGAATGAAAAGATATTTTTTAATCATAACTCAGCAAGCATCCACTAAGTAATGTAAAATCATTCTTTCAATGCAGGTGATTAAGCATAAAAATGCAGACTTAAAGAAATAATATTGGAAAAATTAAGGCCACATAGGTATAAATCTCATGTCCTCTACAGTCACTTCAAAACTTTTTAAATTGGAAGTCATTTAATAGAATCAGATGAATGAGACAATGACTAATTCACAGCATAAATAAGCATTATAAAATTCTATTTAAAAGAAGACAAAGACAACTGGTACGGACAGAATCCCTAACTGAGCGCAATTACTAGCATCACCAGCAGTAAAATGACTTTTTCAAGTGTAGGCAATTCATAATTCTCCTCAATAAATCATGGTATAACCTTCAAGAGTGCACATGTCAGTAAATAAAAAGAAGGCAAAGGAGTAGAAATCAAATGAGAAATTCGTGAAATTATCAACAAAAAATAAAAAATTTTATTTGGAACATTTATACTATGGATATAAGTACTAAATCAGAAAAATAAAATAAAATATTATAAAAGAAAATAACAAAAAAATATAAAATTTAAGATCATAAAAAAATTAAAATTTATGTATAAAAACAAGTGAACAAAATAAAATAAAAAAATTGTAAGTATATAACACAGTGATAATCTCAAAACATAAATCTCATGGTACTCCAACCGCACTACTTTGACCAGAGCGATCGCTTGTAATTGACACTGCTATAAACAACTGCATTGAACTTTCCCAGAAGCAAATTCCCAGCAGAAATGAATTCATATCACTCAATCTCACAAAGCTATCTTTGTCCTGAGGTATTAATGCAAGAACATCTGCGCAGGAAAAAGGGATCTTAAAATTTTTGTAGTTTGGATGAAAAAGCCTTCATTACAGGGTTCAAAGCACCAGCTAGATTTGGATCAATCGAGAACATGCCCAATATGATTCTAACTTCTGATCACATTGATCCAACAACAAAAATCTAACAATCTTGACTCGTTTAAAAAAACCCATGGTGGTATGATTATCGAAAACCTTTATGCTTAGGAATAGCACATCATTATCAACTCTGTGAGGAATGCCCTTGAAGAATCAGTTATAATGTCATGGTCAATTCAATACCATCACTCCTAGACTAGCATCTAATTACATAAATTCTCTGAAATCGTCCTTTTACATGAATTTCCAGGCTTAGTATATGCCATCCAAAAATTCTAGTAATTTAAATATTGATGACTCAATCAATTCCAATCGAAAAATCCTTGTCATATGATGAAAGGATTAAAGGAGGTAGCTTCAGTACAACGTCACCACTGGAGGCTGTAAAAGCAGTAATTAAAGATATATTAGGCAGTGGACAATTCAACTAGAAATGCAGGCCCTCCATGCAAAAAGCAAAATGTGACACATTCATAACTTGGCCTCTAAGATGCATGCATTCAACTATCATTTTTATTATATCAGTAGAACCAGAGCCAAACTATTAACTCTGTCAACAAGCGTAACTGAAAATGAGTGCCAAGCAGATGAGCAACTTTTCTGAAGAAAAAACCACATCCCATACTGCCAGATTCCATGTCAAAAAGCAACTAACCACTACACACATAATCACACCAATGCATAGGCTTCTTCCTGAGCACTGGTTCAAGCCAAAACCATGCAGGCAAATTGCACCAAAGAAAGTGATGTGTTTCTGGAGAAGATAAAGTGTTCCCAAAACCAATTTGAATTCTCAAAGAGAGCAACCATGGTCGAGAATTCTTGTAGGTATTTGGTGATCCTTAGGACTGATTTTGAGGGAATTATTGAAGAAATAGGGAGACTACTGTGGCGCCTACACAATTTTTTGGGAATATCATGGCAAATCAGTACTTACCTCAACAAGTTTCAGGATATTCCCACATTTCACACGAACATCGGTAAAAGGGCAGTTGATGGACAGCCTAAGAACGGCAGGCAGATGAATCATAACGAGGTCCAGGTACTCCTTAGGCACTATTTTTCCATTTCCATTGGTTGTACCACTATCACCAGCCACCACTCCATCGACTTCATCGACACAATGACCATTTGATGGAATTCCACTAGATGCACCCACTGGGGGAGATGAAGACATTTGGTTTTGGTTTGTTTGAGGACAGTGATGCTTGGGACTTCCATACCCATCCAGCCAACCTTCTACAGTCTTCCCCATCGTCTCTAATGCAATTTCCCTCACTTGGGA
This sequence comes from Ceriagrion tenellum, assembly GCA_963169105.1. Taxonomy (NCBI): domain Eukaryota; kingdom Metazoa; phylum Arthropoda; class Insecta; order Odonata; family Coenagrionidae; genus Ceriagrion; species Ceriagrion tenellum. The sequence continues at coordinate 33,719,263 of OY720637.1, forward strand.
ATCTCTTGAGCAGAGGGGCATGCAGAATCGTGTCACCAATTCCGAATAGCCCGAATCTTCTCCGTCCAACCCGGCATCTACCGAGTTCTTGAGGTTCACAGAGTTCATAGCCATGAACATTGTCACACTGCAATTACTCCGGTGAGTAGAATGAAATAAGATTATCGGCAATCTCCTAAAGTAGCGGCGCTGTTTGACCACAACAAGACTCCTAGAGATTTCACTTTCCTAATTCAAAAGGGGCACAGAATTACTTTCCGTGGAGTTCAGTTAATATTCCAGCTCGACAGCAAGATATAAACACCTAATGATACATTAAACCGGTAATATCAACCGGAGAAGCTACCAAGAAGGGTAACAATAATTTTCGCGACGATGTCTTGATTCAATCCCAAACAGCGAGCAAATTAAGTCAACGATTAAAACACTATTCACTCAAGTTACACAATAAATACGCGGAAAATGACGATAATAATATCGAATACCTGCTAAAATTTCACGACAAGGAAGTCCAACGCATTATTTTGCAAGAACGTTTGCAAAATTAGATTTATTGAGCAGAGAAACACCTGAAGTTTCTTAATTAAAACCACACTGATTGAACTCGTAGCACACAAAGTAATCAAAATACAGCTCAAGATGAGTATTTTTCACACAGATCCTTAGCACAGCGATGCCAAAAAGCACATATAATGTCCACGAACTTTATGCCCAACAGACGTTCGCCGAGATGCACCTACGAACAGTGACAGTCCCGCACCTACAATTACTCGTCAGCTGAGCTGCAGAAGCGGGAGCGGAATAGCTCCAGCCGGCGGCCCTGCAGTGAGCTTATGTAAGTCCGATACAAAGGTTCGGTTTTCGCCTTCGTATGAAGCGTCAGACAAGTATTCCCCAGAACTGTTGATTATGGTGATTTAATATACATTTAAGCATTCAATTGTAATCTCCAATGTTTATTCGGAGGCCGAATAACTTTGAATCACACTTTATTTCGGAAAACATATGATATACCTCTAGGTGACAGAATATTGACGGTGCTGCTTCCCTCTTCACAGAAAGGAACGAGAAAACAAGGAAACGTCGTAATCCGCAACGCACGCAATACGCCAAATTTAAATGTCAAGTTAAAGGCGACAAATTGTGACAATAGTGAAAAATCTAGTTACGGAGATATTTTTTCGTCAAATTTATTCGTGAGTGAAGAAATGTAATTATTTCTCATAAATTTACCGTGTCAAGTGTGTGCAAATTATGATTTCCATGTAATGCGTATATTTGCTTCGTATCATTAGATAATCATTCTGAATTTATATTACGAGAATCGTAAGATTGCATAGTATTTCAACTTTAAAAAGTATACTGTACTGCATTCTTATTTCCTTTAAAATATTAATTCTGCAGGTGACTTGGCCTCCAAAAAAATTATTTGGAAGTACAATAGTAACATCACCTACACAACTTTGACCTTGGGGTAAATGCCTCAGTGCTGATAAAGTAATGAGGGTATCAATTTTTCCTGATGTCATCTCATCCACATTCATAACCAATAGAGTCAGTAGCTTCTTTTATATATGAACATTATATATTCTATTTGTCTATACATTCTACATATGTTGATACTTATAATCCGAGTTCCATTGAACCCATTTCAAAATTGTTTTAGTCAATGGATGGCTGGAGGAGAGGGAGCACTGCTTCAGTGATCAACTCCAGCATGGGATTCAAAAGTTAAAGGTACCTCATGATGTTATTTTTATGATGTGGTGCCAGTATTGTGTGTGTGTGTGTGTGTGTATAATAGCCCTTTGGAAGACCTTAGAGCATGCCGAACCAAATGGCCAAGGCATATATCCCATGCATCTCAAGTTGCCTCTACCTTAAGATAGAACCTTCAACAAAGAATGGGATGTAAATCAACAAACACTTGGATGGCCCTTCCTGTCAATGGATGGGTTCACAAATCCAGGCAAGAATGCAGATTCTGCCATTTGATGAGGTTAAGACTTTTTATTTTTTAATAGCAGAATCCCATTGGCTGTTGGGTTAATATCATAATATGACATGCCATCCAGGTAGTTCAATTGATATCTGACTGACGACCTATGACTACTGTCATTTTTCCTTGTTTTCTGAGCTTATTTTGACCTCTATTCTTGCTGTTCACAATGCATAACACTATTTGTAGATGAGTGACCTATACTGTGGCCTATCAAATTCATTAATTGTGGTCGAATTCAGTAAGAAATTCTCAGGCATAATGAAAATGAAAGTGATTTATTTCAGTCTGAGAATTCTGATGTCAATTTTAAATACATTCAACAGGAATACTTTGATCATTCAGATGGTCAGATTTTGTGCATTAGTCTATTTTCCATGAGTCATGTTACACAGTAGTTGCTTGCCCTTTAGAGGGTGATTGATGAGATTGATGTTGCACTTTTGCAACTGATGGACCTCAAGATGATAGCAAAATTCCTAAAGAGAGTCGAGGCAGAACTAGGATAAGAGGCAGGCTCAGAGTCAGTGGCAATACACGAATTTTCGCACTGGGATCAACCTGTTGGACTAGGAATAGACACTGATGAAGGATGGTCAAGCATAGATATAGTTCCGACCATAGAGTTGGAAGCATAGAGTTCATGGTACAATACAGTTCATTATATCACCCTACAGTCCATCACACAATTATAAAGTGATCATGTAGTTGAGATATCACTACACAAAAGCCAGACTGGAGCAATCGCATTTCTGGGACAAGACATTTTGCGGAATAAATTCCTCCTTCTCTAGGAATAAAACAACTGAAATGAATGTGCCAAGTGTATTCACAAAAAGGTAGAAAGCACTCTATAAACTCCAAACAGAAGGACAATTCATATTCATGGATTGAGTGCTAAATTCCACTCCATATCATTACATTCTTCTAATTATACCATTCAAAGAAAATTTATGTGAATTCATGGTAATTATTTTTTTTCTTACCATATTACTGCATTCTTCCCTTTCAAAAAGTGTTTATTTCTTAAGAGAGCACTGTAAAAAAAAGCTTGTGAATGCAATCAGTACAAAATAGTTTCAAAGACCGTTGCCCAGATACCTGTTCCAAGTCCTTTGTATGACTGGATGTTCACAGAGTAGGTATGTAAGTGTTCTTACTTACTTACTTGGACATAAACATAGAAGAACCTGCAATCTTCAGGGGATGAAGATGTCTTATCACTTGATTATGTCCCATGAGGAGTCCCTCTATCATTCGTATTTGACTCCTGCTTGACAGAAGGAGCCTCTTTGCGTGATTATGCCTTGTTAACCCCTTACTATTGCTATTGGCTTTCCTATTAAGGTAGTTTTATTAAAATATCATTTCGCCTAGAAAACAATGAATTTCATCTCATTTAAAAGAAAAATGTCTCACCCTTCCAAAGATCCCAAAATATCATCCCCTTACCGAACTACTTTCTATGACAAAAATACCAACTCTATTACATGGGAAATGATACATGTATGCATTCTAGAGTTACCTCATTAAAAAAATGCTGAATTTCTAACCACTAGATCTAGTCAGAAAAATTACGGTGTATAGCTTGTATTCTTTCTCAACTATACTTGAAAATAAATCATATTGTCGAATATTTTTCATAATTGGAAAAAAAAACCTTCCGTTTTGAAGGAGTTTTGAATGTACTGCACAAAAAAATGAGTCAAGTTAATGACTTATATAAATAATTTCATTTATATACATAGAATTTCAGTCAAATAAAATTGTCTTATTGCACCATTAATAATGCATTATTTAATTCATGCTTCCTATAGCTGCTTAAATTGAAATATATACTTTGAATATGGTCTCCATTATGACTAGGGAACTATCTCTCTCAAACTACCTTAAATCCTTCATTAGATAAAATTGCTGAAAAATATAAAGTTACTGGAAAATTACCATAAATAACCCCTTCTCTATCAGTGATAGTGGAATATTATTGTTGAACTCTTGAATTGGTATACATAGAAAGTTACGCTGAAGAACAACTTTCGTGATCACCATTTTTTTCATATTATTACCAAGGGTTTAGCCTCCATCGCCTACAAGCTGCCCCTTGATAAGATTGGGATCAACAAAATTCTTTAAAACTCTCAGTTGTACAATCAGGTCATGTACTATCCTGGAAAATGTGGCTGACAAAAATGTTTCAAAGAGATTTGAAATTGAAGTTTTTATTTTGTTATCTCATTTTTTATCCAAAATAAAGATACAAAAATTTCAACTCAGGTGTACACTTGATGGAAATATTCATGGCATATCAGATTTTATGTATAAAAGTCTATTTCATTTACCTTAGGAGGGCTCTCAGGCAGTCTAATTTATTGAGTATTTTTCCAATCCCAAATTTCAGGTCACTGGTTTTGATACAGAAACAGGACAAAAATCATCATACCCTATCCTGAGAACCTACTTGTTCTCTACACAACCAGTAGAAGAGGAAAGCCTGCCACACAGGCCCAATATGTCCATTTAAAATTATTTATGTCATCTATGTTCACGACAAAAGTGTAAATGCATTACGTACATTTTCATTTGTACATCTCATGATGATTGTATGTAACATGCATGCATATTTAACAAATCAGCCATTTGAGTTGTGATAATATGCTCAAAATCCTATTCTGTTGAATGGTGTTTGGTTAATGAGTTGCTTTGTGAGAAAATATCCTTGAGCATGTTAACCAGTCTCTATCATTTGATTTCTCTGGAAATAATTGTGGAATGAATCAAGGTCACTCATTTAGCAACCTGCAGTTCCTCCATTTTTCATGGATTTTCCTCCGAGGTTAACAGCTGCAGGAATTGCTGTCTCTGCCTCTGACATGTGTCTCTTTTTTAATCTTACAGCAATAGCAGCCACTAAAGCTGCACCTTTTCCACTGCCATCTTCTGCCAGCGTTAGCTGAAACTAGTAAGAATTAAAAATACAATTACACACCATCTCTATCAGTCTTTGTGTCATTAATGCTGTTAATAATAACATCCATATAAATCAATAGCCATTGGCATAATCTTAAGATTATTATGATTCAATACTTAATACAATCAACAATAATATGCCATCATATCTACTTGACACATTATAGACCATAGAAAGAAAAAGTGTTCTCTATCCTTTGATAGCCACTAGTGCACTTAAAAACTTTGAGTGAGGTAGGTCTAAGCTCACATTAATTTTGCTTGACATAACTGAAGCAAACCTCTGATTACATGGAAATGATACTCTTAAAATTTCAATACTATCATGGTTAGGGCACACATTCTTCCTTGAAAATATTGTATTTGGATTGGTATGTAAATATATCATTCCCCATGATCTCAAAATCTTTTTGCTGAAATTCATCTGCAACATCAGAGGGAGAAGTTTGTAAGGTATTCACCCTCTGACCCTTTGTTTTTGGGGATTTTTATTAGTATATTCATGCTCCCCATAGTCATTTTGATAGGATTACACACTTTTATTGCTATCTTATGTTGATTTAGCTTATATTTTCAATTCTAATTTGTAACAAATGTTGCCTTCTCAGGTGATTTAAACGGTGAAAATACAACTGCCAAACAATGCATAGAACTTTTGAGAAGCTAACAGCTCAGCGACAATAGCATAGGCCTGAATGTTCTAGATTATGTAACAATACAGCCAACACTTGGCTATATAAAGCACACACCGTGGAGGATTCTAGGCATTGTTTTTCTGCAGCTGCTATTGGTCACGATAGCCGATTACCCATTCATTGTTGTCATGACCAAGTGAAGTATTGAGTTTTTCTGGTGCATCGATGAAAGTTTGCAACAGCCAAGTTTTTTTTATTTAGTGCTGTGGGAGTTCAGGAAAGCCACTGAGAATAATTTGGCAGTGATTCACCATAGGCAACACGCAGATCAAAGGAGGAGGCGTATCATCTAGCACTGTAACAACTCAGGATGACACCGGGTCGCGGAAAGGATGAGTGGCAAGGGAACGGAAATCAATTGCCACAAAGAGCACAGCAATAGCATCTAACCATAAGTATTAAGAGACGCAATTGTCCTATAAAAATAATCTTGTTGTATATTGGTATTTACTTATTAACAGTGTTGTTGTATTTTGAGGGGGGAGTGAAAAACCAACAAGTGAACAATGAACATAGGTGGGGGATAAAAGTGGTTTGTTGTTTATATGCAATTCAAAATTTTTTTAATGTACGTACAAGTTGTGTGTGGGTTTGAGATTTTGTGTTTCAGGGTATCAATTGTCATCTGTGCCGAAAGTTAATTAAATTTGCAAGCAAACAGCATGTTGGCACCCATCAACAACAGCATTCAGAATTTATTTATTTATTACAAGTTATAAGGATTGACTTAACAATCAGGATTTTAATGTTTCATTTTATCAGAGTACCTAACCAGAACAGCCCTCACTAAACCTTGATGGATAAGTACAGGGGACAATTTGGGGAGTTGATGGGTATGTTACATATATCCCAGTCACAGCAGGTGAATGCTTAGGTGGTGTGTACCTTAATTCCTGTTAGACTTCTCTTTGTCAAATTCAAATCCCACAATCAGAGGAGAAGACTTGTTCCAATTCCACTCATCACCTTCACCTCTGTCCCTATTCATCAACCCTTCCAGCAGACACTATCTTTCATGACATAGTGTACTGAACATATATCCACCACCAGCTTTGCTAGAGCAGTGCAGCCCTTGGAGAGCAATGCACCCTCCAGTAAGCCCAAGCCATACAAGATACCCTTAAGTGACCTAAAGTATTCTGAATATTACCTGATCCATTATCATTTTTTAACAACATAGGAAACCATGCACCAATATGTGAGTCAAAAGAATTATGGATCAATATTTGCCATGACAATGATGATTAGTACCCATGGCTAGCTATTTCAATCTTTCCTCTTGAACCACTGCCACTGAAAATGCCACTTGAACCCAACAATAGTAGGTGAGCAGTCGTTGGTGGCCAGAGGCCAACCACAGCCATTGGATTGCCCCCTCTAGCCAAATGAAGGATCTCATTTCTGGGTTGAGTGTGTGTGTCCTCCAGTTGGTCCCTGGTGAGGAACTAACATTCCCTTAAACCACCACAATAATGCTTTTCTGGTTGAGTGGTTGTGGTTGGCCATTGGGGAGGTATTAACTCTTTCTCGCCAAATGCCGCATATAGGCAACAAGGATTTTTCATGCAGAAGTACGAATTCCCCACAAATGCGATGTAGATTTTCCTATACAAAAGAATGAATGCCTACAATGTGTGAGGCAGGGTGACGGGAAATGACCGCCACCGAACCAATAAACCCAGGTATGCTGTTACCCCTCGAGACCCTGATTAGCAAGAGTCTGGGCCCTCTTCTCGGCAACTCAGCTATACCGAATGTCCCATTAACTACTCCTCCTCCCAGCCTACTTCTGCTTTTTGCAGTGATTTTTTTAAATAAACGCTTGTTGCACACTCTAAAAATGTAGTTTGAAATGATTTTTCCTTTTTTTCTGCTTAGTGCGAACAAATTTCAAATGAAATTCTAGCATTAATATAAACTGGGTCGAGTTCTCGTGCAGAATAGTAATAGTATATGTATCATATGGATTGGCATATGCACTTCCGGTCAAAAGCCTGGATGAAAAGAGAGGTTGGGGAATGTTTTTGCAATTTTAGCAGCAGAAAATTTAAGCTCATAACTAAAGGTATGAGAGGATTTTTACACTAAATCTGTCGATGCAAATGTTAGAATTTTGTTTAAAATTTTTACACCCTCAGAAAAACATGAGGAATCCATTCAAAACTTCAAATATTTTATGAAGACTACAAATATTTGTTTGAAAAACACTGCCATTTCTATCAGTTGAACATGGGCTCAAGCTGTCAATGAGCCTTTCAATCTATTGAAGGTTCTGGGCAAGTAGCTGACGTAAGGGTCTGTTGTCCAGCAGAATTTGGTCCCAAGATGGAAGAGGAGCTTACCTTTGCCTTTCATTGTAGCAAAAGCGCTTGATACAGCGGAGAAAAGGATATTTTCATGAGACTGGTATCAAAGAAGCATTTCTCTCCATGAGACTCCAGCATAAAAGGGTTGATTTTCCAGTGAAACATCACAGCGTGGTTTTTTCCTGACTTATTTAATACTTCACTTGTGCCTTTTGACAAGTATGCTAATTTTATTTTTATAACGGCCATTTGAGATAGTTCTTCAACTTGTTTCCAATGCTCCCCAATAAGTGCCAGCTTCTTAATACCATTAGGAAGGCATGGGCAAAGAGGGGAGATGGGTATTGGTGGGGTGGTCCATATAGCCATCCGATCCCCCCTCTCCTCCCATGCCACTGAAAGAAATCAGAGGAACCCCACTAAGAAACCATCAGCACACCCTTTAAGAAGCCTCTGACATTGGAGGGAAAAGATTGGGTGAAAGAACCCTTATTGCAGAAGATTATGAAGAAGACTAACAGGACGAAAGTATTAGTTTAATCAGTGACGTGGTCCCTGAAAGATTTTATCAGTCTTAATGAAGCTGATTATTAGAGCCAGGTTGACTTGTTATGTCAGACGAACTCAGAGGATACTGATGGTCAGCCATGGGAAGCGTTGTCCATAAGAGTCATCCACATGTAGAGGTGCAAAAATTTCACAGGAAAAATCAGCCACCTTGATTTGGACTTGAATTCAGATCCCTCAGTATTATGAAATGTGCATCAGTAGTTGAGCTACTCAGGCATCCATTTCTTTCATGGATTTTTGGGGGCTTTAAAGAGCTAGCGGTTTGCAACTGCTGGGTATACAATGTCACAAAATGTTAAAAATGGGTCGACAGTGCCTCTGTACCAGAAGTTAATGACAAAACTTTAAACGCTAATTTGGACAAAATTTATGACGCTACAGAATGGCAAAAAATGCCTAGCATATATATTGTCTGTAAAAAAAGCAAGATACCTGCTTTATCGTCCAAATAAAGAAACCAATTTCAACGCAGTAAAATTCATGAGAGCTTGTTCATTTCTACGTTAGATGATGTACTTTAAAAAATTGCCTGCCCATTAGTGTTTCCTGCACTTAATTTTTTCTCAAAAAAGTACCCGTTTTTTGCGCGTAAAATCCAGTTGTCCAACTTTGAGCACCTGGGATACCCGTAATTTTTGTTCCAATAATTTGCAACTTAGATATGGGATAAAGAAAGCTGAATCTTTTTCTAACTGTTTGCAGCAAACAAATTGTTCATATCTATTAAATTGAGTTATTGTTAACAACACAAAGTTAATGTAAATATAAAAGTTATTGTTGACAACGCAAACCTCTGCTAACTTCGAAACTAATGGCTCGATTGAAAATTGATTATAGTAGGAGTATATTTCCTGCTACTGGATAGTGAAAATGTTCAGGGAGAGTAGAGATGATACAGAATAAAATTCTTATAGATTGGCATACCTTCCTTCCTGGAGCCAATAAACTGATGTACTTATTCATCAGAGATGGCAGGCGTGGGTGATTTTTGAACAAAGAGCCGTCCACAGCAATTGTTGTATCAGGTCGACTAATTCTCCGAATAAGGGTAGCTAGGCCTGATAATGAATGAAAAGACACTTTATTTCATACCATATTGCTAAGTTTGCTGAGACAAGTATCAATTTTGTTTGATTTGTTGACAATAAGGCATTTTCTCATTTTTATAAATATACAAATTAACATGTGTTGAAAACTGAAATATGTATAATAGGACTTACAAACAGACAGAAGTAATGCAGATCTATTAGAAACTAATTCACAGATGTATTGTACAATTAAAATATCCTCTACTGTGTATTGTAATCCTAGTCTTCGGAGAACTTCCTCAGTGTTCTTGGTATTGTCAATTAGTGTATCCCTGAAAGTAAATATAAGAATATGTTCATATTCATCGCAACATCACGAATAATAGGTATAAACACAACACCACCTACATGAAATTTGTAAAGACTCTAGGAATTTGCAACTCACTCTTCTATAGATGATATGTCTTTTGTTGGAAAAGAATTTTTTTGGAATAAAGCTTCCGAAGGATTTCCATTAAAAATTAAGCCATCTTTGGTGAGCTTTACTAAGATTGTTCTCACAATTTCCCCAAGATATTTTCCACTAATGTACTTTTCAAATCTGTAAAGAAAAAAATTAGCATTAATGAGAGGGATTATTTTCAAACAGAGCTCTTTGACCTGTCTCATATGTGATCATGCATTATGGACGTTTAGGGAGATTTTTCCCTTACAGTGCACAAAATGGTAACATATCAAGAGAGTAAGTAGCAGCATAGGGTACAGAATATGCCTTTTGTTCTTTTTTAATGCCTAGTTATTTGATGAAAAATACATTTCCTGAGGATTAAGCATCCATCAGAAGCAAAGCCACTTTTAACATCCCAGATCACAAAACTATTGGTTAAATATCAACAGCCATCTTCAATGTCTTAGATACCAATCTCAAATATTAATAAGATGTCTTCAAATTATCTTAGTCATTTATTACAATTTGATTACATATTTTGAATCATTCAATGTTCTTTTAGCTTCTAAGTAACTAAGGCTAGTCTTTATTTCTCACTCTTCATATGAGAAAATAATTTTTGTACCATCGTGGGTATGTAATAACAGAAGATGAAAAATATGTCCTAGTAAACAATTTTAAAGTCGCATTAGTAATGTCATGTCCCTACTATATTCCTTTTTAAATTACACTGATTATCATCTGTTAAATTTATCTTTGAGAGTGAATGCTGGGTAAAAGCTTTGAGTCTTAGTTAAATCATATTCTGATCAGTAAATACAGCTAAATTAGGTAGGAAAGTTATAGCTGAGAGTGAAGAAGCAAGTGTAAGGGTTGCCTCATAAGTAGCTCTTGTCTATCAAATGGCACCACAATTGCCAATTATTTCTGCCAATAGAGAACTTGAGATGCTAAAGATTACATGCCTAAGTCACGAAAAAAGTTTTAATTGCAGATAAGGAAGCAGCACTCGCCCTCCCCCCATTCTGCCTTCTGATTTTTTCCTCTACTCCCCTCTGTAATGGGCCCCCTGCTTGTATTCTGTTTTTAATTGCTATGATAAATTTAGCAAATTATAATAGAGGTGATGAATAAAATATCCTGAATGTAGCTTATCAGCAAGCCAAGTGCTCAAGAAAGTCTTGTATCACCAAGCAAGGCAAGTCTTGTACCAGCAAGTCAAGTGCTATTTATGAAAAAAATTCATTGTAAAGAATTAGTGGAGAATTCATTGCAATGTTTTATCTTAAGTCATGTGGGGATTTTTAGCAATTTTCTGAAAATATCTTCTCACAACATTTTCGATGCATGAGAAACAGGCAATCAAATATCTACCACAAGTAGAATCTATCTAGAATATGTATGTATATTTATCAGGAAAAAAAGATGTTTCTTAGATGTTGGAAAAATATGCCTCTGAGATTTTTAAGATATTTAGTAAATATGTTCTCATGTTATAGGATTGTTACTTGTTTCCCATAGCACCTTTTCGTGCATCTGATATCACTCCCGCAGTAGTTGATTGATTGATGTTGATTAGTTCAAGGATTTTTAACTATAAACAACTCACCCTGACATTATCTATATTTACTCTTTTATATCTTTTGAATATGACTCAGATATACCATGAATATCTGCAGAAGAACATACCAGAGACTATGACTGGGTAAAACTCACTGAGTATTTTTCCCGTTCTGTTAATTTTGTTAAAATTTTACTTTTTTTTTACATTTAAGTAGAGCAATCACACTGTTGAAACCACAATAGTAAAAAATATCATCATACTTACGTGAAAGTTCTGGCCAATAATGAGTTATTATCCACCTCCTTGTCAAATTCAGTCTTCAAGAAATCAAGTACTCCATTATCTCCAAATGCACCCCATTCAATATCTATGATGACCTGTAATTGGAAGAATGAAAAAACAAATAACTATCAGAATCATGTATCTTGTTGAATCAATGAGGTTTTTCTTTAAAAATGAAGCCATCTACCATGATTGGCACCACAGTACCAAACTACACAGGCAGTATAAAGGATTTATCAATTAAATGACAGTAGGTAAGACTAGTGAATGACAAAGCATCAGAGTGACCATCAGCCTATGTACTGCAGTTAGTGATGTGAACATTAGAAGCATACTGAATTTATACTGGAAGAAGATGGAGGTGGACTAGAACTGCAACTTGGAGGGAATCACCAATGCAAAAAGTTATGAAATGGAGGGGAGGGTGTAAGAGGAAGAGAAGCTGAGTGGAGAGGTTAAAGGCCACTAGGCATATAATGTTGCTGAGACAATTATACTCATCTTATTTGGGCAGGAAAGTGTGGGCAGGAAAGGAAAATTATATAAGACAATGTCCAAAACAAAATAATATGATAGTTCTTACAACACACTGCATAAGTCCAATTAAATAATTGGCATGTAAGGAACAGAGAATGCTTTAGTTAACGCGAGCAACAGCAAGAGCATATTGAAGTTGCAGCATAGGACTGTGTCAGCAAGAACCCTGGTGGTCACACTTTATGACATCAAGGAGGTCATTCATAGGCGATTGATCCTTTACAGGAAAGGGTTTTCTAAGCCAGTGGTGCCATTTTTCACCACAGATGCAATGAAAAATACCACCTTTAAAGGTTGGAAAGAAATGGAGAATGCATAACAATTGAAACAATTCAAGTATCTGGGTTGTGATCTGGAGAAGAATAGGTTGAAACTGGAGTCTGAATGGTATCAGGGGTCTTGAGGCATCCAGACTGCCAAATTTTATGGCTTTGTTAACTCACTCTCAAGTTAATAGCAAGAAAATTTTTAAAAATCTTCAGAAGCTAGCTTCTCTTAGAAAATACTTTTAAAGATATCTGATGACAAGTTCATTCAGCACCTGCCTGAATCTAGCTCTCACAGCTCTAGTTGCATATAAGTCATTGCCCAAGTCTGGCTCAGGCACAATCTATGTGAGAATAGACTCTCACCCTACCTGGACTGCATCTGAGTCTTTAATATGTTAATGGACAGCATTGCATTGGTAAAGGAAGGAATTATGAAGGAAAGGGGGACCCTGAGCTAAGACATGAAGGAAAGGTCATTTAAAACTTGAATATGGAGTATAAGGCTTAGATTGCATTAACTAATTAATTTATTATGATCACTAAATTAAAAATAATAAAAATATTCAGGCAGAGGCGGAATGACTTGTGGCACACATGCAAAAGGCCATCATCCTGAGGTCAATTGGTCCACTGTGTACGCATGACCCTAAGGCAGTGTATCCCTTAATCTATTTGATGCCGGCCATGGCAGTAAAAAATGCCAAAACCCTTCCTGGTCTGACCATTATGACAGCAGATACGAAAAATGCTCAAACAGTAAATCTCAAAACAATAAATTGTAATTTATTGCTATTGTATACCTTTTGATATTTATTGATGATCTTTCTTTCTTAAATGTCAGGATTACAAAATTGAGAGAAATTCTCACCTCAACCTCTCCATGCCTATCGCCTTCCCAGTGTCCAACCTTATTTGCCTTTTCAATATAACATGCATTGGATCCAGTACCAATGATCAGGCCAATGGCAGTCCTGGAGTCTAAATTTGCACCTTGCATGAGGGTTCCTAGAAATTTAAATGAAACATTAATGCCACTCACTAAAAGTAACAATGAGTATCACCAAGAGTAAGAAACAACCTTTTAACTTTGTATCTAAGTTTCTTCCATATCTTATCAGTTGTTATTACTTAGCCTACTATCTTCTATCACTATATACATCTCATATGATAGACCATAGAATTTAGACCATAGATATATAGTTAAACAAGCTTTAAAGAAAGCCATAAATTAGCTCCTTTTTGTCCATGTGATAAAAATTTTACAGTTGTCATAAATAAATTAAACGCTTCAATAAATTATAATTTCTCCTTTGAGTCTATGCTATGAGAATATAAACAATTTATTTGCTAGTTAAATATTCTTTCTATTTTAAATTTAATTTAAAACTAAACTTCAATATAAAATGATAAATTTAAATTCGGGCTGGAAGTTAAACAATTACAACCCACAGGCAACCTCTGCAATGCTCTGGTTTTCTGATTGGGGCTTCATGTAATATCACTTAAATAATGAGTCCAAAAGTTTCATGATGCTTGACACTGTAAATGTACAATATCTCTTTGCATTCCCTACATAAGGTATCAAAGGGTCATTAGAAGCCTAAAAGTGTAATATCTCTTCAGATAATGGTTATTTTGTTTTTGGAATTATCAGGTTTTTTATTATTTTGCTGCTCAGGTCTATTTTTAAGAATTTTTAATTAGTTTTCACAGTAAGGTGGTGAAAACATTGCGTTTCACTTGTGCCCACCCATAATACCAAATTATTAAATTACGGATGCTGTATTTTTTAGTTATTTGCTACAACAGTATAATATATTCTGCCCAGGTGTTGAAAAAAGTTGATGTTCTCCTTTCCATGTCAACTTTTACATTCTTATTTATATGGTAAATTACAGGTGTCTTAACAGAAGCCTCAATCATTAGTTTAACCCATAAGCACCCAGGGCATTAATAGGACACCCTGTTTTTTTGTTGTTCCTCACTGAATTCCCTCAACAATATGATGTATTGCTCCAAGTGTGTGAGATAGGGACTGGCAAAGCTATTCTACCTAATATTTGGTTCCTTGCTTTAGTCCTGTGACTTAAGAATGCCCCTGAATCTCAGCCTCCTTATCACACAGTGACTAAGAATGCAATATATGGTATAAAAATATTTTGATGAAGAAAGCGCTGATTTATTACAAAGCACTTAAGTGATTATTAATGAAAGCAATTATATGTACTACAGGTTTTTGTAAAATATTTCTATTATTTCATGAAAAAATTGACGAAAACCTTCACTGTCCTATAAAAAGGATGCTGGGTATTGGGTAGCCTGAATATAATTTTTTTGTAGTCAAGACACAATCTGCTACAGAGCACATTGAATGTGCGAGCATTCATACTAAGGTCCCATAACAATATACAGTAGACCAAATGTGTTCCTTAGGGAATGGAGAAGCTATTTTCTCTAAGATTCATTTCCATATCTCCAATTCTGTGTCTGACGTATTCTGTGTCTGTAAAACTCTGCTTTTTCATCACAAAATGACTATAAAGGAAAAAAATGGTAGTGACTTCTTCCAATGGTAAGGACTAATAATTTAATATGAGCAATAGAATTACTTGAATGCAAAATCCATCTATGCAATTTATTTCTGAAATATTTCCTGTTTTTATGAAAATAAAAATGGTTAATTTCCATGTCTTAAAAATAGGGCACTGTGCATTGCATTTTTTGATTTTCATGGGCTGCATAATTTCTCATCTTTTAATTTACATTCTTTATCACAGGTAATTGTACCTGCAATGAGAGGAGACATTTTATTTGAGGCTTACAATTATTTATTTCCAATAGCGAGAGTAGCTGCTTTTACTGAAATTCATCCAGAAGTTGATGAACTATGAGAATAAGAAGAAGTTGATAATTGCATTTTGGTAGAGCCATTTGTGTAAGGTGTTGCTAGAGCTGCAGGAAATTATGTGCAAAGGGATGACAAACTAACATGAGTCACCAGCAACTCCTGAAAACTATGCTAGAAACACAAAGTTCACATCTAATAAGATACAGAAAAAATATCCCAATTATTCCACTCTCCCTTCAACACAGCGAAGTAACGTTTTGATCAACACTCAGGGGTGAATTTATTTGAGGAATTCTGCTGTAATGATGGGTTTGCAATGATTTCAGAGGATGCAACATGTGACAAAGTAAACCATTTTTCACTCTTTTGGCCACTGATCAAAATGTTTTCATTAGAACCCTAACTGTCTCAGGTTACCATTCATTAACAAGTGAGAGTGATTATTGGAGTGATCAAGAAAACCTCTGTATTGCAAAAGCTGGAAACCATATCAGCAAAAACAAATATTTAGAAGAAAAAAGTCAACAATCCATTTACAAGATCACTCAAAAGCATGGCAAGAATGATTGGTAATTGAAAATTAGTACCCTATTTGTAATAATGAATGACAACTTTTGTGAATGGATAATTCTTCACAAAAACTTTGAATATCAATGATAATATTACCAGGTATTACGGACACTATTCTTTAAAATAGTTTATCTCAAGTAGATCTTAAGTACTTAGGGTAGGACACTTAAGGTACTAACTATGGCCACACTGAGGAGAAAATGGTTATTGCTATAATTTTTCTCTTTATTGTGTGAAAGAATTTCCTAAAAGAAAATCCTAAAAGTATACCCATAGGAACTCAAGTCATAAACCAAATGTTTTTGGCGGTAGATGATCTATCAAGCCATGTGATGCATATTACTGTGATTTTTTTATAATTTTACTTCTGCTGTCCGAGTTTAGGGAAAGATAATTTAGATAAACTGGGACAGATACATTAAGAGCATTGGACATTGCACTGTGATGAACATCTAGGATCAAGAAGAATATCCCAGAGGAACAAGTTATTACAGAGTTGAAAAAAGTAGTGAAATTATTATTGTGAGAAGGAAAGGTAACAGATGTATTGCTGTGATAACAAATTTTGATGCTTTAGAATCGAATGTACATGTGCTGAGATGGTGCAAGGAAAAAAGAGAAAAGCTTTATGGTGTATACATCTTGTAGACAACTACAATAAGTTTGTACATGGTTGGTGATGACCAACGTGACTGGTAACTTGAAGAGAAAGCAATCGCATTCAAGGACAAGAAATTGTAATGGAGTATAGCTTCATGAATTATTATATACCCATTATCCATGCATACCTGTTGTACAGCAGTATTTATTGTTTAAGTCTATATCCATTAAATATTTATGGAGGGCCATTGCTATTCTTTTTCATAAAATTAGCGCATTGAAGAAAACTACAGCAAGGTTGGTCACCTGGTCAGGAACTGGAACTGGTTGGGATTTAAAGATGTTTTAAATCTAGGCCAGTAACAGACCACTTCCAGATCAGATATTAGTCTTTCACAGCAGTTTCAGCATAGTGACAGTCCAAATGTTTTTACCTGAGGCATTTAATATCACCACTGTTATCCATTCATCCCATTAAAGATGACTCTCCTCAGCTTCATAATATGTATTTACTGGTAGGTTTAGGGCCAGTTCCTACTTGACTCCCAAACATTTGATCCCTAGATCCATTCTAATCCTATTCTCTCACAAATTACCATATGAATAACTTGTGTTATACCAAATCCTGATACCTCCTACCCTACTTCACAGCTTCCAAAATACCAACTCTCTTCCTAAATCCTCACATTTCCCATTCTCCCTTTCATTTTCCTGCTTCAACAGTCCATTAACTCCAGAAGTTAAAGTTTCAGGCTTTACCTTGTGGAACTGCAACAAACAAAACAGGTAATGTCTTGCTTTGTACATTTATGTGGGGATGTTGGTTTGCCCAACCCCCCTTCTTATCCCTAACCCTATTCCTCAATTTCCCCTCCCTTTCCCCATCCAACCCCCACCTGAATTATGGTAATTTTAGAAAATTACCATAATTTTCTGCAATCAATTTTTAAAAAGAGGACTTAATAGGAAAGCCAATAGCAATAGAAAGGGATTAACCGAATTAAAACCATTACTATTGCTACATAAATGTATAAGAAATAAATAAACTTTGGAAACAAATACGGCAGCCCACAACCAATTTGGCATTCTTTTCAGCATAATATGTGCTCAGAATACGATGCAATAGAAGCAAAAATTTATATAAAATTATTTATATAAAAGATATAAAATGCACAAATATGAATATATTATTAAATTTTTGCAAGCAGATGTAATAACTAAACAGTAACTTTTTAAAGATCTTTAAGATATTAAGTTTAATATATAATAAATATTTTAGATAAAAAACTTAGAATCTGAAGTATCTGTGATATAGTTAAAAATCCAGCTGGTGCTCAGCACTCTACCATAGGTTACAAGCAATGGATCCTCAGACTCCTAAATTGATTCTGAACAATTGGTCCTGCTCATAGTAACAGGAAGCTCTACGGACTGGTCCAAGCCAATGGGTTCAGTTCTGTTGCCATCCCTGCGCCTGGCCTAGCAGCCTTAGTTAACTCCTACAAGGAAATGTATCAGCCTGCATCCCCATACATATAAATATAACTTGTCAATTTTTTACCTTCAAAATGCTATCTAAAAGTATTTTCTTTTTCATGTTTCAACACCAAAACGAAAAACTTTTCTTAGAAAAATGAATGTGGTCAAAAAATAAACAAACTGATGTTTCAGTCTAGAAACTACTACATTGAGAGCTGCAATCACCAACTACAAAGCAAATGGCATTATCACCTCAACTAATCTACTAAATCACCAACAAACATAAGAATATGGCCACCTCACCAGAACAACAAAAATGGCCAAAGAACTCTTAGGACACAATTCTTAGAGACGGGTAAATTACAATAATTTTCATAAGAGGTAAATTACCAAAATTTTCCAATAAATTTTAATTTTCTGCAATTATTAGCTCAAAGAGGAAAGCCAATAGCATTAGAAAGGGGTGAAATACATTTAAACCATTACTATTGCTACATTTGGTAAAGTACCTGCTAGCAATAAAGAAAATTTAGAGACAATAATGGCAGCCTATATGCAATTCGGCATTCTTTTGTTTTGTATGAGAAATTTACATTCACACCGTTACAGCGATAGCCCCTCAAATAGTCCACAAGTAAAATTATTCCACAAATGAATCATAAGTGCCTTTATTTATAATTAAGATTATTTTAAATACATAAAGACTTGGTTTAAAAAATATGTTCAGATTTATATCCGTATATCCGAGGAGGATATAATATATAATTGATCGGGATATCTGAGACGGATGCGAATTTTACCAAAAATTACCATAATTTGCAAAAATTTACAGTAAATTACTATGGTAATTTACAAAACACATTCACTCACCAGTTGTGTCATTGAGCACTGCTTGCACTTCCACATTCAGGTCACCTCGACGATGAATCGCATCTTTAAGCATTTGCACTGCATCACGCCCCACTGTGTTTGAGCAATTGTATGATTTGGTCCAGGAGACGAGGATCCCTACATCTAGGGCATGCTGTTCCATTGGGAATGAAAATGTAAATCCTGAAAAAATGCAGAAATCCATATTTATTTTCCAAATTGGTTATTTTTTGAGTTTTGATTTTCAGATTTAGTTTTATTATGTTATCAAGTGTCCTCAATGGCGAGCAAACCCTCCTCCTTTATTCTTCCTTTTTGAACCTGAGAGTTTCCCAATTTCCTTTTAAAAAAAACATAGTTTGAGAAGATATGATAGAAGATGCTCTTCTGTTATTGATAAGTTTTTGTAAATGATTTTATTAGGGCTACAGAGATATCAGTATTATTACATTTCATTAAAATATTATAAATGTCATCATATTTCCAGGAAGGCACAGCAAAATGGATGGATTCTTTATAGATTTCACAATAACATAATACCTGCCTCCCTGACACATAGCCTTGGGGTGATTCACAGTGTATTATTTAGATGTAGAATGAGCATTTATGCCATAACTTGAAATATTACTGACAACATGTGAAAAAAAACGAATTTGTTTTTTTAGATCTCTAAAAATGGATTGAGAATGTTGGTAAGTGCTGGCAAAGAGCAGAGGAAGCATAAAATTTGAACTGTACATGTTAAAAAAGAACTACCAAAGCGAAAGTGTACTGGCACTAGTAAAGGGCATTAGCAAATGTCTCTGTAATCAGCAGTCTTTATACGTTCATCATCACATGACAAATTGATTGAGTTACTAATGAATCAGCATTGATTTTTAAAAAATATAAACTCATTGTTGTCATATGTAGCAGTCTTTTTTTTGTGACAACCAGCCTTGAAAATAATTACTTTTTTGTTAACTATAGGTATTGGGTTTTTAAGTATGTAAAAAATAACCAAACTCAAAAATTATCAGCTGTATTAAGTCCAAAACTTATTTCCATCATATGTTTCAAAGGAGTGAAATCTAATTGCCGATGAACTATGCATGATGTTTTAATTTTGTGACCTTCTCGCTTACCAAGAGGAATTGGGTCTGCCTTCTTCCTGTCCTCTTCATGGTAAAATTCTGTCATGAAGTCGTGGATGCAATAGGCTAGATAGTCAAAGAGTTTTGTTCCCTCTCCCAGGCGAAGGACTTCCGGCACATCGTATCTCTTCACCTCCTCTCTGAGTACGATGTCCTGGACTTGACCACCATCTGGAGCATGTGCCAATTCCAGCAAGATGACTCGAAAATTTGTTCCCCCCAGATCCAAGGCAAGGTACAAACCCTCCTCTGTGGAGAAAAAGAGCATGATTAGCATTTGTCATTCAAACTTAGGTTTGGTTGTCTACACAGCCCTCCATTCCACACTATCCCATGGAGAAGTTCCATTATGTCCTTATGGCACTTCTGTTTTGCATTCTGTTTTACACTTATGTATTTATCCCTCAGCCTTACTCATAGCACTTGCTCCTATATCACTTAGTTCCTCACAATTTTATTGCATCTATATATAGCATGAAACATTAATTTCACAAGAGACATCAGTTATGAACAATTGCTGAGGGCTGTTTTTTATGGTTTTGTTATTTTTATTTATTTCCACTCTCCCAAAAACAGCATATATGGCCCTTTACATTGGGTGTGTTAACAATGGACGAACACAAACACCCATGTCCTAAGGGATGAAACATCCACCCAGGCGGGATTAGAACCCGCAACCCTCAGACTGGCAGGCGAGGATTGTACCCCATTGCCACCGGGAACAATGATGGACGACATAGTAATAAAAGTTGCTAATCTAACAGATTGAAATTCATGTTAAATCAGATTAATTTTAACATCAAATCACAAGCACATATAATTTCTAGATGTATTGTCAGACAGAAAATTGCATTATCATTTTTTAAAAAAATTACTTGACTGGAATCAGTTGTTTGGAGAAAGGCATTGCATACATGATTGTGTGCAAATCATGAAAATGTTCACCCATGAACAGAAAAATGCCCGAGGGTAAAATGGGCATACTTTCATTCGATTCAGTAATTGTTCATAATGTATTTAACTTAATCTTTTTACACAATGTTTTAATTTTACGATTGATAATTTACTAATAAATGTAAAAATATTAACATCATTTTTATCCTAATCAGTAGAATTACTCACCAGTAAAGTATTGCTGTATTGGTACTAATTAAAAGTTTAAGTTTAAATGAAAACTCTTGCTATATTCATCTTTACAGAAGAGAAATTCTGAACCCTTAAATGTCAAGTCTAAAAAAGAATACTCACTGTAACAGATATTTAACCGTTAATCTCATATGTGGATAGTAAAGGTTGTATTTTGAGTTGCTGATAAAAGAAAAGAACTCTCTGATATCTAAATCCCCATGGCTATTTTCTGCACAGCTAAAGATAAAAACATCCATTGATGCCATTTTTTTGTCACCATGCACCACCACGAACCTCTCACAGGTCAACTTGCTATCAAATAGGGGCCAAAACTGTTCTGGTTGCAAGTAGCTGCAGTGGCCTTAGACCCAAAAACAAATGCAAGATATACTGAATCCTGTGCTTCGAGCCTGAATTATATAACAATATTGGAGATTGGGGATCAGGCTTAGTCATTTGCATAAGGTATACAATCCCATCTTAGGGCCTGAGTTCCTGAAGGTGGAGGACATTTTTCTTGAATTCAGAGTCGGATAGGACATATAGCCAGCATAGCTCATCAAAATATGGTGTGTAACTCGAGTAATTTTGGTTATTTGCACGAGTCACACTCATTGAAAAGCAACCTAACATAAGCAGAATAGGTGAATGCTATATATATGAGTGTTGGATGGGAGGATTGGGTGTATGGTTGCAATAAGGGTGAGGTAAAATATCTGTACATCTCAAAATTGAAATTTCATAAGGGCAATAAAGATTTTTTTTGGACATTTATAATTTGTACATTCAAATATAATATTTAATAAAGTTTGCTAACTTGTTACTCTGCATATAATAATATGATAAGATTAATTATAACACTCAAGACGCCATTTTTGCGAGTGCCAAAACTGAGGATTATCCTGCTTTTTCAAGATGCGTGGAAAACTTGGTTAAATGGGGCTTTAAGGTTGATGGAGGGCGAATCGTGAGTCGTTGAGTGCACGTTATGATAACTATTCAAATAAGTCGAAAACAATTCATGGACCACACTTTTCTAAATTACATCAATTTAGACATTTGAAATATCAATGCGTGTTGTGATAAAAATCACGCAAGAATTATATTTCGGAATCGTTTCGAGTGGTTTTCGTCTAAAGTAGATAATTCTTATGACTGGGGTTTACCGCGCGGAATTCGCAATTTAAGCGAAAACCGTATGTATACACGCGTTTTTCTATTCGTTATGGCATCTCGATATTTATTAGAAACCATTGTAATAATATGAAAGGTAAATTTCCGCATAAACTTTACACCTTCAGGCGTCACTTCGTGGGAGTATTTCAAATTCGAGTCCATATTTAAATTAAGTTTTGTACTTTTCCACAATCATATGTTCAATGATGCAATGCTGTACTTCACTCTAAGTTTACGAAATATTTTTGCCTGCTTTGCCATACTAGTGCGCGGTGGGTGCAAACCCCACAACTAATTTTCAATATGCATTCGAAGTAAATTACCGCGTTCAAGAGAAAATCTGCACGTATGTAATCGAGATATTTCGAAAAATATGCCCAGTGCCATGACGCTACGAATTAAAAGAGCATTAAATTGCCAAGAAATCATATCAGTAATGTGCAATTTCTTCTGATTTTACGTGGACCCTCAGAAAGGAGGACGATAATAGGCTACAGGTATTTGAAATGTGTGGTGAAGGTGTGGAGAAGGATGGAGGTGATGAGGTGGACGGAGAGGAAGACTAACGATCAAGTCCTTGAGATGATGGGAGAGGAAAGGAAACTTCTTAATGAAATTCGAGATCGGCAGAGCAGGTGGTTGGAGGATGTAATAAAGGGTGATGGGTTGCTTAAGAGTGTGATAGAAGGAAGGATGTTGGGCTAGCGAGGATGGGGAAGAAAGGGAATAGGTTTAATGGACGGGATGAAGATGGGTAGATCGTATGCTGAGGCGAAAAAGGTAATACTAGAGGTAGATAGGCCCCTGAAAGTGTAGAAAACTGCGAGGAGATTCTCAGACTTTCATCAAAACCTACCTTCACAGGGAGAATACTTTTAAAAAATCCACGCATATTACTAATACGCACACATTTGCAGAGTTTCAGGCAAATCCATTAACGAAAATCGCTCCAGCCAAGGTCTTACATATATGGTATAAGGACCTTGGATCCAGCCACCTTACGATTCTGACCTCTGGGGGTCGTGTTTGAAACCACTCGAAACGATTCCGAGTAGGTACGTAACTAAGGAGTTCGCCCGCTGTTGTACCCTTCGACCATGGTCGAAGGGTACAACAGCGAACAGCTTAAGACTTGAGTGAGTTCAACCCGCAGAAATGAATTGGATATTAGGGGAGGCGACCGACGGCTAAGGTCATTTGCGCCATAGGGGACAGGTAAGGGAGGAAGGCTGGATGGAAACCCGGCGTCGACATTAGCCTGCTCTTAACGAAAGTCGCCAAGGAGACCACGGTTTAACGTCTCATCCGACAGACGGAGTACTGCACTCAAGCGCCCTCCACAAGACGCTCAAGTAGGGATCGGGTTTCCTCTTTAAAAGCATCCTCCTCTGCAGGGATTTGAACCTTGGCCGTCCATATGGTCAGCCAGTAATCTAGCCACCACACCAACCCGATCCCCCCACACGAATGGACTAGTTAGGTGCCCGATATATTGTTTGTTGTGTCCTTAATCGTGATATTCATCTCCATCAGCAGGGTTCCCGCGAAAAAAACTATATGGAGGGCTTCTACACATTTAGTTAAGTAGCTTAAAAATCTGGAACCCTTCGTAATTGTACCACGTGACACCTTAGTTACTTGCCTGAAATCATTCCCAGTGGTTTCAAATACACCCACATGGAGACTTTCCGTCAAGAGTTGGCGTTTTCTGACACCGGCTTTCTCTCCACCTTTCTGTCAATCCCTGAATGATCCTTCCTTACCCTCCCAACTAACCCTCCCATTCTAATTTGGTACAGTTGACCGTCGTCTCTCCAAATAGCCACGCCTCCTATTGGGTCCCAGAAAATAAACAGACGCGGTCGGGAAATGACGGCGGAGATTTCCTTCGTTTCCTTTCCTTTCAATGACTAAACGGCTGCCGCCCCTCTTTCCGTGGATCATGGTTGACACAGACCCGAAAGATCCAATCCAATTAACTGGATGACATATAACTGGATTTATACCCTGGCTTTAGAGGCTTCCGTCAGATGGCGCGGCGGGTGCAAACTCCGCATCAGCGTCTCTTCTTATTCGGCTAGGAAAAAAACGGAGTCAGGTTTTGCGTGGTGGCCAAAATACTAGTTTCCCATCCCACGGGTCCAGGTTTGACTCCCGGCAGTACCGGAGTCTTTAAGGTAGTGCGAGCGAGATAGTTCCTTAATCATAATAGAGACCATATTCCAATTATACCTTTTAATTTCACCAGCTCTGGGACACGAATTAAATATTGCATTATTAATGGTGCAATAATACAGTTTTACATGACAGAAATTGTAAGTAATGAAATGAAAATATCAAAATAAGTCTTAAACTTGACTCATTTTTTTCACGCGGTACGTTTGAAAGTCTATCACAAAGGGAAGGTTTATTGTGATCCCGAAGAATTTAGGTACTACGGTGACAGTATGATTAATTTTCAAAAATAGTTGAGAAAATGTACAAACTGCAGGCTGTTAGTTTTTTTACGACTTCTTAGTGTTAGAAATACTTCATTTTGTAAATAATGTCTCTCTGGAGTGCATACACGTACCATTTCCCACATAAAAGGGTTGTTATTTTCTGGTAAATATCTCGGAAAGTAATGCTGTGAGAGGTTGAATTTTTTATATCAATGGAAGGGTGGGATATTTTCTTTAAAATGAGACCAAATTCATTGATTTCTAGGTAAAATGATATTTCGCTCAAACTACCTTAAATTGGAATCCCGATCCCTACTTGGTTGTTTAAGTGGAGAGGAAGGGTGGCACGTTACATGTGTACCCCTTGGCATCCCATCCAGAAAGCCCGGATTCGACCAAAATAATCTCTTGAACATTCGCAATTTTTTACACTAAACAAGTCTTTTTTCTTCATTGATCGTTCAATCCTAAGATTGTTGGCCTGCAGCCCTCCATCATTCCCTAATTGATGCTAGTTCCCTAACCTCCTGGTATCTCTTACTATGTACTTACCTCTTTATTTGGTCCATGAAGTTATTCCTGGGTGGTCCAGGAACTTATACCTGGGTCTTGTTTTACTTTTCGATTTTTATGAACACAAACTATTTCGAGGTGTTTTGCATAGTAAAAAAGTATTTCGGATATCGGTAGTCAGTCAGTATCAATCATTTTTCGAAATGATTGAAGAAAGTTGGAATCGCAAAGTCGAAAACGTTATTCCATATAAAGATTTTGCAGCCAGATTTTCACTAATCACGGATAGCCTGCCATAAATCCTCAAGCATTGGAGCTTTACAATAAGCATTAGGTATGCTATTTCAGTTTTTTTCCCAACCGAACATTAAAATGTTCATGATTTTTACGTCTATCGCGACGATGGTATAATATTATTAAAGTAATGTACCGGTTAAATCTGGGTTATATTGAAAGTCAGAGAAAATCCTACAGATTTTCTTACGTGAGGGGCCTATTCTTCCTCTATTGTTTCAACGTCTCCGCGTTCGTCCCACGCTTCTTCATCCCGACTATAAAACCTATTCTCTTTCTTACACATTTGACCAACGACTTTCCCTCTGCAACGGCCTTGAGCAACCCACAGCTCCTTATCATCATTCCCTGCCACCAACTCTGCCTATTCCTAATCTGATCCAAGATCTTTCTTTCCTCAACCACCTTACAAAGCTCTTCCTTGCTTGTCTTCCTTTCCTTCCACCTTAACGTCACCGTCCTCCTTCACACCCACATCTCGAATGCCGGCAGTCTATTCTAGTCCCGTTCCTGTCCCATACAACGCTACGCTCCAAATCAACCTCTTCACCAGCCTCTTCTTTTTATGCTTAACCAAGGCCCCACACACAAGTTCACTCGTTTACGATTCAGTATTTTAGCTTAAGGTAAGCTCCCCCCAGCAGGGAGGCTTAACCAAAGGAAACTTGTCGATGGTGTCGAGGAAAAAGCAAAAGTGGAAAAGATTACAGATTCTTCATAAGGTACGAAGGGTGGCAGAAAGTAAGTCAGGCAATGGCCGGTTGCAAGAGCGTTGAGTTATGGAATCGATAGCTACAGGATCCATGAAGTTATGGACCTCATAAAAATATTTGGGTTGCAAGAACACATCTATTTTAGTTTCATAACTAATCAACCAATAGTAAACTACTTCAAGTGTCTGATCTAATCTTCCTTCGCTGGATACAATTTTTAGTGGTTTATCCCATGTATAATTGTTAATGCACATAATAATTATTCAGTCAGAGTAAACAAACTGGCCATTAGTCTCAAAACGACTATTTTATCAAATAATTAAAACTAAAAGCGGTTCATCGCGCTTCCACCATCTTGGCTACTTATGAAGCTCATATGAAGCCATTTATGAAACCAATTATTTTATCGAATGTTTCTTCAACACTTATTGAATGGTTGCCATGGCTTATGGGTTCCAATACTCTATGGAATACATGTGTCGTTCCTCCAACTGGCCATAGAAGAATTAATTAGAGCGGAGCTATGCTCACTAGAGTGGTTCGTAAAAAGGCTTTTCGCGCAAATCGTTTACCGAAGGTTGCCAAACCTAATCTTTTCCTATTATTAGGAAGTACGCGCAATATTATCGCGCAGGGTTGAGGTTTACCATTCTAACCTGACTAAAAATGAGTTTTTACGCACATTTTGAGAAATTGACTTTTGAAGGGTTTTTCCTCCATATTTCCTGAAATATTTTTTTTCTCTCACTAGGATTAATAGAAAATAGTTCATTTAACGCATTTCAGTTGATATTTAGGGAATGTATGATGTTAAAGTTTTATTTCAAAGTATTTAAGGTCGATGTTTTACTCATTTTTCATGAGTTTTCGAAATTCCGCCAAAATTTTTAAAATCAAAATACAGTCTCTCGATCGTATTGCGTTGCATCGAAATGAATTTTTTAAATCAGCTTCCATAATAAATTTATACCATTAATTTCCATAGATTGGGAAAAAAAGTCAATAGAAAATGCATAGCCACTCTTTCGTTTATGGTTAAATTCATTATATTCGCGCGCATACTTGTATGGTCATATACTGGAACGCATCAGTCGATCATCAAACTAACCTTAAATACCGACAGCAATCAGCTGTATATATTAAAAGCAGAATTCAAGTAAAAAGTTTCATAAATTTATAAAAATTCATCTACTGCGATTAATGAGATTGCGTGGAACTACGTATCGGGCACAGCTATGGTGAATATTTAAGAGCTCAATTCCGACAGTATTCACAATTTTAGTATGTAATGTGTTAAAAAAGTGAAAAGTAATTGTCGATACACTGACTAAAAATGGTGAATTTAGTACGATTTCTCACGTGAGCGTATGCCGTCGAAAGCAACTTATAAGTATGATTAGTTTATAATTAATAATATATAATACAAACAGAATTTGGGCAAAATTTCGAAAACTCATGAAAAATGCTTAAAAATGAATGCTTATAATGGATCATAGAAAATCCTCGTAAATTAAAAAATAAATTAAAAAGTTTTACCGTGGCTTAAATTTTTTCATTGTGTGCAAATTATAGGACAACATAATATTTTAACTTTTTCGTTCATTACCAACAAAATACGCGTTATAAAATAAAAATCGACCTCAGACACTCTGAAATAAAACTTTAACATCATACATTCCCTAAATATCAATAAAAATGTGTTAAATGAACTATTTTCCAATAATCCTAGGGAGAGAAAAAATTTAAAAAATTTACTTCAAGAAATATGGAGAAAAATCCTCAAAAAGTCGATAATTAGTGAAAATGAGCGTAAAAACTCATTTTTTTTGTTAGGTCAGAGAGTAAAGCCTCAACCCTTGCGCGTAATTCCTAGTCATAGCAAAACATTAGGTTTGGCACCCCTCGGGAAACGATTTGCAAGAAAAGCCCTTTTTCGAACCACCCTAATGGGCACCTCATTTTGGTCAGTTTGTCCGATCCGATTCGGTTATATATACAAGTCCTCGCCCTGAATATTAAACACTATATGATCTCTTCCGCCTCTCTACCTCATGATTTCGATTCGATTACGTTTTCAGTTCTAACTTTAGCAATATTTATACATTTCCCATCATCATTGACACTTG
Source organism: Ceriagrion tenellum (assembly GCA_963169105.1). NCBI lineage: Eukaryota > Metazoa > Arthropoda > Insecta > Odonata > Coenagrionidae > Ceriagrion > Ceriagrion tenellum. The sequence goes on from OY720637.1 coordinate 33,747,819, forward strand.
TACCAGTGATCTTAACAGTTGGTCGCCACCCCTAGTAACTATTACCACTTACAGAAAATACCAAATGATTAAATCCGCGTGCAAAGTGACTGAAATTCGTAAAGTCGCGCGCTTCCTACTAAAAAAGAGACATTCAAAATACTTATGAAACGATAGTATTAGGCGACAGAAAATTATTACTATTCCATCAAAAGAAACTCTGGGATATGATGAATACAATAAATTCCGCAAATTCTTTTCTTTGCGACAGATTTTTGCCATATTGCCCAGATAAACATTCCGCAACTCCTCAGTTCGATAACGCTTTAAGAGGTCCATGAAGTAGGGGGGGGCGGAAACTAAATGGCTTTTTTGCTGATTTTTCAGTAATATATGGTACTCAATATGCCGCCATCAACGGTAATGAGTAGCCTGAGATGTTTACTGAACAGGAGATATAATACCGATCTTTGTCTGGCCGTTAGTTACAAGACACCAGACTACTGGCGTACGGAAAATGAAATAACAGGCCCGAATTTTGCACTGAAACTTTTTTTGCAGTTCTCTCAGTACGCGTCCCGGTGTCTTAGGTTCACCATCATGTGAACACTTTTGTTAACTCGGGATTACTCGAGCGATTTTATAAGATGATGACGCTAATTCTTTGCAGCCGATAATCTACATCTACATACTACCCTGCGAGCCGCGGCATGGGCGTGTGACAGGGAGTGTTAGGACACCAGACGTGTTAAGATGTAAGGGATAAGGTTCTGTGAGATGAAATGGTGACGAGTATTATGGGAAACCACCAGCTCAGCCATTTATAAACTATAACCTTACATCTACATCTACATAATACCCTGCGAGCCGCCGCATGGGCGTGTGGCAGGAGGAGTTAGGTCACCAGCCGTGTAAAGATGTAAGGTTTTGGGAGGTGAAATGGTGTCGAGTATTATGGGAGTGTATCTAGTGGAGCTCAGTTTTTATTTTGGCCTCATATTGTGCGCGGAAAGAACGTACTTATCTGTACGGCAATGGCCTATTTTTGTACATACCTGTATGGTAATGCATCTCTTATTTTTTCGCTTCTATCAGACCTAGATATGCAGTGAGGCGTCTTGATAAAATTCGCCGTGTCGCTCTGAAACACACCAGTTCTGAATTTCTCAAGCAAACTAAGCCTAGCGTGTAGCCTCAGAGTCTCTAGGGGCTCCCACCTTATTACTTCCGCTGAGTCCTCGAAATGTGTGGCACTATTAAAAGGTTTCAGTGGGTAGTACAACATTTTTACTTAACTCTTAAAAGAGGTGCAATTCGATCACATCTCGCCCGACAAAGTTGTACTCATCGCCGATAGGGTGAGGAAACCTGGCTCTCCTGGTGGTCTGCTCGCTGGACTAAGGATATCAAGGAATGTAGTAAGAATCCCGGTCCAGGAAAGCATTAATTTGATATTTAAGTGTCCAACCACTTCTTCCGTATTCCACAGAGGGCATGTGATGCACACACTTTCATGGACTAGGGAAGTATTGACAAAAATAACGAGATGGACCATAAGCGAATAAAAATACAGGGAATAATAATTAAAATATGGAGCTTTGCGTTATGTGGAACGGTTAAGATATGAGCGTAAATTGGGAGCGTTTCAGAAATAGATGTGGCCTAAAGCGGAGTGAGCTGGATAATGACAAATACGAACGAGAAAATGTTGGAAGTGAGAGAGGAGCCATTGGAACACATACACAAATACCCATTCTGTCATTTTCTTTAGGGGTAAGCACAGATTCTAAGTAATTCTTGATGTCTGGTAAGCAGGTCAGTAAGAGCGTAATTCTTGATTCCAGCCCCTCAGAACTGTCTGTCGTATTAATTTCCTCTATACTGTCTGTGTATAATTTTTCTGCTTCAGACACATTCAGATATTGCTTTATACTCAACATCCTATTCTCAACACTCTTCATAAATGGTGGCGTATATTTAGAGAAAGCAGCGAACGTGGATGGCGTAAGTATTAGGAAGGAGCGGAATTTGAAGGCGGGTGATAAGATAGGAGAAGTTTAGTAAACCACGATGAAGAAGAAGAAAAGGACTGTGGAACAAAATACAGGTGAGCAGAAAGTTCGAAGACACTGAAACAGACCTGATGCAATGTCTTCGTCAGGAGAAGCGAGAGGTTACCCCACTTGTCCTTGTCTCTGATTGATGTTCCCATCTCAGTAGTCCCCACCCGTAGATCCGATTGGGAGACTATTTTACCGAAATGAATGCCGTTATGTCATACTAAGTTAGGATTCAGGGCTACATCTTCTACCTACACAGGAAAAATAATGTGGAGGCCTCCCCTTTGCCTTCCATAACGCAGTACCCCGACGAATTACGTGAATTTCTCTCTCGCCCGAAGCTGTGTGCCGAATATTTGGCACAAATTTGGCCATAATTTCGCCGCGGACATTTTCGCTCGCGGACATCGTCACGAGCCGGACATAACGCGATATGTTCTCAACGCGAGATGTTCTAAGTGCGGTAGGGAGATTTCAAAGTGCGCACTATCGGCGATATTGCGCGTTGTCGGCGATATTGCGCGACAAGAACAAGGTACTCTACTTTTTTAGTGAATTCGCATCTGGCGGCCTCTTTTCGGAACTTTGTGGCAATAGTGCTCCTCTACGCCGCCGTCTCAACCAATGGCTGGACGAACAGTTCCCCTACTTCCCCCTTCTACACTGATCCAGAGCAACCTCCCCTCCTTTGACTGCGCCGACCGGACGTTTCATCGCAGCGGCCATCTCCTCTGCCAGCCACCGGAGTGTGTACCTCATCAGCAGGCATCGTTCGTCAAGTTTCGGCAGCTAGCCTGCGGGCCTCATTGTCGTGTAATCATAATTGTAATTTAGTGTATTAAATATAGTGTGACTGTTGGAAATCAATCCGTATTGGTCATTTTTGACTCCTTTCCCACTGTGTCAATTCGTTTTTTCGCGACGTTCGTCGCGGCTGTGGCTGTTGATACCGGTCCGATATCCTTGATCTGCGCCATCAAAGCCTTCTGCTGAGGCTGCTGCCTCTCAGTAGTGGAGTCGAAGTGAGGTAGCGTGCCAAAGTTGATTGGCCAGCCAGAAAAAAAAATTCCGACGCTTGGCGACCGTACTACCCTCGGAACCTCGGGAGTCGAACACGCTACCACTAGTCCAAGCCGAACCCCGATTACCCGACAGTAGATTGCATTAAGGGGGCTGTATATCACGGCCGAAAAAGCTTCTGCAGACGTCTACGCGCTTTTATTTTACGCTTATGCTTTGCTACTTAAAGCAAATCTGTTGGCGCAGGGCTCTGGATTAAGGATTGATGTAAGTGTCATAGTTTTTCCCATTTTCACTTCTAGCATAACTACTTCAAACGCGGAAGAAACCTGAATTTCTCAAGAATCAGGTGATCACCCTGAAGTGTATAATGTATATTTCTTGAAATACTTGCACTTATTGTAAATAAACATTCTCCATGTCTATGAAGGATCATTAAAATGTTGAAAATTGTGTATTTTAACGTCACTGTGAGCATTCTCCGGAACTCTTGTAACGAATTTTCCACTAAGCAATTAGTGACGCTGTTGTCCGGGGTAGGGAATGGAATGGAAGACAAAGATCTCTCGTATACTGCGGCAGAACCAGAACTATAAGGGTGTTTTTGGCAGAGGTGTACAGCCCTCGTAAGACACAGCCCGTCCACAAACCTCAGCTGGCGGAACACCAAATAAATTATTACCTGTGCCGTTGGGTAGCTCAGGGATGTACGTGTTCTCCATCTGGAGGGATGAGATGTGTGGGCCCCCTGGTGGCCTCGCCAGGCCCTTCTCAATCTCGCTGACGAAAGTCTTCTCCACGCGACGGACCGTCTCCACGGTCAGGTGAAGTCCGCTGACCGCCGTCTCCACCTGCCGAAAACAGAATATGAATTTATAGAGAAAGTTCGCCCAAAATATGAATATAATTAAAGGGTGAACAATAAAAAAACACTTTACGACTGCTTTAAATAAAAGGAGTCAAGATGGCCAAAAAAATTCATTGTACATAATCATAGTTGGGATTAACGATTTAAAAAATTAACGATTAAAATCAATCGTTTAAATCAAACGATTAAAATTAATCGTAAAAAATGTAGTTAACCATCTTATTTAACCGTTAATTTTTAGAAGAGTTAACTATTAACTAGTTACTTTTGACAGAGATTAACTTTAATCAGTTAATTATTTGGTAACTTTCCCATCTATGATACGTACACATAATCATGATTTAAAATTTTACAACTCGAGTACTGACAATTTATTACACACTTTTCGGTAAAAAGTTTTCCTGTCCTCATATAAATTAAAGTCATTACACACAGTGTTAAATGTAGCACACATTCTATTCATGGGAGCATTTCTAAAATAGTTACCATTTGCATTCATAATGCAAAATATTGTCATACGTAAATAAATGTCCAAGAAAGGACCCGGGTTAGGTATCTGATGCACAATCACCTCTGACAAATGCCACATGACACTATTTTGGTGCGTAGAACCAAATGAAAGAAAAAACATGTACCATTTCACTGATTTCGATATGCTGGTAACGAACCTGGGGCGCGAACACGATTCTCCATAACGCATAAGTAGCGTTATTGTTGTGATTGAAGCTTCCGCAGGGCTTAGTTGGAGGTTGATTATTCAGTTTTTCGGGGTTTCCGCCGCGTCGTCCCATCTTGAGAACGATATTTCGCCGGCTATCCTGCAGGCTTCCTCAGGTCGAAGTTGCAACAAGTGACGACCAAGTGACAACAACAAGAACCTGTCGCTTGGACCTCTGTAAGCCCACAGGATGGCCCGCAAAATATCGCCCTCAAGATGGAACGACGCGGCGGAGACCGCAGAAAACCGAAGAATCAACCTAGGATTTTTGTTATTTTTCAATTGCGGTCTTGCGAGCAAAAACTTTATCGTCACTCTTCAAATTTTTTTCAGGTGCTGAAAGAGCATGGTATGGAGACTAGGGTTGTATGGGGCAGTAACGTGGACCCTAAGGAAGGAGGACGAGAGTGGGCTGCAGGCATTTGAGATGGGGGTGTGGAGAAGGATGGAGAAGGTGAGATGAACGGAGAGAAAGACTAACGAGGAAGTGCTTGAGATTGTGGTCGAGGAAAGGAAACTTTTGAATGAAATCCGGGATAGGCAGGGTAGATGGCTCAAGGATGTAATAAAGGGCGATGGGTTGCTCATGAATGTGATAGAGGGAAGGATATTGGACAAGCGGAGAAGAGTAAGAAAGAAAATAGGTTTCATGGACGGGATGAAGAAGGGTAGACCATATGCTGATGCCAAAAAGGATGTACTAGAGGGAGACAAGCCCCTAAATGTATAGAAAACTGGGAGGAGATTTTCTGAAATTCAACAAAACCTACCTTTACCGGTGAAATACTTTTAATCGACGAAGTGCATTCTGAGATTAATGACTGTGAGAATCGTCCATCTATTTGCGTTTTGGATAGTAACGACAACATGCATGAAGGAACTATGATCACAAACCTGTTCCTCGTTGGTCCTAAAATTGCATTATTTCCGACATGGACACCATGGAATTCCAAAAGAATATTAATTTCAGATAACTAGCGCTATAATTTTATGCACCGTTAACAGTCAAATCTTCAGGAACATAATTTCTCTGGTCAAGTTCCGGTTCCTCTCAATAGTCTTTACTAATATCACAAAAAATTAATCTCTTTTCATTCAAAAACACAACGCAGAATACTTCACCGCACACCGTTACTTGCACTTTCCTGAATTACTCATGAAAGAGCTTTTTAATTTTTTTTTTAGCTTTGGCTAGACTCGGAAAGTCGGTATATCTTGGGGTATGTTACTGAAAAATAGGGAGGTGCAAGGTAGGTTTTGTGTGAGATATGATACGTGCCGATTTTAACGTGAACATAATTATGGTTGGAATGGGAGTGAATGACGGGTTAAATGAATGAAAAAGTGAATTTCGGTATATGTGGGAGAATATGTTTGCATAGTGATGGTTGCGCAAATATTCGCATGTTTGGCTTAAAGGTGCATCTACACAGAGTCGACCTTATTAAACAAACCACGTAACCTTAAATGGTTAGCGAGTTAAGTTTGTGGAATATTGAGTTCGTACAATTTCGACGGTTAATGTCATTCTCAGGCCCTGAGATGTCAGGTCATGTGATATAAAAATGTATTGTGGAAAAACAAAGTATAACCATTTAATTCAAAATGTATCGCAAGTTCCATAAAGTCACGGCGGAAAATGCCAGCTGCACATTCCCTACTCTTTACAGATACAAAAAAACTGATTATTTATTACGTGAAAGGAGGTTTTAATACGACTTGCTTAGAAAAATAGAACCTATCCCTCATTAATCTTCCATCTCCCTAAAGAGGGTGTGATAGAACTGTTCACGGGCCATACACCAATAGCTTTGGGATAAAAACCCAAAATCGTATTTATGGAGTTACTTGGTTTCATATTGAGATGAAATAAGATCACTTTGTTAAAAATCCACACAAAACAAAACTTTAATGGTATACGCCCGACCGGTTTCAACACTTTCGTGTCATTCTCAAGGGGCAATATTTATAAATATATAATTATAAGGGTATATAAATATAAGGGACAAATTTTTGTGTGGATTTTTACAAAGTGTTCGTATTTCATCTCAATATGAAACCAAGTAACTCCATAAATACGATTTTGGGTTTTTATCCCAAACCTATTGGTGTATGGCCTGTGAACAGTTCTATCACACCCTCTTTAGGGAGATGGAAGATTAATGAGGGATAGGTTCTATTTTTCTAAGCAAGTCGTATTAAAACCTCCTTTCACGTAATAAATAATCAGTTTTTTTGTATCTGTAAAGAGTAGGGAATGTGCAGCTGGCATTTTCCGCCGTGACTTTATGGAACTTGCGATACATTTTGAATTAAATGGTTATACTTTGTTTTTCCACAATACATTTTTATATCACACGACCTGACATCTCAGGGCCTGAGGATGACATTGACCGTCGAAATTGTGGTCGTGAGATATTAAAATCTATTGCGGAAAAACAAAGCATAACCACTTTATTGAAAATGTATAGGAAATGTTAATTAGGCCGGCGATAACTTCAAGAGCGCATAGAATGCAAGTTTTCTACGAGCTGCATAAAATAAAATATGAAATTATGAAGCTTCAAACATAGATACATCTACATTATACCCCGCGAGCCGCCTCTTGGGCGTGAGGCAGGGGGTGTTAGGTCAGCAGCCATGTAAAGGTGTACGTTTTTTGGAGGTGAAAAGGTGACATGTATCATAGGAGTGTATTTAGTGGAGCTCGATTTTTATTGTGGACGCTTATTATTTGCGGAAAGAACGAGTTTGGTACCTATCTGTTCGGCAGTGTATCCTCTTATTTTATCGCATCTGTCAGACCTAGAAATGTAGTGAGGAGTCATGATAATATTCTCTATGTTGTTCTGAAAAATATCAGTTCTGAATTGATCAAGCAAACTAAGCCTAGCGTGTAGCCTCCGAGTCTCCAGGGGCTCCCACTTTAATTCCTCTAAAAGTTGCGAGACACTATATGTACGCTCGTAGAAGTTTTTAACGAAGCGCTCAGCTTTTTTTTGTATTTTATTAATTTATTTGGTTAAATCTTTATGTCTAGGGTCCCAAATGCTCGCGGCGAATTCGAGGTGTGGCCTAACCAGAGCGAAGTAGCATCTTTCTTTTACTTTTTCATCCGAGGACCATTTTCATCCACCCACAGTATAGGTATGGCATTTTTGTGATGACTTTCGCAGAAAGTGAACTGTGGTGCATTTGCTGATATTTAATCCTAACCCCCACTCCTGGCACCACGAATGAACGTTGATAAGGTCCGACGACACAGCTTCAAAGACCGCGTCTTCGCTCTTTTCACGGTAGATAACTGTATTGCCTGCAAATAATCTTAATTTACTGATACAAGCTGCCTGGTAAAGCGTTGCCAACAATAGGCGGAACAAAACACCGCGGTAACTGAAATATGTCACTCCAACGTTTCCGATGTTAACTGTCTAAATTTTATGAAAACAAAAAGTTTATAGAACGAAAAGCAAAAGTTAATATGGGCTCACATTTGTCGTGCATGAGAATGAAGTGCGTGGTTTGATTGCTTCCCTTCTGTGAAGAATCGGCCTGATTTTGACCAAGTTTCCGTCTGTTCTCGACTTGACATCTTATGCCAGCAGCACTCACTTAATCCTGCTTTGGGGCGAAGAGAAATCATCGGACACCATTGAGGCGTGTGTCCGTCATTGCGGCATTCCACAGCGAACTTACTTCTCACCACACGTAATTGCCTAAAGAGGAACTGAAAGCGGCTAAATCGAGAATCGATCTTGGAATGTGAAACTTTCTACTTCCATCTTAGAAAAACTATTGCCGCTTTTCTCGAGTCTTAGAAAAAAACGCAAATTTCTTGCTCCAGACGCGGAGTAAGAAGGTTCAAATCCCTGGGAAGTTGCTACTTGCAGGAAAGCGTGGGCACTGTGAAATCCACGACCTGGGTGGTCTCATTCCGCCAGTGATTCCCACGGGTGAGATTCAACTAATTGCTTTCACGTAAGAGAGCGGAAAGATCGGGAATCGTGAATCATCGTCGTCCTGCCTCTGCGTATAGGTACAGAAATAAAACCCTTTCGCGAAATTTAATTCCTAATAGAAGCTTAAGTGTGCGAAGCTTTTATTATTAAGAAAATTAACCAAGTTTATCAATCACTACGTTTACCAATCGAACTCAGATCGATATGAACACGGACCGATCTGAACATTCTAAGCCAGCCGAATCAGATCGCCTGGTTTACCGATGCGTAATTGATTTAAATATCGATTTGAATCGGTTCGTACCGATCTGAGATCTCACACTGGTAGAGAAAGAGGGGCCATATTCGGCAGTTCTCTTACGAAGAGGTAAGTGAAAAGAGCTCCTCTTTGCGAAACCAGCGCGAACCAGAGCGCTCTGATGGTGGGTTTGTTGAGAGGCGGGCAGTCGGGGTCCAAAGCGGCTGCCGAGCTAGGAGTCCATCTTCACCTTCCTCACATATGAGCATTCTTTACAGATGGCTAAGAAGGGCAAACGAGGATGAGACATCCCAAAGTACGCGCTCGATCTGGGAGGCCCCGCTGTATCATACGAGACGTGGATGAGTCAGTATTTGCATCAATGATGGATTCTCATTTGACGGTTGGTGCCATACCAACTCTTATAAGGGATTTAAGACTACAGTATAGTTAAAAACAAACAGTGCTTAGTATATTTCACGAAGCAGGCCTGCGACACTATCGTCCGGCCCAAATTGACCGTGGACCAGAAGGCCGCCCGTTTGGATTCTATCACAAAAAATATCACAAATGATTAAGCCTTTCGGGACCTCACCATGTTCAGCGATGAAAAGTTTTTCCAGAGTAATGGAGACGGAAAAATTAGCCCGTGGCGTCCAAGAGGAACTCGATTACTAAAATCACTGACAATTTTAATCACCTTTTTACTTGTAGATGTTTGGCATATGCATTGTCGCGTTTCTTTTTTTAATAATTACGCTATTACTTATTTGTGACTTAATAGCGATATGTGTTCAACAGGTGAGATGCTGGTAATTAAAGGAGTAAATATGGTACTTAATCCTTTTCAATTCTCTACCTCAAAGTTGTTATTATATTGCATTTTTTTATAAATAATCACGAAAATGGTTTCACAACTTTAGTATACCATACACTGAAACAATAATACTGTCCAATGGCTTTAGTCAATATATCTCATAATTGTCCATTAGGCGGTCAACTTAAAACATCAGCCTTTGGTACCCGAAAGGCCCTCTGGTTCGCTGAGCTCAGACGATTGCAGTCCCCATTCTCCTTCATACATAGGTTGGAGCTCGTTTTCCCATGCATTCGTCTTCTTCATTCTACCTCCCTGCGACTTCACTCGTATAATCACTCAATCGTTTACTCCATTCAATATTGCCTTTTCACCACATTTCCCTTCTTACTTCTTTCACCGAATACATCCTCAAGGCCGAGTCAAGGAGAAACTCAGTCCTCGCCTCTGAACAAGAGTACTCCCATAATTTAGTCCCACTTAACCAGGCGCTTTGTCTGATGGAAAATGGAAAGTGTACCTGCAAATCCTCATGCTACCAGAGACCACCTAGGATAGCCAACGTAGTTCGAGCATCGACAGCGGACCTATACGAGCCGCTTGTCTAGCGTATCGCGATACTTTTTGAAGTGACTGTACGTACTATGCAAAAGGAAATATTAATTTCTCTTCTCAATGGAAATTTCTTTTAGCTTAATCCAACGGATCATTAACATCCTACGGATTAAGCTAAAAGGTTCAAGTATCCATTTTAAGTTAAGTTAATTTTTTAGTTTAAAAGTTAAAAAGTTGATTTTAATATCTTACGCTCACCAAATAATTTTTCGATGCCTTTCTAAGAATAACGGTGCCTTCATACGAACGCGAATTATATTCCCAACCGCCCACAATACGAGACTTGACGAGGGTTAGCACGGAGCATCGTGTCAACATCATCTTCATCTACATAATACCCCACGAGCCGCCGCATGGGCGTGTGGCAGGGGGTGTTAGGTCACCAGATCATGAATGCTAATGACAAAGCAAAAGCAGATGAAGACTGTGAATGTTTCTTATTCCTATGACGACTGTCCAAGTGCTTAAAAATAATAAAGAAATAGCCAAAAATTTCAAAAAATGCAAAATTTTAAACATATATTAAAAAAATAAATGCAATTTGAAACAAAGTTTTTCTGAAAAAAATAATGGATCTTTTTTGAGTAAGAAAGACCATTTCCATATTTTAAAAATAGTTTCTCGTGTATCCATATTGAAATGCCCATATTCCATATTGATGCACTTAACAAAGATAACAAAGGTTTTTTAAATATTGTCCTTGATTGGAGAATATAATGTAAGAGGAAAATAAGGAGAAAATGAATGAAAATTTTTAGCAAACTATCGAATATTGACGAATTATCGAACTGAAAAATGTCATCATCCATTAGATTAACAAATATCATAGTTAACAATAGTTTTAATCAAAAAAAGAATCCCCCAGGGGTACCAAAATTTACATTTAAAAATAACTTAGAATGTCTCCATTATAAGTACTTTGTACATTACAATACTTTGCCTATATGTTACGTATTTTTGTAAATATATTATGCACGTTTCACAGCTTTACTGAATCGTCAGTAAGGCTATGAACCGCCTTTTCTGGGTACAGTGAAACGCGATGATTTCTCTTTGTCCCGAGCCAGGATTGAGTGAGTGCTTGCATAAGATGCCAACTCGAGACAAGATTGGACGTCTAGGTCAATATCTTGGCCGATCCCGCACAAAATGGAAGCCATCGATAACACACGACCATGAAGTTGTGAAACGCGTCACAGAAATTAAATAATTGTTGAAAAGTGCTAAGTATCCTTTTCAATGTGGATACTAATGTTAAATTCTTCCACAAGGTGACGCCTGATGTCGTCGAGATTAGTTTTTAGGGTTTTAGCCATCAAAAGTATGTGTGTTTTATTTTTCTCAAGGGGGTGAATACTGGTCTAGTTCTATAAACCCACTTGTACGAGGGTTGTTTTTAAAGTAAGTACCGTTATGAAATTCAGCCAATGCAGTGCTGCGGTTGGCATTTGGCCCATGAGCGCCGTGTAACTACATCTGATAGGAAGCCACATACGCCGTTACGGAAACCTTCGGCCGTATTTACGTTTGTTTATGAGTATTTGAATTGCTTCCGTCGTTTGAGAATCCCGCCGACTGTGAAATACGCGCTGTGATACGCTTTCTTAGTGCTTAAGGAGGTTCCACCGAGAAACGAAGTAAATGTCATCTTCATGAAAGTTTCAAAATAAGCCCTTCTTATTGCACTCTATCGATTGCCGTTGAAAAAAATTAGGCTTTCCACGCTATATTTCTCGGAAATCGCATTTTAAAATGAGAGAATTTCTATAGGATCTTATGGCAATGCTTGCCTGAGTAGAAGAAATGCAGATTACTATTCGAATATAAATGTCGTTTTGACAAAAAAGTGATATAAGGTGCGCCACAGTATAAGAATCATGATAATATTTTTAAAAAATGTACCCTTACCACGCTGGTTTAAATGATATTAACATATTTTTGCAACAAAAATAGCATAAATCACGTAGTTACTAATATGTGGCGCTGCAGGTTGATTCCACATCAGGGTCGATTTATTCGATATGTTGCACCATCGATAGGCGATAGACTCGAGAGGTGAAGAATCGAGATATCGAACGACCTTGATTCCACATCGGCAACGCTGTGCGGCTGTGCCGTGACGAAACGAGTGATTTTCGAGCAGACGGCAATTTACAATGAACTTTGTGGAGCTGGATTTTTTGTGCATTGACGCAAAAATTTAATACATTGACAAAAAAGTATTAGAAATTGTCGTTGTTCCGGTAATGTTGTCCGGGTTCCCTCGGCTTGGCAGGAAATTGATAGCTTCCATTGAAACGAAGGTTATCTGAAGATATGTTATAATACTCACGGGTATTTATATAATTGAATACATAAATACAGTAATGTATTACACAAATATATATGTATAATATTAACGATTTCCTGGAAAGCAGTCACTAACAAACTCAAACACACGCCAACACGAGGGCAGGAAAACAAGTGAACGCAGTAATTGAGCAGTGTTGCACTTACCACCGTTGCCAAGTCGTTCTAACACATGATTTTTACCCATTATATTTAAATAAGGAGTTATATTTCCATGTAAATACTTTGAAACTTATTTTTAAATTATGGAACACATTTCAGATCACGAAATAGCGGTGATGAGCTCAAATTTATTGTCAGAGCAATTAAACGTGGCAACGAGTTGCCAGCCAGAAACCGAGATCAAAATAAGCTACTGATGAGTTTTAAAAACTGTTTCCCACTTTTAAGTGCTTCGATACAACTTATTCACAAAGTTTTTAAGTACTTGTTTAAATACTATAGGTGACTACGTAAGGTAATGTTTTTTAATCGACATCTTAAAACACTTGAGAAGATGGATTTTTCACCGGCTTTTGACGCACCGAGCGGCAGAGGAACCTCCTTAAGGCCCGAAAGTGGCTGAAATTCATCGTCAGATCAGTGAAGTGTACGAAAAAAATGACGAGCGATGGAAAGGTACGGAAATGGGTTGGAGCTTTTAGATAATCCAAAACAAAAAGCGTGGCATGCTGAGTGAGGGAAGCGTTTTGCTCCATGACAACGCTCGCCCACACGCGGCTAATCAAATTCAAGATCTCATCGGATCATTTGGCTGGGAACAACTTGATAACCCTCCGTACAGTCCCGATCTAGTGCCCAGTGACTACCCCCTGTGTTTACATTTAAAGACGCATCTGTGTGGTCAGCGCCACGACGACGATGATAAGGTCAAAACGACCGTGTTGAAGTGATTGTCAAATCAGGCGGAAGAATTCTATTAGTATGGGGTTCAAAATCTGGTTCTACGATGCGATAAGTGCCATAATATTAGGGAAAAGTATGTGGAAAAATAGATTAAAGTGTAGGTTTTCATGTAAAAACAAAATTGTTAAGAAAAGTATACTTGTTTCATTTTTATTTCAAAACGTTACTTACTTAATAAACACGCCTCGTATCTTAATCTTCTAGAGTACTTGGTGAATTAGGTACGGCTGTGGGTGGCACTGTTGAAAGAACTTGGGAGGCAGACCAAGGGCAAGTCGAAAACAGGAAGTGGCCGTCATCATTTTGGTTCCATAATTAGAAGGCAGGGGCATTGCACAACGTGGCTGAACTATTGCGTATAACTTTTAGAGAATGCGATGCAACATTACCAATCACGCGCATGAAAAATAAGTCTCTCCCCGAGAATAGAATGCCGCAACCAAGCGTGAACTTGACCCAAAAGTCGTCCGGTTATCTCTTCAAAAATGAGTTCTTGCTCATTACATCCCCTCCTCCCTCGAGATATTAAAGGGCAGAGTTCGCCGGGAAGAATATGACCTTGAAACCTTACACTTCCGAAGAAAAAGAAGGATTTTTTCCCCCCGATTTATTGATTCATCGGCTACCCAAATGAGCTGAGATGTGAACGGAATATAGCCTAATAAATTCAGGCGTCGTAAACGACAAACACTTAAAATTCGTAAATACCCAATTAAAATTTCAAGCTGACATGAAATTTTAACGATCTCTCTCTCTCTCTCTCACTCTCTCTCTCTCTTACAAATAGAGATTAGTTGAAAAATACACCGAACACATGCTTGCATCAGACTTTGATTCTAAATAAAATCATTCAGATGAAGAATTGAAGCAGCCGAAGTTATACAACTCTAGCCATCGTGTAGAATATAATAGATTAAGTTTTATAATACTCTAGGTTTCCCCGTTACAGTAAAAAAGAAAATATACATCAACTTCTCCTATAAACGAAACAAAGATCACAAAATATACCTGCCAACGTCTCACAGTGATGAAAAACAAAAATTTCACTGCCACAATAATTAACTCTAAATACAAAATGGAAAATATAATATCAATCAGAAAGATAAATAAGAAACAAATTAATAAAATCCCAGATCATTATGAAAACATACCATTTTATAATAGGATACAAATTTTAGTTAGACACATAAATGCTCTTTATAGTAATAATTAAATAGTTTTTCCTTAAACACAGACAGAGAGAAAGAATTTTTAAAATATAATGGCAAGGAATTCCAGATATTAGAATAAGAGATGAGAAAAGATTTAATGCAATAATTTGTCCGAGGTAGGAGGGGTCAGTTCTAATGGTTCTAAGAACAGAGAATAATTTGGAAGCATGGAAAAATGATAGACTGGATATTTATTGCAGACGAGAGTGAAGGGAAATGACCAAAGTAAATATCGAGTAGAATAAGGGCACAACTCTGAAACGTACGTACAAATGAAGAATGCATAAGCAATAACGCTTAATTTCAATCGACGATGCAAGATAAATACACGTTGCATCTAGTGAGCTGATTCTATCATTGAATGAATAATTAAACAATTTTCCAATAATGAATGCACATTTTAGGTGACGCATTCTTTTCTGCGTTATCTATGTTGGAAAATAAGGATTTAATCGGTATTAAGAGGGAAGTATCAGCAAATAGAAATTTCATTATATCAAAGAGCTTTTAATATCTTCCTTGATTAGAGAACATAATGTAAGTAGAAAAGGAGTGAATGAATGTGAATTTTCAGTAAACTGTCGAATATTGAAGAATTATCGTTGAAAATTGACATTATGCATTAAATTTAAAAATTTCACCGTTAACAATAGTTTTAATCAGAAACGAATCCCCAAGGGTAACACAGTTTAGATTGAAAGATCACTTAGAATGTCTTCGTAATAAATTTCAGTTATAGTCCATGTTTTAATGGTGATTATCTTTTCTTAGGACATTTTATGTAAGTTGTTAGGGCTAGCATGGAGGCGAACTTTGATCGATCATATTCTTCGCTGGCAAAATACTTGCCTCTGGCAAAATTATCCATAGATCCGTACTACCTCTGTGAATCAACGCGTTCTTTTAAAATTGAACAATCTCTTCGTATATTATTTGGAGAACATTTGAAGAATTTCTCTTCCTTTTCCTCTACGAATTCCCTCCAAATTCCCAAATAATTGACCATTGTAAGCGTAGCCTCTAGATTTGTCGGATTTGACAAGATCTGACATGAATCTAGCTCTTTTGTCAATAGCAACCCGTTATCCGGTAAAAAAATATATATCATTTTGTCGGAGGACATTTTGGAGGATCTCTCCGCCTTTCCGTGGGCAAACTTATTCTATATCCCCAAACAATTTAGCAAAGAATGCGCAGCCTCTAGATTTGGCAAACTTTGACAACGATTGACAGGAATTCAGCTATTTTGCCAATAGCAACCCATTATCCAGTATAGAACATATACTGAGTTTTTGAAGCTGGACCTGCGAAGTTCATTTTCGACGCGATATGGTAACCACAACACCCTTCGAATGTGAGAAACCTCTCGTTTTTTTCTGTTTGGAGCGACTATGGCCTTATCGCAGAGATCGCAAAGTCATGACTTATATTGGCCATAATTTTCAATACCCTGTCATATCCGTCTGACTTACGTAATTAATGTGTTGTCGGTCACATTCTGAAGGATGACGACTCAATTTGTTTGGGGCAAAGCATTTCAGGCACCACTAACTTGACTGCCCCAAAGAAATGAGGGGATTTAGTGAGTTTGGTGGCCAGAGTATTGATTTCATATCCTATATTCCCAGGTTTGATTCCAGATAGCGGTCGATACATTTCAGAGGAATCTCAATTTTATCCATTAGAATGAAATGGTCATAGTTAACAATAGTTTTAATCAAAAACAAATCCCCAAGGGTACCACAGTTAGCAGTGAAAAATTACTTATAATGTCTCCATTATAAGTTTAAATTATAGCCCATGTTTTAATGGTGATTATCTTCTCTTAGGATATTAAATGGAAGATGTTTAGGCTAATGTGGAGGCGAACTCTGATCAGCCATATTCTTCGCCGGAGAAATACTTGCCTTTGGCGAAATTAACCTCAGTTCCGTACAAGCTCTGTGAATCAATGCGTTCTTTTCAAACTGAACAACCAAACCAAAATCGGATGGTGTACCAAGGGGTGACGACATTCTAAGAATGGTGATGGAGGGCATAATAGCAAAGAAAGCGGCAACAATAAATTTGTGATGGTTGTAAGGGGACACAAATGATACGAAAATTTAAAAGAGGATTGTTATAGGAAATTACTGTCCTAAATCAATGCGGAGACATTGACAAGATAGAGAAAAGGCTCAATTGTCATCTCAAGGTACTCCGAAATCAATGTTAAAAAAGAAAAACCTGCCATTTATTTCACAAAAAATGTGAGATGACTAATAACGGCATTTTTCATTTCCCTATAAAGTCTGTAACTTTCTTGCCAAACCACTATTCATTTGAAAGAAAACTGCGCCATCATTTACTTTCTCATCATCATGAGACGCTAAATAATTGATTAACGAGTGCCTGTCGTCAACTCAGATGGAGATAATCAGTGGAAATTACTACCACATCTACTTTCCAATCTGTTCCATCCCTTGATCAATGTCATTTATAATTTTATATTTAAAAATCAATTAACTTTCTTCACCAATATAATATATATAATAAGATAACATATAAAGATTCTCGAATATTTGGTCTTTCATGCATTTAACTCACAGCCAACGTTTCGCCAAATATTTTGGCATCCCCACAAACATACATATTTGCGACACAAAACAAAGAGACAGCCAAGTAATTATACAAATATTGGTACAAAAATTGAGGAATCGAAAATTTACCTATCATTGAGCTTAATATTGAAAAATAACAAAGTGATTAACAGCTCTAAACAGAAAAGAAATATTTTTTTAACAACCAACAATCAAATGAACATAAACCATTTACAAATTTTGAAAAAAATAACGAGGACGCCAATATATTTGGCGCCTGGAGCCTCGGGTAAGATTTTTATCCTCTCCTGGCGATTCATCCGAATGAAATTTCATCTCACGTCTTCCATTGGGTGAGAGGCTGAATTCGGGCCGATATTTCTGCACTGGAGCTTCTTTCGCCGGGCAGATTAAAATTCGTCTTATAGAAAACTAGCACAAAATTCTGAATATTGCCCTTCAAGAGCAAAGTGTGCCTAATGTGACAGTACTGACACTCGGTCTGTATTCATCACAAGCGTCAATGAAGGTAAAGAATTCCTTTCTGATTCTACAATAGTGGGAGGAATAGCTTGTAACTTTTCATGAAGAAACTACAGATTTTCTCCTCTCTACTCACGTATATATGAAAATAAACCAGAGCTCGTGCTATTATTCAATCTAAAATATAGGG
The DNA here is from genome assembly GCA_963169105.1 of Ceriagrion tenellum. NCBI lineage: Eukaryota > Metazoa > Arthropoda > Insecta > Odonata > Coenagrionidae > Ceriagrion > Ceriagrion tenellum. The sequence continues at coordinate 33,765,811 of OY720637.1, forward strand.
ATGCCACATCGATGTATCAAACTTCTCGATGTTTTTTTGCCGAGCAATCGAAAATATCGAGAAGTAAAATAATCCGATGAAAATTGAGTGAGTGGCGAGTACTTTAAAAACATCGAAAAATCGATAACTCGACGTTTTTAAGTCGATGTAGTATCCCTATGCAACATCGATATCTATGTATCGGAACATTCGATGTTTTTTTGCCGAGAAATCAAAAACATCGAGTAGTAAAATAATCCGATGAAAATTGACTGAGTGGTGAGTACTTTGAAAAATATCGAAAAATCGCCTATTCGATGTTTTTTTAGTCGATGCGGGCATCCCTGCACCGAGCATTGGTCCGGTTTAGGGATGCCAATTTACAACGATGTATCGGACTAATCGATGCTTTTTGGCCGAGATATCGAAAACATTGAGTAGTAAAATAATCCGATGAAAATTGAGTGAGTGGTGAGTACTTTTATAAACATCGAAAAATCGACTACTCGATGTATTTTAGTTTATTTGGTATCCCTAATGTGGCATCTCAAACACATATTTTGTATCGATGTTAATCCATATACATATTGTACTGTCACAACTGGTGAAGGAAGTATCATTTAACCTAATTATAACTTCATCTCTCAATCAAACAATTATGACAACTGATCCACTAGAGTGCAAGGTTATTGAGTTTATGGCAAATTCGCATAACGCACCAGCATTGTGGGATGTCATTCAAATATTTTGAATTTTTATCTATTCTAAATAAGCTTAATTAGAATAAAATCCGATCCAATGTTCTAATCAATGAATCCGGACCGGTTCAATACTTTAATGCAACTGCGCCACAACCTAATGTATGGCGCCATCTGTCAAAAAAAGGCGGCCCCACTAGAAACGTCAAACCGGAGTGCAGCCCTTGAATAGGGATGGCAAAAAATTCTATAAATTGATTAATCAGTCACTTTATCAATTATAAAAACATTCGATTAATCATTCGATTAATTGGTTACGCGTTGAAGGTTATTCGAGCTTCCCACCGGGTCAAACTCTCCATCTCGGCCGACGTTTCGATGAACGAGTCGTCCATCGTCATCAGGGCAACTGTGTCTTTTTGTTGAGTTTGTTCATGCCCTGATGACGATGGACGACTCGTTCATCGACACGTCGCGGTCGGCCGAGATGGAGAGTTTCACCCGGTGGGAAGCCGGAATAACCTTCAACGACTACATACGCCGGGAAAGGCTTAGACCTAATTGGTTACTTATTATCATATGATAAATCGATTCAATGGAAGAGAGAAATCGATTATTTTCACCGAATGATTAATTGTTGCATTCTCTAGGGATGGCAAAAATAATATTAATCGATTAATCAATCATTTGATAATTGATAAAAAAGTCTATTAATATTTCCATTAATTGGTTACTAATTACCATACGACTAAACGAAAGGGAAAAATGGATTCCACCGATCGATTAATTTTGCCATACCTTCACCAGGTGAAATACTCGAGATGAAGCTAGGTAAGGAGTTCCAATTAAAAAAGTCTGCATTTTTTCAAATGATTTAAATGCTCATATGCTGAGGCGTAAAAGGATATACTAAAGATACAAGAGATAGGTAGGCCGCTTAAAGTGTAGAAAACCGAGAGGAGATTTTCTGACATTCAGCAAAACCTTCCTTAACTGATAGGATACTTTTTTTTCTAATGTTCATTAAAGCCTCTCCTAATTGACGAACTGCCGATTACCATAGTTGTCGTTTTAAGTTATCCTAGTGCCCAAGGTAGAGCATGAAAATATGTTTCACTCACCCATACCCAAATACTTAATTCAAATCTCGTTTATTCAGCGTTCAATCTTCAAGTATAGGGTATCAAGTCGTGTAAAATTCACTAGGTCTTCAGTACTTCAGCACAGTACTGCACACATTCTTCAAGAAGAGTACAATTCCTCAAATCGTCGCCCTCTTCTTATTTCCCCCTTCTCATTTCATGCGTATTTCATGCATTGTTTTTTGTTGGTGTTACATTGGCTTAATCTGTCTGTAGATTTTCGCCGGTTTTTCACACGCCTCTTCATGTGTGGGTGTTCTCCTGCAGGCCTTAAATTAGCCAGAATAAGTTTCCACGGTCAAAGAAGCCTGGCGTCTCGGTCCACGTGCCGGACCATCCTGGCCAGCGATTCGGTTAACGCTGGAAGTCCGAACTATGTCCGAATTATGTAACACTTCTCACCAATGGAAACGGAACAACCAAAAACGAAAGCAACAACTTCCTTGCTCGACATTCCAGTTTCTGCCCGAGCATCTCAAAGTCCTAGGAAGGGCATTTTTTTCATTCAAGAGGAATGAGAAAGCGCTTGCGTAAGTGACTTGAAAGAGCAGAGAAGAATGATGAGGGGATGAATCGCTTGGGGTCATCATCGTTGAATCAGCAGACGGGTCAAGACGATACGGGCACGGCAGACAAAACTGCATTTGGCCGAGAACTTCTGGGGAGCGGAGTTTACAGTCATCGCATGCAGCATGGGAAGATTCAATTACATTGTGGCGGAGACTTCACTGATGATACCTTTATTCATTCATACCAGTATTCTACCAGCTGATTGGTAGGGTTTAATAATAATAATAATAATTCGTCTTTATTACGAGCGAATTTAAGTCATTACAGTCTCCTCTTACAATTTACTCATTAGACGTACACAAACATGTCCTGGGTAGTGAATATTCTACCCAGGCTGAATTTGAACCCGCGACCCTCGGGATAGCAAGCGAGGACATCACCCCGCCGCCTACAGGGACAGTTTTTGAATAGTACTAAATAATAACACACACACACTCATAAATATTCAGACAGAAAGGTAGAAAGGAAGTGGATAGGAACACACAAAATCGATGAAAACAGTCTGCGCTAAAAAATGCTGGTTGGTCTTTTTAGAAGTAATTTGAAGATAGAAGTGGTCAAAATTAAATTAAATGCAAAAAAATTTAACCGGTGATCACTGCTAAGGGAGTGGATTCCGGTGCAACAATTAATTGTTCGGTGGAGTAACAATTAATCGTTCGGTGGAAATAATCGATTATCCTCTTTCACTATCAGCTAAAGAAGGGCTAAGACCCTAAACGTCCAAAGAAAGACTTTCTTTAGATCACTCCCGCCAATAGATCAATCTTAAATTCCTCAAATCGTCTCCCTCTTCTTATTTCCATCTTCCTATTTCCCTCTCCTAGTTTCATATGTATTTCATGCATTATTTATTGTTGGTGGTAAACTAACTTAATCTGTCTGTAAGTTTTCGTATGTTTTTCACACTCCCCTTCATTGGTGGGTGTTTTCTTGCTGCGGGTTTTTTCTTCAAGGATATCACCTCCGTATTTCCTTACGTTTTTTTCCACAAATGTATGTATCTTTCTTCACGATTATTTCATGCATTTTTCTGACTAGGGGTTAGATGGAAGAAGGAACAGATCGACTCAATCTCGCCCCTATAATGACGCATTATAATAATTATTTCGTCCAGAATCCCTATGTCCTCTTCCTTCCTCTACCATGCTTCCCCAGTGTTCACCCCTCCATTGCCCTCTTCAGCATTCCCTCTCCTCTCAATACGTCCTCCATTCATCTCTTCTGTCGCCTACAAACCCCCGCTACTAGCTTCCTCACCTCTCCAACAGTATAGGTACAATACCTCCTAGTTTACCCGTCTCGCCATCCAGCTCACCATCTCAATCCTTCTCCACACCCACATCTCAAACACATCAAGTCTAAGTACGTCTTCCCTTCGCAACAACTAAGGGCTGTATTCATAGTCGTTACCTGGGTGTCCCCCAGCCCCTTGGCTCAGAAATAGTATTCATAGTCGTTACCCAGGGGACTGTTGTCCCCTAACCCTCCCCCAGGCCGTCAATTTCCTGGGTAAGGCATGAAGCTTACCCAAAGCTCCCCTAACGCAGTACTTCTGCCGACGCGTGGGACGAATGGATACTACTGAACTAATGGCAGTACATGATAATATCAACATATTTCCATAGTAACGTCTTCTGTTTACAAACACGAGTACTTATTGAATCACCCTCGTATTCCTCATCATTCAAATTACATAAATATTTAAGTAATATTGAAATCATTCTCTCATATTCCTTCAATCATTTTTCATCAACATTTTGTAATAGTATACTGTATTAGTGTTTATAGCGTGCTTGGTTACGGTGAGAAATGAGCATCGAAAACATCGAGAACCATTCAGCGAAACCGTTCATATGTATTTTTGCGTGTGATTGTTGCCAAATCTCTTACCCAGGCGTCCCCTGGCTGGGTGTTACCCAGGTAAGGTTTATGAATCGCTCAGCGTAGGGGACCCCTAGGTGTTACCTGGCTAGGGGATACCCAGGAAACCCCTAGGAATACGACTATGAATACGGGCATAAGTCTCCGACCGATGGAGCGCCACGCTCCATATAAGGTATTCACCAGCCTTTACTTTAGGTCTCTACTCATCCCACCCTCATGAATTACTCCTCTGAGGAGAGTAAAAGTATTAAACTGGTTAAAACTTGGCAATTTCCACTGGATTTATTGTAGGTACTACGCGTTTCAGCACTGAAAATGCTCTATAGGTGATACCTTACAAGTCACTAAAAAGACTGACGAGATTCTCTAGGACAAAGAAAGCGAGGCTTGTGATTAAAGTTGGGAGGACACAAACTAGAGCAAGTAGAACAGTTTAATTACTTAGGTAGCACGCTAGAGGAAAACGGGCATAGTAGCAAAGACATACGGAAGAGAATAGCGCTAGCTAAGGAGACAATTAGTAATTGAAGAGAGTTGATGACGGGGACAATGGGTGAGGATGCAAAGAAGAGGCTGGTAAAGAGCTTGATATGGAGCGTAGCGTTGTATGGGGCAGAAACGTGGACCCTGAGAAAGGAGATTGAGAATAGGTTGCAGGCATTTGAGATGTGGGTGTGGAGAAGGATAGAGAAGGTGAGGTGGACGGATAGGAAGACTAACGAGGAAGTGCTGGATATGGTGGGCGAGGAATCTTTTGAATAAAATCCGGGATAGGCAGGGTAGATGGCTAAAGGATGTAATAAAGGGCGATGGGTTGATGAAGAGTGTGATAGAGGGAAGGATGTTGGGCAAGCGGGGTAGGGGAAGAAAGAGAATAGGTTTCATGGACGGGATGAAGAAGGGTAGAACTTATGCAGAGGCGAAAATGGATATACTAGAGGGATATAGGCCCCTGAACGTGTAAAAGACCGGGAGGATATTCTCGGACGTTCGGCAAAACCTACCTTTACCGGTAGAATAAATAATAATAATATTTTAAATGACTCGTTGAATGCATCAGTTTTTGAGAGGGCATTCCTAAGTAAAATCTGGCCTTAGAGAACTCTCTGACATTCAACTAAACCTACCTTAACCGGAAGAATACATTATAATAATCTTTTTAGTGACTCGTTGAATGCATCAGTTTTTGAGAGGGCATCCCTAAGTAAAATCTGGCCTTAGAGAATGACCTATTCTGGTGCTCACTACATTAGATTGGACAAAGGCATGTATTGGAAGAGGGCGATTCGACTCCTAAATATTCATTCGACAATTTCAATTCGCAGAGCATTGGAATTTCGAAGGAAGAGGGAGAAAAAATAAAACTGAGAATCAAAGCGCGGTACTCTCATATCAGTCGTATTTTACCTTTAAATCGTAAAGGGAAAACTGTGAACGAACAAAATTTTTTGAACGAGTATTTCCTGATTCAATGCATTCATTTTCGGCGGTTACCTATCAATTGTATATCCCAAGTCATATAATCGGAGTCGGATTTGGGCAATATTGCAACAATTTCATTTCGTTCGAATGAAAAAAATCGCAGTTCGCTCATCTTTACTCTATAAGATTCAAAACTGCCAAGTTAAATTGCTTTCCTTCCGTGAACATCACTAATAATGCATTAATGTACATTGAGGGCTGTATTCATAGTCGTTACCTGGGTGTCCCCCAGGTGTGGGGGAGCCCCTTGGCTCAGAAATAGTATTCATAGTCGTTACCCAGGGGACTGTTGTCCCCTAACCCTCCCCCAGGCCGTCGATTTCCTGGGTAAGGCATGAAGCTTACCCAAAGCTCCCCTAACGCAGTACTGCTGCCCACGCGTGGGACTAATGGATACTATTGTACTATTGGCAGTACACGAAAAAATCAACATCTTTCCATAGTAACGTCTTCTGTTTACAAACACGATTACTTATTGAATCACCCTCGTATTCGTCATCATTCAAATTACATAAATATTTAAGTAATATTTTAAACATTCTCTCATATTCCTTCAATCATTTTTCATCAACATTTTGTAAAAGTATACTGTATTATTGTTTATAGCGTGCTTGGTTACGGTGAGAAATGAGCATCGAAAACATCGAGAACCATTCAGCGAAACCGTTCATATGTATTTTTTGTTAGGGATTGTTGCCAAATCTCTTACCCAGGCGTCCCCTGGCTGGGTGTTACCCAGGTAAGGTTTATGAATCGCTCAGCGTAGGGGACCCCTAGGTGTTACCTGGCTAGGGGATACCCAGGTAACCCCTAGGAATACGACTATGAATACGGGCATAAGTCTACCCGATTAAAAAAAAGCCACCGTAGGTTATTTTATAGCATGAGAGTGCCAAACGCTTTTATGATAGCTAGGACAGACAATATTTCTCGTAACCTAAGGCTAATTTACTCCAAGGTTTACAGGTACAAAAACTATATATATCTTATGGACGCATAAGTTTTCATGACAGGTTCTTGTAGCGCCATTTTTTGGAGCGCTAGAAACTAGCCTATCGCATAGACCAAGCATGTGGAGTCCTCCATAACACACACTCTTGCCGTGGTTTCCTGTGGTTTAAGTCTATATTCCATGATATTTTTGCAACTGCCTCATGCCTAACTTATAGTACTCGATTGAATGGGGATTTTTGTCTCTCTAGTGTAAGTAAGATAGTTCGAGGTTTCAAATTATCGGTAATTGAGGCAGTGTCAATTGTTTTCTTACGTGACGCCGTTAGGTGAGAGACTATCCTCCTGTGTTCAGACGCCTTATGCAGCCGCCTCATTGAGGCACAGGCGTTTCGCGGAATTCCATTCGTCTGCCTCCTAACCTTCGACGTACCAGAAGCTACAATCGTTACTCTCACCAGTTCAGCTCTGGGGGTCATGGCAACGCATGATCCCTTCCACCATGTCAAGGTTGTAGTCCCTGGGAAGGGGCTGTCCCTGGGTCGTATTACAAGTTCGCTGGTCTCCTCTGAATATACAACACAATTTGATCGGATGCCTTACGGCTGTATGTCTTCACATTGATGGTGGTTATTCGAAAGGAGAGAATAAACTTCTAAATCAGATTTCTCGCCAGTTACCCCCTTGTAATACATGTAGACTCTGTTTTCAGATATAAAGTTTTCAAAATAATGAAAAATGCAATGATTCTTGGCACACTCGCCTCTTGATACACATTTCTTTCATTCATTGTGTGCTAACTTACGGAAAGGTCATAACTATCATGACAGATAAAACTTTCACTTCACTTAAAACGTAATTTTTGCAGAATGACGGTAATTTCCTCTTAGTGCATTAAGGATTTGGAAATGTGGCTGTAGTAGTAGAAAATTCAATTGGAGAAGTATTAGCTTGTCTCTCAGTGTATGGTAGATATTCCCGTTGACATTTTAAGGTACTTACTGCTGACTCGTCCGAATCAGTTATATGATATCAGAGCCGATGGAGACAGGTCCACTCAGTAATTGATTATTCATCATTGGCTGGTTCTCACCTCGATGAAAAACACTCGAGTATGGAAGCAGAGAAATTAAAGAAATTCGGAATGATTTCAGAGGCAAATATGACGCAATGGATCCATTGTTAGGATTCCAAAGCGGCGCTGATCGATTCAAAATTAGGAACACAGACCCATCTTTCCTTCATCTACATTTTTTTTAATCGCATGATCGAAAATATTTTCACACTTTGCGAGGCGAGGGGTTGCTCATTAATGTGATAGAGAGACGGATGCTGGGCAAGCGGGGAAGAGAAAGAAGGAGAATAGGTTTCATGGACGGGGTGAAGAAGATAAGATCGTATCAAGAGGCGAAAAAGGATAAATAAGAGGGAGATAGGCACCTGAATGAGTAGAAAGCAGGGAGGAGATTCTCTGATATTCAACAAAACCTACCATAACCGGTAGAATACTTTTTTAAAAATCATTCTTCATCATTGAGGCGTCAACAATGAATAAGAAACAACTTTCTTACCAACTCGGACCAACAGTTACCTCGAAATCGGTACAGTCACACAGTCTTGAGTCAATGCCACTTTTTTTATCGCTCATGAATCATTTCAATGCACTATTGACAAAATGTAGAAATACCTCATCGCTTGCCTTGAACATCCCAGCGTCCCCTTAGCGAGACATTTCCTAATGTTCAATGAAATTATCTATACTTAACGATTATTTTATACTAATAAATTTCGGTTTTATCCTTAAGAGTCGACAGCTTCAAATCGTTTCATGACGCGGAAAATTAATTGACGCTGGAATAAAGATATCGCGAAAGCATCCACTGGTCGCGTTACAGCTCTCGCATAAGTTTCTGGCGCAGACCTGTGCGGCGAGAAGGGGAGGTAAAAGTGGAGGGGGCGATCGGAAAGAATAAAGGGGAAACAGGTAGGCGAGGAAACCAACCTGCTTGTCAAAAATGCACGTGGCTCATGCACGAAAAGTTAAACTGGTTAAAATCCACCGATCACAATGGCTCACCTAGTGCCTCACATTCAGGTCTCAATAGGAACTGAGTCAAAACGGGATGATTGGAAGTAGTGAGTCATCACGCTACTAAAAGCCCTTGCGTAATCTCGAAGTATTTTAAAAGTTCCGTAGCCTATAACCCTTATTCGTCCCCGTCTTAGCGCTAGGGACTTAAGGCAGTTAGAGCGAAGTATCATTTCACCTATAAATCAATGAATTATTCATCATCTTAAAGAAAAATATCTCACCCTTCCAAATATGTCAAAATATTAGTACCTTACCTAACTACTTTTCGAGATTTGCGGCGAAAAATACCAGTCATTTCGCTTGGGAAATGATACGTGTATGCACTCCAGAGAGACCTTTTTTGAAAAAATGAGGAATTTCTAAAACCTAGATCTCGTCAAAAGGTAAAGAGCGTGTAGTTTATATGCTTTCTCAACTATTTTTTTAGAATAAATCATATAGTTACCGCAGTATTTTTCCAGGATCAAAAAATACCTTCCGTTTTGAAGTAGTTTTAAACGTACCGCGCGAAAAAACAAGTCAAGTTGAAGACTAGTATAGATATTTTTCTTTAATTACTTATAATTTCAGTCACATAAAAGACAAAATATTATTACACTAAAGATAATATATTATATAAATAAATATTATTGCACCATTGATAAAACAATATTCAATATTTAATTCATGCTTCTTAAAGCCTCTGAAATCAAAACGTAAAATTTGAATATGGTCTCCATTATGACTAGGGGACAATCCACCTCAAAATACCGTAAGGAATAGCTATACCTACGAGGGATGCGGAAAAGGAAGCAAATAGTTTGGATGTGCAGCTATGGTCGGCTTTTAAACTTCTTTTTTTCCGCACAGGCGTGACGTTACGCTGATCTATATCTTCTATATATATAAAAACGAATGTATGTCTGTGTGTCCTGTATGCATTACTACACCGTTGATCCGATCGCCAAGAAACTTTGGAAAGTTGTTGAGTACACTCTTGCGAAGGTTTATGGTATAAAAATTTTTTAATTATCGCCCCCCCTCCCCCCCAAGGCCCTCTTAATCTTTCGAATACTTTTCACGCAACAACGCCCGACGGGTAAGCTAATAATCCTAACCTCAGTTTTAATCCTATCGTGCTGAAATTTTGCCGAGTAATAGTTCAAGGCAGGAGGAAAGTTATAGGCTACTTTAAAATGATCTCAGGGCCCATAAAAGTCCCATGGCCCTCTTAGGTGGGCCCTTTAGTTGGGAGTCTCAGGGCCCTTAGATGGTTCGCGGTACGTATCGGGTTTTGTGCAGTGGTTTCATTTTTTACTTTTTTAAATTATTTCCGCTCAAGATAGAGAGTTGGAATTTTTTAATTAAATGTCCGAATGAATGAAGTTTTTAATTCTGTCATTAATTATCCTTTTCACTTCGTAATTGACTGAAAATTGCGTTTTTAGCTGCAGAAACACATTTTTCAGTGAAATCAACAATACCATATTCGCTTGACAACCAGATTTCGGTTATTGCTGTTGGAATTCATATTGCTTAGTTGAGCCGATTAGGAATTATAAGCATTGGAATTTGTGCATCGGTTAATTATTTCGTTTTTTAAAACAACTTTAACTAAAGATATAGAGTTGAAATTCATTTTATCGCATACCCGAAAGCATGATACTACTAAAATTAGTGGTATCATGCCCGAAAGAATGAAGTTTCTCTCTTTTTCAATCGATTTTTTTTACGCATTTTCCTTGACAACCAAATAAACAAACAAAAATAAACAAACAAAAATAAACATAAAATCAAATCTTAATTAACGAATCGCCAAGAAACTTTAAGAAGTTGTTGAGTACACTCTTGCGAAGGTTTCGAAGGTTGAAGGTATAAAAATGTTTTAAATATCGCCGCTCCCCCCCCCCCTCAAGGCCCTCTTAATCTTTCGAATACTTTTCGTGCAACAACGCCCGACGGGTAAGCTAATAATCCAAACCTAATTTTTCAAATACGATCTTTATTTTAACCAATGAGAGATGTTCTTATTTTAACCAATAGAAATTGAGAAACCATTGAATTGTTGTGCGCTCGCCCCTGAAGGTTTCTGAATTATTAAATCCATTTTACATTAGGTGGAGCGCCAGTCGTTCCAAAATATTAGTGTTGGCACGCGAGCTTCGCAAAAAAGCGAGGAGCGGCAATCAAGCAAGCGAAGCAGATCGTTTACGAGTTGCTCAATCACGTGCATCAGAATGATATTAGTGAGACATTATTTGTTTTCAAAGGTACGTAATTTATTTTTGCGTAAAATATATTTTGGTGCAGTGGTCTCTTTGTCTGATTATTTTAAATTCTTCCATTCGATTTTCGTATATCCTTCGCTTTTTCCTAAAATCGTACATTTTAGCTCGAAAATCTTTAATGTTTGTACTGCTTCAGCAAAATAATATTTTATTAACTTGGAAGCCCCAGCATAGGCATGGAATGGAAACTCATGGCATCATTTGTACGTTACAAATTTCTGTGTAGGTACGAGGAATTCATTGGACTGAGTCTAAAAGTCGTCTAGGGACCAATTTTGATTCCGGAAAAGATTTGTGGGTCAAACCATGAAAAGTATAAAAATCAGTGGGGAATTCAGGATGGAGTATTTTATTTTTCAAATTTAAGTAGGCAATTGGAGGAATTTTGTACATGCCAATGTGTGTACTTTTTTCATGTTCAGGAAGCAGCATACTTTGTAAGTTTTACTCAGAATATTTATTGCACGACCGGTTTAGTTTACAAATTTAAGGCTGAAACTATTGAATTTGTTGAGTGTGTACTTTTTATATAAATGCCTGCTAAGAAAGAAAAAGAGGCAATGCAACGCATGCCGGGTACAGCTAGTAGTATATAAAAACGAATGTATGTCTGTATATCTGCCCTGTATGCATTACTACACTGTTGATCCGATCGCCAAGAAACTTTAAGAAGTTGTTGAGTACACTCTTGCGAAGGTTTCGAAGGTTTTAGGTATAGAAATTTTTTTAAATTTCGGCTCCCCCGCCCCCCCCCCCCCAAGGTCCTCTTAATCTTTTGAATACTTTTCGCGCAACAACGCCCGAGGGTAAGCTAATAATCCTAGCCTCAGTTTTAATCCTATCGTGCTGAAATTTTGCTGAGTAATAGCTCAAGGCAGGAGGAAAGTTGTAGGCTACTTTAAAATGATCTCAGGGCCCATAAAGATCCCAAAAAGGGGCCCTTAGGTGGTTCGCGGTACGTATCGGGTTTTGTGCAGTGGTTTCATTTTTTACTTCTTTAAATTATATCCGCTCAAGATAGAGAGTTGGAATTTTTTTATTAAATGTCTGAAAGAATGAAGGTTTTAAATCTTTCAATTAATTATCCTTTTCACTTCGTAATTGACTGAAAATTGCGTTTTTAGCTCCAGAAACACATATTTTTCAGTGAAATCAACAATACCATATTCGCTTGACAACGAGATTTCGGTCATTGCTGTTGGAATTCATATTGCTTAGTTGAGCCGATTAGGAATACTAAGCATTGGGATTTGTGCAGCGGTTAATTATTTCGCTTTTTAAAACAACTTTAACTGAAGGTAGAGAGTTGAAATGCATTTTATCACATACCCGAAAACATGGTACCACTGAAATTAGTGGTATCATGCCCGAAAGAATGAAGTTTCTCTCTTTTTCAATCGATTTTCTTGCACGTATTTTCCTTGACAACCAAATAAACAAACAAAAATAAACATTAAATCAAATCTTAATTAACGAAAATGAAATTCTGAATAGCTACTCAACAAGTAAGTACTCGAATTATGTACTTAACTATAATTTTCTTTTAGCCTGGCTGTGCAGGTAGTATGATTACAGTAAAGGGTTTCAAAAAATTGTCTCTCTACTCTGTATTAAACAAGTTTTACAAATTTCATTGATTTTATTTTACCATGTTATTTTTTATCATTCTGTCAATTTTTCAGTCATTTGACTTATAATTATTATTGTTCTTGGGAGATATTGCCTCATTGTTTACTTACTATTGTCTCACAATTGTATAGATGCTCTGAAGAAGAAAATATAAATTTAATAAAACAATTACTTGAAATGTAGTCTGTCATCACAACTACTTACTAAGCCCTCACCTCTTATATAAAGAGTTTTGAAGGAAGTATGATCCCGAGCAACGCCGGGTAATTCAGCTAGTTGTTAAATAAAAACCTCCCCGAGTGACAGCGGGAACAGTCGAACTTCGCCGAGGTCAACGGTGACGGGCGGGAGGGGGTGGGGGACATTCAAAGGGAGCCGACTCTTTCCTCTTTCCCCAATCTTGCGAATCACGTGACATCCTCATTACGTCCGATTTAACGGCTGCAAGGCTCACGCGCGCGGTCACGAACTCATAAAATGCATTCGGCGCGTCTGAGAGAGGCAAGATTCGCGTGCTCGCGGAAAAAATTTTATCTTTATCACTGAGACGAAGAGATTTCTTCGATGCGAATCGTTTAAAAACGCATAAATTTCGTTAATGCATCTCACAGAGAGCTGAGAATTCATCCATTTCAGGCACAAGCAAGTCGTTAAAAGTCTCTCATGCGACTATTTACAACAGTAAAGTAGTACTTCCTTTATGGATACACGACGGAGGTTGAGATACTCAATAGATGCTTTATTAGATATCGTAAACAAGCTTTGATCGCAATGATTTCATTGTCAAGAGTATAAATAAATATTAATCAAGGTGTCTCGACGAATATGCTATGTGCCATAAGGCCACGTCTGGAACAATGGTGAATTGTCAAATGGTGAACTGATGAGTCGAAATATACTTATGTTATTTTTGTCCAAAAGCTCGCGGCGAGTATTTGGGACCTTGCTCATAAAAATTTGACCAAAAAATATATTAATTAATTTAATAATAATTAAAAAATACAAAGAAAAGCTCCACGCTTCGTTAAAAACTACTACGGGCGAACATATAGCGTTTCACAACTTTTACAGGAATTAAGGTGAGAGCCCCTAGAGACTCGGAGGCTACTCGCTAGGCTTAGCTTGCTTGAGAAATTCAGAACAGGTGTGTTTCAGAGTAACACAGAGAATATTGTCATGACGACTCACAACATCTCTAGGTCTGACAGAAGCGAAAAAATAAGCGTTGGGACTTAGAAATTCTCAACGATGGGACATCAACAGATCGTCAAATTCAACTGATTTCCGTAATTATGCTGATATTTTTAAACCATTGAAGAAGACTTAGAGGGAAAGCTTTTCTTAATGGTTTGGCAATTTATTGTTAAAATATTCAAGAATAGTAGGTAAAATACGCTGAAATGGACTCGACCGGGAATGGAACCTCGGACCCTTGGTTTGCCGGACCAATGCGCAGACCACTACGCATGGTCCGTGCGTCCTACTTGGTCCGGCAAACCAAAGGTCCGTGATTCGATCCCCGGTCCAGGCTGAATTTCTCTCTTGGCAATTTCAATTTATTGTTAATTTGCAAGTATTTACTCGTAGGACATCTTTTATAAGTCTACTTTAGGGAATTTATCCACAGAGATACACAGATGATAAAATGAACTGCGCAAATGTCACATATATTTACTATCATGACCCCTTTTGTAACACAGTTATATCCTCAGGTATTTTACTTCGCAAATTACGACGTGAACATTAAAGAGACCTTTAAAAGAGCCTTATCTTCGACGACCTTCGTCATCCAATCGAGTTCCTATGTGAAAGGTGAAGAGTTTGCCTGGGTTATCATCGCTGATTTCAAGTTCAGACGATCTTTGCCATCCCATGTACAGAAGTGACTAAAAAAATTCTCAAGATTCAACACGCGTTCTGCTCGTGAAAAACTCATGTTAGACATTCAAGCGTTCTAACTCCAACGGTTACCCGTGACAACCGTATGATATCATGGCGTGTTTTCGCAGACTGGAGCCAGGTTTGAAGAAACAAGCAAAATAAAACGCATTTCGATAGATATTTCAGTGAAATTCCGTCAGTATTTTTCCAATCGTTGGCGAAATCCAAGCGTTCGCTACGCAACATTCCAACTCGTGATCTAATCATTCATGTTGGCTCTGTGGTATCAGGAGAAACATGATGGAATTCCTACATGATTGATCTATGAGAAAATGTACTTACTAAGTTCCACAGAGATTTATTGGGTGAGATTGGTTTTGATTCAACGTGTCATCATTAGGCCGGCAATATGTGGTCAGTGTAATACATTTTCTTATGAATTGAAATATCACATTTTTTATTCACATTCCTGATACCTGACGCTGATAATAATGAATCTTATGCCTGATGATGATACTTTGTGTCGAAATCGGCCGCACCAAATAAATCTCAGCGGAACTTTGCAAGTGCATTTCCTTATTGATCAGTCATTAATTCTGGAAAGACTATTCAGAGGAATACTGAGGAGAAAGAACTAATATCACCATATATGCAAACTTATATAAAAATAACGCAATTTTTTCCACGGTAAACACAATCAACGCAGCTTAATTAGGCCAAAAGAAAATATTGTGTCAATAAGTTCTTCCAAAATATTTGCTTTTATTTCTTCCATAATTTTTCTTCTGTCCAATAAATCTTTAGATTCTTTTTAGTTTCCATTTTAATCAAACTTAAATTTTTATTCTGAAGAAAAATTATTTATTTAATCTAAAAACTATTAATATAGATTAGATTTAAAATTTGATATTCGCGATAAAATAACGCAAAATCAAATAACGACAGAACCAAAATTTATGCGCAGAACCTGCATAAGGCTTCGTCATCGACATTCTCCGCCATTATCTTCGTCATAGTTTTAGTTACGTATCTGTTTTTACTCATAATTAAGAAAAACTTAATTTGACAGATGCGCAAAACAACTGAAGGCTATCAGGCGTTCCAATTCGATCCATCCTAAAGTTGATTTGACGGTATTTTCTTCATCTTAGTCGTTCTAAGATTGTTCCATCTTCCCAGAATAATTTTTAATCGATTTTTTTAAAGGTACTAATACAGTGTGATGAGCAACTCTCTGATCGTAGAGTATAATTTATCGACCATTCACATGGCCGTCATGGTGAAGTCGATATACAGTCAATCAATCACGGAGAATTTACGAGAGCTGCAATAACAGTGCGACTACCTGAGAGATAAGCCATCGGCACTTATGGGAGAAATGTAAGAATTTCATAACGTCGATCCAGACCATTGAAGAGGCCTTCGCTCATTGCCAGCTACGCTGTGGGGAATCGCCAAGGCCGTTTTAATGTCGCCTCGTGCTCTTGGAGAGCAGAGCGCGCATTTTAATAACAACTCTGCGAATACACGGCTACGCCCCGAGACTTCTCTTCGAGAGAACTTCAATGTATCGGTTGTCTTTAGAGTTTTTCATCTTCATTGGGTCTCTTGTCTATTGAAATACTGCGATCGATGAATTCAAAATTTCGCCTTAGTTTCTCGACTTGTGTGGGTGTGTACAAGAGTTTCCCTAAGCGATGGACATAAACCCCCAGGGATCAATATAACAATGATATAGGGGTTGGGGGTCGATTAAAAGTAATTATTTACGCAACAAATTGGTTACTTACATAACAAATAATTACATGGTGAGCAGTGTAACCTAAATTTCAACGTGCCGCGTATTAATTGATGTAAACGCTTGACCAATAGCCATAAATGACAAATATTGTCGTGATTATTTTTACAGTATAGAGTGCACACAGACTCCTTGTGCTTCATTGTACGAGGGTATGTCAATACCTAACTCGCAAAACTGGATAGAGGCAATAATAATCAAAGTTACCTCCTGAAATTCATTTCACTTTTTCCACATATTCATCCCGTGCATTCAGACACTCTCCCCATCTCTTTACATGTCCTTGATAGCCGGTAGCATAGAAGTCTTTTGTATGCTGTCGCAGCCAACGAGTAACCCCTTGGACCACGGCATTATCATTTTCAAATCGTCGGCTACCCAAAAGATTTTATAGGCCCGAACAGATTAACATCACTGGGGGCTAAGTCGGAACTGTAAGGTGGATCCAAGCGCTCCCATCGACATGTTTACGACCGATGCTGATGATGAAATGCTGATTTTTGCGACTAATTTACTGAATCGCGCTCGTAATTGGGACAAGGCACCTTACGATATATAATAAATCCAAAGACAATCTCAAAATCACATACGCGTCTAATTTTCCTCGTCGGATTGAAATAGTGTTGCAGTGAAGCTACGAGGGGTCGATAAAATACTGAGAAATTGTCGAAGGGCTGAACAGTATTTCGGTGAGGAGATCGAAGACTGTAGCCATTACCGTACCACCAAGGAAAACCGGCCACAATGTTAACATATTTGGAGCGCGAATCGTGAGTCGCTGAGTGCACACTTTAATGACTTTTCAATTAACTCGGATAAAATTTCATTTTACCACACTTCACTCATGTACATCTATCAATGTGCTGGGAATGACCTTTCATGTTATAATATAAATAATACAATAACTGCAATTTTAAAATTATCGTCTCAATTAAAGCATTGTTATGACTTGGATTTACGGCTCAGGAACTCGAAAATTTAGTGAAAACCGTTGATTAAATACGCGTTTTTTATTCGGCATGCTATTTTTACATTACATAAGAACCATCATGATAATATGTACCATTTTAGTGCCATAAATGGTTTTAAAAATTTTTTTTTCGTGGAAAATACCACATACTTCTACAGACGCTTCTTGGAGACGGATTTCTGAATTTGAGTCGACCTTGTGTTTTCTACCTTTTCCTCAATGTTGAACAATTCCTTGCATAATTTCCATTTATACCCAGCTCGCCCGTTTCATTTTTCCCCACATTCACATATCGGCATCTTCTTATTTACGCAATGGCCACGTTTTCGAGTCACATTTTGAAATGTTCCTCTTCGGAGTTTTAAAAAAACTTAAGCAAACGTATTAGGAGATAATATGACCACACAAAGAACCCTAGACATTCCCGTTGGACTCCATCAAAGATGATTCCACCGTAACTACGAGAAATCGTTCGCCAAATCAATTTTTTCCAGATCAACAGCTCACTTGTGTCCGGTGCTACCGCGTTGTTCTGAATACTGAAAAAAATCGTGAAAAGCCAGTATAAGAACTTCAACATTGCAATGAAGAGTGTTGAACTTCAATATGCCAGCAACAAAATTTTATGTATTATCCAGTTAATTCGCAATTCGCGCGTGCGATTGCAAATAAAAGGAATCTTATCTTAAAATATCCACGGGAGAAGGGGCTTAAAATAATTCCCTACGTTAAAATGCCAAATACATTCCCGTTAATTTAGTAAGTTGGGACATCAATCAATGCCTTACAATTACGCGCGACTTCTCAGATATCGCACAAAATAAAGAGAAGAGAAATGTGACACTATGCTATCTTGAATCTATTCTTGAATATATACCAAACGATGAGGAACTTGTATTCTATTTGTCCTGACATCAATTTTACAACGTCAATGAATACCTGGAGTAGTTCTTTAGAAAGTATTAATCGTGCCACCGTGTATAGTATTCATAACAGATATTATTACCCCTAGAGAAAATCCAACAGCATAAAAATGTGGTGGTCTCCTTACTTTTAAGTATTCTACCGGTAAAAATAGATTTTGCTAAATGTCAGAGAATCTCCTATCGGTTTTTTACACTTCCCGGGGCCTATCTCCCACTAGTAAATCCTTTTTCGCTTCACCATACGATCTACCCTTCTTCGTCCCGTTCATAAAATCTATTCTCTATCTTCCCCTTACCCAACATCCTTCCCTCTATCACATTCTTGAGCAACCCGTCGCCCCTTATTACATCCTCCAGCCTCCAACTCTGCGGATCTCGAATGTCATTCAGAAGTTTCCTTTCCTCGCCCACCATACTTAGAACATTTTCGTTGGTCTTCCTTTGTGTTCACCACATCGTCTCTATCCTCCTCCACACCCACATCACAATTCCTTCACTCCTTTCCCGTCCTCCATTCTGAGGCTCCACGTTTCTGCCCCATACTGCGTTACGCTCCAATTCAAGATCTTCACCAGCCTCTTCTTCACATCCTTACCCAATGCTCCCGTCATCAGCCACCTTCTAGTAACATACGCCTCCTTAGCTAGCGCTCTTCTCTTCCGCACGTCTTTGCTGCTGAGACCATGTTCCTCTGGCGTACTTCCTAAGTAATTAAAATGATCTACTTGCTCGAGCTTCTGGCCTCCAAATTTATTCAACAGTCTCGCTTTCTTTGTCCAAGAGAAACTCATTACTTTTGTTTTCTAATGGCTAATCTTCATTCCGAATATACCGCACTGCATTTCCAAAGCACGTTTAAAGATAACAGGTTAAAATGCTCGAAAATTCCTCAGCATTTCATTTTGACCGGGGAAGCTCCGTCATTTCTCACGTAAATATTACGCATGCTTAAAATACTTCTGGGAAGCTAACATCATGCTGGGATCCAATTTTCGTCAAAACCCGTGATGGAATTACACAGCGTAACAAGATGACGCTGAGCCGCGAATGCTACTGATGAATTCCAAGCGCTCATAGAAACTGAAATGTCTTCCCTTCTCCGCGCCAGAATGTTGTGGATTACGCGACAGTATCCGTTGATGATACCTGATGATACCGACTGGAATGCCGGAAAAATGGTCGTCCTGCAACGCGGGGAGGACCCGAAAAACTCTTACGGCGGGTTTACACATGAAAGTTGACTTTATGGAAGTAGCGATTGCAGCGATATCTCGAATCGTATCGCCACTTGCAGGGAATCGTTCTGCTTAGGCATAACCATCACATAACCTCCGGTATTTTTCAAACAAATGTATGACGGCAATAAACAATGAATGTGGTTATTACGAAAATCACCCAAATTTGGCAATAATGACGTTTGCGTACAGCTCTTTGAGTTCCGTTGGCATTCGTGGATTTAATAAATTTTTATTGATTACATAAACTGTGCATTACTATATCATGTAAAGTATGAGAATTATGACAATGATAATTAAATAAGAGACAAGTCATAAAGCTTATCTTAGGGATTCTTTGGCATTAAAAATATTTTCAAGTCTATACAAATAAATGTTTACATAAGCAACAATGAATTTTTCTCCAACTAAGTTATTAGTTGTGTACATTTAAAATCTCTGTTGGCTGTCATGTGACCAAGATTCCACCGGATTCTATGAGATTTTAACGTAGAATCGATATGATACTTGCAAGCAAAATAGAAATCAGTCTATTTTTCTTGCAAGTAGCAACCGCAGTTGATTACCACCTATATCGGCCCCTACTGACATGGAAGTTCGTGCTTACCCATCGAAGTGTCGCTTGCAAGCGACTTCCAAGGCTACTGTCATGGAAGTGACTTCCATATATAAACCCGCGTTAATACAGTGTTCGTGGTTCTTGTCACTCGCGAAGGATATGTTCACAACATACGAAAGTGACTATGGTATAAAGTTGTCTAGTGAAGCCTCCATAATTCACTTGGATTCCATGCCTGTATTGTATTAGTTTCACCATGCAGAGAACCTTGAAATACGCAAAGCTTAAAATTAAGCATCGCACTTGTGTCACTGGTGACTGACAGGTGTAGAGACGGAAAGGCGATTAAATGGAGAACGATTCATGATAAATTCGATGTAAGTCGTAACCCTCAAGGCCGTTTTTGTTGGTTCAAAGCTAAGCGAAGCTATGCGAAGTACTTGAACACGAGCAACGACTTTTTAGATAAATACCGCCATCGCCATATCTGGTCTATCTAAAAACTGCGGTAAGATAACACAGCGGATAGGAGTAATAAAATACCCATTGAACCGGAATGACAGTGGGTGTATTGTTATCGCCTTCGAATAATTTGCTGTAAGTGACCGAGTTTCGTATTTACATCATGATAGAGATCGAAATAAGGGGGAAAATAATGCTATGATCTTGTTTGATAATTTCTTTGAAGCATATGATTAGAGTGATAAAGGATCACCAGAAATTACGTCCCCGTAAGGAACGAGACAAGATGATAGCTGCGCAAAGTAAGTCCACGACAGCTGAATTCAGAGGGTAGCTTACTAGACAGGTGTCTATTCTCAAACTTTATTTTTAGCCAATGCGCTCTTATTAAAGTCTGAATTGATTTAACCAAACTTTTTTGCCAAAAAAGAATAGTTAGTGAAATTGAAATATTCGCTGCGTTGATTGCTGCGATGAAAGTCATTTCGGGGAGATGATTATTTTCCATGGAGACAATGACTATCGTGGAAGGCACCCTAGATACCACAAGTCATCAGCATCGCCCCGTGAAAGCCTTTGCTAGGAATTCATTTAACCAGTCGAGGCCCACCGAGAGTTGGACCACGCCCCCTTCCCAGCTCAGATAACACCTGCCGGAGGACAATATTAGTAGTAGGACCATGAATATACATTATGGATTCAAATGTTTGGAATCGTTGCCTAGGCTACGTGTTGCCTAAATTTCCACATTTAGTTCACCCAGTCCTTGGCGCTACTTAGAAAAAAGTCTTCTCAGTCGACTCGTAAATAGCCGTAGTTAATTGTTGTTCACGTGAGACTGGTGGATATTCAATAACAATCGAGAAGATATGAACTACTTGATGCCGTGAATAATAGCTGGCTATTTTTGAGACCTAACAGTTACTTTGTAAATGCTGGGGAGGAAATGTCTACCACTGGAAGTGTGTAAGAGGCATATGAAACTTCCATCGTGAGCAGACGCCGACGGCTGCCAGACTCTGATTTTAATTTGAATGCATTAGGCTCGTTAGGCTTAATTTTAGAATGCCTAGTTTTGACAGAACTTGCTTCGTACCAGGCTGCTAAACAGGGTATGCGTCTACGAGGATCCAAAATAGGAGACCGGACGATATTCAAAAATTGTGTAATTACATTTACCAGCGCCAGCTATTATTCACGGCATCAAGTAGTTCATATCTTCTCGATTGTCATTGAATATCCTCCAGCCTCACGTTAACAACAATTAACAACGTCCATTAACGAGTCGACTGAGAAGACTTTTCTAAATAGCGCCAAGGACTTGGTGAACTAAATGTGGAAATTTAGGCAACACCTAGCCTAGGCATTTACTACATTTTTATCCGCTGCAATATGATTACTGATAAGTGAAATCGGTAAGACGTATTTATTTACGATCTGTCGACAGTATTTACATTTGAACTGCCGTCTTTCGTCACTAGGCGGCGCCACAATCCACAAAGTTGTTTGTTCACGGAATTCTAGGCAACAGTTTTTGGCGACGAGTCAAAAATCCATCTTCATGAGTAGGACCATCGACGAATAAGAAACCAACAAACTACTTCCATTAAATCTAAATAATGTTCCAGAGCTTAAGAGAGATGGTTGGGATTCCAATGGGCTCTTAGTCCCCAAATCACTGTCTTCTATTTAGGCTCGAAATGAATGAAGTAATCAGCCGTTCATCTTTAAGTTTTGCGCATAGGCAAACTGTGGTTGATCATATAAAAATCCGAATATGGTCTCTACTTGTTCTGGAAAAAAATCTCGCTCTAGCTCACTGAATGGAAAACATGCTCGCAGATTATGGGGATCTTCCTCACACACCCCTTTGCGAAAGTGGAATACATCTTTTAGTTTTTCTGTTTGAAAAATAAATATTTTTCAGTTAAAAATAGCTTAATACCATACATCATAGAGCGGACAACCGGACAATTTCGACTTGGAAAAAAACTTAGATGAGAAGTGAGCAGTCAGATTATCTTCTTAATGAACATGGAATTGCATTACTTTGTGTCTCAATTTTATATATCTCGTTGAGATTCAACAGAAATTTGAGTTAGTAACGTTACAAAATGACAGAAATTGTGAATATTTTATTACATATTTGTACACATTCTGGCATGCCTAATTAATTTGGAAAATAAAGCGTTTTTAGTGAATATTCTACGAGACAATTATATTTCTTCAAAGGTCTAACGATAACTTCATTACGGAAATTTAGATAAACCCAAGGTTAAGAATCATTATCCGATAAATGGAACTTTTTACGTTTGATTAGATAGGCAACGTAATCGTATGAGTGCGTCGCCACGTTGAGCAATGACTAAACGTTCAACAGTCACTTAAGGTCACGTGCGATCACGAGCATCACGCCGAATGGCATGTCTTCGATGCAGAGTCGTGTGCAAAATAACTGCAGAGGCGAGTTTTATCAGTGATATTGTGAAGGCCGCGCCTCAGCTTATTTTTTGCATATTTCAACCCAACCCTTGCTTTATAAAGAACGAAAGTAAGACATTTTTCCGGACCGGAAAATGTTTTTTTATTAAAGAATAAAAAAATTAAAGTGATAAATTTTATTCGACCTAGGTTTCGATGTAATATATCATCACACTGATTCAGGCCTGAATGTGCGCTTGCCAGTTATGTATCTTTATTAAATCTTTCAACTATTGGTAAGAAGTAAATACAGTAGATTACGTAGGTTGAGTTCCAAATTTCATGAAGTTGACAACACTGCTCAATTGTTGGGTGCGCGGAGTCGATTATTGCATCGGCGCGTCAACAATTCAATTTTTAATATGAGCAGCTCTAAGAGGCATCACGTAAATATTACAGATCTGGCGCCAAGGTAAGGCCACCGTGGTAAATTTTGCGAAATCGGAAGGAATAAACTTTCTTTGATGAAGAATTTTTCACTGTGCGGCAAATAAATCGGTCATGTTGAAAGAGTTTGGTCCAATTATTTAATTGATCATTGAGAATTTTAGTCCAATCAGACCTTATTTTGGCGCCAAATTTATAATACTTACGTGATGCTTTTTCGAGCTGCTCATGTTAAAGAAATAAATTTCGAAAGTGGTCTCCATTATCGCAGCTGTCGGCGTGAAAATGATGCGCCGTTGCATTTTCAAAACTGATATCTGGATCTTTGTCGATGCTAGTGTTATACTTTACCCACCATTTCAAAGACAATTTCATTGTAATTTAAGTTAATTCTCTTAGCATCATCATTCAGGCCTGAACATGGATGTAGTACATCGAAATCTAGGTCGAATAAAATGTATCTAAGAGGAAAATTGCCTTACCCTCATTGATTATAATTAATTCTTTCCACCACATCAAGCCTGATACTTCTCTTTCCGTACCAACCCTTGATTCCCCAGCTGAATCCTGTGCGATAATATAAGAAACGCCAAAATAAGGAATTAGACAAATTGCCAAGACACGACAAATTACACAATCAAAGGTAAGCTCTAGATAACTAGTAGAGGCCAACTTCATCAAGATACGCAGTAAATGCTATGATAAAAGAGCCACATGGACCGGGAATTGAACCACGGGCCTAAGAGTGGCCCTAAGTCTTCCCAAGGAAGTGTGCACATTGACTCGACATACTGAAAAATAATCTTGCCGTACAGCTAGAAAATCTATCAGTTTATGCGATTGCAAGACATCTAGAGGAATAGCCAGAAATTTCTAGTAGAACCATCTAGCATCTTAGTAGTTACATCATCATTGTGATTCTGCCCTTGGACAGGTTTCAACGGTACTGCCTCCACAGCCTTCTGTCCTGGGCCTCTCTCTTCATCTCTTCATAGCTCCTTCCTTCTTTAAAGTCTTTCAGCATTCCGTGCCTCCTCATTCCTCTCCCTCTCTCCCCTTCTATTTTCCCTTCTACAATTAATTTTTTTTTACATTTCAGTTCAGTTCAGAATTAATACAATTAATTCTGAACTCTATTCCTCCTTAAAATATGCCCAATCCCATTAGTCTTCCTCTTTTTAATTTCTCTCAAAATACTCCTTTCTTCTCCAATCCTCCTCAGCACGTCATCATTCCCAGCTCTATCTTACCACCCAATTCTCTTCATTCGTCGCCACAGTCACATCTCAAAGCTTTCCAAGTACTTTTCTTCTCTCGTCTTCAAGGCATACTCTTACGAAAAAGTAAATATCATTATTATTTCTCAAAGGTGTTTTTTAGTCGCAACGCCATAACTCCCATAATTCTTCATCAAAATTAATGATTCAAACATCGTTTCAAAGCTTATGTTCCCCGCTGTTGACGAAAAATAGACAAATGGTTTCAAATTAAAGTTTTTGATAAAAAATTTGAAATTAAAGTATTTGTCAAAAAAATGATACAGTGCCATATGTTGACAATATAATCAACGAATATGTTGGCTATGGTTACGTGCTTAAAAGACTGTAGGAGGCGCCATCTATTAACACATCGTTTAGTTAGATTGTTTACATCCTACATGTAATAGGTGTGACCGTTTACGTTTACGTTATGTATCTTTAACACAAACATAAATAACATATAATTGTCCATGGGAAGAAACAGGTAGAAGAACAGGAAGAAAGAAGGAAGAAACAGGAAGAAGCTGCATACTGTGCGAAATATTCCCACGGGTCAGCTAGTGATCCTTAAATAGCGCTCGCCAACAATGGCGAACGAGTTATCTTACGGTTATCTTGGCCCGCGATACAATATCTGGTGATGGCCGCGTTGGCGGACTTTTACCGCGAGACAAGGGCTGAAGTAGTTGCGGAGCGGTCATCTCAAATGCCATCAAGTCCCAATCAGGAGTTCAGCCCTGGTTTTCCGACGTCCTTCGGGCGCTATCGGAATAGAGGGAAAGGACGAGCCCTTATGGTGCTTCAGCAAGGCTAATGGCCGAGAAAGCTCTCCAAGGGACGAGTCTCATTAAAAAAGCAGTCCATTATTGATTCGCGAGCTCTGTCAAGTGCTGGGCTTCAAATGGTCAATTTACTTACTGCTCATCGTCAATGTTTCCCCAGTGAGGAAGTAACTTTGAACATATACTCTAAAAATACTGAAACTAGTTCCAAATGAGATTTTAATTAATAGTAGCGAAAGGTATCCGTTGAAATTCAACGGGCGAGATAAACATTGAACTTATTTCTATCGATAGCAATCGATATATATTGCGCATGTATTTTTCATGGATTCTTCTAATTCAATCGATACGTTCATGGACTACGTTCACCATGTAGCCATATGAGGTTTGACTTCCGTTGAAATTCAACGGGTGCGAAAAACATTGAACTTATTTTATACTATCGATAGCAATCGAAATATATCGATATATATTGCGCGCGATGTATTTCTTATGGATTCTTCTATTTCAATTCATATGTTCTAGGTCTATGATCACCATATAGCCATATGAGGTTTGGCTTCAACAATGCTCTAGGTCGCCAAGGGGACAGCTTGACAAAAACGCTGAATTTTCAGAAATTTTATGATTGTTTTTTTTCAAAATTTAAAGTAAATCAGTTAGAAAACAAAAATTGATTTCAAGAATTGAAATTCTAATTTATTTTTCTTTCCAATGGTCTTTATCACAACTTCATACAACCATTATTTCTAATTTAAATATGCAAAAGAAAAAAGGTCTGCATGCCATAAAAACGAACTTTACATGTATTTATTATGGAAACTCTTTATTTTTTCTTTTTTCTAAAATTTTATTCATCTGGAGTCGAACCGGAGATCATTAGTCACACAAAAAGTAGCCATAAACCTTCCAAGAGACATAATAAATCATGTTACAAAGTTTAACGTCATTCCATCGAGTGGTTTGGTAGATATAACTGACCGTACAATCACATATTTATTTTCATAGATAAGAATAACTATATATAAGATAGACTCCGGCAGGACTGAAGAAAAGCTCATAATCGAGAGAATGAAAGCATTGAAGAAACGTAAAATATTTAAATTGACAATAGAACATCTTGTATCGTAAAAAATATCGTTTTCCAAGTAAAAATTACTCGAATTTAAGACCATCTAGGAGTCTGATTTTTTTATTGAGGTATCTGGAAGGGAACTTGTTATGCTGGCCAATTCTAGAAGCTGAAGCCAGTAGACCATATTAGTTAACTAACCTTCATTATTATACGGCTCTTGCGGGCTAACGCGCTAATTTTGCAATTTCACTATGCTTTCCATCGATAACTTACTATGAATCAGCATTAACTTACTTCTTAAATGAGGATTCTCCTTTCGAATTTTGTCTACTTATTTAAATTAAAATTTATCAACATTCCCGATGGACAAAATTATCAAATTGAGCAGAATTCATAGCACTAATACGCAGGCGATATATGATTCATGAGTTACTTGACCTAAATTCCACAGAGATGTTTGATATTCTGGCATTGCATCCGCGAATTCGTCCATTCCGTTATGCCATCCATGGGAAAGTAAGGAGGGGTTAAACAATATGGTTGTCATTTAGGTTATATTAGTTTGTCATACAATACAAAGGAAAGCAGCGCGCTTCGCTAAAAACTGCTACGAGCGTACATATAGTGTCTCACAACTTTTACAGGGATTAAGGTGGGAGCCCCTAGAGACTCGGAGGCTACACGTTAGGCTTAGGTTGCTTGAGAAATTCAGAACTGATATTTTTCAGAGCGACACAGAGAATATTACCTTGACTCCTCACTACACCTGTATATCTGAAAGATGCGATAAAATAAGAGAGATACACTGCCGAACAGATAGGTACCAAAACTCGTTCTTTCCGCGCACAATTACCAAAATAAAAATTGAGCTTCACTAAATACAATAAGTACTATAATACAGGTCACCATTTCGTCTACCAAAAACTTACATCTTTACACGGCTGGGGACCTAACACACCCTGCCACACGGATATACGGCGGCTCGCAGGGTATTATGTAGATGTAGGTTGACAGGCTTCAGTTTGATGACTTAGTGTCCTCTCCATACACCTGAATGTGCTCAATACATTTTAGTGACTGTGATAATAAGTCCATAGCAACCGGGGACGAATTGGTAAATATCTCATTAAACGAAACCAGTAATTGAAAGTGATCATATCACAACAGTTGCAAAGGATTAACTAACTACTGAGACTGCGTGCCGATTAACTTCTTATTAGAGAAGATGACGCTGAAGTTGGAGAGTTACCGTAGGAAAATTTCAGGCGCCATGTTTCAGTACTCGAAACCAATTTATTGAACCCAAAACAGACTTGCTGTCGGGCTACCGTCGGTTTGTCCATGTTACTACTGTCATAATAATAAAATTAAAAAAAAATACTTTAATTAAAAAATGTAAACAGCGACAAATATATGTGCAGTCAAAAGGTCAATAAGCTTTGACTGAACCACAAAAATAAAATTATAGTCATGTTTGCCATAAAACAGATGGTTGATATCCTTGCATTATATCCGAAAATTCAATCCATTCCGTCGTGCAATCTTAACGAAAGAAAGGAAAGAGCATGGTTAAAAAAATGGTAGCCATTTCGGTTGTCAGGCAGTTCAGTTTGATGACGTGGTGCCCTCTCCATAAATCTAGTGGATTTTTCGAGTCTTTGTAACTTTAAACCTTGCTGATGACTAACAACAAAAAGAGGACAGAAGAATGAAAAATGGCAATATGTTTCTCCCCAAAGAATAGTATTTTCGCCACTCTGACGTGCATTAATTCCTACATAAATAAAAGACAAAATTACATGAATTGGTAGCGATATACAAAAATATATCTCCATTACCATAAGCCGGCCACTTTTGCCTTTAAACGCGATTACAAAGATTAGCGGCGCGTGGAAAAAAAAGTGAAAATTTTTTTCTGCCACAATATTCTTAGAACACATATCTCAGACTTTAAAATGTGGATAATTGTCACGTTTGGAAGTACCATCACGCGGGACGGAAGAAGCACACCGGACCTCCAGCGGAGAATAGCCCGAGCTAAGAAGGCGTTCATTGGAAAAGGACAATTGCTGTACTCAAAGAACGAAGGACTATAAACCAGGAAACAGTGAGTGAAAACATTCGTGTGGAGAGTAGCACTCTATGGATCGGAAGCATGGACCATTGGAAAAGCTGACCAGAAGAGACTAAAAGCCTTCGAAACCTGGTGCTGGAGAAGGATGCTTAAGATAAAATGGACGGACAAAATAAGAAATGATGAAGTGCACGGAAGAGTAGGAGAGGAACATCTACATCCACGTCATACCCTGCAAGCCACCCAGAGGGTATGTGGCAGGGGGTGCTTCCACACCAGGCAGGCTACCAACACGGTAAGACGCGTATCACGATTAAATATCGTTATTGTTGTAAATGACATTTAGTTACAGTAACACACATAGGAAAGGACCATATGGAACACCATACTGTAAAGAAAAACCAGATGGATTGGACACACCCTGAGACACAATGGATTTGTGAAGAACATAATTGATGGCAGAATAGAGGGAAAAGTCTCCAGAGGAAGACCCAGGAATAAGTTCATGAACCAAATAAAGAGGAAAGTAGATAGGTAGAGATATCGGGAGGTAAAGGAACTAGCATTAGACAGGAAAGAGTTGAGGGCTGCAGTCAACCAATCTTAGCATTGAACAACCAATGAATCTTGTTTACTACAAGCGTCTCGAGTCATGGAAATGCAATACTCAAATTTTCTCGGCTTTTAGTGTGTCCTACCCCACCAATATTTACTCCCCATGTCACCGCGTGTGGCGGGTAATTTCTACATCCATGCTTGTACAGCTACACCGCGAGGCACCAAAAGGGGGAGTGGCCGGAAGTGTTAATGATTCCAGCCGTAAACAGGTAGGGTAAAAGAACCTGGGGGAAGGTAAGAACGATTATTGATAGGTTTGCTGACAGAGCCATAGAGCGCATTCTGGATCAAGTCGTGAATACCGCGTTGGGAGCTATTCTGTAAACTTAGTCGCCCGTCGACCAACGTCAGTCGTCTGCCATCAGCTCTGACGAGACTTTAAACCTACTGTCTCACGATCGTCGAAAATTTTGGCGATGTACTCCAATAATTTCCAATGAATTTATTTATTTCGCAACGCCCAATTTCGCAACGCACATTAAGAGATGGTTAATTTTTCTCGGCAGCCGCTTGTAGAAATCAACAGATACTGTCAATCGAGAAAAGGTATAAGGCTCCCTAACGTAGATTAAGACCGCAGTGGAGATAATATTCGTCGACTCGTGACAAATATTACAGTCATGCTTTGTTTGTCTTATTTTATCATGCGTATATTATTTCGTCTAATGAAATGTATCAATGGAAGAGCGAACTCCATGATCAAAATTCCGCTCTAAATGAAGTCGCATTATTATCACGAAATGTTGCATTTCTTAATCAGTAATGCTACACTGATGACACTCACCCACTTGGAAAAAATATACCAGAGATATAAACCTTCATTATTTTTTACGACATTACATACTGCCTGAGAATTTTCCAGGTCGTACATACTACTATTTTTCCGAATTTGCTGGATGATCTTGGGTTTAAATTGTAACAGTTTCAGATTACTTGGATTTGATGAATGGCAGGGTTTCAGTTTTGTTTCCTTCCATATTTCTTCTAGCTCTATTGTAAGTAGCGCTTATTTTTTAACCTTTTCACGGTATTCAGTTTGCAATTTGGCATCACTCGATGATAGAGATGGCGATTATGAATGTTGCCCTATGGTATAATTTTTAGTTTGTCACTCTTACTTGATCTGGATGGTGCGAGGGTGAAATAATATCCGTCAATTTAACCTTTAAATGTCCAACTACTTCTTTAATAAACTTTACACCTTCAGGCGTCACTTCGTGGAAGTATTTATATTCGAATCCATACAAAAAATTAGTTTTGTACCTTTTCACAGCTATCTATTAACTGTACTACGCGTTTCGCAGCTTGCTGCATCTTCAGGTGCTATTATTTATCTTTTATTCACTGATTGTTGCGATAGAAACCTTACGCTAAGGACCAACCTGGGAAATTCATGCAACAGGTTTAAATTATCATTATTTCCCCCTGCCTTTCCACCCTAAAATCAGTTTGTTCTCCAAACTTCCCCTTCTTAGCGTAAGGTTACTATCGTAACAATCAATAAATAAAAGATAAACAATTGTACCAAAAGGTGCAGCAAGCTGCAAAACGAGTCATTAGAATACAATAAATAACTGTGGAAAAGTACAATACTAATTTTCAATATGGATTCGAATATAAATTGTTCACGTCTTGCGCGTGATCTCAGTTTATTTAGCGGGTGCCAATTCAGTGCAGCCATTAACTCTGTTATATCCTCTTTCTGCTTGCGACGTTTTTCTATTTAAAAAAACGGGTACAGCTTTCCCTGATATTTATTTCGTGATATTACGTCATCGTTCAAAAAATATAACAGTTTTCCTTCGGCATTGTACGACTTTGAATTAAAATCCAAGAATATCGTAGGATTGAGGACACTATTCATCACTCCTCAAGTTTTATTTATTGTTTTACATAAGAGATCGATAAAATGAGCGGAACCTCATTTAGGAAGAAGGTGTATTCGCAAATTCGGCTAAAATATTAAAAATCACAATCGCTATCTACTTTTTTCCATGTAGATATTTGCATCAATTTAGATCTTTTTTTCCGATAGTGATGCAATCGGCGACGCATGACTTCATACCCGTGTTTGGCATCGCACAGTCATGGGGTCAAACCCCCCCTCTCGGCGAACAAAAGTCCGAAAATAAAAGTTCGAATTTCAGTATTTTGAAGAGTAGGTTAGGTAACCTGAGATTTAAGCTGCAAAATTATTCATTAAACTGGCAGACAAGTATGCTCCTGCGCGCAAAAATTAGTGTAGAAGTGACAGGTCAGCTGAGCACTCATGCTACGGACGCCGAGCCCGAATTACGCTGTTTACTTCAAACGGCTATAACAGCAATCTGATAAAACCTATTTAAATGTCAAAATATGAAATCAAACCATGAACGTAAGTACTATTTGAATGTGTTTTTAAAATTTTTATTTAATCATATGGAGAATAATAATAATCAATTAATGATCATAAAAATTTGGCAATTGTTTTTAAATGTAATGTGTTGATATGTACTGAAAAGTCATATTTCCAAACGAGTTCGAGTAACGATATCCAAAGCACATTATTAATCAAAACAATAGCTATCGATTTTTAAAGAAATCTACTGCAGAAGAACTGCAAAAAGTGTTTAAAAATCGAATTGTTGTGGTTAAGTCAGCAGGAAATTTACTCGACATTTATTTCTGGGTCCGTGTAATTGCTAGGGCAATGTCTATGTAAATTTATATATTTTTTTTAAATAGGCCAATATTTGAGCTTTCTGAAAATACATTTGACTGGAAAATTAATGCGCACATGTTTGCACAATTAGGTGCTGAAAAGACGGATCGAGAGGTCTTAATTGGCACTGACGTAAACCAGATAAACATTCAAGGACCATGGAAACGAATGCAATTATCTCGCCAATTATCGGCTTTGCCGTACCGCATCAGACATTATGTTTTCCAAAATTTTGACGTCTAGTTCACATTCAACAACCTATAAAACCTACGTGTACCAATTTTCATGGTGAAACAATGATATTTCCGAAATTTGGCCATGCTTTGGGGATTCCGCCCCACTGTGCAATGTCTCGTTTTCATGACAACATCATGTATCCCAAGATGGCCGTCGGCATATCTCTTCAAAAGCTTCCGCTTACGAATGACACAAGGCAAGCTCGGGATCCCATGCGCCTCCTCAGTTTAAAATTAGTGTTTGGTACGCATCGTTTCCTTTCATCTCTGACAGCCAGAGGGTACCGCCATCCGACCTGATTCCGATGACGCTTCTCGAAAAAAATCCCGTGGAATGCTAAATTTAAAGGGAAAGAGGTCTGAATGCTTGCGAGAAGTATTTTTTACAAAGGCTCGCTTCTACATCTGACGAGACGATATCCCGCATCATCTCCCGAGGGAGAAGGCCGCAGTGCTCGGGTGAGGCCATCGGACGCATTCTCAGTCTTTGCCGGAGGAATTTGCGCCCCCACAAGGCCAAGGTCACCGGAAGATAAGGGGCAGAGCCTCGCGGGAAGGATGAACGGGTCCAAGGAGAACAGAGACGCGGCGAGAGCGCCCTCATTCGCGCCAAAACGGATCGATATTCCCCGGGTAGGAGTAGCATTGCATGCCTTCAGTAGGTCATGTGCTGGATGCGAGATTTTAGCCTCCCCGCGCCCATACAGAGATAACTTCCGGATGGTTCCTTATTCAGTGCACCATCAATTGGGTTGTACATTATTTTTTTGGTGCAATTTTTGTGCACTAAATAGTATGACAGGCATGGGAAGAACTTGAGGTTGGAGTCAAAGTGTGAGGGCATCTGATGAAATCGGTTAAATTCGCGGGAGATCAGCCATTGGTCAGTGGATCTTCGAAGGGACTGCAAGCTTAGGTAGACACTTTAGAAACGGAGTGCGGGATATTCGGAATGAAGATAAATCATAAGCAAAAAAAGCAATGAGATTCCCTAGGACAAAGAAAGCGAGGCATGTGATTAAAGTTGGAGGTAAGAAACTGGAACTGGTAGAGAATTTTCATTACTTAGGTAGTATGCTAGTGGAAAACGGACATAGTAGCAAAGACATATGGAAGAGAATAGCGCTAGCTAAGGAGGCGTTTAGTAATAGAAAGGAGCTGATGACGGGGACATTTAGTAAGGATCTGAAGAAAAGACTGGTGAAGAGATTGATATGGGTCGTAGCGCTGTATGGGGCAGAAACGTGGAGCCTGAGAAAGAAGGACGAGAATAGGTTGCAGGCATTTGAGATGTGGGTGAGGAGAAGGATGGAGAAGGTGAGGTGGACGGAGAGGAAGACTAACGAGGAAGTGCTAGAGATGGTGGGCGAGGATAGGAAACTTCTGCGTGGAATCGTGGATAGGCAGGGTAGATGGCTGTGGGATGTAATAAAGGGTGATGGGTTGCTCAAGAGTGTAAAATAGGCAAGGATTTGGGCAAGCGGGGAAGGGGAAGAAAGAGAATAGGTTTCAGGGACGGGATGAAGAAGGGAGGATCGTATGTAGAGGCCAAGAAAGATATAATAGAGGGGAATAGGCCCCTGAATATGTGGTAAATCGGGAGGAGATTCTCTGACATTTGACAAAACCTACCTTTACCGGTAAAATACATCTAAGCTCCTCCTGCTCTGCCCCTTTTACCTCTAACATCTCTGCCTCTAACATCACCTTTCTCGATGTCGACATCTCCCAATGCAACTTTAAATTTAAAACTTCCGTCCATCTCAAGCCCACCAACGAGCAGCAATATCTCCATTTTAACAGCCGCCACCCTTCCCAAACAAAACGATCCCTCCCCTACTCCCTCTCTATCTCTGGCCATCGTATATGTAACAACCCCGACTGCCTTGGCCTTTTTCTCTCGAATCTCCGGCAATCCCTCTTCCGCAGAGGCTATCCTGAGCGCCTCTTTCAGAACTGCCTTGATAATTTTTTTTTTCAAATTGGAAAAGTAATACAGGCGATAACCTCCGGTAATACTCATTGGGTCTTTGGCATCAAGATTCACTCATTCCAGAAATTCTAAAAACTTTAAGGTAGTATCTTTAAAGGGCGTTTGATAAACTGATATGAGATGAAAAATAGGGTTACCAGGCTAGTTTCACCTCAAGTCAGCGACCTAGGTTTTACTTTCTATTGGTTGGCCGTAGAATATGGAGGAACCAATGAGTGACTCGCATTTTTAATGAAGCGTGGCACAAATAAGTGTCAGCATCACTTAGTAACGGCAGTAACAACGTATCATCTCTTTATACTCAAGAATTATTTATTATTAAATATTTATTAATAATTAAATGTTATTAGATATAAACTACTTATATAAGTGGGCCATGGGGTATGGCGAAACCAATATGTATATTGCATTTTTAATGAGTAGTGGAAGGAGTAATTTTAAACATTGCTTAGTAACAACACTAATAACGTATTATATACTTATATACGAGTGTTATTCATTTTTAAATATTTACATAAATTACATATTTACTAATTACATATAATAAATGAATAATTCATTCATTTGAAAGGCAAATAATTAATTATACATAAAATTAATATCTTTGTCTTTTTAAATCACCAAGATCGGGTCATCCAAAATGGCCGGTTTCCAGTATCTGGCTTGTAGGTCTCTAGTTTTACAGAACTTCAGCCTTGTAAGTGGAGTTTTTAAAATGGGCTCTAATGGATATTACTGAGATTATTGCTGAAACACGTCAATTTGAAGGAGAAGGTATATGCTTTAAACTGCTTTATTCTTATAATTCAACTGTTTACAAGGAGCGAAGAATCCTGGTAAATCGAAATAAAATAAAATATAGGAATTTTACCACTTATTTTCGTAAGTTATTAACGAAATACTGACGAAATTGAAGTCAAAATGCGGTAGTTCCACACAAATGGCGCTGCACTCGGGTCCTATGGCTGGACCAATGAGGTCATTAAAATATATCAGTGGAATAATTAGCATATTTTGCAGTTTAATTTTGGATTTCAACACGAAACCCATTTACTCAGCGGATGGAGAATTTTTTTAACCAAATGAATAAAAATGCATCTTTTTTAATTTTTTTACTCCCGCAGTCAGGTCAGAGCCACCTTAAAACGTCAAGTCAGCTAAAAGATGCTGGAGAAGAGCTTACGACGCTGCGCTGAGAAATTTACGCCGCCGTGTTGGCTTTTGATTATGACGTCACAGGGCAGTAAACAGTGTGCATTTTCCTCTTAAATAATGGAGATCATGTTCCAATTATACGTTTTAATTTAAGCAGCTGTAAGAAGCTTGAAATAAATATTGCATTATTAATAGTACAATAATACACATTTTTTATGAATGTAAGTCAAAGTAATTTAATAAAAATATCCCTGTAAGCCTTTCACTTGGTTCGTTATTTTCACGTGGCACGTTTAAACTCCTGCAAAACGGAAGGTTATTGTGTTCCTAAAAAAACTGCGGTGACGATATGATTTATGTTCAAAAATAGTAAACAAAACACGCAAGCTACACACTGGTGATTTTTTATGTGTTCTTGGCGTTAGAAATCTCTCATTTTTTTAAAATAAGGTCTCTCTGGAGTGCCTACACATACCATTTTACATGAAAAAGGGCATTTTTCGTCAAAAATCTCGGAAAGCAGTTCGGTAAGGGGCCAATGCATTGGCATCTTTGCAACGTTGAGATTTCATTCTTTGAAATGAGACCAAATTCATTGATTTCTGTGTGAAATGGTGTCAACATGATAGAGTTCCACATATTGTATGTGAGCATAGACGAGATGTAGGCCTCTTATCGGATTGGATTGGATATTTGGGGAGGCGGCCGACGGCTATGGTTATTTGCGCCATAGGGGATAGGCAATGGAGTAAGGGTGGATAGAAACCCGGCGTCGGTATTAGCCTGCTCTTAACGAAAGACGCCAAGAGGACCACGGTTTAACGTCTCATCCGCACAGACGGAGTACTGTACTTGATGCGCCCCCCACAAGGCACTCAAGTAGAGGTCGGATTTCCTCTAAAAAACATTCCCCTCTGCAGGGATTTGAACCCTGACCGTGAATTCGATCACCTATATGTCACCTATCGCTTGGTTGGTTATGTGGAGAGTCGACCGACAATTGAGGACATTGTCGCTAGTGTCGAAGGACGCGTTAGCTGGCGAGGGTATGATTTCTGGTAAAATTGAGGAAGGATGGAGAAAAACCCGGCGCATTAGACTAAGATTAACGGAAGGCGCCCGAGGGCGCCCAGAATTAATTTCTCCCTCGACGGAGAACTGAAATTCGTCTATATCTACGAAATAACCAGCGGGGCATCTCAAGAGCGTGCGGAGGGGGGCGAGTTGTCGCCGACATGCATTACACTATGCACTACTAAAGTTAATGTAGCTACGAATGCAGATATATATATATTTCTTTAAATTAGTCAAGAAGCATGCGAAGTACTATGTTGATTCTACGTTGCAGATTTATCAATAAACATGATGTGCCTTCTACACAGCACCTAGTAGCGATAGAGGTTTAACTGAAAAATCTGTGTTAATGCCGTGTTTCCAACTATCGCCTTTATGAGCTCACACTCGAGCCCCGGGAATAGGGCAGCGTTATTAAGAGAGCGTTTCAAAATTGTCAAGGATTCTCAAATCGATGATGTCGCTCGGTAACTAAAGCATGGTCTTGGAAAATACAATTGCAAAGTATACAAATTATACAAATGTATAATTTTGTGTCGAAACCTCTTTCAACTTTCCCAACATAGAGAAATTCTATAAAGTTACGCCTGAAATCGTTTACTCTTAGATTTGCTCGAGTCTTTGGGCCTAATTAGCAGATATAAGTGTTTAAGAAAGGTTTGATCGAGATATAATTACATCTATAATTCAAAAAATTTGGTCTCACATTAACCCATTGGGTTCGACATGACGTGATGTCACGTCATGGTTGTCCTTACGCTGGTGCTGATGACGTGATATCACGTCAAGGGTACCGTGAGTGATTTAAAAATTTAAAGGGAACTTTCACTAGTCCCCGCAGAGAAAGCTGGAACACTCATGGTACCTATGACGTGATATCACGTCATGGTTGTCTTTACGCTGGTGCTGATGACGTGAAATCACGTCAAGGGTACCGTGAGT
This sequence comes from Ceriagrion tenellum, assembly GCA_963169105.1. NCBI lineage: Eukaryota > Metazoa > Arthropoda > Insecta > Odonata > Coenagrionidae > Ceriagrion > Ceriagrion tenellum. The sequence goes on from OY720637.1 coordinate 33,803,116, forward strand.
GATTTAAAAATTAAAAGGGAACTTTCACTAGGCCCCCTTGTGAAAGCTGGAATACTCGCAGAACTCATGACGTGATATGATGTCATCAGCACCAATGTAAAGGAAAACCATGACGTAATATCACGTCATGCCGCACTCAAAGGGTTAAAAAACAAATATCTAATTTCTTTCAAAGACACCATAATATATGCCTCAAACCGCGTTTTTCGATGAATTTGCCAAAACATATGAGACGTTTTCCATAGGGTAAGTTCCGCGCATGCTATCCTGAGGGAGATTGAATAACCTCACCAACACACAGAACTCATCAGAAATTTAACTGTGAGTTTGTAAATCTCATCAACAATGTTGGAAAAAGATTGATTACTCTCCGAAGTAATTTTACAATATTGCAAAAAAAAACTTTTTACACTGTACGGGGAGAGACAAGTGAGTCAATTTGAAGACATCTATACAAATGTACGGAAATTAATCTCTAGTAATGGTCCACTAAATAGATCTATTCCTTACGACCCCGGTTTCGTCACATAATGACATCTTCATGACGAAACCGGGGTCGTAAGCAATAAATCTATTTTGTGGACCATAACTAGAGTATTTTAATTTCTGATATGGAGAGGTTCCACTTAGTCAAGCCTGAAGTTATTAGTTATATTTGAACAAATGCAGTTATATACAGAGAATTTTAGTCTTACATAAAAATATTTTTCCCCATGAAATACTTTAAATATTTACTATATGCTTCTTACAGATGCTCAACTATAGTACTTAATGGAATGCTAATATGAACTCTAATCGGCCTTGGAATAAATCTCGCTCTAACTACTCTAGTCAATTTAAGGTTTCTCCTCATCCACTGGGGTTTGCTGGGGAACACTTTTTTTTTCGAGGAAAGGATTCCGAGATGTGCCACGGATGTGGGCGTTTACTGTTCCGAAAAAAGGTCTCGTTATGCGCTCGTTTCGACCTACCTACCCTTGCGATAAGAGCACGAGATCCCCATCCAGATATTATTGACTGTTGACGAGGAAGCTGTCAAGCCTTTCATTTTTGCGTCCTCTAGTCCCGCTGCGCAAGCGGGGTAAAATGAGGGCAGAAAATGAAAATGAAAACAAGTGCGCAGAAGAGGCGACTTCGGACGAGTCATCCACCGTAATGGTCTCGTTTCCGACGTCCCATCCTTAGAAATTAAAAAGAAATAAGGGAATAAAAACTTTTTTTTTCAACCTGACGTCAAACTACTTTCAGAGTGGATTCACCTCGGAATTTTTAAACCATTTATGAGTACTTGAATCCATATAAAAACAATCTTTGTACTCTTCCACTAATATTTATTGATGTACTACGCGTTTCGCAGCTTGCTGCATCCACAGGTACAATTGTTTACATGTTATTTATTGATAGTTACGATAGTAACCAACGCCAATAAGCTGGGTGGGGGGTTGGAGAGCAAACTAACTTTTGGGTGGAAAGGTAGGGGAACATAGGAGGGGCTTCTAAAAAAGGGAGGTTTTGTCGGAAAAGAGTGAAGAGGGGCGCGGAAAAAGAAACTCGTTGCAAATGTGGCTTGACTCTCTGATAATTTCTATTTGCTCCTAATCATCCGCCTTTAAACCTTTTGGTAGGACATGTAGAATTTCGGGGATACTCCTTTCCTTTTCCCAATCCTTTCCGAAAAAATTTCCCTTTTTACAAGCCTATGTTCCCCTGCCTTTCCACCCAAAAATTAGTTTTTTCTCCAAACCCCATCCCACAGCTTATTGGCGTTGATTTCCATCGTAACTGTCAATAAATAACAAGTAAACAATTGTACCTGAGGATGCAGCAAGCTGCGAAACGCGTAGTACATTAATAAATACTAGCAGGCAGCTAGCAGCCGCTCTTTTGGATCTTATTTAAACTAACTAAATACACTCCTTTTAATTCATGTCTCCATTTCATCTCCAAATATCTTACACCCTTGCACGGCTGGTGACCTAACACCCCCTGCCACACACCCAAGCTATCGTTTTGCTGCAAAGTGCGTTCAATAGAGTTCCCCTAGAGATACCTATTCCACTCTGCAGCACTCAAAAAGCTCTCGAGTACAGCGAGATATAAAGGTTTTATTATTTACATACACTTTTTGCATAGGAAAAGTGAGGACAGACAGACACCCTGTACAAATAATTATATTAGATTAGTGGAAAAGTACAAGGATTGTTTTAATATGGACTCAAGTATAAAATACTCCCACGAAGTGACGCCTGAGGGTGTAAAGTTTATTTATGAGTACGGGAGGACCGAAATACGACATGAAGGACTAGGAAAGAAAAGCCACATGCGACATATTACTGTACTTTCAAAGGATGCTATTCTTTTCTGGTCAGCTCCTCCAGTGGTCCATGTTTCCGATCCATAGAGTGCCACGCTCCACACAAATGATTTCACAGGAGGGTTGTTATGATAATGAAAATTAGCATCTTATCGCATTCTGACAATATTTCATATCTCTGTAATGAGCTATTGCGTATATTTTACTATCCATTTAAGAAGATGAGGTATGAAAAAGGAACGGTGTGTCGGGGAGATTGATGGACGGGAGAATAACAGAAAATTGTAGAAAGTGAAGTGAAAGATTAGGAATATCGAGCGACATAAGAAAGGGCGAGATATACCAAGAGTTCATGAAAGACGCTGGCATGGTAAACATTTTGTTATTTCGTAATAATTTGAAGAGGAGAACAATTGCAGACTTATTTCGCCTAAAGAACTAATGGGTGGACGGACTAATTGTAAAACCCTGTAACAAAACGACCATCCAGAGATACGGGAAATCAGTTAAATCAGAAATAATATTAAATTAAAATTCAAAACCAATGACCAACAATAAGAAACTACAGACGCGTGAGGAAAATAAATATTTACACCCCGGAACTAGAAACGCTTTAACAATGTTAAAGAGCTAGCGATACGAAACGAAGGACGCCAAACAGTATAAACGACAAGAGGGGGCGAACGAAAACGGTGAGAAAAGGGAGCGGACGTGCCGGGCGATAGAGAAGTGAAAACTGGGAAAAAACGGTGCACGGTGTTACATAGAGATACAAGACAAAGAAATAAGACCACGGAAACAGCGACAACAGTTTGGTTGTAGCAGAACTTCAGGTGAAGGAGAGAAAAAGGAAGGAATGCAGCTGACCGACAGCGGAGGGACAAAGCTGGTCCACACGCACGGAGTCAGGAAACCCGGAAGGAGAAGTGAAACTTCGACTAGTGGTACAAAATTAATTGAAAATAACAGAACTCTCACGCCCAAATAACCGTCTAAGCTCACAAGGAAAGACTCAATCAATTTCAGTAAAATTTCGCACTAAGTGCACTGTCTCTCTAAAGGCCGTTTTACACGGGGCACGTCATTGCACAAGCTACTGTATGTGCAATCGTGAATTTCAAAATGCACCGTGTAAATCGGCGAAATTCAAGAACGCATGCACGAATGCATGAATGCGAGACGTCAGAATAGCCCCTGCTCTAATACGGTGGTCGCATTCTTGCAATTTGTACGAATAGCACTCCATCTAGCGGTCGCAGAATTAACGACATCCAAGTTCACGGGAATTTGACTGACGAAAAGGTTCGATAACCTGAGCGATGGGTGTTTACAGTTAATCTTTGTGTGGGAGGATATTTGCAGTTACTTATATTGTTATTCATTTAGATAGATATTTTATAACTCATTAAATTGTTCCTCTGTCATCCGCATAAAATTGCGGAATCCATTCCTGTCTTCTACAGCCAGCTCCTGTTGGACCATATTAACAATGCCCGTTCCCTCCTCTCGCTTACGGATCCACTCCCGCATCCAAAGTGCTCTTCTGGCTATTCTCCTGTGGTTACGCCTTTCTATGAGCTCTGCGGCCCCGATCATAATTCCCACTACTGCCAGCTCTGCAGCAATCAATGCAGCCTCCTCCTGATCCATTATTTTTCTCACAGAGAGAGAGAGCGACTCAATGTCAATATCACGAAATCCCACACTCACCACAACCATATTTTTCACCGTATGTCAACAACGTCGCGTACAGAATATCGTATCTCTCCTGTTTGAACAAAACACTTGCTCTTAGCGTACTTATCAGACGACTGGAATTCACAAATGAATGCATGCTTACGACCAACGTGTAAAGCAGTCATGCATTCGTTTTCACAATAATTATTGCACGGCAGATTGCGGAATTAATGCAGTGTTAAGTTGTGTAATTTCGTGCCCCGTGTAAAACGACCTTAAAAAAAGGTTCAACAGTAACTGATTGATCTCTTTTGAATAATCAAAGGTTAAAGCTTGCTTGATAATTATAATGAATACATAACTGCACTGTAAATTGGGTCCAATATCATTTCAACTCTTGATTGGTTGCTTTCGTTGATGTGAGGAAGCATGATTTTATAATAAACATACTATTTTTGAGCTGAATATATGTTAACTGTGTCATTTGCATGTGTTTGATACGCTAAACTGTCTTATTCGGGTGTTCCTTTCTTGAAGGAGGTGAGTTGGGCTACACCATTGGTATTAACGTGTGGTTAGCGACGCCGTCAGGAAGGGGTAAGGTTACAACACGGAATATTCGGGAAATGCAGAAATTTCGGCCATCGGCCTAGTTTTAGCGAAATGCGACGAACGTGGTAAAATCTTTTAAGTTCTATCCTCGTGTTTAAACATTAACATCGGGATTTCACTGTAAAAACTCTCCTCAACCACAGGAATTCGATCCAGAACCATACCCATTAGAAAGTGAACCCCTTGCCAGCAAAAAAAACCGATCCTAGGAGAGTGGGTTTAGTCTGAAATATCTATAAATAACCCCGCGATGTGGTGAAGTTAAAACACATCCACATGTAACCGTTCAGTTGATGTTATATTAAACATGGTTAAGAAGTAAAATACTTGTTACTTCCGCATATTTTCCAACGAAAAACCGATCGTGGTTTCGGCGCATATTAACCACCTTAAAAATGGTGCCTTTGCGCCGAAACCGTGGTTGGTTTTTTGTAAATTAATTTTGTTAACCAAGTATTTTACTTCTTAACCATTTTTTAAGTAAGTAATTTCCACAAAGTGACGCCTGAGACTCTCTTAAATGATGTAATATCAGCTAGAGATTATATATTTTCATAATATTTTGTGTGCATTTGGTAGACTGCAGGCATTCATGACACGAGAGGCTCGCGCGTCACGCATTTCGTAAGCGAGCGTCCCGGGCGGGCAGTTTCCGCCACAAAAAAATTGGGGAGGATGGGAGGGAGGAATATTTTATTAACCTTGACTCTCGAAATCCTCGCGCCGCCCTCGAAATGCTGCGCATCGCTTCGGCCGTGAGCGCGAATTAGAGGATTTATACACGCGGGTGCGAAAAGAATTAGGTGAAATACATTCGCGAGGGGCGAGCGAGCAAAAATTTTGGACCCGTTTTGTGACCTTGCATATCAACTGAAACCAATGTTCTTCGTCCGTGAAACATTCCGTTGCCAACCAGTTTCAGGTACAGGGAACCATAACACTAAGAGCTCAAAATAGAGATTAAACTTCCGGGTTAAGAGATAAAAACTTAACCCTCTATGGACAGAATTATGAAACATCAGCATGGCAATATATTGCTATGAAATCAGTTTTTTAAACGTGCCCTGTCAGCATTTATTTACAAAATTGCATTTTAATTTGATGATAACGTTAATTTTTAAAAATGTGACTTATTTTATTGATAACATTTAATTTAAACAAGACTTACAGAATAATATTTACACAATATATACTTCAACATTACCTTCGTAACGTACCTATTTTACAACTTTCCCAATTTTTTCTTCACACGAGAGCTGAAACTATTTATTTCAGAGCTCCACCAGGCACGCCATCGTCAGTAAATAGCGTCACACATTCATCTATTCAAATTGTTTGACAAACCGCCGAAAGAGACGCAACGTTCCACAAATTTAATCCGACGCGTTACAATTCTGTCTAGCGCAGCCACGAAATGGAAAAGCCTCTCAGAAAGCAGATATTTCAATGATTTTGAAACGCAACAAATTTGTCTCGCTCGTCCATAGAGGGTTGAGGAAACCGAGAGTAACATAAAAAAGGAGGTGAGGGAAAAATAATAATGACTATTATTAATGCAATATGTTTAGTGTTTGAATTCGAAGGTTTCCACGGAGTCTTTAAAACGGTAGTAAAGGGGTATCGGGAACTCTTCCGCGCAATTCCATTTTCTTTTACGACACTTTCGGTAGCATTACAGATACCTTCTTCAGGTCTGAAGGGAAGAAGGTAGCTGTACTGCTACCGAAACTGTTTTTCATGAAAATGTAACTACGCGGAAGAGGTCTCGGAAAACCTTTATTGGTGTTTCGCATTAGTTTCACCTTAATGCTATTATCTCTCCAAATTTAGAGAATACAATTTCGTACTTTTCCACGGAATTTTAATTTTTGTGGTACAACGCGTTTCACCAACTTGCGGCATGAACAGGTACCTGATGATGCCGCAAGTCGGGGAAACGCGTTGTATCACACAAAATAAAATTCTGTGGAAAAGTACGAAATTGTATTCTCTGAGTATGGGTACTATTAACTTCCACGAAGTGAAGCCTGAAACTGTAGAGCTGTTATCTCTTTTCAATTAAGGTCTGTCGTAGATTCATTCATCGACATTGCTTGTTCTATGAACAGGTTAACAGGGAGTCGTTGTGTAATTATAATTCCTTATCACACACATTCAGGAGGAAAGGGGATGTATATCTAGAGGGTTTTGAAATGTGGCTATGAAGAAGAATGGAAAAATTAAAATGGAGTGATAAAGTGAGCAATGAGGAAGTGCTGGCAAGGATGAATGAGTAAAGGAATATTTTAAGATCAGTAAGAAAGAGGAAGGCGAACTGGGTGGGACACGCCCTAAGGAAAGATTGCCGTCTCAAAAGATTATCAGAAGGAAAGATCGAGGGAAACAGAGAAAGAGGAAGACGAAGAAATAATATGTTGACGGATATTATATGAATGGAAGGAGTTACAAAGAGCTGAGGGAGGCAGCACAGGATAAACGAACATGGAGGGAGCAGTTCAACTGAAACCTGCCTGAGGACAGATTCACCTTAGAAGAATCACACACACATAATCATGATGCAAAGGACCATAATATTCATTTCTGGTGGTGACTTGGCAGAAAATATTTTGAAAATTTTATTTCCTACGTATAGTTGCAACTGTGGGTGAAAATTTATAGAAAGTACACAGATCTTAAGTATTTTTGCCGATTGTTGGGAAGATATAGAGTTTTTTTAATTTAGAAAAGGAGAATTATATTAGAGTACGCTGTACACGGTGGAAATTATAGCTGTGTCCGGTAAATCACTGATATTTGTGCTTGTATAGTCAAAACAGTATAATTCCCAAAATCATCACCTTTCAGGGTCAAATGCTAAATTATTAATGCTATCGAAAAATCGAAATGCTATTCTTTAGGACAGAGAAAGAGAGGCAGGTGATTAAAGTTGGAGGACACAAACTCGAGCAAGGAGATAATTTTAATAATTTAGACAGTACGCTAGGGAATCAGACATAGTAGCAAAGACATACAGGATCGTCCTGCGCATTGATAAATTGAAGCGGAGACTGAGTGAAATCAGAAATAGTTGCTCGCCCCACTCAAAGATGAAAGAAGAAAAAAGGTGAATCCGTACTACATGAGAGGAGAGGGAATTCCTGAAGTAAATGAATTTCAAATCCGAAACCATCGAAGGAATGAGTCATGCAGTTTCGAGAATTTTGAGTTTCGCTCTGGTTATGCCACACCTAGCAAAGACAGACAGAAGACAATTGCGCTAGCTAAGGAGGCGTTTAGTAATAGAAGGGAGCTGATGACGGGGACAATGGGTAAGGATGTGAAGAAAAGGCTGGTGAAGAGCTTGATATGGAGCGTAGCGTTGTATGGGGCAGAAACGTGGACCCTGAGAAAGGAGGACGACAATAGGCTGTAGGCATTTGAGATGTGGGTGTGGAGAAGGGTGAAGGTGAGGTGGACGGAGAGGAAGACTAACGAGGAAGGGCTTGAGATGGTGGGCGAGGAAAGGAAACTTTTGAATGAAGTTCGAGATTGGCAGAGTAGGTGGCTGGAGGATGTACTAAGGGGGATGGGTTGATCAAGAATGTGATAGAGGGTAGGTTGTTGTGCAAGCGGGGAAGTGGAAAAAAGAGAATAGGTTTCATCGACGGGTTGAAGAAGGGCAGATCCTATGCTGAGGAGAAAAATATATATTCCAGAGCAAGATAGACCCCTGACAGAGTAGAAACCGGGAGGAAATTCTCTGACATTCAACAAATCCTAGATTTACCAGTAGAATACTTAAAAAATAAATAAAATCGAAAAATATAATTGAGTGGTATGTAGTTCAATAAAACGTATTTTTCCCTCAAAGTCTAAAACTCTAGGCGAGAATGCTACCTTTTCAATCCCGTATAATTCCATACCCCACGGTGAGAAGGAAAATATTTCAATCCAGGGGCACCTATTTGCGTTCGGCCGGAGTGGAAGAGGTTGCCGCCGGCAATCTGGAGACGGGGAATATCCATTAGCGATCGGCGACTGTGAGGCAACGCAGACCGCGCGCTCCGTCAACAAACCGAAACGCTACGTGCGCAAACACTCGGTGCACATTAAAACGCACTCATTCAATCGGATGGGGGAGGATAACGAAGGAGTGGACGCTTAGAATGGGGAAGGAAAGGATGTACGAAGGAGACAGAAAGGTTTTACGCATGTGCTGGGCATTGTTAAAAATAGAGTGCCAAATCTCCACAGCCTACCCTCTGATGATGTCTTGTCCTCACTTTCTGTTAATAAACTTGATGATATCTTCCTTAAAATCGATCTTAAACGTATTCATAGCACACTGTACTCAACCATTGACTACCCCGACCTTGCTACCTTGGTAAATTTCAGAATACCCTCCCGACACACCAGCGGGTCGATTATGTAACTGTCATAGGCGTCATAACCATTGTTCGTACGACGGGGGCGTCATAGCTATGACGGCTAGCGAAAAGGAGCGATTATGTAAATGTCATAGCCATCATAACCCCGTCATAGCCGCCATATCGTACGACGCTTGAAAACCCCCGTCTTAGGAGTTATCAGGTCGTGGGATATGAGTATTTACATCGACTACGAAGGATATCAAACCAAGTATCGGCAATATTTCATTGAAAATAGTAAAATATCATCGTATTTACTCTTAAAGATGTGGAATTAAAAAATTTTACTTAGAATATGATTCTAATCTTGAGTACACACGTTAAATTTTGCGCGAACACACGTAAAGTATTCTGACTCACACGATGAATTGCAAAGGTAGGTAGGTACCCTAATATGTTACTTCGGTAAGTTTTCTGAATTATTCGACGGATTTCTCATTTCGTTTTAAAATATGAAAATTAACTTCATTGCTATTATAACACAAGTCGCACAAGAACGATTATCATAAAAAAATTGTAAATGATGTTTGTGGACTTAACTCCCGTTAACTCTACTCATTTGCACGCATAATCATACAATTACAACTTTCAAACTACACGTATTGCATGCGGCCGGTTATGGAAACTCAGGATAGACTTGAAGCCGGTGGGCCAAAATCTAAACTGCACACCTATTCAAAATAATACCGTATTTTATTCCAAACATTGACCTATTTACTTCGAGACCTCTCTCCGGGATCCTTAAACGCATACGGTGAATGTTGGACATAAGTATGCCTATTATGCGATTGGTTTCAAATTAAGGGTACTGCATAGTAGCTGCTAATCATATTTCACAATATTAGCTTGTAAACTTAATTTATAGAAGGAACTTGGCGACACAAAGTATCCATTCATTTTCAAGCATTAAACACGCTCGTTTGTTGTTTACATGAGTAGGTACTTAAAAGAATCCTTGGCTGTTTGTTGTGGTTTGTTCATATTTGGGAAACGATAGTTTCTACGGTTGCCGTTAGTCAATTTTTTGGATGGGTGGAGGGGATGAGTCGGTGATTTCCATTGGTTCTTCTCGTTTATGAAGGGCTACCAACTAACTAATAGCTAACTTTGGTTCCCTGTCACTACGTAGCGTCATAAGCCTTCTGACGCTCGCTTATACGATCGCTCGAGCGTCATTGCCGTCTTAAGTTGCCCGTCATAGCTATCACCCTTATGACGCCTATGACATTTACATAATCGACCCGCAGGACTCCCTCATTTCTCCATATCCCTGCTCCCAGATTATCACCAAACGCTCCCTCATTTTTCGCCTCTCTTTTCTTGCAAATTCCCTTCCTGTGAACATTGACCCTTTTACCCTTTCTTCCACCGTCTTCGCTAACCTTCGCTTCGCTTCACCATTTGCCACTCCCAAAAAAAGTAATTTGTCCTATCTCCCCATTTTGCATTATTATTTGTTACCTCCTACCTCTTATGTTTTTACGTTTTTATCCTTTTTGTTTGTTATACGTTCACTGTAAAATGTCTTAATGCTGTATGTGATCTTTTTGTCAAATAAATAAATAAAAATTTTGAGGAAGAGGGATTTTACAATCACTTTTTGCTGAGATTCTTACACGAAAGACGACGACTGCAGAAGTAATCGTTATGCGGAGTGACTGACTCTCGAAAATGCAAATGGATATGCAAAGTCTAAATGCAAAAGGAATAGTTATGAAATGAACTCTAGGTGATTGCAGTGAATTAAATGACGGAGTTGCCAAAATGGAGGCCGTTCAGACCGCGGGGCCCTGGCGGGAAAACGGCGTTGCCTTAACGATGGTCCAGAAAGAAAGGTGTATGTCACCCTCCTCGATTAGTAAAATTTCATGAAAACTGAATCCAGAAGAAATGACGGACTTATAAGTTAAATCATCACACAAGGGGAATGGTTGCAGGCTTTATGTTGTCTATGTAATCCATTTTGGACCAAATTAAAAATCTCAAGTGCAGTTAGCAAAGAAATTTTTTTTGGTCCATAATTAAATCATCACTTCATAACACACAAGTTACACGATTACCTTCTCTCTCCTTATCGCTCTCTCCTTCTCGCGGCGTTCCTCAAGGTTCTGTGCTGGGACCTATGCTATTTTCCATATATCTTCTTGATCTTCCTGAAAAGTTAAAGCACTGTAAATATATGCTTTACGCGGATGATTTGCAAATTTATCAACATTGTCATCCTCATGACCTCGGAAATACTATTGAGAGATTGAATGAAGATATTGCCTCCATATCCAACTGGATTGAAAATAACTACCTTATCCTAAACTTTACTAAAACCAAAGCCATAATTATAGGCTCCTCAAAGCTTGTAAATAGGATTGATTTCGATTCAATCCCTAACATTAAACTGGGAAATTTTAATGTTCCTTTTTTAAGCACAATAAAAAATCTAGGAGTGACAATGTCCAATAATCTCTCATGGCTAAATCATGTCCATGACATTTCCAACAAAGTCAGTAAAATTGTGTATCAATTAAAACTAAGCAAAGAACTGTTACCTGTTGAAACCAGGAAAATGTTAATATCCTCCATTGTTTTTCCGCATTTCGATTACTGCTATTTAGTTTATAATGATATCCCAGATGAACTTGATTTAAAACTTCAACGCCAATTAAATTCCTGTGTAATATTTGTGTTCAACCTTCGAAGAGATGTACATATATCGCCATACCGCAATGAAATCGGATGGCTTTCCACTAAAAAACGACGAAAATATTTCCTCGCTACGTTCCTTTACGTATTGTTTCTTTATAAAAATCCAGAATATTTACATAACCTTTTTAAAACTAAGCCTAAAAATACTATTATGACTACAAGATCAGATGCTAACTTAATCTACTATCCCGCTCATCGCACAACTTCTTTCCAGAAGTCATTCCAGGTTGTAGCATCCAATCTCTGGAATAATCTACCAGATGATGTTAAAAATACTCGGTTTTTGAAATCGTTCAAGGCAAAAGTCTATAACTTATTACTTACTGCCCCATAATAACTTATTGGTTAACTGAAGAAAAATGTGTATCTCTTATATTTCTTTGGTTGTTAATTGAAGAAAAATGTGTATCTCTTATATTTCTTTGGTTGTTTGTTCTTTTCATCATGTTACTTATTGCTATTCCTAAAACTTCTTCCTCGTTGGTTCTGTGATTTGTCACTGGAACGTTGTGTATCATATGCTTTCTTTGTATAATGTTGTTGTTGTTGTTGTAGTAGTGTAGTGATGATATGATTTCTTTGTAAAATGGAACTCTTTTGTTATATTTTCCTGTTAGTTTATCGCTCACAATGAGTAAGTTGAGTTGATTTCATGATTTTATGTTTAATTAATTCCATGTTTAAATCTACTCTAAGAATTTGTATAAGTAAATTGTATTTGTTCTTAGAGGACAAGAGTCCTAGAACAATAAATATCTTTCTTTCTTCTTCTTATTACTGAACACTGATCCGTTTCAACTGGTTGTTCCTTTCTGAAATTGTAGCGACTTTCTCATTCCATTATGATCATTATCACCTTCACACAAAGTTTTTACTCATTTCCCCATTTCCTGAGTATCGAATGGTAAAAATTCTTTTAGAAATCAACTAGCAAAGATCCGCGGGGATGAAAACTCCAGTGGTCTATTAACGTCTTTTAATGATTGGTGTTGCATTCACCCCCTTCAAGATGGGAAAGGAATGAAATTGCAAGGGAGGTATTTGAAAAAAAGGACGATCCACGTTTAAGGTTGGCACCACTGACTGAAGACTGTTGCAGAACAAAATGTTTTAGGGTAGTAAAATATAGGAATGCAAAGAATAATAACTAGCTAAAAAATAAATCTGTGAGTAGTAGAATTGGAGTATAACATGTATCTTGGAATTACCTTACATTCTGATATATCGTGGGGAACACACATACAAAACATAAGCCTAGCGTGTAGCCTCCGAGTCTCTAGGGGCTCCCACCTTAATCCCTCTGAAAATCGTGAGACACTACATGTACGCCCGTAGCAGTTTTTAACGAAGCGCGCTGCTTTCCTTTGTATTATATTAATTTTTTTGGTTAATCAGTAACTTCATTACACAGAATCGCATCAATATAATTTTTAGTATTAAAAAAAACTTTAAGTAAAAATAACTATTACACTCCACTGGTCAGTTCACAGATGGGGGAAACACATCAGGGAAATAACTAGTGTAGCAAACCGTAGATTAGGATTCGTAAAAAGGGTTCTAGGCAAATGCGATGAGAGAGTACGAGAAAGAAGCTATTTTACACTTGTCAGGCCTCATTTAGAATATGCCGCTAGTATATGGGATCCGTACGAGGAAGGTATGATTAAAGAATTAGAGCGTGTGAATAGGAGATCCGCTAGGTTGGTTAAAGGCCGTTATGATAAATGTATAAGTATGACGAGCTTAATAGAAGAACTAGGATGGGAATTACTATCAGAACGCAGGTTAAAATTTAGGTTAAACCTTTTAAGTAAATTCGAAACCCATTTTGTTCACAGATGACATTAGATATGTTCGGGCCGGAACAGCCTTATGTTTTTCTTTTCTTTTAAGTTGAATTTCCCTCCTTTCTTCCTTTTTCCCGCCTGCCTTGGTTTTTTGTTTTTTTTGCAACTCTTCGCATATAGAGGGCTCTAGAAGCCAAGGAAGAAGAGTGCATGCCTAACAGGAAGGCATTCGTTCGCCTGTGTCAAGGCGAAGAGGAAGGTATAATTATCTCGCCGAAGTTCTGGCGAGGAACAAGTCGTCGACGGACGCATGGGGTGCAGAGTTCGGCGGAAGCCAAGGTAAGGCGGGAATCCCTTCCTCATTTTCTTCTCCACCCCCTTCATTTCTTCCTTTTCATTTTATTTAAGATTTGGTTTCCAGTCCCTCATTTTTTTTTCTTTTATTATTTTTCGTTGTAAACGTAAGGCTAAGTTCCGGCCCTGCATGAATTGCATTTCGGGCGGGACACAACGGCCCCGTGACGCGACATTTTTTGGTGCCGAAACCCGGGACCACATTTGGAAATCATTAGGCTTTATTCTATTTTAATTAATTTAGAGCGTTCAGTGCAATTATGACAGAAAGTGTAATAACCACGAGACAGAATTTCGAATCGCGTCTTTCCCTTCTGCGATTCAAACGGGACCAGTCCAAGGCCACTCTTTCGGTCGCGTATGATTTGGCACGTAAGTTGAGTGAATACCAGGGGCAAGTCAGGGAGCATCCTAATGTTGGCGTATTTTCTGCCAGGTGTTCTAGTCTAAAGGAGGTTTATCGTGGTTTTTTAGATGAAAATTTGGCAATTTTTGAGCACTGCAATAATTGCAATCGCGCGGACGTGCATAAGATAGATTCCGTTTTGGCAAAGGAGTTCGAGGAGAAGTATTATTTTATTTTGTCTGTTTCTGATGGATTGAGGGCGTCCACGAGTGATGTGGACGGGGAAGCCCCTGTGCCATTTCAAAAATGTAAACTCCCAGCCATTGATGTTCCGAAGTTTTCGGGGTCGTTTTCTGAATGGCCAGCTTTTCGTGATATATTTAAATCGGTGGTGCATTACCGGAATGATATATCCGCAATTGAAAAATTTTCCTATCTTAAATCCTCTCTCCAAGGCAAGGCATTGGCAATAATTGCCTCTGTACCTTTTGGCGAAGCTCATTATGCATCCGCCTGGAGAGAATTAAACGATTTTTATGATAATCCTCGCATTCTTGGGTTTTCATTTTTGGATAAAATGTTGTCGTTTCCGGAAATTTCTAATAATCAAGCAGAGTTACAACAATTCGTGACAACGTTTGCAGAAATGTATGCGGCCTTAGGGACCCTGAATATTCCAGATTTGGGAGAATTTATTTTATTCCGCTTAGCCGCTCGAGTTTTGAATTCAGAGATATTATCCCAGTTTGAAGGATCGCTGAGTGGAAACATGTTCCCTTCTGTAACAAATCTAATTGATTTTGTAAAGAAAAGAATTAAAATTCTGCAAACATCAAGTGGAACGGTTTCTAAATTTACCTCCACGAATTCTCGAGGTAGATTTAAATTTTCTCTGCCAGTTTCAGCCAACGAAGCCTCTTCAAGGATGTCTAATTACTCAGAGAAACGTGATAATTGTCCATTGTGTTCTTCTTTGCATCCTTTATTTAAATGTCCACGTTACATTGAAATGAGTTGTCATCAACGTTCAACCTTTGTGCGTTCAAAAGGGCTATGTCTCAATTGCCTAAGGCCGGGGCATTGGGCTCCCAAGTGTCAAGCGCGAGGTATGCGCTGTCAAAGATGTAAACGCTATCACCACACGTCTTTACATAATTCTGCCGAAGACGGGAACTCAGTCGGCGCGAAGGACGCAGGAAAGGTTTCCACCGGATTGCGTGACGATAGTCAAGAGGGTATTTCCTTGTCAAAAACATCTACCACCTCACCCATACCCCCTGCTATCATATCGTCATGCACTCGGAGTGATCGGCAGCATTCGACTATTCTAGGCACAGCGGTTGCCTTGATTCAGGCTGGTAATGGGGCGTGGGAACGCATTAGAATTCTAATTGATCCTGGCTCGCAGTTATCTATTATCTCATCCTCGGCTGTAAGGCGATTATCCTTACCCATATCTGCTTACGAGGGCGAGCTATTTGGCTTAGCTCATGTTCCACTGCAGCAACCCCATGGTCAAGTTTTATGCTCTTTATCTCCAAGACATACGTCAACTCCAGTACTCACTACGAAGTCGGTTGTAGTATCAGAGGTCCTAAATGAACTTCCAACAACTCCTCTCCCGCTCTATATTTTCAAAAAATTTTCACATTTGCGTCTCGCAGATCCCGAGTTCGATAGACCGGCCCCTATAGAAATGCTATTGGGTATGGATTTATTTCCTAGGATTCTTCTCGGTGGGCGGAAATCATTGTCTTACGCAAATGTGATAGCTATGAATTCTGTGTTCGGTTGGGTTATAATGGGAAGTTATCCAATCACTGCCCCCCAGAATCCTTCTCAGGTAATTTCGCTGGCTATTTGTAAGAGGGAGACACTTCTTCTCAATCAACTGAAAAGGTTTTGGGAGGTGGAAGAAGTGGAGGTCGAAATTCGACCGAGACCTGAAGACGTGCAATGCGAAGTGGGGTTTCAAAATACGCATCGTCGTATGCCAGACGGTAGATATCAGGTTATGTTGCCATTTAAGGCATATCCTCCCACTCTGGGAGATTCTCATGGATATGCTATCACGCGCTGGATGAACACGGAGCGCAGATTGTCAAGGAACTCGCGGTTAAAAGGCGAGTACCATAAATTCATGAGCGAGTACGAATCGCTGGGACATATGTCCAGGTCTACGAGTCCCGGATCGTATTATTTGCCCCATCATGCCGTGTTTAAGGATGCTTCCCAGTGCGGTCAAATACGTGTTGTTTTCGATGCCTCGGCGAAGACATCACTCGGTAATTCACTAAATGACGTCTTAGAAACTGGTCCCAAACTTCAAAGGGACATTTTTGACCTTTTAATTGGATTTAGGACGCATAAGGTCGCGTTTATTACCGACATTGCGAAAATGTATCGACAAATATCGTTACATCCCGACCATTGCACCTATCAACACGTTGTCTTCCGAGAGGATCCATCGTCCTCATTAGTGGATTATGAATTGAATACGGTGACCTACGGAGTTGTTTCTTCACCTTTTCTAGCGATCAGAACTCTACATCAGCTCGCCAGTGATGAAGGACAAAATTTCCCTTTAGGCTCAAAGGTGCTTCTTCATGATACATATGTTGATGACATCGTCACGGGAGCGAGCTCGATTTCAGAGGCACTAAATTTGCAAAAGCAATTAATTTCCTTGCTTTTGTCAGGAGGCTTTTCTCTTGGAAAATGGGCAAGCAATGCTCCGGAATTATTAAGTCATATTCCCGAGGAGAAACGGGTATCAATTTTAAATTTTGATTCGAGCGATGTTTGCCTTTTAAAAGTTTTGGGAATGTACTGGTCACCAAAATCCGATACTTTTTCCTACCATGTCAATTTTGATGCTGTGGTCAATTCAAAAAGAAAGCTGCTTTCGAACATTGCCAGAATTTTTGACCCAATTGGGGCTTTGTCTCCCGTAACTTTATGGGCTAAAGTTTTGATGCAATCCCTGTGGAATGAAAAATTATCTTGGGATGATTCCCTTCCAGAAGGCATTAGGAATCAATGGGATAATTTTGTCTCGCAGAGTCAGTTGTTGCAGCAGATAAAGTTTCCTCGATATATATTTCCCCGGTCTTCTTCAGAGGCGCAGCTGATCGGATTCTGTGATGCATCGGAGCGCGGCTACGGTGCGGTGGTGTATATAAGAACGGTCGCAGAATCAGAAATTAATGTTCATCTAGTTGCGGCTAAAAGTAAAGTTGCTCCCTTGAAAACTTTATCTATTCCAAGGCTTGAGTTATTGGGAGCGTACTTATTATCTAAGCTTCTATCCCGTTTGTCATCTTTTTTGGACAAAAGATTTCAGATCCTCAAAATATACGCTTGGACCGATTCTCAGATTGTGTTGGCGTGGTTGCGAATGTCACCTCATTCATTAAAGACCTTTGTTGCTAACAGAATCACCCACATTACGGCTTCAATTCCCAGTTCTTCGTGGAGACACATTGAATCATCCAACAATCCAGCGGATTGTGTCTCGAGGGGAATGATGCCAAATCAGTTACTGCTATGTGACTTATATTGGTCCGGTCCGGAATTTCTAAGGGAGGATGAATCAAAGTGGCCCTCTATACCTTCGGAAAGTAAATATGCCAATGATCTACCGGAGGTGAAGATTCAATCGCAATGGGCAGGGGCCATCCAAGATGAAAAGGGATGTTCATGTCATTGGATGAAGGCGTATTCCTGCTACTTGAAATTAATACGAACAGTTGTATTTGTGCGTAGATTTATCTCTGGTTGTAAGGGAGTGCAGCGACCATCCAATCTTCTTATTTTGGAATCTGAATGGACCGAATCTCTTAACCTCATCATAAAACTGGTTCAGAAATGTCATTTCAAGGATGTCCTCCATTCGATTTCTCGAAACAAGTGTCTTCATTCGACTTTTGCCCGTCTCTCTCCTATTATTGATGATCAAGGGATCCTCAGGGTGGGCGGCAGGCTCATTAATTCCGCATTGCCTCAATCACAAAAACAACCTGTTTTGTTGCCTAAAGAGAGTCATCTCTCTAGATTGATTGTGCGGCATTATCACTTTGCATCTCTGCACGGGGGACCTCGAATGGTAGAGGCATTAATCGTCAGAAAATTTTGGATTATATTTGGTAGAGCACTTGTGAGATCGGATGTAAGATTGTTTTTTTTTCGCTAGTTGCGCGATAGTTTCGGTTTTAACATTCTTATTCCTTCTAATTCCCTATCCATGGCCTAACCTGTATCCCGTAGTCAGTCTTCCAGATGGGCCTCTGGAAGTGAAGCTGTAGCATCCCAAACCAAACTCTTAGGATAGGACTTAGAATACAGCTTATTTCAGTTTTCTTTATAAGGAGATGAATTTTTTCTAAATTCAGGTGGGCGGTATGTTCGGGCCGGAACAGCCTTATGTTTTTCTTTTCTTTTAAGTTGAATTTCCCTCCTTTCTTCCTTTTTCCCGCCTGCCTTGGTTTTTTGTTTTTTTTGCAACTCTTCGCATATAGAGGGCTCTAGAAGCCAAGGAAGAAGAGTGCATGCCTAACAGGAAGGCATTCGTTCGCCTGTGTCAAGGCGAAGAGGAAGGTATAATTATCTCGCCGAAGTTCTGGCGAGGAACAAGTCGTCGACGGACGCATGGGGTGCAGAGTTCGGCGGAAGCCAAGGTAAGGCGGGAATCCCTTCCTCATTTTCTTCTCCACCCCCTTCATTTCTTCCTTTTCATTTTATTTAAGATTTGGTTTCCAGTCCCTCATTTTTTTTTCTTTTATTATTTTTCGTTGTAAACGTAAGGCTAAGTTCCGGCCCTGCATGAATTGCATTTCGGGCGGGACACAACGGCCCCGTGACGCGACAAGATATATATTGAGAACCCCTGCGTATTATGCTAGGTTTGATCATATTGACAAGATTAGAGAGCTAGATTGTCGTACCGATAGATTTAAAATGTCATTTTCCCGCGTACTATAAGAGAGAACAATAGGCAGCGTAGCAAAAGGGATAGGTAGGTGAAATATAGTTAGAATAGTCTGTAGTGCATGATGCATGTAATAACAACCAATAATCCCTTTCTTATTATGTAGGTACTAACCATGTGACCCTATTATCTAGCATGCCTTCATTAAATATCCTAGTTGCATGTCAATAGTGCATGTTTGGTGATCTTCACCCCCTACCACACACCCTCGTGGTGGCTCGCAGGGTATCACGTAGATGTAGATAGATCAATTCATTGCACAATCCGTATTTCGATGCCTGGTATAGTCTTCAGGACAGGGAGCACCTGAAGATGATGCCAGACATAGTAATCCAGATTGTGCAATAAATTGATCTGTGAACTGACCAGTGGAGAGTAAAAGTTTACTAATCAACGTTCAGTTTTTTCCGCAGTCTGTTAGCTACCGGGTCCAAGCGAATGGCTGCGCCGAAGGCGCGATGACTGTACCGTACCGGTGAGCGGAGCTCATCACCACCGGTATATTGTCAAAATAGTGCATATTGGGGAATTAAAATTGGTGTGTGAAGCGTTGTCTGAGTGAAATTTGAAAATGAACATTCATTGCCATAAAAAAAACTAATTCTAAGAGGGGGAATATGCAAAATGGAAGTAAAGATCTTCTTTCTTTGTTATAATTTTCCCTATTCTCTTAAATTTTTTATTTATTTTTATTTTTCTAAGTCTCTTTTTCAATTTGTATTTTCATTTTATCACCATTTTTTGTTCTTTTTGAATAAGACTTTTTTCAAAAGAGCGTTTCTCATATTATTTACAAAGACTTAACCTGAAAGGAACGTCAGACATAGGATAGACTCATAGAAGAGTAATATGTTGAGGTAGTGTACCTATATGTGATGGGATTAATGGGGAAATTCCAGATATTAGACAGAAGAGGGTTATTAGTTTTTGGCAAACGGGATTAAAATTTAGACACAATATGGATTGCAAGTAATTATTAACTGTCGGTAGTTTATGACGCGAGTAAAGACTTTTATACCGTTATTGCATTTTTGCCCAAGACCCAAGCGCACCAATACAGTATCTGGCCGACCAAGCCGACGATGAATTTCCGCCGGCCGCGCTCGTTTCTTGGCAACCAGACTGTTACTCTTTTCCCATTCGCAGAGACGATTACGAAGGCAAACGGGTCATTTCGAGTCGTATGATGGCGGTCGACGGGAGTACGAACGAGTAAGGTTAGTTAAGGGAGGGGGTAAGGGGGGGTGAAGAAGGGGGAGAAATCTGAACGAGCAGGAGGAGGGGGGAGACGGCAAACTTTGTCGTCGGCGGATTGCGAAATGAGTCGAGTCGGTGGAAACGGGTGGGAATCCGTGGATCGCACGCGAGAAAGATTGGCTGGCCATTGGACATGCGTCATCCGTTTAAGGGCACGTGGGACACTCTCGGCCGTCCCTACAGGACAGGATGAGAACGGGGGAAAAAAATAAGGGCTGGGAACTGGACCCTCGCGGACGCGGTGTAAAAACATACACTACGATGACCGCGCAACATGCAATATCCCGTGTGGCCCGCATCCTGACGGTCGGCGGGTCACCTTTGCTATCCATTTCCCCCCGATTTGGCTCCATTCCTGAGGCTGTGAAATATAGTAGTCTAGTCTGCGCCGACAATGAGTTTCTCAGGACATCAGAATCCCATTAAGGTAGTTTGAGCGAAATTGTTCCCTAGTCGTCATGGAGACTTCATGAGAATTATGTGTTTCGATTTCAGCAGCTGTAGGAAGCATTAATTAAATATTTCATTATTAACGGTGCAATAATATACTTTTATGTGACTAAAATTCGAAGTAATTAAAGAAATACATCTACTTTAGTTTTCAACTTGACTCATTTTTATCGCGCGGTACGTTTAAAACTCTTTCACAACGGAGGGCTTTTTTGGCGATTCTGACAGAAATTACTGCGGTGACGATATGATTTATTTTCAGTATGAGAATATCATTTTTTACGAGATCTAAGTATTAGAAATTCCTTATTTTTTAATTAAGGTCTCTGGAGTGCACTTACGTATCATTTCCCATGTAAAAGGGTTGGTATTTGACGTCAAAAACCTCGGCAAGTAGTTTAGTAAGGGGCTGATATCTTGGTATCTTCGAAAGAGTGAGATGTTTTTCTTTAAAATGAGACCGAATTCATTGATTTCTAGGTGAAATGATATTTCGCTCTAACTACCTTGAATCACGAAAAATATCCTCCGAGAAAGTGTGATTGCGTGTGAATTAATACGGATTATTTCCAGTATATGGTGCCTGCTGAATCTGTTAAACTAGCATAGAAACACAATGAATCAACCGGGAGATGAAGCAAAAAGCATTGTATTTTGCCAACGGAGATTGGTTTTAAAGTTACAGCACCACGCATGACGTAGTTGAAAAATTGCAAATAAATTTAAACATGCCTAAATTATGATCGTGCAATTTCATTGGGAAATAACGTCTTTCGTACAACGCGTTCAGCCTCACTTGCCTGCTGCATTTTCCGCAGTTATCTAAAAATGAACCGATGGTAATCTACTTATTTGGAAGCAGTTTCTTAACCCTTTCCAGTCCAAATTTATTCCGGTCCAAATGTGCTTCCAATCACGTCGCTTTCCTGCGTCGAGCGTCGATTTTTTCATATGTATTTCATGTAAAAGATTATGTAATCTACGTAAGGTGAAAATATGTGGTGAGAAAAAATAAATGTATGAATTAATGAAAGTTATTTGAAAAAATCGACGCTCGATGCAGGAAAGCGACGTGATTCCATTTGGAATCATAGGACCGGAAAGGGTTTAAGTTAAAAATAGTCAGTAGTGGGAATTTTGCCGATTTGATGGTGATGGCAGAAATACTCGTCAATTATGCGTCTTCTCCGTTGGAGTAATTTTAAAACACCATATCAACAGTATGCTCTTTTTATGTAAATATTCCACCAGCTGATTGGTAGGTTTTAGGACAGTTCTTATCATAATCAGTTTTCACTCCCATGGATGGCCTGACATTAGATCCCTCCGAAATTCCATATATCGTCTCCCCCTTTTCATATCGTCCAGAGTTCTTATCCTCTTCCTTCCTCTACCGCGCTTCCTCAGTGTTCTCCCCTCTATTCCTCTCTTCATCATTTCCTTCCATTTCAATACGTCCTCTACCCTTCTCTTCTCCCTGCTCCAAGCCTCCGATACTAGTTTTACAGTATGTTATGTGGAATATAATTAGTTCGTTCATTCAAATTTGGTCTTCCAATAGTTCGTTAAATGGAGAAAAACAATTAATAACCATACTATCGACTTCAATATCATTATAACAGAAATTATAGTCACGCTTTGGTAAGTAGTCGCTACCGGTGATGGGAAATTTTTCACTTCTTCATGGCCACCGGACTTTTTAGGAAGTATTCAACAGGTGAAGGTAGGTTTGGATAAAAGCCAGAGAATCTCCTCCCGGTTTTTTACACGTTTAGTGGCCTAGCTACCTCTAGTATTTTCTCACCTAACGAATATTACTCTCAAATTAGGGTTAGTTCAGGATTGACGACGATATGAACCTCAGCTATCACCGTAAGCTCAATGCATTAATGTTTTTAAATAGTCGCTTATTCGCGTAAAAGCGTCAACTGTGAACGACATCCGTCAACTTCAGATTTCAACCGGTTCCTATTTTAGCGAGTAAGATTGACCCAGTACATGCACAGTGCGTGCCTTCAGTATAGTTCATCATTATTCAGCTTTCTCTCCTAGTATTTCTCTCGCTTCCTCGGCATAAACGCAAATAATAATCCACTGGTATTATCTTAATGTTAATTAAAGCAGCTTACGGTAGTTTGAGCGAAATGTATTTTACCTAGAAATCAATGAATTTTGTCTCATTTTAAAGAAAAAAATATATATTCAATATATCACATAAAAAATCTTCCATTGATATAAAAAATTCATCCCCTTACCACATTACTTTCCGAGATATTTTCCAGAAAACACAAGCCCTTTTACATGGGAAATGGTGCGTGTGTGCACTCCAGAGAGACCTTATTTAAAAAAATGAGGATCTTCTAACACCTAGATCTCGTCAAAAAAATCAACAGTGAGTAGTTTGTGTGTTTTCTAAACTATTTTTGAAAATTAATTATATTGTCACCGCAGTAAATTCATCGGGATCTTCCGTTTTGATGGAGTTTCAAACGTACCGCGTGAAAAAATGAGTCAAGTAAAAGACTTATTTAGATATTTTCATTTGATTACTTACAATTTCTGTCAAGTAAAACTATTTTATTGCACCATTAATAATTCAACATTTAATTCATGTGTCTCGCAGCTGGTGAAATTAAAACGTATAATTCGAATATAATCTGTATTATGATTAGGGAACTATTTCGCTCGGACTACCTTAAAAGGTCCCTAACTCGCTCTTTCCAGTTCGAATTTCTCCAGGGAATTTATTCAATTGCCTAACTATATCTGGAACACTTCCTTTCGTCTAAAAATTACGCGAATACGGTTAGAACCTCCAACTTTCCACCTACTAATGGTATGCAGAGTCATTATGCGCCTTCAAGTAGAAAAACTTCTGCTGGCTTCAGTTCTGGATTCTCACGCCCCAACAGCCCCGGTTCGAATCTCGCCAGAGACGGAATTTTTCAATCTAATCCTGATACTGTCTGCGGCCAAATGAGGAGAACGCCCACATTTCAGTACGGACCAAATAAATGACTTTATACGCCAAGGGGTTGAAATTCGCCATGAAAAAAAAACATTTGACTTGACCGAGATTCGAACCCGGAT
Organism: Ceriagrion tenellum; assembly: GCA_963169105.1. NCBI lineage: Eukaryota > Metazoa > Arthropoda > Insecta > Odonata > Coenagrionidae > Ceriagrion > Ceriagrion tenellum. The sequence goes on from OY720637.1 coordinate 33,827,096, forward strand.
CTTCCAATTACCGGTCAGCGGGTTCGAATCCTGGTCCAGTCAAATGAATTTTTCATGGCGAATTTCAACCCTAGGTGTATATGCACCCCTCCGAGTGACTTCGTACCATATCATTAGTATTTGCAATGATTAAAATGAATTAGTTTACTCCACTTGAGGTTTATTAGCACGATCCGGGTTTCGACACTTCGTGTTATCACCAGCCTGAAAGTCAACGTCATTTGATTTGGTCCGCAATGGATAACTTCCACGAAGTAAAGCAACAATTTCCTTTGTCAAATTTCAGTTCTCCGTCATTCAGATGGGATGATGTCTCTTCACTCCTTGACGTCTCCCGCGAGAGAATTCCATTTCCAACGCCTGATTTGTCTTTATCCATCATCCTACTCCTCAAATGATCCTTACTTACCCAACCTACCAACCATTACAAAGTAGTAACGCAAATGCATTCAGTTTTCGGACGCCTACTCATTCAACCAAGTGGCCAGCCAACAAAAGGTTGTGACGAGTTGACCCAATTGAGGAAATAACCCAGGAATTAGAGACCCATTAGCATTTTACAGAGTCTACTTATACCCCCATTTGATGACGAAAAAAAAACGAATTTTTTATTGCAAATAAACGATGGTTAATTACTTTCTATACGGTTCAGAAATTTTTATGTTCATCTGCAGTGGCTCTCGAGTTAACTTCGTAGAATTAAGAGTTCATTGCGCAATTAAATAAGGTATTGTGCTAAGCCACCTGGACTACAGAAAATTGTAAATGTTTTGGAAAGTACGACGACAAATATGTTTTTGCTTATTATGCATCGACTTTTCACATGTGGCCGATTTCAAAGTTCATGCTTTCATGTCTATTTTGGGTTATGGGGTCTATATGGGTTTTATTAGGCTTTTTTGATCATGACACTCGCCAAGTATATATTTTGGGACGAGCTGGTTAAATGACCAGACCACTATTGAATAGACCACCTACTACCTATTACCTACCTGTCTCCCCTAGCAAAAGATATTTAAGTCGACGTTCAGCGCGGTGTTTCAAACTTAGTCTTCCTAATCTTAGTCATCCTAACAGCTACTTCCCGAAAATCCCCCCACTCTTTTCCGAAACATGATATAACATGAGCACGCCACAGGAAAGAGTTGTACTATCCTCTTGATAAGGACACATGTGTTAAACGCGTCGGGCGTTCAATCAAGCATTTTGGAAGTTAAAAATTTCATTCAATGTCACAATGAATTTTGACATCACATTCCTTGTCCTAAGTCCTAAATACTACTTCGCCAACAATCCAGGGCCCCCTCCGAGGTTGGAACCTTAGGCAGCTGCCTAGTTTTGTCTAGGAAGGACATCGCCGCTATATGAATATCCTTGCGGTGGTAAATCAACATCACTGAAATGAGCCCGACGACTCCTACCAAACCCCTTCCGAGAGTGCCTTCTTATTAGGACGAAAGACATTCAGAGGACACGACAATAAAATAGCTTAGCGTTAACGACAGTCAACAACTGTCCGGACTAAGGATATCTTTGCAAGCGCGTATGCAGCCCGAGGGAAGAAATCCACAACCAATGACGCATGTCGTTCTATTGATCATGAACGAGAGTGATTTCAAAAGTGGAACAAAGAGAAATCGAACCCTTTGAAAGCTCGCGCCGATTGTGGATGCTGGAGAACCTATTGCCGGGGGAATTTTAACGATGCCTTAGAAAAAAAAAAAAAAACGGTCAAACGGGACGCCAGATGGCATGACAAATCGTAGCTCTTAATTTATTGGGTCCGAGTTTTAGCTCGAACGATCGGTGGCGCAAAGCATTTTCCCACAAATGTTGGAAAAAACAGAACGGTGCCCTATGCCCATCTTTCCGGAAATATCCACTTTTTTCTCCATTTTACCACCATTTCTACAATTTATCCATTGGTGCAATCGGAAGACAGACGGATGAAATAGAATATATTTCCGAGGACAGCAGAAAAAAATGCTGATAATAAGTGTTCGGTCTTATTAGACATTTTTCAGGCTTATGAATTACGAGGATTTTTTTTATCTTAAAGCTCTCTTCAATAGACCATTAATCCGAACAAAACCATTCCAAAAGTTGAGTTTCATGAGCAAACCCCTACTCCCTTCACCATTTCCTAAGAGAGTTCATCACATGCACCATCTTTGGCCACTCCAAATAAAACGGCTATCATGCGTATAACCTTCTCTTCTCCGCTTACCTAGAATTCCAACAATAGCAAGGCAATCCATGCCTCAAATAATACGTCCAACTCTACGTTTTACCTACTCTTCATATCTTCCACCTATGTCTCTTCTACACTCATCCAACCTTGCCGAATACCGTCGCTTGTTTTCCTATCTGTCCACTCAACTTAATCTATTCTTTTTTCACAGAAAATTTAATATCCAGATCTCTGAACCTTAAAAATCCATACTTGAAATTAAAGTATTAGGTAATTTATCCTAGGACACAAGTAGTAAAGACATTAGGAGGAGAATAGCATTAGATTAGGAGGAGTTTAGGAATAGAAGGGAGATAATGACGGGGACCTTGGGTAACGATGTGAAGAAGAGGCTGCTGAAGAGCTTGATATGGAGCGTAGCGTTGTATGGGGTAGAAACGTGGACCCTGAGAAAGGAGGACGTGAATAGTCTGCAGGTATTTGAGATGCTGGCGTCGAGATGGATGCAGAAGGTACCGTACATGGAGAAGAAGACAAACAAAGATGTTCTTAGTATGATGAGCGAGGAGAGGAAACTTCTGTAGAAATCCGGGAGAGGCAGTGTAGGTAGCTGGAGGATGTAATAAGGGGCGAGGGGTTGCTCAAGAGTGTGATAGAGGGAAAGATTTGGGCAAGTGGGAAAGGGGTAGAAAGAAAATAGGTTTTATGCACGAGATGAAGAAGGGTAGATAATATGGTGATGCGAAAAAGGAAATATTAAAGGTAGGTAGGACCCCGACAGTGCAGAAATTCGGGAGGGGTTTCTCTGGCTTTTAACAAAACCAACCTTTTAACGATAAAGTACTAAAATAATCTATCTCATCATTTGAAGATACAGGTCTTCCAGGTCTTCCCCACGTTTGGTCATTATGCTGGAATGGAAGTTTCGCCGGTGTTGCAGTTAGCTTCTTCAGGTCACTTCACTGACCCGAAAAAGCCGACTGAAACACAGGAAAAACTGTCGTCCCTGCATCAAGGCCGAACACGAAAGAAAACCCCAAGATCTTTACCTCAGACAGTATGAAGACACAATAATCACACCGGAGAAACCTTAACAAGAAGCAATTTAGCTTCGCTTGTATCAACTGATTTTCTCCTGCTTCTATATTTCCATGTCCTCAATAACTCATTACCTAAGCATCTTTATGATTAATCCGCATGCTGTGGAAGCGATTGAAACTACAAAACCACCATCAAACGCGGCGTCGATCTGCGGTTTTGTATGATATTCGATGCTGAGCACAGTTTTCGTAACACTGTCACTACCCACCGAATTTTTTCCTCGGGGAACTGCGTTCTGAATTCATTCTAGAGCATTGTAGTCATGGAGCAAACCGCCTAAGAGGGAATAAACACTTTTTTTCCGAAAGGCGCACCCGTCAATTCTTGTAGGCTACTGCAAATGACTCTTACTTAATGGAAGGGAAAGCAGAAGGAAGCCTGCTACTATGACGCGGCAAAGATTAAAATGAAGTGATACGCAGGAGTCTTGGATTAGCAAGAAAACTCACCATGGGCTAAGTTAAACTTACACGAAATCATCGGCACATCGAATAGAAGGACTGAATGGACGGATGCCATGTTTCGTGACAATACTTCTGATTTTCAATGGAAGTGGCTGGTTTACCATCAAATAAAGCGCAGCAAAATTCCAGTCCATCTCAGTCCATCTCAGACCACTTCTCTCCGGTAGATTAACCGCCTCAGACCAAGGGGAACACATTTTTTTGGGACAATTTATTTGGAACCAGCCAAAGTGACTATCACCTAAGCAAATTAAAGATTGATAGAATATACAATAATACACTCAGTAAGTATGAGTACATCAACTTAATATGCATAGAAATTTTCTAGGAGCAACTAAATTATAAGGAAATAAATTCCATAAGTATAAGTTTTAACAAATCTGTTACTTAAATAGTTCTCTCAATTTTTTTTCAAATCAGCCGCCCGCTAATCTGCATAATGTTATTAGAAATTAAACCCCTGTCAAACGTACACCCCTCTTAAAGACCATTTTTCAGCGGAACCGTTGGTTGTTCGCTTAATACAGACTTAACTGTATCTTTTCAAAATCGATTGATGTCAAATCGAAGTAACGAACGTCGATGGGTGGTAGTTCATTAATGGAGATCTGTGATCCTCAAAAGGTTTCCACGGACGGACAAAGTCCCCATGTACTCTTATGGTACTCATCTTGCCCGAGACTATTTCAGAATTCAGAGGATACATATTCAAATAACACACAAGCCGGCCACAAAAATGGACCATGGAAGTCAAAGGCCCTGTCCGAGGTGGATTATAACGACGTGGCGACGTAATCAAAGAGGTATCAAGTGCCTCGTGATCACCACGTGCTCTTCTGGAATCACCTTCAGAATTTGGGTCGGGCGTTGATTTGCTAAGGGAGAGAGAAATTTGGTCGGCAACCACTCAAACGTCCGTTTTCTTACATCGTTCGACGGGTTCCTGTACGCGAACACACAAAAACCTTGAAAAAACTGCTTCCATCAAGGAGAACACCGCACGTATTAAATATTAATGTGAAAAAAATTACAGCCCTAATTATATCCGATCGGTATACAAAAGTATTCCTTTACCGACTAAACTAAATGGAGATGAATCTTAGATAGATGAACATGAATATTGGCTAAATGCCGCGGTGATGGGATGCCTGAGAAGAGTGGCGGCGCTAGGCGTCGGCGACCGCCGACGGCCTCGCGCCTGAGGGGGCCTCGCAAAAACGTTTAACAATGTTATTAAAAGTTTAGCTATTCGTATATATTTCCTTACGCGTGAGCAGTATATATCTAGAGTCGCAGAGTGGCCAAGCAACACTATGAAATTAGGCGATATCGCGCGCGAGACTGGTTAATTCCTTCTGTTTCTTAAGCGATACCGCGTCCGAGACTCGGGGAATCCCTGAGTTATTTCTGTTTCTTTCATCGTTCACAAAATTCACACTCTCCTGCTGTCTTTCACGATGAGCCAAGAGAGACTATCTGCATTATCAGTTCTGACAATTGAAGCGGAAATAGCGGCTGGTGTTAACTATGACATATTCTTGAAAAAATTCAGTGAGGCTAAGCCGAGAAATTCGTTTATTTTAATTTTCGATTGTTTATGTAATTTTGTCAACATTTGATTCGCAATAAAGCTCATATACTCATACATCAGTCTCATTCCATTTGTCGTTATCTTTCTGACTGGGAAATGAAAGAGGCCTCGCGAAGCTGATGTCGCCGACGTCTACATTTGGTCTAGCACCACCACTGCCTGATAAGTGTTTGTGGCACACATCTGCATCCACGAAATAGCGTGCAAGCCACCACTAGGGTGCGTAGCAGGGGGTGATTCAACACATGGCATGCAACACTCATCCCAGCTGAAATCAGAACCGCGCACGCTCGCCCGGATGCCAGGCGCAGGTCAAAATCAGTCAGGATGACAATGCGCGACCAGATTAAAATCTAGGAGAATGCTGTCAATGCTTCAATTGCGGTATTATTTCGCTGATAGCTTAAAAAAAACTCTTTCCTCACTCTCACTAACCTCTCCAATCTCTATTATTTACATGGTAGTTCTTAGCCTACATAGATAGCTACATATATGACCTCAAAAAATGGGATAGGATATCTGACACGTCCAATTACGCTGGTTGAAACTAAAACAGCGTCGTTTATACCATGTTATTCTGCTTACTTATAAAATTTTATCCACTCGCAATCCCCTTTACCCATCTTCTAGATTTACCTGGAAAAAAGATCTACATACAGTACCCACTAGGAATCATCCCGTAGACCTTCAAATCCCTCAGCATAGCACACTTCACGTCACTAAATCCTTCACCGTAACCGCTTCTAGAGTATGGAACTCTCTACCATCTAAAGTTAGAAATATTAAATCCATCCATGCTTTCAAGTCCAAGGTGTATGATATCCTAATAAATAATCCTAAAATGTTGTCTGTCTAAAATTGAAACGAAGTAAAATTAAACAAATGTTAAATTGGATGCCTTATACACATTGAAGAAGAATTAATCTATTGAACATGAATGTATTCAACTCTATACCTGTAATTATTACTGTTATCATTAATTACCTTTTTCCTCACGGTTTATATGTTTAAGCATGTATTTAAATGTTATCCTAGTAGTGCTCTCTGCAGTAATATGTACGGCTGTATTACGAATTCAAACTTTTTTCAAAATTCAAACGAAAACAAACAAAACAAAAAAAAAGCTTACAATGAGTTTTTTTTTATTTTTTGTTTTGCCTGTCATCATTGTATAATTAATTCGATTTTTTATATTGAGTTTCATCACAGTATTATTAATCTAATTTTTGAATTTCCAAATTGTATTAATTTGAAAAATTGTACTTCATTATCTCAGGGGCTAAGAGTAGCCCACGATAATAAACGTTGTTATTATTATTATTATATCGATTGGGTATTTGAGGAGGCGACCGACGGCTAAGGTCATCTGCGCCACAGGGGATAGGTAAAGGAGGAAGGGTGGATGGAAACCCAGCGTCGGCATTTGCCTGCTCTTAACAAAAGGCGCCAAGGGGTCCACGGTTTAACGTCTCATCCGACCGACGGAGTACTGTACTTGAAGTGCCCTCCACAAGACACTCAAGTAGGGATCGGGTTTCGTCTGAAAAGTATCCTCTTCCCTCCTCACCTCCTCATTTGAAAAACACTGCATGGATTTGAACCCTGGCCGACCGAATGGTTAGCCAGTACTCTGGCCACCACACCTACACGATCCCCATGGTTGTAGGGATTTTGGTGCAAATCTGGGAGGTCCTTTTGGATGTCCTGGGAAAGGACGAAGAGAATAGTCTGCAGGCGTTCGAGATGTAAGTGTGGATGAGGATGGAGAAGATACGATGGGCGTATAGGAAGACAAACGAGAAAATGATAACGGAGATGGTTGACGAGGAGAGAATACTATGTATTTGATTATGGGAAGAAAAATCAAAACGTAAATGTCTTGGCCTACAGCGCAAAGCATTGCAAGCTGCAACTATCTCTGAAGCCATAATATCAATCTAATTTATCAACTATTCATAAACTATTGCATTTTCAGAATTCAACATATTCTAAATTTTCATGAAATAATTTGACTTAAGAGAACATATAAAAGGAATATATCGATTGATTCATGCAGTATAGCGGTATTTTTAATTTGGCTTCGTATTTTAAGGCCTACGTTTAGTTATATATTCACACGTTCAAAATAAATATGCATATACTAGTCCACATTTTGCAATTTTTGCTTTAAATAAGTCTAATCTCTTTTTATGTAGTGTTTTGGAGGTGAATCCCCGTGGTGGAAAAGGTTGGACAGACCCATATCGATCGAACAGCGGATATATCGAATCGAACGACTCTGCGATTAAAGGCGGATTTTCACATTGAAGTTGACTTCTATGGTAGTAGCGAGAGGAGCGATATCTCGACTCGTATCGCCACTTGCAGGGTATTGTTTTGCTTACACGTAATTCCCGGCTTTTTTCAAACAAATGGATGGCGGAAGTAAACACGGACTAAGGTGAATACGAAAATCGCCCAAATTTGGCAATAATGGCGTTCGTATAATGCTGCTTGAGCCCCATAGGCATTCGTGGGTTTTATAAATTTTTATAAATTACAATAATTATGCATTATTACGTCGAGTCAAGTGTGACATTTGCGACAGTAAAAATTATAAACTAGTAAGAGAAAGGTCATAAAGCTGACATTAGGGATCCTTAAGCATTTAAAATATTTTCAAGTATATACAAATAAATATTTACATAAGCAACAATCACTACGTTTATCAATGGAACTCCGATAGATTTGGTCGGTTCAGCTCGGTATGGTAAACGAAACGGGCTAGTTGGATCGATATGAGGAGCTCGCTAACTCGGCCCGCTTTCTCTGCCATTCTGAGATTTCCAATCGATATGAACCGATTCAAATCAATATATCAATCGATTTTGCATTAGTAAACCAGGCCATCCTAGTCAGCTGGCTTAGAATGTTCAGACCAGTCCGAGTTCATATCTATCTGAGTTCGACTGGTAAACGTAGTGAGTCCTCCTCCAACTAAGTTATTCGTTGTTTACATTATAAATTTCGGTTTGATGTCACGTGACTGAGATACCACCGGATGAGAAGCGATTTTATCGCAGAATCGATATGCTACCAGCAGACAAAATAGAAGCCAGTCTGTTTTCTCTACAAGAGCGAACCTAGGTCTATTACTACCACTATTGGCCATTACTGCCATGGAAACATGGGGTTTGCTTGAATATAACTCATTAATCATAAGACATTTAGTTCTTGTATTTCACTGTTCGCCATTTAGCGCAATCGTTTTTACGACCTATACCTCATCAATACTGAAGAGAATAGCGCTAGTTAAGGAGGCGTTTAGTAATAGAAGAGAGTTGATGACGGGGATAATGGGCAAGGATGTGAAGAAGAGGCTGGTGAAGAGCTTGATATGGAGCGTAGCGTAGTATGGAGCAGAAACGTGGACCCTGAGAATGGAGGAGTAGAATAGGCAGCAGGAATTTGAGATGTGGGTGTGAAGAAGGATGGAGAAGGTTAGTTGGACGGAAAGGAAGACTGACGAGGAAGTGCTTGAGATGGTGGACGAGGAGAGGAAACTTTTGAATGAAATCCGGGATAGGCTGGGTAAATGGAAGAAGGATGCAATAAAGAGTGATGGGTTGCTGAAGAGTGTGATAGAACATGTTGGGCAAGCGGGGTAGGGGAAGAAAGAGAATAGGTTTCAACGTCGGGATGAAGAAGGGTAGATCTTATGCAGATACGAAAGAGAATATACTAGAGGGAGATAGGCCCCTGAATGTGTAAGGGACCAGGAGGAGATTCTCTGACATTCAACAAAACCTACCTTTACCGGTGGAATACACAATAATAATAAAAATAATACCTCATAAACCATGCGTAAAACGATCCTGAGTCTTCCAGTTTTAATAAAATTCTTTCATCCACAGTCTCATTAATTTTTTGAATAAATTGATATGACTAAGGATTATCTTAAATGGGTATTTTTTCACAGACGATCATGTCCCATTCCGCGTATCTTTCAAATGGCATTACTGGGTCAACAAGCTCTCTGTCGGAGAAACCACCATTCTGTGTGACTCAGCAGAACTTTCGCTGTTACTTTGCATGGGCTCTCTCCAAAACGTGAGTTCTCGACCGCATTTGTCTCTTTCACTGACCCTCGAGAGCGCGGCAGTCTCTCGCACTCCTCTGACGATGTAAATATTCACAAGTCGAGGGCCTTGTTCCCTCCAAGGAATTCCAAAGAACTTGATGGAGGATGATCTCACCTCAAGGATCTACCAAGTTTAGGGCCACGGGGAAAAAGCTTCCCACGTAGACTTCGCTGGCCTACATGACTTTAAACACTGTCACATCAGTGTCATCGCCATTATCCAGCAGAGAGACCTAAGAGAAAATTTGTAAATACGTGAGGTAGCAAATGCATCACAGAGTGTCAACCATGAAAATTATTCGTTCGAATTAGGGATTGTATTTGACATGGAATTTTCGTGACATTTCCGATTGTTGAAACTCAGCCAAGCACCGGCGCGCCGCTGTAGCTTAATCGCAGGATTTTTCGATCCGATATTTCCGTGGCTCTATGGATACGGGCCTTTGCAACCATTTCCACCACGGGGGCGCCATTAATTTGCTTACTGAGCGGTTCTCGCCATAACACTCCCATGGAAATGTGCGAATATTCGGTGTTTGTCGTCATTTCGATTACAAATTCGCTGCCAAATCAACAACAAAACGTTGAATAACCTTTTTAATGCTTATGGAGAATATTCTATATTAAGCACAATAATGGCGGACTTGTTTAAGTTACGAATACCTGTTTCCAAGAAAGAATACAATCGACATTGAGCGACCTTGGATTAATCGTTCCTTGTGCGTCTCAAGGACAAGCCCGTCCTAAGTCATGGCTATTCAGTACAAATAAGCCTTGTGTTTTCCAAAAATGGGTAAAGAATAGATGAGGTAGTGTCCAGCGTCATATTATGAATAAATAGGACACTTACAAGTTCCACGAGTAAGATTTTGTCACGACCAGGGACCAGGTTTGACCGTTTATAATGAAGCTAAGCATCGCCACGCCAAAAAACTTATGGTTACATCTCAACTGTGGTTCTGAATCAAAGCTAAGCTTCAATATTCGGGCACCAACCGCTCCGGAACAGACATGAGGTAGTATTGTTCCGGTACTACTCACAAGATCGACATTAAGATCATTGGACACACACGAATCCAGGACTTATTCGTAGAAATCGCATTATACTAAACCAGTAAAAATTGAGAGTGATCATACCACAACAGTTGAAAAGAAATTAACTAACTATTGAGACTGTGGACCGATTAACTTCTTAGAAAAGATTACGCTGAAGTTGGAGAGTTCCCACCGGAATATTTCAGACGTCAGAATTCACTTCTGAAAACCAATTTATTGACTCCAAATCATACCTGTTATAGGGCTACCGTCGCATCGGTTTGACCATGTCATTACTGTCACAATAATAAAATAAAAGACTTAACAATAGGCTTCGATTGAACGAAAAGAATAAAATTATAGTCATGCTTTGGAAGATGCATGAAATACGTTTGACGCGAAATTGTTCCTGTTCGAAATTTGCGCGGAAGGTGTCGCTACGCCGCCCTTAGAGGATATTGCCCTGCAGATAGCGGCCCGGCATAAACGCCCTCTCGACCCATTTTTCGCATCCTACTCCCATCATTCATCCTTTCCCCTTCCCGTTCCCTGCTCTTCTGTCTTAAACGATCATCTGATTCGCGAAACTAAATTATTAAATCGCTCGGTACGTCGACCCTCTCCCAAGAGTTCATCGGCCGTGACCCACATAATATCATTTCGACGGATCTCAAAGCCACCACCATCACCGGGGTTCCATCCATTAAGTTTGCCCCACGGGTTCAAGCCTAGAAGGAAGAAAATTTGAACCCGCACACTTGTTTCATGAGTCAAAACACCTCCCGCCTCGAGATTTATAGACGTGAAGAGATCTTCCGTTAAGGAGGTTCCACCGAGAAACGAAGTAAATGTCATTTTCATGAAAGTTTCAAAATAAGCCCATCTTATTGCACTCTATCGATTGCCGTTGAAAAAAATTAGGCTTTCCACGCTATATTTCTCGGAAATCGCATTTAAAAATGAGAGAATTTCTATAGGATCTTATGGCAATGCTTGCCTATGAGTAGAAGAAATGCAGATTACCATTCGAATATAAATGTCGTTTTGACAAAAAACTGATATAAGGTGCGCCACAGTATAAGAATCATGATAATATTTTTAAAAAATGTACCCTTACCACGCTGGTTTAAATGATATTAACATATTTTTGCAACAAAAATAGCGGAAATCACGTAGTTACTAACATGTGGCGCTGCAGGTTGATTCCACATCGGCAACGCTATGCGGCTGTGCCGTGACGAAACGAGTGATTTGCGAGCAGACAGGAATTTACAATGAACTTTGTGGAGCTGGATTTTTTGTGCATTGACGCAAAAATTTAATACATTGATAAAAAAGTATTAGAAATTGTCGTTGTTTCAGTAATGTTGTCCGGGTTCCCTCGGCATGGCAGGAAATTGATAGCTTCCAAGGAAACGAAAGTTATCCGAAGATATGTTATAATACTCACGGGTATTTATATAAATGAATACATAAATACAGTAATGTATTATACAAATATATATGTATAATATTAACGATTTCCTGGAAAGCAGTCACTAACAAACTAAAACACGTCAACACGAGAGCAGGAAAACAAGTGAACGCAGTAATTGAGCAATGTTGCACTTACCACCGTTGCCAAGTCGTTCTACAACATGATTTTTACCCATTATATTTAAATAAGGAGTTGCATTTCCATGTAAATATTTTGAAACTTATTTTTAAATTATGGAACACATTTCAGATCACGAAATAGCGGTGATGAGCTCAAATTTATTGTCAGAGCAATTAAACGTGGCAACTCGTTGCCAGCCAGAAACCGAGATCAAAATAAGCTACTGATGAGTTTTAAAAATTGTTTCCCACTTTTAAGTGCTTCGATACAACTTGAAGATGGATTTTTCACCGGCTTTTGACGCACCGAGCGGCAGAGGAACCTCCTTAACTCGCTTCTGTGAGCTTCTATTGTTTCTTTTGTGGGTTTTAAATGTTTAATAAGTTTATTGTTTATTTTTTGTGCTTTGTTTTATCTTATTTCTTGTTTTAGTGTTTTAATGTTAAATTGTTTATATTGTATGGTCGTTGTTGGTTGGGAGGGAGTTGTTTAAGTTTGGAGAGGGGGGATTGTTGGAGTGGAGAGAGAGAGAGAGAGGTAAAGGTGCATTAAAGAACGGTAAATAAAGCGCTACAACTAAAACAGAAAGGCGCTACAGTCGACTCACCCTAACTATTGTTAAAGGCAGTCCGAGCGAGATAGTTCCTTAGTCATAATAGAGACCATACTCGAATTGTACGTTTTAATTTCACCAGCTGTAGAACACATCAATTAAATATCGCATTGTTAATGGTGCAATAATATAGTTTTATATGACAGAAATTGTAAGTAATCAAATGAAAATATCTAAATAAGTCTATAACTTGACCATTTTTTTTCACTCGGTGCGTTTGAAACTCCTTTAATACGGAAGGTTTTTAGTGATACTCAAGAACCTACTGCGGTGACAATATGATTAACTTTCAAATATAGTTGAGAAAACATAGGAGCTACACGCTGTTAGTTTCTTTACAACATCTGACTGTTAGAAATACCTCATTTTGTAAATAATGTCTCTCTGGAGTGCATACACGTACCATTTACCATGTAAAAGGGCTGGTATTTCTTTTGTCAAATATCTCCGAAAGTTATGTGGTAAGGGGTTGAATTTTTGGTGTCGTTAGAAGGGTGAGATATTTTTCTTTAAAATGAAACCAAATTCATTGATTTCTAAGTAAAATGATATTTCGCTCAAACTACCTTCAATTATTCCATCAAAACAGAAAAATGTTATTATTAACACACTCTCACCACCTTCTTCTCGGGATTGCGTCTGTCCCCTTCAGGTAATCAGATCATCCTTTCTCTACATAGTCCCGCCATCTTTTCCTTGGTCTGTCCACAGTCTAGCAAGGTCCTTATACCAGTCTAGCAAGGGTATAAGGATCTTGCAGTCTAGTAATAGTAGTCGCGACAACTGCTGTAAACTTGCAGCTCGGAGATCAGTGGCGCCGTGCGGTGGCGAGCAAGTAAAAGCTTATTTCAAGCAGTTAAAAATTGAACTAGAAATAAACAATATCTCTGAGAATGTAAAGAGGTATCTTTTAACCTCCATTTCGTAAGAGATGAGAGTCTCTAGACATGGATGTAACGGTGCAATGTAAAATCATATCCTGAAATAAGTACATCCGAAGGAAAATACAAATATTTTGGAGAAATGAAATAATTTGCAGCGTTATAACTCAAAATGTAGGTAGGTAGATTAATATTACTGTTTTGAAGCAGATGAGTTTCTGCTCAGCTAAATTGAATAGTTTCCGACAAATATCTAATTTAGCCCAATGCATTTTCTGAGCATTCCCCTGTGAGCGGGTTAGTTTTACTTGCAGACGGATAGAGGCGCGGCCAGCGTCAGCTGCAACTTAACAAAGGGAAGTTGACAATGGGAGTTGCGACTGTCTATTACTACCTGGTGGTCTGCTCACGCCTCTTCTTCCTCCTTAAGAATATCTATGGCAATCTTAAGTATTCTTCCGTTATTAATTCTATCCATGATATTAAATAATTCTTACTTATATTCGTTTAATTTTGTCTGAATAACAGTCTTTTTGATGTTATCACCGCCCTTGAATCTATCAAAGTTTTCCCTGTAGGTGATTGATTCATTGGTTAAATTTTCCCTAATTATTAGTAGATGATAGTTGTTCATTGAACAGGAACAATCCGAAACTATGGTAAAGCGATACATTTTATTGATTTGTAAAATTCTTTATATCAATTTTATGATGCACTAAAAGTATCGAATTGAAAGCTTAAACATGAAGAGGTTTAAACACTGACCTTCATCATAAATGCTCACACCTGGTCCCTGGTCGTGATTAAATCTTACTCGTGGAATTTATAAGTGTTTCATTTTTTCACAGTGTGACGCTGGAAACTACCTCATATATGTAGCCCTATTTGATTACTGGAAAAAAACCTCGTTTATTTTTACTGAAAAGTACGTTTGAAGAACAGAACAAAGACCTGGGACAGCGCGCTACAAGTACATTTTATTTCTTCTGTACGTAAACGACTTAAATACAGTAGTAAAAAATAGCAAGCTCCGTCTTTTTGCCGATGATGCAGTAGTGTATAAGAAAATTAGAAATGAAGAGGACAGTTTTTAGCTAAGGATTTAGATGCGATTGATGATTGGTGTGATAGATGGCAACTAGAATTAAATTTGAAGAAATGCGCGATTATGAATTTTTGGAAAAAGAATGGCTTTCCCCGGAATAATTATTGCATCAAAGAAAACAAAATATGTAACGTAGATTCAATTAAATACTTAGGCGTCACCATCACTGAAGACATGTCATGGGGGAAACAAACCAGGGAAATAACTAGGTAGTGTAGCAAACCGTAGATTAGGATTCGTAAAAAGGGTTCTAGGCAAATGCGATGAGAGAGTACGAGAAAGAAGCTATTTTGCACTTGTCAGGCCTCATTTAGAATATGCCGCTAGTATATGGGATCCGTACGAGGAAGGTATGATAAAAGAATTAGAGCGCGTGCAAAGGAGATCTGCTAGGTTTGTTAAAGGCCGTTATGATAATTGTATTAGTGTTACGAGCTCAATAGAAGAACTAGGATGGGAATTACTATCAGAACGCAGGTTAAAATTTAGGTTAAACCTTTTAAGTAAATTCGAAAGAGTTGTTCACAGATGACGTTAGATATATATTGAGAACCCCTGCGTATTATGCTAGATTTGATCATATTAACAAGATTAGAGAGATATATTGTCGTACCGATAGATTTAAAATGTCATTTTTTCCCTCGTACCATAGGAGAGAACAATAGGCAGCGTAGCAAAGGGATAGGTAGCTGAAATATAGTTAAAGTAGTCTGTAGTGCATGATGCATGTAATAACAACCAATAATCCCTTCCTTATTATGTAGATACTAACCATCTAGCTGCATGTGACCATACTATCTAGCATGTCTCCATTAAATATCCTAGTTGCATGTCAGTAGTGCATGTTTGGTGATCTTCACCCCCTGCCACACACCCCCGTGGTGGCTCGCAGGGTATCACGTAGATGTAGATGTATAAGCTTTTCCTTGAGGTGTAAAATGTACGAAGGAGCGACAAAGATGAAAATATGAAATAGAAAGGTGCAACTTTTACAGATAGAGGACGAGTAATGTTTGACAAGGCGTTCGAGGTTGTGATACACATTTTTCTTCAATTCTAGACTTCCTATTTCAAAATTAAGAATGATTTTGATTCCTACAGCTAAATGAATTAAAATATTTATGAGTATTATATAAATGATCAATTAAAATGTATCATATGAATTGTGTCGTAGAGGAATAAATACTTCGCTTTCTCCGAAATAATCAAATATTCCTCCAAAAATTTAGGAATTTCTGCGAAATACAATTTCAGTTTTTGCATACACGTATATGGGTTAAATATATTAAGTAACGGGTAGTTATGTCTGGACAGAGCAAATCGGCATTCGGAGAAAATATCAGTAGTGTGACAAAAAGGACTGTTCTCTTAATCTGATGAGTAAAAGGTCACGGTTGTAGACACCTACTAAGTACAATAGGCACAGTATTTGCCTCAATAGTCTAGCAGACACTAAGTTAAACGAGGAGCAAAACCAGGGAATCGGAAGAGAAAGAAGCATTTTAGTAACAAGCTCGACTTTGGTTCCTGAAATATTAAGTATATGGACTTTAACTAATCAATGAAAAAATCTAAAGTATTCCCCTTAGGGAGTGTATCATTCATTATTTGACTGAGGGAATGAGAAATTATTTCTGTTCGAGACCAAGACAGCGTCGAGTACTGTGCATCAACTTCGTCTCTCCGTGACCTTCGCGTGCCTTCGATGAAAAGTGGGAGTGGCTCCAGTCCGCTTTGGCAACGCGGTCACACTTCCGCTTATCTAAGATATGTACCGCTCACGCGTTTCGGCGACGAGAAAATCGAGATCAGTTGTCGCCCGCTACAAGGGCAAGGAAACTGCGCGTCTGTCGGCAAAACCGGTATTATTATTTCTTCCCTATGCTTCCCTAAATGCTTCCCTAAAAAGAACAATTTTTTCATGTCTCCGGCAAGGTGACTGATATTGGCATCACGAGCCAGACAACTTCCCTTCTGCCCGGGAGAAGCATTCATCGCCCATCATTTGGGTGAGAGAACCGTGCATATGTCGGTGCTATCCTTTCAAATGCTACCCGGAGCGCACCATTTCATTTTAATAGTCTGACAGGGTAATTAATATTTGCGATGCAAAGCGCACGAGTAGGGCAAGACAGTATTTCAGACTACTCCGAAAAATCATTTGTGAATGCAACTGTAACAATAAACGGCCAAGTAATTGTATTAGTTACCGTACAATTTTTACTTACTTTACTAGGGTTACTTTAGTACATTTTTGACATATTTTTGAACCTGCAGCAAGCTATGTTTTTTTCACAGTCCAATTTAAATTTTCTTGTGAAAGCTTCAATCCTCATGACCAAAATCAGCTATTGCTTAAGGTTTTATGTGCATTACAATGGTTATAAAAACATTTTTAAAATGTACTAATGTTACCCCATTGACTGGGGTCAATTTAGTACGAGCGTATATCATATTGAAATAACATAGCAGAGAATTGAGTACTATTCTCACCCCATCACAAACGTTTCCTCAGATTCTCAAGAAGTAGCAAGGCCAATTTCTGATTAAAAAATATATTTTCAACATGTTTTAAGATTTTTAAGAATATTTTGTCAATTTTCAACTTCACGGTCGTCTCTGTGTTGTCACCAAAAAATAATAGAAGCCACACCAAAATAGATGTCAACATTTATCATAGAGTAACAACAAAAATGCTGAAAAAACTTTTAAGTGGGAATAAATTTAACCCTGTCTCTTCATCTTTCCTTTAAGAAGGTCAGTCTTTGACCTCAGTCTCTGTTGTGTAGTTTCGATAAGGCCTTTTTACCCAATTTACGAACATACTGTCGTGGCATTGTTTCTGGAACGAAAACGTTGTCTTTTATATTGAAAAATATGTGTACTAAACTCACCCTCCCAACCTGTATACTAAACAGGTGTACTAAACTGACCCCACCAAGCTTCATATTTACATTTTAACAAGCTACTACATTAACGAATGCAGATAGAAAAACAGATGTTATCGCAAATTAAACAGGGATATATTGTTACCAAAATTCACACTTACCTTTGATTCGGGAACAATCGCAATCGTGTTGACATCAATAGATTTGTAGAACTGAACAACTCACTCCTAATACAGACTTGTATATAACCTCCTGTTGTGAGAATTCAAAATCGAAAGAAACGATTGTTGACCGGTGTAACCAACCCAAAGAAACTTTACCTACACAATAAAACTGACATCTCTTGTCAAATTTTTGAACTACGACAAATGATCAAATGCTAAATGTATGAAAACGAGGTTGTAACATTTTCACCCCTACGTACTAAAGTAACCCCACTTTACGGTATCCGTTCATTGTAGTAGTCGCAAAAGGCATTGATGATATTCGTACTCCCAAGAAATCTCAATTTTTTTCACGTTTTCGTACATGGACGCTAAATATAGATTTTAGAAAAACCTTTCTCAGGAAACTACAGCAATTACCCTCCAAATGAATACAAAATCTAAATTTTGAAATGGTAAGAGGTCATCAATTAGGCCCGGGTTTGAACTCAAGTAGTAGTGGATTAATCAATGCACCTAAAAATGTCTCCTGAGAGTTCTTCCGAAGAGTAAGAGACCGAAGAGTAAGTATTCGTTTTTACTAAATTTACCTCATGCACATCTAACATCCGATAGTATTTATTAGTGAAATAGTTCATATAAAGTCTTATAAACTCTCTTAAATCCAAGAAGACGAGGTACATAATAAATGATACAGAGGAAGCAAGAGGCGGCGACCTGTTATTTACTACATTTGCGACGTATGGAATACGTGGGGAGATTGCAGTAGACTAGACGATTCATGGATTGAGGAAAGCGTAGGGATTTTCTGAATAAGAAGCAAGCTAAAAAAAGTACTCTTCAAGCGTCAATTCATATACATGCTCGGGTATCAAAATTCTGCCTCTTTAAGGTATTTTGAGCGAAATATCATTTTACCTATAAATCAATGAAATTTAGTCTCACTTTAAAGAAAAATATCTCACCCTTCTAATGACATCAAAAATTCAACCCCTCACCACATTACTTTCGGAGTTATTTGCCAAAAATTACCAGCCCTTTCACATGGGAAATGGTACGTGTATGTACTCCAGAGAGACCTTATACTAAAAATGTGAAATTTCTAACACTTAGATGTCGTAAAAAAAAACTAACAGCGTGTAGTTTTTATGTTACCTCAACTACTTTTGAAAATTAATCATATTGTCACCGCAGTATATTCTTCGGTATCACAATAAACCTTCCATTTTGAAGGAGTATCAAACGCACCGCGCGAAAAAAAAGTGTCAAGTTAAAAGACTTATTTATATATTTTCATTTAATTAACTAACATTTCTGTCATATAAAACTATACTATTGCACCATTAATAATGCAATATTTAATTCATGTGTCCAACAGATGGTGAAATTAAAACATATAGCTCGAATATGGTCCCTATTTTGACTAGGGAACTATCACTCTCGGACTAACTTTAGCTCGGAACTTATATATAAAAAAAGTAGAAAACATTTCCTTTTCAACAAGAGACGGAAATCCAGCGTAAGAGCCGACAAAAAAGGATTCCAACCGAAACTGGATATCCCCAGGTCTTCATTTTCCCCATTACACCGGGGAGGAAACGATTCGCGGACAAAAGCGGAGACGGCCTGTTTGAACCCGCGGAGCATCCCCGACACCACAAGAGGAGAGAGGGGTGGGGGGACAAGGGCTTGATTGTGGCGCAATCCCTGAGTGCGTCGTCGCCCTTGTGGGGGTCAAGGATGATTGCGACGGGATGCGGGCACTCACTCTCCGGGAATACAGAAAGCGCTGAGGAAGAACTCGATCGAGAAACGTCCACGACGGGAATCCAACCGGGAAAAACTGAGTAAAATCAAAATTACCAGACTGAATGTAGTTTGAGCGAGATAGTTCCCTAGTCGCATCGTCATTGGTTGTTTAAATCTAAGATTGGTTGACTGCACCCCTCCACCCTTTCCTATCTAATTCTAGTTCCCTTACTTCCTGGTAGCTTTTCCGATGTACTTTCCTCTTTATTGGACCCATGAACTCATTCCTGGGTCTTCCTCTGGGGACTTTTCCCTCTATTTTGCCTTCAATCATGTTCTTCACAAACCCATTGTCTCTCAGGGTGTGCTCAATCCATCCGGTTCTCCTTTTCTCTATGGTGTTCTAAATGGTCCTTTCCTCTTCTACTCTTTGTACACTTCATCACGTCTTATTTTGTCTGTCCATTTTATCGTCGTCGCCCTAGTAATAACGGAGACCATATTCGACTTCCATGTTTGATTTTATCAGCTGTAGGAAGCATGAATTAAATATTGCATCATTAATGGTGCAATGATATACTTTATAAAGCTAAATCCAAAGTATTTTAATTGAAATATCTATTGCTAACACCTAATAAAAGTCACTTAACTAACAGCATAAGAATAGTTCCTCAGAGAAACACGAGTGGGTACATATCGTTCTTTATCGCACATCATCTCGTCTCTGAACCCTTAGTTATTTCGAGTATTTCTACCTTATTTCCCCACAAAATATTATTTTGCTCAGTTTTTCCCCAGGAGGCTTTATTTTATTCTTAAGGTGGTTTGAGTGAGATAGTTCCCCAGTCATAATACAGACCACATCCGGACTATAGGTTTTAATTTCAGCAGTTGTAGGAACAAGAAGTAAATATTGTAATACATAAATGGTGCAATATTATGCTTTTATGTGACCTAAACTCACAGGAATTAAATAAAAATATGCATACAAGTCTTTAACTTGGCTCATTTTAACCACGTGGTACGTTTGGAAACTCCTTCACAACAGAAGGCTCTTTGTAATTCTGTAACAATAACTGATCTGACAATATAAATTAGTTTTTCAAATATTTGAGGAAACATGCAAACTACAGACAGTTAATTTTTTTATGAGATCTAGGTGTCAGGAATTACTTATTTTCTTTAAATAATGTCTCTCTGGAGTGCATACATGTATCGTTTCCCATGTTAAATGCCCGAAAGATTATGTCATGTCTCGGAAAGTAGTTCGGCAAGGGGATAGATATATGATATCTTTAGGAGGGTGAGAAATTTTTCTGTTCAATGAGACCAAAATCATTGACTTCTAGGTAAAACTCGCCTATTCTCCTAAACATACTCAAAACCCTCTCGGTAAAAATAACGAGTATTCTTGTCAAAACTATCCGAATAAAATTCAAGATATCAGAGTCTGTCTGGTTATATGTGGTGCATTTGATTGTATGGAGTGGAGACGACTAATAAAATGTTTTAGTAAGAATTATATCCACTGAATCCTATCCATTGTTCAAATAGGTGGACCCACCACAAAGATAAGGTACACTACGTCCAATATTCCTTAACAGGCAGGCCTGTCAGTTTTTAACAGAAAGGTTTAACATTTCTCAGTACAGAGGTATGCTGTTCTTACCAGACAATGTAATCTTTTAACCAAACAGTCCTGACTATTATGCTTAGTATTTTCAACGAAATATGTAGTTAGTTCATATTTTACTACTCGGCGTACTAAAAAACTACCAGTATCATAGTAATTCTAACTACACTTTTATCACCGTACACGGAAGAGGTGGAGAAGTTCGGCTACCTTTGCATTAGGAGATGCAATGAGACTAAGAATAACGCTTCTGTGCGCCGTCATAAGAATTAAAAACAATAACTTTTATCATTCGATCTCATTAAAATTCAATAGCATCTGATGCAATTCTTAAGTACGACGAAGACTAAAATCCTAGCATGCTGGAGAAAAGAGCTGAATGCAGAAGTCACACTGAGAGGAGAGAAATTGGAGCAAGTGGATTCCTTTACCTATCTTGGAAGTATCATCACGTGGGACGGAAGATCTACAACGAAAATCAAGCTGAGAATAGCCATAGCTAAGAAGGCGTTCATGGGAAGAAGACAACTACTGTGCTCATTAGAAAAGTTGACCAGAACAGACTAGAAGCCTTCGAAACTTGGTTCTGAATGAGGATGCTGAAGATAAAGCAGACGGACACAATAAGAAATGATGAAATGTGCAGAGGAGTAGAAGAGGAAAGGACCATATGGAACACCGTAGAGAAAAGAAGAACCAGATGGATTGGAAACACCCTGACCACAATGGGTTTGTGAAGAACATTATTGAAGGCAAAATAAAGGGAAAAGTCCCCAGAGGAAGACCCACGAGTTTATGTACCAAAATAAGTTTATGGACCAAATAAAGATAGAAGTACATAAGCAGAGATACCAGGAGGTAAGGGAACTAACATTAGATAGGGAAGGGTGAAGGACTGTAGTCAACCAATCTTAGGATTGAACGACCAATGATGAGGATGTTATGTGTTGATGGATAGGATAGGATGTAATATATTGTTAATGCTTCGTTAACTTATTGGTATCACTTAAAGCTTGAATGAATCATTGGAGGTCACTCTCATATTAGAAATTTTAGCTGCCGTGCACAACTTTATTTCACAGCCATAAGTTTCCCATTTAGCTATCTCAAAATTGTGAAAAGTAATAATTTTTTTCTCTGAACGTAAAGTTGTATATTATCAAGTCCAATTATATCGTGGCATACATCTCTAACGCATAAAACTGATCGAAAAATATGCGTAAATGGGATTAACTGTGGATGAGCGTCGAAAGGAACTAGTGTTAGAAAGGTAAGGGTGAAGGGCTGCAGTCAACAAATCTTAGGATTGAACTACCAATCATGATCTTCAATCTTCGGCCTTCACAATTTTGCTATATATTGTCCATATTTTATGGAGTTTTTTGGTCAAGTTGGTTTTCAACAAAACAATCTCTGCCGTTAATACTTCGGTGTATATTTAAACCTCCCTCGGGTCGCTGCATTCATAAAAATTCTGATTTTTGGTGGCATTCAAATTTCTTACAACAAACTCTCCCATAACGCGCAAGAATAACGGAGACCACAATATTTAACTCAATTTATTCACAAAAACCTTATCAATATTTCTGTTTCGTGATAATATCGTGGTTCCTGCTTTTTTCGCGCTATCCAAGATTTTCCTGGAAGAAATTTGAATGGTACTGGAAATCAGAAGAATAACAAATGCCATGCTAATGGTTTCAAAATAAACCCAAATATCAAAGACAGAGGTTGTTCAGTTGAAGACCGAATGACGAAAAACTTCAATATTATTTTAACAAGACAAATTAAGGTCAATAATATAAGAAAATATAAAATAAACAACGAAAAATATACATTTAAGTATCTTACTTCGTGTGGACTTGCTTATATTTGGTTTGAATAATTGGAAATTCCTCACAAAAATACAATTTTCATATAAAATATCTAGTTTATGTAAATTTACATATAGTTTTACAAGTCTGATAGCATCACTATAGGTATAATAGTGGAATGCATGAAACATAATTTAAGCACAATTTATTAAGTTACGATATTGTTTCCACGCAAATTTAGATATTCTTTTCAATACGTACATAATACATTACATATGGCGATAAGATTCAAATTGGTAATTTTAATGACATTATGTTTTAAACTGAGCGTGATTCAACGGAAGGTTGGAAAGGCCGATAAACTGCTATAATTTACGTTATTTATGCGAATATGCTAGTTTTTGACGGCTTTTTCATACAAAACCGCCTCCTCCTCCTTCCCACCATTTCCTTCCTCATCTAAGCCTAAATCCGACCTCATAAAATTCCTTATAAAATTCCAATAATTTTCCATCTTCACTTTACAAGAATTCCACCTTCAAATTATGGTTTTCAACGATTTCTCGCACCTCCTTACTTAGGTGAATTTGAGCGAGATAGTTTCCTAGTCGTAATGGAGACATTGTTCGAAATTTACTTTTCCGTTTCTGCAGCCGTTGGAAGTATGAATTAAATGCTGCATTATTGATGGTACAATAATATACATTTATATAACTGAAATTCTAAGTACTTAAATAAATTAAAATATCTATATAAGTAATCAATTTGACTCATTTCCTTCGATAGGCACTTCCTTTAAAACTCCTTCAAAATGTAAGGTTTTAGTTGGGGTTCTGAAAAAAGTAACCCGGTGACCAAATATTTATTTTCATAAATAGTCAAGAAATTGTACCAACTATACACTCTTAATTTTTTGAAGAGATACACTAGCATTGGAA
Source organism: Ceriagrion tenellum (assembly GCA_963169105.1). Taxonomy (NCBI): domain Eukaryota; kingdom Metazoa; phylum Arthropoda; class Insecta; order Odonata; family Coenagrionidae; genus Ceriagrion; species Ceriagrion tenellum. Next base: position 33,850,980 of record OY720637.1, read on the forward strand.
ACACGTCATTTGTAAAATAAGGTCTTTCTGGAGGGTATGCACGTACCATTTCACAAGTAGAATGGCTGGTATTCATCCACACAAATCACGGAGAGTAATTCGGTAGGGGGCTGACATTTTTGTAGCTACGGAAGGGTGAAATATTATTCTTTAAAATGAGAACAAATTCATTGATTTCTAGGTGAAATGATATTTCGCACAAACTACCTTAAGCTAACCACTTACTCAGAATTTTCTTCATTTCCTCCAGCAAATTCCATTCTTCACCTGTAATTACGTAAAAGTTCCTCTGTTTGTCTTGCTTCCCGCCTTTCGAAACAATCATTCTTCTGACGCGCATTGAGGAAGTCTTCCATTGATTTTAGTCCTCTTACCGCACAGGGTAAGAAGCTTTCTTTGTTCGACACTTCGACAGTTTACGCTCTACTTCCGTTTGTGACAATGCATCGATACTCGGCCATTTTTGTGACAAAATGACCGAGAATTACGATTATTATTAAGGAAAAAAAAATAAGAAAAAAGAATGGGATGACGTAACGACATATCTAAATTTTATTTTCCTTTTTTTTCAAATCAGTTTTGTGCTGTTTACATTTAAAAAACGCGAAAAATTAATATTTCGGAAGTGAATAAATCTCATTTCCCAACTGCTTTCACTTAACTGCCCCAGTGTGCTACCTGAGGTTATACAGTTTAAATCTATTTTCCCTCTTCTCGCTCATTTTCAGACTTTTGGGCGCATTAGAATACATCCCAAAAAATCTTATTAATAACTAATCAGATTTGGCCGTTTGGTGATGAATCGGTAACGCAACGGAGTTACGTTACAGAGTCGGTAACAAAGTTGGCAAAAGTTGATATTCCCACGAGAAAATGAAGCATTAAAAAAGATGTAAAATCTTGAAGTACCAGTACGGTACGGAAATGCATTTGGCATCAAGTTTTGACTACACGAGAATTTCTATAATTCGTTCATGCGTTGTAAGTGGTATTATACACTTAGTTAGTGGCGTAAGATGGGTTTTGGCTCGCGAATGAACACGGGAGATTTCGGACCGCGCGGCAGAAGTAGGATGCATAGGGTCAGGAATGAGTGCGTAGTACATGAATGTGGGTTGGGTGGGTTATGCTTTGGATCAAGGTATAAATTACTGTTCAATCGCTCTTGTAAGAAAACCGGGAGATTGGGTTTAATTTTTTGGAAGCATAAAGTTCCATTGATTGGTATTAGTCTGTAGTCTGGAAAACAGATAATTTGAGCTTTATACTTTTTGACCAAGTGCACTTCTCCCCACATTTTTGAATGGTAGTGAAACATGGGTATGTCAGGATAGACGTAACAGTAGACCAAACACCGTGGGTATGAGTTATCTGAGGAGTATTTTCGGCAAAAGTAGGATGGATAGGGTCAGGAATGAGTGGGGAATAAATGAATGTGGGTTAGATGTTCCAGTAATGGTCATATATGTAAAGAGCGTGCTTCGTTGGTTTGGCCATTTTGAGAGAATGGATGAGAGTCGAATAACGAAACAAATATATGAGAGTAGAATGAATGGTGTGAGAGGTAGAGGTAGGTCGAGAAAGTTGTGGTTGAATGAGGTTGAGGAAATTCTTAGGAGGAGGAAAATTAGGAGTCTTAAAAACAGGAGGGCATGTATGAAGCAGTGTATGGGGGCAAATGAGGCAAAGGCTGTTTGCAAGGATATGTCAGTATGGAGGAAATTATTGAAGCAGAGTTTGGTGTACGAAAATGTATTTATGAGTGAAACTTTATGACTGTGTCTACCCCGGAAGGGAACAGCGTGATTAGTACGTATATATGTAGGTTAATAGCGTAAATGTTATAAGTCGCGTAAGAAAAGTTCGTAGTATAGTTCGATACCGCCGCCTACAATTAAATACAGAGAATTTCTACCAAAAACGAGGATTCCTAAATTGACGAGGGATATAAAATAGGCGGGCTTATGCTAAAATTAATCCGGTTCACAAGTCAACGTTAGTAAAACATTCGGCCAACACTGCCTCATACGTAGCTGCTGCCTCAAGCATCGCATTAAATACATGAAACGTAAGGTTAAGACAAACTGCGAGAAAAGTAAATAAATAAGTTTTTGATTCATACACTGAAGATTGCAGTCAAACGTCCAACCCACACAAGAACGCTACCATGGCCGTGTTCACATACGAGTGTTAGTAATTAAATAATCCTAACTGTTTATACAAATTATTGTAAGAATGCACCATTGAATAGAATATGTATTACATACAATACCTTTTGAAAAGAACTGAATACTAGTATGTCAAAAGAAAATTTTCGGAAGGATATACAGTTATTGTTATGAAAAGTGTACAATCTGTCCCACGGAAAATGATCACTCAGGTTATCAAGACTATTATGTAATACTCAGCCAGGCTTGACTGTTGTTACTGTGTTGTATTGAACTGTGTAATAGTTTACCCTGCTATTATATTTTCATGTTGGGTGAACTATAAACTTATTTAATAAATAAGTGATATTAGTATGCAGCGAAGGAGTTTGACGTAGCAAATTTAAATTAGAGCTGAAGTATTCCCTGCTCCGAGTCGAACATCTAGACAGAGCCTTTTAAAGAAAGTGGGCTGAAATTTTGGCGGGCCAATGACCCAGAGAGATCCCATTCGTCGCTCCAGGGCAAATAGATACGATCGAAATTCAGCAGGACCCCACGTGATGGCGATGTGCGGCTCCGATGAAATTTGAACTTTCACTTTCGCACGCGATGAAATGCGCCTTTTTCTCCGTTGCTGTCGCAGTCATTAACTCTTTCGAACGAGCAGAGATTTTGGCGATTGATCCCTTAAACATTGGCCTCATGGAGCGGCGTAAAGCATATTGCGGATAAACTTGTCGACGTCAGGCGTCACTTCGAAGAAGAAATTAACATTAACATCTATAATGAAACGAATACTTAGCACTTAACTACTGTTATTTAATTTGTAGGACTAGTATTGCAGCTGTACTGCATCGTCATGATAATCGTTTGTAAAATATTTATCAATTAATCGTTGTGATAGCAACGTAATGAAAGAAAAACAAACGGTAAATGTCCGTGAGACGGGTCTACCGATTTTCCTTCATAACCCGCATCTCAAACGCTCCATAGATGTCATTAATACTTCCTTTTAAACCTTAAACTTTGCAGTTCCTTATCATATCTCTTTTAATTTCGTACTTTAACAATTATAGCATTCCTAAACGTTTAAAATTATGTTTCTGTCACATAGTTTACCTGCGCTTCGCGCCATATTGCCGAGTTTCAACACTATCCACCACAGGATTACCTCATTATTTCACTTCTAATATAGATATATATTTCGCATTCCAAATTTTACACTGAAATAACAACCGTATTGCAAGCACTCAACATTGTTTGGAGATGATTAATTGGCAGATGAAAGCCATCCACGGGGGGCGGAAGGGTTTTCTTCTTTCCTGAATTAAATTTCACATCGCCCGCGCGGTAACGTCCTTTGGAAAATTAAAAAAATATCGAGTACTTATAAACTACTTTTTAATTTCGTTTTGATGATAGTTTGAAAAGTAAAAATACATCATTCATTATATATAAATGATAACTTTCGATTTCCTTGAGAGTGACACTGAATCTGTTCTTGATCTCATGACAATATTTCAACTCGTGACATTCCAATTCGAACAGCCCATTCATTTGGAACCAGAACAACCGGTCATGCAACTTTTCTTGAGCAATTTGTTTATTTCCAACGCGGAAAGGTAACGCATTCGAGAAATTTATCGCGTCATGTTGAATTCAACATCCCTAATCAATATACTGAATATTATCAAACTGTAAACTCAAGGTTACGCTGTAATGTAGTATTGATATCGTGTATCGTCACACTATTTGCTCCATCATTCGCGCAAAGCACTGATAATAACTGCGGAGAGGCTCAAGATAATTTAAGCGTGAATAGGGAGGCATTCATCGGCCAGTTAATGATCTCCAATCAACGGTGAGTGCTTGTAATAAGGTCCAACCCTTTCTAGTGCGCCATTGGATCGTCACGAGGCACATCTTATTCTATTAAACGAACTATTTCCGAATGCGCGTTTGGATTTTTTTCTCGAGAACGGCTCTAACGATTTTGTGGAAATGTTGGGACATATTAAATTCGAACGAAAAAATAAGACTGGAAATGGTGTCATAATTCGGAAAATTCAGTTGGAATAATATTAAAAGAATTGCTTCATAAAGTCAAAATGTTTACATGGGCCTCGTGAGTAACCAAGGTGACACCGCATCAAGCAATAAAAGTAAACAAAAAGCAAATGTAACGGCCTACATTCATCTACTCGAGTCGTTGGTTACAGATTGAAAAGCAACTTTGAGTAATGTATACGTTGAAGTTTGTCATACAGCTGATTATAACGTTCCCTTTATGTCCGCCAGAAAATAAAACGGAAATCCAACTTTACCAGGCAATCCAAGGCGCAGTCAAAAGGAAAACTTCGATATGTGTCATTAGAAGCAGTAGCTAGTATGTACTTCCTTCAGTGTATTGTATCATTATTGTATATATACGAGCCATATAAAAAAGTATTTCATAAGTATTACAGGCCTATATATTGTACTATTGAGCTAAGCGTTAGCCATGCTCCTCTGGAATCAACGCATTCGCCATTATTTTGCTCACGCGCGAAACTCCGTCAACTGGTGCTAACTATTAAAAGGTTTAACGAGGGAAAGGAGTGGAATAAGGAAATTTGAGCATGGCGCAGCAACGAGAGATGTTTACATGGCATGTCCTCAGATACATCGCTGCATTGGCTAGTGTATTTTCTTGCCAATCTATCCTTTGATACGGCTCACCTTCACAGCCCTTTTCATTTGAAAAAAATTGGAGAGAGAGATACGGACTTAAAAGAACTCCATGACGTAGCCATGGCCTGTTTCATTTTCATATCAATATCACAGACATAAATTATAGCAGATTTAAAACTGTATTCAGAAAAAAATAAAGGTTTCATACGTAACTTCGTTTACCCTTCCTAACATAATAATGTTGATAAACAAGGGATAACTTGGTATAAACATATTTTGATCACATATAAGAGTATTTTAAAGCGACGAAACCTAGGCCGTGACTAGTATATACATATGGACATACCAGGGTTAACATAGTATATGCATATATGCATATCTAGGCGCCCTTCAAATCTCATGAAAAATGCTTGGCACCAATTTTCAGAGGTGACGATCCAACATATGCTACGCTTGTCGCTCAAAACTCACAATTTCCATATCAATACGGTATTTTTCTCTCTATAAGGTCTCATCATGGTGGATTTAGGTGTTTTGGGGCCCCTAGCAGTAGAACTAAAAAATTCCCGATTTAGAAGTAAATTCAAATTAGTGCAAATGTCATACATAAAAACCGCAACGACACTGTTAAAAAATGACCACATTTTGAAATTATATTAAATTAAACTAAACACGGAAGTTTATAAAAACAGTAATAATAATGAAACTAATAGCGGTAATAAATTTTGGTTATTTTTTTCCATTACAAACAAGAAAATTACGTTCATAAAATCAAAAATCACATGGTAAAACTACATTACTATTCTGCAGGCACACTGTGCGCGGGAGACGCGATAAAAATAATATTTGTTCAATAAAAGTTATTATGCGAATCCAATTTTCTCAGCTTGGCCCAGATTTAGTATTATCGGAGCCGCCTGCCGACCGTTAAACCATTGTATTTAAAAGCTCCCAATCGCATATGCAAATAGCGTTTTTTATCTAGTTCCTAAAGGCCGCTTTACACGGTACATTTTATTGTACAGGTACAAACGAATGTATCGTAGAATGTACAAGAAAAATAATTGAATTCGAGCGAGCTCTATTCAGTCATTTTGACAATCATACAATTTACCGCTTTACACGGTACAATTTACCTCGTGATAGAGTTAATACATTTGTTTGTACACTAAAATTTATTGGTCGCGTATTTATTTACCTCATAAAGCGGCCTTTACACAATGCTCTTCTTTATTTTTTATATCTTTACTACGCCGAATACATCCCACTTGGCCAATCTAAGACGGGCGAATAGCAATAACAACTGACGTACACAAACACCCATGCCCTGAGTTGTGAGAATTTCACGAATTCATTGTTTATTCGAACCTGCGACCCTCGGTTTAGCTGGCGAGGACTTAAACCCGTCGCCGCCGGGGCCGGCCTTCAATTTCGTCTTTTATTATAGTTTCCCTTTCGCGTAAATTATCACAGCCTATTGTACACAATAAGGAACTTGAAAGTTATGGCTGCTATTCGTAGCCCAATAAGTACTTGAGGTCACGGATTTGAAAAAGAGTGATGGAGAGTGCAATACCGAGAAATGAGGTGAGAGATATGAAGCAGAATTAATATTTCGTACGACGTATGAGATAGGGTCTGAGATATTTAAGTAGGGCACAAGGTCGTGGGAGGATATACTGATGATTTTTATTAGTATGGAGCTCGGAAGGAATTGTGTAGGTATACGAGGACCAAACTATACTGTTGAAACATCTTAGATGATTTTCGAATGAAAGGGTGTGCACTCTAGCTACGCTAAAACAGATGAAGCACAAATTCACCGCTATTGCATAATTAGAAGAACGATAGTTAAACAAATCAAAAGGACGTCATATGAATAGATTTTTTTCTTAAGTTGGCTAGTCCGTAAAGGAAAGTTTGAAAGAAATTGAACTATAGCAGGAACATGGAATTTCTGGTGCAAACATGAATCATATAGATTTTAATGGCTGCAACACCCATTGTTAAGGCGGTAATTGGCAGCTTACCTCTTGCAAAGATTCCAATTTTCTATAATTCTTAGCCGGTAGTTGCCATTACTCACATGAAGATGAAACTAGCAGTCATTGCCTAAAAACTAAGTGATAAGATTTCAAGATAAAAATTGATTTATTGATATAAAAGTGAAATTATTCCGTACATTAAGAGAGTAAAGTAATCTTTCATTTTCAAAATTCCCGAGCTCATTTATTGGCTGAGAATAAAAGTTGACTAGCATGAAATAATACGAAAATTAAGTACCCGGATATAATTAGACGGTAGTATTTCAAATTGGCACACACACAAAACTTTGGAACACAAACTGTCTAATTATGATGAATCACCAGGGATATGGTTGAGGGGGAACATGATGGACGACCATTAAATCGTCATTTTGACAAGTGAAGTCGCTTTCTTATTCCAACTAAGGTTAAAAAAAATATTATTTTTGCACCTGTGTAATATGATAAAGATGAGGTCATTGCAGTACATCGAAACCTAAATCATGATAAAAAAAGTGATTGCTAAATGGAAAAGATCCAACTTTTCCGCAAACCATTTGCATCGTGATATTCGGCAACACAATGTGAGACAGCAAAAATTTTTGATCGGATTTGTTTGGATCAGATTTTAACTTTTACAAGACTAACTGACATCACAGTTTTACCACGAGACATGCATTTTTTCTAAGTACATCGTTAAACTCTCATTAAAAATGGGATGTTTCATAAAAATTACAATAAAATAATTAGATGCGTAATGGTTATAATTAGGTTCCAACATTCTTTTCCATTATTTAAATCCCTGCATATTTCACCGTTAGAATACCGGTATATTTTTAGGGTTCTGGGCAGATCTGGGCAGATTAGGGAACCTAAAAGTGCTTTCTAATAGGTTTAAGTCCAGAAATTTAGTTGCAAAACCGCGACCCTATAAAGAGTTTTACAAACGTTCATACGAATTTTGTGCCCCAAATTTATTTAATTTGGCACCAATAGAAATATCTTCTCCAGCAAACAGACACTAAATATTCTGCCATTAAGGCACTTCTCCATTTATAAAGTGCTAAGAGTCTTTTATAATCGTGGCGGAGAAAAGGCCAAACCTAAAAAATATTTCATTAGACTTGAGACAGGCTTTAAAATACCTAGGCCAAAGAACGAAATTTTTCGTCATTCATATCTATATCTGGGGCCAAAACTTTTTCCTACTCTGCCAAAGGATGTGGCAAAGAAAGACACAGAATCGGGATTTGCTTCAGCTGTTAAAAAATGGTTAATGTGTCACGAGGAAGTAGAGACTTTGTTTCAAAAGATTGTATAAAAATGTATTAGGAATGTTAATTACTAAAATCGGGTTTGTGTTTGATTTGAGATTGTTTACTGTCAACTTAATTCATCTATTATATGTGGTTTATGCATTTTTTGTTTCCTAAATATAAGTTTTCGTTGAACTGTGTAAATGGCTGATATTGCTCAAGTTTTTGTAAAACCTCAAGTTAAAGTGAACGTGTAATAACTTGAATTTTTCATTTTTTTAATATATGAATGCACATTAAGGTATAGAAGCACTAGAAAATTTTTTCAGAAAATGTGTTTGATAACTGATCAGCACCAGCTCTGCCACAAAAACTTTCAGATGATGGTAACCCCAAATCAGGTTGTTCCTCTGGGGTACCTATGTTCCTATATTTGTATAAATAACCAAATGTACACACATATGTATGGAATAAAGAATTATTATTATTATATTATTATTGTTCTTAAAAATTTTAAAGAAAAGGCTACAACAGCAATATTCAGTGGATTATTTTTTTCGAATAGGAATCTTGAATGCTCGAATAATGGAATGATGAACACAACAGGTATTTGTTTCATTTTATGATCTTTTCTTTTTTGTGAATATTTGTAATGCACCAATTGTTTTTTTATAAATATGATACGTATGGAGTGCCCTTCTTAACATTGACTTTTTTTTTATTTTGAAGTTTGCTTGATATTTCATTTTTTCAGTTAACTCAACACCACATGTTATTGTTCATTAGGTATACTAAATCCATGTAATTTACGCATTTATTGTATTAATGACGCTATAGTGTATTTATTGTGTTGGTAAATTACTGATTTAATAAACTTAAAAAAAATAGTATGTCACCAACTCCACCGCCGAGAATCCGTCCTTGATTTAAACTTTTCGCCGGCCATGCTTCAATCTACACCGGATGCCCTCCGACGCTTCGAGTCGAGGAAAGTTTCCGAAAAATTAGGCATAAAACTTAAGCCAAGATAACGAAATTTATGACCGTGATTAATCATATGGCTGTCCCTCCGAATCAATCCATGAGCTCATTAATGAAAAAGACCGACTCACCCTGCTAAAAAATTCTGGATGGTTTCCTTAAAATACTTCCACAGAATTTCTTAAAAGTTCTGTAGATATTCCTTAAAGTATTGAAACGCCATTTTACGGAATTCCCTGCGACGTTCTGTAGAATACCTTAGGACGTTCTGCAGAATTCCTTAGGAAGTTCTGTGGATTTCCCTACGACTCTCCATATAGGTCCTTAGAAAAGGAACTTGGTCAAAGGAAACCTCACATATTTCCGTAGAGTTGCAGAAGTTCCACAGAACAGCTCGTATGGAGTTATTTTGCTCAGCAGGAAATAACTCCACAGAACAAATGTTCTGTAGAGTCAGGCTCTCATGTTCCGTACAGATCCTTAGAAGAGGAACTAGTTCTAAAGCAAAAGAGTCAATTCCTGTAGAATTCCTTACGTTCTACAGAACAGCTTCGAAGAAATTTTTTAGCAGGACACTTAATTCGAATTCCTGATATTTCACGACGAGGACACTTTTCCAAGCGAGTGCTAAATAAAATACCTCAAGAGAATCTTGGGCTCCAAAAGACTCCCGCGTTCACTCGTCCGTCGTCGAAACTGACTGACTCATAGTCACTCCGTTGAATTGTATTCATTCATAATTAATTTGTTGGGAACAATACGAAATTGCTCATTCTCAACAATTGATGTCGTGTCTCAACAATGAATGTCTGACTCCTCTGGGGAACGTTTGTGACCCCATTCTCCACGCGGTTATTTTCGAGAAATGAAAAGGAATTGATTCCTAGTATAGTCGTGTAAAAGTGACTACATATCTATGAGCACTTTGTGCTTTGTCCAATCTGTCCTAATGTTTAAAGTGACGGCATAAAAAACGAAACAATTTGACAAACCGGTCAATCTTTTCCAGCATTGAGATACGGGGTAATATTGTTTAATGAATAGCAGGCGCGTGACAATTTATTTCCCTTAAGACTGTCGCCCAATTATAGCTGTTTCTTTTGATTTTTAAAGGTAAGTAATTTCGCCATTTTTAATTAAAACATCTCATTCCGTAAACAGTACAACTGCAGATTATTAAATAAATTGCCTACGCAGAAATCAATCATCATTTGAATAAGACACGGCATACTCTATCATCCAAAGCAGGAATTCATAGGATTTATTAGCTAATTATGAAGAAAATGCAATTCACCAGAGTGAATTTCTGTTGAGCGACTTTTTTCGGTGATTTACACGAATATAATGTTCATTTTTTGCACTTGAAAAGAACGAGAACATACAATTGTATTTTGCAACGAGTCTTTGGAAGTGGGAGACTGCCACTTCTTTATTCAAGGTTCCATCACATCAAGCCGGCAATTATATCACATTATCGCATTTTAATTATTCTTTGTTTCCATTGATATCAATGCAGTTCTTGGAGCAAAATAATGGAAAAGTACCGAGGAATGAGACTAAATTATTTGTTTTTCACATGAAAATGAATGTATGAATCGTAATTATGCCGAATCGCAACGCGGAGCTACTGATCAACAGCGTAATAGCGATAGCTAAAGCATTGATTGGAGAGGAACGGACGCAAATTTCACCTTTATCCACCTGGGAAATAGCAACGGTAAAAGAAATCGAAAAAAGCAAAATACAGTGGCTCTTAACACTACCTTCCTCCGCTTCTCTGCGCTCTCCGGGGCCAACTCCAGCGGTTTGACGTTCAGCGCGTTCTCCAGCGGATCCGTGGCTCCTGCCGAGTTGTTCTCGGCGACTTTGTCGCTGCCGATCTTCAGTGCGGACAAGGAATCGCTCGGGACGCAGACCTCAGCCGCTGGCGGGCACCTCCGGAAGCCCTTGGGCAGTCCAACACACCCGTTGCTGGCAGACATGTCGACGACGGGATGAGGGCGCGATCCTTGCGACGGCTGTTAGTTGTACGGTCGCGTTCAGTAATACGCGGTTAACAGTAGTGATCGCTGTCGAATGGGTCTATTTTTTCTTCACGTCGCACGTCGTATCGATCGTCAAACGGGACGATGTCAACAATGGGTGAGCAGCGCGAGACTCGTGCCTGCTCAGGATCACATGAATGAATGGCTAGCTTCCCCCTCGTGACTCGCAGACAGCGGCTGTTGTGGCGGCGGAAGAGGGCGTCGCCAGAGCCGAATCAAACTGGACGGCCGGTTACCGTGTTTTTATTTTTCTTCTCTCCCTTTCACTCCGAGAGCGATGGAGGGGAGGGGCGTTGAGAGGGGCAGGTGGGGGGAAGAGTAGGAGGGGTAAGGTGCAGAAATCGTGAGAGAGCGTGTGGCAAATAAAGACTTTTTTTATACACGCAGGCGGTCGCCGGGAGCGCTCGTCACGGGAAGGGTGGAACAAAACTGTGCGGCACACGGATTTATATACCCGCGTGGCGCCCTACAGAGGGTATACGGAGGAAAAATATTTCCTCGCCAGCCTCCCGAGCGGGCAAAGGTCCGGGATCGCAGGGTTCAAGCTGATTTGAGGGAAATTCTCTCTCTCTCTCGGCGAGCGATAGGCGACACGCGATAGGGGCTCCCTTCTGCCGCCGCCTCTGCGTGAACGGGTTTCACTATTCCCGCAGAGCGTGGCGGGAACGGTGCGGCGACGACGGTGTCGCCATCCCCGCAGGACGGAGGTCGCTTGGGGAAGCTCCAGGCGCATGCGCGCGGAGGCGTGTCGGAGGGAATTTTCGCGGCGAACGAACGAGGGAAGGACGAGACGAGGGGGTGGGTGGGTGAGTGGCGATTGCGTAATCCAATCAGCGAGACGTAGAGCGATGCAATTGGCACCGTGAGGATTCGCGGGAAGTGTTGAAGAATTGGCTTTCAGCTAGGAGTTGGTGCATTAATCTATTTTCGTATAACAAATATGGATTATCCATTGGAAAAGCTGACCAGAAGAGACTAGAAGCCTTCGAAACTTGGTGCTGGAACAGAATTTTGAAGATAAAATGGACGGAAAAAATAAGAAATGATGAAATGTGCAGATGAGTAATAAAGGAAAGGACCACATGGAACACCATAGAGAAAAGAACCAGATGGATTGGACACACCCTGAGACACAATCGGCCGTATTCATATATGTCAGCTAAAAGGCGCTAGTAGGCGACTAACTTAGTCGGCTACTAAGAGCACTACTAAAAAATAAACTAAGAGCACATACTAAAAATTGGTATTCATAGATCCTTTCCAAAGAGCTACTACGAGCTAGTATCGCCACTATCGTAGCGGAGTACATAATTGTAGGTAGCGACTGCCTTAGAAACAATGAAGCAACACTGCCACTAGCTTCATTGTACGTGAATTCCTATGTCATGCATCAATATAGCTACGATGGCGCTATCGTGCAATACTCTAATTTCCCTTTTTTTTAGCATTGCCATCAAAATTCCGACAAATCTTCTATTAAAAATTGATTGTTATTGTATAGAAAAATCGGGAATACATGCATGTCATAAACTTTATTTTTTGCCACACGTAGTAATACAGCACAAATGTGCACAGATCGTTCATTAAATCATTTGGATACAATGCAAGTTCACCGCACCAAAGTTTAACTTACTCCATCCAATCGCACTAAATGAAGGTATCAGTTACGTTCAAACAAACACAGAACTTTCTTGGGGTTTTCACTGTTCCGTCAATGTAATTACACTTGAAATGGAAAATGTTTCCCTTTAGTTAATGGCTAATAACTGTCATTTACACAGAAAATGTAACAATACTCACATTCCCACATTAACCGTCATTTTGTAAACGAAAAATGAACATGCACACGGTACAGCGGTCACTATTTAATCTGAATACCTATTTGTCTCTTCACGAATCCTTTCTGAGCATTAAATAAAACGAAACTGATTTCACTTATCCACTTAGAAGATAAAACATAAAATATGATGCGATAAACTGCTGAAACACTGGCAGAAAATGTTTTTCATTTTGTGAACCATAACAATGGTCTGCTACCAAAACAAAAAGGAATAGAAGTTTACGGCAGAATGTAAACAGATCACTGCTGTGATGTAAACAGACTCGCAATTATAACTATGACCTGAACGAAATCATCACAATTCAATAAGATAACAATTGTACGTCTTTATATCAATGTAAGACATATTTATACACCACAATATTTCAACAATTCCAACAACAACACAACAAAATACAACACAATAATATGCTCGAGTTAATTACTCTGAAGCACCTCACTTGATGCAGTAGTCACAAAAACTAATGTTCACTTTCAAATTGTTTACGAGGCTTCCTCCTCGACACATTCTTTAAAATGGGTTGTTTGCTCGTATAGTTTACATCTAAAACCACAAATGAACAGCACTAAGGCCCGAAGAATATAAAAATAAAATTGTTACCCTCAAAAATAGTCATTACACACACAATGATCTATGCATTTAATAATGCTGTGAGGAGTAGCACTGATGAAACGAGATGAAAAAGCGGTGATAACCACCTTAAGACGATCGAAACTACAGTAATCATCTCTCTAACTCTTCCTTTTCCGTAGAATAAAACACTCATGAAGCACTACGGAGTACCACAACACAGTGTCGTAGACCAAGAGCAAATAATTAAAATCCTCCGTTTGATCCAGCAACACGTTGCATCCGCCAGACTTGAGAAAAGCAATTCCCCCAATATCTTTGATATTTTCCCTTAAAATCTCCGTTATGGCTTCCAGTCACCACCCGAGGTGAATCAGTTGTGACATACCGCCATATTTAGTAGCGCATCTAAACAAGGCGTAAGAGTGTTTAAGAATTAGCTGCTAAAATAGGGGCTCACTTGGCGCTGCTGAGCATAGTAGTTGTCTATGAATACGATTTTGCCAGTTGCGATTAGTTAGTGAGCTACTAAGCCGATAGTAGCTCACTAAGGAATCTGTGAATATGGCCGAATTGGTTTGTGAAGAACATAATTGAATGTAAACTAGAGGGAAAATTCACGAGATGAAGACCTACGACTAAGTTCATGGACCAAATAAAGAGAAAAGCACATAGGAAGAGATACCAGGAGGTAAGGGAACTAGAATTAGATACGGAATGGTGGAGGGCTGCAGTCAATCAATCTTAGGATTGAACGACCAATGAATAATATGGATGATAACGGATACTCCCAACAACGGAACACTGTGAAGGAAAGAACGTTACATTCCTCTAAAGAGATATCATTCACTACGTTTACCAATCGATCTCAGATCCGTCTGACCGAATCCGCTCGGTATAGAAAACGCAACGGGCTAGTGGCATCGGTCTTTGCTCAACCATTCTGAGATTTCAGATCGATCTGAACGATCGGGTCCGTTATTATTCAAGGCGTGTGTCGTAGCAAATGAGGAATAGTGCAGTAATGGCGAGTGGTGTGATATTGAAGATGTCGCAGCACATCTCAATGCTACCTCCAATTGGGCGATTTTGTTCACTCGGAATGTGACTGAAGATTTCTAACTCTGCATTTGATTACAAACGCAGTGAATCGTGTTTCAACTGATTGATTTGAATGTTCAATATCAATATTTTCAGTCGGTGTTGGTAAACCAGGCGATCTGTGTCGGCTCGCTAGGAATTTTCAGATCGGTCCGAGTTCAGATCGATCTGAGATCGACTGATGAAAGTAGCGATTGATGTTCTACCAATGTTGGTAATATCTATAAACAGATATTGAACTTCATACGTTTTGCCTTCTGTAGAGTCGCTATTAAGAGGGGAAATGTCTGCTCCGGAATGCACTTTCTTGGGGAGGCATTTTTTGGCATAAAAAACTATTTCAAAACATTTTTTAACTGTAAGAAGCGTAACACTCTCGGTGATTTCGAGATTTAACATCAACAACTAATTAAAAATTTTGGTAACCGCACCTTATAGTCATATATGTAGAACATTCACTAACAAGAGAAATTTATTTTTAATGCATCTATGAGGGTTATGCTAAAAAAAAGTAAAATATGCACTTTTATTTTTTTCATTTGAGTTGGAGAATAAAAGAATTGCGAAAGTTTCAGACGTTACTTGGTGGAAATATTCTATACCAATGATGGTAAGAAAAAAAACCCGGTAATAGCAATACACCGAACCGCTGGGTAACACTACCTTTTGTAGGAGACCTAGCCAGTAAACTGAAGAAAAAGTTCCAAGTGATAAAGTTAAGATTTCTTTTTGTAACCCTGTAACACGAGGGAAACTTTCATGTAACTCGATAGATCAGTATGACCACATGGAGAGAAGGGAATTTTATAAATTAAAATGTGAGGACTGTGATATTACGTATATCGGTCAAACTGTGGAAAATTTTATGGATAAAGTTAAAGAATATAGAAGAAAGTTTCTTAATGGTGATGTCAAATCCTCTTTTGTCAAACATTGGTATAGTTTCAATAATTTTAGCAATTTTGACGCTGACATTTCACGTTTTGATGAAGAAGTGCCTAAACTGGATATCTGTGAGACATTTGATATTGTGATAGGCCAGGACAATATTTGTAATGACGAGTTTTATCGTCGTCGTCTCGTCTCATTTCAATTTAAGTCTCCCCTCACGTCCTATGATCCATTAAATTTAGCCTTTTTTACAATCAACTCCAACTGTTCTTTTCTTTTACTGGTTCTGCCCTCCCCCCATTGTTAACTTATTGTTGCTTCACCTTGAATCCCCCACTCTGTATGCACCCTCCCGCATTCTCGCCTCCGTCATCCACTATCCCCCCCTTTCCTTTCCCTATCGCTCAGGGGTATATCTCAATGGTCGTTCAATCCTAGGATTGGTTGACTGTAGCCCTCCACCATTCCCTATCAAATGCTAGTTCCCTTTCCTCTTGTATCTACATCTACATACTACCCCGCGAGCTGCCTCATGGGCATGCGGCAGGGAGTGGTAGGTCACCAGCCGTGTAAAGATATAAAAGTTTTGGAGGTGAAATGGTGACATGTCCTATGAGAGTGTATTTGGATGAGCTCAGTTTCTATTGTGGTCGCTTATTGTGCGCGGAAAGAACGAGTTTTTGTACCTATCTGTTCGGCAGAATATCTCTCTTATTTTATCGCATCTGTCAGACGTAGAAATGTAGTGAGGCGTCATGTTAATATTATTTGTGTCGCTCTGAAACACACCAGTTCTGAATATCTCCAGCGGCCTAAGCCTAGCGTGCAGCCTCCGGGTTTCTAGGGGCTCCCGCCTTAATCCCTCTAACAGTTGTGCAACACTATATGTTCGTTCGTAGCAGTTTTTAACGAAGTTAATGCATCTCTCCTTATGTACTTCCGTCTTCATTTGGTCTATGAACTAATCCTGGGTCTTCTTCTGGGGACCTTTACCTCTATTTATGTTCTACACAAACTCATTGTGTCTGAGGGTGAGTCCAATCCATCTGGTTCGTCTTTTCTGTATGGTATTCCATATGGTCCTTTCCTCTTCAACTCTTTTGTCCACTTCCGCACTTGTCCTTCCTGACTGATGTGCACCTCCCAGCATTCCACACCCGGATATCCGATTGGGGGACTAATGAACCTCCGAAATATTTTACTGAGAAGGATGCCATATATAGTTAGAATGTCACTGCCATACCATGTATAGTTAGAATGCAGGGCTTCATCTTCTAGGGAGACTAATGTGGTGGTTTACCCGTTGCTTTCCACATCACACTACCCCGGTCGATTTCGTGAAATTCTCTCTCGCCCGAAGTGATCGGCCGGCTATTGATACCGGTCCGATCTTCTTGATCTGCGCCATCAATACCTTTACTGACGACGTAAAAAACATACTATTAACCTCTTCGTACTACGGCAGATTAGATCGCGCCAATAAAATTAGAGAGCTAGATTGTAGAACCGATAGGTATAAAATGTCATTTTTTCCGCGTACCATTCGGGACCATAACAGCTGTGATCGTCGTCATGAATAGTTCGAATTGTGACATTAGGCAGACAGTAAATCTTTCTCATTACATTCTCTACTCTCTTATTTCTGCATGATGTAAATATTGATGTTCTTATTTATGCATGATATTTTGAATCTGTAGTAGTAGTCTTTGTATCCCTTGCATGTTGGAACGATTGAAGATAGAATGTTTATTGGGTATTAGATTTTTAATTGGCACTTTGCATGTGTAGTACGCGGGTTTTAATGTAATGTCGGTGTCCTACCATATCATTCATGCATGCCTGGTGCGAAAGCACCCCCTGCCACACACCCTTTGGGTGGCTTGCAGGGTATGACGTAGATGTAGATGTAGATGTACCTTCTGTTAAGACTGCAGCCTCTCAGTAGGGGAGTCAAATTCGAGTAGCGTACTTAAGTCGTTAGACAGTCCAAGGAAATTTTTTCCAGAATGTTACTGAATGTACCTTGAAAATGACACAAGTGTCGAAACCATGGTCGATTTGTATTTAAAAGAATGTGGAAATTAGTACTCAGTTATTTCATTCTTACCAACAGGGAAATGGAACATTTCAACCAAATAACGCCTGAAACTTTCATACGTTTGCAATGCTAGTAAGGCAGTAGAGACGAAGTCATTTTTAAAACTTTCCGTCAAACACCACTGAACTAATCTCAACACATATTTCAATAACCAGACCTGAAATTAGGAGGGTACCCGAGATACATCATCAGCCTAAGGAGCAAATCTTCTAAACCAGCGGAGAGGCTATCGAAGTCGCCAAAAAGTTCTGGATACGTCAAGAACTTAAGTATTGATTTGGAATACGGGATGTATTATCGCACAAACTATATCCTCCGTATCAATCTAGCGGCATCACTCAACTGGTACAAATAGCATGTGTTTGATGTCCTTGTGAGTTCCAGGGTTAGTGCTCTTAATCTCCAGAAACAGAACACATTGAGGAAGAAACTTGAAGCTTCTGTGCGCCTCTCAGCTTTGCGATCCCCACCCAAACTCTTAAATGTCTCCAAACACAGTCCCTGGTGATGTGGTGATCCACCCTCGTGTAGTTAATCCGTGGAACCATTGATTATATCTATCACAGCGTAGATTAAATTATAGGCTTAGCCTCTTAACTAAATTTCAGGAAAAACATTTCTCTGACGACGTAAAAAACATACTGTTAACCCCCTCGTACTACGGTAGATTAGATAGCGCCAATAAAATTAGAGAGATAGATTGTAGAACTGATAGGTATAAAATGTCATTTTTTCCGCGTACCATTCGGGACCATAACAGCTGTGATCGTTGTCATGAATAGCGCGAATAGTGAGATTAGCTAGATAGTAGATATTTCTCTTTACATTCTCTACGTTCTTATTTATGCGTGATATAAATATTGATGTTCTTATTTATGCATGATATTTTGAATCTGTAGCCGTAGTCTTTGTATCCTTTGCATGTTGGAACGATCGACGAAACAATGGCGCGTTGCATGTGTGGTACGCTGGTTTCGGTGTTCTGCCGTATAAGTCATGCATGCCTGGTGTGGTAGTACCCCCTGCCACACCCCCCTTGGGTAGATTGCAGGGTATGACGTAGATGTAGATTATCGTAGACAGAAACGTGCCTTATCGATAAGGGTTCAAATTTGTGCTTCAATTGCCACTTCCTCGCGCATAGTTGATTAATCTGGCTGCAGAAAGTGACAGTGCTTTGCGGAAGGATCCGGGTAGGAAGTTGATGGCCCCCGACGCGATATCCCGCTCCCTTCAGCGGGGTTTCCATCGGGGAATTCCACCATTTCAGTGCCTACTTCGCTGGATCAAATATACAATCACGGAAGCGTACTTGAGTGGTCACCAAAGCATATAGAGGAAGCAGTGTTGTGGTTTTGAATAACGCTGATTATATGATGAAATGTGACGAATTTTTTAAAAGAATGATTTAGATATATTTGCTGTTGCTACGAAATGTTCAAGGGTGTCGTAATTTCAATGTACATGATAAAAGTGTATACATGGTATCAAAGAATTAAGTGGGCAGACATAGTCTAGTAAACATGTACTGGGCATTCAGGTAGTGTAACCATTTAATTCATATTATAATAATTTATCCGTAGTTATGAAGCCTAAAATGCACTGTAAAAACGCCTGCGAACATACCGTAGAGGCCAGTTTGGTGGTAATAGTTTTTGCAATGCCGTTTCAGTCTAATGATAAGATAGAGTATTCACACAATTATAGGAAACAATTTAATGCTTGTATTAAATACAGTGAAACCTCGGTTAGCGAACGCCTCTGATAACGAACAATTCGGATAACGACCAAAAATTTCGCTAAAAATTTGCCTCGGATAGCGAACAAAATTTCGGTTAGCGAACAGATGTGTAGCGGCTATGTTTGTGTTCGGTGCTGTGCGATCCCAAATGGATACAAAGTAAGCTGTGCGATCCCAAATGTATACAAAGTAATACAATGTCGTCGGCTACCCATATATAAATACATCGTCATCCAGTTACACACACCGCCTTCAGATGTGTTGAACACGTGTGCTACGTCACGTACACCTGACCAGCGGACAGGGGCCAAGTGCTTCTCATCTTTCTTTGTGCTCGAGACACGGTTAAGAACACACGTTCATTATCCTAATCGTTGTGCATCCTTCCTCTTTAGTGATTTTTTTACTTTATTTTAATAATCATCAAGCCTTCAATCATGGCACCAAAGAAGTTTAAGAGAGATGGTAGCAGTTCAGTGAGAAGGCAGCGGCCAACAATAGAATTGAAGAAGGAAATGATTGACAAGTATAAACGAGGCTTGCGTGTATCGGATATCGCAAGAGAATACGGCATGTCAAAGTCGACAATCTCGACGATTTTAAAGAAAAAAGCGCAGCTTGAAGAAGCTAATGTGTCAAAAGGAGTAAGTATTATAACAAAGCAAAGGCCTAAAATAATAGACGAAGTAGAAAAGTTGTTGCTTTTGTATATAAATGAAAAACAGTTAGAAGGTGCTAGCATCAGTGAGGCATTTATTGGTGAGAAGGCGCTGCAAATCTACGAAGATTTGAAGAAGAAAACCCCAGGGACAAGTGCTTCGAGTGATTTTGTTTTCAAAGCCAGTCGAGGCTGGTTTGAAAATTTTAAGCACAGAACAGGCATCCACAGCGTCATAAGGCATGGGGAAGCAGCTAGTTCCGACAAGACAGGGGCACAGAAGTTCCTCCTAGAATTAAAAAAAATCATAGAAGAAGGAGAGTACGTCCCGCAACAGGTATTTAATGCGGATGAAACAGGACTGTTTTGGAAGAAGATGCCGAATAAAACGTACATAACGAAGGAAGAGAAAGCATTGCCAGGGCACAAACCTATGAAAGATAGGCTAACTCTTCTATTGTGCGGTAACGCAAGCGGGGATTTTAAGCTTAGGCCACTGTTAGTCTACCATTCGGACAATCCAAGAGTATTCAAGAAGCACAATGTAATAAAACAGAAATTGCCTGTTATGTGGAGGTCTAATTCTAAGGCTTGGATGACCCGCCAATTTTTCGTCGAGTGGGTGACCGAAGTGTTTGCCCCGACTGTGAAAGAATATCTACAGAAGAACAAACTTCCCCTCAAATGCCTTCTACTGCTGGATAATGCTCCAGCACACCCTCCAAACATCAGCGAGTACTTAGAAGAAGAGTTCGACTTTGTTCAAGTTTGTTATCTGCCACCGAACACAACCCCCTTGCTGCAGCCCATGGATCAACAGATCATTTCAAACTTCAAGAAATTGTACACGAAAGCCTTATTCAAAAAGTGTTTCGATATAACGAATGATACCAACTTAACTCTGAAGGAATTTTGGAAGAATCACTTCAACATTTTGAATTGTGTTCATCTTATAGATAATGCATGGAACCAAGTGACCTACCGTACTATGAATGCAGGATGGAGGAAACTGTGGCCAGACTGTGTTCCAGAGCGAGATTTTGAAGGAATCGAACCAGAAATTGTTGATGAAATAGTTTCCCTCGGCCAAAACATGGGGTTGGAGGTGGATAATGACGATGTTGAAGAGCTTGTCGAGGAGCACAGCAATGAACTCACTACTGAAGAGTTGCAGTACCTTCAGGCTGAGGAAGAAAAGAATTTGGCTGAGGATATGTCTTCGGATGGGGAGGGGGAAGGGAAAGAGGAAGTCCCAAGTTCGGTGATTAAAGAAATGTGTGCTAAGTGGGGGGAATTGCAATTGTTTATAGAAAACTCTTTCCCAAACAGTGCGATAGGCAATAGGAGCCTAAACATGTTCAATGACAATGTGATGTCGTATTATCGAAAAGTGTTACAAAAAAGGCAGAAGCAACAGACACTGGATAAGTTTTTTCCTTCAACCTCAAAGCGACAGAGGACTTCCTCCGAAGTTCTCTCAGAGGGGGATTCCCCCTCCAAGCAGTAATGTGGTTAGTTTTCCTATTTTTCCTTATGTTTAAATGCTTTCTTTAATGTTTTTATTTATATTTAACTCAATTTGTACTGTATTTTAACTATTCTCATTTAAAAACGCATAGCTATATAGCCTGTACTTTCATATAATAGCGAGTCAATAGGAGCTAGGAACCAATTATTCCTATTTCCTTTATTTCTTATGGGGAAAATTGTTTCGGATAGCGAACATTTCGGATAACGACCAGCTTTCTGGAACGGATTGTGGTCGTTATCCGAGGTTCCACTGTATAGGTAAAAAGTTTCCGTAATACTTCCGCCACTGTTTATGTGTTTTTTATGAGATAAAAATATCATAATATGAGACTCGCGCACGAATTTCCCTTGAAGACGAGGGGAAATATTTGTTACCAATAAGGATGAGTCGAATCCAAATGTCGATTTTCGATTCCACCGATTCTCAGGATTAGAATCGGTATCGACGATCGATCGCCTAAAGTCGATTCCGATTCCATCGATTCCAGATAGATAAATATTCTAATGAAATTTCATTTATCACATCATTTTTGTCTCAGTAATTTTGGGAGTATGCTATCAATTTGTACTATTTATCCACCTCAATAAGCTGGGAATATATTTATTTATTAACAAATATACTTTTTGAGAGACTTAGTTATCTTCATTATTTTATTTCAATCAATACTTGAATTTAAATAACAGTCGAACGCTACTGGTATATCAATATCCCACCTGTTTATTAGGAATAAGAATAGATGGAATCGGAATCGATAATCGGGACTCGATTTGAAAGAATCGAAATCGGAATCGAAAAAAGTGGAACCGACTCATCCCTAGTTACTAACCATGCAGATAATAATTCTATAGCCAATACCTTTGAAATATTAAAATA
The DNA here is from genome assembly GCA_963169105.1 of Ceriagrion tenellum. NCBI lineage: Eukaryota > Metazoa > Arthropoda > Insecta > Odonata > Coenagrionidae > Ceriagrion > Ceriagrion tenellum. The sequence continues at coordinate 33,873,410 of OY720637.1, forward strand.
TCTCCAGATTTCTATCATCGAGATCTAAAAAGGAAAAGTGAAAAAAATCTGGATTGCTATTATATAGATCAAAATGAGAAGTGAAAAAATCTGGAGGCGCCGGGTATCGATCCCGGTACCTCTCACATGCTAAGCGAGCGCTCTACCATCTGGGCTACGCCCCCAGTTATAAAAGCTGAGGTTGATATATATAACAAAGTGTTCTCTCTCTTCCAAATGTGAAACCAGGCCGAGTTAGAAAGTTACCCGGGCCGAGAGGGAAAAATTAAAAGTGATGCGTAATCCGGTGTCCTCGGAAGTCGACATAACTTTATAATCCATTTTGCATATTAAAAACGTCCGTTATAGAGCCAATACATATATCCCGATTCGCCATCAACTAATCGTCATCACCGGTCATTTTGAAGTCATTGCATGTATTTGTAATGAATTGCATGTATATGAAAATTTGTAATGAATAGGGAAATTCGCGGAGGTGGTTGACGTGACGGAGAGGAGGCACGTGAAATTACTTTTTCCACCGGACACGAGTTGAATAGGGAATGAAGGTAAAGAGTATTGCTTCCCCCACTATATTATTAATGAGAAAAAAACGTTATAATATGAGACTCGCGAACGAATTTCACTCGAAGACGAGGGGAAATATTTGTTACTAACCATGTAACTAATAATTCTATAACCAATACCTGTGAAATATTTAAAATATCTCCAGATTTCTAATATCTAGATCTAAAAAAGAGAAGTGAAAAAATCTGGAGGCGCCGGGTATCCATCCCGATACCTCTCACATGCTAAGCGAGCGCTCTACCATCTGAGCTACGCCCCCAGTTGTTAAACTAGGTGGATATAACAAATTGTTATACCTCTTCGAAAGGTGAAATCGGTCCGAGTTAAAAAGTTACCCGGGCCGCGAGGGAATAATTAAATGTTATACGTAATACGATCCATAGTTTGGGACTCAACTGTGTGGAAGTCGAATTTCACATATGAAAAAGTACCCCTTTTTCCTTCCACGGATTTATTTTCCCTGTAGAACATGTTTCGACACAGCGCACTCACATGCTAAGCGAGCGCTCTACCATCTGAGCTACCAGCTTGGTATTTAGGCGCTCGACTAGGCGTTTTTACAGTGAATTTTACACTTCAAAACTACGGAGAGAAAATAAGAATACGAATTAAAAGGTTAGACTACCAGAGCCCCAAGTTATTGAAATTGTGGTTGATAAAGGAATCGCCCTTTGTCTTCGAAAGGTGAATTCGGGTCGAGTTAGAATGTTACCCGGGCCGAGAGGGAAATTTAAAAACGATAAGTACTCTCGTGTCCTCGGAATTCGCGATATATTTTGATATCCATTCTGCGTAATACGAGCGTCCGTTATAGAGCCGATGCATATGTCCCGGTTCGCCATCACCAGTCATTTTTAAGTCATTGCGTGTTTTGAAAATTGGTGATTAATATTATTCAAGTATTCTACCGGATTAAGGTAGGTTTTGCTGAAGATCAGAGAATCTCCTCCCGGTTTTTTACACTTTAGGGGCCTATCTCCCTCTAGTACAGCGGTTCCCAAACTATGGGTCGTGACCCACTGGTCGGTCGCGGGAGCAATTTTGGTGGGTCGCGCAGGGAAGGTGCCTTTTAAAGTAAAAATTAAATCTTAAATAATTACCCAAAAATTCTCTTCAAATATGTTCTAACGCTAAACTAACAATAAGAAGTGTTAAAAATAATAAAGTGAACATAGACTATATAGTCAGTCGAGACTATTTCTGTGAAAGCGAAGAGACTTCGCTATGTTGTACGGGTCTGTTGTCTTTTGTCCCGCCGGCGCCGGGTAATATTTGGTCGTGACAAATATTCCAGGTTGGAGGTGGGTCCCAGGACAGAAAAGTTTGGGAGCCGCTGCTCTAGTATATCCTTTTTCGCTTCTGCATAAGATCTACCCTTCTTCATCCCGTCCATGAAACCTATTCTCCTTCTTCCCCTTCCCCGCTTGCCCGACATCCTTCCCTCTATCACACTCTTCAGCAATCCATCACCATCCTTCATCCTTCCGCCATCTACCCTGCCTATTTGTATATTAATGACATCACCACTGTCGTTACGAGTGAAATTCGTATTTTCGCGGAAGACGCAGTATTGTACAGGGATATTAACACAGAGCCTGATAAAATTGCGTTGGAGAAAGACTAGAAGCTTTAAGCGGATGGTGTGACACTTGAATTAAATTTTGATAAGTGCATTGTTATGAACTTTTGGAGGAAGAGTAGCTTAGCTAACGAGACGTACACAATTAATTAAACTGAACTAAAACGCGGCATGGGCGTGTGGCAGGGGGTGTTACGACACCAGCCGTGTAAAGATGTAAGGTTTTGGGAGGTTAAATGGTGACGCGTATTATGGGAGTGTAATTAATGGAGCTTAGTTTTTATTGTGGTCGCATTTTGTGGTGCGAAAGAACAAGTTATTGTACCTATCTCTCCGGCAGTGTATCTCTCTTATTTTATCGCTTCTGTCAGATCTAGAGATATGTGAGGCGTCATGGTAATATTCTCTGCGTCGCTCAGAAACACACCAGTTCAGAATATCGATACAACGACTAAATTTCAGCAACTTAAGAGAGTTATTTGAGTAAGTGTGATAGATTATTCACCACGGCATAGGGATGACAGCTCATTTATATGAATCCACTACCACCAAGATTTTATGGGTTACCAAAAACTCGCAAAGCCAATATTCCCATTAGACCAGTTGTTCTTCATGTCACGGCTCGGTCTCACAGGTTAGCGGTCAAGTTGAACCTCTTACTCAGGAAATACTCCGATTTTAAACCCAAGAATAGCATAAAAAAATTGGTTGAACTTACAGAGAAGTTATCTAGTGTAACTCCTCCACTTAATGCTAAATTAGTTTCTTTCGACGTCACTAATTTTTTTACTTGTGTTCCACCCACGGAAGCTTCTGATTAAGCCCTGGAGCCAGTTAAAAATCTTACTGTGACCCTGGGATTCAGAAGGACATCAAGAACCTTTTGGGGTTGTGCATTTCGTTCTCCACATATTAAATAATTTTTTTATTTTAAATTTGATGTTCCCATTATGCTTAAAAAGATTTCATAAGTAGTAATTGCTTCCCGAAAAATGGGAAGAAATTGATTGGCCAAACTGTAGCCACATCACTGCCTACCTTGTTCCCCACTCCAAAGCCATTGGTCCGGTGTTGTGAAGAATTTAAATCCATTCCTACTTGGCCGCATTCAACATCTTTTCGTTCATCATCTCCACATCTCAATTTCCCCGTACCCACTCCTCAAAAGAATCCGTTTGGGTTCGATTCGTGGATTACATGGGTGGGCATGGATGGAGTTCATGGGTCTGAATCATCAAATCTGTGCACATGGGATCAAAGATAGGCAAGAGATAGCACTTCTAGGCTGCCAATGTAATTTTAAAGAGTGATTTTCAGTCGTCGTTTACATTCATTCTCTTTCCCGGGTCCAGAAAAATTGGAGAGTGAAATTCTTAAACTGATAAATGGAGGGCCTTTTTCCAAGAATAATAAATGAAATAACATGATACGCACATCTGTATGAATGATTGACTAGAAAAAGGGATTTATTGAACACACCATCAATTTCTAAGGTCGAAGGAAAATGATTCAGTCGCAGTACACCCCGCTCGTCCAAATGTCCGTTTATAGTTGAGCGCGCATGAAGGGACAACGCAGCAATCGTTCACTCCTGCATAATTTCAGAATTACCTAGTACGATTTATACTACGCTAACATCATGTATTTTTCGATTACATAAAAATTAAAAATAAATTAAGTTTTAATTAAAGTATTTCCTTGGCTTTAATTTTTTGATTCTGTGCAAATTGCCGGACTGGATAATGTATAAACATTTTCATTCATGATCAACAACAGATGCGTTTTCATAAATTTCACTTGCCATTTTGTATCTTTATCAACTTTCGCAACCTTTGGCGAGGAGTCAATGCTGTAGATTTCGAAGTTTTTTCTCGGCTGAGTGACAAAGTTCATGAAGTTGACAAAACTGCTAAGTTTAGGTAGTGCGGTGTCGATTATTGCAGTAACGTGTCTCCATTTTTTGTTATATTATATAATAAAAAATATTGATAAATTTAAAATAAAATTATCTTCAAATTGATGTACAAGGTGCAGTACCTGCACTTTATACATCAGTAGGTAAATAGGAAATTGCACTAGCATTTACACGGACCAAGATATAAATTCTCAAAGTACAGCGGCACATCATTTTAACGCCGACCCTCGCGGCGAACGAGGGAATAGTCCAATCTTTGAAGTTGAATATCTCCGTTGTTTATGAACTGCCCACGACCAAACTTATTTCTGAGGTAAGAAAAAAGACTAAAGTGTCATACTAGAAAAAATAAAAAAATTAAAAAATAAAAATGGCTGTTTTTGTTATTAAAATTTAAACAATTTAAATTTCAATTTCAATAAAACTTTGGTTATTTACAAAACTGATAACATATTGTTGCTGTACATTCTTTTGCAAACAATATAGATGTCAACCGTTTCTCTAGCTATTTTTGTTTAGGAGATATAGCAAAAAGAAAAAAGGTCTAAGCGTAAAATGGTCAAAACTTTGATCGTCCTTAGATCTGCCAAAATTTTTTTTTCGAAAATGCTTCTACTTTTTTTATTTAACGCCTGATGGAACCCACTCAAAAATTTTGGTTCGAATCGGAGACACCAAGGGACAACTCACCGCTGATCTGACGTGGAATGACCCCTGTATAATTTAGTCTCATAATAATTATTTAACCACAACTCCAAGAACCAAATATGTTAACACCTTTCTCGAAGGCTTGCACTTTCAAAATCTTGCCAACAGTCATCAGAGCATCAAATACTAACATAACCCTTCATTTAATAGCCTTAAAGCAAATGTTTGAGCTTAAGGTATAGACTAAGCCACTTGTATGAATAAATTTCATGCAATAAAAATAGGAATCGATATTTTATCTAAGAAATGCGTCATTAATAGAAAAAGTCCCTCAGACATACACACCCATAAAATGCAAAATAAATATCCCTCACCAACTAATCTTTCGTCCATTTTTCTGTTCCCCATAAAATTGGCAAAAACGCGTCAATTTAATGGGCTTAAGTTCTTCTGATGTTTATCTACAAAGATCGTAAATTGTTGACCCATAAAATACTGTGGATGCATTTCTGGTCTGTAAGAATTATAAACAGAAATTCATTCCTCCGCAATAAGTGCTGATGATCTATCTTTTGGTAACTACGTTCTAGACCAAATAAACCAGGAAAATATGGTATGGAACGGCGGTTTTGGAGATATGTACGCGGTTTCTGTGATGCACTAAGTCTTCTCAGTTCAAACTCTAAAAGCTAACAGATTATCTTCCTCAACTCGTTAGTTGTATTTAATATAATATCAATACGATTTTCAGTTAGTATTATTATCCGAAGTTTTGTTCCATCAGATATCTGATATATCGTGGGGATTACACATAAAAACATATGTGGTACAGCATTAAAGAAACTAGGTTTTGTTAAACGTATAATAGGAAGGTCCTCGGATGAAAAAGTCAAAGAGTGATGCTGCTTCGCTCTTGTTAGGCCACACCTCGGATACGCCGCGAGCATTTGGGACCCTGGTCATAAAGATTTAACCAAAAAATTAATAAAATACATAGGAAAGCAGCGCGCTCCGTTAAAAACTGCTACGAGCGTACATATAGTGTCTCTCAACTTTTAGAGGGACTAAGGTGGGAGCCCCCAGAGACTCAAAGGCTACAAGCTAGGCTTAAGTTGATTGATAAATTCAGAACTAATATTTTTCAGAGCGACATAGAGAATATTATCATGACTCCTCACTACTCCTCTAGGTCTGAGAGAAGCGATAAAATAAGAGAGGTTCAACAGATAGGTACAAAAACTCGTTCTTTCCGCGCACAATAGGCGACCACAGTAAAAACTAAGCTCCTCTAAATACACTCCTATAATACATGTCATAATTTCATCTCCAAAAAACTTACATCTTTACACGGCTAGTGACCTAACACCCCCTGCCACACGCCCGTGCAGCGGCTCGCAGGATATTATGTAGATGCAGCTGTTGAACCGATGATTGTGAGAGAGGCATACCAGATTTCAGTCAGCTAAATATATTTAAATCGCTTGGAAATAGTTATTTTTTACTGCTTCATCGACACAAGTTGAGCGCTGCAAATTTAGATACCAACAGAAGACTCTTTTATGAATATATATGTCCTATGAGTAATAAGTGGTGAACCCGATCGTATTCTTTTTTACCGTACGCATAATTTTAGATGATACGAAAAGGGTGAATATATTATGCCCATGGTAGATAACATTTTAGCAAAGCTAGCTTAAACATTATAATATTCATATTGACCAATGAAGTGATATCTCTGCATGACTTAACGTGTATTTCCCTAACATGAGAAAAAAGGCAGTAGTTTAACCCCCTTAAGAATAGAGTTGCCTCATAACAAAAAATGTTAAAACTTATTTACCGGATTAATGGGAAAGTAGTATGGCTTGAGGATTTCGAGAAAACTGTAGTCAACCAAAATCTAAGAGGAATTAAAATATAAATGCAATGTGCCCTGCACACGAAGTAATCTCGCCCCTGAATGACCACACAGCCGGATTCATAAAGATATTCCTGAAATGAAGGATTCAATACTGTAACAATAAATTTAAAAAGTTTGATGATGTGGTAGAAGCACATTTACTTAATTAAATTTTCGAACCTACTATTACTTGTATTACTATGAGGTTTTCTGGCTAGTGAAGATCGTTTTCAACTTTTACTTTTAACAACGGACATTACCGCAAAAAGTTAGTAAATAGGAGAGATTACGCATTCCGTGAAATGAAATGACATTTGTAAGATTCAATAATTACAAAGATAGGTGAAAAGGAAGAAACAGATTTTTCAAGATGATTTTTGGACCCTTCTGGAGGTTGGCTGGTCTGAGTAGTTAGAGAAAAGAGATTTCATCACTTAAATTTCGAAATATACAATAAAATCATGAAGACAACTATGCGAATGGTTTCATTTAGTTTTTACTAACTTGGCTCTAAGTATACTGTGATTATTTCATTGACCGGTCAGAAATAGAAGTCCACCCGGTGCTATGAATTTTCGATACAATACGCAATGACTTCAAAATGACCGATGACGGTGATTAATTAATGGCGAATCGGGACGTATGTATCGGCTCCATATCGTATGTACGTAAAATTTAGAATTAATTCGAAACACACCGCACATTCCGAGGTCACGCGTTTACGTCTCAGTTTTAAATTTCCCTCTCGGTCCGGGTTACTTTCCAATACGACCCGATTTCACCTTTCGAAGACAGATATCAATTCCTTATATCAACCGCAACATTATCAACTGGGGGCGTAGCTCAGATGGTAGAGCGCTCGCTTAGCATGTGAGAGGTACCGGGATCGATACCCGGCGCCTCCAGAAATTTTTATCTTTTCTTTTACAAGAACAACGACGAGAATCTGGTGATATTCTCATAATTTCGAAAGAATGTGTAGTAGAGCTAATGGTTGCATGCTTATTAGAAATATTGCCCGTTATAAGATCCGATATCAATAATCATTTATATTCGGCCACAACTTCGGAAATGGTCGGGCAATTTGTCACTGCCTTGAAGTATTTCCTGCAATATAATATATATTATATATACTTAGCCAGCCCAAGGCTAGAGCAACTGCGGCAAAACCCTAGGCGGCCGTTTATTGGTGTAATTAGGCTGCGATTTGCAAATGAATGTGAAAAATGGATAGTAGGCATAAAAATAGGAAAATGTGACCAACATTTAGCTCCAACAAAATGGCCTTTAATATATCGCAAACGTGACCCACTCATTACTTACTTCTATAAAAAATCACAATGAAAGTTAAGATCCAACATTGTTGTTCAAGTGCATTTTTTCTCAATGAAAGGAACTGGCTAAAATTGCACTATAATTTAAGATTGAAATAACACCCACCCTATAGAAACAGGTATAAAGTAGGTAATCTCCATGAATACTTGTGCTTGTAATACACGAAAATCGGAGAAAAAGTTATGAATACTCGGCGGAATATGTAACTACTGTCTGGAGAGGTTCATTTAGAAACTCCGGAGTATCTCTCTAATTAAAGTGCGGGGTAATAATCAGCAAATTTCTTAGTGCTGAAGTTGTTTTGAATTAAACTATCTCCATGAAATCATTTGCTCGTAAAACATAAAACTCGTGGAATAATTATGGATTTTAAATGCAATTCCCACTACTACTACGATTGAAACTACTACCTTGCTAGGTTTGTATCCATATTGAAAATCATGGGTTGTACTTTTCTATAAATATTTAATATTACGCAGCTTCTCTGCTATGTCATAAAATTGTTTGTATAATATATATTTAGCAACAAAATGTACTTTACTGTAGCAACTCTTTTTTTAGAGTATTAACTATGTCAGCCATTAATGATAACATTTTCTTATTCTTGGTAACATATAAAAAAGTTATAACATTGAATTAAATGATATTTTCTTATATTAGTAATAATTATTTTTTTCATAAGTGACAATAGTAAAAGTCCATTTTGTTTCCCTACACTTTAATCCCATGACGGCATGAATTATAATGCCATGGTTTGCTCGAGTCTGTGCCATTCGTGAACCTTAGTTACATTTTGTGTGTAATACCTGGAAAATGTTTTTGTAACCGAATCCACTGAGAATAGCTTGTTTTAGTTTAATTTCTTTTCGTTTTATGTCTTTATACGTACTACACGGTTATATACGAAATACGAAGATATTCGACGAGTCAATGACATTAAAAAACTGTTATTACATATTTACATTTGAGATATGGGTAATTCCGAATTTTTTTAAGTATTCGACCGGTTAAGGTATATTAAAAGGAAAAGTATAATAACTGTGGCACTTGAGGGTTCAATTGAAGGAAAGAAAAAGAGAGGAAGGAGAAGAATTAAATTGGTGGATCAGGTGAAGAACATCAGCTACGATGAAGCAAAGAAGGAAGCTCGGGACAGAAGTGGATGGAGACAGCAGTGGTGTACGGGACCTGCCAGCAGGCAGAACACCAGATGATGATGAAGGTATAATTTGCTGAATGTCAAAGAATGTCCTCTCGGTTTTCTACACTTTCCACAACTAGTATATCCTTTTTCACCTTAGCATGCGATCTGCCCTTCTTCATTTTGTCTATGAAACCTAAAAGTTATATATTCATGTAAATATAGTTCTAAATTGATGAAAAATGACGAGAAAAAAATACTCCACGTTAGTTAGATACTTTCGTGCAAAACGCTGGTATCATTATCAGAGTAGTTTACATGGCAGCACGTTGCCATTATAGTCTCGTTGTGATAATGGCCTCGTTTTCCTAGTAATAGATATATTCTTCACCAATTAATCTCTACGTAATTGGTAATTTCATTACCAGGTTCCACATCCCCGACGTCCTTCACCCGACACCCGAGAGACCTTTCGTCACCAGATACGACGGGGAAACCTAATATCTTTCTGAATGAGTAATAATGTTCCATGCATATGTAGCTTCACTATTACATCGAGGTTTGCAAGATGCAAAAAATATATTAAATCCAGCCATCTCATTCCTTTCTCGCTGGTTAAGAGCATGATGCGCAATTGTGATAACTTTTCCTTCTTCACGAGATTTTCATTCCTGGCAGCGGCGACGCGGACAATTGTCTTGCATTTATTACTGAGTGGTACACTGACCTTCGTTTCCACATTCTCCTGAACAATCTCCACTGAAAGTTTCAAAAGAAAATCTCTCCTTGTATTTTTGTCATGTGTAACTTATTATATATCGTTTGATAGATCTCCGCTTGTGTCACTCGCCTTTCAAAAATTTTTTCGACCCTTTCCACTCCACGTATCGCCACGAAATTTACGTGACATTAAACTGCCAACCTTCCAGTATCTTGTGATATTTTTACTTGGGGAAAATTACAAATCTACGAGAAATACGAAATTCTAAAACCTTTATGGTGAGGTTTCTCTTGGCCGCCATTGCACTGTTTCCACTTTTGACGCCAAAATGTCGAAAATTGGTGATTTTCTAAGGTAGACATCTCAAACACCAGTGATTCCACTGCTTTCCTTCAAATCGTCTGATACTGTGATTACACTCCACAGATTCAGCCTTTACTTCGTGGGAGTTAATAGTATCCATACTTAAAGAATACAATTCAGTACTTTTCCACAGAATTTCATTTTGTGTGGTACGTTTTCGTTTCGCCGACTTGCGGCGTCATGAGGTACAAAATGCATTCCAAACAGAACAGGTATATATACAAAAAGGCAGAAGGAAGGGGGAGGAAAAGGCAGGGTGAGGGCGGGGGTAAGGGAGGAGTAGGTCGACAATAGAATGACGTGCTGGAGGGGGTGAGGTTAGGCGGAGGGACATTGGGAAATACGGACGCGGGAGTGTGGGGGGGGGGGGGGGTTGCCGGATTGGGGAAGAAATATAGGGAGGTAGGAGATGACGAACCGGTCAGTTGGATGAAAGGGTTGGCTTTTCCAGGGTTAATTTTCCAGAGAGGAGTGGAGAGGATTGCATTTAGCAAACCCCAACTCACCCCTCTGTAATGAGCAATTATTCCCGCAGTAACCTTTTAATTCATATAATTATTATTTTTTCCGTAGCTATAAAGCCTAAAATGCACTGTAAAAAATCCAGTGAATAGGCTGTATAGACCAGTTTGGCGGAATTAGTATTTGCAATGCTGTTTCAGTCTAATGATAAGATAGAGTATTCGCACAATTTTAGGATAAACGGATTGTTTGTATTCACTGCAGGTCAAAAGTTTCCGTAATACTTTCCTCAATGTATTTGTATTTTTTATGAGATAAAAACGACGAATTTCACTTGAAGACGATGGGAAATATCTGTCACTAACCATGCAATTAATAACTCTATGACCAATACCTTTGAAATTATTCAAATATCTCCAGTGCCCAATCATCTAAATCTAAAGAAGAAAAGTGAAAAAATCTGGAGGCGCCGGGTATCGATCCCGGTACCTCTCACATGCTAAGCGAGCGCTCTACCATCTGAGCTACGCCCCCAGTGAATGCAAATGGGGTTGATATAATGAATCGTTATGACTCTTCGAATAGTGAAATCTAGCCGAGTTAGAGAGTTAGCCGGGCCAACAGGGAAAAATTAAAAGTGATACGTAATCGCGTGTCCTCAGAATTCGTCATATGTTCCGAATACATTTTGCATATTACGAACGTCCGTTATAGAGCCAATACATATATCCCGATTCGTAATCAACTAATCGTCATCGCCGGTCATTTTGATTTCATTGCGTGTATCGAAAATTTGTAATGAATAGAGAAATTCGCGGAGGTGGTTGATGTGACGGAGAGGAGGCACGTGAAATTATGTGGCAATTACTGTGTCCACCGGACACAAGGTGAAAAGGGAATGAAGCTAAACAGCTTGCGGATGAATAGAGACTATTTTGTAGAGGAGCGGTGGCAATACGAAGATACAGCGTTATTTCAATTTGTAGTTCACGACGACTTGACGAGAGAAGTGCTTGTGTAGAGAAATGATTTTCTACGGGAAAAATAGTATCAAGTTTTACATCGGAGGGTGTCGGGTCATTATATTTTGTACTCACCCCATGGAGATGCAAATTGTGACTTCTGGATGGATCTCAAACAGACCATGATAGAGTCACCAGAAATCAAAAAGTTTACAAATTTTTACAAAATTCTGAGACACTCCAGAAGTTATTATTTAATTCTAAGGATGAAATTGACATGAATGATAAAAGTGGGGTTTATTTACTAAAATGTCATACTCCTGAATGTAACTGTTTTTATGTTGATCAAACTGTACGTAGGTTGAAGATAAGAATGGGAGAGTATTTTAAATCCAGTGTCAAGGGTGACAGTCGGGTTTTGCAGAGCATTTGATTGATGAGGGTCATAGATCCAACTTTGCCCCGAGGCTGTTGCATGTTTGTGAAAGGGGGGTGGGGGGATTTGGACTTCCTGGAAAAATTTTTTGAAATTCTATATTATCACAGAGTGATACATTCAGAGTGATCGCACGGGGAGAGACTACTTAATGACATAATCCCTTCAACCGCCTCACCTTTGTTCTCTGTGCCCGTACCCTCACCTCCATCCCCGTAGTCCTTGAACCTGGCGTCACCACCTGTTTGTTCCTTCCCCTGCAGTTTGCCCAATCACCTCTCATTCTCCCCCCCCTTATTTCAACCACTTCCCTCTCCTTCAGATTTAGTATATAAGCTGTACTGTCTTTTGGGTATTTTAATTTGTAATCTTGATAATGGCCTGAGAAGACCGAAACCGGTAGATTTATGGTTTAAATATATTGGCGGAAAAAAATCAAAAAGTTGCCCTAGGAGGCATCTCAAATGGGCATGTAGGTAGGGGAAAGACAGAGAATGGTGGGTTGGATGAAGGATAGAGCATCGGATATGGAAACGAAGAAGGTTAAAAAGCAGTGAAGCACAAAATGATCGTCAACTTACATATTGTTATAAAAAAGCCAACTTGTGACGCAAAAATGAGGCAATGGATCCAGCTGGATTGACTACATACATGGCCCATGGTACTCATACAAGGTATAAGGTGCCCATACTACTCATAGGTGGCTCAAGGTAATATCACAAGTGTGGTGGAAGTGTATTTGGCAGCCTCTATAAAGAATTCATTTGCTTATTGTGCTTTCTTAAGCAGCCCATTTACTTCGAGGGATGCACCGGAGTTTCTAAACAAACCTCTCAATTTCTCTTATTCCGCGCCCCTACCCACACCTATCCGACAAAATTCCTTTCTTAAACTATAAATTTTGCAACTCCACAGGGCATTAATCCTAATTCGCTCGTCCTCCCTCCCAAAAGTTAGTTTTTCTCCACTCTAGAGATGGGCAAACCCGTTCATTTTTGGGAACTCGTTAACTCTGAACCTCTCCTTTTTGAGACCCGTTCCTTTACACTCGCTCACCGTTCTTTTTTATTGGGAGTCACGTATTTTACTCTTAACTTGATCTTGTTGCTAAAAAGAACGTAAAAAAACATATAAATAATTGGTATACCGTTATTACGGCGTTTAAGAATGTTGAATGAATGAATGAAATTAAAAATGGAAGATAACATTACCAACTTTATACTTGGTTTCGTAAATAGTTATAATTTATATAAAGAAACTAAGTACTGCTAATTACACAGCTAGCATTAGCTAATGAATTTTTGGGGTATTATAAAGAATATCCTATCTCTTAAAGATAGGAGCCAAAGTAATGACGGAGGGAAAGGAACGACTTACAGAAAGGAACAATAGACGGACGAACGACCCACCTCTACTCCACACCTTCCCCCACATCAGGTTAATCTCACATGAAGGAACAATAGCCAGAAAAGAACGAAATACAAAAATGAATGAAGGACCAAAAGGAACGATGGACCGATTGACCGAAAGGACCGACAGAGCGAAACATTTATATAATTATTATTTTTTTCCGTAGTTATGAAGCCTGAAATGAAATATAAAAACGCCTGTAGACAGACCGCAGAGACCAGTTTGGCGGTATTAGTTTCTGCAATGCCGTTTCAGTCTAATGATGAGATAGAGAATCCGCACGATTTTAGGAAAAAACGACATGTTTTTATTCATTGTAGGTCAAAAGTTTCCGTAATACCTACCCCACAGTATTTGCATTTTTTTATGAGATGAAAACGTCATAAAATGAGACTCATGTACGAATTTCACTTGAAGGCGAGGGGAAATATTCGCTACTAACCATGTAACTAATTATTCTGCAACCGATACCTTTGAAATAATGAAAACATCTCGAGATTTCTGTAATCTAGATCTAAAAAATAAAAGTGAAAAAGTCTGGAGGCGCCGGGTATCGATCCCGGTACCTCTCACATGCTAAGCGAGCGCTCTACCATCTGAGCTACGCCCCCAGTTGTTACAAAAGAGGTTGATATAACGAATCGTCAGCACTCTTCGAAAGGTGAAATCGAGCCGAGTTGTTCCAAAGTTTTTATTTTAGGAAGTTACCCGGGCCGAGGGAGAAAAATTTAAAGTGCTACGTAATCGCGTGTCCTCGGTATTCGTGATATATTACGAATCCATTTAGCATATTATGAACGTCCGCTATAGAGCCAATACAAATATCCCGATTAGCCATCAACTAATGGCATAAATGGCGACAACGGGCGCCCTTGCCTTATCCCTCGACCTAGAGCTGCCTACCCTGATTCACTATCAGCCACCCTCACCGGCGCCCTTTGCGTCATATTTAAGTTTCGAATTAGTCTCCTGTCTCGCCAATCTTTTCCCATTTTCCCTAGTATCTCCGTTGGTTTATCCCAATTTACTCTGTGGAAAGTCTTTTCAAAATCAATTAAGCATGCGAAAACGTCCTGATTATACTCTATGTTTCTTTCTATAAGTGTTCTCATCACCGCTATCGCATCCCGAGTACACCTTCCCTTCCAGAACCCAAACTGGTCATCGCCTAAGTAGTTTTTGGCCTTACTCTCCAACCTTCTATTGACAGTTTGAAGTAAAACTTTGGCTGCATGTGAAATTAAACTAATTGTTCTGTAGTCCTCGCATTCTGATGCATTCTTCTTTTTCGGGATAGGAATCAATACTGTTTTCACAAAGTCTTCTGGCCATACTCCTTCCTCGTATATCCTACGTATAAGTTCGAAAAAAGCCTGCCTACTTTTACTTCCTAAACTCATTATTAATTCCGAGGATATGTTATCTACTCCTACAGCTTTTCTTGCCTTCATCTCTTTCAATGCTTTCTCTATTTCACTATCGAGTATCATTGGCCCCAGGTAATCTTCCTCTAGTGTTCCCTCATCCTCTAGACCTAAATTTGCTCGTCTATCACTGCCATATAGCTCCTCTACGTATTCTAGCCAACTTTCTAGGATTTCTTCCTGCTCGGTTAACATTCTACCCCCCTTGTCCTTCATCTTTGGTACCGTTTGCCTTCGCTTACCTCCCGATAGCAATTTTACCCTAGCGTATAACGCACCCACTTCACCGTCCTTAAGCAGTTTCTCCATTTCCTCGCATTGCCTTCTCCACCACTTTTCCTTCGCCCGATTGGATATTCGTCGTAGTTGGTTATTTAGCTCCTTGTATTTCGCCCTACCTTTGTCGGTGCTGACATTTTTCCAATTTCTTCTCTCCTCCATTTTCCTAATCATTTCTTCCGTAACCCACTGCTTCTTTACCCTCCTCATTTCCGCTGCTCCTATTGTTTTCTCAGCCGCTATTACAACGCTTGTTTTTATGTTCTCCCACTTTCCCTCGATTGTTCCTGCCTCTTTGGCTTCTCCTATGTTCTCATCCACTATGTCTTGGTATTCCCTACTTTTCTCCCCTTTCAACGCTTCCAGGTTTCACCTCTTCATCCTCCTGCTTTTATTTAGGTTTTTGAATCTAACCTCACAATTCATCATTACTCAATTATGATCCGAGTCTGCATCAGCCCCCGGATAGCTCCGCGAGTTCTTCACACTGTTCCTAAATCTTTGTCTAACCATGATATAGTCAATTTGGTATCTCCCAGTGTCTCCTGGCATTTTCCATGTGTACCTACTCCTGCGATGGTGTTTAAACCAAGTGTTCGTAACTATTAATTTATTTCTCCTACAAAATTCAACTGCCTTTTCTCCGCGATCATTTCTTGTTCCTAAACCAAACCCTCCCACTTCATACCCATCTCTCCCTTCCCCTACTACTGCGTTCCAGTCGCTCATTACTAATAGATTTTTCTTGCCCGGCCTTTCTCTGATTATCTCCTCTATCAGTTCATACACCCCATCCACCTCTTCCTCCCTATGATTGCTTGTAGGCATGTACACCTGGACCAATACGAAATTTGTACGGCGTGCTTTTATTTCTACCACTAGTATCCTGTCGCTCACTTGTTCAATATTTACTACCTTCCTCCCTAATTTTGCGTTCAATACTATGGCTACCCCACGTTGACTCTCAACCCCACCACTATAGACTATCAACACTATAACTATCACTCCAGTAGTCCCCGCTGTCCTTCCATCTCACCTCGCACAGCCCCAAGGCATCAATTTTCCCTCTGTCCATTTCCCGTATAATATTTTCTAGCTTCCCAGCCCTCATCATAGTCCTAACGTTCCAAGTTCCTATTTTTATCGGTACCTTCCTTTTCTTCTTATCTTCCTTGGTCCTTGTATCCTGTGATGACTGTGTTGTGCAAGGATTTCTTGAGATGACGACCTCGGGGACTTTGCCCTCCCCGATGCCGGGCCTGACACCCGCCCCGGCGTGCGGCTTTTACGTACGTTTGGGCGGCGTCCCGTAGTTGCCAGCATTCACTTCTCTTTGTGCGACATTCATATTTATGGGTAGTATAATAGTCGAGAGGGGACTCCCACCCCCGCTTCCCAACTGTGTTTCACGTGACACTATCATGGGACTACCTTTCGTCTGGCTCCTACCCTTCGACCTATCTGGCATGGGTGGCCCTACCGGGAGCAATATTAATTTCTCCCGCCGGTCCAGCTCTAGGTGTCATTGGAACGCGCAAGCCCTTCCACCACGTCAAGGTTGTAGTCGCGGAAAGGGACAACAATTGATAAATACTATTTATCAAACGAGCAAGAAAGAAAGAGGATGGGAATATATAATCTATTTTGTTGTACACTTCGTTTGTGCTTAAAAATTACGTTTTTAATGACAAAATCATAAATTTTTCTCCGAATCCAACAATAGCATATTTCCTCGGCAACCTGAGCAATGACGATAAATGGGAAATTCGGCCCGGGCGTTTAACGCCTGATGTGTTATACTATATGAGCATATGGACGTATGGTTAACCGAACTTATTCTCAAAAACTAATGAACCTGTTCTTCTGAGTGTGGGTATATAGGGGCTTTAGGAGACGAGGAATCCATTGGGGCAAGTTTACCACCATTAAATCGCTGGTGGTTAAGAGGTTACCAATTATTTAGGGATTCATTTATGAAGAATATATCGATTAATATGAAAACGAGGCTATTACCACAACAAGATCCTTAACCTTGATTGTGATTTTTATAGAAGTAAGTTATGAGCGGGTCGCGTTTACGACACACTGCAGGTTATTTTCGTAGTCACATTTTCCTATTTTTATGCTTACGCTTCCAAAATCAACACAAGTGCCGTAGTATCGCTTTAATTTTCGTCTTTTACAAGCACAAGTATTCATGGAGATTACCTACTTTATACCTGTTTCTATAGGGTGGGTGTTATTTCAATCTTAAATTATAGTGCAATTTTAGCTACAGATCCTTTCATTGAGAAAAAATGCACTTGAACAACACTGTAGGTTCTTAACTTTCATTGTGATTTTTTATAGAAGTAAGTTATGAGTGGGTCACGTTTACGATATATTAAAGGCCGTTTTTTTAGAGGTAAATGCCGGGAGTTGGTCACATTTTCCTATTTTTATGCCTACTATCCATTTTTCACATTCATTTGCAAGTCGCAGCCTGACTACACCAACAAACGGCCGCCTAGGGTTTCGCCCTAGTTGCCCTAGCCTTGGGCTGGCTAGGTATATATATTATATTGCAGGAAATACTTTAAGGGAGTGTCAAAATTGCCCGACAATTTTCTAAGTTGTGACAGAACATACATGGTTACTGTTCTTCTTCTTCGTTTCAACCCTTGAGTTGGTTGGCAGCAGACCTTTATTCATCACTCTGCTCAGCTTGTCGTTAAAGCTCAAAGTATCTTCTGCAATTCATATCCTTCATAATTTTGCTCATGAAGTTTAGTCGGGGCCTTCCTCTGTAGTGTTTTCCTTCAATTTTTCCTTCAATTATCCTTTTCACCAGATTATCGTGCCGTAGTAGATGTCCAATGTGTTTAGATCTTCTTTGCTTAATGAATCTTACTTAGAATGCTTCATTCCTCTTGAGCTTTTTCAAAGATTTCTTCATTCGTTTTCCTTTCTGTCCAGCTTACTTTCAGCATTCTTCTGTAACACCATGCTTCAAAGGATAACAGTCATTTCATTTCACTTTCTCCTACAGTCCACGATTCGCATCCATATAGCGCTCCAAACGTAGATCTTCATTACCTTTTTTCTTATCTCCAAACTAATGCTTTTTGACGTTAGTAGAGTTTTCTTTTTATTGAATGCTAGCTTCGCTTGGTTGTTTCTGCATTTTATATCTCTTGCGCTTCTTCCATCCCACGTTATTTTACTTCCCAAGTAGTTTAATTCTTTCACTTGTTGAAGGGTAACATTTTCCAATTTTACATTGCCTGTTATTTTTTTGTTTGTATAGCAGATTAGAACCTTTGTCTTAAGTTTGTTAATTTTCATGTTGTAATCATTTATCATTACCCTGTTCATTACATTCAATATTTTTTGTAGACCTTCCTCACTTTCTGCTAGCACAGCTATATCATCCGCAAATCTAAGCTTTTCCTTGTCTCTCCCCATTCACTTTTACTCCAACTTCTGTCTCTTCTAACTCTTCTCTTATTCTGTCTATAGCGTCTTGTGCATTCTTTTTGAATAAATATGGTGATAAGGAACACCCTTGTCTAACACCCTCACAAATTCTGGCTTCCTTTACCTTTGGTCCACATCTAACAACTCCTTTTTCACTTTTGTAGAAACTATACATAAGTCTTATTTCTCTAATTTCCAAACATTGCATGTAACAAATGACAATAACAAAAACAAAGTCTTCTTTCTCAAAATTTAATTCTACCTTTCTTTAATATGTGAAATAGCGTGTTCCAATTGACATTATCGAAAGCTTTTTCCAGATCAACGAAAGAAATAAATGTTGCTTTGCCTCTTTGCATCTGGTTTTCTATTATTTGTCTCAGCGCTAAGACTGCTTCTCTTGTACCGATTCCCTTCCGAAAGCCGTACTGATTTTCTGTTAGTTGCTCTTGTATGATTTTTTCACTTCTATTACGAATTTTTGTGATTATTTTTGACGCGTGACACACAAGGCTGAGTGTTCTATAGTCCTCACATTTTTGTGAATTGTTCTTTTTGGGTATCGGTACTGTTATGCACTTGGTGAAATCTTCCGGCAAATTTCCAGTCTCATATATTTTACAAACCAATTGATATCGTTCCCTTTTCATATTCTCTCCACAATATTTTATGAGTTCACTAGGTATTTCATCCAGTCCCGGTGTTTTCCTATCTTTCAAATTTCCTACTGATTTCTGGAACTCTTCCATCATTATAGGGTCTCCTTTATCTTCTTCTGCTGCTTCATCTTCTGGCTCAATTGGACTCTCTTGATTTTCTTCTTCTCCGTATGAGGTTTCAAGGTACTCTTACCACCTGTTTACTACTTCTTCTTCTTCATAGACAACTGTGCCATTCCTATCCATAATACTCATTGACTTGAGCATTTTATTCTCAAAGAACTTTTTGATTTCACCGTATGCCCTATCCATTTGGCCTGTTTTCATGAATGAGTCTATCTCTGCACACATCTTTTTTAGGAATGCTTCCTTGTCTCATAGTGCTAGTTTATGAATTTTATTTCGTAGTCTTCTATATTTTATTTTACCCTCTTCACCCTTTGAGTTCTTGAACATACTTCTTTCTTTTATCAATTCCATAACTTCTTCGCTTATCCATTCCTTCCTTGGTTCCAACTTGTCTCTACCCAATACAAGGTCCGCATTGTCATGCATATTCTGTTTTATTGCTCTTCATTTTTTATCTAGTTTTATCTCGTCTGCTATATGTTTAGATGGCTTGTTTGTTTCTTATTCAAATTGTTTTTTTTCTTGGATGTTTCATTCAATTTCACTACTTGCCAGTATCTTCTTTCCTTTATTTTCAATTTCTTGAACTTCAGTTCACAGTTCATCAGAACAAGGTTATGGTCGCTCTCAATGTCTGCTCCTGGGTAACTTTTACTATCTTTCACTTGATTTCTAAATCTCTCTCTTACTAGGATATAATCTATTTGTGCTCTCATTATGTCACCAGGAGCTCTCCATGAGTACCTTCTTCTGGGATGATGCTGAAACATGGTGTTGGTTACCAATATTTTATGCTTAGAGCAGAACTCTACCATCCTCTCATCTCTTTTGTTCCTTGTGCCAAGTCCAAAGCAGCCAACCATATTTCCTTCTTTCCCCTCACCAAGAGTTGCATCCCAGTCCCCAAGAATTATAAGATTGTCTTCACACGTTATTTTGGTAATAATGTAGTCAAGTTCTTCATAGATCATCTCTATTTCGTCATCTTCCTCTTGCTGGTAGGCATATATATATTTGTATTATCACAGTGTCATTTGGTTTCGTGCTAAGTCTGACTAGGGTAATTCTCTCATTGTATTGCACATACCCTTTAATTTTGTTTCCCCAAATTTTGTTCATTAAAATGCCCACCCCCGCTTGCCCTGGTCTATATGCGGCCGTACCTGTATGGATAATCCGGTAACCTCCGCTCCAGAAGTCCCCTTGCTTGCTTGAGGCCATCTCATTTCTGTTATTCCAAGGATATCTATTTGGAGCCTATCCAATTCTAATTTTAAGTTTTATAGTTTCCCGGTGCGTAATAGTGTTCTTACATTCCACGTTCCTTACGTTCTTACATTCCACGTTCCTTAAGTTCTTACATTCCACGTTCCTTACGTTCTTACATTCCACGTTACTGTTATCGGAGCTTATAACGGGAAATACTTCTAATAAGCATGCAACTATTAGCTCTACTATACATTCCTTCGAAATAATGAGAATATCACCATATTCTTGTCGTTGTTCTTGTAAAAGAAAAGATAAAAATTTCTGGAGGCGCCGGGTATCGATCCCGGTACCTCTCACATGCTAAGCGAGCGCTCTACCATCTGAGCTACGCCCCCAGTTGATAATGCGACGGTTGATATAAGGAATTGATCTGTCTTCGAAAGGTGAAATCGGGTCGAATTGGAAAGTAACCCGGGCCGAGAGGGAAATTTGAAACAGACGTAAACGCGTGACCTCGGAATGTGCGGTGTGTTTCGAATTAATTCTAAATTTTACGTACATACGATATGGAGCCGATACATACGTTCCGATTTGCCATTAATTATTCACCGTCACCGGTCATTTTGAAGTCATTGCGTATTGTATGAAAAATTCATAGCACCGGGTGGACTTCTATTTCTGACTGGTCAATGAAATAATCACAGTATACTTAGAGCCAAGTTAGTAAAAACTAAATGAAACCATTCGCATAATTGTCTTCACGATTTTATTGTATATTTCGAAATTTAAGTGATGAAATCTCTTTTCACTAACTACTCAGACCAGCCAACCTCCAGAAGGGTCCAAAAATCATCTTGAAAACTCTGTTTCTTCCATTTCTCCTAACTTTGTAATTATTGAATCTTACAAATGTCATTTCATTTCACGAAATACGTAATCTATCCTGTTTTAAGGTGATTCAGGGGCGACATTACTTCGTGTACAGGGTACAATGTATTTGCATTCTAGTTCTTAGTTTTTGGTTGACTACGACCAGCTGCACGGGCGAGTGGCAGGGGGTGTTAGGTCACCAGCCGTGTAAAGATGCAAGTTTTTTGGAGATGAAATAGTGACATGTATTATAGGAGTGTGTTCAGAGGAGCTCAGTTTCTATTGTGGTCGCTTAAAATTAAAAATACATAATCGCGTGTTCTCGGTATTCGTCATATATTTCGAGTACATTTTGCATATTACGAACGTCCGTTGAAGAGCCAATACATATATCCCGATTCGCCATCAGCTAATCGTATCACCGGTCATTTAGAAGTCATTGCATGTATCGAAAATGTGTAATGAATCGGGAAATTCGCGGAGATGGTTGATGTGACGGAGAGGAGGCACGTGAAATTACTTTTTCCACCGGACACAAGTTGAATAGGGAATGAAGCTAAACAGGATTACTTCCCCCACTGTATTATTTATGAGATAAAAACGTTATAATATGAGACTCGCGTACGAATTTCACTTTAAGACGAGGGGAAATATTTGTTACTAACCATGTAACTAATAATTCTATAACCAATACCTCTGAAATATATAAAATTACCTCAGATTTCTAGTATATAGATCTAAAAAAGAGAAGTGAAAAATCTGAAGGCGCCGGGTCGATCGATCGCGGTATCTCTCACATGCTAAGCGAGCGCTCTACCATCTGAGCTACCATCAGTTGTTCAGAATATGGTTGATATAATAGATTAATATCCGACTTCGTAAGGTGAAATCGGGTCGAATTAGAAAGTAACCCGGGCCGAGAGGGAAATTTAAAACCGAGAAGTAAAGGCTGACCTCGGAATTCGCGGTGTAACTCGGATACATTCTGAATTTTTCGAACGCACGATATGGAGCCGATACACATGTCCCGATTCCCCCTTAAGTTATCGCCGTCAACAGTCATTGCGTGTATCGAAAATGTATTACACCTGGTGGACTTCTTATGAGAATAAGAGTAAGAATACTTTAATTGCTCTGGGTACATCACCCCTAAGAGCATTACAAAAATTATCAAAAACAATATACAATAAAACAAGCATTAAGAACCACAAAGAGAGTATAAACATATGAGACAAACTTATTCGATATTAACAGTAAGAAATCCAAAGTAACAAGTTCGGAACTACTCGGCAAGCAATTATACTAGTGGATTAAAAAGTTACAATTCTCTAGAACCAAGTTAGTGAAAACGAAATTGAACTAATTATAGAATTGTCTTATCAGTATTTAGCATATACCGCAATAATAGTGATCGAATCGTTTTTCACGAGCTTCACAGGTCAGAAAATCTCTGAGTAGGTTCGAAAATTTATCTAAGAAAATGTGCTTTTACCATAGCATCAAACTTTTTAAATTTATTTTTACAAGTATTAAATCCTTCATTTCAGGAAAATCTTTATGAATCCGGCTGTGCGGTGATACAGGGCCGAGATTACTTGGTGTGCAGTGTAAAATGTATTCGCCTTATAATTCCTCTTAGATTTTGGTTTACAAAAGTTTTCTCGAAATCCTCAAGACATACTTCTTTCCTATGAATCCTGTGAATAACTTTTTAAAAAGCTTTCTTTGTTTTAGTTTTCCCACAAGTTTTAGTGGCTTTGGTGGAGCAATGACGATTCTTACGGGTTAATCTACTAGCCTATATTTCTCGTATTGGAACAAAACGCGCTAATTTAGGCAGTGATATCAATGCAAAGGTAAATATTGCTTTGATAAAAAGCAACGTCTTCCATCTTCTTCCGTGGACATGAGACATTCACCCTCTCAGGATCCAGGGGTCCTTTGTTTTGACATTAACCCTCGTTATTATCCACTTGAGTCTCTTACTCTAGAATCGCTCGACTCGTGGATTTTAGTTGGGCAGCATCCGAGCGTACATATTAACGATTTCACTTGAAATGTACAGCCAGGGAATGAGGGATCGGTCATCGCTTATTCGATCGACAATACATGATTTGACATCCTGTGCTCTCCTCAGCCTTGCTCTCTTTATCTTTGAAAGAATAGCCACATTTATTTTACTTTGATCGCGCCATCTGTTGGCCTGCCTTCTAAACCTCTTGTACGACAGGGTGCCCATAAAATATGCAGGCGGTGAATGAGAAGAATGGGAATGACAGTAGAGTATGTCAGACTATATCCTTATTCCCAATTGATGGCGTCGAGGGGGAAAACGGCAGGAAAACAGAGAACAACATGCGCTATAAAATAAATGTTGGGATAATATGGATAGATTCATAATTTCAAGAAGTCTCACGACTAGGATGAAAGAGTATTGAATAAAAATTGCAAAGTGGAAAAATTAGTGTGCTATAACATTATTGGATTGTATGAAAGAATGGAAAAATTTACTGAGTAAGATCAAGGACGGAATTGAAATTTTTGGAGTGAGAAAATAAGGAATTATGACGCAATTTAGCGGTTAGCTCAGAATAAAATGAAGTGCGGAGCAGCAGCAAGTCAAAGGAGGGATTGATAAGTGATGACGATTTTGATTAAGATTTCAGATGGACGCCATAAACAAACATAGAATTCGTATCGAGAGCCTGATGAATGTTTTAGTGATTGTCATAACCCGTTCCTAATTCTGTGTCCATTTCTTCTTGAAGCCTCTAGATACAATGCTACAGCAAACTCTTACATTAAAATTCAACTATAACAGCATTCGCTTCATCATTACGCGTTTCTCGAATTAAAATCAGGATGTTAATTCCAACTGCGCAAACGAAATGAATATTCATTTCGCAAACAACTCATGAGGCAGTACATAGTTGTGGTTATAAGAAAATTGATATTTAGTCGATAATATCTGACACGCATTTTTATTCCTTATGACACCACTTTTCCAGGAAAATTCGGTTTATTGGAAACCGCAGTATCACCTCATGTAACAGTCTGATAGGACGACCAAGTCGATTCATGTAATCTCGAACGATTGTTAAGAGGTCGTCTCGTGTGGTCTTGAACTTCAAGTGTGCAAGGAGTCTTAATGAACGCTTCTTGTTGAAGACTTGTCAAACTGTGTGGAACGGGCTTCATATACAGACCATAATAATGAAGATAAGAAGACACTTCCATTTGTAAAACCACCATTAGGTGACAAGGCAGTTATTATGAACCGCGCAATCTAGTGGTCTCGGGTTCGTTTTCCTTTCGTGATGATTTTCCATCAACGATGGGAAAGACCCACATATTTTGCGTATCCAAAAACTCTTTGGAAATATGCGTGTCCTCCACGTATACCATATCTACCAGGCTGACCTGCTTAGAGCTCGCCGATTCCTAGGCTCTCAACTAAACCATTTATCGCACCATCTGTCGAAGAGATCCTCTATTCAAAGACGCAAATCCATCCGCCAAAATATTTCACCGCGAAAGCCGGGTGTAGGCTGCCTCATGTCCAACGTAATCGCTCGTCGACTACTTTAGCCACGCTTAGCATGGCTTTGCTTTTCACAAAGGACGTTCAATATCGATTGTATTCTTCCTTCGATACAGATCTTCGCAACACAAACAAGTTCTCCATTAATGAGCTTATTCTAGTGTATTCACTTTAAGCATAGAATGGGATGTTCAACGTTTAGATGGTTTGTCAGTGCATTTATGTTCGAAATGATGGCTGGCGCCGCATATTCACAGATTATTTTGGGTGTCCAATGGTGGTAACTTCTCAGTAAGAACATTAACTAATTCTCACAAAGCGGCCGTGTGGTGAACACGGTGACGAAAACCCATATCGATAGAGCTCCGCATATATCGACTCGAACGACCCTGCATTTCACGGGATTGCGGTGACCCCTGGTTTACACCTGCTAACCTCGAAAACGGATATGAGCTATTCTTTTTTCTTGCGACTTTTATATGGAGTCTAATATATTTTTGTATTAAATTGACTGAATTTATCAAAATCCTTTACACAATTTTGTGTCTAACAAATATTTACATCCCTGGCTGTCGCCATGGCAACTAGTGATGCAAACATTTAGTTAGTTAGATAAGTATGACAAACACAAATACAAAACTTAGAAATTTTCGCGTTCTTCCCGCTAATTTACAAGAAATTCTAAATTTCCCGAAAAATTCTAAATTACAAGAAAACCGCGTAAGCCGTCGAACCAATAAATACATAAAATCTTCCCTCTAAACAATTTTTTGACAAAACAACGAATATGACAACACACTAATCCAACACAAAACATACATAATACACAAACTCATTTTATGTCCTATTATTCACGTCAGGATTGCTTTCACATTTGTTTGGCGTTATGTGTAGTGTATAGCTCCTAGTATATAGCCCCTTTCTCGACTTTTATGACGTAAAACCTTGGCTCATCACATTTGTCTACAATCACACTAGAGAACCAAACTTTTTTTCATATCCCTTCTAAACCATGCTGTCGGTCCTATCACATACCATTCCACTTTTTTCTCCTACTTTTTGTCTGTTTCATTGAGTATATTTTAGTTTCGTATTTAATTGACTAAATTAATTCACATAATAGACAGACGAGGTATGTTTTCAAAGTAAGTACCGTTTTGAAATGAAAACAAAACAATTATACTTTTCTGAACAATTTTATTTTTACTTGAAAACCTGTACCTTAATCTACTTTTCTACATAATTTCTCTAATATTAAAGCACTTATCGCATCGTAGAACCAGCTTTTGAATCCCATCCTCATAGAGGTGTGCCGCCTGATTTGAAAACCACTGCAAAACGGTTGTTTTGACCTCATCATCGGCGTCGTGGCGCTGACCACCCAGATTCATCTTCAAATGCAAACACAGGTGGTTGTCAATTGACGATAGATCGGGACTGTACGGAGGGTGATTAAGTTGTTCCCAGCCAAATGATCCGGTGAGATCTTGAGTTTGATTAGTCTTGTGTGGACGGGCATTGTCATGAAGCAAAACGATTCTCTTACTCAGCATGCCACGCCTTTTGTTTTGGATTCTCTAAAAGCTCTAACCCACTTCCGTCCTATTCCATCGCTCCTAATGTTTTTCCATAAATTTCACTGATCTGATGATGAATTTCAGCCGCTTTCACGCCTTTAGCATTAAGAAAACTAATCACAGCGCGTATTTTACTGTCGACGGGATTCACAATCGGCTTCCTAACAGGTGTAGGTATACAATGCTTACCGAACGTAACGATCACCGAAAGTAATGGCTATAACTGTTCTCTTGTCCAAAGACTACTAGCCAAGCAAATAAAACGAAAAACAATTTCTCTTTTGTCAACCCTCGACAGAATAAGCCTAGACAAACCCAATAAATGGTGCAAACTCCCATTTTTAGGGGCATTAACCCACAAAATAACGAGACACATCCAGGACGACAGGTTAAGAATAGGATACTATAACCAAGTGACGTTAGGAAAACTCCTTTTCAACTCCAAGGACAAGATGGACATTATGGAAAAGTGTGGTGTGTACTTATTAGAGTGTGAAGGATGCAATGGTGTTTATGCGGGTCAAACTGGTCGCAAATTTGCTACCAGAGCGAAAGAACATATGAAATATATATTTAATAATGACCCAAAATCAGGTATTGCTAATCATATAATTGAAACTGGTCACCAATGTAATTTTAAACCTAAGGTTTTACATGTCAATGACAAAGGTTTTAAACTGGAATTTTTAGAGAATTTTGAAATTAGTATGAGACAAGGTGTCCCTGATGTTGTGCTTTTAAATGACTGTTCTGTTTTTAAATATTCTCCATTCACCTCTGTGCTACACCCACAGCCCCTTCCCTCACCTTGACGGTTGCTTCCTCGCAATACCCTCACCCTCCCTCCCTATCCATCCCCCCTTTTTACTTAACCTCCCCTCCCCCCCCATTGTGAATTGGATATATATTTGGCGCACCTCCCAAGAACTTTGAGAATTGTCCCTTGAAAATGACGCGTTAGCGTTGAAACCGGTTGGGAAAATAAATTGATTGTGGAATATTACTAAGTGTTTTAAATTCTCCCTCGATATGTTATTCCACCAAGTAGAGCCGTCAACAGTAGAAAAGACAACGCTTATGTGCCAAATACCAAATGTAGCACTGCAGAGGCCGAATTTCAAAACGGAAGTTACTTAAAAAAAACATGCCTCGTAGATTGTCTCTCATCAATACTCCCATTTTCTAACTCATTGAGATATATAGAGAGGGCACTTGATATACTGGCCAATGCTAGAAGCTCAAGCCAGTCCGCCATCTTCGTTGATATTCATTTTCCTATATCACTTGCAGGCTAACGCACTAATTTTGCAATTTAATATGTTTTCCATCGATCACTTACTAGAAATCATCATGCACTTACATCTGTAACGCGGATTATCTCTACATATTTTGTTTATTTATTTAAATTGAAAATCATCCGCACTCCAGATGTAAACTGCTGTAAAATTGAGTCGAATCCATAGCATTAAGCAGCCAATATCTGTTACAAGAGTTAATTGCCTTAACTTTCAAACAGATGGTGAATATTCTTGCTTAACGTCCGCTATTTCGTCCATTCCGTCGTGCTATTCATAGGAATGCGAGGAGAGAGTTAAACAATATGGTTGTTTCACAATATGGGTTAAACAATATGGTTGTTTCACAGTATGGGTTAAACAATATGGTTGTTGTTTCAGTTCTCAGGCTTCAGTTTGATGTCCCCTCCCCATATACCTCAATGGTATCAGCGAAGACCATGGCATGACACCTTTCAATGGCAAGATACAGAAATACTTAGCCACACGCATGGCTAATGGCACAGCTAACTTAAGAATCCATTGAGATCCGACTTAAACCAAAGAATTTCGGTCAAGACGCCGACTTTCTTGTAAGTAGCGCCAGGAAACCAACTACTAAATGTATTTTTTTATATAAAGAATGTCGGGAAAATAAAAAAAACGGCGGAAGCAATAAGGAGACACCTGATCCAAAGTTCTGCGGTCGAGAGGGTGGCATTCAAAAGAACCGAAAATGAAGGAAAAGTCGATAATGGAAATGCCTGCATATATGGAGCCTCTAACCCGGTGGAACTTCCGAGAAATGTTTCCATTAACGCTGCAAATAATGTCGCAGACTTGATTAGCCCGATGGCGTGGTACGCGCGGACCAATATCGTTGAAAACGCTTGTTTGCTTGCGTCGAGCGTATTCGCAAGGGAATTCCCGTTCTTCCTACGTCACGGGGCTGCGTATTTTCATTGAGCTCCGCACCATTCATATGCAGCCCAACCTTGGGAATTGGTTCCCAACGGGAACGACGGGATATGGATCATATTGTGTTCCGTACCTGGCGTTGGATCTATGTTCCTTCAGCTGGCTGGAGCGGTAACCATAGGTCAGCGGCAGTAAAAAGTTTTTTTTTAGTATTCTACCGGTTAAGGTAGGTTTTGTTTAATATCAAAGAATCTCCTCCCGGTTTTCTACACTTTCCGGGGCCTATCTCTCTCTAGTATATCCTTTTGCCCCTCAGCATACGATCTGCCCTTCTTCATCCTGCCCATGAAACCTATCCTCTTTATTCCTCCTCTCTACCACATTCTAGAGCAACCCCTCGCTCCTAATTAAATCCTCCAGCCACATACTCAGCCAATCTCCAATTTCCTTAAGAAGATTCCTATCCTTGCCCACCATCTCAAGCACTTCCTCGTTAGTCCTCCTCTCCGTCCACCTGACCTTCTCCATCCTTCTCCACACTCACATCTCAAATGCCTGCAGCCAATTCACGTCCTCCTTTCTGAGGGTCCACGTTTCTGCCTCGTACAACATTACGCTCCATATTAAGCTCTTCACCAGCCTCTTCTTCACATCCTTACCCAATGTGCCCGTAATCGGCTCCTATTCATTACTTAACGCCTCCTTAGCTAGCGCTATTCTCTTACTTCTTTGCTACTATGTTTGTTTTCTTGAAGAGTCCTACCTAAGTAATTAAACTACTCTACTTGCTCGAGTTTGCGGCCTCTAACTTTCATCACCAGCCTCGCTTTCTCGCGTAAAAGCTCACAAATTTTAAAGAAAATCGAAAACATTTCTCGGACAATATATCATGAAAGTACATCTGTACACGCGTTTAAACTCATGGCAGAGCAAATAATAGAATAATTATGCTTCAAAATGTTCTCCTCAGTCAAAGTATGCTTTGGCCTCATCGTCGGCAAATGATATAAATTTCCTGCCAATTCGAGAACTTTGGTCATGTATATAAATGACTGAGAGGGGGCCGATCACGCTTCCTTATGGACGTCGTATGTCACTTTCCCCATATCAGAGCTAATGCCATCAGTAACTACTTAAAGGAATATAGATTCAATTTGTTTTTTCGATTCGCCATATTTTAGGATGTCATGAATGAAGAGCGAAAGCTGTATTTCGCCAGGTCTCCCCTTCCGGAAGCCGTGATGACTACCGTGAAAGATGTTTAGATTGTCCTGGAACACCACAATATTGCTAACAATAATGTGTTCATAATATAGGCCCGTAATTATCTGGGTCATTTCTGTTTCCCCTTTTGAATACTGTTGCGACATCGGCTAGTTAACAGTCATAGGGTACCTTGCCCTCAGATAATGATTTGTTAATTATGACCTCTAGGAATGGTGCGATCTGTGGCGCTTACTCCTTGAGCACGCTTGCAAGGATTCCTTCTAGACCCGGGGACTTCATACTTTTGATCGAACGTAGTCGTTCTGTTATTTCATCTCGTTGAATAATGATGTTGGCCATCGGCTCATTACTAACAGGAATGTATGAATCATGTACCGTGTCATCCTTAGAATATGCAATTGTAGCTGTGAAATGTGTCGACTTTGTCGATACTGTTGGTGTCTGCTTTGCCGTTTTTGTCCAATAGAGAATCAACATTTGAAAATTTTCCTTATAGCTCTCTCGCCTGAGGCCAGGTTGACTGGGGATTTTCATCTGGCAATTCACCACTAATTCTAAGTTTTGTAGGGTATTACGCATTATTTTCTTTGTTTTTGCACTTTGAACAACGCAAATTTCTCTCGTCTCAAGTTTTGTTCTTTTTTCAACCTAAATTTATAGTCTTCAAAAATTGTGAAATTATCTCCGTCTCCAGAGCGTACGCCTACCTTCGCGGTCACACCAACGAGGTTATTTACTCTTACTTTGTGGAATACTTTGAAGGTTAATTATTCACCATACAAACCAAAAGTACCGTAAAAATGGAATCACATGTTTTCTTTGTCATAAAAAACTATTTGTTGCAGTGAGGAGTGGCTTTACTACCTCTACCGTGGCATCCCTAGAGCTTGTAAACGACGCAACCCACACAACAATAATGCCAACATGGCGCTACGAAATGGGCACGCCTTGAGCGGGAGATCAGTCTCTGAACTCGTGTGCAGTACCGTATTGTAACGTAACGCTGGCCTTGCCATTTTTTCTTTTACCACCTCATGGTTTATAATAACAATAAGGGACCCACCATATTGTGAATTTTGAGAATAAACAATAGACCTAAGGAGTGGAAGCGTCGGCAACAAAAGGGGATTGTAGAGCAAACCGTCGGAGGGTACGGTCGTGCAAAGACAGCACGCAAATAGCTTGGTAGATAAAACCCTCGCAGTGAACGGACGTGCAAAGAGAGAGCACGCAAGTTTTGGTAGAGGGAAGTTCCAGAGTGTCGCATCGTGCGAGACATAGCCCACGTAGAAAAGGAGAATTGACAAAGGAGCTGGAATTAAGGAGAGGAACGGGAGATTTTACAACAGGACGAGACCCAAAAAGCTGAGGGCCCGCCAAGGACGAACGCCACGCAGGCTGAGAGGATTTTCCAGTCCACAGAGGGACAAACCGACCTGTGTCGTCGAATAATTGGGTTGTAACTATAAACTTTTATTTTCATATAAGGTACAAGAAGCCATAAGGCAAGAGGTTTTAATTGGCCAAGAATTAAGTTTGTGACTGGTATCCCTCTGTATCAAGTAATTGGATTTTGTGAAAAGTTTAAGTGATGAAGTGTGGCAAATAATTAGACAATATACTTAAAAGAAGGAATATTTATTCATATACCAAATTTGTGTCTAAATTAGAATATACAGTTGGTCATGACCTAAGGGTATAAGGAATTATTTTGATTACTTAAATTGTCTGTAAGTTGAATATTTCATTTTGTCAAGTAAATTGCAACCGTATCTCTAAACCTGCAATGTTTCATGTATTTTCTTTTCCGACGAGCAAGCTGGGGCAAAGTAATTAAAATATAAGGTACGAGAAGATATCGCAATCGGGGTTTCTTTCCAGGTAAAAGAATCAATAGTTTTTCGTGTTACATGTTTATCCACAACGTGTGGCATTTCGCGTATTAATTTGTAATAATACCTTTCACATTTTTGGCTCCCATAACGTGGGGCATAATACAGAGTAGAAAAACAAAAAAAATTTACTTGTTACAGAATCCGAGTCAAAAAACCCTTCCTTTACCAACCTACCCACCGATCCTCAACAGCCTCAGTCGTCGGTCCCCTTGCCAGATATCCAAATCAATGTTGATATCGAAAGGGATTTTTCCGCCCGCATTACGGCGTAGGTCCGTTGTCACGGCCGAGGGCGATAGGAAAGTGACGCGATCACTAGGCGTGACGTGCCAAAAATATAAATGGATCGGGAGGGACGTCACGTCTAATCTCTCGTCGAGCCATCGTCGGATTATGTTTGCACACACTCTCTTCTCTGTCGGAGAATCAATTCAGAGCAGAGCCCGGAGGCTTTCGCGGAGGGGTTTAGGCGCGAACCGTCGCTGAGAGCGATATAGATAAAATCCGCAAAAAAGAGTAATCTTCGCAAAAAAGGCGAGTCAAGGATCGGGAATGTAGGTACACCTAATTACTCCGTACAATCTTCTCTGGTTTTCCAAGCGCAAAAGAGTGGGTGTGAAGCTCGAGGGGATCCATTCATTACTCCAGCCCTCCCCAGTTATTTACGTCCTCATCTCTATCAAGTACCAACACAATGGAAGTGAATGTCGATTAAATAATAATAACACACTCTGAAGTCTGCGATAAATTTTAAAGGCTGTCTCCTGCAAAAGATGTGCATAGAAATTTAGGTGGATAGAGCTCCACTTTTTTCTCATTTCCACACGCCAGAGGGCAGAAAAATTGCCCCATTAGGTGTTACCAAATTTGATCCAAAAATGAATTTTCCCAAAGGCAATTGCATTTTTAAAATTTTTTAAATCAAGCAGAACCCAGAAATCCCTTACGACCAGTTGTAGACATTTATATCCATTCGAGTTCCAGAACAGTTTTAGAGCATGTACAGAACGAATATTTTTCCCTGTGAACTTAATCCGGACAACAGGCTGGGAAATTCTGCTTCTAAACTTGTAACTCTTAGAGCAAAGTTGACCCATGTGTAACGAAATGTACAGGTAATGCAGTTCATCAACTAGAATATATTTATTTGCTGTTTATATATGCTCGCCTCCGTGAAGTAGAGTATAACAACTCGTATGTTTACGAAACCAGTGGTTCAAGTCTGGTTTAAAAGTCATGGTAGAATCACAATGGCTTATTAACCAAAGCCTACCACCCTTAACTATGACATCCACCTAAAATTGAGGAGACACGTCCCATATGCATATGATCGCCATGTAGGAAAGGTGCTGAAGGATCCAATGCTGCCTCATATGTCAACACTCAACAATAAGCACAGGCTAAAAGGAGTATTTTATGGTTAAAATGTCTCTAATGGTAACATGACTGATGCT
This sequence comes from Ceriagrion tenellum, assembly GCA_963169105.1. Lineage (NCBI taxonomy): Eukaryota > Metazoa > Arthropoda > Insecta > Odonata > Coenagrionidae > Ceriagrion > Ceriagrion tenellum. The sequence continues at coordinate 33,906,761 of OY720637.1, forward strand.
GATGGAGAGAAAGATGTATTTTTCAGCATCACCTCCGTAGATTGCAAAAATGAGTATGCAAGGATAAGCAAATAGTCAGCTATTGATGGTTGGTGTGGAGTCTATGAAAGAGCGGTAATTGGATGCTCTGGCACAGATTGTAAAAGTAGAGTGTTTGGTAAATTTAACAGAATGAGAGCTGATTGACTAAAAGAGATAGATTTTAAAAAAAGAAGATTAAGTGTACAAAAAGCCAGCCATGAGTGGGAGAAGTCAAGTAGACTCAAGGGAAAAAAAACTTCAAGTGTCTTGAAAACTAATGAAGGTCTGAAGCAATGTATGAATGGGATGGAGGTAATATAATTTTGACTGTGGTACATTAGTTACCATTATTTCTAATCTTGACCAATCGTGAAACATGCACACATAAAACCTGCAATAACTCTTGCAAACACACTCATAAAGAAGTCCGACTACCCTCACTTAAATTTTTCATTAAGATTGACATAATACGGTAGGTAACAATTAGTTTAAGAATAATAACTTTGTAATTTTACTCGCTTTTATTCCAGTTGAAATGACTGGTTTGAATGTTCTTATATCATCATCTGAGTTCTAAACGCTAAGTAAAGCACAGAAAGTAATGTAAACATAGAATGGGTTTTGGGGAGTGGTTGAGTGGTGAAGGCTTGGGTTGGAAGGGGAGAGAATCAGACTGGTTATACAATAGAAGGATGCCATACCCAAGGACAAGGGTAAAAAACATCAAAGGTTAAAAGCAAAGAAGAAAGTGATGGTAAATATGGGGACAATTTTTCTGGTACAAAGCCATTTAAATATCTATAGCTACCATTTCAAAAGCTGAAACAATGTTAAACTCTTTAACTATGTATGCCATGTTTCCATAATGTTTATTTGCCAAACATCACCCCTAATGATATATTGGTTTATTTAACTGCTGCTGTTTTTATACTGCTAACTGATTCCTAAATTTTTGGGGATAGCTCCAAATAAAATCCTTGTAATTAAGGAAAAAACCCAGTCTCTTTTAATGCACAAATAAACTGCTCAAGAGCAACAGCCCTATTTAAATGTTGCCAGTCCTAGTGGCAGTGAGGCAAAGTTCTTGTCCAATACTTCAGATAACAGGTTTTAGTCTATGGTCGATTTTTCATCACCCAAAACATTTTTGTACCTCCATTGTTACATGTTATGATACCTAAGTTAAAATGCTTTATTGGCTCCATTCAGTAAAATGAAACAAATATATTAACTAACAAAATAAATATTTGAAATGAGGAGCCCTCATCCCTTGATTTCCATTGGAGAAAAAGAGCAAGAATGATCATCTTAGTAACTTTCTCCATTGTCAGGCCATCTGATTGAAGTTCTTTTTGCCAATTCCAGGTTCTAGAAATATTTATCTCAAAGAGCACACACACTGATTTGTTTTAACCTTTACCTTACTGAGTTTTCCATAGTCATAAGCTGTTTTTTAAATGACCAGCGTTTTTAAAATGTCCATCAATGTGCCAAACGAACACGCTCAGCAGTCTAGGGGCGCAATTTTTGTGCCGGAGAGACACACTCGGAAGATAAAGGTAAATGAAAATTTTCATTGGCGATAAAACAACTGATAGTCATAAATCCCCAGCCACACTTTTAAGTATGGGGGGCTGAAGAGCCTGAAAAGACATGGACCACCAAAGGGTGCTAGCTGCCTACTGTTTGGTGGTCAAACTTTCACCTAGAGGATATTTCTATTCTATTCTATTATTCTTTTTTCACCAAACTAATTCAATGAAAGAGAGAACCAATTTAGCTTTAAGGTTTGGTAATAAATTTACTGATCAAAATAATCTTATCCCAGATGATGAAAGGTGCCAAAAGGACTGAGTTACTAACGCATTCCGTTTAAAAAATTATTCAATTTATGCTTGAACTTAGGGCTTACAAAAATCAGGAACACATAGCGTTCAATGGCTTCTATCTCATATTAGACTAAAAAATAATTCAAATCTGAATAGGAGTCTGAGAGAACATTGGTAATATCAACCCTGTAAAATTATATTTGTAATACATAAAAATAATTTTAGAAAAAATAGCTGGCTCATTTTGTGAGAGAGAGTTTCAAATTGACACAGTAGAAGTAGATAAAATGGTTTTGCTGAGCCTCTTGGTGAGCTACTCTTGATTGTATTGTGAAAAGATAATATCCAAAACTTTTAACCTCCAAGCCATGAAAAATCTTTCTCCGTGGGATTCTTAATATGGTATTTTAGAGGAGGACATAAACTGTGAGAATCAGAGATAGAACAAATAGGCAGAAATCACTGGAAGAGTTAAGTGAAAAATGGGTAATCAAACCCAGATCAGCATAACATATCATCAGAGCTGGCTAAAAGACTAAGGAAAAATAAAGCATGACTAGCATAACTGCTAGCTGTTTCTCAGTTTTGCATAATGTGTTCTGGTACCATGGGCAAAACAATGCTGACCATCCAAGTAACTATGCAGTTGGTGTATAGGAAAGAGCATAGGAACAGAGGTTTATGCTGAGCCAGGTCATAAAATGCCAGTTATTACATTGCTTGAGTGTAGTGTACCAAGGTATTAGAAGCCTTTCATTCCCTCTCCTCTCCAAACAATGTTCTAATCTCTCTCCTGCTATCAGATAAAAGCCATCAAGTGCCTTTCCGTGAGATATAGTACATTGAAATATTGAACATTGGAGGCTGAAATCAAGCACATCTGAGGATAGCATGAACATGCCTAAGTTAAGATCGCCGGGTAAAAATTAATCTTGTGTTACCATCTATATAAAGTTATGAATTAAAATAATGAATAGTAAATAATGATTGAATGAGGGTTCACTTTTGACCCAGGTGTTTAGGAACAAATGAAGAAAACTATCCATTCATGGATTTGACTGCCTGTAATATGGAACATCAAGAGGTGAATATGACATGATGACTTTCATTTCAGGAATATAAAATTTAGGTAATTGAAGATTAATAAATATTCTTGGTGGTGAAATTGGAAATAAAACTCTTAAAAGTTTTCTTTTTTTTTAGGTAGTTGGACAGTAAGAAATGTAAAATTGCCTCTTTTCACCAACTTGCTGTGATTTGAATGATGCGGTTGGGGACCAAGAAGACGCAAAAGCAGGTTTTGTCCAACTTATCAATGCTTTTTTTCTCTACTTGACAAAAAGATAATAGCATAATTTACATTAAATATTTTCTTGTGATGATTGACCACCCAATGCCAAATGAATTTTCAATGTTTCCCCTATCATATTATTTTACTAATAATCCAACGTATTTTCCCCTGCAGGCTAATGTGATTATATGCTAAATCCCATTCAGTTGATGATTGCAATTAGAGAATCCGTGCAGAATGTGTCCCATGGGTATGGAATCACTGGCATAATATTGGAGGGGGGGAGCAGCTTGCCAGCGGATTGCCTGGAGACATCTACATCTATGTCTATAAAATACTATGCAAAATACCAGTAGGGTGTGTGGACAGGGTGATTCCACACCTGCATGCAGCACTCATATCAGCTGAAATCAGATATGCACACGCTCTGCCGGATGCCAGGCACAGGCCAAAACCAGTCAGGATGAAAGAACATGTCAGACCAAAAACTAGGACAGTGCTATGTAAATGAACAAGCTACCATGTAGCATACTATTCAAGACACTACTACTGGTTAGTATTACTAATGCAACTGATTACCGAGTAATACCAGGCACTAAATCATACAGGAGCAGTGGTGGATCTAGGTTTGGTCCAAGGGGGGGGCAAACCGGGGATCTCAGGGTAATACTCCCCAGCCGAGGGGGGTTTTGGGGGATAAGTTCGATTTTATCTAGTGTAATTTTTGACCCAATAGGGGGGGGGGGGCTACAGTCCCCCCCCCCCTTGATCCGCCCCTGTGCAGAAGCTATATCTTGCCGGAAATTTCATGTGGGGCTAGTAGCTTACCCATTGAGGGTCAAAGTTTCCCAGAACTGACCAATCGCAGCTATTATGGTCCCTTATTGTTCACGGAAAAATGATATTTTAAATCTATTGGCTCCACAGTCTATTTCCTTGATTCTAAGCCTGTAAATATTACTACCAAAATTGTTTGGCTCAAACAGAATATTTTGAATGTCCAGAAAAAAAAGGTCTACATCAAACTTATTACAAGCTTTTTGCCTACTGTGCCAATCTGGAATATCATTCAAAAGTTTCCTTTCCCCGCCCACTATCTCAAGAACTTCCTCATAGTCTTCCTCTCTGTCCACCTCACCTTCTCCATCCTTCTCCACACCCACATCTCAAATTCCTTCAACCTATTCTTGTCCTCCTTTCTGAGGGTCCACATTTCTGCCCCATATGTACAATGCTACACTGCATATCTAGCTCTTCACCAGCCTCTTCTTCACATCCTCGAGTTTACATCCTTCAGTCATCTACCCTGCCTATCCCGGATTCTATTCAGAAGAACCCTTTCCTCGCCCACCATCTCAAGCACTTCCTCTTTAGTGTTTCTCTCCGTCCACCTGATCTTCTCCATTGTTTTCTACACCCACATCTTGTATGCCTGCAGCCTATTCTCGTCCCCCTTTCTCAGGGTCCACGTTTCTGCCCCATACAACACTATGCTACATATCAAGCTTTTCACCAGCCTCTTCTTCACATCCTTACCCATTTTCCCCGTCATCAGCTCCCTTCCATTACTAATCACCTCCTTAGCTAGCACTATTCCCTTCTGTATGTCTTTGTTACTATGTCTGCTTTCTTCTAAAGTACCACATAAGTAATTTAAACTTATTACTTGCTCGAGTTTGTGTCCTCCAACTTTAATCACCAGCCTTGCTTTCTTTGGCAGCAGTCAAAATAGCTGGCTGGAAGAGGTAATGAGGGGTGAATGGATGCTTAAGAACATTATAGAGAGAGGGTTGTTAGGCAAGTATGGAATGGGAAGAAGGAGAACAGGTTTCATGGATCGGATGACGAAGGGTAGGAAGTACACAGGGATGAAGAAAGAAATATTAGCCCTCTTAGTGCTGACCCCTGCCAGCGGTTTTAATGAGAAATGCGGAGGGTAACTAGAATGAAATGTATCACTCTAGGAAAATAAATATTATAAAGTTATTGTTTAAAATATCCATATGCAGTTTTTCTAATTGCGTATGCATTGAATTAGGTAATAATAAAAAAACGCTTATACTTCATCCAAAAAATAATTGTAATTATATTTGTGTGCAAAAGCTAAACAATATTTTGCCTATGAGCCGATATATCGGCCCGCCGCACTGAAAGGGTTAGAGATAGATAAGGCTGTGTATGTGGAGGAGTCTAGAGTGTATACTCTGATTTTCAGTAAAACTTGCCTCGAACTGGTGGAGTACTCAATGGATGACTCATTAAATGGGTGCAAGTGTTAATGTGCTACGCTTGAATTCTAACGCCTTTATATGCATTTATCATAGTGTGGATATTTTCACCTGGAAAATGAAATTTTTGACCTGGAAAATTCAGGGAATTTCATGAATTTAGGTCTGTGACAACCCCGCATGTATAATCTTTCCTTCGTTACTCCAACCTGTTTTCAGTGACTGACGGTGACTACTCAGTAACTTTCCCAGGGACTAAGTGACATGACCAATGACTAACAGCTACTCTGGCAGTGATTTTTCAGTGATGATAAGTGACATTGACTGCAGCCAAACCTGTGATTTTACCATGACCTAGCCAGTAAATTACACTTGGATGAAACCAATGACTAAGGTAGTAACCTTAATATTGATATGCCCAGTACTCTACAATGATGAGGGACACACTACCCATGACATTGACACCAAAAAGTTATCAGCAATCCCTAAAGGGATTAGAAGGCATTTATAGATTTATTACTAATCCAGCATTCTAGCATTAAATTACAGTCCACTTCACGCAGAAAAGGGATGATTCTTATTAACCAAAGAATGCTCATTAACATATTAAAGCAGAGTATTCCGATTGACCTAGCTATTAACACACATCCTGCCAGAGTTGTGCATCTCTGAGAATAATTTTTATGGAAGTTGGACAACTGGAAGAGACTTTGAGCTCATTGATTACCTCTCCAATCCTTATGCATTAATTAATTTAAATTTATTCTACCAGTAAAGTTAGGTTTTGTCGAATGTCAGAGAATCCCCTCCCCATTTTCCACATATTCAGAGGCATATTTCCCTCTACTATATCTTTCTTCGCCTCTGAATATGATGTACCCTTCTTCATTTCATCAATGCAACCTGTTCTATTGCATCAAAGAAAACAAAATATGTAACGTAGATTCAATTAAATACTTAGATGTCACCATCACTGAAGACATGTCATGGGGGAAACACATCAGGGAAATAACTAGCAGCAAACCATAGATTAGGATTCGTAAAAAGGGTTCTAGGCAAATGCGACGAGAGAGTACGAGAAAGAAGCTATTTTACACTTGTCAGGCGTCATTTAGAATATGCCGCTAGTATATGGGATCCGTACGAGGAAGGTATGATAAAAGAATTAGAGCGTGTGCAAAGGAGAACTGCTAGGTTTGTTAAAGGCCATTATGATAATTGTGTAAGTGTTACGAGTTTAATAGAACTAGGATGGGAATTACTATCAGAACGCAGGTTAAAATTTAGGTTAAACCTTTTAAGTAAATTCGAAACCAAGTTGTTCACAGATGATGTTAGATTTGTATCAAGAACCCCTGCGTATTGTGCTAGGTTTAATGAGATTAACAAGATTAGAGAGATAGATTGTCATACCGATAGATTTAAAATGTCATTTTACCCTCGTACTATAAGAGGGAACAATAGGCAGCGTAGCAAAGGGATAGGTAGGTGAAATATAGTTAGAGTAGTCTGTAGTGCATGATGCATGTAATAACAACCAATAATCCCTTCCTTATTATGCAGATACTAACCATCTAGCTCCATGTGACCCTCTTATCTACCATATCTCCCTTAAATATCCTACTTGCATGGCAATAGTGCATGTTTGGTGATCTTCACCCCCTGCCACACACCCTCGTGGTGGCTCGCAGGGTATCACGTAGATGTAGATGTATTCTCTTTCTTCCCCTTCCCCGCTTGCCCCACATCCTTCCCTCTATCACACTCCTCAGCAACCACATACCCTTTATTACATCCTTCAGCCATCTACCTTGCCTATCCTGGATTTCATTCACAAGCTTCCTTTCCTTGCCCACCATCTCAAGCACTTCTTCGTTAGTCTTCCTCTCCGTCCACCTCACCTTCTCCATCCTTCTCCCCACCCACATCTCAAATACCTTCAGCCTATTCTCGTCCTCCTTTCTGAGGGGCCACATTTCTGCCCCATACAACGCTACACTCCATATCTAGCTCTTCACCAGCCTCTTCTTCACATCCTCGAGTTTATGTCCTCCAACTTTAATCACAAGCCTTGCTTTCTTTGTCCTAGAGAATCTCATTAGTTCTGTCTTCTTATGATTTATCTTCATTCTGAATAATCCGCAATACATCTCTTAAGCATGTATCAAAGCTTGCAGTCCCTTTGAAGATCCACAAACCAATCAGGCAAGCAATCACAAGCCTGATCATCCGCAAATCTAACCAATTTTATCAGATGCCCTCAACACTTTGACTCCCACCTCAAGTTCTTCCTGTGCCTGTCTTACCATTTCCTCAGCATTTATTAAAATGTATTCTACCATTAAAGGTAGGTTTTGTCGAATGTCATAGAATCTCCTCCTTGTTTTATAGAACAACAGATTCTTGAGTTTTCATTAAAATGGAATCTTAGCATCCCTAAATTTTAATTGCCATTTAGCCACATGCATGTATGTGCCATGATATATTTATAAAGAAGAACCAATGTTGTAATTTTCGATACTATATATTATTTGTCATAAAATAATACATTGTAAAATAGACAAAATATAAATTCAAACAAGATTTCTAATTTTCACAGTCACTTGTTCTGGTGACTTCCACCTGGGCTCCTCAGGACTACCGTCACTGAAAAAATATTAGAAAGACATGGAATTTAATGACATATGAATAGTCCACAGCAATTATTTATCTTTTAATTACTTTTGTAATCAAGAATGTGCACAATCGTTAAGTTTACTGGAAGAACAAACTGCAACCTTTGGCAGAGGACCATCATGAAAGAATAAAATATTCGCAAAATGAACTGAAATTCAGAGAAATCATACACTGCGTCTTTTATGGCCTGTCCTTAGGAAAAAATAGACGATGTAGAATAAAAGGGTCCTATTCATGATTCTACCCAGAGTGAGTATGATCTTCTTTATGATAGAGGCTATAATGGTTCATACTTCCTGTGAGTCCACAAAATTTCACGATCAGTCCAATACTAGCTCATTATACCACTTCATGTTTACTGCTTAAAAATTCATTTATTTATTTATTCATTCAAGTACAGTTATGGATGCTCTATATGAAAGTGATTACCTTACACCACTTCAAGACAGTAATGTTTCCAGTTGGAGTTGTATTTCAATCCTTTCATTTGTGAGAGCCATTATGTATAAGAAATCAATGAAATTAGAAATAGAAAATGGGAAAGAATTTGATTAATGTGACCTTCAATAGGTGACACAAATGCAAATAAAATGCTAAGAATTTGTGAAAGAAATAATTGAGAAATTAGGGACACATTTATTGCCATAGTAGTCTAACATTGAATACAAATCTTCAGTAAATACATGCATGCCCCAAGACAATGTGAAACTGAGATACTTTGCCTTTCAGGCTTTGAGTTCTCTGTCTCACCTTTTTCCTTCCTTTGGCTTTTCACCCTCCTGAGTTATTAGTTTTTGTGGAAATATGCTGCCTGAACAGCTTCAGTTGCTTCACACTTTCGCAACCCCATGGAACAATCTGTGCCAAATGGGCTCCATAATGATCTGAAAAGTCATTTCATCATGTTATATACAAAATCATTCATTATATTCATTTCCCATTGACAAGCCAACTCAAAGGGCCTGAATATCAACACGTGACCAAGTAAACCAACATGCATGTCAAGATATAATGAAAAAAAGCTCTGTACAACAAAATCCCGCTACTACATACCTAGTTATGACTTACCTTTTCCCACCAGTTAGGCTGGCAAGGTAATGTTCCACAGTTATGAACTGATGACACTCAAAATTTCAATCGCACATTCTATTATCTTTATTTTGGCATCGGGAAACCCCGTCTGTCCATGTGATGGCTTTATTTGCATGGAATTTAATGGGCCCTCATTGGCCTCCCTCTAAACAACCACCCATATGGTGGCCACACACTTCGCTGTGGATGTCATTTGTGCATCGGCCCATACAGCCTCAGTGCAAAAAACTCCACTCCCTAATTAGACCTTCTCGCTGACCGCCTGGCCCACCACAATGCCAGCCATATCAGTGACTGGCTGGAGAGATTTCTCCTCTTTGGTGGTCCATTCTGAAAGAATAATAAAATAAACTTATATTACTAATACTTCAGAATGGATTGTTCTGAGGGGCAGTAATGAAGCACTCTGAGGGGTATGGTTTGCTCTGAAAGAATTTTACCTTGCATTAACAAATCCTTGAACTCCAAGTCTGCAGTGATATCTGAGTGCCTCCTCTGCTCTTACACCCAGTTTTCCTATTCTTGTTGAAAGAGAGCCCCCATCTCATTAATCACTTCACCCTTCTCCTCCAACACTTTCATAAATTGATTCAAATCTTTCAATATGCTGGCATAACTCTCCCCTCCAGTCTTTCACCCGCATTTGGTGGTGTGAGCCACTTTTTTCTAATTTGAGGCCAATATGCCTCTGTCTGTTTCCATCGAAGCAGCTTGCAGCTTGATACGTTGGCCCACCCTTGCTCGCAGCTTCTCCTTTATGGAGTCCAATGATGCGATACCCTCTTCCTCATCCATGTCAGAAAAATAAGGTTCTCGAACAGATGCCCTTTTCACCACTATTTTATTCATCAGTACTTCTTCCGTTTTTGTGATGAGATTATTCAGTCATTAAGGCAATGAGCTCTCTACCTGAATGGCAAAGATGAGGACAGTAAAGCTTCATTTGTTTCTCAAGGTACAACTTCATGTGTCAATGTAGCTCATGTCACACTTACGTAGACAGTGACTATCCAGTGACTTATCCAGTTTGGTTTGAATATCCAAAATCTCTGGCTAAGTCACAGGCTGTCACTGTCTTGGTCATTGGATATTTTCACCAGAGATGATGAGGAAATTTAGTCACTACTATTGTAACGTACAATTTATCTGATTCAATGGAATTCAATACTTGATGAGAATGGAGATAATGCTGAGGTATTGAAAATAATAGATTATAAAAGTTAAAGTAGACAGTACAAAGTACCGACATATTCTTTTCAAACCCAAGAGATACACTTCCCCAATTTAAGATTCTTTCCTGATGAATACGTACTTTTTTGGAATGCAATCTTAAGTTTGAATTTCAGGAAAAATGCCATTTGTCTATGATTCAACAGAAATCGTAGACATATTTGTCAGGGATTGAATCTTCTACACCAAAATTCTTGCCAAAAAGTTGATTCTCATAAAAATTGTAGTGATTTGATATTAAAAATCATACCATGTCATACACAGGAAAAAATCAAATTGTTAAGGCATCCAGTGCACTGTAGTGTGGTAGGGTAAGCATTTCAAATTGCAATATTTCTGTATGAGAAAGGTGATAAATAGTCACAGCAGTTAAAAGGCAAGGAGATAACATTGCAAGCAAAAATGCTCTTAAAATGCCCAGTTTTGCTATCCCTGATTGAATATTTACATTTAATCCCATATTCCAGTCCAAATTCAAATGGGCGAGTAAAGAACCTCACAGATACAACCACGAAGTATGGTGAGAGCTCAGGAGACAAAGGCAAATACACAACCTATACAAAAATTAAGTCGGGTAACAAAACAATGAAACTTGTGGCGAGAGAAATTAATGTTGATCAACGCTCAAAAATGAAGAAAATAATGTGCTTTACTCCATGAAACTACAAAAAAATCCTAGGTGAATTACCAGAGGAAAACCACAAGTCATTCTGGTCTTACGCGAGAGCGCTCCAGGGCATATCATTGTGAGTAGTCTTCATTGGACACAAATGGCAAAGTAGTCACCAACAGCATCGACAAGGCCAACTTTAAACCAGTACTTCTTTAATGTATTAAAAATGAATAAAGTTCCTTATTGGCTGACTCCACCCGATGTGACCAGTCACAAGGCTGGGGACCCATCGTTTTGTTGGGTACTCTGCTGAGAGGGAGTCGTCAGCAGGCACTATGCCCGTAAGGTTGTCTAATGGACTTGGTCTTGAAACAACTCGGCCTTTACCCTTGTCAAGTTGAAGTGATTGAAGTACTTCATACGTAGTTATGGGAGACATATGTAACAGTGGCGACTAGTAAAAGGTTAAGTCAGTAAAAGTATTAATAGACACCAGTGTAGTAAGGTAAATTGAGTGTTGGCAGCCATTCATGTCTTATTGTTGTCCCTCCATTCTGAAGTGAACTGCCTACTCAAGGTCCTTGGTCAGGAGTTAAAACTTATGACGAAAAAGAAGGAAACTATCATGGCAAGATAAGTTTATTGTGGGCAGGAGAAATGGGGAGAGGAAATAGCATTGCATAATCTTTAACAGGAATGAAGGAAATAGCCACCATGCTCAATCAATGATAGGAATAAATATGGCTGGGGACCCATCTGGTCTTACGCGATCACCATACGTAGAATAATAGGGTATGCAAACAGAAGTTCATACAAGAGGCCATGGAAATTTGAAATACTTGGATTGAGTTGGTCTAAATTTTGCAATGCAGCACATATTGTAACTGTACTGGGGCACCATTCCTCACACTTGCTTCTTTATACCAGGCTAGCACAGTGGGGCAGGCATGAAATAGGTTCTCCGGGGTGACCAGCAACCTGGGAAACTGGGGATACTCATGGAAATTTTAGGTCCTGGAAAACTCATGGAATTTTTAAATTGGTCCAGAAAACCCTAGAATGCTCTACTGCTGGTAAGTACCAGGGCAGAGAAGAGTAACTGTGCCATAGCTTATCCTGTGCTCACCTCAGCACAGTGCTGTGCTCTCTATTCATACCATGCTGGGCTCAGTGCCAGGCTCCCGCTTGCTGCCTATGATTCATTTTTTATGCGGAAAGGATGAAGAATGAGATGAGGGAGGTATAATGTAAACCAAAGCTATTTATACTCACTCCTTGACTTACGCTTAATTCATTCTGGGAAATTCGAGCCCTATTTAGAACAGCTCTACTCGAAGTAAACAACTGCATAAGGTATCATTTGAAAATATATAAGTAATGTGACCACAAGATTCTTTTGAACAAATTGAAACTGCACAAGGACTTTTATAAAAGGCCAGATTCTGCAGAAAATGAGTCACAGCTGTGGATCAACCATCCCCGATTCCCGCGATTTTTGGTACAGTAAGAGATTTTGCTTAATATTAGGCCTTAGTATTAGTCATTTTTAAAGACAAAGCACTTTGAGATCTAGAGTTAGTACAAGATTGAAATGTAAAACTTTGTTCATTCCACAATATTAGGTTTTTAATGATGTTTCATTGCTGAGCGACATGATCAGGTGGAGATGTAGTGTCCGACTCTCAAATTCAATGTCATATGTCCTCTTCTGGCTTATTCATCTTTGAAATAAAATGTTCTCCCTACTTAATGCACCTTATTTCCTCTTTCATAAATACTCGATGTAGGCTCCAAAATTTTGATGTTTCTCATACTGACAACAATATGCAGATTTAATAGGGAATTCAATAAAATATGTCTAATTTATTGTCGCCTATTATTTATGATTATTTATCTTAGCTATTGATACTTGTTGCTACATTTTGTATCGATGCTTGAGTTTGTAGGATTTTTCTTTGCCTGGTAACTATTTATCTTTGTTATTGTTAATTAGTCATTGTTACTTGTTGCTATACTTTGTGTTGTTGCTTGAGTTTGTTGAATTTTTTGCATGTCTAATTGTAAACTTAGCGCACAATCCGCCATGTACAGCAATGAGTATAAATGTAAATGGCCGTAAGTTGACAGTTGAATAAATAAATAAATAAAAATATTTTTGGAACCTAGAGCAACAAGATCCTGGAAAAATGCGGCAATTTACTTGTAAAACTCGGCGTAATTAAATAAAATTCACTGGAAACGCTTTTCTCTCTCTCTCTCTCAATAAAATACACGAAAAGGACAGCGAGGAGCTTTTGCGAGGCGAGGAGCAGGGTTAGGAGCTCAAGGAATAAAATCGTACTGATGGAAATAATGACACCTCGTTTCATTTCTGTGATGAAAAACCACATTTTCTAAGCATAAATTCACTCACACACGCATTGAATAACTGAACAGATACCTCAAAGTTGGAAAGACTAGTTTCTCGCTTTGTATATTCCACACTTTATTTTCACCGACCGTGGGCGATGAATGGACTGTACAAAGCGAGAAATTATTTCATGCGCCGCGTTTCCACAAAGTTAGCCTGAAATTGTAACTTATATTGAAAAGACTGATTTAAGATAAAGAAAATGAACTTAAGGAAACCCTCAAGATCTGTCCGCCAAAACCCAAGAGAAGTAAAGGTATTGCGTACAGCAGTGGGGATCACCTCATGACCCTTCAAATGGTATTACTCGTAATGAAAAAAGAGTGAAAAAGGTCCCAGGCTCACGACACGCCGACGACGTCCAGGAAATGCTGACCGGACACTGTCTCTCCTCATTCCACAACGTCGCAAATGCACTGCAGATTGCCGCACCGCTGAGCAAAACAGCCGCCGCAGACAGCACACCGGTACGGCCACAAGTCCAGTGGTTCACCTTTCCTGTCCTCCGACCAGACTACCATAAAACCCGAAGTTTAGAAAGTAAGTGTCGCAAGCCAAAAACTTGAGGCCGAGTAAGCAAGCTGCCTCGACGTCTGGCCCACCTTATATCCTTCCCCTCTCGCCCCCCCCCCCATTCGCCCAGGCTTAAAGGACAGGGCTCAGGGTCAAACGCGCCCCCCACGGGCGAACATACTACATCTCCTTCGTCCCACTTAACTCTTCCCTGGGTTCATTCTCCCTCTCTCTGTTATCTACATATCCTGGTGGAGAACAGCTTGATATGGAGCGTAGCGTTGTATGGGGCAGAAACCTGGACCCTCAGAAATGAGGAAGAGAATAGGATGTAGGCATTTGAGATATAGGTGTGGAGAAGGATGGAGAAGGTGAGGTGGAAAGAAAGACTAACGAGGAAGTGCTTGAGATGGTGGGCGAGGAAAGGAAACTTATGAATGAAATCCGAGATCGGCTGGGCAGATGGCTGAAGGGCGTAATAAAGGGCGATAGGTTGCTCAAGAGTGAGATAGAGGGAAGGATGTTGGGAAAGCGGGGAAGGCGAAGAAAGATAATTGGTTTCATGGACGGGATGAAGAAGGGTAGATCGTATGAGGCGAAAAAGGATGTACTAGTGGGAGATATGCCCCTGAAAGTGTAGAAAACCGGAGGACATTCTCTGTCATTCAACAAAACTTACCTTTACCGGTAGAATACTTAAATAATATCTAATATTCCTGGAGGAGTTACATTAAGCCTGAATCACACGATACTTGACCTTGTACAAGTCCGAGGATGCTAGCTAGCATACTAGGATTGTACAAGGTCAAGTATTGTATGATTCAGGCTTTAAATTGTTAGATTTCCCGATGTAACAAGAGCAGGAAGGTAGTCGCGAAGATTTTAATGAAGCAAGTGTCCCAGAATTTGCACCTTTCTCGGTGTTCGTACGAGTACAATGCGAACATCGTCTTCCCAGTCCAGGGGTCACATAGCAATATGCCGTCTTCGGACAGTATAAACCGTTGCAATTTCCTCTCTTCGCGGCGCCCGTTCCTCTGCATTAAAGAGAAGCCTGCTCTGCCCATCCTTCCGCCGTCACGTTAGCGCGAATTCAAATTCCGCTGCAAGCAACATATTTAAGTATAACTATATAATTTTTATGAGACATATCTGATATAAAATGAGTAAGGGAGATGAGTTCTAATGGTAGTTTTGCACATTAAAAAAATGCTGGAGTGTGCACAATGTTACGTGATGGCTGAATCAATCATTTCATGGGAGTGATCTTGTTGAAAAGTTGACTGTCATCCTTGAAAGGATAAGGGAGGGGTTACAGCATTTTCAGATCACAGCGATTTCATTTTTTCCGCTTACATTTCCAGTGCTGATATGTGAGGACTTTTTTTTAAGATTGTTCGCCTTAAATCGACGAGCGCTGGGGAATATTTTTTCTGGGATCTCCATCAACCACTCCCAAGCCGCCAAGGGCATGAAGCTATGAGCATGGGCGTAACCAGGATTTATGTTAGGGGGGCATAACACCTATCCGTAGCTGTAGATATATGCCAGGGAGGGCAGGACATCACCCTGTCCGGCTCCGTATAGCAGATTTGGTATGAAATGTCTCGTCCAGGGGGGGCAGCTGCCCCCTATCTCTCCCTGGCCAAGGCCATGGCCATAAGGCTGCCTGTGAGATCATTTTTAAGTGCAGCATGGAAAGGCATGCGAGTGACTTGAATGTTTTATACAATGTTGTTCATTTGTGATGAAATAAAACGTTTTAACCCCGATAAAAATACTATTATCGTATTAAGTCCCCTTCTCCCTACCCTAACAGATCCTTCCAAAAAATTTGCAACTTTTCGATTCCCTATCGTGCTATGTTAGTCGTTAATTATTTATTAATATTACTATGTACATTATAACCATAGTTAATTATTCATAAAAATATCGAATGGTGACTTATGTAAAACCAAGAATACATTATTTCACTTTGCTATGTATTGAGAAGAAAAAATTACGCGTGAGAACCAGGGCGAGTAAGGTGGGCGGTACAGAGAGGGTGGGCGCTCCCCGTCATTCCAGTTAAAATAGGAAAAACGGTTATATTTTAGTATTCCAACCCCCCCACACCACCTGACGAGGCAACCCCTCCCCTCACTCCTCCGAAAAAAGATACCCTTATCACCGAGTATACTCTGTGCCCTTATTCTGCCCCTGTTGGAGTACTCGTAGCGCAAGGCGTCGAGAAAATCGAGAATATCCGGACTAAAGCACCGGGCGTAAATAATTACCAAGGAGGTATCTTTGTAAATGGCCCTACTTGTCTCGAAAGTCTTAACTTATCAACTGGTATCGCGAGGTTACTGCCCCCCTCTTGTCGTGTTATCGGTCGGGTGGGAGGAGCTATGCCAGGCAAAAAAGCTAGCCCATGTCAAAAAGGCCATCTAGGGAGGATACCTTCTGGCATGTTATCCGCGCCTTGCACGTAACTCCAGATAACCCATGTTTTCTGCCATACGTCACCTGACACTACTTCGACCCTGTTACTTTGCCGGTTTTTGGCTGATTATGCGGAGTTTAGTGCAAGGATTGAAGAACATGTAAGGAGGTACCCTTGGAAAAGGCAATTTGACTCTCACCTCTAGAATCATCAACTAGTTTGGCCTGGCTGGGCCGTCTGTTGGAAGGAGCTGTGCAAGGAAAGAAACCCAAAGTCAAGTGGGACATATTTAGAGGATACAACTCCGGATAAATCCCTATTTTCTGCAATAGCAGCCGTCTCACACCACTTAGACACAGTTACCATGCCAGGTGTAAGGGGATTAAGTGGAGTTTAGTACAAGGAGTGAATTACAAGCAATATTTTTAGGTAAGCAATTCTCAGCAATACGAGATACACACTGGGACGAAAGCTTATAATCTTGGCCTTCTTCTTCAAAAAATGATGTTTTTCTTTCTTCAGTAACTTTTCATTAATATGCCTTATTGTAATTTAATACTACCTATTACTGTTTATAGACATTTATATACTGTTTACAGACATAGTAAAAAAAAACTTACAATGAAGCAATTTTTAATTTGAAATTTCATCAACATAATGTAACACCTCAATTTGTACACTGCCAAGGGAAGTATTGTTTCGTCAAAACGTTTTTAATAAAGCAATGTCCAGTGAACTTTATCATATACAGTGGTGCAAAACCCCTAGGCTCAGTGAGTCATCCTCCATAAACAGTACATATTTGTTTAGATTACCCTCTCTTCCAAAAAATTAACATTATATTAAACTCATCATCACAACCCCCCTTTGTGCTCTCATAGCTCATTTTATGTTTGAGTCAACTTAAGTAAGGTATCATATGTTGAACAAAAATGCTGGTAAATTCACATTCTTTTGCATTTCTTTCCTCTGCTCTCCATGCTTTAGCTTTTTATTTAAGAGAATAATCACTGCTGTAAATTTTAAATAGTAATGTAAAAATGAAACTTTTTGAGGCAACTATATGAGGTTTTTTTCAGTATTCCCCTTAAAGACATCAGCCATGGGCCATTGCTCCATATTATACTTTTCCTTCACAATCCTCTCTAACATGTACATAATGAAAGCTCTTACTCATATTGCCTCAGTTAATTCAACCATTGTGTTTCTTATCTTTGGTAACTGATCATTCATTGCCTGATCATCCTTAAATCTCCAAATATCTGTGGACTCCGCAGTTCCGCTTACTTCATTAACATTTAATAAGGATTTTCTTGTTTTTTTCTATGCTTCCAGTAGCTCTGTACATACATGCACTCACTGTATTATACACTTACCTGTATTGTATGCATACCATTAGCCCCAAAGAGTAGGAAAATAACAGAAAGAAAATTTTATGCCATGTAAGTCTGATAATATGATTGAATTATCGTAGCTGTGGTACTTACCTGTATTGTGTTCATACCATTAGCCCCATTAGAGTTACACTTGAGTACAACAATACGAAAATTTTATGCCATGTAAGTCTGATAATAAGATGGAATTATCATAGCTGTGGTTACTCATCCTCTCTAATACAAACCTAACCAACCAGCCCTTATGGGCCACACACCTGTAAAACTACCTCAGGAGTTGATATGTTTCCATTCAAAATATAAACAGGGCTGAAAAGTCTCTGGACAAGCAGGTTTGGGTTGGCACTGAAGGTGGACAAAGCTCTAGAATCATTGTTATGGAGCCACGTCAAACCCTTGAAGTGATCTCTGTGATATCACCAGTAATCTCCAATGTGCAGCCAGAAAGCTTAAACTTATGCACGAAGAAGTAGGAGCAGAATGCAATGGAAATGCATACACTCCAATTAATTTTTTTAAACCTGTCACCTTACAACCCTGTCACAGTCAACTGCTAGCAAACATCTCCATTTTACTCACCAAAGACTTCAGTAGTAGTATTAAAAATGTTCAGGTAAGTATTGCATTAGTAAATGCTATAAAAGACCAATATTTGGTCTGCAAAAGGTCTGAGTTTGTCTGTATTTTAAGATACGAAAGAAAATGCTTGGGGAAATGGTTTAGGCTCAGGTCGACCTGAGCATGTATTCATGAGCATGCATATTCTGGCAGGGGGCTAGGTAGTGATAAGACAAGAGACAGGTAAATTATTGTAATTTTCATTTGAGGCGAATTACCATGGTAACTTAGAGTAATTTAAGGAAATTAACATAATTTCCTAGTATTTCAAATTTTCAGCAACTAATAGCTAATAACAGATTTAGTAGGAAAGACAATAGCAATGGTAGGGGAATATTGAAATTTAAATAATTATGTACTTAAGCTACATTAATGTACTCAAAATTTAAAAAAATATAAGTACAAATACAGCAGTACTTATGCAATTTGGCTTTGTTTTATCATGTTATGAGAAATTTTAGTTCAGCCAGTTCAAACATTGGCCCCACAATTCCACAAGTGAAAATATTCCACAAATAATTTGTATGCGACTTCATTTATAACTAAGCTGGTAAAAATATAAAACAACTTTCTTTAAACGAATGCTTGGAATATATCAATATGAAAAATATCTGAAATGCAGATGAAAATCACCAAAATTTATGTTGATTTTCAGGGGTTGTGGTAAATTATGAAAAATACCACGGCAATAAAAAAATTACCCTGCAAGTTTTCAGACCATCTCTAGATAAGAGCATGTAGTAAAGAAAACTTTAGAAAATGAAAGGCAGTTTTCCAGCAGAGGAGGGAGGATGTTTTTCAGAGGAAACCAGATCCCTATTTGAGTGTCTTGTGGAGGGCGCTTCGAGTACAGCACTCTGTCGGATGAGACGTTAAACTGCGGTATCCTTTTGTAAAGAGAAGGCTAATGCCGATGGCAGATTTCTCTCCACCCTTCCTCACTTACCTCCCTCCTTCCCTTACCAGTCCCCTATGGTGCTAATGACCTTAGTTGTCAGTCACCTCCCTAAATATCCAATCCAACCAATGAAAGGCAATTTTACTGCATAATCACCTTCCTTCACACCGTATCCAAATTTCCCATTGATTTTCTAATAAATGAGGATATCCTGAAAAGGAAGTCTGCCGCTCTTCTCTACCTCCATTATAAATTGGATGTTAGGATCTGGTTACTCATGTGCTGAAGAAATTACGTCAGCACATCAACTGGAAGAGACCAGATAAAAAATGAGTTGTCCACATATTATTATAAGGATTTTGTTCTCCCGAACCAAGTTTACCAATCGATTCAGATCCACCTGACATGATCAGCTCGGTATGGTAAATGCAATGGGCTAGTGGGATTGATCTGAGAAGCGGGCTGACTCGGCCTGCTTTCTCAGCAAGTCTGAGATTTCAGATTGACCTGAACCAGCAGGTCTGTGGTACTCCTCATTATTCTTTTGATTTTCATGGGGACACAAAAATAATAGTTATTATTCAAGGCGTGAGTTGATACCAGTTGTAAAAATAGAGTAGTCATGGGGAGTGAAGTGACATTGATGATATCGTAGCACATTGCACACTGAAAATTTATAACTCTGCACTTGTTTACACACCACGTCAATCGTGCTTCAACTGATAGATTGGATTGTTCACTATCGACATTTTCAGTCTGTGTTGGTAAATCAGGCGATCTGAATTGATTGCTTGGAATTTTCAGAACAGTTCGAGTTTAGATCTAGCTGTGAATGAATGGTAACCGTAATGCCACAGGCTCATTGAAGGGTCTAAAGAAGTGTTAAGAATCTCTCCTTTGTGACAAAATGAATGAGTAAAGTATGAGGCTGGATGACTCCAGTTTGTGATTGGCATACGTTATTTCTATATTATGCATAAGATCAAAGACTGGAGGTTGATTCCTTTTATTGGGTTTTCTGCCCCGTTGGTTCATGTTGAGGACAATATTTTGTCAGCTGTCCTGCTGGTTTCCTCAGGTACATGTAAACAGGTTACATGGACCTGAGGAAGCCAGCAGGACAGCCGGCGAAATATTGTCCTCAACATGAACCAACGCGGTGGAAAACCCGATAAAAGGAATCAACCTCCATCTAAGCCCCGCAGAAGCCTTCATCAGAAAGAGATCAGAGACTGTTTATGCCTTTCTAAGAGGTTGTCCAAACTCCCCCAAGAAGAAAGTAGCCATGGCCAGAGACAAAGGTGATACGATTTTCCATAAATCATAATAAAAGGAGAAAAAAATGCGTGATTATTTTTATTGTTATCTTAATTTTTTGATAAAAACACATTCCATGCATTTTTGTCCACAGTCAAACAAAGTTTAACACTTTTAACAATACCCAAGAGTGGGCATTCTTGTCTGAATATCAGACACATTAATGCCACATGCAAGACATATATTACAAGGAATTCACAACTGTCTGCAAACCAGTATGCATTCTTTGTACACATTTTCCCCTCCAAGTTAATGCTACCAATATAACTAACTGAAACCCACAATATAATACACTATTCAGTCAAATGACCAGAAATTTAACATTAATTTCTAAACTTAGAGAGTAAAATGAAGAAATATGCTATGTAAACCTCAACGATGAATGATACAGTCAAGTGATACCAGTTTAAGCCATTCAGCCATTGTGTGCAACAACTTTCCAAAAGAGCAAAGCTTTTTGTTTATTCTCTCATGAAATAAATCTAATAATGCACAAAAATGACAGTTGCTGCCTTTCAATGGTTACCATTGCCAAAGGCTCAATTTGAGCAAGGTTCAGAGAGAATATTCCTCCGAGGTTTTGCAGGCTGAATTCAACATAGCTTGTCTCAAATGAAGATCTCTGGTAAGCAAAAGCTAAAATAACATAAGGAGTTTGATCATTGAAAATTACTCCCATAATTTTGATGAATGGATAAATTTTTCAATGGCCTAAAGGGGTGCCAAGAATCTCTACTTTGTGACAAAAAGAATTTCCTATGCAAAAATAAAAATGACTGAGTTAAGTATGAGATTAAATATTTCAATGACTACAGTCTGTGCTTGGCATATGTTATTGCTATGTTATGTATAAGATCAGTGACTGTTCATGCCTTTCTAAACCTTAAGTTATGGAAGGAATCGAACACAGATTTAGGTTTTAGACTGCGTGAAAGAAATCTGTGAAGTTCTGCTTTCACCCAGCCCAAAGGCAAATTGTATCCTCATGAACTTTTAACTTAGTTTCAGCGAACAACTTAAATTCAAATGCAACGTTTGGAATCTGCTTCATCTGAAACACAGCCCCATGAAATAACACATGCAAAACCACAGTTTGACAGAAAGAAACTAAATCAGGTTTCATTAAAGGCAAAGCATATACTTATATTACCCATCAGAGTTCACTTCACTGTGGAATGGAGAAATGAAAAAGGTAAATGGACAAAAATATCAAACACCACCTCCATTTTGGTTTTGAAAGAAAACACAGCATAACACAAAGTTGCAATCAATTGTACAGCAAGAAACAAATGAGCAACCATATCAATTACAAGTGGCATGCTTCAATAGCAAATAAACCAATCTCATAAAGTTGATTGCTGCACAGAAAAAAGTAATATTTAATCAATACAATTAATCTACCTTAAATAATAAACCATCAGGAGACATCCCTTCTTCTTTCAATAGCAGTTTTGCAGAGACAAAAACACTTCCCAATTCATAAGACAAAAATGTTTAGAATAATCACTTTTTACGACCAAAAGGAAATAAAATAATTTTAGTGTGCCTCATACCAACAAGCATTTCCTCTTCCTTGACATTTCAGAAGCACTCACCATTGTCACTTCTGTACACAGTTTACAATAAGTTCAAAGAATTTTTCCAGGTTCCTTCTATGCACATGTACACAAACACATTCATACATCACACAGGAAGATATTCTCTCTTGATTAATTTTTTTTGGTCACACAACCAGTCTCCACTCGAATCAAATGTGAAGCATGAAATGAATGCTGGGAATCGAAGATTCCTCATGAAGATGATGAAAGGGTATGAGCGTTGATAAATGAACAATGAGAAAATACATCAATAGTACATGGGCACTGGCAGTGATGACATCCATTGGAAGAGCAGAGTTAGGAAAATACACTATGACAACAGCATGCCCTGAACAAAATCACATCGGTTTGAATACCTAACTAATATTCTTTGTTGATGAGAATGTTACAAAACAAAATTATGAAGTACATGAAGAATGTTTATACATCTGTTCCACTTTGTAGAAAAGTAATTTACATGTGTAGCATTTCATCAGTTGATCGACAAAATGAAATAGCCATAAGAGTTTGGAAAAAAGGATGGCATGTTATCTTTCCATAAGTATTTAACTAGTTGAAGTGAGTAGTACATATTATGATTGGCTGAGGTTGAAGAAGTTTCATAATTTCCCCTGATGCTAATGTGTTATTCATAAGTCAGGACGATACATTTCCCTCTGATAAGAAATAACATTTTTAGGCTTATAACTGGATGTGAATGGCAACAGCTATATCATGCAGTATATTTTTTCATGGTTCTATGTATGACTTGAGTACTTGAATGTGTCAACTTTGAAGCAAATTGTGAATAAAATTCATAAAAAAAACAAACATAAGCACTAAATGAAAACAGTAATATCATCCAGGTGAACGCTTAAATCCTACATTAATTACAGAATAAATCCAGAAACCTGAGCACATTTTGACACTTTGAACAAACTGAAATCATAGACGGACATATAACTACATATTTATGCAAATGATTCTGTATATGCTTATCACAAGTAAAACATATATGGTCATAAATATGATTATCAATAATTTGGTGTACCTTACAGAAGGAATGTACACTATAACAGAGTAAAAGCATACATGCATATTGGTAAAAACTAAAAATGTTCAAAAAGTGAAGACCATTGATTGTGAATCCTTGATAAGTACCCAACCAAAAGTAAAGAATGAATAGAGGTTATGATCAGTGGCAGTTCTTGTATGGTGCCTGTGTATGGATGCCTCTTGTAATGGTGACAGTTCCCAATGAGACTATTTTGAGCTATCAAGATGACATATTTTAAGAAGTTCCCCAGTTAAGTAATTTTTTGTGGATTAAAACAGATTACAGTGCCAAATAAATGATATTAATTAAGTTTGCACTCAGCTTCACCACTTATAAAAAAGATTTTGTAATTTCACAGGTAATATATGGCTACTGCAAAAAATTAACGAATAAAAGAATTTAAAAGTATACAGGCTGTTTTAATAACTAATATGAAGCATTGGGAAGATATAGTAGACAGCAGTACCTACTTATATTCCTCCATTATTATCGATCTGATAAAAACTGAGGCAGAAGAAAGAAATTCTGAAGCCCTAAGTATTACTATTGTATTCCAGATGCCCCACTCTCACCTGTTACCTTTCAATACACAGAGTTTGCAGTGATTCTAACTTTTTTATCAATCTGGAAATGTCACAGAAAATCATTCATAGGGCATTCAGCTTATCCAGTTCTAAGACTGGGCGAGTACAGCATTTTGAAGCAATTTTCAAAATACGTAAGCAAGGGAGATACATCATACCAATTTCTAAGTAAAAAAAAACAATGATTTTTTTAAATTTTGCTCCAAGATCTCTCAGTTAGAACTCACTTTGTGGTAATCTGGAACTGCCTCTCTTTATAAGGGCCTAAGAGCTTTCATTGTCACTCATGTTTCACTCAAGATATAAAGATGTACGCTAATGCAACACCAATAAATGCTGGTTTGAGTCATCGATGCATCCCAAACATTCTACTTTTATGGAATGTACTCCATTACCTACTTTCATCACCAATGGCATAGTCAGGTTTCCCATCATTACTTGGAACTTAATCCCTGCAATGATATGCCCAGATGCAGGTATAAAACCACTGGTATAGTAATTACTTTACTACTTTCCCAAACTGTTTGATGAATGTTGTATGCTGAGATAGACAGAAATTAGAATGTTTAGAATGAATTCTGCCCTTTAAAAAATATTTCCACTCAGAAAACACTCTAGAAACCCTAAGTGAATTATCAATTAATTTTTATAGTGAAGATAAACTTGAAATTTTTTTATCTATTCAATTACTCGAGCCATAAATGCCGAGGTTAATGCAGAGTCATCTGGTAACAGCATAATGGTGCATCATAATTAGCATATTTAAATTTTTATGATTTCATCTAGTGTCTTAACAGGGAGTTAAGAAATTAGGCTTTCAATTATGCTCACATTCATAATTTAAATCAATTTTTCTAGCACACAATAAATACTCTCTCGTACTTACTCAAACAACTTCAACTCCTTAACCATAATCTCAGTCTTTACCCATAATTTTACAAACCAGACGTTCATTCCAACTTAATTTCCAATCAAAGAACAAAACCTTTCACATCATTCCAGAAATACAGCCATTTTTTTTACTAAGTCACCCCCAATGAATGCTAAAATAGATTTCAATCACTTATAAAAATTCAAAACATAATGAAACACTTGCACAAATCTCACATGAATGCAAGGTCTCACGTTTGAGCTAGGTGAAAAACAAAGATAACTTATTTTCTACTAGGTAAATTAGGAAGTAAATACCAGCGTAGGCCTTATAGTTGCTTATCAATTACAAAAAACATGAAAAGTTGATTAAGTTGGCAAATG
Organism: Ceriagrion tenellum; assembly: GCA_963169105.1. NCBI lineage: Eukaryota > Metazoa > Arthropoda > Insecta > Odonata > Coenagrionidae > Ceriagrion > Ceriagrion tenellum. The sequence goes on from OY720637.1 coordinate 33,931,788, forward strand.
TACACAACCAAATCGGACAGAGAAATTCCTTTTTTTAGAATTGGAGTACCCTGAATCAAAACTTCATAGTAAAGAAAAATTACTACACATAGGAAAAACTAAAAATTCAACATCCACTGAAATCACTTAAAATGTGATTCACAGGCATTTTGATTTCAGATGAGAGAGAATGTAGTTACACATGGAACACGTTCCACACTCATCCCATCCAAGATTTAAATATTTGACTCTCAGGCAAACATGCACTCAGCAAACTATTTACACAGTTGATACCTCACAATTGGAGAATAGTCTTTCAGATTGCCTTTTTTTTAGCCTTTGTGTCTTCAACGGAGGACAAAAACCTTCCAAAGATTTGGAAAGTTAATTTATCTCTTGGTCAGCTCAAATAGCATTGCCTGCAATGAAGCATATTTTCAAAGTTAAATGTATCAATGATCAATGAATTAACAACAGAGGCAAATTTTTAAACTACATAATAGTTCCAATGCATATTAGTCACTGTTGATGTTAGGGGCAGTATTATAAAGGAAAAAAAACCATTCGCATTGACCAATCTAAATCCCTTGATATCAAGCCAAGGGCTTTAGCTAGTTTCACTTCCGTGCCCTGGTCAAAAAGAAAAAAAACTAATGATTCTCCCACTGTGGAATTCGGCACCCATGTGGACTTGCGAGTGACTCTTTTTGCTAGTTCTTTTTGCTTTCCAACATCCTCAATTTTCTGCATTGTTATTTTTTTGGAGCGCAAGCATTCAAACTGATTTTACCTCTACTTATAAAATAAACTAAACAATACATACACCGTGAGTATCTGGGTAGTGTTCTGGAGGAGAATTGGTTTAGTGGTAGGGACCTGAGATGCAGAACAGGGTGTCTACTGATATCCAATTTTCAAATTCCCTGACCTTCCCCTGACTTTTCCCTGATGGATTTACCAATATCCCTGACCGATCGTCAAAAGGTCACCTATTAATGGAATATTTTTTTCAGCTGAATTAAATTTTCTACGGCAGCTTTAAATTTTCTAAATTTTCTAATCATTGTCTCGTACTTTTTGGAACTGCAGGCATGTATTTACTATAAGCTAGTGTGCTCCAGCTACTTCTCGACCAGAGTTTCAGAAGTTAAAAAAAAATGAGAGATAAATTTTCCAAACAACATAGCCTCGGATTCCTTGAGATGAGCGTAATACATTGTGATCATTATTTTTAACACAACTAGGAAAATATCTCAATAAGGATATAAAAAAGGGATAAATTGTACGTCTGAATCATAATTAAATAACTAAGATTCACAACTGATTACTCCACGAACTGATGGTGCTTATTCCATGCATGTCAGCGATGGACGTTAGTTTTAGTTGGTGAAATAAAGGGTGGGAAAGACGCCAATAAACTTAATGGTAGAAAAATAATGAGGATTCCTATACCAGTTTCTCGCTGACTGTTATGAGAATTCCCTGACTTTTCCAGAAATTCAAAATTCCCTGACAATTCCAGGTTTTCCCAGTTTTCCCTGATGATCATCACCCTGTAGATTTGCCATGGCAAAAGAAGCATTTCCAAAGAGGAAGGAATTGATGAGGGGAGGTCTGATTAGAGACTTAAAGAAAAGGCTAGGGAAAACTCTAATTTGGAGTCAGGCACTGGTATGAGTTGGAGACTAGGTAATTGCAAAGGGAGAATATAAATAGACTTGAGATGTTTGAGATGTGGGTGTGGAGAAGGATGGAGAGGGTGAGTTGGGTGGCGAGAAGAATAAACGAGAAGGTATTAGATATGGTTGGAAAGGAGAGAAAGCTAGTATCCGAGGCTTGGAGGAGGCAGACGAGATGGATAGAATATGTATTGAAAGGAGAGGGAATGCTGAAGAGGGTAATATAAGAGAGAAGAAAATTGGGGAAGAAATAGTGTAAGGAAGAGTATAGGAATTCTCAAAGAAATAATAAGCCAAAGACAAAATATGGAATTAAAGAGGGATCTAAAACTGGGACATTCAAAGGAGTGAAAACCAATTAGGATAAATACTGTCCAAAAACCTACCAATCAACTGGTAGAATACATGAATGAATGAAATTTCAACTATAGAATCATCAGCATAACTGCCAATATCTGCTAATTCCATAATTTTAAGTACAAGGGTGTAGAGCACTGTAAGCTCGACCCTGAATTCTAACTGCTATCACTTTCTTACCGAGGACGCAGCGACAGCGGGACAAGCAAGGCTTCAGAAATGGATTTACACAGGCCTGTCAAATGGCATGAACTGCCACATTAAAATACGCGATTTCGAGCTTGCATAGCTTCGCCATGCCCGGGTTTTTCCTATGGCTTGAATACCCGACCTCTGTAGGGGGATGCCGTTTCCTCGGCATGAGGGGAGGCATGAACACATAAGTGCAGGGAATACAGGAATAGAGGAAGAAGGTCTCAATCCGCACACATAGACGCTTTCAGTCAGTGAAGTACCTCCGTGAATGTTAGAGTGTCTACGATATTCGCCATGGAAGACATTATAATGAAGTTAAAAGAATGGCAGTATATCCTGCGGCCAAAAAATAGCACAGTCGGAGAGTGACGACTTGCTTGAGTGGTGTAAAAAAACAGAAAATACCTTGCATCGGCTATCAAAGGTAGCTAAGCAGATAGGTACTTAGTGTTCCCGCAAGTAGTGCGCCATCAGAAAGAAATTTTAGTCGAGCGGGATTGTTTCTAGTCGCTGGACGAGTATCTCCCCAGAAAATGTAAATGATTAATTAATTTTAAATAATAATCTATGAAGAGTAAGTATTTCCAATAAGAGGAAAAATCATTCTATAGTGGTAAATCGTTAGGTTTATTTTAAACGTAAATTTCTTTTCTTCCAGGCAAATTGAATACATCAACACTGACACACCTGTATGATAAATTCATCTCAATCATTGTTCAGGGTAACTTGCATAAAGCTATTGATGGACGAAAGTTCCCATTTTTAGACGACGATGGCTTTTATGGAAGAAAAATTCTGGGATAATCCTTTTTAGTCAATTCTGGATCTCTTTTGTTTAGAATTTTATACTTTGAAGGTGTCAATTTTTTCCTAAATATATTTAATTGTACATAAAAATTGCTAAAAACTGGTATAGCATTTTCTGTCTTATCTATACATGGAGTAAAACTCTTCACTGCACTCAAACCAATAGTTCGAACAAAGGACACGTGGGTTGTTGCGGTAATTCATCGTCTCGGTTCTGAAGCCACCGTGCTCAGTCGAGACTCGAGGGGTTCGCCCGTGAATTGTGACGTAGAATGAGTTTTTCGAGTACTTGGCGGAGGAGGATCGAGCTAGCCAAACAAGCTTGGCCTAGGCTTGGGTCAAATCTGCCTGGCTCGCTTGGCTCGCTAAGGCGAGCGAGTTCGAGTGAGCTTTTTGACACTTTTGCAGGGCTCTACAAGGGTGGTCATTGTCAGATACATTAATTTTTGCTTGTTTTCTGAACATACTTGAAGTGTGAACATCCTTGAAGGGCTACTTGTAAGATGTAATTTTCAAAGATTAATATTATTTATTTTTTGTCAAATATAAAATCATACTATGCAAAAACAGTAGTACTGATTATGCCAACACAAATAGGGTCAAATCACACAATTGAGAACTGTTATGAGCAAGCAAACAAAATGTTAATTTAAAGAAGTTGAGGTTTATGGATAAATTATAATAACTATAAGCAGAGAAATAACAATTGCTTTGGACTTTCAATGGAATACTCACCTAAGACAATAAATAAGAATTGGATCCTAAGGTAAATCAGACAAACTCTCGATAAAGAGGGTTTACTCCCTTGATTGGTAATGGATGAGCTTCTGTGTTAAACACCCAGTCGTCAAAGGAAATCAAGCTATCATCACTGAAGAGCAGGTACAAGTACTGAAAAGAAAAGTTGGTTATCAATACATGTATTCATCTGAGTGGGTGTATATATACTGCAAGCCTACCTGTGAGAATTGCATTAACAGAAAATTATATTAGTAGACAACTTTTTAGGCCAATGCTAGGCAACAGGGGTACATATATATTCTATAATGTACTATCACAAAAATTTTAGAAAAATGCACTCAACTTACAGTTTTCAGAAATTGAAATGTGCACTATCAGTTCACACCTATGAGCATATGAAATATGATGGAGATAAATTTGCAAGAAGGAAACGAAGGGCTAGGGGATGGGATTTTTAATCTCTTACTGGTATGCAAGAGTTTCAGGCGTAACTTGGTGGAAATATTCAATATCCATACTGGTAAGAATGAAAGACAATAGTAAATTTCCACTCTGTTTAATAAGTACGGACCATGTTCTCGACACTTTATGCCATTCTCAAGGTATAAAAATTAAATTTCCAGTTATATATATATACCCATTAACAAAACACAAATAGGTGGGGGATGAGGACGGAGGGCGAAATGGGAGGGTAGGTTCTGTGTCCCTTTCCCCCTTCTCCCCTCCTCCCCCCCCCCCACCTATCTGTGTTTTGTTAATGGGTATATATATAACTGGAAATTTGATTTTTGTACCTTAAGAATGACATAAAGTGTCGAAAACATGGTCAGTACTTATTAAAAAGGTGTGGAAATTTACTACTATCTTTTCATTCTTACCAGTATGGATCACTTACTGGTGTAAAAAGTAGAAACATATGAGGTAAACTGAATAACTGAAGAGTGGTGAGACCAGAGATGGGCACCAGGGTAAACTCAAAATTACTACAGTAAATTTTGTAACCTACTGTGGCACATTTCATAATTTACTCCGCCCCTGGAAATTACCACAGTCTTTGGTAAAAGTCAACTAAATTTCAGATATTTTTTAACACTCATATACTCCAAACATAAAATTTTAACCCTTTCGCGCCGGACTCCTTCACGGAAAGATGGTTTTGGCTGTACGAATGCTTATAGCATTTTTTTCTTCGCCCTGTACGGAGCTCTCTCGCGGCAAGAAATCGTCCAGGTAGTCGCTTCCTACGCTTAATGACCTTGCCTAGCGGGGTGCCGGACCTTTTTCTCGGCAACTGACCAGATATAATCCTCGCCCCTTTTCTCGAAGGTAGCCCATCGCGGTGTATTTATGCGGTCAGAATAGTGTTACTAAGGTGATTTAAATTTTTTTAAAATGTTGATTTTGCAGGGAATGTCAGTACACCAATGTATACCTTTCATTTTGCACTGCCTTTAGAAATTTTAAACGAAGTTCTACGGTTATTTTTACGGTTTTCAGCATAAGCGCATTGTATCAAAGACCAACAAATACTTCAAGGGGAATGACAACTTTCAATACACGTCGCATATTCCTAGGTATTTGCACTTTCAGATATTCACATTTTAGATCCTTGATGGCCAAATCCACTCTCTCATCACTCGCATCTGCCCTCTACGAGCATTCTTAAAATATGAGATTCATTCATTCGATATAATTCCAAGAAATATTGTAATTCCACTGAAACATCATTTGAAAAGAAATCCTTGCAGGAGCAAGGGAAATGCGTACAGGACGTTAACGCCTCAATTTGAATACACGCCAAGAAAAATTTTGAAAAGATAATGAGTTATTCCAAGAAGAGTGAGGTTATATTCTCCCAAATATTTCAGTCTTGCCCCAATATTTTCTTGGATATGCCAGTTGGGAGGTAATATGTTTTTCCAAGAAAACATTAGTGCACTAATGTGTTCCTATGGAAGCCTGGGTGGTGCACAGGCCAGACCACCTCCTTAATGGATCCTGACCGGAGAACCAGGATATGAGAGTAATTACCTGGGTGGAGCAGTTCTCTATCTAGTCATTGTATGGGCTGCTTCGCACAGCATGTGTCTACAGAAACCATCCCTTATATAGGAAGCGGATTGCGTACAGAACGGTAACGACTACATTTGAATACAAACCAAGAAAACTTTTGAAAAGAAAATGAGTTATTCCGAGAAGAGTGAGGTTATCTTCTTCCAAATATTTCAGTAAAAGCCTACTTGCGCCAATCTACTCTTGGATGTCCCGATTGGGCAGTAATATGTTTTTCCAAGAAAATAATAATGCATTAATGTGCTCAGATGAAAGCATGGTATGGGCTAATACGTACAGCATGTGTCGACCGAAACCATCCCTTATTTTGTACCGTAAATTATAAATTTTGAGAATACGCATTTATTTGCGTTTATTGCGAAATGCATTTATAATGCATTTGTATTTATGTGGAGAGATTTTTGAAAAATGGTAACTGTAATCTTGGCTCACGGCAAAGAACTTCATGCTTCAAAGAGAATTTGCTTGTATGATTCAACTATTACAGTTTAACATCTAACCTTAACGTCTCCAAAATTTTACCAAGGTGGTGATGAACTCCGTTAATATAAACGATAGAATTCCGTTTAAAATTTTGAACCGAACAGAAGAACATCGAGAATGTAATTCTTAGCATTGATTTCCAATAAATTCAACAAATACGTTTTTAGTTATTCCAACGTATAAAATAATAGTTGACCGTGGGGACCTTCCTTGAGGGGGACATTTAGTGCGGGAAAGGGCTGAGATAATCCCCTCATGGACAATGAGAAAGGGCCGGACCTCTAGCGCGTGGAGTCTCTAATGACGCTTGGGACCCTTTTGGCGTGCTTGACCGCAAAGCCGTGTATACACGGCCTTCGGCCTTTAGCGAAGAAAAATTCAAGCCTTGTATACACGGCCTTCATCCTTTAGCGAAGAAAAATTCAAGCCGTGTATACACGGCCTTCGTAGGGAAAGGGTTAAGCCACGTCTATATACATTTCATTCAGGCTTAATTATAAATAATAATAATAATAACTCAGACTCGGAAGGGAACATTACCAAAGTAACATATAATAATAATAATAAAGCATCTTTATTGAGGTGAGATTGAGACTAAGGCAGTCCCTTCTTCCATCTAACCCCTTATCAGATAAATACAAGAAATAAGTGTGAAGAAAGATAAAGAAGAAAGAACACTTGAGAGAAAAATGTAAGAAAGAGATATCCTTGACGAAAAAACCCACTGCAGGAAAACACCCACACATAAAGGGGAGAATGAAAAACCAGTGAAAACCTACAGACACTAGGCTAATGTAACACTAACAAAAAAAAACAATGTATGAAATACACATGAATGATAATAATAACGACAAGGGTCAATTACACATAATTTCAAAGTTAAAATAACTAAATAAAGGAACATACAAATTACTTGTGGAATAGTTGTGCAATTTTTACTTCTAGAATATTTGTGAGACTATCGTTTGAGCGGTTTGTACAAAACTTCCCCATTCCATGACAAAATAAAGCCAAATTGTGCATGGCCTGCCTTATTGTTTTTACATTTTCTTTAATTTTAATACATTAATGTAGCAATAATAATGGTCTAAAATTTTCACTCTTTAATTTATCGGTAATAAACAACTACTTATCAATTCGTTTCCATTAAGCAGTACAATCATTAATAACTGGAAATACAAGCTAATGTAAAAAATATAAAAATGGAATATGGAATTTCCAATCATGGCATTGACAAACAATGTGGTATGAAGTCACTTGCATGGGTGCATATACACCATGGGTTGAAATTTTCCATAAAAAATCATTTGACTTGACCCGGATTCGAACCCGGATTCCCAACTGACCGGCCATTGGGAATTCAAATCCCAGGAAAGTCAAATGATTTTTTCACAGCGAATTTCAACCCAGGAATGTGGAAGTCTGAGAAAGACACAGAAAGGGCAATAGGAAAGTGCAATGATCCATGAAAGTATATTCTCACTGGCAGATCACCATGTAAACAAATTGAATTAGATCATGCAAAGATGGGCCGGCAAAAATATGAGGAAAGGAGATAAAATTTCCATATACTAAAACAAACTAAAAAAAAGGATGGAATATGAACGCGCTGGAGCTCCCAAACTCAAACCACTGAAAATATACTTTCATTAACACTCCTGCACAGACATAATTGGAGACAGGAGCAGAACCAGTTGCCCGACACACCTTTTCCAAAAATTATCTTTAAACTATTAAGAATCCAAATACTGAAAAATGATGAAATTTCCTCAACATTAAATAATTTCAATAAATCACCAACAAGTCTAATTTCTGTCAGAGTTATTCATTTACCTTCAATGTCTCAGCCAAGAAGAAGCTTTGCTGAACATCATCCTTTTGGGGATCATCCAGGTAGACATTTTTAATTCCACTGTAACCACCACTCACTCTGCAATGCTTCTCTATGGCCTAGAAAAGACAGACACCAAAGTTACAATAATGACTTTTAAGTTAATCCTCTAAGTGCTGACTGCTGCCAGTGGCACCGGCAAGATATGCAGAGGATAATTTATCGAAATGTATCATTCTAGAAAAAAAATATTATAAATTTATTGCTTAAAATATCCACATGCAGTTTTTTATTGTTAAAATTGAATTAGGTAATATTCATAAAAGACTTAAATCATCTAAAAAATAATTGTAATTATATTAGTGTATTAAAGTTGAACAATATTTGTGCATGAGCATATACATATGCCTGCCGCACTAAGAGGGTAAATGAATAAATTATTCCTCAACTGAAAATGTGATTGGCATCTTAATAGGATACCATTGAGGTATATGGAGAGGGCATAATGTCATTAAACTGTCGCTTGAAAACAATAATAACAACCATAATGGTTATCCCTGATCTTTCCTTTATTTCCCTTTGAAAACCAAGATGGGATGGACTAACAAGCATATGTATAGCAAGAATCTCCACCATCCGTAAAATTGAAGGCAAGTGAATCTAGAAACAAATATTGGCTAATTATAGATAAGGATTCAACTTGATTTTACCATAGTTTTCACTGGGGATGTGGATTATAATGATCATAATAATTATTATAATATATTCTACAGTTAAAGGTAGGTTTTGTTGAGTGCCAGAGAATATCCTCCCGGTCTTTTACACATTCAGGGGCCTATTCCCTCTATCAAACTCTTCAGCAACGAATCGACCTTTATTACAACATTCATCCATCTACCCTGCCTATCCCGGATTTCATTCAAAAGTTTCCTTTCCTCGCCCACCATCTCAAGCACTTCCTCGTTAGTCTTCCTCTCCGTCTATCTCACCCTCTCCATCCTTCTCCACACCCACATCTCAAATGCCTGCAGCCTATTCTCATCCTCCTTTCTGAGGGTCCACGTTTCTGCCCCGTACAACACCAAGCTCCATATCAAGCTCTTTACCAGCCGATTCTTAACATCCTTACCCAATATCCTTGTCATCAGCTTGCTTCTATCACTAAACACCTCCATAGCTAGCGCCATTCTCCTCCATGTCTTGCTACTATGCCCATTTTCCTCTAGCATACTAACTAAGTAATTGAACTGTCCTACTTACTCTAGTTTAGTAGTAGTCTAATGTCCTCCAACTTTAATCACAAGCTTCGCTTTCTTTGTCTTAGAGCAGGGGTGGCCAACCCGCGGCCCCACCTTGAACATTTTTCTGGCCCTCAAGATTCATCGCACTTTAGTACAATAACTTTAACACAATAATAATAACTCATTATATTTCAATTATTCACTCCAAAATAATGTCTATAGTGGGTCTAAATCTAATATGGAGATAAATAATTTTATATGCGGCCCGCGGAGTTATGATGAATGTGGCCCGCGGAGTTATGATGAATTTGGCCCGCATATAAACTATATAGATATTTCCCCAAATATAAATACAAAATTTCCGTGTATAATTCTGTGACACTCCAGAAGTTATTATTTAATTCTAAGGATGAATTTGACATGAATGATAAAAGTGGGGTATATTTACTCAAATGTGATACTCCTGAATGTAACTCTTTTTATGTTGGTCAAACTGGACGAAGATTGAATATAAGAATATTGGAACATTTTAAATCCAGTGTCAATGGTGACAAAAAGTCAAAGTTTGCAGAGCATATAATTGATGAGGGTCACAGATCCAATTTACCCCTAAGCTGTTAAACGTTTGTGACAAGGGGGGGAAGTTGGACTTCCTTGAAAATTTTGAAATCCCGTCATATCACAATGTGAAACATATCATGGCGAAAAACTACTCAATGACATAATCCCTTCAACCGCCTCACCCTTGTTCTTTGTGCCAGTACCTTAAAAGCTCATTATAATTTTCCTGTATTCCCAAGGACTACAACCTTGTCATGGTCGAAGAGCTTGTGAGCTATCATGACCCCTTGAGCTGAACTGGCAGGAGCTCTATAGTATACCAGAGGTCACCAAACCTTTTGCTCAGTCGGCCGGATAACTGACAAAATGACGAGCGCAGCCCCATAATCATTATATACAATACTTGCAAGCCAGAACAAAAACTCTGGGAAAAAAGATGAAAAACTAAGTTCAGTATTCTGTGTTAAAAATGGGTGAGTGGCATCAAATGCACAAAAACAAGGACAGCCAACATATTTATTAACTAAAAAACTCTCGATACAATTATTTAAAATTGGAAATAGTAATTTTAAAGCAAATAGCAGCAGTCAGAAGGCCTACACACGTGTGAAGATCTCCTAGTATTGTAACATAATATTAAATTAAACCTCTATCACAATGTCTCATTTCCATACGTTTTATCAAGCAAATTTGAGTACTAGCAGTGGGCCTGATCCGGCCCGAAGGCCGTAGTTTGGTGACCCCTGTAGTATACCAAAGCAAAATTCATAGGCTTTCTTTATAACAATTTTATTAGGATTTAGACTGAATGAATTGTATAAATATCATTAATACATGCACTAACAATTACACTGCATCCTTTTTTGGGCTATTTTTCCAAACTGATATCATACTACGGTTTTGTTTTTGCAATGATAGATTCAATGATAGAAACAACAAAGAAAAGGCATTCACTGTAGGTAACTCTAAATTTTTTTAAACCATCCATGCTCATAGAAGCCTCACAACCAACTCACCTCTACTGCTTCCCAGCCCCAATCTCGGTACTTCTGGTCTTTAGTAAGCCTCCACATGACGAAATATGATTCAATGACCTCTGGTCTTAGAATGTAGTACTTTTCATTGGTCTTCATTGCCTTGGCCTCCAGGGCTTCAGTGAATCTAAATGATTCTGGTCCAAGTTTTGTGGCAGTACGATCATAAGATTCATGGCAGGTATTGGTGATTCCCTTCGCAATGTCCATGTATCTTTCTGAAACTTCATTCTTCAAAGCATGAGCTCCAAGACCCAGCAATCCACCTGAAAATGAACCATAAATGATGCAGAATCAAAAAACTTCAAAGACTCGGAAAGATGTGGAGAACCTTTCAGCCATTTCACAGAGCATAAGAATGTGCATTTACTGGTTTCCTCTACTTCTACACTCGTGATGAGTTCTTGCATTAATTCTGTTTTTCTCTCAGCATATTTGATCTGATTGCCAGCTCTTGCAGCAATGCAGTACATGATGGACTAAGAGCATTTCATTCACTGGATATATTAGAGATTTCAATGGTTGAATGTTCGATTTATTTTGTTAAATGGAAGATATTTCTTAAACCTTACTGCGTATTAAAATGAAGACCCAGGGGAGTACAAGGCTCAATTCTTAATTCAGTGCTAAATTATTTTCAGAAAAATGATAGTCACTAAATGTGATCACCATTTTACACCTCTAATGGACTTGAGCATACAGGCTACCTCTCCCATCATCCAGCCACTACCTGATCATTAAATCAGTCCATTCTTCCAAAATTCTGGGCATTAAGAGGGGTAAGCTGTACTTTTACTAAGGATGAGTCGAATCTAAATGTCGATTCTCGATTCCACCGATTCTCAGGATTAGAATCAATATCGAGAATCAATCGCCTAAAATCAATTCAGATTCCATCGATTCCAGATAGATAAATATTCAAATCAAATTTCATTTATCACATAATATTTGTCTCAGTAATTTTGGGTGTAGGCTATCAATTTGTACTATTTATCTACCTCAATAAGCTGAGGATATATTTGCTATTTGTTAATATATATACTTTTTGAGCGACTTGATTGTCTTTTTTATTTTATTTCAGCCAATACTTGAATTTAAATAATAGTCGTACCCTCCTGGTACATCAATATCCCACCTGTTACTAGGAATAAGAATTGATGGAATCAGAATCGAGAATCGATTTGAAAGAATCAAAATCCGAATTGAGAAAAAGTGGAATTGACTCATCCATAATTTTTACAGTTATAAAGTCACTTGCCAAAAGGCATTCAGTCAACAGTGGTGAAAGGAGCAAAATAAACGATTCATTTGAAGCATTTGAATCATTGGAAACAACAGTATGCTTAGCAATAGCAACAATTTTGTAATAATCCAGTCGTTTTCTTTGATTTTTAATATGTATCAAAATTTGATTTCCCCTTTTTCAAGAGTCTAGGAAATTTGAAAAAATACAGGCAAAAATTATCCCATGATTATTGCCGGATTATTAAAGTAACAGGCTGAGAAATTCAAAAATTTTTTGGACCGAAATCAGACATTGAAAATTCTTATGAGAATTATTAGAAGCAATTGGTTGAAATTATGATGAATTTGATTAATTTCCTTAGGGGCCATTCAACAACCACGGTTGGTCACGATGGGGGGAGGTGGAGGGTCTGGCAGCGTACCATGTGGCCGATTTGGATGAACAAAAACCCGATGACGAATGCTGATTTTCACTCGGTAGTCTTACCGTTATTTTAAGTAATACACAATCCTTGAACATTTCAGCTTCATTTTCTTTGTTCTTCCTCATTTTTCAGCAGAGTTAGAGGTGAAAATATTTAAAAATAGAGAAAAGGAGAATTTTTGTATATGACCACGTGACCCCCTGGGGGGGAGGGTCAAGACCATGGCCACATCTGGTTACAAGGGGGGCGGGGTCGAACAATGGTCTAAAATTGGCCACGTAGTTGTTGAATGGCCCCTTAAGGAATTCTAGGTAACCCACAAGGTTTTTCCAATGTTGTTGTTTTTTCCAATAGTATAAAATTGCGAGGATTAATCAAAAGTTATGAAAAACTGAGGTCAAAATTAAAACCAGAGTGGAATACAATAAAAAAGTTAAATTACCAGAGAAGCATGCCAAGTGATCCATCTTGTGCTCCAACCTGTCGAATTTCATGTCCGAGAAGTACATGAGTTTACTCCTCTGTGACACCTGCAGCATATGTTGAATTAAGCGTGCCAATGCTTCATCATACATCTCACGGGCTTCCTGGTCCTCCTTGCCTGATTGTAGCCATGCCTTCAGGAGGTATTCATAAAAACTGTCTCCAAGGGCTCCAATAGACATGTGATCTACAATAGATGTTTGTCAATATAAGTAATGCGATAATAATATTGGGCTCACTTTATGCATCATTAAGTATTTTACAAGTGTTGGAGTCTGCTGTACTTATGGTGGCCATTGATAAGTTATAAATCATCAGTATGATTTGCAAAGGCAGAGCTTTCACATGGTTGTATTGGCTACTTCATCTAGCAATTAAAATTAACTAGACATCATAGAACTAGAACTAAAAGTCATACAGAGAAACTCCACCAAATATGGGAGTTACACTCTGCAATTGTATGAATCCACATTGAAGGAATCATTTAAAGGACTTTAAGGAAATATGAGCATTCCAACATGTATAAAATTAAGGGTGGTTTCATTACAACTATAATTCATTCCTTTCAAAAAAGATTGCCTAATAATTATAGCAGTATCTTACATTAGACAAAAAATATCTGTAACTACATAGCAAGTACCATGACAAATTCCTGATTTATTTTAATTTTATTCTAGACTCTCATCTCAAATAGAGGAACTTAAAAAGAGAAGTTCAGCTGCATCATTTATACAGCAGATCTAAATGAAAATTCGTTATGAAACAGGGAAAGCAGAAGAAAAAACTTGTTTTCATGTCATATGATTCACTGCCAAAGAAAATCAACCCTTATACAAGGATTTCATGTATTTTTAAGTTCTTTGGAGATAACTCAAGGTCATACAACCACAAGCTGCTTAGTGTACATCACTTCAAATGATGAACACCTAATTGAATTTTACACTGGCATTTCTGGGTGTGACTATACTAGTCACCTAATCAGAGCACTTTCATTTCAGTAACCAATATGAAGTGAGCATAACCAGGGTTGGACCTATTACCCCAAAAATCTAGCAATGCAGCGACGATGGGGGGTCAAGAGGTCTGACTGGAGATAAAAATTCAGAAAAGTATTTTTTACAGTAATCTTGAACATAAACTGGAGCTAAAATCTATCCTAGAACATAAGTTAATGCATATAAAGAACATATGTATAGGCATATAAAACAGCATTTACAGAGGGAGTGTAATTTTCTATGCATGACAGGCTACTCACTTTGACCCCACTTTCCAGTTTTAGGATTGAGGTAGTTGGGATAGAGTCCTCTAGGCTTTTCCATTCCCCTAAGGACTTGTCGAATATGTTCCACTTTCTGCCTATAGATGGGATTCCCAGTGACATCTGAAAGGTATGTAAACTCCAAATGCAGAGTTCCAAATTCAGAGAGGATACTTGCTCCACCACTAGCCCATCCATAGTTTTTGCTAGCCTGCAACAAAATATATAGAGGGTCAGATGCCATTTCTTAGATACAAAAATTTCAACACAGGTAATCCGAAACACAAGCTAGAAAATTAGCAAGATAAAAACCAGCTTCTGAAGATAAGAACTGTACAATAGAGTAAGAAGTCTTAGGCACATTTGTTATTTCCAACAATAGAAAGATAAATCGCTTTATTTTTAAATAATACACAAAAAAATTTACTTACCCCTGTCCGTACATTAACAAGGGCATATGGAATCCCAGTTGGAGTCTTAAATGCAGGAAGTAGTTTCTCAGCTACATGCTCAGCCTTATCTCTGAACATCACATCTCCAGTGAGGGCATAGCACGAGAGAAGCCCACCGACAAAGCGAATGTTGGTTTCAAACACCGACAAGTCAGCATTCTGTGAGGGTAAAATTAAAATTTTATCAAAGGTCTGAACTAATGAAATTTTAAAGATATCAAAAAAGAGCATTCAACAATAAAAGGTGATCAGCTTGAAAGGATATCCTTGTTTCTTTTATTATCATATGAACTATGGGGTAAATGGAATAACTTTCAAATGTTTAAATACAAACTTATTTCTCCTATAAAAAATGCAATTCTAAGGAAATAAGCAACTGGAATCATGCCCATAATCAATTTTCCATTGACACACGGAGTTAAATTTAATTGTACCTTGGAAACCAAAGGAGACAATTAACGTTTAGGGAAGGCTTTCAGATAATCTCAATATAACCAAAGATTAAAATTAAATTTACTAGAAAAACGTTTCGTCCATTTTTTTGCAGCCACATTGAAACTGTTGATATTTCACTTTTTTAGTTTTAGTGCTAATTTAAAAGTAAAATATTATGTGGTATTGCTCACCAATGGAATCCAAAATTTATTCGACCTGAAAATATCTAAGGTATTTTGGTGGTCTTTTAAAGAACTCACAAAAGGTTTTGTTTTAATTTTAACAATTAGAGGGGTAACCCCAACACAAACCTGTTCTGAAGGCTTTTGCAAGGAATTTCATTATGGCTAGTGTTCAATAATTTTGCCATACATGAGAGAGAGGTTTCACTTAGTAAATAACCAACAGAGTACGGTTAATTGCATACAACTCCAGGTATCCAAAATGAAGGGATATGTATTTTTTTAGTTTCTAGGACACTTTAGCTCATTAATGTTCAAAAGTACCTTTTCCTACTCCAGGGACATGACTTTTAACATTTTATTCCTTTGTTTCTCTATAGTTTAACAAAATATGAGATTTTCATCCTCAACTTCAGGACTGAGAAAATTTCTCAAAGAACCTCTCATAATCTGAAATGAATAACTTTGTAAATTTCACATAGGGGCAAATTTACAAAGTTATTCATTTCAACATGAAGCAATTTCACCAAGTCATGCCGCAAACCATTCAATCTCTAATAATCTGTTTGAATTATCTAAATTTGTGCCGAGTACATGCAAAGTTGTAACAAGAAGCAATTCTTCATCAAAAGTCATCGTACAACGTCATTTAGCAATTCATTTATAATCATCTCCTGTAAATTGTGGAACACATTAACATCCAAAGTCTTAAATTTAAAGTGAAATGAGAATATTAAATTTTTAATACATATATGATTATTTCCTTGAACTGTAACAAAATTATTCTGAATCTATGTATTCATTTCCACAATGTATTAATTTGTTAATGAAAATCTTGGTACCTTTCATTCATATTGTCTCATAAATGTATGTTATAATACTTATCACATTAGTTGTATTATTTTTTTAAAACCCGGTATCATTCAATTTATGCTTCATGATATTTTTGCTCTCAAGGGCATGTACCCAGAGCGATTAAATACATAAATATTTGTAATGTATTGTATTGTATTATCTAGCTCAATCCATAAGCTGCTCTGATTGCCAAACAGCCATCAAAATTGCATTTTAGGCTCACAAACTACAATCAAACTGTAAGCTCACCATGTTGTTCAGATCTAAATTGTTGGCAATCCACTCTCTCCCCTGGTTGAACTCTTCTTCCATTCCCATGATGTACAGAGTGTCAAGTCCATCGACTATGGTGGCTCCTAATGCGGCAGATCCAAAGATGCTGGCACTGTGTCCCCTCCGGCTCAGCGGCCTCAGCTCATTTTTGCCCCACGCATAGCGCACATAGTTGTCCCAAGCATGCTTCATCATCTGAAAAAAAACATTGCACACACTTATTAAATGTTCTTGATTTCAAATACCATTATTATGGCCCTGGGCCAGCAGTGCTTTGACTGATAGATGGCAATCCAAGGTTGTTCTATTATCAAGGAACACACAAATTATTTAAAAAAATCATTTTATCAAGGAACACACAAATTATCAAAGGCCATTTTTTAGGCAGAAGCAGAAAATCACACAATTTGATGTACAGAAATCACAAGAATGCAGGCACAGAGGCAGAGATCAGAGGAGAGGCTAGTTTCTCATCTGCTGCTCATGCAGTTACCTATGTATTCTAGCAATCTGGACACAGGTTCAGTGCACATCTGAACATACATTAGATACTGCAATGAAGTCCTAATGAAAAAAGGCCTTAAGAAATTTTGAACTGGCATATTTATTATTCCAAAATTCCACTTCAACAAAAGACCAATGTGGAATTTTCTTTCATAATTTCTCTTCAAACTTTGGGAACACTTGAATTTAAATGAGTTAGGATCAACAAACTCAAACATAAACTTGGTACGGAGGCCAGATGTCCTTCGACCTGACGAAGCCAGCTGGAAGGCAGACGAAACTGTTGTCCCCCAAAAATGGATCGACGCGGCAAAAACCCGGAGAGAATACGGTCAAACATAAACTTGATTGCTAAAATAATTTCAATGAAACATTGTAGTCTACCGATATTTCTTAAATTTTTCGCCAAGATCATAACTTGATATACATAACTGGAACTGAATGGTAATCTTGCTGCACTACAGGCAATATTTTTGCCCATATTTATAAATGTGGGCACTCTTTAAACATGGGGAATCACAGTGAAACAGACAATTTTTGAACAATTGGAATGGAATTTCCAGCCAACCCACTCCTCCTTACCCCATCCTCCATTAGGATGGATTTCCATCTACACCGTAAACATATAATTTTGTAGAAAGAATTATGTATGTAACATGATGTTAAGTACATACATGCAAGTATCAGTCCCCGTGTTCAAAAAGTAGGAGAAGGAAGTGGAAAGTGCGTGAGTATAAAGGGAAGACAAAAAAAGCAGCACTCGGCATGGTAGGAGAGGAAAGCAGGCAACTGGAGGAGATTGAAGGAGATAAGAGAGCTGGCAGGCACATAAGCAGTGGAGGCATGTGGATTGTTGAAGAGTGACTGCTTTTAAGATTGACAAGCAAAATAGAAGGGGTTCATTAATTACTGGCCTAACCAGTAGGCTGCTATGAACTAAAAATAAATTTTTTCCACATTTCCATATAGAAAAGATCCGGTTGGACTGGGCCAGCCCCCGGCAACTCCCTATCCTTACCGTATTGGCTCCGCTCACCCTATTTGTTTATATAATAATTAGGAACCTAATCAGTGTACTATTTTACATATTGCAATGTGGATGATATTAGAAAAGACTATTTCAGGATTCGCCTTATGGAATGGTTTGCAGCCTATGCAGGGTTAGTTCCTCCTTTGTGTTTTGTTTGTGAATGCATGTACTGACCTGAGGTGTAACAGCAGAGGTCAATCAGGTTTCTGGGTGGGGCAAGTAATTATTGTAGCATTTAAACGTTACTAGCATTTGCGTGATGGCCTGAGAATACACCTTAACATTGTGTTGGTGAAGAATATGGTACGCCTAAATAGCCGTAAAACATGGCTGAATGCAGTTACGATTCAATTTCTATGCAATTCCAGATAGGAAGCTTTTTCTCCTCTTGTTCCTTGGTCTTTCTGCTGAAATTCGTTATCAGGTCCTATTTCTCATATTTAGTGTCGTTGCATTTATTTAAAAACTTTAACTTTGCTCTACACATTAGAAATCGTATCCCTTAACGTCGCGAAATTAGGAGAGTTGGGAATCCGAAGCAACTTTCTGCAGGGCGAATGAATGGTTAGCGCTCGACGGCCGACGTGAGAACTAATCGGACAGTAAGGGAACCTGCTTCTAGCTGCAGACGCCGAGGGCTGGACTGGGCTGTAGAAACATATGAGTTGGTTCGAGCGACTTTCGTTCATAAACAGAGTCGCGTGAAACTTTGAACTCGTGTTTTCAATTTTTCGACGAAATTTTTACAACATATTATTCTTGCATCATTTATATAACTACATTTATGGTTATACTAGAGGTGGTTAGGTCCCTGAAAGTGTGGAAAACCGAGAGGCTGATTCTCTGACTTTCATCAAAACCTACCTTCACTGGTAGAATAATTATTGAAAATATGTATGGTTATTTGAGAGTATAAAAAGATGGACTTTAGGAGAGTGAGATCCAAGAACTTTTTTTTCGACATTTTGAAGAGTTAGAAATATGAGCACTTAATGACCCATGATTACCGCTCTAACCACCTTAAGATTTTTTTTCAGAGTATTATACAGGTTAGGGTAGGTTTTTTTGAAAGTCAGAGAATCTCCTGTCGGTTTCCTACATATTCATGGGCCCAACTACCTCTAGTATTTCCTTCTTCGCCTCAGCATACGATCTACACCTTAAGATTGATGAGCAAAATAGAATCAATACCCGCCCATAACCAGTAGAAATGCTATGAATGAAAAGTAATATTTTTCTACAATCGTCTATTAGAGATCCGGTTATTGGACCGCGGAAACATTAAGTCGCGCGAGAAATATTCGGAGAAAAAAGTCAAGAGGCGGCGGGAACTCAAAAACGGAGGGAGAGACGCGGAAGAAACCCACCTCTAAAAGATTTTCCGATCAAAATGGCTGGTCACGTAGAGGGGTACCTTTTGCAAAACTCCTCGCCCCGATATTATTCGCGTCCACCTTCCGTGAGAGAGCTCGATTCATTCCTTTTTTTATTTTCATATTCCTACCCCTTATTTTTTTTGGGCGGAGGGGACCTGAAAAAGGCCGAGGCATCTCGTTTTGCATCAAATTTTCATACGCATTCTAATCTTCTCCCCTCCCAAGAATCGGGCAAGCATTGTCTCGTCCACGTCCGAGAATGATCAATCATCGGCGTATAATTTTTTTTATTTTCCATTCCAGACCCGGGGAGAAGGAAATATTACGATTAGGGATGCCTGCCCTTCTTTGAATACCAGGACTCGGACGGCCACACACATTTGCAACTCATGAAAAAATTGTTACTTCACTGATCACATCCACGATATAAGGAAATAAGCTTAGAAGCACGAGTGCAAGAAAAAATCTTAAAATCCATGGAAATATTATTGTTGTACCAGCCCAGGTTTCTACTATTAATGACAGTCAAAAAATGAACAGTAACATATGCTATTTTCTTTCATAATTTGTTGTTATTTTGTTGTTGGTACCAACCAAGCTGGTACCAAAGTTGGTACAATAAAAATAGATCCGTGAATTTTACCGAGTTATTTCGAGGGCAGAGTGAAAAGTTCTCGGCTTTACCCAGAGATGGCGTTAGTAACAATGCAATTTCGGCTTTGTTATGTTCGTACACGTTTCTCAACAATGTAAGTCAAGTTTCAACTTGAGCAACCAGCTAGTACTGTTTACATGGCTTTTTGAAGTAGACGTGTTGCGTGTGCTTTGTTCAAATGGATAAACTGGAGTATCGTGCTGTCATGACATTCTTCGTTTTGGACGGTTTATCGCCAACGGAAATTGATCCAAAGTTGTTGAAGATTTATAAAGAGTCAGCTTCAAATTCTAGTTAAGAAATGGGCGGTAGAATTTAAACTTGGCCGGATTTCTCTCGAAGATGATGCACGTGAAAGCGAAATATTATATTACTTACTCGCCATATTTTATGGTCGAATAGGTTCATTATGGAGTGGTATGAGGTAAGCATTTTTGACTGATCACTTTCAAAGTAATATTGCAGTATTTCATAGATAGCGAGTTTTGAACAGCTTTAGGCCGTCTTCCTCTTCTTCAAGCCTCACTATCTGTCCATTCTTCGGCTCCCAACTGTCTCTTTCCCAAATCTTGTGTGACCAGCTTTATCCAGTCTTCTGGCAGTCGTTCTCTTCTCCTCCTACATGGTGGATTACAGTTCAGTAGCTCTTGAGGCCATCATTTATCCTCCATTCTTTTTACGTGAGTATACCATTTCAACCGTCTCCTCTCTATTTCTCCAATGCCTTTTTTTTCTATATCCACCCTTGTCTTTATGTCTTCATTAGTAATCCTCTCTAGCTAGATACTCCACAACTTCTCCCAACAATCCATTTCTACAGCCTCCAGTCTCTTAGTCTTTGGGTCAATTCCCATGTTCTGACCCACAGAGAAGTATGCTTTGAATAATTGTCTAATATATTTAGCGTTTGGTCGTCCTTTCAATATCTTTTGACAATAATATAGTAATGAGTTCAATTTTTGTTTGTTTCGTTTTATTTACCCTCTTCGTCATATCCTTTTTTACTTTGTCCCTAGTTTCCAGTTATTACTCCTAAGTATTTATACTCACTGCAGACTTAAACTGAAAACTGGCCTTCCCTTCTATATCCAAGCTGGTGGCATCCTCGTTGATTACCAAGAACTAAGTTTTAGTGAAATTAATGCTCAAAACAGCCGTTTCGTATACTTCATCCAGTTTCCTCATCATTTACTCCACATCATGTTTACCCCCAGCTATATTATTCTGATCATCGGCCAGAAGTAAAGACTGAAGCGACTTTTACCGATCATGTCAATTCCTATTCCAGCCTATTCATTCTGCCAGATTTTTTTCAAATATTTAAGTACATACTTCCTTTCAACATATTTTTTTTTAATTATGAACCATTACCGTACAAATGCCGAGCCACATTAGAAAAATACCGGTATTTCTTTCCTTTCAGAAGATTTCCATTCCCTCAAGACGAAAGTAAAAAAACACGAGGGAAATTCATTCTTCATGCCGTTCATGGCGGAAGCAAAGGGATGTGGGTAGCTTCTTCCTCGAGACTCGGAGAACGCTCGCGTCCCGGCTTACATTTTTAATATCCGCCCGAGTTCCTCGCCAATTTGGAAAAGGGGAAGTAAAGGGCTAGTGTGGAGACCAAAAAACAGTTTTGATAGTCCGCAAAGAGAGAGAGAAAGGTTTGAAGGGTGGAGTTTTGACCCGAATGGTGCGTCTAACGATTTAATATCGAATGAATGTAGCTCCTCTTTCTCGAAGGAAATTCAATTGGTGCGGCGAGCGCGAGGGAAAGGAAAGCATGGAAATATATTGGGGTTGGACTCTTAAAAAGAAGCCTACAATTGAAGCTCTTTTTTATTCATTTTTATTTATATATTTTATTTTCTTATGATGTAAACAATTCTCTGCAATGAGTTAATTTAGGCTTAGTGCTGCCGGTAATATTTTTTAAACTTCATGTAAATACTCCTTCTGGTAAAACCTTATCGGAAAAAGCGTTAGAAGCTTTTACTACGCTACAAAAACCAGTAATTACACCGACTCCAGCCTCCACTACCAATTTGGCGGGAGGTGACATGATTTTTTTTACAAACTGAGGGAATAGTAAAATTATCTTCAGGCTTAAAACATTTAATCATGCATATTATGTACTTAGGTAAGATGTTTGCGAAAGATGGACGGATGGATGAGGAGATAATGAGACGTGCGAATGCTGGAAGGAAAGTGGTAGGTAGCATGTGGAGCATATCAAGGAATGAGTGCCTGTCTAAGGAAGCGAAAATCGCCGTGAACAAAAGTGTACTTCTCCCCACTTTGTTGTATGGTAATGAAACATGGGTATATCAGAATAGACATAAGAGTAGACTAAACGCCGTGGGTATGAGTTATCTGAGGAGAGTTTGCGGCAAACGTAGGATGGATAAGGTCAGGAATGAGTGGGTAATAAATGAATGTGGGTTACATGTTCCAGTAATGGTCATGAAAAGAATGTGCTTCGTTGGTTTGGCCATGTTGAGAGAATGGATGAGAGTCAAATAACGAAACAGATATAAGAGAGTGAAATGAATGATGAGAGGTAGAGGTAGGCCGAAAAAGTTGTGGTTGAATGTGGTTGAGGAAATTCTTAGGAGGAGGAATAGCAGGAGTCTTAAAACCAGGAGGGCGTGTATGAAGCAGTGTATGGAGGTAAATGAGGTGAAAGAGGTTTGCAAGGATAAGTCAGTATGGAGGAAATTATTGAAGCAGAATTAGGTGTACAATTATGTATCCTTGAGTGAAGCTCTGTGACTGTGCCTAACCCGGAAGGGAACGGCGTGATCGGCATGAATTTATTAAATGCCTAGGTATCATATATGTACAATGAAAAATGTACTTGGTAAACAAGGTAAACAACAGAAGTTTCCTAGGCAACGCTGCTACATTTATCACCATATGTTCTCTATCACTTACCATTCGAACTCAGATCGATTTGACCGGCTCAGCTCGGTATGGTAAACGCAACAGGCAAGTGGGATCGATATGAGAAGCGGGCTAACTCGGCCCTCTTTCTCTGCCAGTCTGAGATTTTAAATCTATATGAACCGATGGAGATCGATATTTCAATTGATTTCACGTTAATATACCAGGCAATCCAAGTCGTCTGGCTCAGAATGTTCCGAACGGTCCAAGTTCACACTGATCTGAGTTCGATAGGTAAACGTAGTGTATCTGCTCGGACGAAAACCGGAAGTCAATCATTTAATCCTAAATACTCAAGTAATATTATCGATGGCCATCGCTGAAACAAATATATTATATATCTCAATATGTAGGTAGTGCATGTTATACAAGTTTTTGAACAATATAATTTGGGCGGAAATCGACACAAGTTATGTAAAGAGAGCCCTCGCACTGCCATTAAGACGATCACTACGTTTACCAATCGAACTCAGGTCAATTTGGCCGGTTCCGCTCGGTAAGGTAAAAACGCAACGGGCTAGTGGGATCGATATGAGAAACGGGCTAACTCGGCCCGCTTTCTCTGCCAGTCTGAGATTTCAAATCAATATGAACCGATTCAAATCGATACTTCAATCGATTTCGCATTGGTAAACCAAACGATTCGAGTCGGCTGGCTAAGAATGTTCAGATCGGTCCGAGTTCATATCGATGTGCGATCGATTGGTAAACGCAGTGGATGTATTTCAGCGTAAAAACTCAACATTTTTAAACCAATAATATACATCTTCGTTAAATGATCGATAACCTAATGATAGTTTTACACCATTCGATAGTAAAGTCTTCCCCCTATAATATAATGTTAACATCATGATAGGTTATCAGGAATGTCTGAAATAAAAGTTCCTTCTTAGGGTGACTCTGGCTCGACTTGACTTGTGAGAATCCTCACAAGTAAATTAGATATGGCCAAGAGTGACTTCGTTGATCATTACAGCGCTCATTAAAAAAATTAAACTTGAAATAAAAAATGATGTAAGTAATATAATTACTGTTACTTTATTGATGAGAGACCAATCATAAATAATGCTGAGGTTGTGTGATATGTTTAATTTTTCAAGGGGATTCAATCAGTACTTGGGATTACATTAAATCCAATATTCAAAGACTTGTGTATATGGACAACGGAAGTTA
The DNA here is from genome assembly GCA_963169105.1 of Ceriagrion tenellum. Lineage (NCBI taxonomy): Eukaryota > Metazoa > Arthropoda > Insecta > Odonata > Coenagrionidae > Ceriagrion > Ceriagrion tenellum. Next base: position 33,956,058 of record OY720637.1, read on the forward strand.
TGGCCTTCTATTCCAACGACCTTGGTGATTAATTACAAAGACGTTCTCGTTCCCGTGATGCTCCTTTCTAAGTTGGAGGCGAAAGAAAACACCGTATCGTATTAACTCGGTCCAGGGCATAAACATTTTACCCCAAACCTTTCGGTACCCTTCTTACACTATACACGCTCCCAAAAGCTAACCCTCAACAAGCGTGGATTCCCGATAGTCATTTTTTTCCAACATCCAAGACGACATCAACTTCCTCCGCGCCGTGCGCATAACATATCTTCAAGAAAATTGAAATGAGACCTCCACGGCGTTCCAAAACACTGCCGGCATGTCATATCATTATGGCTCTTGTCATAGCGTTCTTCTTTCATCATACAACTGAACGAAAAAAACCTCCTTTTCCTGTGTTTTAAGTCTCCCAAGTTCCCAACTGGGGTCGGCATAGCCAAGGGCATCGATCCTTTTCGGGTTGTAACACAAGCGCATATTATTATCTCCGGCGGATGTATTTCTTAATATTCAGCCCACATTCTGCCTTATAACCTCGATTAAATGTGCGTTTATAATACAATTTTGATATTTAATTAAGTAACTTTTTTAAGAATAAATTTGATTCTAATACGGTTTGAACATCTTGGCATTTAAAGACGCAAGAAAAGGGAAGCCCCCATTTACCCACTCCCATCACACGTTAGCAATACGTGTTTGAACGGTAAAATAAAATAAATCAATGATTAAAATACACTGAGGATAGGCATTACAAATTAAATGACTTGTGAATTAAAACATAATATTCAAATCCAAATCGGTCATTGAAGATTCACGGCAAGAGCCGAACCGACAAATTTCTCAGATCCATCTGAATTATCGCATTGCCTGAGCATTTTTTTGACACTAGGGCAAGGTTTTACGCTTTTTTTACATTATCATCTAAATACTTGGCCGCACCGTAACATAAACAGCTTATTTTCGCCATCCGTACACACTTATGATCCAAGTTTTGAAAAATAGCCGCATACCACGCGTTATCTTTATGTTTAAGATGGATCTAAAGACCTACTGCGCAAGGTTGGACACGCAAATTCTTTCCAAAAATCAACTAGATTCATCTAACGAGTTCCATGACGCAAAACAAAGGGATACATGCATATAAAATAAAGAGCCACGTTGGTTACGTTTCATGTAGCGAGTGAAACCGCACGATCGTGTGCTTCATATTTGCAAGGCTTTGAGTCGCTTACATTGGGGTGATTCCACGCAAACTCGACCAAATGGCTATGCACTCATGGCTCGACCATTCCCGATTTTTGGCACATAGAAAGAATACAATGAGGAATGACGATTTACCAAATATTAGTCTTCTGTAATTATAAATGTTAATTACGATGTTTGCGAAAGGTGGACGGATAGACGAGGAGATAAAGAGACGTGCGAATGCTGGAAGGAAAGTGGTAGGTAGCATGTGGAGCATATCAAGGAATGAGTGCTTGTCTAATGAAGCGAAAATCGCCGTGTACAAAAGTGTACTTCTCCCCACTTTGTTGTATGGTAATGAAACATGGGTATATCAGAATAGACATAAGAGTAGACTAAACGCCGTGGGTATGAGTTACCTGTAGAGTGCTTGCGGCAAAAGTAGGATGGAAAGGTCCAGGAATGAGTGGGTAATGAATGAATGTGGGTTAGATGCTCGAGTAATGAACATATATGAAAGAAGTGTGCTTCGTTGGTTTGGCCATGTTGAGAGAATGGATGAGAGTCGAATAACGAAACAGATATAAGAGAGTGAAATGAATGATGAGAGGTAGAGGTAGGCCGAAAAAGTTGTGGTTGAATGTGGTTGAGGAAATTCTTATGAGGAGGAATATTAGGAGTCTTAAAAACAGGAGAGCGTGTATGTAGCCAGTGTATGGGGGTAAATGAGGCGAAAGAGATTTGCAAGGATAGGTCAGTATGGAGGAAATTATTGAAGCAGAGTTAGGTGTACAATTATGTATCCTTGAGTGAAGCTCTGTGACTGTGCCCACCTCTGAAGGGAACGGCGTGATTGGTGTGTATGTATGTATGTAAGGTTATGACACTTCAAACATCACAAATCAGCGTAATTCCTCCCATCTCTATTTACAACGAATGGTAAATCTTCAAACGTGTAGAAATGGAGGTTAGAAGGACACTTACGTATCCTTGCTTCACTTGGATACTAGACGCACGGCGCATGCGCAGTCCACCCGCATAAAACTCCGTGTCATTTCAAAGCGAGCGCGCGCGTAACGCATTATGTTCGTCCCATCTCTTTTTGTTTGTCGAAATAACCCACCAATTTTATTTTTTTATTGAAATATAAGGGTTTAAACTCTTGTACAATATATTTTCAACCTAAAATGAGTTGTTAAAAATCAATTTTTTAAAGCGCCAAAAGTAGTAACATTTTTATCCTTCCGTTTTTGTTGCTCCATTGTGCCGTGGTTTCGACCCACAAATTAAGGTTTAGTCTCTTTAAGTAGAGTCCTGTGTCCTTGCTGTTCGAAAAAATTAAGTTTGACCATATGTTCACATTTATTTAGGAGATATTATGCCCTAAAAATGGACCACAATTCAAAAAAATAGGAAAAATTGAAGTCAACTAGGAGCTCCGAGTATAGGTCTAGGAAGCCAAATGTTGATAGAAAACACAGATGAATGCCTTTCAATTACGACAATGTTATTATATTTCAAATAAAACCGCTAGATTGCCATTTATCGGATATAGAGTTCGCAGCTGCGGCGCGCGAATTCGCGCTAATAAGTGATATTTGAAGTGTCATTACATTAACATATATATACATTAGAGAGGACTAATATTTGGCAAATCGTCATTCCTCATTGTATTCTTCCTATGTTCCAAAAATCGTGAAAATCGGAAATGTTCGAGCCACCGCCTTGGTTGAGTTTACGTGGAATCGCCCATCGTAAATAAGGGTGTTTCTATGGTTCGAGAAATGAATTGCAGTTTATAGTTAAAAAATATTATTTCCAATGAAATGCTGCTATTTAAGACTGAGCAAACTTCACAAAAGAACCGCTGTGAAAATTTCTACATCTGGGTATATCTATTTAGTGGATGACTACCATGGAGTTCATGATACTTCAAACTGCAGCCGCTAACAAAGCGTCGGCTTTGGGTCTTTATTCAGCTTCGACTTTCATCCAACACTAGCCACAGCGGAGGTTTACAAAGGAAAATTACACCAGGGGGAGCATGGTTTTCCCAGTTGAAGGTTATTTGCCGACCGCAAAGCATCAATGCCATCAATGTAAACACATCTAGACAATAGAAGATGTATCGCTCCATTAGAACGGCAATATTTAAACTCAGATGGTCCAGACGCATCGATTACATGAAGAAAATTCAATAATAAGGAATTCGGTCGAGCTAATAGAAACCCAAGACTTTTCATGAGGCCTCCAGGAAGCACTTCCTTTTAATGCAGAACTGACAATAATTCTTTGCTCGCATACTTGCCTACAAGTAAAGGCGCGAAACATTCGACTCCTCAATTCCCGCGTATCGAAAAAAATTCGGGTCTTCGTTTCTGCACGCTATTTACATCATTGGAATTTTTAAGATACCTTACCAGCAAAAAATAACATAAAAAGTTTGACCACAGAACTCTGGAAAAATTGCGTTTGTTGGCATCCAAAGGATCCTCATAATGGCGTGAAGCTTACATTATTGAAAAGGGTACTAATTTTTATTTGTGGCGAAAAATTGTGTGATTTTTAATAAATTATTACAAAAATTCATAATGTAGGAAACGCACTTTATGATTTTGCTTCTATTATACTTAACCGTATCTTTGGGTGCTACGCAAGTTCTCGCGTATGGAATTCGCCGTAATTTTTTATAGAGATAACTGCGAAATGAATAAGTCACCAGCGCATCTGGGTTTTGCGGGCAGCTGGCAGAGGTTGGAATAAAATAAGGACGAGAATAACTATAGTAAGGAACCTCTGCTCCTTTCAGCACACGAAGCAGAATATTGTAAAACCTATACAGTACATATAAAATTCGAAGATTCCTGAGATACTGGGTGGAATTTATGCATGATGCAGAAATGACAAATTTGCAATTATCCTCAGGAATAAATTTTACTGCGACCTAGGTTTCGATGTTCAAAAATTCACATTTACCTTTTATGTGCGGATAAAAATTAGTGCTCAGATGATGACGTGAAAACATCGAAAACTAGGTCGCAGTAAAATTTATTTCTGTGGACAACTGCAAAATTTTCATTTCTGCATTAAGAAGTACAGTAGGAGTCAATATATGGCCGCGGCCTTTCACGCATACCCCCGTGGTTGACGTGAACAGGATTTTAATGCCGATTTCGAGAAAAATGAGCGGATTGTGCACGCTCGAACATGGTAATACTTTGATTTTAGCCAAACGTAATTTATTTATCTACTGATTCTTTTTAATTAATGAAATATTCGACATTTACAGGGAATTCAAGAACTTTATACGGTAAGAATTTGGATTCAACGCCAGCCTTGTTCACCCCCAAACACCGTATTATAAATAACATGAATGTAGCACGTTCTCGTAACGTGGATGTGCTTTCAGGTCCTCGTAAGAAAGAATGTACAAAGGAATACGATAGCGAGAGAATAACGGAGAACCTCGCGTCGAATAAAACAAGCACGCGCTATTTATTGTATGAAGCACTTCAGATTTACCTTTTGCGTCTCAACCCTCGATTAAAAATATTCAAGTTTCATAGAGAGCCTGAAATACCCAGCGTACATTTTGGAATCATGGCTAGGCTCGCGAAGATCAAAGGCGCTCGCACCGTCTGATTCCAACGAGAGGGAACACGGGAGGATGAGACGGAAGAGGATGTCTTCTTGCAAGTCAACATGAATTTCTAACGACGTATCCAAGCTGGAATAATAAAAAAAAGAACGCGAAAAAATGAGGCGAAACGCAGAAATAAATAAACCCCCGCAGTAAAAACGACAGGATGTATGAAGTCTCGGAAAAGAAAGACAAAAGAGGCAACACGCGTCCAATATCGGAAGAATGAACGAGGAAAATGAAGACGCGGCAATGCAAGATGCTCGCGGGGCCGCGAGGCCTAAAGGCCGAACGCAATCCCCAGCTACGAGTTGGCAATTTAAGCTGGAGTATGCAAGACCTTCAGCCTGAACCGAGAGAAATTGAAAATACCTCAGCTCCACATAAAAAACTCTTATGCGTACTCTCAGACACTTGACGTTATGTCAAGTTCAGAATAAAAAAATCAGAAGAATCACTCTTTTGGGGCACAATATTAGCGACGATCACGAAGGGAACTCATTCCACATGTAACAAAGTCCAGAACAAGATATTTTACGTTAGCGTAAGGGAAATATGTCTTCAACTAAATTTAGAACAATCGATTGAGTACACCTATTCGTCCACCGCGAAACTTAAAACACTTATCCCCAATAGTGTAACTTTTCATCAAAGAAGAGGCACAGAAATGCAAGACGGAATGGAGAGGGATATGAAGACATGGATCATAGATGAAGACATAACTGAAGACATGGATCGCAGAAGAAAATTTTGGATTAAAAGAGTAAAAGGATCCACCAAAAGCAAAGCTAACCGGTGGAAAACCATTGTTAAGTTATAACGGTAACTGATGTAACATTAAAATGACATCCATCTCTAACCAAGTGCTACCAGTTTTAATAATACAAGTTTCATTCAATCATTTAAATCAACAATTTTATCAACATTTTACTGGTCGTTTTTTATGTTAAATGTTATACATTTATTATAATAGACAGACAAATGTTTCAAAACTAAGTACATGTTTTTATATCCGATGTTTTAAGGCATTAACACACTATATTATAAGGAGATCTTAAATCATATTTTATAACTTTCACAATCAATACTCGCCTTGATATATGTACTATTAATGCATCATGTGCTTTATGATATAACTGAAAGTCATATTCTAATGTAATCTACTTATCTTTTAACATTTAACTGTTCGATAAACCTGGCAATATATGCAAAGGCTAAACTATATATTCCATCTCAAGACGCCATCTGCTGCACCCACCTAGGAAACCAAGGCAGGAAAATAAAAATTCCCCGTGTATACGAAAGATCAGAGCCAAGAACATTCAAATTATATTGTACTTAAATGTGGATTAATATCAGTGAAAAAAACCAAAGAAAAATGAACTAAAAACTGACTCTAGAATATATCCATTAGCAGGCTTGACTAGTGGGCGAGGATAGGAAACTTCTGAATGAAATCCGGGATAGGCAAGGTAGATGGCTGAAAGATGTAATAAAGGGTGATTGGTTGCTGAAGAGTGTGATAGAGGGAAGGATGTTGGGCAAGCGGGGAAGGGGAAGAAATAGAATAGGTTTCATGAACGGGATGAAGGAGGAATGATCGTATACTGAGGCGAAAAAGGATATAATAGAGCGAGATAGGTTCCGGAAAGTGTAGAAAACCGAGAGGAGATTCTCTGACATTCCAAAAAGCCTACCTTAACCGGTAGAATACTCTTTTTTAAATAAAAGAAATCAGTGCGACGAAACGGTAACCAACAGGCGCAACTCCATTGGACGAAAAGCCTTATCAGGTTATCACTACGCTACGGTACCTTGCATCTTAGTACTCGGACCAATTTTCTGGACTCTGCAGAAGACAGACCGCGATATTACGGTCGCAAATACCAGTCTGGCACTAATTAAAAACGTGCAAGAGTGTTAATTGCTTCGTAATTTCTCTTCCTTTCTAACCCATTTTGAATCATGACACCAAGTACTACCCCACGCTGCTACTTAGGACGACGAAGAGGAGATCAGTGCATTGAAAACCTGGCACTATAATCACAGCTAGGACTGTTACCGACAGGGTATACTCGCCCGAGCGAATCGGAGGAAGAAGGTAAGAGAATTTGAAGGAGAAAAAGTTAAAAAATAGAGCGATTAGATAAAACATCAATGGCAGAAACGCGGACCCTGAGAAAGCAGGACGAGAATATGCTGCAGGCATTTGAGATGTGGGCTTGGAGAAGGATGGAGAATGTTAGGTGGACGGAAAGGAAGACTAACGAGGAAGTGCTTGAGATGGTGGGCGAGGAAAGGAAACTTTTGAATGAAATCCGGGATACGCAGGGTAGATGGCTGAAGGATGTAATAAAGGGTGATGAGTTGCTGAAGAGTATGATAGAGGGAAGGATGCTGTGCAAGCGGGGTTAGGGAAGAAAGAGAATATGTTTCATGGACGGGATAAAGAAGGGCAAAAAAGGATTCACTAGAGAGAGATAAGCCTCTGAATGTGTTAAAGACCGGGAGAAGTTTCTCCGAAATTCAACAAAACCTACCTTTATCGGTAGAATACATTATAATAATAATAATTTCATACGTGTACATTTCATTCATAAAATAAATAGTTTTTGAGAGAAAAAATGTGGCGCATTACTTTTTGGACAACCCTCGTATTAAAAAAAATAATGACACGTTTGGATATAAAGGTTATTGCCTATAAAGCATTCCAGACCTGCGCTGATCCTTAGCTATTCAGAAAAGTCCCGGAATATGTTTTGGAATCTCATTCCGGATTTTCTTTGGAAAAGCAAAGAAGGAACGTCTTCAAGGACTCTTCTCGCGGCCCATACCGACAACGGTAGCGCACATCGAGACCCATAATATATTCCGGCGGATTCACGAGAGCTTATAGCTTCGGCAAAGGGAGTCGACGTTTCGAAGGATCACGCCGAGAATTCTTCCATCGGGGCCGTTGAAGAAAGGTCTCTAGGGGACTCGAGGAGGAAGTTACAGTAATCCGATATGAGACCTTGCAGGCTTTGAAGCCAAAGGAATTTCCGTATTCTACACGTATCATTTCACTTTGAAAGAAGCACGAATAGAGAAAACAAGAAATGATATCAAATGTATACAACAGATTGAGTGGTCGGAAAACATTCCATCCCCGAAATACAAAGGGTAAGACGGCAGGAGTAGCGGCGGTAATACGCTCGCAAATTCTTTAATCAGCAAGAAAATAATTCAGCAATACACTACATTTTGAAGCGAAAAGAAACGGTAGAGCAAAAAGAGGACTTTAAAAACACATATTTTACAGATTAAGACAAACATTGATTGCCTACGCTGCATGTTCATCTCAAGCAGCAGTATAGTTAGGACTTAGACCATACAAAAAATCGGAAATTGGGCGAGAAAGTTGAAATGTTCGATGTTCTCAAGGAGTTATAATATTAGTAACAGCTAAGGATCTGTTTGCGCGACTGGCTAAAAAAAGATACAAATTGTCGCTTAGTTAGGAAATCAACGTTAGAATTTTGATGAAATCAAGTTTCATCCGTTCACGGCGAGTTTACTTTCAGTGATTGGTCCGATAGAACCACAGTCAATTCATAAAACCGGGAAGGAATTTGAGAGAAATATAATATGCATGAAATTTAATTCAAGAGACTCACCAACAGGCCAACAAAACTTAACATCCCACCTCGCGGATGGTGAGATGGAGCAAAATTTACCTCCCCATCTTCACTTCAGAATGGAATAATCTTAAAAAAATCTCCACAGACGCCATTCAAACCCAAGACAGCAGCGAGAGGAGCTAGAAAAATAATCACCGCAGTCCCATAAAGGAATAAAACAAAAAGGGAGCATTGAGGGAACTCTTATAAAAAAACAACATTTTTATATCCGATTCCGAGCATTGAAAATGAATAGCGGAACAACCCAAACCCATCCAGCCAGTCATTTTTTTTAAAAGCAGGATATAATTCGGTCGGTTGGAAAAGGGAAATGTAAGATAGGGAGCAAATGAACACGAGTGGTTTCGCCAGAAAATAAAGTGGAGGGCCAAAAGAACCAACCAGTCCTTGGCGGCGAAACGTTCCCCCCCACTGGAAAGGGAGCAAATGTCACCTGCGGTCCCACAACGACATCGATACACGGTATAAAAAAGAGTAGCACTGCCCCACGGATGAACACACGAAAAAAAGAAGAGAACGCATAAACCACCAATCGACTTGGATTAGGAACCATTTTTTTCATCCCCCCCCCCTCTAACCTCCCCTCCGGAGGCCGTTCAAGATGACAACCGGCGACCGTAAATCGTCTTAATTAAATTCCGGACCGGTCTGAAACGGACGCGGAGAACCACTCCCAATTAAATGATTTACGGCCGGGTGGGTGCGCGGCCATTGCCGCGGGGACGAAGAAGAAAAACAAAAACATTGATTCGTGCGGGGGAAAAAACGGGATCCCGGTCCCGACTCCGATCCGACGACAAAAGGGCAAACCTGTGCAGGATGAAAAGGGGAGGAGATTGGGGAAGGAGAACAGAAGAGACGGGCGGAGCGAAACATAAGCAAAGGGGGCTTTTTAAGGAGGCTGGAGCGGTAATCATGGGGCGCTGAGTGAGGATTTAAATGATTTTTTCAATTTAGACGATGAAAATTCTTGGACCGCACTTCTTTTGAACTGTTCATGAGTTTGAACTCACCATACAGGTAGTAATGGAAAAAAGACGTCTCAGATTCTACTATAGGAAATTTTCCCATTGCGACACGAAGAAAAAATACACTTTGTAAACGCCACATAGAATTTATTCACACTTACCACCGGTTCCGTTAACAGAGTCACAACTTTTGCTACACTACCACAGAGGTACCTGTCACCTGAAGATTTAACTCTGTCACGAAAGCTGTCGGAAGTGTGAATATCTCATACGTGAGATTTGTAAAGAGCATTTTGTCTTTGTGTCAGTATGGGAAATGATACAAAATTAGGTTCTATAAGTTTATCCTTAATTTAAGCTTGCTACGACTAGTGTATTCGCCGCAGTATTGAAAATTTAGACGAAATTGTGAGACGATATATCGTTTCTGACTATTGGACTCGGAGTGACACCTCGACATTTGTTAGCAACAACAATTTAGATACGATATTTCTTATTTCGAGTTTCGAAGAAAATATGAACATAGGCAATTCAGTTGATATGAAATACAAGTCATGTGCCGTAAGTCCAGGTGTAAAAATAGCAATTATTTGCCAAAAAAACAAATCGATATGAAGACTTTTTTTCACTTTTATCTACAGATAAGGGAACACGTAGGCAAAGTTTGACAAAATTCTGTGCATTGTGAGCAATTATAAATAGCTACAATCGCCTTAAGGTAATTTCAGCGAGTTTTTCCCCTAGGCGAAATAAACATCACCCTCAATTCTATTTCAAAGTTCAAGCAGTATTAAGAAGTACGAGCTAAACTTAGCACAATTATGGACGCCAAAACTTCGCTTATTACGGACTAAACTTTTAATTGACTTAACATTCATTTCGAGGCTTCAAATGGACAAATTTTTTCTCACCCTACGCTGTAAATACCATCACAACCGAAATTCTTTTGCGAATTTATAAAAAGTATTACGGAGAATTGTTAAAAAAGATTGAAAAAAAAAGAAGAAGCAGGCATAGTTTAATGTCTGACACGATATCTGTGCTTCAGAACCTTCTCATTCATTTTAATGTCCCTGAGAAAGGTCAACGTGAGGTACTAGATACGCAAAGGGAAGACTCACTCAAAAAAAATTGTTACACTGCAGAACAACAGCAAAACGGGTGACATTTGTGTGTCCAATGGTTCAGGTTTCAGAGCAATGATGTTTCAACTCAGTCCAACCTTCAAAAGACTTGCAATGAATCACTATCCCCAGATCATCCTTGCCTTGGCAAAGGATTGATGCAAAATGAAATCGAAATTACATTTACAAACACATCAAGGCCTTCCCTTAGGGTGTAACAACTTATTTCCAATCATTGCATTGACAAATGATGAGGTAAGAAGTCACTTGCGCAGGCACATATACAACAAGGGCTGAAATTTGCCTTGAAAAATCGTTTGACTTGACCGGAATTCGAACCCGAATCCCCCAATTGCTGGTCAGTTGTGTTAGCCAGTTTCGCAACCAAGCCATCTTACTTCAAGGCGAACTTCGAGGGAGTTTTATACAAACTAGATGTTCACGCCTCAAGTCTACATTGTAGCACATGAGATGATAGTCGTACTTACACCTGACCGGCAATTGTGAGATCCGGGTTCGTATCCCGATCAAGTAAATTGATTTTTTTCAAGGTGAATATCAACTCTTGGTGTAACAACTTACACCGACGAGGATAAAACTACCTCCATTTATTCCGTTGCCTAAGATGTGACATGAATAAGTACTCCTTCCGATCACAAGCGTCTCATGGACAATTCAGAGAAGTCCACTCGGTGAGATGAAAATCCCCGAGCGAATGGGGGAGAGGGGAGACAAAGGAGAAGCGGCCGGCGAAGTGGAGGATAAGAGATTGGGATGTGAGTCGGATCTCCCCGACGCATCGTCGGGGAAGTGGATAAAGCGGGGAGGGACCTACCCAGAGGCGAGCCCCGCGGCCGGATGGCGAACCAATCAGACGAGGACGAACGGCGAGGAGCCGAAACGTCTCCGGGCAGGGAGAGATGAAGTTACGTCATCGGAAAAGATTACGCCAACATTCTGCAGATGGATTCTCGGAAGGAAAATAACATCCTATGGAAGGCATATTAGGTGGGACGAAATCTTTCACAATCTTAGTAATAATACGAGTGAAATGAATCCCACGACTGCTGAACCCTCAGGCGCCGGAGGGCAGAAAGCTATTATTATTATTCAAGTATTCTACCGGTTAATGTAGGTTTTTTTGAATGTCAGAGGATCTCCTCCCGGTTTTCTACACTTCTAGGAGCCTTTCTCGCTCTAAGAAATCTTGTTTCGCCTCAGCATACGATCTACCCTTCTTCATCCCGTTCATGAAACCTATTCTCTTTCTCCCTTTCCCCGCTTGCCCAACATCCTTCCTTCTATCACACTCTTGAGCAACCCATCGTCCCTCATTACATCCTCCAGCCACCTACTCCACTGATTTCGAATTATATTAAGAAGTTCCCTTTCTTCGCCCACCATTTCAAGCACGTCCTCGTTAGTCTTCCTCTCCGTCCATCTCACCTTCACCATCCTTCTCCACACCCTCATCTCAAATGCATACAGCCTATTTTCGTCCTCCTTTCTGAGGGTGCACGTTTCTGCCCCATACAACGCTACGCTCTATATAAAGCTTTTCATCAGCCTCTTCTTCACATCATCACCCCGGTCCCCGTCATCAGCTCCCTTACTTGGATTACATAAATTTTAAGTAGACAAGTTGATTCGTCCTCCTATATCTACACCATTTTTCTTCGATTTCCAAAGTCTTCCAGTTGCAAAGCTTCACTCCATACTTCTTACAGAGATCTGGCAACGAATTAAGAAATACAGACCCTAGGCCGACAGTCTGACTTACGCTCGATAATCTACAAAAATTTAAAATTGCATAAGTCCCTCCCCTACTTTTAACCATTCTTCTGCCTCCTGCATAGCCTTCCTCACTATTTTTCCCCATGAGACAAACCATAGAACCAAAAGGAAAACTCAGCGTCGTAAGCCTCAATTATTCCTCTTTTTAAGTACTTTCCGAAGCTTCGGACGCAAGTGAAATTAGAACGGAAGTAACTACGACGTTTATTATAAGTCCCGACCAGATAACATCGAGCATGAGAAAATTACCGACTGGAAAGAGTATTCAAATGTCTAACGCCGTATTGAGTGTACTAACAACCTGCTACAATAGTGGAAAATGACAGGACCGACTCAACAGAAATGAAGAGCAGTTGAATATTTTTAATGTGACAACATTTATAGCAACACTTCATGCAAAAAAAATCAGAGAACATTTCAATGTTTCAACAACGTCATAGTGCGTCTACATTAATATTTGCTTAGTTTTTAAAAAATATCAGTTTTTTTCTTTATCAATGACAAAATAGAGATTTTCATTCTCTTTATTTTTAGAAGACAAAATGATTACGAGACTTAAGCAACAACACATAGTTACTCATTGAACCTAATTCATAAAGCTGTATTTGCTATACTATTATGTATTATTGCTATTTCGACGCACAATTCCTAATATTTGGACCTAATTATAGACAAACAGTGAATAGATAATTCTGTCCCTTTAATGCTAGAGAATCAACTACTGTGCGTCGTTACAGCAGATCATTGCCAGGTAACCCCAACGTCCAGGTTTTCCAACTTTTCGCTCAAAATAACTAACCCTCTTTTCCTTGACGTCTCGTCACTGGGGCAATTCTTAAGAACTCGTTCCTGACGTCCTCGTCGTTCTTAAGGTTAAACTTTCTTGCCTGAAACCTGCCAGGAGCATTCCTTCCCACTCCGTACCCCTGCTTATGCCTTTCATCCCACATGCACGCTCATGTCCGAATTTTAGGGAGTCGGGTGGCTTAGCTCGAGAAACTGCCAGTCAATACGTCAGCAGCATTACCATCCGGGAGATAACGGCAAATCAAGCCAGGTATAAAGGTCTTTACGGCCGCATCGCCTGCAAATAATCTGAGTTTACTGCAAACTCGAGAACTTGAGGCAACTGATAACTTTCCAAAGAAAAATGCGAGCACATGTAATTAATTATCTTTCAGAGGAGGACAGGAGGGGAATAGTAGATGATGGAACCTGTGATGAGGAACGAAAGGATGCCGAAGACAGAGAGAGAGAGAGAGAGAGAGAGAGAGAGGGTGTTGGGTTAGCGGGGAAGAAGAAAGCAGAGCTTTATGGACGGTGCAAGGAGAGGTACGATAATTGCTGAACTGAGGAAAAAAATTGCGCAAGGAGATAGGGACTTGAGCCGGCAAAAGCTTACGGGATATTTCGATCTCATCCTTTTTGACCAACCATACCCGGTAGTGAAACCAGGAAACAGTTTGTGAAAACATTAGTGCGGAGAGTGACACTCTTTGAAATGGAAGCATGGACCATTGGAAAAGCTGACCAGAAAAGACTAAAAGCCTTTCGAAACCTGGTGCTGGAGGAGGATGCTGAAGATAAAAATGAACATACGGAATAAGAAGTGATGAAGTTCACAGAAGAGATGAGGAAAAGACCATACGAACACCATACAGAAAAGAAGAACAAGATGGATTCGACAAAACCTGAGACGTAATGGGTTTGTGAAGAACATAATTGAAGCTAAAATAGAGGGAAAAGTTCCCAGCCGCAGACCCAGGAATAAGTTCATGGACCAAATAAAGAGGAAAGAAAATACGAAGAGAGGGAACTAGCATTAGATAGGGAAGGGTGGAGGGCTGCAGTCAACCAATCTTAGGATTGAACGGCCAATGAATGAATGACCCGGTAGATCACTCCAGCAAGGATAATAATTTCCATACAACGCGAGATGGTGCGCATAAATGCAGGTACACACCAAGGGGTGATAAAGGATGAAAGAATAACCGACACGTAGACGCACAAAAAACTTCCTCGTCGGAATCCGAGGTATATCCTTTCCCTTGGCCCTTAAGTTCCTCCATCCGCTCCGTTCCTCCCACATTCCTCACAACTTCCGCTTTTGACGCTTGCCCTTTCAGTATACCCTAGAGGGTTCAGGGTGTGGGGGAAACGAGGGGAAAAACGAAGGGCCTCTGGGGGAAAGAGGAGGGAAAGAGAAGACATTATCGTTGCGGTAGGATGAAAAAGGCGTAGATAAAGCGAGAAAAAGGTGGAATAAAAATATAAAAACTCTTGGGACGGAATGACTTATTCCATCCCACGACTCCGACATCACACCGACCGTTGGAGGGGCCTCGCTTGAGAGGGAATTGGTCCCAGAGACGGTTAAAGTCATTACAAAAAACTAGAGTTGTTTTTTTAAATCACCCGCGAGACGCTGAGAGTGAGAGAGAAGACGAGAAAAAGAGGGATTATTGGGGATAAAGTTTTTTGCCACACCTCAACGGAAAGGTCGTTTTTCTGCTCTGTTTTGAGAAGAAAAGTGGCTCTTTTGCTCCGCGTTGTATTCACGTAACATCGAGTTTAGTAACCTGGCAACTACTTGATTACTCAGCTGAAAATTTTAGCGAATTAAGCCATGGAGAGAGCACTTACTAACCTGGCCAATACTGTAAGCTGAAGCCAGTCCACCATTTTGTCAACCCTCATTTTCCTATGGCATTTGTGGGATAACGCACTAATTTTATAATTTTTCTACGTCTTCCATCAATAAATTACTATAAATTAGCATGAAATTACTTATGAAAGGTGTATTTTCCTAGCGTGTATTATTTATTTATTAAAATAAAATATAATCCTGCAGTGGAGGATATTTGTCAGAGGAAACCCGATTCCTACTTGAGTGACTTATGGATGACGCTTAAGTGCAGTACTCCGTCAGTCGGATGAGAGGTTAAACCGTGATCCCCTGGCGCCTTTCGTTAAGAGCAGGCTAATGCCGACGCCAGGTTTCTATCCACCCTTCCTAACTTACCTATCCCCTATGGCGCAAATGACCTTAGCCGTCGGTCGCATCCAAAAATATTCAATCGAAAATCCGCATTCCCGCTGAAAACTAGGTTAACATCGAGTAGAGTCCATAGCACTAAGTAACCAATGAATGTTTGATGAGTTACTTGCCTTAAATTTCAAACAGATGTTTAATATTCTTGCTACACATCCGCCAATTCGTCTAATCCGTCGTAATTCCCACAGAAAAGTTATGAAAGAGCAGAGATTAGCAATACGGTTGCTATTGCGGTTTGCAGGCTATAATTTGGAGACGTAATGCCTTCTCCGTATACCTCGATGATACTGAGGTAAATAAACTGTAACATCATGCAAGAATTAAGAAATTACGTGAACAAGATCTAAACACGAGTTCATCGGAAGACTCTGGAGATGGAAATGAAGAATGGAGAATTCCGATTTTTTGTTTGAAAGCTCGAAATATCTAAGTTAATTTGTTATCTGAAAAATCATTCGGTCGATACCATTGGCATAATAAATTTTTAAAGTCATTAATGGACACAATTTAAGAAATGTTAGATCAACTTTTCCTTAAAAAATCCCGTACCTATCGGTAATGTAAGCGTATTTGGCTTCCATCAAATGTTGAGTATTGGGAGAGTGAATAATTTAATTTATAAACGAAGAAAATATTTTAAAAATTCTCATTCAGATGTGGCAAAAAAGTAGCTTCCATAACAAGGGGATGACAGAGAACTCAGCAAATAGCGACTTTGCCATTATCACGCGGGTTCGTAAGTCCGTATTTCCTCCCTAGGCATGTAATATAAATATAATTTTTCATCATGGTCATTTCTCATAATAAAGATTTTACCGATAAGTTACGAGAAGAAGATTCGTGGAAGCGGATTCGGTAAAACTACTGCAATCCCCAATATCAAATGCAATAGATTTAACCATTAGGAAAGCAACCAATGGGTAACTCTATTGCATTTGCATTGCCATTAGGAAAGCAACTATATGCTGATGACCTGGTAATACTATCAAGAAATAGTCGAGAAAACGAGGATACATTTGTGCGTCTCGTTGAAGCAGCTGAAACTATGGGTTTGTATTAACGAGGAAAAAATCTTAAGTAAGGTGTTTTACAAAAAGTTGAAAGAGGAGAAGAAAGAGATAAAATATTCAACCAAATAGAGATAGTAGAGCACTTTAAATATTTGGGGACAATTGTCACAAATGATAGCTCTATTGCAAAAGAGATTGAAGCGAGGATTGCAGCAGGAAATCGAGCAAACTATTGTTTGCAAAAAGTATTCAAAGCAAAAACCGTCAGTAGAAATACAAAGAAACGAATCTTTAAAACTGTTATCAGGCCAATAGTCACCTAAGGTTCGGAGGCATGGACGTCGACGGCGAGAGAAGAGAATTTGTTACAGTGGTGGGAAAGAAAAATTCTTCGGAAGATCTATAGACCAGTCAATGAAGAAGGATAATGGAGGATTAGAAGGAATGAGAAATTACAGCAGCTGTATGGGGAAGATGGAATATTAACAGAGATTAAGAAATTGAGAATCAGATGGGCAGTGCATGTGCAAAGAATGGGTGGGGAAAGAGTAGTGAAAAAGTTTTAGAAGGAAAACCAGAGGGAAGAAGAAGTAGAGGAAGACCCAGGAAAAAATGGGTGGAGGACGTAGAAGAGGATTTGAGGAAGCTGGGGGTCCGGAGGTGGAGAAAAAGGAGCGGAGGACAAAGAAGAATGGAAGGAAGCTGTGAAGAAGGCCAGGGTCTTACATGGGCTGTAGTGCCGAAGATGATGATGGTGACGATGATTAGGAAAGCAACTAAAGGTTCTTATTCGTGGAACCCGAATTTCCAACCATTCTGATATTTTAGGGAGCATTGAGTTGGTTTCAGGAGGGCCGGAACTACGTATAGAGAGCGGGCCAGGGGTTTAGTACACGCGCCGGAGAAAGGGAATGGAAATGGGTCAGGGAAGCGGCTGTCCATGCCCCAAGGAACGAAAGCCGCGCACAACGAATCCGAGGCACAAAATAGCAACCGAAACTCACGAGGACCACACGAAGGCAAGGCCGAGGTGCACAAAAAGGTGCAAGCACCACTCCGAAAATGCGATAGAGTCGATAAGAGCGCACCGAGTGGCAACCTGGCTAAAAAAAATAAAAATACCAGGTACCACCTGCGCTGGGTAGAAGGCGGATTCGTCGAATAAAAAAAAAACAAAATAAAAAAAAAATAAAAAATAAAAAAAAGCATTTCCACCTCAACTGGAGAGATCTTGCCCTCCACACGCTTATCTGCAGTCTCCAGAGATCCATTCAGCTCGGGAGGCAATAGCAAAAAAATGTGTGTGAGGATTACATTTCGTGAATGCGAAGAGATTGTTCCGATGATAAATACTTCTTTCCAAACAAGAGGCGATCGTCCTCGTGACGAGCTTGGGGCGACGTGTTTTGTGCGACCATTTCATTCCACCTACTGGTCGGGGGAAGCGAAAAAAAATTGCAGTGGAATCTTTTTATCAAAAAAATCCCGTCATTTGGGCTTCCATATCATCGGCTTCATTCAAAAAAATTCCTCACTCGCTTAAAATTTTACAATCTACCTGGTGACGGAAAAAAGCAGAAATATCTCACGGTTATTGCCCGAAAAGGAAATTATTTTTCGTCACTTAAAGAAATTACATATGTACTTCACTGTCAGCAATTACATCATCTTTGAATTAATTACTATCATGGGCAAATGTTGATTCATTACATTCAATGCCCAACTTTTAAACTTCTATTCAAAAACAATCGCTTGTACAATGAGTTTTCCGTAATTCATGATCACCTAGGAGACTTAAAAAAACTGATTATACTGTGTAATGCATAGAATAGGAACCATTTAAATAATGAAATATGACGCACGATACTTATAACTCTCAGTTTATGATCATTATGATATTAAATTTGCAATTAAAAAGCGACTTAGGGGCATCCAGTCCTCATTTAACAAAAATACTTCAACCGCATTTTGTCCACGGCAGCACAAGGAATATGAAAGAACTATACGCTTATTTTTTTCATTTAATCTCCACATAATTATCCACGTCTATGGAATTTTCGCTGAATGAAAAATTACCATGTAATTAAAACCTCCGTTATGTTATAAATTGAAAATGCCATTATTTTACAGTTCATCAAAATGTATTTCTCAAACGCACAAGTAGCACTTTGTATTTAATGAAATTCATCGCTCGAAATTTTCCTGAACGCCACCTTAATTAAGCAGACATTGAACGCGTACGCTACTAGCTCAAAGGTCTTTACCTAATAACTTAATAATACACAACAATAAACAATGCATATCATGCGAACAACCATATATTCCATTGTTGTAATATAAATCAAGAACCTCGGAATTTATGACCACAATTTGAAAGAATCACAAGGAACAGGGATGCATCAATATTAATCATAAAATAATGTATGCATTAATATAACATAAATTTTGAAGTGATAGCAATAAATGGAAGGTCAGTAAGATAGCCAAAAGCATTTTCTTTGGCGCTCCTGAATAAAGATGAAAAAAAAACCACGAATCCTACAGTGCTCTCCACCCTCAACGAATATAGGTTGCGCTGGTTGCATACGACCAAATCAACCAATCGGCACAGCGAGATAGAGAACGCTTTTTCATGGCAATTTTACATTCAAACGATAAAAGTCGGTTATGATAAACCATTCTTATGCCAGATTCTCCAAATCCAAAGTGCCTTTATCACCTTAAATTTCCTTATTCTGTTCACATTCTCTAGAATTAACGTTCTGCTTCCATAATAAGGCAAGGTCTATTCTGTTCTTCTAAGTATCATTCCTTTGCATATCGAGGCTAGGTTGTAATAATCAGTTCAAATTGGTTAGTGAACCCCGACGCTTTTGTACATGCAACTCTACTCCTGCTCTCCTAGGAGCTACACCAGTTGTCCCGTTACCAAAATATACCCATTTAGGTACTATGCAGGTCTAAGGGCACTATGCCGTAATCTTTACGCTCACTTTCCTTCATGTTTATCACATAAACTACTACGTTTAATGACCATATCGTCTTGGTTAATCACACGTCCTCAGTAGAGATTTTTATAGATCCAACAATAGACAATGATGGGCAGAAATAAATCACAAGAAGTTTATCAGAAAACAACTTTCTCTCGATCTACTGCTCAAAACCTCGATACTGGATTCAAAGACAAACACATATATAAATGAGAAGGATTCTTAAATGAGATTCTCCATCAATAAAGAATATTAATACAGTTACCCATAAGATAAGGAAAACCTCGATACTGGATTCAAAGACCAACACATATATAAATGAGAAGGATACTTAAATGAGATTCTCCATCAATAAAGAATATTAATATAGTTACCCATAAGATAAGGAAAAACTCTATTGATATCTGGGAAAATCACATCTGTATTAAAAAAAAAAAGAATCTTTTTTCGGAAGAGTGATAATGACGTAATATATTTCATTGTTACTTCAATTAGTTTTTTTGTAATTTACAATATTTAGCTTCCTTGTTTCGCTGAAGACCTTTCAAATATACTAGTTTTAATTCGCCGATAGCCTGTTCAAAGCAAAGATAACGTCACTGTCTGGGAAAATTTCATACGTTACGTGGCTGCGACAGCCAAGTATTAGGTAATTGACAGAGACCCGGAAAATATCGGGTTACAATTTTACGACGAATAAAACTAAACGTTCAAGTTTTTATAGTCATGTAACGATTATGAAAATTTGGCATTAACTCTCTTGTAGTAATACACGAAATCATTTAAAAGAAACTCTCATATCCTGCATGGCTTCAAGGCGTATTATTTTCAATTATGTACTTAATGAGACGCGAGACCCTGTAGCGAATAAAAAATGTATGCGGGGAGCACCACTGAAATAATCATAAACTCGATCCTCGTCTAAGCGAAGACGAAACCACAGGGAGAGGTTTTATTTCTCAAAGCACACCTGTTAGATCGTCATTATCGTATTTCAGAATTAAAATGCCTTGAGACCCTTATCGTTAGCAGGGGTAAAACCAGAGGATAAATAAAAGAATTCAAAAGAAATTTTTTCTGAGAGCTCATAAAAACACACTTTTTCACAGCCACTCCGACATCAAGCAGGGGCAGGATGCGAGCATTCAAACCCACATTCAAAACTAGTTATTCATTTGCATGACAGCTATCACCTCTACTAAAAATCCCATCAATTTCTTTGGAAGACCTAAGCAACTAACTCCTAAATGATTTTCAGCAAACCCATCGAAAAATATTCATTAAAAAAGGGGAATTCTCAATGATAGGAAAAGGAGGAATTATCTTCCATTTTACAAGGAAACTGCAAATCATTTTATTTCCATGCCATCACAACGCAAAATACATTTCATATAATATTAAATCCAAAATTATATCCGGTTCCCTCATGAATAAAATTTGGAAAAATCCTCGGTGTGTGTTTCCGGAGCGTCGGAAGCGCGCAGTATTGGGAGTATATTTTACGAACGCATTGAAAAAAAGAAAGAACGATTAGCAAACTAAAACGGGAGGCTGAATTCCTCGGTTAATGAATCTACACGAGCTTACATGAAAGACAAAATTCCTTGAAAAGAATTCCAAGCTCACGCTGTGTGATTTTTGGGCCTTATTATGGATCAGCTTTAAGCAAATGGACAGAAACCCATGTGAATAAGCTGACAAAATATTACACGTTAGATAAAGGTTAATTTAATAAATTTGTTCGAAAGTTAGATCATAAAAGTACATGGTTTCAAAACTGGACTTGGGAATAGGGGCCCCATTAAAGATAGTGTTGGAATCTTGACGTCGAAGTCTCGAGAAATTCCGACGTCATTCAACGTTTGACATTTGTTGAGGTAGAGGCGTCAAATCAACGGCATTTTTGAGGTCCACTAATTTCTATCCTTGGAACTTATTCAAAAACAAATCGAAGTTTACGATACTGGACAAAATCGAGGTTAGGAAAGTCATTTATTATTATCTAATAGTCACCACCTATTACTAATAATATAAGACGCGAAGTATAAGCCGACTAAGTCGTTATTCCAAAGATCGAGAGAATCATTCTAAAACTTGAAAAGAAATAAGTCTATTCTTTCTTGGCATATACACTAATTATATGCGATGCGATAAAAGTTTCATGGACAGACGACAGAGAATTGAGATCTCTTGCGACTTTCATTTTAAGAAAGAGATTTCGTAGTCACAACGTCTATAACTTCAGCATTGCCAAGGCTTGGAAATACCGTGGCCTGATTGAATGAGTCCAAAAGTCGAGTATATGGAAGAATCTTGGGATACGTGCATAAATATAATGAAATAATTAGAGATTAATGGAAATAATAACGGCGGAACTTATCAATATACATAGTACATCAACTGTTCATGATGCACAGAAAATAGTAACCTGAGAAAATATGACTAAAATAGCCCATCTGGAAAATTACGAAAACCCTCTAGAACTAAAAATCTACTCAGCATTATTTCCTAAAAGGTGTACTACGGAGTCTTATTGCATAGATGAGCTCATGAGATAAGAATTCTGCAAACAGAGAAGTCATAACACAACATCATTACGCTAATTGAATAAAGCAACGGGGTCAAAGAATTTTCACTTGAGAAATAATGAGAAATCCATGCTAATATCATCACCCCCGTTTCAGTTAATTTTGACAGTAAACTTACGATTAACTTTAACGTTGAACCGCGCATTGAATTGGCAGGAAAGCGAAAGAACGACTGGTAAATTAGCGCAAAAATTTTCATCAACGTTAAATCACTGCGACGCTTGGTATTGCCGCGAAAAATGAAAACTAATGAAAACAAAATTGAGCTAAGGTAAAAAAAGTATCCTGAAGCAGGAATCGAACCACGCACCTTTTGCTAGCTGGTAAAATGTACACACAAGCACGTTTTTTAGCTCGTATCGCCATCACAAAATGTCACCATTGGAAATACAGGAAAAAAACAGGCCTAATGTGATGAATAATGACAAAAACAACTGTGTTGAAATCCACCGAGTTTTTTCTTACTGGTATAACTCGCTTCAACGCTACCATGTCATCATCAGATCATTCTTCGTGCATGATGATGATGCAGTGGCGTTGAAACTAGCTGCACCTGGAAAAAAACTCTGTGGCTTGAACCATGGTTGCTATTGCCATTATTCATAATGGACTTCCATAAGATTACGCCTGAAAGGATTTAATTCACCAGCAGTGATTTTCCTAACTATCAGCATCTCACAGCTGTGTCATTGTAATATCCGTACAATCATCAACATAACTGCAACAACATAGCTGTATCATCAAATTACGAAAAACAACTGAATTTGCAAGAAAACGAATGCGTGCAAGTAAAATGAGTAAAAATACATAATACCGGAAATATAAATATGGAACAAAACCGGAATTTATGCAGAGGTCGCCTGCACAGAAGATGAATGTAACCGAGGTTTCATTTTAATAATACCGCAAGCACACACTAGAGGGAGAGAGATGTGTTTTCCCAAGCAATATACAAATGAGATGGTTGTGGGCCATTTACATTAAGCAAATCTAAGCACGAACACCCTCGAAACAAAAAAAAATTGCAAAGGAAAACTTTTTTAGGCCAAGCACGGACACCTGAAGCACTTTCAACGGCAGGTATATACGGCTGCAACAGTTTTCGCAGTGAGGCAATCACCGAGATGGGTCGCCCAGAAAACAAAACACGGGGCTCGCAAAGCTTTGTGTGACATTTTCGCCCGCTCCAGAAGAATAAAAACGGGAGAATGCAGCCCGTGGGCGCACGGGGAATATTTTCAAAGCAACTTTGGCGCATCCATCATCGAGAGAAGCACCGGGTGCCTGATATACTATTTTATAAAAGTTTCGCCCCACCGAACAAAAAAAAGAGCCGAGGCGCACTCGGTTGGGCCGTATATCAACCAGGCGAGCATCGGAAGACCGCAACATTAAATTACACGTGTTCGGCGAGGATGCAGGGACCACTTCGACTTGCTCGCGGCGATGCCAAGTGGCCTGGTCACGAACACACGTGCGATAATATATTAGCCCCCTTGTATTTTCTCTACGCGCCTCAGCTAGGGTTCCGTAGCCTTCAGAGGGATATGCCACGAGGAAAAAAAAGCACCGCTAGTCATCTTGCGCGACGAGAAACAAGCAAGTATTCCGTTCACGCCAAGCTTAAAAATAATCATTCCCACCTCCTCCCCACGATATCCTTTACGCATTCTTGGAAAGGAATGTATTGCCATAGGTTGTATTGGTCCAGAAAAACGTTGGAAATTCGTCAAGTATAAAAACTCGCACGTGGCGTCTTTTTTCTTGTAAGAATAAAACTCGCCGTGACAGATGAATCAAGTCAGTCAACAGTCAGACACTTTTGAAATATAAAATTTATAGCACTTAGACGGCAAATATAGTTAGCGGCGATATTTGAATTCGCGCAAACGGGACCTCATGGCGGAAGGATACCCAGCAGACAACAATCTGATGCGGAGGAAATGACGCCACGAGCATGCGCAAGAAGGTGGAGAAGACCTAGCCATCCGTCTAGAGGCGGCATATAGTTATGAGAGCCCTGGCCTGGAAATACGCAAGGTCTCTCCTTGTATTTGATCTCACGCCAATAAAGGTGTCATTTTGGGAAAACACGGGTCTCATTTCAGTCTCCGCGACTGCCTTCCTGCTCCTATCCCTCCCGAAATCTGACAATATCATCGAAGAAAATTATGATTAACTGTCAAGGTTAAGTTTTTTGCAAAAAAACACACATCTACAAACTGCTTTTTTGGAAACCTGTGCAATCTACCCACAAAATAATCCGAAACGCCTGATTTTATAAAATCTATTGCACAGTAGAGGTGATTCTATTTTCATTCAATCAATTCATGAAATACTAAAAACATATATTATGTAACTTTTTCACGATGAATTTCATATAGAGCAACGTGCATTATGTGTACTGCGATCGGAAATATCCATTTAAAACATTTCATCTTCAGTAATAACAAAAGAAGGTAAACCTTCAATAAACCTTTCAAATCAATGATAACCCACGGTGAAAAAACAACACATGTGGAAACTAATTAAGGCCAACTTATCGATTTACAGTTAAAGTTAACCGCAAGGTGACGTAGCTAGCTAGTTAGTTAGAAATTAGCAGTAGTTCAAGTTTTGCAAACACAATAGAGAGAGTCAGTCATTTTACGAGTAATCTTTCGACGGGAGAACGCACAGACCCAGGCTATCACTCAGAGAAGACATTTAACCAGGAATTATGAAGCCAGGTTACAGAGACGGTTGCGGCCGCAAAAATAGCAACTTTATTAGCTATTTTAAAATGATTTACATGGGGCGAAAATATGACCGAGAAGTTCCTTCTTTCCCCTTACTCCTGGATAAATTAACATGCTAACAAAAGAAAGGTGCGGTTATTGTCGCCATATTTCAAGGAAACATCAAGGAAAAGCGCCTTTGCAGAAGAACAGCCGAATACAAATTTAAAGGGGCAATTCATAACATGATTTAAACGTGAACAACAGTGTGCGCGCAGGAAAATTACTTAACAATTCCATAGTCTTTTGATCAATGATCAACTAAGAAGAACGAAACAAAAACAGAATGAAAGATCAAAAAAACGGCGGAATTTTAATTTTTTCGAAGAATTGGCGGCATCCTGATACCTCATAACATATATATTTCAGGGGTAAAAAAATTGAAAATTACAACACCGCAGCCCGTAATAAATAGAGAAATTATTTATTCAATGTAATTGTTTTCCTCTACAGTAGGTCAAAAATTAATTTAAAATTAACTTTAAAAGAGTGATTCGATTATTTTTTGCTAGTTAAATTATAATTATCTGGCGGCAACTTGAAGGTATAAGTGATCGGTAGCAATATCACAAAAAATAATTTGTAGTTTTAAAAAGATTTCATTCCGCAAACGTTGGCTCAGTTTCTGCACATGTTATTCCCTCATGCCACGCTGAAAAGGGCGGGAGCCTTTCCTCACGGAGGGAAGGAACAGTGGGCTTTATATCCCACGTGCGTCTTCAAATAACGTACGAACAAAGGAGCGGCGGGTGCGGCGTCAGATGGCCCTGAAAAAAGGAAAGACCACGAGGCGAACACTGGAGTTTCCGTGCGAGCGAGCGCACCGCACGTTAGCCTCATCGTCCTTACTTCGTTTGACCTCCTCCAGCCGTTTGGGCGAAGCGGAGCGGAATAGAAACGCGGGCTCGGAGACGGCTGGCCAATTCACTCAACCGCCCACTGGAGTGGAGTGGACTCCTTCCCGCCCCACCCCTTACTCCACTGCGAACATTTCCACTCTTAAACGACACACATTTCGTCGGACGGTCCGCGCATTACAACGAATATCCACATGGGAGCGGGAGATCGGAAATGGTATGCGAAAAAAATGGCCAAGTGAAATTCTATGAGAGGAAATTCACAGAAAAAGAAGGGCCATTTTCCGTAGGTTGACCTCAGCTACATAACTTAATCTGTTATTTTCAGAGGTGATCCTCCAGACAAGGAAGGCCCTGATGAAAATAAAGGTGGCTTATTCCATCTTACATAGGGAACAAAACTCATCTCCTTGTACGACTTCATGCAATAGCCCAGTTTACGTCCTATCACTTGTTATCCCATTATTATGGTCTACTTTCGTCTATTCTTTCTCTTCCCGGCTAAACCCTATATCTTTTAATCTATCACGTCCATGAGTATCCTCTGAGCCCAATAACCAATCCAGCGACCTACTCCACCAGTAACTCCTCATTCTGCACCATACCTCCCGCACAATTATTGTTCGTCTCCCTTTCCGTCCATCACTACGTTTACCAATCTAACTCAGATCAATTTAGCCGATTCAGCTCAGTATGGTAAACGCAACGGTCTAGTGGCATCGGTATGAGAAGCGGATTTACTTAACCCGCTTTCTAAATTAGTCTGAGATTTCAAATCGATATGAACCGATTCAAATTAATATTTAAATCGATTTCGCAAAGATAAACCAAGCGATCAGAGTAGGGTGGCTTAAGAATTTTGGTCTGAGTTCATATAGTTCTGAGTTCGATTGGTAAACGTAGAGCATGACACTTTTTCCATCCCCTTAACTTAAACGCCTGAAACCAATATTAATCCACCTTCCAGAGATTCTCTGTCTCAGCCATGAGCATATAATATGGATTTAGATGTTTGGAATTGTAGCCTAGGCTACGTGTTGCCTAAATTACCACTTATAGTTTACCCAGTCCTTGGCGCCACTTCGAAAAAAGTCTTTTCAGTTGCATCGTAAATGAACGTAGTTAATTGTTGCTGACGTGAGACTGTGGTGAATATTCAATAACGATCGAATAGATATGAATTACTTGATGCTGTCAATAAAATCTTGCTATTTTTCTGACCTAAAAGTTAATTTGTAAATGCTAGAGAGGAAATATCTATTACAGGAAATGTTTAAGTATAGGTTTGTGAAACGTCCATCATGTGCCGACTACGTTTGCCAGACTGATTATAATTTGAATGCATTAAGCCCGTTCGGCTTAAATAAAGAATTAAGAATGCCTTGTTTAAACAGCACTTGCTTCGTACCAGGCTGCAAAACAGGGTATGCGTCTACGAGGACCCAAAATAGGATACTTGGATTGAAAAATAAGAATCTGTTCAAGGCGGCGGTAAATGCATTCGTTTTTACCTACACTGCAATGATGGCCATTGGGAATACTCATGAAGTCACCTCGTATTATAATTAAATTTCCGTAAAGCGATATTCACGAAGTGCTAAGAAGATAATTGTACAAAGTTAAAGCATAAAGGTGTAGAGTTTATTTCATGATCCCATTTAATTTTAACTTTTAGAGGCTTCAATGAAACTCAATTCATTAAAACGACAATACGAACACAATGAATGGTATTCCTGTGAGTATTTAAGGAACAGTAAACCCCAAAAAGCTCACGCATGCGGATGGGAATCAGAGTTAAAATAAACGTTCCGCTGCTTCTCCGAGAGAGAACAATAATTCAATAAAAAACGAAACTGTCCAACACCAACTGAAAAATACCTCATACTTCCATTAAGCAAAGATAAATCACGAACTACCATCATAAATCTACTCACAAATAGCTCAACGCCAGCAGAAGAAGCCCAAAGGAGATATACTGAAAAACTTGAACTTTGGATGCATTACCCAAAGGCCAAGAAAGAAGTTCCCAGAGAATACTCCGCCGGAAAAGGAAGAAGAATTTACTCAGGTAGACGTCCATTACTACTGAAAAGTTTGGATTACTTAAAAAAAAAGACAACTGATAGAGCAAAGTATTAATGGCGCCCAAAGTTGCTCACTTACTGAAAAAAGCTCCCCGTACATCTTGAGACCAATAAACGAAAGGCCTGACACACAGTCGTGCGTCGCTCTGCTACACTTAAGGTAGTGCGAGCGAGATAGTTCCTTAATCATATTAGAGACCATATTCGATACATACGTTTTAATTTCACCAACTATGAGACACACTAGTTAAATACTGCATAATTAATGGTGCAATCAAGTAGTTTTACATGACAGAAATTGTAAGAAATCAAATGAAAATATCTAAATAAGTCTGTCACTTGACTCATTATTTTTCACGCGGTACGTTTGAAACTCCATCACAACTGAAGGTTTATTGTGATTTTGAAGAATTTATTACAGTGACAATATGATTTATTTTCAAAAATAGTTGAGAAAACTCACAAACTACACACTGTTGATTTGTAGACGAGACCTAAGTGTAGGAAATGCCTCATTTTTAATATAAGGTCTCTCTGGAGTGCATACACTTACCATTACCCATATAAAATGGTATTTTTTTTGGCAAATATCTCGGAAAGTAATGAGGTAATGGGTTAAATGTTTTATGTCAATGGAAGGGTGATGTATTTTTCTTAAAAATGAGACCAAATTCATTGATTTCTAGGTAAAATGATATTTCGCTCAAACTACCTTAAGGAATGGAGCTAGGGGGCTGTCCATAATCCATGCAGACACCAAACAGGGGTGGGGGGGATAGATCAGTTCTACGATACTGAACGAGGGTCGTCAACGAAGGTCCACGTTGGGGGGGTGAGTGTGTTGGAGGGATGTCTACGTGGGCAATGGTCGACACCATTCACCATGATCGACAACATACAGTTTATAGTAAATGACAGATTATCATAGCTGCAAGAGTACTTTTCTTTTACTTACCTTTCCTTAAAATCAGCCTTAAATTACATATAGTCCATGACAATCAATTAATGAACCGTTTCACAGCTATTTCCGCAAAAAAAGAGAAGTCTACGTGGACAACTAAGGTGGACGGGGGGGTCTGGATGAAGTCTATGAGTGTCCACGATGGGGGTGGTGGATCAAAAAAGTGGCCTTTTTTTGTCTACGTGGATTATGGGCAGCACCTAAGGTAGACTTGCACTCAATATTTTTCCCTGTTAGTTCCCATGTGCGAAAACAAATCCTCACTTCACTTTATCCATCGCCAATGTAATCGCAACCGGCGCAGTACCCCAATGGTCACGAACAGAAGCCACTTGTGATTCTCTTCTCGGACGCCGTGCAACGTACTCGGAATGAAAATTGGCATCGTCGAGCATGCCAAAGTCTCTCTTCCGCCACCTACGTTTCACCCGCGACATGTGTGATTACTACAGGCGTGTGACGATTCAGTGATCCGCCATCCAATTATTACCTTCGCCCCGCGGGCCAGATTCGGCGACGGGCTAGAGGCTGTGATCTTTTGTTTTTCTTTCTCTTTAAATTTTACCCCAGAATCCCAAGTCAATTATCATTATGACGTCACGTAGACTGGTTGTTTTGACTCTAAAGAGGGCGTGAGATTATCGCCTGTTTATGGGAGACTAGGCTTGCCCCACTTTGCTCTCAAACAGTCAACAGCCTTTGTTAAGATAAAATATCATCAAAGCTATATGCAGGGGACAGAGGGTTTCGGTGACAGCATATAATAAGGGGATTAGTCTACAACACAGCACAGATTTGTTGTTACAGATGATAAAATAAGACCGGAATTTCACAACCTGGGAACTCAGAACTCGGATTTTGCAGAAATTGCCACAGCAAATCTCATCACAGAAGAAGGATCGCATAATTGCCATTTGAATGCATCAAGGATGCATTTTCTGCGTTCAATCAAGCGAAATCTCACTTAAAATTCGTCCCAAATCCACGAACAAACCACCACAAGCGGTTGTGCTCCTGTTTTGACCCAGTAATACACAAAGATCGCCATTTGCAAGTGTTAAGACATTGAGTTCAAGCATTAAAAAGCAGGTAAAACAATTCTAGCCGCACATCTTAGGTGGGTCCCAGATAAGGAATAATAGTAACATATATACAAAAATATTCATATTAAGCCATTAAATAAGAGATTAAAATAAAGAAACAAACTTTTTAACGATTAAAGAAAAAATGAAATAGCATAAATACGGCATAAAAAGGTATACAAGTTAACGTTATTATTGCAGTAGTCAGTTAGGGTAGAATAGAAAAAATAGAATAACGTTTAATTGAGTACTTCCCAATAAGACAAAAACAGAAAATACTAATGAAGCTCCGCTTTCAGTGAAACCAAAAAAACACCTGGAAAAACAACTGTGTAAACAAAAACAAATTTTTGCCAGAAACAGATAAATGACACTAAATACAAACAAGGAAAATGTGATATCAGTCAGAGAAAGGAAAATATCAATAAATTCACAGATAATAATGCAAATAAAGAAGATACCACAATGTAGGATACGTTGACAGAGGGTTGAATACAAGACAACGGTAGGTTCACATGAAGAGAACAATGCAGAGATTCTCTAGACTTTTACAGGAGTAAGTCCATACTGCCTTAAAAATAAGTCCATACCGCCTTAAAAAATTATTTCCAACATCTTAGCTTAAGTTCTACTTCTCTTCACACCGCCCACTAAGCCTATACTTAGATTATTTCCTCCTCCACATCCCTCCTATTCTTTCTTCACTTCCCGTCACAAAGTCGACCCTCCATACCTCTTATTAAAATAAAAAATAAATAAAAATAAAACAAAATAAATATTCTACGTAAAACTTACAAAGTTTCATTAATTCCTGAGTATTACGGAAAAGTTTTACAAAGTTATGGTAGTTTGGACGAAATGTCGTTGTACTTAGAAATCAATGAATTTGGTCTCATTTTAAAGAAAAATATATCACCTTCTAATGACACCCAAAATTCAACCCCTTTCCACATTAATTTCGGAGATATTTGCCAAAATATAACAACCCTTTTACATGGGAAATGGTGCGTGTATGCACTACAGAGAGACATTATTTACAAAATGAGGTATTTCTAGCACTTAAATATCGTAAAAAACGTAAAAAACTAACAGCGTGTAGTTTGTATGCTTTCTCAACTATATTTTGAAATAAATCAAATTGTCACCGCAGTAGGTTCTTGGGTATCACAAAAAACCTTCCGTTTTGAAGGAGTTTCAAACGCGCGGGACGAAAAAAATGAGTCAAGTTAAAGACTTATTGAGATATTTTCATTAAATTACTTATAATTTCAGTCATATAAAGCAATATTATTGCACCATCAATAATGCAATATTTCATTGATGTGTCCTACAGCTGGTGAAATTAAAACTTATAATTCGAACATGGTCTCTATCATGACTGAGTCACTATCTCGCTTGGACTACATTAAGGGTGATACTATTGAATTTCCCTTCCTCGCTTACCATACCTAGAAACCATTCCTTGAAGAAAGAGAGCAAGATCAAATTATCTTCCATAATGATGCTACTCCCATATTCTGAGTTGCGCAAGTAACCTACAATGCCGGAGGCCTCCCCAAAATAACAAGCAACGAAAACTAATATCTTAACGTCCTCGATGACTAAGAAAAATAATGAAGTTCCTTTCCAGCCCGCAATGTCGTAGCGAGAGGCTGCGTGGCTTCCGATCCATTTTCCGAATGACAACTGGCGAATTTTTTCTCTCTCCAACGAGAAGTCTTCAACTTTAATAGACTTCTCTCTAATAGGCTCCTCAGGAAATCTTGCATCCGCCTTTTCCCAGAGAGAAGGAAATCATTTATCAAGCCGTATGGCAAAGTCTCAGACAAGAGAATTGGAGGCGAAAACGCCAATGAGGCAACAGATGACTAACGCGGATACAACGAGTTTTTTTTAAAGGAATAATGCACGTTAGTTAAGTCATCGAACTCTATCGATGACGAAGAAAAACCTTCTCTGATGTCCCAGCGTATCAAAAGTGATTCCTCTTTACCAAGTATAGACAACATCTCATACAACACTTTTGCTACAATATTGCATATTCTTCGATCAGTAAAAATGGGAGCAGGGTTGACAAAAAGGAAATTTCGAAAATAAAATAAGGAAAAAAGTAATTACGGGAGTTGAAAAGGTACATTACGATATAAATGGAAGGGGTAGAAATCAATTATTGGAAACTAGCGACAGCTTCACGTTCAACCCGTGGTAACAACATGCCACGAATCACTCAAGTTATGAGCTCCGATTTTTTTAATAAATTTACGAGGGCTTCCTATGGTGATTATTCATACTAATGGGTCGGAAAAAATTTCTCGGAGTAAAAAATATCGCAAGGCAAAAATAATTTCCACGACTACGGCTATAGAAATACTCCGCATCCGTGTTTCCTACGATTCTGGATTACTTCAGATTATTCAAACAAGCTTCACTGATCTTATATTTTAATTTGAATAATTCGTGACAACTTTTTATACATCTAAGTAGTCCTTCATGAGGATTGGTCTTCGGATAATGAATTAATTTCTTGCCAACGCTTCGCAGATTTGTTTCCGCATCATCAGGGCTTGAGCTTAGTAACTGAAGCGGCAAAAAGGTGGCAAGAAACAATTAAATCCGAAGATAGATCCTCAAGAAGAACAGTGCAGCTCAATTTTCATTATCCAGGATCGCTCTCAAACCATTCATAAGAAATGGTACCGAGGAAAAACGCTCTCTGCAACACTTTAAACTAATCAAGATATGAAATAAAAGAATCCGTCTCAAAAAAATTACCCCGTGTATTCCACCATTGCAAACGGGTGCTCAGATGAAATACATGGTCACAGACCCTCAAGCATCCTGGAGCTCCAAGAAGAATAGGAAAAATCATTTTCCCCTCACTTCCGGGTTCATACGCCTCAGTTAATTCTGAAACAACAAACATCTCCGACGCATAAAAGCGAAGAGAGGCTTCTGTAAACGGGTTTAATATTTCTAGTCGCCACAGGCTGCAAAACGAAAGGGAATTGAAACTATTCGCTTTTAAAGGGAGCCAATGAGAGTCCCCTTTAAGGGATTCGCAAGTGACCACATAAAACCAAGCTGTCACACGATCGCGCTATAAATTATCGGCACTGGTTTCCACAGTTCACGTGGTACTATCGAAATTTTCACGTGGAAGACATAAATTTTGGAACGATAAAATATGGCACGCTTCCAAAAAAAGGACACCTCACAAGTGAGACGGTTAAATATAAATTCGACGACTTGACAAG
Organism: Ceriagrion tenellum; assembly: GCA_963169105.1. Classification (NCBI taxonomy): domain Eukaryota; kingdom Metazoa; phylum Arthropoda; class Insecta; order Odonata; family Coenagrionidae; genus Ceriagrion; species Ceriagrion tenellum. Next base: position 33,989,107 of record OY720637.1, read on the forward strand.
AGTGCAATTAGTACCAGAGCGAAAACTGGCCGTGAAATCGGAGTGATTATGAAGTCGAATTGCGTTATTTTAAGAGGCTTTCATTGGAAGGAGACGAATATAGATTTGATCCCCCGAGGAAGATAATTCGAAGAGGTAAAAATGGGAGCTTACCATTGTATAGGTATTATCGAACTTAAGATCCCGAGAAGAGAGGGAGAAATGTATATTGTCATTCAAGCTTTGCGGAGGAGAATGGAGATGTAGTGACGAACGGAGAGGAATACGATCAAAAGATGCTCCACTGCAAATGAAGAGGAAACTTTAGGAGGTGATTAAACGGAAGCAGAGCGATTGGTTGGAACGGATAAGAGGGGCTAGGGGATACTGAAGGTCGTCATGGAGGAGAGGAAGATAGATAGGACATATATACCTGACAGATGATTGAAATCATGTGAGGAGACCAAGGACCTGCGGATATAAATGGTCAGTCACCATCATTGGTCTTGGTTGACTGATGCTAGGTTGCATCTTCTGGGGAAGTTAACTGCGCACATTCCACATCGCAGTACCCCGGCCGATTCCGTGAACTTCACTCTCGCCTAAGATTATGGCTGTTGATACCGGTTCGATCTTCTTGATCTGCGCCATCAAAGCCATCTGCTGAGACTGGTGCCTCTCAGTAAAGGGGTCAGTTCGAGTATCATTTAAATGTTGGAGTCAGGATATTTTTTCCGTTACTATGGCTATTAAAAGTATGGCTATCGTCAAAATGGTCAGCAGAGGTAACCCAATACCACTGGCGCAAGTAGACGGAAAACAAGACACACGAAGTACTTGAAATGCGGTGGACGGAAGCCTAGATGCAAGATGTTATGATGAGTCAAAATAGATGCGTGGAGCGAGTAAGGCAGGAAGATAGGGTATTTGAAATCGCAGTTAAAGGTAAAATACAGCGAAAGAGGAGATGACGGAGGAAGATTTTGCTATTGGATCTAAGGAAGAGAAGAGAAGGACAAGCTGAAATGATTATTAAAGTTGTGAAATCCGAGCAGGGAAGAGTAGTGGAGGACTAGCAATGATTCATCAACAACCACTCACCTCGAAAGAATATTAAATAATATTAATATCCTCTTCTTCACAATTACATTTTTTAAAGGGACAACTTCAAAAGAGCGATATTTGAGGGTTATATTCCACGCAGAGTTCTCTTTGAAACGCTTTCCCTTATCAGATCACAATGCGCCAGCGCTTCAATTCCTTTGAGAGTTCACGAGAGTTTTTTTTTCAGTCCATCTCGATGCACAAACAGATTAAATACATATTAAATAGGAGTCGGGCACAGAACGAGCATCCCCCTTCATCAAGGCCACCAATGATTGATCAAAGCGTTACACCTTGCACTAAACGATTCGTACGGCGAACAGACGCGAATTAATTCAGAAAAGGGATTGCAGAGAGAGAGAGGGATAGAGAGAGAAAGAATGCCAACAATACGAGGGTTTGCTAGAGGCAAGAGAAGGTGAATCAAACGAGAAAGAAAAAAACAAAGGAATGAGAGATGAATCGGGGCAGATGTACAGAGAACACAGACTCTGTGAAGTGGTTTCTAGGAACAATGATTGTACACATCACAACTTTTAGGAACGTTCGATTGTCTTAAAAGTTTGAAAAAGAGGAAGAATTTTTGAAATTGATAATGGAATAGATATTTGCACAGTTATATACGCACATGTACCCTGTGTTGTAACTTGAAGTAATTGGTGTTTTATTGATGCTGCAGGTAGAATTATTAATATTGTCTCTACTTCCCTTGTTCAAAATTGGGCTAGAATGAAATCGTTACGTTATTATTATTTACGCTTTTGATTAATATATATGGTAATATATATTTTTGTTTAATGCCAGTAATGAATTCCATTTACGGAAGGCAGGCTCCATACAGGTCTGTGACCTTTGAGGCTGCCTCAAGCCCAGTGGTATTTGCACACTATATTGAACTAAAAATGTGAGTAATTAATTATTTTTATTCATATTCTTAAGGCTGCTTGACACGGTACATTGTGTCGCAGAAACGAATGTATCACAGACGTGCAAGAAATTAAATGGAATTAGAGCAGGCTCTATTTCACGGGCAGTCATTTAGACAATCATACCATTTCATGCTTTACACGGTATAACTTCCCTCAAGAAAGAATGCATACATTCGCTGGTGCAACAATATGTACCGTGTAAAGCAACCTTTATTAATTTTATAGCGTTGAATCATAACCATAATATCTTAACTGCTAAAAACTGATCTCTGCATACTAGGAAAACGTTTATTTTAAAAGACGGCTTATGTAAGCTCTCAACGATATAAATCAAATTACACATTTATTTCACCAAATCCAAAGCAACGGAGTAAAAGATGCCAGCTGCGTTAGCTACGTTAACGATAAATCCAAAACCTCAGTTCAATACCCTAATAAATTGGAATAAAACAATAGGCACATCAATTGACAATAACCTACAGGCTGCAGACTGTTGTTCAAGGTTTTGCTGAGCGCCGGTAGTCAGTGACTTCTAGAGACATATCCAGCGCATGTTTAAGAAACTTAGACCAAGCTAGATACTTGTAAAACATGGATGGACATTCCACAGTCATAAAGTAACGCAAGCGTTTAATTGCCAACCAATCCGTTGCCAATACAGCAACGGATGTACCGTCGCGGTGAAACTGCAAGAGAAAAAGCATGAATTGGTAGAATATACTAGAAACAAGTCGATTCGCCAAGGAAAATTTTTATGAGCGACGCAGAGACTAACACTTTATTAAAGCCTGCGGGCCCAAAGAAATAGAGCTCTCACAATTCAACCCCACCTTCGTCAATTTATAGGCGAAAAATCCAAATAATCTCCGATATCTAATGCTTCGAATAAGATTTTCTTCGCGAGAAAGCCATAAAAATACCATGAAACGTCGCAGATACGCCCTGGGGACTTAGAAATCACAGTGACTCACTATGGAATACATTTTTTTTCGACCGTTAAAATTGTAAAGAAAAAAGATCACTTGGCATAGAAAACCATAACAGCCATTAAACGAAGTGTTTTCAGTCCCGATGCGTTTGAGTCGTTATCAGATAATGATTGAAAGATATTGATATTCAGTTCACGCTAAAATGTGGTCTCGTGGATTAAAGAAAATTGAATAAATAATTATAGTATCGTGTAACACCTCGAAAATAGAAATATTTCGTTTAAAACAGGTAGAAAAATCATATACTACCCATCTATTAGCATATAACGAAACGGACTAAATCTTTTAACATTAGCAAACTCTTGATATTACGTGTCATTAAAAGCTTTCAATACCATTACAAGAGTTAGCGTAGAATTCCTTTGAAAGGACTTTTGGTCAGGGAAAAATGTAAAGTCAAGATTTCAATGGAATATATAGTTCTGTCCCAGCGTACCTGCATCGCGAATGCTTGGCTAGTTTTGCAAAGAGTCAAGGCCAACAGTCGCGCGACGTTATCATGTGAGGCAAGTCCTCATCGCCCAAATCACTATCTCAATCTGCCAAGAGTTCGGTTCTCTAGACCAGTATCAAATAGTTCGCCATGGTACCGCCCTTGACACCGAGGAAGACTCGGGAAGAATTTTTGCCAAACTTCTACGAGTTTCCCCTAAAAAAAACTAGACACTCACAGAGAGGCAAATGCATTTCTCGTACGTGTGTTGATGCCAACATGTGAACCTTAGGAAATGACTATGGATATGAAATAACTAAATACTTTCAGATGGAAGTCACTTTAGGCTGGTTAAAGCAACAATTTCTACATATTTTCATGCTGAACCGTTTTCAAGAATGAGGATAGGATATCAATTTAAGCACAAACTTCCCATTCTACCAAAAAGATACTTTCATGACATATTGTTTACCCAAGCTGGTGCTTTCATCCAATGGTATGCCAATCCTCAGACAGAAAGGATGATTTTTACAAGCGCTGAACTCCTTTCCCTAATACATTTGTATCTTCCCTCCATGATGCCATTTCCCGGCATGAAATTTTTCTTTGCGACTGCCTACGATTCCTGCATTAATTTGAAATCAAAATTATTTCTTTCATAGATCGCAAATGTTCACATCTACCTCTTAATCGGTGGATTTGGATTGTATTTTTCAGCCAGAGGATGAGACTCCACCGATACATAAACAAAGCTTTTACTCCACCAGCAATCGGTACGACCTGTGAATTAATATAAGGGTTTGATAATATAACTTCACCGTACTTGAGGGATGCCACGAAATGAAGGACGACTGACAGCAAACGCACTCGACACGTCACGCGAATATATCTCTACGTCCTTCTCAGATCCACGAGGATGAAACAACATTAACGAAACGAGGCATAAATATCCGTGCTCAATACATTCCGCGTCGTCTGAACACCGTGATCACCGTAAATCCCGTATCATGGGCCCGATAAACAACGTGGTGATCGAAGCAATAAAATTTTATCATTCAATTCCTCCAATCACAGAACCATAGCATTGGAACGATTTCATCCTGGAAGATAAAAATTCAGCCGCGCGCCTACGCGCAGCCGTAGAAAATTATACGACTCCATTTTCTGCGGCTTTGTGAAATTGCAACCGGGGAAAGAAGAGTAATAAAAATCATTGAAATGGAAAGAGATAAGTACAACAACCAGCCGCATGAGGGCACGGAGAGACATCTCCCGAGAAAAATCAGCCTAATGCCGAACCCTTCCAGGGCGACATCCTACGAGGAACTACTTCAGCCGGGTGATATTACACTTTAAGAATCCGAGGAAAAAGGTGGAACCGGTATATTCGTGTCACCCAATCCGATAAAAAGCTCCCGGAGGATCTGATCTCCCAATGTAACGTAATCTTCGGCGCTTCCACCACTCAGCTTGAAGGAATGCACTGGAGGAACGAGTGCAAGGGAATTGCCCCCACTTAGGCGTTTATGTTTTATGAAGGCGCTCGAGAACAAATTACAGCCCGTCCCACCACACGTCGGTGAGAGGACGAAGCTCGAGAATGGGAGAAAATTCAGATGTTCCGAGAAAATAGAGGAAAAAAAATTCCACGTCGCAGAAAACTTTATTGCACACCTCCGCGTGCAAAAGCTCTCTCCCGACGTAATTCATAAGCGGTGCCCCGAGAGCTTAACTCGACCTCAGCCGAAAAACGACCACCAAGCCGCCTCGCTCAGCATGGCTAAAGTTTTATTACGAAAAGCAGTAGGTGGTCAAAACTTAACCATTTCGACCGGGAGAAATGTGCCCCGTAAGGATAGGAGTGCAGTAAAAGTCACACATAATCTCTCATCGGGTGGGGACCACACACACTTCTAATAACCAACACGCGTTGTGGCAAAGCAAAAGTTGCGAGGAAGATCCCACCACGGGCAGGGATGTTTCTTTCATCACAGGATAGATGCCTCAGGCGATACGATACAGCGTTAGTAGTTAAGGCACCTGAAATTCAAATCCGCCCCTTCCAATATTATTTCGCTTCCAATGACGAGTATTCTTACTGCGCGGTTTATGCGCCGAGCCATAACTAACCAGTCATCTAGGGCAAAATACTAGACCCTGCTAGTACAAGGATTGCCCAAAAAGTAATTCCCAAGAAGTAATGATTTTTCTTCTAGAAAACTATCAATTCTACAAAAAATAAATTTTCTCATATGAAAGAATGGTGTTTTACCTACTATCTCTATTTTTCCTCATGATCTCCATCCTGTTCTATTGCCTTCCTACAGCGATTCACTAGGGCGTGTATGTCCTATCGGTAACAGTCCTCGCTCTGGTTATTTAGCCAGATTTTCACTGCGCTAATAACCTTTTAATCATCCTAACCCTGCTAAAGATTCCTTAGAGGCTGTTCTGTAGAACGCACGGAATTCTAAAGAAGTTGACTCTTTTTCTTCAGAACTATTTCCTTTTCTAAGGATCTGTACGGAACATGAGAGCCTGACTCTACAGAACGCATTTCTGTAGAGTTATTTTCTGCAAAGCAAAATAACTCCTTACAAGCTGTTCTGTAGAACTTCAGCAACCCTACGGAAATACGAAAACTCTGCAGAACGTCATGGGGAGTTCTGCAGAACGTCGTAGGGAATTTCACAGAACGTCCTAAGGAATTCTGCAGAACGTCGCAGGGAATTCCGTACAATGGCGTTTCAATAGTTTAAGGAATATCAACGGAACTTTTTAAGAAATTTTGCAGAAGTATTTATAAGGAAACTATACAGAATATTTTAGCAGGGAAGGTGCAGAGTAGAAAAGTACTCAGTGCTATTATTCAAAATGGATTAAAAATAAGAGAAATTATGAAGCAATATTCATTCTTTTACGCCTTTAGTTTGTGCCTAAATGGTGTGTGCGAGCCTAATCTTGCAGTCTGTATTCTGCAGAGTTTACAAAATTGGTCAGAGAACTTAGATGCAAGATAAGGCAGCGTCGCGTTAACCTGATAAGCAATTGCGACCAATGGACATGCGTCTCTCGATGACCGTTTATCGCAGTGATTTCTGTTATTAAGGAGTTTAAAAAAATGTGGAACATTAACTTGTGGGCAACCCTCGTACGTATACCATGGACTATTTAAATAACGTAGAGTAGAAGGAACACTCGTATCTCGGCGAATTTATGCAACGAGAATTGATCCTCACGGGGCCTTCACAGTGAACGATACAAGGGAGAATGTAAGGTAAGCTGGGGAAAAGGTAAACAAAATGTGAGAGTAGAAACTAGGATAAATGAAGGGAGGCATAGGGTACGATGAGTCAAGGAGGGATATACAGTAGGAAAACCGATGGTTCTATAAAGGAATCATTAACGGTTGACTCCCCCCGGTCGGGAAATTCATAGGCAGAAATACACTTCGACTTTCCATTTATTTGGTATAAATCCTACATGAGATGATTTGGTCTTCTAGGGTCTTTGGTTCTGAGGTTTTTGGTTTTCCCGTACAAACTCCCCCTACCTTCTACGCTATACCCACCCCGGCTTTCAACTAAATAAATGCGATGTTTACTGTTGCTTACTATCTAGTACCTGATGATGACTCCGTGAGTCGAAACGCGTAGTACTGGTGATAAATAATGTGAAAAAGTGCGATTGCTGCTCTCATTATGGCAAACTTCCACTACATTACCCCTGAATCAGTGAAAAAAACGTCTTCTATTGAGTATCGCTAGTCCAAATGCAACAAAATGACGATACACTTCCTGGAAGACTCAATTTTTGGCACATTCTACACCAAAAAGAGAATACGATGGGACACAGCAAAACAGGAACACGGAAAAATACCAAACTTCGGCTCGCACTACCGGGAAATCGCGAAGTCAACGAGTCTACGATCAACCACGTAGAGTCTTGAGTTGTACAAGCCATCGTACGTTGGTGAAAAAAAACACTCGAGGAATGCACCCTGGCCGACTGAGGGGGGGTGAAACCTAGTTGCGTCCGTTTCCTGCAGTCTCGTCTTCATTTCCCCAGTCGAAAGGGGTAGGCGGACGGAGAGTAAAGGAGGAGGGATCGTAAAACGTTGGAGGTCTTTTTATAAATAAACAGATGCATAAAATGGGGCTGGGTAGACAAGGGATTCGAGGAACGTAAAAAAGCATCAATGGCCGAAGGAATACATTGCGTGTGTGTGTGTTAGGGTGGGGTGGAGAGTGAAGGGGAGGGGAAGAAGAAAACCGGAACATGGCCGGAGGAGGAAGGTTAGAAGGCTGCACATCCTTCCTTTTCCCTCGCCGAATGGAAACTGCGAGGGGATTTTTTTAAATATTTTTTTGCTCTTATGACTCCTCCCTATACACGCAGCGAAAGGTAAACGCCGACCATCGCCTCCGACACACGACACTTGGAAGACGGTGGATCCGATCCCTGTAAGATTCTCCTCACCGGATACCTGGACATTTCCGAGAACTGGTTTTTCTATTCTATTCCTTACACAGCCAGCGTCTCGAGTGAAGTGCAGGATTATAAAGACCCACTTCATCGAAGACAGATTATGGCTACGGATTCAACAAACACAACTCTTTGTATTTCCGCCTGATTTATTTTTCAGAAGGCATTAGTTTTCGGCTGTTAAGGTAGTTTGAGCGAAATATCATTTTACCTAGATATCAATGAATTTGGTATCATTTTTAAGAAAAATACATCACCCTTCCATTGACATAAAACATTTAATCCATTGCCTCATTACTTTCCGAGATATTTTCCAAAAAAATACCAGCCCTTTTATATGGGTAATGGTACGTGTATGCACTCCAGAGAGACCTTATATTAAAAATGTGGCATTTCCTACACTTAGATCTCGTCAAAAAAGCAACAGTGTGTAGTTTGTGTGTTTTCTCAACTATTTTTTAAAATAAATCATATTGTCACGGCAATAAATTATTTAAAATCACAATAAACCTTCAGTTTTGATGGAGTTTCAAACGTACCGCGTGAAAAATAATGAGTCAAGTTATAGACTTATTTAGATATTTTCATTTGATTTCTTACAATTTCTGTCATGTAAAACTACTTGATTGCAGCATTAATTATGCAGTATTTAATTCGTGTGTCTCACAGTTGGTGAAATTAAAACGTTTGTATCGAATATGTTCTCTAATATGATTAGGGAACTAACTCGCTCGCACTACCTTAAGCCACTAGGAAAAACATCACGTCAAGGACGACGACGTCAATGCCAAAACCGGTAAAGATTACTCGGGTTTTCCACGGGGTCAACGTCTCCATCTTGGCCGACGTTTCGATGGACGATAGACATGCCATATCAGGATGACTCGTTCATCAAAACGTCGACCAAGATGGGGAGTTTGACCCGGTGGAAATCCCGAGTAACCTTTAACAACATTATACTCCGGGAAAGCCTTCGATCTTCCTCCAAAACCGGTAATCTTGTGAATTCATAAACCAGGAGGAAGCACGAAGTTGTGTTCATTTAACCATGGAAATGTTCCACAAAATTTGATCTCCATCGCAAGATAGTCATGGAACACTTGAGACTAAAATTTCTGATCAGTATTTTTCCCATCAATATAATTCAATCGTTCACCAAAGGTGATATTTCAAAGAATTTCGCTGGGTTCATACATACCTCCAACCTAATCCCAAACCGGCAGATTCTTTGGTCCATTTTTATCCTATTCCGTCGAATATCACAATATAAGTCCAACTAAACATTTATGCCACCCACCCCCTTCCAGTTCACGAGTTCATCAAGAACATAATTGCAGGAAAAGTGTTGGGGAAGAAAAGGAAAGGATGACCTAGAATATCCTTACTTCACAGTGTGATGTGAATCCTGAACTGCAACTCCTACGGGGAAATGAAAAACATTCTGAGAAAGAGACAATTGGCTACAAAGACAGCGACAAGGCCTGGCCTTCCTTTTGAGTGATGAAGACCCCCTTACAAACCGTCCAAAATCACCACCCTTTCGCCTTAAATTCAACACATCATCACCCTAACAACAGCCCCTCATTCACTCAAGTGACGGAGTCACAGAAAATACGCGACTGAGTAAAATATTTGGATACCATATTAATTAACCTCTTCCATATAATAATGATCCATGTGAAAAGTTACATGGTTGATAGATGTTTCCCATCGAGCGGCACAAAAATATGACATTTTCTACGCAAAAGCAATCCCAAATATATAACAAAGAAGGAGTAAACTACAATTTGTGAAGTACTTAATGAAACCTGAGACTCATTCCCAAAGAAGGTGGACTAGTTAGGTCAGAGTAAACATCGGGGGATAAAGAAGTGGCAATAAGGGGCATTAAGATAAACGGAAGAGAAATTTGGCAAGCATTACAAGAAAAGAAGAGTTAAGAATACTTAGAAGAGATTATAGCAGACTAATATGCAGCGTGGAGTTACATTCACTTGACTCTTACATGAACACTGACAACAGATTAAAGTAGACGTTAGATGGTTCAGATGCAGGCATAAATAAGGTGATTAAGGAAAAGAAACAATGAAACATGGACGCACGAATAACCTCTGCATGTCAAAGGTAACTGCTAAAAGTGGTTTGGAAGAGAGGCAGTGGTCGAGCATGCAACTTGAAGCGGGAAGAAATGGCAGGTCTTGGGGACGGAAAAATGTGAGGCAGTCGCGGATAAGGGTGAAAAAGAATATAAGAATAAAACAACTTTTTACACTCCACTTGTGAGAATTTATTGTCACGACCCGAGTTTCGACACTAAGCGTCATCATCAGGCCACATATTCTCACAAGTGGAGTTGACAAAGTTATTCTATTCCTCTGATACGGATAACCTCAACAAAGTCAAGCCTACAACCCTTTCCTTAGTAGAGTAGAATGGACATATTTGCTGGCATGATGCATCGTAAAACGAGTCCTTAGTGGAGTGACAGTCTCATGTATATAAACGGTGGCTAACATGTACTTATTAGTAATATGTACAGGAAAAAAAATGTTATCGATTTGTTTTATAAAATATTTAAAGCAGATAAAAAACTTAGTTCCAGCTCTTGACATATGCGTGGAAATAATTCTATTACATACGTACGGATTTCTCAACAAATGGGAGACAATACGTTTCATATAGTTATAGCGGTTACTAACAAATGTCAAGGTACCATATCGAGTAGAAAGCCTGTTTTTACATAAGATTTTCGCTTATAGGTATTTCTACTTCCCGACCGAAACACGAGTAATAATATAACTTCAATTGAGAGAAAAATTTGAAAATAAAATTCTAGCAACATTAAAATTACTACATATGAGGTTATTCACACCGAATAAAAATATCCTTCATTTATCTCAGAAGTGCCATCACAGGGGACGGAAATATATAACGGACATCAAGCAAAGAATAGCCCAAGCTAAGAAGGCGTTTGTGTTAAAAAGACATCTGCTGGGCTCAAAGAATATAAGGCCACAAACTAGGAAACAGTAAGTGAAAACAACCGTGTGGAGCGTAGCACTCAATAGATCAGAAGCATGGACCATTGGAAAAGCTGACCAGAAACAAAGCTAACTAAAAGCCTTTGAAACCTGGGGCTGGAGGAGAATTCTGAAGATGAATGGACGGACAAAATAAGAAATAATGAAATGTACACAAGACTAGAAGAGGAAAGGACCATATGGAACACCATATAGATAAAAAGAACCAGATGGACTGGACGCACCCTGAAACACATTGGGTTAGTGAAGAAAATACTAGAGCGAAAAATCCTCATAGGAAGACCCAGGAATAAGTTCATGGATCAAATAAAGAGGAAAGTACATAGGAAGGGATACCAGTAGGCAAGGGACCTAGCATTAGATATGGAAGGGAGGGAGGGTCAACAAATCTTAGAATTGAACTACAAATGATGAAAGTGATGAAGCAGATGTATTTAAGTGAAGTGTTATCCAAGATTTGCTTCACGGCTTACTTGAAGAGCTGTTGAAATGTAAACTCCACGACTCACCATTACAATTCAAGTCGCCTAAACGCGGGTAAAACACAAGCAGATAGGATGATGGGACGAATGAAGAATCCGAACGGAACGATGGGAAGGGATGTCGTTGGTTTCGCGTCGACAGACGATCGCGACGGCCGACGCGACATGCCGTCCAACCTGACCCCACTCACGCCCTCTCCCGCCGGGCAGAGGGACTGTTCCCGAATCGGAGGACACAAAGAGGGGGAGATCAAATGCCGAAGCGACTCGCTCTTCCGACAGACCGGTAATCGCGACGCGGCCGCGTCGTCGTCCACGCATGAAAGGATCTCCGGAACGTGGAGGGGGAGAAAAAGGGAACCTTTCCGAACGAAACGGGGAAATGGAAACTGAAGGATAACGAAGCGATCGTCATCCACATTCCAAAAATCGGAAGGACAAGGGGTATTTTATCACGCGTCACATCCTCAAAGACATTTTCCCAACATAACTAGAATCAAAACTCCTATACCCGAGGTTTTCATCGATAGACAAACCTGTTTTCCAGCCGAAGAGGGTAGATAGTTTTTTCCCACCATTAAATACATGCAAACAGAAAACATATATTTTGTAGTAATATTTTCTAAGATATAAATGGGTAAACATTATTTGAATAAAGAGAATACCATCAATGGCCCGGAGGTAAAATAACAGTCATTATAGCTGAATCTCTACAACGCGAACAGATAGAAATATATACAAAAGAAAAGAGGACGAAAATATACTGGATATTTTAAAGCGTTTTTTTCAGAGAATTCTACCGGTAAAGGCAGGTTTCGTTGGAAGTCGGAGAATCTCCTGCCGGTTTCCTACATTTTCATGGGCCTTACTACCTCTGGTATTTCCTTTTTCGCCTCGGCATACGATCTAACCTTCTTCATCCTGTACATGAAACCTATTCTCTTTCTTCCCCTTCCCCGCTTGCCCAACATCCTTACCTCTATCACACTCCTTTTGAGCAACCCATCGCCTCTTATTACATCCTCCAGCCACCTACACTGCCAACGCCGGATTTCAGTCAGAAGTTTACTTTCCTTGCCCATCATACGAAGCACTTCCTGGCTCGTCTTCCTCAGAAATATCTATAGAAATCATCTACAGAAATATTTTAGGATTTATTTTTCATACACCGCAATCTCTAAGGTATGTACATGGTTGATTATATGTACTTATTAGAGAGCAGAAGATATACCTATGAAATTTTAGTGTTAAAAAATCAGGTTATTACTTTAGAAAAAATTTTATATTGTAGTAACATAAGCACTGATGGTTGATGTATTTTGTTTGATGAACTTTTGTGATTCTAACCCTGAAGATGGACGCATAAAATTCTGAAACGCTGGCAGGGAATAGCAATTTTTTTTACCTACCTCGGTAATTTATCATCATTGAACATCGAAGGTCAAGATACACAACAATGAACGTTGTCTCCAACTAAATTCTAAACAATTAAAAACCCTTGTTAAATAAATACGACTACCTTCGAATACTATGATCATGTCAATACCCTCAAGTTTCCAACGCCACATATCAATGTGGTCGCATTCGGGTCTTCCCACGTTCCATACTGTTCTCAGAGAGAAAGAGATGTTTTAAAAACACAGAGCCGCAAAATCGGAAAAGGACAGAGGTGAACGAACGCTGTTCCCTCGCAGAATCGCGGAAGGGAAAAAAACAAATGAAAGAAACGCAAAAAGGAGATAGGCTCGCCGCTTGAGGTCAGGCCCTAAATATTTAACTCAATTCCGCCATGGCTCAATTGGCCAACGCCGGGGATCGATCAAAAACCCTTCCCAGAGTCGAACGGAGGACATTAAACATGTAATACTTCATCAGGCGAGGGCGTGCTCCGAATTTTGATCCACGATCGGACGGCAAGCCGCGACAGGAGGCTGACGAGGGAGGGAAGGGGCTGCGGCTTACAACAACCGGTAAGGGAAACACCATCAATTTTTAGTCGAGGGGCGGACGGGTCAAAGTTGATGAAAATTGAAATAAAGGTTTCAATTTTCATCCGGCGCCCCGCAGACCGGGAGGCCGGAGGCTAGCCGCTGGCGCCAACATACACGGACACGGCGGAAAGTGAATGGGAAGCGGCGATTGCTTCCAGCGAGATTCAGCGCCAGCTGGCCGTGCATATTGAAAGTTCTCCGTCAAAAACTGAATTTAGACCGGGAAGAAATCGCACAAAAGGGCTCCTCTATTGAACTCTGAACAGCGAACGGTTAAACGAACTTTCAAACCGTGGAACACCCACACATGTTCCATAAAACTATTTTTTAAACTCTCCCCACTCCTATAAAATACGAAATGGGAAAAAATTTCGCCAAAAAATAATTTAATACATCAGAAAGTGAGAAAGGGTGATTAAATTGACATTAAAAACATCCAAAACGAGTTCAATGAGCACCTGTAAAATATATTCACAGGAGTTCCATAACCACTGTTTTTTCTATCACTATTTGAGTTAGTCAAACGGTTAAGGTGGGCTAAGATGAATAAAAAACAGCCTCTCCAATACTTAGCCAACGTAGGCAAACTCCTCCGGATTTTATGCACTTTCAAGAACCTATCTATTTCTAGCATTTTTCTTTAGCATTTAGCATTTTCACCTCGGCATACGATCCACCCTTCTTCATCGCATCAATCATATATATTATTTCTCAAAGGTGTTTTTTTGTCGCAACGCCATAACTCCTATAATTCTTCATCAAAATTAATGATTCAAACATCGTTTTAAAGCAAATGTTCCCCGCTATTGACGAAAAATAGACAAATGGTATAAAATTATAGTTGCCGTTAAGAAATGCTACAGTGCCATCTGTTGACAAAATAATCAACTAATATGTTGGTTATGGTAACGTGCTTAAAAGACAGAGTCATCTACATGTCGCCACAACAATTATCAAGTGCTTAATAGTTGTTGTGGCGGCACGTAGATGACTCTGTTAAAAGACTGTAGGAGGCACCATTTATTAACACATCATTTAATTAGACTGTTTACATTCTACATGCAATCAGTGTGACCGTATACCGTTTACGTTAAATATCTTTAACACAAATATAAATAACATATTGGTCCATGGGAAGAAACAGGTAGAAGAACAGGAAGAAAGAAGGAAGAAACAGGAAGGAGCTGCATAGTGTGCGAAATATTCGCACGGGTCAGCTAGTAAAACTTATTTTCATAGTTCCCCTTCCCCGCTTGCCAAACAGCCTTCTCTCTATCACTGTCTTGAGCAACCCATAGTCCCCTGTTGCATCCTCCTGCCACCTACACTGCCCATCCCGGACTTCATTCAGAAGTTTCCTTTCCTTGTCCACCATCTCAAGCACCTCATCGTTCATTTTCCTTTCCGACCACCGCCCCTTTTCCATTCCTCACCACGTCCACATTTCAAACGCCATCCACCGATTTACCTCCTCTTTCCTGGGAGTTCACGCTAAAGGTACTAAGTAGCTTAAAATCATCCACGTACAATTTTATATATAACCATTTTTTCAATTTCTGTCTATGGCCACGACACTTAAGCCAGAGGAATAAAATTTACTGAGGATGAACTTACTCATTTCCTTCTCATTAATATGATAGATTTCCGAAAAGTTAGGCCTGCAAATATTAAGTTTGTTTTCATTGAAATTTATCACAGGTACTACTTGGTACAAGGAAGGAATGAAGCAAAAGAACAAGTTAGATAATTACTTTAATTGACATTTTTGTCTTCCCACGCCAAATATCGCAGAGTCAAGAATAAATGAACTTCTGCACAACTGAAAAACTATCTAGTAGAAGCTTGGCACATAAGGAAATACATCTTAATATGCGAATCACCATAATCCAATACACTGTCTCTATACTTTTTCGATCTCGTATGAACCAACCATTGGTGAGATGCTTGATGAGAAATTAAGTTTATTTTATTAAATATATCTATCGTAGAATTTGGAGCGTGGCACTCTGTGGATAGGAAGTATGGACCATTGGAAAAGCTGAACCGGAAAGACTAGACGCCTTCGAAACCTGGCGCTGGAGGAGGATGCTGAAGATAAAATGGACGGGCAAAATAAGGAATGATGAAGTGTACAGAAGAGTAGAAGAGGAATGGACCATAAGGAACACCATACAGAAAAGAAGAACCATATGGATTGGACACACCGTGAGAAACAATGGGTTTGTGAAGAACTTAATTGAAGTTAAAATAGAGGGAAAAGCCCCCAGAAGAAGACCCGCGAATAAGTTTATGGACCAAATAAAGATGGAAGTACATAGGAAGAGAAACCAGGAGGTAAGGGAACTAGCATTAGGTAGGGAAGGGTGAAGGACTGTAGTCAACCAATCTCAGGACTGAACGACCAATGATGAGGATGTTATGTGTTGTTGGATAGGATAGGAAGTAATGTATTGTTAATGCTTCGTTAACTTATTGGTATCACGTAAAGATTGAATGAATCATTGGAGGTAACTCTCATATTAGAAATTTTAGCTGCCGTGCACAACTTTATTTCACAGCCATAAGTTTCACATTTAGCTATCTCAAAATTGTGAAAAGTTATACATTTTTTTCTCTGAACGTAAAATGGTACATTATCAAGTCCAATAATTCCATGGCATTCATCTCTAACGCATAAAACTGATGGAGAAATATGTGTAAATGGGATTAGCTGTGGATGAGCGTTGAATATTCACACAATCTAGCCTAGGAAATTCTAGCGGGCCGATTTGAACCATTCCGATTTATGGCACGTAATTACCGGCAATTGCCTCCGCGTACTCAGACTGAATGGCAGCAGTTAATAGGAGAATAAAATGAATGATAGTTTATTGTTCTTTATTGTCACAGTTATAAAATCAAGGAATATCCTCGAATATGAAACTCGAAACTGGTAGAACGAAAAGTTAATAGCAGTTTTTATCGACAATTTAAGTTTACAGACATAATTTTTACGACAACCTGGGGTAAAATTGAACTTTTTGAGTAAAAAATATACCCAGAATATTATTTCCAGTGATAATTATCCGAAAACCATTTCGAGAGAAACTCCAGCTGAATGACTCGTTTATTAGACGTAATTGCTACACGAGTTTCAGCTGGACCTTATCGTTGCTATCCCGTCATTCCTATGACTAACTAAAAAGGAAACCAGAGTAGGAACCAGTAGGAGAGGATAACCAGAGGCCGCGGGTTTGAATCTCATTTCAGGCAGGAATATTGCATTAGTCGTAATATTTGCATCTTAAGTCAGCCCAGGCGTTTCTAACCGAAGCAATTGGGCACTAAAATCCGAAGTTTATCATTACTCGAATGTCAAATGTGAACATGATTAGCGTTTTGATCAGCCTTGATCGAGTGTTGGAACACCAGGTGGTTTAGCAAAAGAGAACTTGAAGTTAATTGCTACCATTCATGATGCAATAATGTTCAACAATTAATCATAATATTTATATTGTAACTAGGCTCCCAGCAGGGAAATGTACGTCATTCTTAAAATTACTTAATAAAAAGTAATGACGTACGGTGGCAGATAAGCCCGCGTTTGCATTTTACTCTCAAATAAAGGTTCGCTTTCTTCTCCCATTTCATTCCTTCTTCGCTTTTCAATAGCCTAACAGCAAGTTGCAAACTTGAAACAGTTGCCCAATTTACATCTCACGTCATCACAATTCAGCAAGCATTTTTGAGCTATAACATAAATATTGCTTCCCTAATAGCTTTTACCCCACATCTTCATTTAAACACAAGAACGCAAATTCAGTCGTTCGGTCTCCACTTTTAGAACTGTCCTAAACGCTCGCAAACTCGCACAAAAATATTTAAAATGAATCGGCAATAAACTCGAAGAGAAACGCGAATTTCTCATTCAAATTCTAAGACATTGTATTTGCTCTTTTAAAAGGAAAGCGAAAGTTAAAAGAAAGCATTCAAACTGCTAATTGCCTTTCTTTAAATAAATAGTTTGTAAAAATTCGAATTTACTCGTTTAAACGCCAAAAAATCGAATACATTTAAACATCTAATTATACTCGCAATGCATCATCTTTAGCTTTGAAATACTAAAAAACAGGCTAAACCCATATCCTTAACCTCGAGAGTCAAAATTATTTGGACGGGGATCGAACCCTCGAAGCACATGCTCCAGTGCAATCACGCTAACCACTCCGCCACCCGCGCTCTGGCCATCTCACCCTTGCTCGACTTCTAATTCTCTATACATAAATTAGGTGTTGACAGATCTCGGTCACATGCAACTTTGTACATGAAATTACAAAAATCGTCCACCCTACGGCTCAATACTAACACATCTATAAAAAAATTACTATAAATATTGACTCATTCGATATCGTTGACATCTCAAGTCTGCGCACAGCCAACGCCCAAATACTGTAATGTGGATTCCATTTGACTTTTTGTGTGTGCAAATCCAGAAAACTATCCACAGCATGAAAACTTCAAAGCACAAATTTTTTATCCTATCCGAAAGGAATTTTCATCCAGCACAAACTCAGCAGGAGCCTACAATTTCCATCCAAGTGGGTACCAGGAAGGATTGCTAACTCCCGGGGCAAATAATTATTATAAACTGCACAACCTAAAAGAGGGAGGTATACAACTAAAAGAACGCCAGAAAAGTCAACATAAATAAGCAACACGTAAATTTTACGCGGTCCCCATTCAAATGAATAGATTTGTGGATCAACCAGCGATAAAATAACCTACAGTCAAACTTACATTCCGCAAACGCAGGAAAGACAGTATGTTTCCTAAATAAAATTTCCATCATTACCGTAAAGTACATTTTTACGAGTTAAGGCGATGTATTTTTAGCAATTCTCAAAGGCGGTTTGTGAAAAAACGACGAAAATGGGCTACAGCTAACAATATGCATAATGAACGCCTCGGGGACACAGGCATTAACGTTTAGCACTCGCAATGTTATCGCGAAGAAGAGAACTGTGCGGTGGGCATGCGAAATGAAAACCTGGGAATATAGGTCAACAAAGTGGCTTTTAAATTTCCCAAGTTAATCCCTACCCTAAATGGAACTCATGTTCTCAGCGGTTCCCACAATCCTCGTCTATCTTGCACGGCTAAATGGCTGACTAAAAGCAAATGCTACCACGCATTTCTGTTCCTGTTATATTCCTGATACACAAAATAACAGAATACACTTCAACAAGGGCATTTCTAAGCTTGTCTCATCAGAAAATATTCCTAAAATGTGACCCCTTAAAGCACTTTCCCAAGTATACTCACAGGGCTACCTGTCATCCATCATTTAATTAATATGAGTTAAGACATTAGGGCAGAGTTAACGAGAGGAAACACACCCTTGAATATTCAATATTTCACCACTCCAACGTTTTTACATTAATACAATATAAAAACCTCGTAACGTTCATTAACGATTACACAATGATAACAAAAAATGTGCGGAAATTTACGAAGTCAGCCTGTGGCTACCATCTATTATTTTTTCTGATATCCACCAAGAGAAAAGTTTCATAAATAAATAACCTCTTGAAAACAACTGTTAAAGGAGAAATGAATGGGAACTCGTATTTATATATCTATATATTTATATAATGTCGTGGCACATGAGACCTCCTACGAAGACGCTTGAAATAAGGGCCATTGATATTGCTAAGCCAATGCATCGCATTTGTGTTCGATGCTCGAAGACGATACCTCGATGAACAATATATTGCTTTCCAATCGATATTGTTTTCTCCGATACTCAATATCACATCTATACTTCTGCGTCTCTCGGATCGCTTTCCGTCGACCTCCGATGAAGTGGTCGGTGTCGGGCCAATTGGAAAATGACCGCTCTGGCGGAAGTGACGTAAGAATTTCACCATCTCTGAGTCCGAGAAAAGAACAATTAAGAAGCCGTAACTAACACTCGCCGTTCCCCCTGCTTTCATTTCCTTCCCCGAGCTGTTACTCTGCGATTTGGATGTAACTCGCAAGGTCAGCCTCCCACTCCTGAAAGGAAGAAACGCGACTGAAGGGCGACTTAATTACTCGAGTTGCAATGACGGCCAGCGGTTAGTTGATTGCGCAACACGCAGACTGATCATTACGGGAGATGATCGACCATTGTATCCATTAACGCTAAAAAGGGTTCGTATTTGGGGAATGTACGAAAGGCGCAGGGAAAGCTGGCGTATGCGTTGGCCAGTTTTTGACGAAAGGCGCTTAGTGCTTAACGGATTAATATCCTGGATGGAGAATTGGGTATTTTCCAAAATTTTAATTGCAAGAATACGGATCTTAATACGTTACTTTTACTCTTACAAACTTACGGAGTGAACAGATTTTCGAAATGTATTCAATATTTACAGAGATGTTTAAGATTAAAAT
This sequence comes from Ceriagrion tenellum, assembly GCA_963169105.1. NCBI lineage: Eukaryota > Metazoa > Arthropoda > Insecta > Odonata > Coenagrionidae > Ceriagrion > Ceriagrion tenellum. Next base: position 34,008,951 of record OY720637.1, read on the forward strand.
AGTCGGAAATTTATATGTTTTCACGTGACAGCGAAACGAAATCTGATCGGTGCGACGTCATTTTCGCTGAGCGAGAGACGAAAGGCGAGGGAGCACGGGAAGAGCTGAAGAAGAGACCGTGTTTTAAGAAGATATTTTTTCGTAAAAAACGAATATGGCGTAGAGTATTTATATTAAAACCACATCAGAAAATATGCCCAAAGTGGATATTCTTATGGTAGCGTTTTTATGATGAAGGACGACCGATTTAATGCTGCCGAAATTCGTGGAGCTGAAGTCCAAAAAATTTTAAGTCGGTACAGTAAGTCCTCGGTAAGCTTCGTTTCGATATACGTCTGATTCGATGTTACGTCCATGCTGTCAAGGGTCGTCGGAAAATTTTCCCTGTTTAATGCTAATCAAATAGACCATATGTGCACATGCTTGCGTTTTTTTATAACTGAGACACAATCATCCTATCTGAAATAGCTATTTTTTCCGAGATAAAGGCAAAAAAACGAATATTAAAATTAACGCCTAGATTTTTCGTCGGATTGAAGTGTTCACGAATATCTGGATCCGTTTCACGTTGTTTCGACATACGTCCCTCCCCTACAACAAGCATCTCCGACGTAAATCGAGGACGTACTGTACACAATTTGTTTGTTACCTCCTCATAGTATGTTGCTTGTTATTTCTGGTACTTGGTATCACTTCGGGTACAGTTCGGTTGCTTCATCTCAGCAATAGAGGGTTCAGCAGAAATAAGAGAGCAGCTGAATGGAGAAGTCACACAGAGAGGAGGGAAAGTGGATTCCTTCACCTATCACGGAAGTACCATCACGTCGGACGGAAGAATTACAACGGACATCAAGCGGGGAATAGCCTAAGGTAAGAATGCGTTCATGGGAAAATACAATAACTGCGCTAGAAGACGATAGGACTAAAAACCAGGAAACAGAATGCAAAAACATTTGCGTGGAACGTGGCACTCTATGGATCGGAAGCATGGACCATTGGAAAAGCTGACCAGAAATGACTAGAAGCCTTCGAAACCTGGTGCTGGAGGAGGATGCAGAAGAGAAAACGGATGGACAAAATAAGAAAGGTGAAGTGTACAGCAGAGTGGAAGAGGAAAGTACAATATGAAATCTACAAAGAAAAGAAGAACCAGATGGATTAGACACACCCTGACACATAATGGGTTTGTGAAAAACATAATTGAAGGTAAAACAGAGGGAAAAGTCCCCAGAGGAAGACCCAGGAATAAGTTCATGGACCAGATAAAGCGAAAAGTACATAGGAAGAGATACCAGTAATTTAGTGACCTAGCATTAGATAGGGATGTGCGGAGGGCTGCAGTCAGCCAACATTAGGATTGAACGACCAATGAATGAATTATTACCCTGTCGTACAAGACACCATACGTACCCCAATATATACCACATAGCGTTTGAGCGGCATTTTGACATATATTGAGGTATTTAAAATAATTAAATTATCCCAGCCTCATTAATGGAATAATGAACTGCTTTAAACGTGGCGACGTCATTGTCAATACCCAAGCTTCTATGTAAGGTCTTGAATAAGTTAGGAAATACTTCCCGACAAAAAATACAGACGTGAGTGGAACATAACTACGGTAATTATTCTCCTAAAACGAATTCTACAGTTTCAGCCTTAACGTAGAAAAGAATTACCAATATGTTCAAGAATTAAGATAAACTTTGTAAGTTATACGTAGAATACTCATTGGACGACCGATTTCGTAGAATAGTCGACATCATCAGCACATTCGACATACGAACGAGTAGTAGAAAATACGATGGAAGACCATAATCTATGTTTCACAGGTCAAATAAAGAGGAAAGAACATAGGAAGATGTCCCAGGAAATAAGGACACTAGCATTAGATACGGAGGAATGGAGGGCTGCAGTCAATCAATCTTAGGACTGAACGACCAAAGATGATAAGAGACGAAGATCTCAACTTATATCCTAGAGACGAATGGGGCAAAAGCTGATTAAAAACCACCTCACCTGTTTGACGAGGCATCACATATATTATTTCTCATAGGTGTTTTTTTGTCGCAACGCCGTAACTACCATAATTCTCATAATCAAAATTAATGATTAAAACATCGTTTTAAAACGTATGTTCCCCGCCATTGACGAAAAATAGACAAATGGTTGAAAATTAAAATTTGTTAAAAAATTTAAAATTAAAGTCTTTGTTCAAAAATGTTATATTGCCATATGTTGACAAAATAATCAAATAATATGTTAACTATGGTTACGTGATTAAAAGATTGTAGAAGGCTACATCTATTAACACATCGTTTAGTTAGATTGTTTACATTCTACATGCAATCAGTGTGACCGTTTACGTTATGCATCTTTAACACCAACATAAATGATATATAATCGTCCATGGGAAGAAACAGGTAGAAGAACAGGATGAAAGAAGGAAGAAACAGGAAGAAGCTGGATACTGTGCAAAATATTCGACAGGTAGAAGAACAAGAAGAAAGAAGGAAGAAACAGGAAGAAGAACAGGATGAAAGAAGGAAGAAACAGGAAGAAGCTGCATACTGTGCGAAATATTTGCACAGGTCAGCTAGTCACCTTTAATTCTGAGCCGCAAATATTGCGGGAGCAAGGGCGGAACGTCACGTGGGGAGAGGGATGGTAAAGGGGTTGTGCGGTGGGGTGAGAAGTTCCGCACGGAGCGAGTGGACCAGTGTGGGATGTAGGAGGAGAACGCTCGTCGATTCCCGAGAGGGAGAAACGGAGAGAGAGAGAGGACGAGGCGGGTGGGAAATACAGCGAGAGGAGTGCTTGAAAGCTGTGGCCCGCGGGGAAGGAGGCAAAAGGCGAGTGTGTACACGGGCTTGGGCAAGTGCTTGGAGAATAACTGGGGGCGCGGAACAATGCGGAGTGGGAAAATACAACGCTGAACGAGTGAAAACGACGTTCTTTTTCTCTCAAGCAAAGTGTTCGATATCAACCTCGCGGGGTAAATATTACAACTCCAAGAGCGGTTTTTTGCATGGCTGGTCTCATTATTACTATTATTAGTTGCGTATAGACCCTTGTTTTTATTGGATCACGCAAAGCATTATGACTCATTTCTAAGTTTCTTTCTCATCTTCCCCACTTCGCTCATTCTTTCTCCGTGGATTCTCTTCCTCTCTTCCGTCCACTTTGTCCCTGGTTTCCCTGGGACTTCGTTCTCTGGCAATACGTTCCACTGGTGTATCTAATTTCTGTAGGTCATTCTGTTTTCAATTTCCTTAGAGTCTATTTTTGCTTTTTCTAGATCACCTCTGACTTGTGACAACCAAGGTATTGTTGATTTGATACCTTGTAAATAAGTGATGACCTATTTGATGAGTCTTGTCGGTGGGAGTCTATTGATATGTCCGAAAAATTGCAGTCTTCTTTTTCTGATATCCGCCACTAGGTTGGACATCTCTAGGCTGGTCTTATTATTATAAATTATTTTATTGAAGTATTCTATTCGTTAAGGTAGTTTTCGTTGCATGTCAGAGAATCTCCTCCAGGTTTTCAAAACTTTTAGCGGCCTATTTTGCTCTAGTAAATTCTTTTTCGCCTCAGCATCTCGTCCATGAAACCTATTCTCTTTTTTCCTCTTCCCCGCTTGCCCAACATCCTTCCCTCTATCACACTCTTCAGCAACCAAGCCCCCTATATTACATCCTTCGGCCATCCAACAGTTAATAAATAGAGAAAGCCGAAAAAGAAAAGAATAAATATGGACATGAGACGAGAACACATAGTTCGCATAAATTTCCGCAGAAATCCTCCTAGAGTTGACACGACGACTTGGAGGAGTAACTGGCACACAGCGGCAATCGTGAGATCTGGGTTCGAATGCCGGGAAAGTCAAAGGATTTGTTCATTGCGAATGCCAACCTTTTTTGGCGAAAAAAAACCAATAGTACTACTTAAATGACAGGAAAGAACGCAAAAGGTACACAGAGCTGTAGAAGTGGGTAACAAAAAGAATTACTTCCTCTATTTATAAGCATTAGAGGAGCACAAAGCATTACAGGCATCAGAGATAAAGACATAGAGTGTCGAATCCATGGTCGGTTTGTATTAAAACAGTGTGGAAATTACTATTGTAATTATATTATTACCAATATGGATCACAGAACTTGGTGGTACTCGCTAGCGGAGAATTGAGGGGTCAGTGAGGCTTCATCAAGCTGGGACGAGCAGACAAAGGTACTGAGGCTCTCTAGGGGAAACCGCTGGACGCTCCCTTACACAACATCCCAACTCTGTTGCATGCCTTCCTCTCCCTAAGGCCATTTCCTTCACAAACGAGTCCATCCGAGCTATACAATGCAAACCCCTGAACTTGTGTATTCATCCGAATTCACCTTAGTTGCCAGACGACCTGTAATAATTAGGCGAGGCTACCGACAGCAGGAATGCAGATCTACATTATTCAACTATCTAGAAACGTGACTGTGTAGTTGTACAGCTCTAACCTTAATTTCCCCTGTTTCTGGGTAATTTTCAATTTCCCAACATCCATCTACGATGTAAAGCTGCAGTGGCAAATTTCACCCGTAGAGTCCAGTAACCAGTTTGAAAGAAAATTAAAAAAGAGAAAGCTATCGTCTACTTAAATCATTTTCAAAGGAATGACATTCGAGGTATTTATGCATTAGCTTGATGGTATAATTATTTCCAATACACTTTCCCTACTCAGTAATGTCTATTTGTTCTTTAGTACAGTTTAAATTTAATCTCCCTCTTCTATTTCCTCCGGCTATTCACCTTCAAGTTCGTTTAAAATTCTACCTTCCGTCACTCATTGATTTACGAGGAAGAAAGAAAGGCGGCCTCAGAACGTGCTAAGAGAAAAACAATAGTTCCAGTCTTAATTTTGTAAAATTTTTCCACAATGCTAAGGAATGAGCAAAAACTTTAAACATTTTCTATTAATTTCTGAACGATTTCAGAGAAATGCTGACGATGTCGACTATTCGACGAAACCGGTCGACTAATAAAAATTCTACGCATAACTTTACCAAGTTTTTGGCAATTTCGGAACATATTCAGGGAAGTGCCGATGATGTACACTATTCGACGAAACCAACAGTCTAAATAAATTCTACGTAAAACTTTATCAAGTTTTTGTTAATTTCTGACCGTATTCAGAGAAACGGCACGATGGCTAGGCCAAAACAAATATCGCTGGGTAGTCGGACGAAAGAGAAGAAGAGGTTACACATTTGGAATGCAACAATAATTAATATGAGGATATAAAGAGCGAAAGAAGCATCGGAAGAACAAAACAGATGGTGGATATACACGTTTCTCGAGTTTCCCACAATTCGGACGATTCATGCATGAGGGTATGTACAGAGATCAACATGCACTCAGTGGAATAATGGAATGAGCACATCTATCACTACCACCGAGTTTAACCACGCTGCATGCCGATCATAACTCTCATTCTAGCGGCACACAACAGAGGATGGAAGACCGTGGAGAAACCGGCAGAGAATGAAAGTAAATTCACGGGAAATGCAAACTTTTCAGCCTGTGCGAATCGTTCGTCAAATCAGTCCATCAATCGAAACCGCATAAATCAATGGATCCATTGGTCAGATCAGTGGTTTGTAAATTTACACAAAGGCAGTCTCGCAGATCATTTACGTCGAGACAGTAATTCAATAGCCGGAATGGTCGACGCACCTAATCCCTCCATGGGCAGCGTCGCTTCGATAGTGAACGCACGAGATAATTTGGGACTCCCAATATAGATACATGACGCTTAGGGATTTGCATCATCGAATAGCTGACATCATACTCGGAGGAAGGAACTCGAAGACCCTCACACAATAATTATTCACCAACGTAAAAACATTTCTGGGGTGGTTTTAACCCTATGTTTTACGGACGATTTCTACGGTAATTATTAACTTAATTGAATACCACAGCACGTTATATGATTAAAAACATTTTTCTAAATATTAAAGAATAAGAATAAAATTATTTATTCTTTCTTTCTTAAATGCAAAGTACAATCCAATTTAACACAAATAATTGCGAAGCTTTAGGTTACCCCAAAGACTATAAACCTGTGAGAGGGTAACCAAGAATTTCGTGCAGAGGAACATAACAAAATATTTCAGTTTTAAATGGTACTATACGCAATTTACGTAAATTTTAATAATTTCCTTGAAACTAAATAAATTGAATGAACATTTGCAAATAGTACCTCAATATCATCAAGTTCAAATAACCATTTGTTAACTTGATTTAAATAAGAATGAACTTTTTTTTCCATTTAAACTGCCCTCGGAAGTAGATTAAAGATTTTCGGGGCAAAATAAATAGAACTTCTCTGAAATAGTTTTCCCCGAAAACCATTAATCTACTTCCAAGGGCGCTTAAAATGAAAAACAAATTGAAATGAAAGCAAAATTTTTGAAATAAGTTCAAATGTGGCCTAGGGGAAAGGACATCTAACTGAAAGCGATGGTTATGGATATTCCATCGTATGTCGTAGAATAGGAAAAAATACTTTGTTCCATTTATGTATGATATTTTTTTGTAACTAAAGACTATATAATGCATAGAGAAAATAGTCACGTGCACCAAACTAAGACCAGAAAGTGTTAAAAAGCTCACGATTTAGCACTAAACCACCAAAAAAGAAGTTACCGAGCGTCATAGTTAGTCATTGTAAATTAGAGATTTCCATAATTCACACATTAATAAAAATTGGCACATTTCGCAAAATGTAACCCAATAACCTTGGTTTACACAATTTACGCCATTATGAAGGACGTCACTAGCCTCATCACTGGACACCACGGTAGGCAACATGATGTGTGAAAAGGACGAAAAGAATTTGCTACATGGTGAAAACCATGAGTAAAATTTATCCATCCTTCTCCAACATCACCCGCGTAGTTTTGATGGTGAAATTGTTGAGCGCCAGGCGAATTTTGCCGGGGATTATTGCCCTTGTGTCATCCAGTATCAATTGATGAAGCTTAAGCTCACATTAGCGTAAGCCGGAAGAAGATCCTGACCCGGAATAAATTTCATTTCCGGCTCCTGACGATCTAACCCCAATCTTCCGGATTTAGTCACAATTTGCATTTAATGTGATTAACACGAAACATACCATCCGATGGGTCAGAGAGGCCAAGGGGTCGATACAAATACCGAAATTTGTTGGAAGCACGCGTCATAAATCGATATCCTCGAATAGTACAACTCACTATCCCTCAATTTCCTCGATTGTGAATTTCCGTTCACATCGCCAGAAATTTCCTATAATCCTATACTACATGACGCCAATTGAAACTTTGATCCTCCCTTCAAGAACTATCATACCACAAATTTTCCGCCAATTTTAACGAGAATGTAATTTCTGCGGACTCCGTCGACTGAAGCTACGCGTTGAAGTATTGTCATGCACTAAATACACAATACGGTGAGAGCAGAACGCTTATTGCCGTGTTATAGCGTTCGTTTTGGCTTCTTGTTGTTTTGTTTTTATTAACACAATAAAACAACGATTACGTTACGTTAAAAATACTTAAGTTAGATAACAAATCTTTAGTTAGGAAAAAAAACTACGTTAAAAATATTTTAGCCAATATGGCGTTCTCAATCGTTCTTAGCATAAACGGTAATTTATTCCTATAGAAGTGCGCACAGCAGATGGTTGAATTTAACGCACCGAAGGCATTCGGTAGTGGTGAAAAGTCCTAAATAGGCTAGTTTTTAAGAGATATATATAGGTGGAGCAGCGAAACGAAGTACAGGAAAAGTCAAAACGGCGAGGTCCGTCGTTCTAGAGTTAATGGTTGAAATGGCCACAGTAGCCGAAAGCATCCCCATATTATCAACAAACCAAACGAGATACAAACTAATTAGACAAATTCTGAAGCATAAAATTTACTGATAAAATACATTAATGGAGATTAAGTCTGGGAAGATAATTGGAGGGAGATAAAGGGTAGAATTTAATTTACTTAAATTCACTTCCTATATAAATATACTATTTTTGACGATCTCTGAAAAAGGGTTTCCGTGGAGTTAAAAGAAAAAAATAAAAGAGAGGGCTAAGTAATTACAACTCATGCTGAAAAATGTTAAGCCCTCAGAAGAAAAAAAAAGGAGTAAGTCTCCCACATAAAGCCCGGAGTGCGAATGAAGGAACTCCTGTAGCATCGTGTTTTCCCATATGACTACAGGCCTCATGAAAAAGTGTCGGCTTGGAGGGATTATCCCGGGAAATATTTCGAGTTGAATTGCCTCGAAATCGCTTCAAAGCAAGCATAATGATTATAAACTGAGATAAAATTGGTTCCTTTTATTCGCAATACATAAGCCCCATAATTCCAGGATTTTATAAGGAATCATCTCGGGAAATAAAGACCATCCATCCCCTTTTATTCATAAGCTTTCGCAAAGTCTGGTCCCAATCCAATTAATTTATTCTCGGGAAAAAAAATGAAAGATGGCATCTCACTCATGAGGCCACATTCTTTAAAAAAAAAAAACAAGGATTTGGACCGACGCATCAAAGCTTGCCATCGTGCGCGAAGAAGACAGACACGAGCCGTAAAAACAAAACAATAAATATCAATGACTAAAAATACACTCGGTAGTAACTTCAAGGGCGTGAAAAGTGAATCACTCGGGAATGGCCAAGGAGTACGTCTATGCTTACGAACGAGGCCGTCTCTGACAAATTCACAGTTGATGCGCCTTCGCCGCGGACTTTTGAATAACTATCCCAGGATTTCAAGTACAAATTACAATAGGGACGCACTAATTAAAGCAAATTGGGCCATACACATATAATATCGAATACATAACAATTAATCCGAAATAGAAACACGAAACGCGCTCTTTCTGGCAATAGTTATCAGTAGGCACTGGTATTAGACTCAATATCCTAAGGCCATTTCACACGGGGCACGTGATTGCACAATCTGATGAATGTGCGAACGTGCATTTCAAATTAAGTCGCGTAAAGGCCTCCACACACCTGAGCGGTCGCGGTGGCGGCCGTGCCCGCGCGGTGGCGAAGTAGGCCGCGCGGCCGCCGCTGTGCACACACCTAAGCGGTCGCGGCCACGGAAATGCTGTACTGTTGGTGAGAGCGACACACCGACCAAGATTGACTATCCATGCGGTATATCTGAATTTACGAAGGCATATGTGCAATGGAAATAGATAGTGTTTCTGATACAAAATCACAATCAAAATTATTTCGCCACTTTCGCATTCACAATGCCCAGTTTCGTCGGCGCAACCCCTAGAGGAAGTTGAAAATTGCTTGGCGCAGGCCTGCGGGCAAACTCGACTGCTCGCGTTCGCCCGCCACCGCGGCGGGCAACCGCTGCACAGGCCGCGGCCGTGGCCGCCTAGTCGCTCTGGTGTGTGTGCACGGTGTGCACGCACGGAACGCTCCATTGTTGTTTGGCCGCGTATCGCGTCCGCCTCCGCGGCCGCTCAGGAGTGTGAACTGCAAGCGGTGAACTGCAAGACCGCATGCGCGAATGCATGAGCGCTAGAAGGCACAATAACCCCTGCTCCAATTCAATGATTACTGCACGCCAAATTGAGACAAACATGCAGTTTTGAATGGTGCAATTTCGTGCTGAGTGTAAAACTGACTTTAGAGATATTGCGTTCTTAAGAAGAAATCAACCCAAGTTAAACTGAAAATTGAGGTCTTTTGAGTGCTACTAGTAACGAGCGACTACATGAATAGGAGGAACGTAATCGGGTGGTAAAAGATTATGGAGATACTATTTTTTTATGAGAGCTTGATATATAGCGTAGCCTTGTATGGGGCAGAAACATGGACCATAGGAAGGACGGGAATAGGCTACAGGCATTTGAGATGTGGGTGTAGAGGAGGATGGAGAAGGTTTGGTGGACCGAAAGGATGACTAACGAGGAAGTGCTTGAGAGGGTGGGCGAGGATATGCAGCTTCTGTATGAAATACGCGACAGGCAGGGTAGATGGCTGGAGGATTCAGTAAGGGGCGATGGGTTGCTCAAGAGTGTGATGTAGGGAAGGATGTTGGGCAAATGAGGAAGAGGAAGAAAGAGAATAGGTTTCATGGACAGGATGAAGATGGGTAGATCGTAAGCTGAGGCGAAAAAGGATATACCAGAGGGAGATAGTCCCCTGAAAGTGTAGAAAACCGGGAGGAGATTTTCTGACATTTAACAAAACCTACATTAACCGGTAGAGTGCATTTTTTTTAAAGCGGTGAACTGCAAGACCGCGTGCGGGAATGCATGAGCGCGACATGGCACAATAGTTTCAGTTCTAATTCAACTATTATTGCACGCCAGATTGAGAAAAACAAGCAGTTTTAAATTGTACAATTTCGTTCTTCGTGTAACAGAGGCTTCAGAGATATTACGTTCTTAATGAGAAATAAAACCAAATTTCACCGAATATATAGGTGAATTGAGAGCAACTACTACCAAGCGACCAGATGAATAGGAGGTGCGTACTCGGGAGATGAAATGTTATAGAGATACTATTTCTCTCTCTCGTCACGCCATATCTAGAGTACGCAGCCAACGATAGGAACCCCGCATACGAAGATTTAATTTTCGGGATCATGAAAATAAATGACAGCCTCAATCTTCGCAGCGAGCTTCAACGGGAAAACAAGGAGGGTAATACAGTTGATAGATGAATATATTCGGAGTCGCTAGAGACTCGGGAGACTACACGCTACGCGTACATTACTTGAAAAATTTTGGAATACAAGAGTTACATTATGATACGGGGGATATTACTTTAACACCGCAAAACTGAAAGAGGCGAAAAATAAGGCATATAAACAGACGAAATGATACGTACAAAAACATCTTCCCACGCTGTCGTAAAAACTACGACAGAAACAGAGGGAGACACTTCGTTAACATACGACCAGCTTTCGCCCATACCCCTGAACTTCCGTTTCCATGGCTTATGTCCCTCAATTCCCTAATTCTCTAACAGCTGCTCAGGTAACAGTGACAATGAGTAAACTTTGACAAATGTTAAAGGCGTCAAGTGTAATTTGGTACTCTATTTTTTTCGGTCATTTATTCGCAGTGGTATGAAAATGTATTTTAAGTTTTAGAATTTCGAATATATTAAAGAGTGACACTTTATTGTTACCATGTTATTACGTTGAACAATGTCATGTCCGAGTCTGTAGGAACGTCTTTATTATTACTCTTTTCTCTTTGAATTATTTTGTTAACTGATGTTTAATTCTGAAATCTAAGATTAAAAATAAAAATTAAAAATTTATATTCTTACGGCCAAGGTTTATGATATCCCATTAAACAATACAGAACAGCGGTCTAGGTAACAGTAACAATGAGTAAACCTTGACAAATGTTAATGGTGTCAAGTGAAACTCAGTACTCATTTTTTTGTCTTTTATTCGCAGTGGATTGAAAATATACTTCAAGATTTATAATTTAGAATATGTTAAATTGTAAGGCTTTATTATTACCATTCTATTAATTTGAACAATGTAATTTCCATGTCAGTAAGCACTATTTTGTTATAATTTTTTCTTTTTTTTTCTTTCCGAATTTTTTTGTAAACTTATGTGTAATTCTGCTATGCAAAAATTGAAAATAGAAAAGTAAAATGCTTATACTTTGCAATCTGCATTTCTTTATTGATGTACAAAATCGTCTCCTGGGCTAGTATAGCCAATGACAATAAACGGTGTTATTATTATTATTAATTCCCTTCCACACGCCTCCGTGGCGGCTCGCACGGTAGCGTGCAATGCGCCTTCCGTCGGGAGCGAGTGAACGCCGATGTAATAGCAAATGTTCCTTCTGCAACTTCCCTGCTTGCCCTACATCGTATTCACTATCAAGATATTGAGTCCTCTAGCCCCTAATTACCTGCACCCGAGGGGTACGCTACCTCAAAAACAAGTGTACACCGAATTTACATTTCAGCCATTTCTATCCATATCTAACCATTTCCATTCACATCTGTCCATTTCTATCCATTTCTGTCCATTTCTATCCATTTCTGTCCATTGCTAACCATTTCTGTCCATTTATGTCTATTTATGTCCATTTCTGTCCATTTCCAACCATTTCTATCCATTTATATCCATTTCTATCCATTTCTGTCCATTTCTAGACATTTCTGTCTATTTCTATCCATTTCTGTCTATTTCTATCCATTTCTGTCAATTTCAATCAATTTCTGTCCATTTCTATCCATTTTCATCCATTTATGTCCATTTCTGTCAATTTATAACCATTTCTGTCCACTTCTATCCATGTCTGTCCATTTCTGTCCATTTCCAACCATTTCTATCCATTTATGTCCATTTCTGTCCTTTTCTAGCCATTTCCGTCCATTAATGTCCATTTCGCGACCATTTCTAAACAAGCGCACACCATTTCTCAGAGTTGCATACCCCTCGCCTGTACCATTCAGTTACTCAGCCAGATCTTAATCTCTCAAAATCGTTTCTCATGAAGGGGGAATACGATTACCTGCAGAAATGGTCCACATATTCACCACCAAACCTTATGAATTCAAAAATAATATTTTCAATCCTTCTAATGTATTTTTGTATTGCCTTTGTCCTCCTGTATGACTGAGATGTGATTAATGATATACTCTGTAGTTTTGTAATTACCATACCACTGTCATATTTAATTGTAACTTTTACTACACTACAGAGATAAAACACAAAACACGACCCGGGCTCCATTACATTTGAATCATCGTCAGGTGCAACCAAAGGTCGGGAATTCTCTTATACATTGGAGGGAAAAAGGGGGAGCGGGGAGCGGACGAAAGGAGAAGAGGGGGGAGAAAGAGAAGGAGGTGGAAGGGAACAAGCATTTGTTAACAATACATACACCAGGGTCATGCATACCTCTGTGGTGTAGTAAAATGTATAATTAAATATGGCTGTGGAAATACAACACACATTTACCAAAGATACTGTCTAATTTACCATAACGCTCTCAGGAGCATTGCACTCCAGAGTATATAGATCATCATTTTATAAATATATCTCCTAAGGAGGCTTGCCACAGATCAGTAAACATAATTATTATTCACGAGCACAAAAAATCGAAAGTTCCAACTCAACAGATACAACACAAGCTTGCCTCATTCACACAACCTTTTCCCACCCACACCTCCTTAAGTTTACGCCTGGGCGCGGTTCGAGCCGAACGAAGTGAACAAACAATGGAAACATACGAAGAACGGAACGCGCAAGCCAACGCGACGGTGGCGGCGCCAACCGCGGCCGGGTCCCTTTTTTAATTGGCCGTGACCTTCCCATTATGAGCGGCGGCGAGAGGCGGGCGGAGGGCGGCAACTGTCGCGGCGGCAGAGACGCGTGGGTCGTCCGCACACACCGACCGCCTACTCTCGATAATTAACGAATCGCTCATCCATATCGTGCAGCCATTGTGGTCGCAGTTAATCCACCCGGATTGATTAATAAACCTCGCGCCCGGCGCTGCACCCACCGACTGGGCTGGGCGCGACTGACGCCCAGCATCATTTCTATTTTTTTTCTGGCGCTCTTCAGAACGGCTTCGTTGATAGTTGTTGAACGGTTTCATTAGCGCGCAGATTCAGATAAACCGACAGACGTGGGAGTTTGACGAAGAGACCGATGAGGTTGGGTTAGATTGGACCCTGGGTTCCTTTCATTCCCCATTTAATTGCATATCCAGCAAGAGACCTTACGAACACGCATGTGCACTTAGCACGATGGGAAGTGCATGTAACACTAGAATTTCAATATCTCATTGCGAAACAACTAATTATTATGCAGCGAAGAAGCCGGGATATCGTTTCGGTAGAGGAGGTCCATTTCGATTATTAGCAAAGGGAGAGAAGGGGTTAGAATATTTTTTAAAGGAACAAATTTATTACTTTAGGCTATTTATAGTGCAAAAGCGACTCGGTGCGACAGCCGATATTTTGAAAATTTATCCCAAAAATCCTCCGAAATAATACAAAAGCCATGGTTCAAAAATATTTTAATGATATAACCGACATATTTCTCTTAAAAGCAGATCAAACTTCGGAATAAATTAATGAAACTTTCTCAGTAAATAAACAAATATGAACTTCTCCACTGGTTAAACTAAAAAAAATTGACATTGTTAGCGGAGTCGTGGCATCGTGGTAGAATAAAAGGCGGTGTAAGAGGTAAAAGATGAAAACGAATCGCAATAAAACGATGGGTGTTTGTAGTTTTCCACAACTCAAACGGCGGACCTGGTTGTGAGGATCGGAGGGCATAAAATAAGAGTGAGGCGGGAGTATCTTAAAAATATTTATTTATATATTATTAGGGCTAACTTCCACCTCTGAAGAAGATCAAAGACGTGGTCGAAGATTTAAAAAAAATCACGTGTCAGTCTTTCTTTGTTTTCTATGTGTAACCTCCACACCTCGTGGATTATATTGTTTATTAATCATTCCACACCTCCAAAAACGGCACTATGGCCAATAAAATTTGTCGATATAATAAAGTAAGTACTACATAAACCAATAAGAAATAAAGGATAAAAATAAAAATCAAATCACCATTAGCACAAAAAATTTAACCCCAGTCCGGGATCCGTCACCCAAGTGCCGTTTAATTAAGGATACGACTATGCTGAGTGAGGAAAAGAGGTCCTCAAATGTAAGTAAAAATCTTTTACTAAGCCGATAATGCGTAACAGAAATTAGAAGAAAATCAGTAGATACTTCTACTCGGAATTATAAATTTTACATAATAGCTGTTGCGCGTAGGTTGGCTTGGTACACGGCAGTTTTTGCCCCCTGCCTCGCCAACTGCGCTATTAACTTGGACGAGCTCCAGTCGCGGAGAAAGGGAGAAGGCAGAAAAAGTGAATAGAGTACATTTTGAGAGATGAGCGATAGAATTTGGGATTTTATCAAAGCAGGAGGATAACATCCTAAAATATGGTGACCACAAGCGAAAAACTGGGTCACTACAAACAGACTCATTGCCCAGACACCAACGTGTCAAGCGTACGAATACAAGGGATGCCGAATGAAACACACTCATTCCCCGTGTTTATGCTATTCCAACAAACACCACCAAATCCGCGTGATTAACTTCTCCCCGATTCATCTTTGACCCCTCTCAGTGCCGCCAGCAGCAGCTGACGCCGGCGCAACTTTTTTTTTTAATTTTCGGCGGCGCAAAACCAGCTTCAACAGCGACTGTCGCCGCATAACGGCTTCCTTCTACTTGGCTGCCATGGCTATGCAAGCGGATGCGCGACGCTCAAGGAATTCAAGGTCTGCCCTTGAAAGCACACAGACCGAAAATACGAGCCGAGAGAAGGCAAGGCTCATTACACAAGGAGGTACGTTGAAGCTATATTTACCTTGAGTGCCAAAGTCTGAAAAGCATGCCAGCGTAGTATTCCAGCCAGTATGGCTAGAGAAACACGCAGGAAAATACATATCATCGGAATAATGTTGGTACTTGACTGAGCAGGAATTCAACCTTTGACGATTGAACAGATGGTCACCCCCGCGATTACGTCATTCATCAGCCTCCATTACATCTTACACTTCCCACGTACAATTTTATTTTTTACGCATTTTACTTTTTATGCCTCAATAAATTATTTTTCTCAATTTTCCCCAAAAATATTCATTACTTTACCTATATTTCGTCAATATTTGATAATTCCATAGAGTTGAGCATCTCCCCTAGGGCTGCAGAGGACTCATATACGTATTAATTGTTCCTTGATGAGTAAATTACTAGCACGAGGCATGGCTAAGAGGAGCCTAGTTTAAGAGAGACCTTATATTAAAAATGATGCATTCCTTACACTTAGATCCCGTCAAAGAATCAACAGTGTGTAGTTTGTGTCTTCCCTCAACTATATTTCAAAATTTATCATATTTTCACCGCAGTAAATTCTTCGGGATTACAAAAAAACATCCGTTTTGAAGGAGTTTCAAACGCACCGCGCGAAAAATATGAGTCAAGTTAAAGACTTATTTAGATATTTTCATTTAATTACTTACAACTTCTGTCATGTAAAAATATACTAATGCACCATTAATAATGGAATATTTAATTGATGTGTCTTACAGCTAGAGAAATCAAAACATATAATTCGAATATGAATGGTCTATATTATGACTAGGGAACTATCTCGCTCGGACTACCTTAAATTTCAAACAGATGGTGAATATTCTTGCTCTACATCCACTGATTTGTCCATTCCGTTGTGCAATCCAAAAGTAAGTCAAAATGGTGGAAATAACCAATATGGTAGTTATTTCGGTTGTCAGGCTACAGTTTGCAGACGCAATGCCCTCTCCATCCACGTCAATGATTGAAAAGGTAAGTTTGGATGGAAATGGTTACATCAACTTGGTAGTCTTTTACAACAGTAGACTCTCGTCTCCGAATGCGATTACAATCTTCAGCCCGGCATTCATCCTGCCTCTCTTCACGCCATCTATAAAGCCTATTCTATATCTTTCCTTTCCCGCCTACCGTTCCTTTCCTCTACTGCGGCCTTCAGAATCCCCTTCGCCCCTTATTCTCGTTTAAACCGCCAACTCTGCCTTCTCCTCATCACCTCCAGCAGTTCACTCAAACACTATGCCAAACACTTTCTCGCTCGTCTTCCTTCTTATCCATATCACATCCTCTTCTCTCCTCCACGCCCATGTCTCAAAAGCCGGCAGCCTGTTCTCATTGTCTTTTCTCTAAGTCTACGTTTATACAATATACAACGCTATCCTTTTTACTACAAGCTTCACAGGTCCTTCCTTCAATTTCTTACACATAGTCCCAATCACTTATTATTCCCTATCTGTGAGCATTCTCAATCATATTTTACCATCCTTGTTACTTTTCCCATTATTCTTCAGCGTATCATCCGATTCATCAAACCATTTAATCAATTTAAGTTGGCGCTCTCTTACTTTTATGGTCAATACAGCGTGTAGTTTGTATGTTTTCTCAACTATTTTTAAAAATTTATCATATTGCCACCGCAACAGGTTCAAGGGTATCACAAAAAACCTTCCGTTTTGAAGGAGTTTCAAACGCACCGCGAGAATAAAAAGAGTCAAATTTAGATATTTTCTTTAGAAATTTAAAGATTTAAAAGATTTATATAGATATTTTCATTTAATTACTTACAATTCCTGTCATGTAAAAATATATTATTGCACCATTAATAATGCAATATTTAATTGATGTGTCCTACAGAGAGTGAAATTAAATCATATAATTCGAATATGAATGGTCTATATTATGACTAGGGAACTATCTCGCTCGGACTACCTTAAATTTCAAACAGATGGTGAATATTCCTGCTTTACATCCGCTGATTTGTCCATTCCGTTGAGCTATCCAAAAGTAAGTCAAAATGGTGAGAATAACCAATATGGTTGTTATTTCGGTTGTCAGGCTACAGTTTGTTGACGCAATGCCCTATCCATCCACGTCAATGACTGAAAAGGTAAGTTTCGACGGAAAGGGTTACATCAACTTTAGCTTTGGAGATCAAAATCTATTTTATTTTAATTTAATAGCGGTTGATCTTCATGCCATATATCTCCGATTTCCTGATGCAATTCCCAACAATTAAATGGCTTGATTGAGGACAATTTCCAAAGCTTTGATATTTTTTATGATGAATTTTTGTGTCTAGTTTTAAATATGCCGGAATATTAGGAAAGATGGCAGACACCAGAGGAGAAAAGAACAAAGAAATAAATCTCATTTAGCGGTAGACCGCAGTTCCTTCATTAATATGGAACAGTTCCCCTTACCAGCCACGAGACAATATCAGTATTTATAGCATCAATGACCCCCACCATATGGCGAAGTTCATTCTTTAATCGCTGAGCGTGTATCGCAATGGGTTCAATATTCTCCTCTACTAAGACTCCAGCTATGGTCGTGCCTATTCTTAAATATATATGGCCTCCCTCCGCCGAACCATACTGAGAGTGCTTTCAATCGCCGGATGGAAAATGGCAGCGCCCTGAAAGCTTTACCATATCCATAATTCCCAAGGGGACCTTCGAAGAGAACCGGTCTATATTTTTCAAAATCCACCGGCGAGTGACGTGTAGCGGTTGTAAGAGATGGCGGGGTGTGCTAACGGAAAGCAAGTACACATGACGCTCGCGAAAGTCAAGGCCTCGATGCATTGCATTAATTTTGCGACTCAAGTAAAGAAGACAATCTTCATTTCATTTCGATATATCAGAAGACAATCTTCATTTCATTTCGATATATCAGATGATAAGGCAATTCCAAGATATTTAACAGTATCTGAAGATTTTACTGGATTGAAACATGTGGCATTAATATTTTTTTAAGATTGAAATAACTACGTAGAGTCAAATGAATTTACACTCAGGATCACAGAAAAACGGAGAGGTAATGGAATACAGTACAAAATAATTTTAAAAACGCTGGATTGAGCTGAACAGGAGACACGAAAACGCCACACAGTTTGGGCGGATGAAAAATAGTAATAAACGATGACCACGACAAAAGCAAAATGAGAAGTAAAGAAGACAATCCCTAAGAACATTGAAGCAATAATGACAAAACTTCATCCGGTAATAAATGTACTTTAACTAAATAAGGTGGGTAAGTTGTGAAGTAATTCAAGTGGTATGAAGTTGGTCAACCTCAAAAGTGAAAAAAAATGAACTTTTGAAGTACCTACTCTCGAGTGCCAGTTCACGCCCGAGACCCAAGCTCCATTCATTAAAAATCAATTTTGTTGCTCCCACTTAAGCTGTTGGTCTGACGGCCTTCCAAATCTATATTGGATACAGATCCACTCGGCACATTCAGTAAAAATACAAGGGTAGGTATATGCTTAAAATCAATAAAAAGCTAAACATTTCACACCAATTTTCCAGTTCCACTCTGAATAATAGTGCCACATTACCATAAATAAAGTCTATTAAAATCATCAATCAAATTTTTAAAACCCAAGAAAAGTTTCTACAATTCAGTACCAAAGTCAAAAACAAAACCACTTACTCCTAACGACGGCAGTGCGAAGCTTATCCACAGATACGATGCACTCTCATGCATATTGTAACCTCATTAAATACTCCGGCTACAGTAAATCATAAAGGCTACATGAGTTCATTGTCAACAATACAAACTACAGAGTCTACAATCCCTCACAGAGATAGCTCTAAGTTATGATATTGAGACAGTAGATTGAGTGATCAATCATTTAAAAAATTCGATTAACCTTTACAACCTATACTTGACAGAACTCGTTTTCAAAGATTAAGGGCCGTATTCCTAGTCGTTACCTAGGTGACCCCCAGGTGTGGGGGAACCCTTTGGCTCAGAAATGGTATTCATAGTCGTTACCCAGGGGACTGTCATCCCCTAGCCCTCCCCCAGGCCGTCGATTTCCTGGGCAAGGCACGAAGCTTACCCAAAGCTCCCCTAACGCAGTACTGCTGCCCACGCGTGAGACGAATTAATACTTCTGTACTAATGGCAGCACACGATTATATCAACAACTTTCCATAGTAACGTCTTATGTTTACAAACATGGGTACTTATTGAACCACCCTCATATTCCTCACCATTCATATTACATAAATATTTAAGTAATATTTTTAACATTCTCTCATATTCCTTCAATCATTGTTCATCAACATCGTGTAACAGTATATGTACCATATTATTATTTATAGCGTGCTTGGTCACGGTGAAAAATGAGCCTCGAAAACATCAAGAACCACTGAGCGAACCGTTCATATGTATTTTTCCGCGGGACTGTTGCCAAATCTCTAACCCAGGCGTCCCCTGGCTGGGTGTTACCCAGGTAAGGTTTATGTTTCGCTCAGCGTAGGGGACCCCTAGATGTTACCAGGCTAGGGGATACCCAGGTAACCCCTAGGAATACGGCTTTGAATACGGGCATTAAAATCCATGAAATCGAAATTCAGATTGCTTCAGTTTAATCCTGAGATTAGTTCATTAAGTTAATGCCGTCAATGTTGATGCAACTTAATGCACATTAACTACAGGTATTATTCGTCATAATTATTACTGGCACCTCACATCGCATGATATACGGCTCCGCAAAATGTGACTTTCGACCGTATAAATTAGTCTCAGAAGTTCCCTTGCTGAGCAGTTTAAGCATTCTAATCCGAGTATCCCAAGCGAGCATGCTTAGTTCTCCCTTTAGTTGAAAATTCTAGCCCTACAAGTCCTTAGGGCAGATTTTTGGCCCACTCTTAGCAGCCACGGGAGAGTGCTGAGTTCGACCTTGAGTTGGGACTAAATGTTGTATTCCCTGGTGTGGACTAGCAACGTTCCGCACACCAAGGAAGTAGTGGTTAACAGAGCAGCTAGTAGATTGCTCACTCGCTAACACGGCGAACCACCGACTATTCGAGTAGCGTCAGCGCATTGGTACAACCATCCGGAAGAGCCGAAGAGAGTGAGGTTATGGGAAGAGGACAGGGTGGGAGGCAGGAAATGAGAAGATTTTAAAAGTGCCCCAACATCTCTCCAGGAGAGTTCTCACGCGACGTGAGAACCATCTCCAATGTTACGTAATTCGGAGGGCAGCTTCTTCCCCACGCGGTGGTCTGGGGAAGGCCACTCTCCTTCACGGGCGCTTGCTGGCCGTGACTTGACCCAATTAACTAAAAATAACACGGACCCCTCGGGGCGAAGGAACGAAAACACAAGAGCGAAGGAGTCGACCACATCGACACGGCGGAAGGGCGACCTAATCGAGATTGACCTAATGTCTCTGCGCGAATCGCTAAGACACTCCCAACTCCCATGTCGCAACGAGTGCGAGACCGCAAGTTACCGCGGAAGGAAAAAAACAACCCTTAAAACCACATTATTCTTCATCCTCACCTCGAGGGCACTGAATTCAATCCATTATGGCAAAACCACTTGCACGAGGAAGGTATGTTTAATTAGATTTAAAAGTGACCAGCTGCAGTGAATCATAAAGCGTGTTCCCTTGCTCAATGGATTTTTAATTTATACCAATCGGATAAAAAACAACCCTTAAAATGACATTCTTCTTCATTATCACCTCTAAGGCACGGAATTCAATCGATTATGGCAAAACGACATGCATGAGGTATATTAAATTAGATTTAAAAGTAGATATAAACGATGACCACGACAAAAAGAAAATGAGGAGAAACAACATTCCATTCGGTATTTAGGGAATGAATTTCGTATATCGCGTTTGATGAATGTAATGGATCAAGTTGGCAACACATCGAATCAAATCCTTAAGACCAATTTACTTTTCATAAACTTTCCAGATTTTAGATGGACCTTAAACAAGATGAAATTTAGTACTCCATTTTACATTAGATATATCCCATCTCTCTTAAGAAAAAAGATATAAAACAGATACAGAAAACTAATAAACACCATAATAAATAGCATCTCAACCATTTGAGGATTTAGCACAACACAACCTCTTAAAAAAGAAATTCATACATTAGAAATTGCTTGCACCACAATGAGAAGTTTCAACGTAAAACGTAACGCCAGTTCACTTAATAATTAAGCAAACTTTCTTTCATTAAGCTCGATTCTTTGCGTCTCCTTCTACATTATGTAAAATATTAAATTACCGGGAATAGATTCGACTTATTTAGCAACAACAAGGGAACACGGTGAAGAATGACGAGAGGCTATAAGGTAGTGTTATTTCATTTTTATCCAGAAACGGTAGCAACCATTGAGGTTACCAAGGGAAAAATTGTATTTGGTACGGAGAAACAAAGAAGGAAACGTAACATGGCTTCCTACCTTATTTTGGTAGTGAGTTCAATCTCATATTGGATAAAAAATTCAATTCAATACCATACAATATCTGATCTAGCAACAGCTGCGCATTTGCAATAACAGAATTAGGAGAACTCAGAGAATTTAACGACAGCGTTGGTGGCTGAGGGAAGTCTTCCTCTGAATTCCATTCTTACCTGAAAAGAAAAGAAAAAAAATCATCAACAACCGACGACAATCACCATACCATAAATAGACTTTATAATTAAAAATCACACACACAGCAGCAAAATAGAAAAACGTGCAATTAGTATTAGGCGAGAGATCACAAAAAAGCGACCGAATGTGCCAAAAAATCCAAACAGACTCTTTCTCTTTTTTCCATTATCTACACGTAATATTAATTAAATTTCTTTCTTCTGGGGCTGCTCCATACATAATCACCAATTAATATAAATATCCCAGCAAATATTTCGGTATTACTTTAATTCGATACGCATGAACTAAGTTCTCTAACTAACCCAAATAAGAAAAATTTCTAGAAAAACAATCAGGTTATTATAAATTGTATAAAACCGAAATCCATGCCGAAAATAAAGGGAGTAGCTCTATCATGTCAGAACAAAAAGAGAGGCCTCACTGCCTTACGGAGAGTAGATATTTTCAGACCACAATAACAAGAAAAATGTTAATTAAAATCCATTAAAATTCTTAGCAAAAGCCCTTGGATTTACCACTGAAATTAATAATTCTGTGCCAACACAGGATGAAATATTCAGTTCCTTAATTAGGGATTGTAACATCATCAAATCTTCCTCAAGAGAATACCTGACAATCTTTCATCCTCCGAGATTTCGTGTTCTAAAAATGCGGCTCCATTCAATTATTGCCACGTAGCATATCTTTAAACTTCAATGAGGGCAAAATTCGGAAATTCATCGTAGATGAGCAAAATATCAAGCGAAAATGTCTTTCGGATTGGATTGGATATTTGGGGAGGCGACCGACGGTCAAGGTCATTTGCGCCATAGAGGATAGGTAAGGGAAGAAGGGTGGACGAAACCCGGCGTCGGCATTAACCTGCTCTTAACGAAAGGCGCCAAGGGGACCACGGTTCAACGTCTCATCCGACAGACGGAGTACTGTACTTAAAGTGCCCTCCACAAGACCCTAGGTAGGGATCGGGTTTCCCCCGAAAAAAATCTTCCTCTGCAGGGATTTGAACCCCGGTCGTCAGTATAGTTAGCCAGTACTCTAGCCACCACACCAACCCCCCCAAATGTCCCCCACCGATCCTCAAATGTCTTTCAAATGAGACATATAAGCGTATAACAAATATACATACCACATACCGTACACCAGGATACAGTATGTGAAAAAATTCGTGTGGAGCGTAGAACTCTATGGATCGAAAGCAAGGACCATTGGAAAAGCTGACCAGAAAAGGATAAAAGCCTTTCAAACCTGGTGCTGGAGGAAGATGCTGAAGATAAAATGGACAGACAAAATAAGAAATGATGAAGTGTACAGAAGAGTAGAAAAAGAAAGGACCATATGGATCACCATACAGAAAAGAAGAACCAGCTGGATTGGACATACCCTGAGACACAATGGGTTTGTGAAGAACATAACCGAACGTAAAATAGAGGAAAAAGTCCCAAGAGGCAGACCCAGGAAAGTTCATGGAACAAATAAAGAGGAAGGTACATCGGAAGAGATAACAGAAGGTAAGGGAACTTGCATTAGATGGGGAAGGGTGGAGGGCTGCAGTCAACCAATCCTAGGATTGAACGACCCAGATGAACAGATTTATAAGCGAACCGAATATAGAATACATATTATAAAATACATACGAACACAAGCGTAGTTCATTAATATTATTTTACAAGCAAAGAAAAGCTGAATACAGTTTTCCTTAATGTTAGAGTACTTTACTGTGCTTGAGGTAGTTTGAGCGAAACATCATTTTACCTAGAAATAAATGAATTAGGTCTGACTTTAAAGAAAAACATATCACCCTTCTAATGACACAAAAAATTCAACCCCCTACCACATTACTTTCCAAGATATTTTCCAGAAAATACCAGCCCTTTTACATGGGAAATGGTAGGTACGTGTATGCACTCCAGAGAGACCAAATTTAACAAATGAAGCATTTCCTACACTTTGATCTCCTCAAAAAATCAGCAGTGAGTAGTGTGTGTGTTTTCTTATTTATTTTTGCAAATTAATCATATTATCACTGCAGTAAATTCTTCGGTATCACATAATATACCTTCCGTTTTGATGGAGTTTAAAACGTACCGCGTGAAAAAAATGAGTCAAGTTAAAGACCTATTTAAATATTTTCATTTGATAACTTAAAATTTCTGTCATGTAAAACTAAATTATGTCACCATTAATAATGCGATGTTTAATTCGTGTCTCTCACAGCTGGTGAAATAAAAACGTCTAGTTCAAATATGATCTATATTATGATTAGGGAACTATCTCAGTGGTACTACCTGAATACTACGAAGCTCACATATCGTGAAGTGACTATCACATCCTCATATCTGAAGATTACCACTCTACTACTAAAAGGTTACTACGGGTGAAATATAAACATATTACATCAAAAGATGCCTTTACATCGGCTTTTCTATGGTAATAAAAAAATCAGAAAAGCCATTCAGCTCAAAAGGCCTATTTTGGGGAAATATCATCCGATTGAACATGCAGACGGTAAAAAAAAACGCTTTGCATCTTCAAAGAAAACTAGAAAGCGTACTGGGCAAGAGGAACATTACGTGATTACGGTCTACGGATATCTCATTGCTCAAAAGCTTCATCATTGCAGAGCAATTTACATTACATTAGTACCAAATATTTTCATGGACAAATAATGTTCCATTCTGAAATAATCGTGAGCTCACCTATTCAGTTCGAGTACAACAATAAAACAACGCTCGTGAAAACTCAAAATATTACCGGGTAAAATGCATCCTAAATAGTTCCCTGAAACATTCCGTTAACATTTCAAAAAGGGTGTTTGGGGCTCTACCCGTTTCATTGACAGAAGGAAATTAATTAATAACCAGAATGAATGTAGACTATTTATGTAGTTACGAGTAAATGGGTGCATGCAATTTGCAAGCAGAGGGGGAAGTGTTATATGATGAGGCTCTTTAAATAAAGTCTGCGTGCTACATGCAAGCAAAGAAAAGTATTATTCTCGAAAATGAAATACGCGCACCATGAGGTATGGATACCAGACAGTTCGAGTACAAACTTATGTTGTATGTCATCCGATAATTAACGACTTTTCAAATTACTATAATCAGTATACGGAAACGAACGTGGAACCACTGGAAGATCATCATGACCTCATTTGACGGCATATAAGATGCTCTTCTACGTTAGATATTTTATTTCAGTACAGCATATACTTAATATGAGCTTACATGAAGAATTTTACTATATAAGTTCGATCGGAATCGAGATTTTTAATACACTAATTTTCATATTCAATTTTTCTCTTCCAATCTTCTACATGGACTGCATGTTTTTTTAATCAAAACGACAATATCATGAAGCTTGCTTGGTTGAAATTGGTCATCAAAGCTACGGTAGAGGCCAGGAAAAATTTGAAGAAATTATACCCAGTCCTTAGCAGTGCGAAAAATGGCATAGAGAAGACTAAATAACATGCACTTAGGATACCTAACTCATATATGTAAAGCTGTCGATTCCAATATCTTGAAGCCTAATCGAATTTCTTAACTTTTCCGATTTTACTCCAAATCAACACATGATTCTAACTCTACCCTGAAATTTTCACCCATCTAGCTCGTTTAGAAATGCCCTAACAGTTTTGATGAGTCAGTCAGTCAGTTTTGTAGCTTTATATACACATTAATACATATTAATAACATCATGACAGAACATAATATGTATACTGTATAAAGGAGGGGTGGGTTTAGAAAATGGGAATGTTTCCTATATAAATGTGATGTCTCCTTTTTCTCAATGTCTAGTACCTTACAATGGCTCAGTGAGTTGAAATGCGACGTATTTTTTAAACAAAATAATGGAAAAGTTCGATTCTTGTTTTCATTACAAATACAGAATTATACCTCTTCCATCACAATGCTAAAATATACCGTTTTCACTGATGAAAATATTAATCAAATTGAAAAAAAACATTAACATTTAAGAATCGTATATACCGAAGTATAAGTTTTCAATGAACAATTTTCCAGCCAAATGCATTGCAAATTTATATTTCATTGACGTATTTTGAGCTGAGGCTCTGTAATTATAGGCGAATAATTCAAAAATTAAGATAGAATGGTGTCTAAATATCATCTCCATTTAATACCTGTGGGAAAATCCTCCCCTTATAGATAGTGCGTTGCGGAATGGCATTTGAATTTAATAGGACACTACTTTCATTTATTTTCAAATCCACCCAGTCTCCAATTACAACATGCAATTAAATTTAAAATTGAAAAAATAGCTTGAAAATGCACGGTATTGATGTTCAAATCTAATATTGGGCATGCATTTATAGAGATATTAAGAATTTGAATTAAAAGGCTAGTCACAGCTAGAATATGAATTAAACGGCATAAATAAGTCATTATACGAAGGAGTCCCTTATGCTTGGAGTTTAAGCTATACGGAGCCGCGTGATACACCGCCTACAACGGAGCCAAAGGTAAAGGACACAACGACGCGGCGATATGACAGCAGGTCTTCAGAGAAAATTTTTGATGACACTTCACCTCACCCCGTAGGGAGAGTTCGATCACCCTCAATCCTTGAGGAAGCTGGTGCGATAATCCCACGAAGAATTCCCCGCGGGCGGATGCCTATAATGTAACAACAACCCGCCTTTGGAATACTTTAAAAGGTTGGACCCTTTCCAAGTTCGGAAGAGAGAGACGATAGGGGAAGGGAGGGATGTGAGGAGATGGAGTGTTCCTAGGGAAAATGAGGAAGGGGAAAATAAACGAAGGGTGATAGGATGACATTGGAAGCCACCCGTGGCTAACAAAGGGTCGCTTGAGCCCACCTTGTCCCGGTCCCCGCTCCACGAAAATATACATCGGTCTCACGAAAGCCGATCCAGGGTGCGTGCAGCCTGGACGGTCCCCTACCTCCTTCCCTCTGCATTCCCCTTCCTAGCGTCACTATTCATAAATCAGTCACGCACGCGGAGGCGAGGCGGGAGCAGCTGGCCAGATCTCTTCTTTAAACGACCGCGACGGCCGATCCGGCAGAGAGAAGCCCGCGCCACCTGCCACCCCATCGAGGGGTATTTAAAATCCACCCCACTCGTGGACGGGAGGCATTTTTGTGACGCCTAACTTCGGCTCAAATAGGGGCTGAGAAGTGGGAGAGTTTGGCGGGGAATTAGGACTAGACCAGACCTGTTGCAAATGGCACTGGGCAAATTATGAGCAATTCTCAGAGGTATTGCTATCTCAAAGACGATAACAGAACAAAGAGAAATGTGTAAGATCACCACTAAAAAAAATCTTAAACCTGTCATCTGTTATCACTGAGGACACACACATTAAAATAAATCTGTTATCACTGAGGACAGAAGGCGTAACTTTGTGGAAATTCTGAATATTCATATTAAAGAATAAACCAAATGTAACTTCCACACAAGATTTATTTAAACCGACCCAGGTTTCGACACACCATGTGTCATTATCAAGGTAGTTCGAAGCATTGGTCGAGAGCCTTAAATAGTAGACGTTTACATAGCCGTGACTCCGAAGCGGCGATAGGGGAGGGACGGGTGATCATCTGTTCTCTGGTAATTTGCTCACTTGTCACCTGGGAGCATCATTGCGATAAATATTCCACCGAATGTCAATATATTTTCCATAAGTACTTCCAAAACAACTAAAAAAAGGAAAGCCTTTCAAAAATTACTTTCCATAAGAAATTTCCCACGACTAAACAATTTCACGGCCCTATCACAGCTTAAAACTTGAGGCAAGGCGGTAAATGAAAATATTCGACACTTCATTGCATTAATCACAGGCAGTAGTGCGATAACGCATAATGATGAAGCGAGTGATCTATTCTAAGGGATGAAAAGGTATCAGGCATGCAAACAGAATTATCCTACGGAATACCGGGCTATTAATTACAGCAATACAGACGAATATGCCACAAAATAAGGAGTAAGTAATATTTTACCGTGAAAATTACATCCATCAACTCCATAAAGCCACAAGAACACTTGGAAAGGGATGACTTATGCTTGAAGTAAGATTAGTTAAGATTAGATAATTCTCATATATTTCATTGACATAATTACTAAACATTTGAAGTAGGACGTAAAATCGGAAATATGCAGGTGACTCCACGACCATCACCAGTCATAGCTCATCCTGATGGCATATTTTCATGAGATTATACATTTTATTGGAAATAACTGCAAACGTCCGAGGATATCTCGAAAATCAAAAGTACCAGGAGCCTTCTCTTTCCATACTTTCACGGAAAATTGTATTCCTCCACACAAAAGAAATACTACCTGATATGCACAATTATAATATTTAAAATTCATACTCTATATAATATTCTACAATCATTCCGGGAAAGCCGAATGTCTATTGTTTCATCGGTGGCAAATGAAACCGGGTTTGAATTGAACGATGATCAATACCGGAAAGATTCAGAGTTCAGCCACACAATATTTTTGCAAGCAGCGAGGAACGTATGAGGGTTAGGGGAGCCTAAAATGGGACTGTCTGGGGGATTGGAAATGGAGAAACTGAAAATAGCAAGCAAACCACACGAGAAAAAATATCTTTCCTGCAAACAACCCTGTCTATATTCGCCGTGTGACATAGCGCGTCTATGAGTCTTTGCCAGCACAGGTGGAAAGGAATCGACAGTCAGTCCGCCTGTCCCCGTGAGACAGGCGCAGGGAAATTGATGACCTCAAGGGAACTGTGGGAAGAGGACTTGGGAACCCTCCCTCACATATACGCCGATTCGCTGAAGCAAGCGAAGTTGGGAATAACAGACACCTACAGCGGTCGATAACCGCAAGATGTGGAGGAATACATATTTACATCTACATAATACCCTATGGGCCGCCGCAATGGGCGTATGGCAGCGGATATCAGTACACTAGCCGTGTAAAGGTATGAACGATATGGGTTTTGGAGGTGAAGTGATGAGGTGTATCATGGGAGTGTTTTAAATGGAACTCAGTTTTTATTACAGTCACTAATTGTGCCAGGGAGAAACGAATTTTGTACCCATATATTCGGCAAAGTATCTCTCTTATTTTATCGCTTCTGTCGGACCTAAATACGTACTGTGACGTCAAAATTATGATATTCTCTCGGTCGCTTTGGGACACCCCTGTGTTGAATTTCCCAAGCAAGCTCAGGCTCCGAAGCTCTAGCGGGCCCCAATTTAATACCTCTCAAAGCTGAAAAACAAAATAATATCGCTCGTAGCAGTTTATAACGAAGCTAGCAGCTTTCCATTTATTTTTTTGGCTAATCTTTCTGTCCAGAGTTCCACATACTCGCGGCGTATTTGAGGTGTGGCCTAACCAGAGCGAAGCAACACCTCTCTTTTACTTCAACATCCTCGGACCTTCCCATTATACGCTTCATTAATCCTTGTTTATTAAATAGAATGCCACAAACGTTTTGTAAGTATAATCTTTGCAGGTGCTTTTGGAATTTGAAAAAAAATCCACACGATATAACCATTATGAAATAATCTTTACTTGCCTATGAGGCTATTAAGCCCATTAAAATAATTACTACGCATTAACCCAGCTGTAAAGAATCTTTCAATTTCCAACCTATTGTAAAAATATTAACTTTTACAATCCACAAAGGCCAAAGAAATTACATATTATGCAACGTAATTCCACCAACTTAAACCCAATCTGTTTTCTCAAATAATCGCCAATCTTCTCCATATTTGCCGTCATGCTAAACTTCGGTCACCTGAATTATTTAAATTTTTCTCCATCGTCTACGTGTTTATATAACACCACATTTCCCCTGTCTGCAACCTCCTCTTTTCTCCCTTGGTTGTTTTTTATATTTCACATACAGAATTAAAATTACTACCCAGAAGTTAGATCCTTTGCGAAACCAGACTGTCTCCCTTAAGCTTCCAGTTGTTAATCCAATATTTAAAAGAATTCAAATTAAAAACGAAAAAAACAGAAGAATTAGAGGATTGAAGAAAATGGAAAAGTGGTATTTCACAAGAATAAGAAAAAAATCGATGGAGAGAAAACATAATGAGAAAGTTCTCCAAAGAGCTGGCGAGAAAAGAAGCTTTATAAAACCACCGAAAAAACAGAAGAGAGCAGCTTAAAGGAGTCCATCTACAACATGAAAGCATACTCAAAATGATAATGGAACGAAATGTGTATAGAAACAGTATACTGAGCAAGGCGAGGGCTGGCATGCATAAAGCGAATTTAGAAGATTAAAAATAAGTAATTATAAAGGAATAATGATTTTACCAGAAACTAGGTGGCCACTCGTTAAATCAAATGAAATTCGAGGTTGATTCGTTCTCTTTTTTAAAGGTTAAAAACCAGCGTTTTCCATAACTTGTTGGAGAAATACGGTAAATTTTGAGGAAGATTAAAAACAAGTAATTATGTAGCAATTACGATTTAAGCTGAAACAGGTTGGCTACTCGTTATATCAAATAGTATTCACGGTTAATCCCTGTTTTTTTGTTAAAAATCAGCGTTATCTACATTTTATTGGAGTAATATGGAGTCATTCAAAATATAACTTTTTTTACAGTGTACGACATGATACATTATCGCTGTCGCGAACAGTGAAGGCAGCAATGGAGGTTTTGAGGAACTCCTCGCCGCCCAAAAGCGGTGAGGGAATGCGATCATATATTTCATTTTTTAAAAGACTTCACTTAAAAGAATAAAGGCAAACGGGAGAGCTTTGACCGAATGCATTTTTGAGTTGGCGCGCAGTATAAGCATTAAGTATTTTTTGAAGGGCTATAGATGAGCTATGACTTAAGATACGGAAAATATGCGCACCTTTATTAAGGTGGAGCTTTCATACCTCATGGAATGCCCGAAAAACTTCACCCACAGGGCTAGAGAACAAAGAGATGATGTTAATATGTATTAAAAAGACACGTTAATGAGCAGCATTTCGTTGCCAAGAGAAATGAAATAATTAGTGTTTGTTGTTTCGTAGTTATATATTTATGAAACTCTGGTGGAAGAAAATAAGCTAGGGACGAAATTCATTTAAAAAATTAAGATGAGATGTTCACTTAAGCCTTTCGGGCGACATTGGCAGATTCATCGTGACATGCGTAATGCGTCTGCTAGTTGTTCTTGCGGTAACTTCTTCCGCCGGGGGCGTATTCTAGCCTGAAAGAGCTCGAAGCAGCAAAATGCTCCTGTAGGAGAGGGAAGAAGAAAGAAACATTTGAAGAGCGCTCGGCGCATCGATCGCGCGGTGTGGATCCGAAAGATGGCGACAGTTAAGGGTTGCAATGACGGATGGCTCGCCCGGCGCGGTGGCGGCGGCGGGAATTTCTCGTCCTTCGAAAGAGCGGCGAGCCCATTACGGCGCTTCCCTCCGACGCACCATTTTCCATAGATTGCGGATCAGCGGGGACCTTGGACGGGGAAGCGACGGATGGATGGATGGGAAAAGGGTCCATCATCGGCGCCCCGGCGGCAATCTCTGTGCATGCGAGCCAAAGCGTGACCGAGGGGAAAAAATAAAACACCAGCGAGAGCCGCAAGGCGGAGAAGCTATTTAGGAAAAACGAGAAAAAAGTTCCAGATGGGAAAATGAGGAGTTTCCAAGCCCTGGCAAAAAGGCCTAAGATCTACCGAGCCCATCGTAGAGTTAACTGAAACATAAGCAATGGCATATGGGTTTTTAACCGGTAGAATCAGGCTTCGTCGGACAGCGAAAAGTTCTATCCACTAACGAGAAGTTTTCATATTAGATATAGCTGATTCAGGCCGAATCTGGGCTGCTATTTTGAATGAAATTGTGTTAATTCTATCTGCCAGAAATAGCTTTCGTTACGAGAATAGCATGTTTTTCTTCGAAACAAAAGCGCAACGAGAGCTATTTCTGGCAGCGAGCGTTAACGCTATTCATTCAGAATAGCAGCCCTGGTATAAGTTGTAGACGCTTTTCCATTTAACACTAATACAAAAAATGCAATATCTATTAGAGTCTCATATCACTTTATTGATCATCTCAGCGTGCTTGCCACAGAAAACACATTACTCCTGTCATTTCCATCCTTTAACCTTTGAGACAACTCTTTCCATCAACCTCTTCCCATCTTGCACTCTCCAAATTTTCTACAACCGTCGAAATGTCCCACTCTCACTATTCTATATCCTCCGCAATGATCAAAACCTCTTAGGATGCCATTTTTTACCCACGTTACCGTCTTCGTCCAGCACCAAACCATTTCCGTACATTTTCTCTCGAACATTTATGTATATTTTCACTCTTTTTATACATTAGAAACTTCCGAGCCACTCAACATCAATCATTTTCGCCTTTACCATCCTTTTTCGAAATACTTACACAGCATCCCAAAATTGATGATTTGCAAGTAAATGCCTTTTTAGTCGACGCAAAATTCCTATAGCTCTAAATAAGGGGCACCTGAACAAAGTTAAGATGGTAGGTATAAATTCTACGACGAGCAAAGGATTGTATACATTTCAAGGAATGAAATTCGCTATGAAAAAAATCGCTGGGCATGCAATCGTCGGAAACGTTGCCATTGTTAGAATTGTTGGCTCAATGATTGAAAAAAAGGATAGCATCGTATACATTATTACAGAAAGGTCTTTTTCTGTCATTCCGTATATCCTCCGTTAATACTGCACCTACAGTGATAAATGAGGTATCATTTTAAACGTTGAATCACCGGCTTCTGACGAAAAATACAATCTCAATCTCAAATTTCACTATTTACCCATTAATTTGACTTAAAAGTTTCGATTTTTCCATGTCGATTACTCCCTCGAGGTATATCGACTCCACACATCCGTATATATTATTTCTCAAAGGTGTTTTTTGTCGCAAAGCCATAACTGCCATAATTATTCATCAAAATTAATGATTCAAACATCGTGTTAAAGCTTTTGTTACCCAATACTGATGAAAAATAGACAAATTGTTTAAAATTAAAGTTTTTGTTAAAAAAATGATACAACGCCATCTGCTAATCAGTCAACTAATGCATAATCAACTAATATGTCGGCAATGGTTACGTGCTTAAAAGACTGTAGGAGGCGCCATCAATTAACACATCGTTTAGTTAGATTGTTTGCATTCTACATGCAATCAGTGTGACCATTTACTGTTTACGTTTACGTTATGTATCTCTAACACAAACATAAATAACATATAATTGTCCATGGGAAGAAACAAGTAGAAGAACAGGAAGAAACAGGAAGAAGCTGCACACTGTGCGAAATATTCGACAGGTAGAAGAACAGGAAGAAAGAAGGAAGAAACAGGAAGAAGCTGCATACTGTGCGAAATATTCGCTCCGGTCATCTAGTTTGTATATATTCCGAATAACGGCAATTTGATATAAATAGCTTCTGTCATCGAAGCAAGAAAAATTTTAAACAGTTTTTTCATAAATAATACACATCTTTACTCATTCCATACGAGGGCACCGTTCAAACATGGGATTTGATGTTTATTAGTCACATCGGGGAGTAACTCGTAGTTCTAATACTCTTCGTGAATTTAACTATATCTCAGTTTACATACTATTAGAACAACAAGAGGTAACCCACATAGTCCACTAAAAAGGATCTGATAGGACCGAAAATAAAATACAGGGACATCAACTTTAGCGGGATCTATCAACACGCAACCCAATAACGTAAGAGCTAGTATTAGAATTAAAAAAAGCTACGAGCTCCGAATGCAAAAAATATATATACAATATAGACAATAGTTATAATGTGCGCCATCATAAAATAAATAATTCAAATGGATAAAACGATAGCCCGCATACTTCAAAGTAAGCTTCACCACTAAGGATACCCAGACCTCACTAACATTTCAGAGCAAATTATTCTGAAAAGCGCTCTTTGAATCCTTTGATGTCTTTCCTCCCTTCCGCTTGCGAATATCAAAGTTTTCATTCATCAAACGCGGACTGCCGGTAGAAGAGCTCCCATAATGAGGTTTAAAAAATAATCTTGGACAATGGAAGTTAAAGGCAGCACCAAGAAACGGAAGCTGCTTAAGCGTTTCGTAGCCGAACACAACTCATCGTTAATAGAAGCAGTTTTCCAAGTTCAATTGTTTACGTAAAAGACTGCGAACCCGTCAGAGTTTATGAGCTTTGCAGTGGATAAACAAAAAACGGGCGCTGAATGTCCACTTCACATCCCTGTGGCCCTCAGACATTTTCATGGCTCAACCACTCAAAAACCAAGCATGAATAGGACTTTAACAGTCCTAGAAACGTGGACCCTCAGAAAGGAGGACGAGAATATGCTGCAGGCATTTGAGATGTGGGGGTGGAGAAGGATGAAGAAGGTTAGGGGGACGGAGAGGAAGACTAACGAGGAAGTGCTTGAGATGGTGGGCGAGGAAAGGGTTCTTCTAAATGAAATCCGGGATAGGCAGGGTAGATGGCTGAAGGATGTAATGAAGGGTGATGGGTTGCAGAAGAGTGTGATAGAGGGAAGGATATTGGGCAAGCGGGGTAGGGGAAGAAATACAATAGGTTTCACGGACGCGATGAAGAAGGGTAGATCTTATGTAGAGGCGAAAAAGGATACATTAGAGGGAGATAGGCCCCTGAATGGGCAGAGGATCGGGAGGATACTCTCTGACATTCAACAAAACCTACCTTAATGAGGTAGAATAATAAAAAAAGGCATCCTAAATTTGTCTAGAACCAATAATGGTTTCTCCACAGGCCATGTTTTGTGTTATTAATGTAATAACACTCCAGGAGAGAAAGCACTTAAATTTTTCCAATTGTTCCATTAAATTAATTATTTTTAATTAAATGAAATAATTAATTAAATTAAAGGTTGCTAAAGTACGTTGTACCTCATGCCTTTAATTGTATGCCTAAGACTCTGCATAATCTAAAATCCTTGGCCGAAATTAAAACAAAAGTGAAACAATGGTTAATTAACGAAATTGTGAATATGTAATAGCTTATAACAACCTGATATTTATAAGTAATAATAATTTTTCCTATTTTGGTTTCAATATTCCTTGTAAATTTAAATGTTATTTTATTGTCATTGAATTATTTTTATGAAATTAAAATTATAATGTAATATAAATGTAATGTAAGCAATATACCAGTAGGGTAAATTTTATTTAGACTATTAAATGTTATGCTTGTAATATGCCACTATGTAATATAATAATGGAACCTTCTGACAAGCCTTATGGCTTAGAAGGACCAAGTGTTTTTAAATGCAAATAAAGGCATTCATATACTTAAAAAAAAAAATGATGTGGTAAGCAGTGAGGTGCACGGGTGCAAACAAACACACCGAGGGAGTGAAATACGTCATGATTATAACATTTGACCGGGTTTCGAACCCGAATGGCCCCACTACCGTGACCAGCCATAGTTAGATCCGGTTTTGAATCCCAGTCAGGTCGAGCGATTATTCATGGCGAGTTTCATCTCCTTGGTATATACTTGGTGGTTACAAGCGTAACTTTATGGACTTAGTTAACATAAAAATGACCCCTGTAGCTTTATGATTCCATATATCTTTATTGTCGTCACCAGAAGGTGACACTGAACTACGGATGACACATCGACATCGATGTATCGGACTACTCGATATTTCTTAGTCGAAGTGGTATCCCTACTACGAACGTC
Organism: Ceriagrion tenellum; assembly: GCA_963169105.1. Classification (NCBI taxonomy): domain Eukaryota; kingdom Metazoa; phylum Arthropoda; class Insecta; order Odonata; family Coenagrionidae; genus Ceriagrion; species Ceriagrion tenellum. The sequence continues at coordinate 34,044,677 of OY720637.1, forward strand.
GAAATCCGGGCATTTCCAAATTTTGATATGAGAAATCACACAAATTTGCCAGTTATCAATAATACCCCTTGGCATGTATCTCTAAGAATACATCGAGAGAGAAATCAGAAAAGAAAGCATTAAGAGCGAACAAGAAAATCCAGCAATGGATGAAAAATAAGAATATTCTGGCGCGAAAAAAGCAGGAAAGAATGCATTTGTGACATAAACATTTGGCGTAGGATAACGTATTACAGATGAAATGTTAACGAAATTCATATGGCAGAAATGGCTCTCTCATGTCTAATAAACTCGCATCGATTAACCCAGTATCAGGCTACACGAGTGAATATTTCACTCAAAAAAAGCGTTGAGATCGAGCAATTTGAAAATGATACTAAAATTTATATGTTGAGTGCGCTTAAGATGAATCTTCATCCAGATTTTGCATGGGACACACAAAGAAACCACTAATTGAAAAATTCAAGAACAATTAAGTAGAAAAAGGGTGTCAACACATTTTATCCCACTCAAGGAAAATCTTAACTGGAGATTAAATCTAAATCCAAATGGAAAAAAATCGGCAATTACAGGCGTTTCGGCTCTCGCCGCAGGATTACAACTCCCGTCCCCGGTTTGCAAGCTCCGGCTTATACCCAGGGACTTGGAAGAGGTGGAGGGAATGGATGGGAAGGGAAGGATGGGAAGGGAAGGATAGCGGAACCGCAGCCCCTTCGAGGCCGACACCAATGAGGCGGATTGAGGTCAAAAGGACCTCAATTGGGCCTCCGCCTCCCCGAAGTACTCGTATTAGTTTGGTTACCCAAACAACAGAGACGAGTAGCCGTGGGTTTTGCTTCTGCTAAAACCTACCGCACTTCTTTGCGAACCGAGAGAGCCGGTTACCCAAATATTTGGGATTAGGTGTCTCTCTGACTCACTTTATGGGTTGGCGTCGCGCGGTCTGCCGAAGTACGTCCTCGAGTTAGGGATCACCGGACCCATGGAGGGTCAATTCGGACCAATTCTGGTCAAAGCGTGTGTACAACCTTTCTCTCAGTAGTTCCCGCCAACCCAGTAATCGGCAATTACAGCTAGACACCCTTAAATTTAATAATGCATTCAACTATTTTGCCATCAGGTCAAGGCAAAACTTTGGTATTGATTTGAACATACGCCATTACCCCAATAAATACATGGCGATGCGATCTTTCCCTTCGCCGATGGTATGAGCATAAACCTTAATGGATACGAAATTCCAACGGAATACTAGGAAAAAACTGCATTAGAGAGAAGTTCACATGCTTGAACAAAAAGATGAGAAATGGTTGCCAGAATGCATCCAAACAACTCACCCCCTTGCACACCATTGACAGAAGCGGATCGCTAAATGTCACGGTGTTCCGAGCTGTTTTTTTTGGGGGGTGGCGGGGAGAAGACAACATGCCGTTAATGTTCCTCTTAGCTTTCTACCGTTTCCTCGCCATCCCAGCCATTGCCATTATAAATGATTTCCCTTCCGCCCTTCCATCTCGCGACATTCAATTCCCCTCGCCCGCGGTCTCCATCGCTCCCGAAGACTGATCGAACACGTTCAACTCGCGAGAACGTCTTACCAACGGGAGTAGGTCATGACCACCGACTCGAAACAAAGGAGAGAATAGGATGGAGCACTTTGCTGCACAGTTATATTTCCGCTCACGTTCACCTGGTGGATGGTGGGTTCAGGATAAAGTTACTATGATATATGCAACAGCAGTTTTCTTGGAGTAAGGGAAGGAGATGTAAATGAGCGAGTTCCATCATACGTCGATAATGCTGCGCTGATGCCAAAGTGACCACAAGAAACACAGGAGGCCTTAGATAACATCTGCGAGAAATATAAAGAATGGAACTGAGAACCAATGCGTAAGAGGTCAAATAAGTGGTCTTAGATATCGTCAGGAAGACTAACGAGGAAGTGCTTGAAATGGTGGGCGAGGAAAGGAAACTTCTTAACGAAATTCGAGATCGGCAGAGTAGGTGGCTGGAGGATAAACTGGAGGAAGATGGACCCCTGAATGTGTAGAGAATTGGGAGGAGATTCTCTGACATTCAGCAAAACCTACCTTAACCGGTAGAATACATAAAAAAAGACATCGTAAGTGGGAAAAATGAGTTTAAAATGAGGGCAAATGGAGAACTAATTGACCAAGTAGATGATTTTGTGTACTTTGGATGACTGTTTGCGAGCAATAGGAAGAAAGGCATAGCTTTTACGACAAGCACATCAAGAAATGACATTTTGTCGTTAGCGAGGAATAGGAGGAAAGGTTGGGTTAGAAAGAGGAGTAAGTCAAGAAATGACATTTTGTCTTCAGTATTGAAACTTATGGTATTCAACGATAAGTTTTAGCGGAGGTCCAATGCAGAGAGCAACGCGTATCTGATAAGGTTCTGAGGTAACAATAAACTATATGATCAAGAATGAGTGGGTCATATTACATTGGGGAATGGATGCTCGGGTAATGGGCACACATAAAAAAGATGCATGCTTAACTGTTTCGGCCACATAGAGAGAGTATTTGAGATACGAAGAAAGAAACAGTTTTCTTTCGAGGAGAAATTAACGAGTGGGATGAATTGATAGACGGAGAAATTCACGGGTGAATGTGGCAAGGACCCTCCTACGACGAGAAACATTCTGAGCCTCAAGAAAAAGAGAGCGAATAGGAAGTATTGAAGATATGCATAAGTGCTACATAAGAATAAAAAAATGAAAAAAGAATCTTTAAGCATGCTTTAATAAAAAAAGTATAAAAGATCAAAAAAGAAATATCTTAACACCGTACTAAAATAGAAAAAATTATACTTTCTCAAGTGATTGAAAACTTAGCCAAATACTGGAAATAATTAAATTCAATTCAAGGAAATTTGCCACTCAGTGATAAGACCACAACGAAAAGCGTGGGGCGCTCTTTCATATTCGATATCAACATAAATTCATTAAATATGAAGATTTTGGTATTCAATGGAATACAGAGCTTCAATAGACAATTTCTAGAAAATCTTTAAAACTTTAAGTAGAAGGTAAGGTGCAAAATATGAATGAGGTATATCCCCATGCTTTTCGTTGTGGTCTCGTCATTGTGCGGATAATTTCCCAGAATTGAATTTAATTATTTCCAGTACTAGGCTAAATTTTCATTCACTTGAGAAAACATTATTTTTTTCCTTTTTTTAGTACGGCGTTAAAATATTTTTTTTTAGATTTTTTAATAATTTAAATTTTAGAATGCTTAAAGATTCATTTTCAATTTTTATTTATTTTTTACTTTTTAGTCCTAGTTAATAAAATGTTTAAAAAACAACAAGTAACTCGATGCGACGACTCTGATAGACCCACGGGACGACAGTCGGATGCCTCACCACTATTCTTAACTCGACTCATAAATTCGAGCGAATGAAGTGATAAGTATGTAGGGTAAAGTGGCAACCATGGACCCATGGATTCGTGGAAAAGCGAGTTAAAGAAAATTATGTAAAAAAGTGGAATAAAAGGAGAGGGCGGAAAGGAAATAAGTCTAGAATCAGAGAGTTTTCAGGGCTAAATACCGAAAACTAAGCTCTTTGACAGATTACACTGAGAAGAAAATGCTGCGAGGGTAAAACGCAACCAATTATGTATAACTTTATCGACCAATATAGATAATAAAAAGCAAGTTAATCGCATCGACGATTGCATTCATTAATTCAATTTTATTCGGTCACAACATGGTCGTGACCTATCAGAGTAGGGGGAGGCTAGCCGCGTGTGGACCGCGAGGAAGGAGCCATGGGAACACGGACGGGGGACACGCGTCTGACGTCGGATTGAATCCACGCTCTCCTCCTTCCCCACTAAGCCTCGCACATCCCTTTCATGCGTATATCCCTCGAGAACGCGTCCCTTGGCCACGTGCCCCGAGGAGGAGACCATTTAATCCCGGCCAGCGGCGATTGGACGATCGGAGAAGGGGACAGCCGGATCAAGAGCGGACGCCTCGCGCGCCAAGCGCCGACAAAGCCACGCATCAATTTGCCCCAACGCCCTACGGACATCTCGCCTAACACAACGCACTTTCTTTTCTACGCATCAGTTTTCAAAGCAGTCCTACTCTAAAGCAAGAGTAAAGTACACATGGGATTCGAGGAACTAGAACATGGGTGGGCAACCCTAGGCACGCGTGCCAAAATTGGCACGCAGATGGCTTGTTCCTGATATGCGAGATTTATTTCCAATTTCTAGGGGATTTCACCTTTCAGCAGCGGGGATTGTCCGGGGTGCAAGCCAGATTACTACTGAAACAATCGAATAATAACCTCATTACGCTATTAAGGGGGCTGCGGGTACCTAAATTAAAAAGTGTCTTTAAATACCGTGAACATACATGGCAGTTGCACACATACTTTAAGGCCAATAGAAATATCCCAAAAAAACTTTTTCGTAAAAACGTCATAATTTTTTTCATTCGGTCAGTTTTTCCTTATTAATAAAATAACTTATAAATCAAATTATAAGTTCTCAAAAATGCTTGGTAGGCATGTAGAAAATTTTGTGTCACAGACTTGGCAAATTTTGGCACAAATTATTAAAAAGGTTGCCCACTCCTGAATAGGGTTTATCAAGCTAATGAGTAGTAAGATTCTCTTATGAAAGAAGTGAAAGAAAGATGCTATATCGCAGAGGATACGCTTATTACTTTTAACCTTAGTTTAGAGCGAGTAGCAAAATTGCATTGTAGATCAGAGATACAGTCGTGTACCAAGAAATAGCCACTAATGCTCACTTACATGTCCTCTCATCGGACCGAAATCACGTTTACCCGAGGTGTCTTGAGTGGCGGGTCAATTTAGCTTTAGTAAATGCACAGCAGTATAGTTCTTAAGAAAAAATCACACCCAAACTATACCTCTAAAGTGGGAGAGGTGAAAATAACTCAATTGACTCCACATCACCGTACCATCAATCTTAGCGAGCAGGAAACATTGAAGAAAAATTTAAGGCACTGGGTTTTAAGAAAATAAGAATAATCAAAATAGACGAAGGAAGGTCTTCCTTGGCGAATACATAGGAAAGATGCTATTTTGCTGAGGTAAGGGCACCTACCAAATACACATGTCGCGATCGATAAGGATTAAGCACAGGAATATCGAATTCGCGAAATAATAAAATGTAAAGAAAAGCCGCGCGCATCGTTGGACACCTCTACGAGGCATCAAAGAGTGTAAAACAGCTGTTAGAAGGTCTAGGTTTGGAGACGCTGGAGACTCGGAGGCTATTCGCTAACAAGCTCAGATTACCTCAAAATATCGGAGGCAAGTTTTAGTATATCGCGGAACAAGTTACTGAAATGCCCCATTATATCTCTAGAACTGATAGAAGTAAGAGACAAATTCCATGATTGAAAGGTACAAACACTCCCTTAAACCTTCACAACATTGATGACTACAACAGGAAGAGAGCAACAAACCAAGACACTATGTTGACGAACAATTCACTTTCATCCTCCTCTCATTGCTTTTACAAATTCCTGGTGAGTTTCGGTACGAATGGAAGTTAACTTCAGCCATTTTTCCGTGCAGATCCACATTTTTTAAATTTTCTTCGGTCTATGATAACAGTTTAAAAAAAGTACGTACGTATTCAGAGTTCGGAGACTTATTACATTCCCTGTTGCGATATAATGTTCACAAATTTCATCTTAAAGATTATTGCTCATTGAAAATAGGCGAATCAAAGACACAGGAAATATACACCAATCCATCACGTACTGGTCAAATCCATTTTCTTTAACAACACTTCCGAAAAGCCACATCCATTCCTAATTGTTGATTCCGTTCAGTTATAAATGGAATGAATAACTTACAAACAGTTGCCCTTTTTCAAGGAATTGTTTCACCAAAAGAAAACCCCAATGAAATTCAAAATGCATTAAACCTCATGCGGTAGAAATAATTATACACATTGATCGTGTGAAAAAGATCTTTGCGTCACCGTAAGGCATGACCATCCGTACCCAAGGTTTCTTAACCATTGCGCAGGAATACTGATGGAAATCAAATTCTTATCGAGTAAAGAGGCCGCTGCCGTCATGGAACGCGCAGTTTAAGAATTTGCTTTTTTTTCTTCTTTCAGAATAGCATTTCACGAAACGAGGTGGAAGAGATAAGACTCATTTCACACACATTTATTTCCCGTCGTCACTTCGAAGCGAGAAATTCTTCAAGCGTCGCCTCGTAAGGCTACCTCAAAGACAGAATGGCAACGGGAAGTAAAAAATGGATGAGTTGTGGCGCACGCTTGAATTCACCGATACTTCGTCAGGTGCACCATAGCTTAGCATTAAAATCCATTCCTTGATTGCGCGGATGGACTAAAAAAAGCTTGGAAAATCATCATCCTCAGCAGACAGAAATCCAGAGATTGGTTTGCTGCAGACAATCTCTGGACTCTCTACTCCGCACCCCCATTACCGATTCGAATTATTCCTTCTCATGTCTTCACATGAGAAAGAATAAAGCGAGCGAAATAGGCGAAATCTCATGAGCTGCCAGATATATTCCCTCCTTGGTCTTCTGGGGTAATTCTTCTCATTCATTTCTCCTGGACCCATGAGATTACAGCCGCTTAAGGAGGTGACCGCTGAAGGAAGGGGATATTTACTTTGTCTATATGGAACGCAGCGTTGTATGAGGGAAAATGTGGACCCTGAGAAAGGAAGATGAGAATAGGCTGCAGGCATTTGAGACGTGGGTGTGAAGAAGGATGGAGAAGGTGAGGTGGACGGAGAGGAAGAGTAACGAGAAAGTGCTTGAGATGGTGGGCGAGGAAGGGAAACATCTTAAGGAAATTCGAGATCGGCAGAGTAGATGGCTGGCGGATGTAATAATGGGCGATGGGTTGCTCAGAATGTGATAGAGGGAAGGATAATGGGCAATCGGGGAAGGGGAAGAAAGACAATAGGTTTTATGGGCGGGATGAAGACGGGTAGATCGTACTTTGAGGCCACAAAGGGATGCTCTAGACGGAGATAGGCCCCCGAAAGAGTAGAAAACCGGGATGAGATTATCTGACGTTCAACAAATCCTACCTTTACCGGTAAGATACTTAAATAATGAGGTGACCGCTGAAGGAAGGGAAAATGTACGTTGTCGATAGGTACGGGAAATTAATAACGTACCCGAAAAAATAGGACACTAAGAGAGACGAAAGGGGAGGTGGCCGCAGAGGCAGGTTTCACTGAGCAGTGCTCATCTACATCTACATAATACCCTGCGAGCCGCCGCATGGGCGTGTGGCAGGGGGTGTTAGGTCACCAGCCGTGTAAAGATGTAAGTTTTTGGGAGGTGAAATGGTGACATGTATCATAGGAGTGTATTTAGTGGAGCTCAGTTTTAATTGTGGTCGCTTATTGTGCGCGGAAAGAACGAGTTTTTGTACCTATCTGTTCAGCAGTGTACCTATCACTCTTATTTTATCGCATCTGTCAGACCTAGAGATGTAGTGAGGAGTCATGATAATATTCTCTGTGTCGCTCTGAAAAACATCAGTTCTGAATTTCTCAAGCAACCCAAGCCTAGCGTGTAGCCTCCGAGTCTCTATATGTACGCTCGTAGCACATGTTAATGAAGCGCGCTGCTTTCCTTTGAATTTTATTATTTTTTTGGTTAAATCTTAATGACCAGGGTCTCAAATACTCGGGCTTTCCTATTATACGTTTAACAAAACCTAGTTTCTTTAATGCTGCGCCACAAATGTTCTGTATGTGTAATCTCCACGATATATCAGATGTTAAGGTAATTCCAAGATAGTTTACTATATCTGAAGATTTTATGTTCACTCCACTCACAGTATAGGTATGGCATTTATGTGATAACTTTCGCAGGAAGTGGACTATGGTGCATTTGCTGATATTTAATTCTAACCCCCACTCCTGGCACCACGAATGAACGTTGTTAAGGTCTGATGACAGAGCTTCAAAGCTTTTTGAACAGTACTCATTCTAACATCCGAATTTCTATATATCCTTATCCATCCTGCACGTGATCAGCGATTAGATCCCTCTTATAATCCACAAATCGTCTCACTTCTCTCATTTCGTCCAGAATTCCCAACCTCTTCCTCCCTCATCCACGTTCCCCAATGTTCCACTCTCCGTTACCTCTTCAGCATTCCCTCTCCTTTAGATACATCTTCTATCCTTCTCTTCTGCCTCCTCCGAACCTCTGGTAATAGCTTCCTCTTCTCTCCAACCATACCCAATACCTCCTCGAACGTCCTTCTCGCCACTTGGCTCACCTTCTCCATCCTTCTCCACATCCACATCCCAAACGCCTCAAGTCTACGAACAACCTCCCTAGGCAATAACCGACCCATACATGGCCGCGCTCCATATTAGAGCTTTTACCAGCCTTTTCTTTAAGTTTCTCCTCAAACCCCCTCCCTCACCAATTCCCTCCTCTTTGAAAATGCTTCTTTAGCCATACCAATTCTGTCTTGTGTCCCAACCACTATATCTATTCTTCTCAAAAATACTACTCAGATACGTTAAGTGCTCCACTTAAATAGTTTTTATTTTGATCACAACTTACTACAATTGCGACCGGCCTAACCTACTTTTAATGAAAAGCACCGAGGTGTCAAAAGATTTGCATCTCCTCCGACGGTCAGAATACTCGAATTTCTCTCCACAAAACACTGTACTCTCTATCTCCAATGGCACTACAGCCCTAGTTAAGCCTTGGCCTCGTCAATTCTCCGTCTCCATCCATCTCGGTCTCTTGACTGTTCTCTCCAGTTCCTGATCCTTAGTAGGTCTCTTGCATCCGTCCTTATACTATCTCCCCATCTAGCCCTTGTTTTGCCCACTGGTCTCTTTCATCCTATACTCTCAAAGAAGACTTTATTTGCCACCCTCGCCTCTGGCATCCGCTGGACATGTATTGCCCATCGGCGCATCATTAGCTTAATGTGTGTGGAAATTTTGGGCTCTTTGTACAGTTCATATATTTCATGGTTCCATCGAATTCTCCACATCCCTTCACTGTTTACTGGCATTCTCCTCAGCATTCTTCTTTCTAGGCTATCCAGTAGTTCAGCAGATTTGGCCATCATTGTCCATGTTTCCCTTCCGTATGACATAACTGAACGTATAAGGGTTTGACAGAGTTTGACCTTTGTTTCCCTGTACACATTTCTAGACTTAAAGACTTCAAGACAAAACACTGGACTATGGATCGGGATTCCACCGACAAATCTCCACCGCTTTGGAGAGTCGACAATGAAACTCCGAGAATGGGAAACCATTACTACAGCCACAATACCAACACAATGGACATTTATCTTCATTCCATGCGTGCCGCACTGATTATAGACGGCGTTCCCTAACGCCTGCAATCCCTTGACTTACGGGCCCGCTAATAATAAATATAATGAAAGGAAATAAAAAAAAACCCGGCGCATAGTCCACCCGCCACTAACCGCGGAGCCACCATTTCTGCGCGCGACTCCGCGCAGGCATCCCCGATGCCTTATCTCGCGGATCCGCAAAAAGAACCCGAGTCGATACCAAACGATGGATAAAGGCGAGCGGCTCTCGCACGCTCCGAATCCTTCCCCCGGCATCTCCGGATTTCTCTCCATTTCCTCGCTTCAAATTTTTTTCCGAAGTGAGAGAGGTAAAAAAAAAATGAATAAAAGCCGCTCGAAATTGCTCAGATGCACTCGCTGCGATAGCACGCGGGGGATTAATGGATCTCCAACTCTTTGGGAGCGAGTGCAAAAAAAAGGAGGGGAAGGGGAACGAAAACAAGGAGAGGGAATAAAAAAAATATGAATCGGACAGCTCCTTTACATGTCCGACGGGATTATTTATGGCTCTGCAGTGTTTTCCAGTCCGATCGATGAGATGCACGGCGCTGGAATGAAAGTCCTCGCGGCTCGTTACGAATTCCCATTCGCGGAAATTCATTTCACGATAAAGACGAAAAAATAACACTGGAGAGGAATGAATCCGTGATAAGAGCATAATTGAAGGGAGCACCTCGAATAGAAAAACAATGAGACAGAAAATAAAATAGTAATCTCGAGAGATGCGACCATAGAAACAAACGCAAACACCTATCTATGATGAACATCTCGGATGAAAATGTCCAAGAGAGATGCTACTTCGCTTTGGTTAGGCCACATCTCGAATACGCCGCGAGCATTTGGGACCCTGGTCAAATACATTTAACCAAAAGCATTAATAAAATACAAAGGAAAGCAGCGCGCTTCGTTAAAAACTGCTACGAGCGTCTCACAAATTTTAGAGGAATTAAGGTGGGAGCCCATAGAGACTCAGAGGCTACACGCTAGGCTTAGCTTGCTTGATAAATTCAGAACATATTTTTCAGAGCGACATAGAGAATAATATTATGACTCCTTACTACATCTCTAGGTCTGACAGATGCCATGAAATAAGAGAGATACACTGCCGAAATGATAGGTACAAAAACTCATTCTTTCCGCGCACAATAAGCGATCACAATAAAAACTGAGCTCCACTAAATACACTCATATGATACATGTTACCATTTCATCTCCCAAAAACTTACATCTTTACACGGCTGGTGACCTAACACCCACTGCAACATGCCCATTTGGCGGCTCGCAGGGTATTATGTAGACGTAGAACATAAGTCGATATATTCATAGCGTTCACTAATATAGCATTAGAAACTGCTATAATGGTAATATATCATAAAATTAATAATACTAATCCATCAAAATGCATTACAGCATTCGGCATTTTCGTCAAATTCAGTTTTCCTGTCTCAGTAAAAGCTGGGGTTGAAATACCCTCTATCAATTGTCCTTCCGGAATCTCGTTCTGAAATACGTGATGTCGAAATATTCACTTAAGGATTGAAAAACTAACCTACTGAAGATCTGTTACCTTACCATGGCTTAGGAAAGACGGAAAAAAGACAGCACTTTTTCATGGTCATCAAAAATCTAAAAGGTTCATCATGGATAATATGAAGGAATTCTAGAACAGCAAACCATACTTGTAAGTAACTGATATATACTTCCATGATAATACTTCCAGAAAGAAAAAAATTAAGGTGGTTTGAACGAGATATCACATGACATAAAATTAGATAAATTTGGCCTCCTCAAAAATAAAAAATGATTCATCTTATTAAATAGAATTTGCTATCAGCAAATTACATCATACTTTTCCAGATATTTTCATAAATATAGCAGTAGTTTCTCAAGCAATATGGTAAGAGCATGCATACAGGACAGACTAAACTTTACACCTTTAGGCGTCATTTCGTGGACGTCATTTATATTCGAATCCACATTGAAAAGAAGTTTCGTACTTTCCCACAATTGTTTATTGTAATGGTATAACGCGTCTCGCAGCTTACTGCATCTTCAGGTACAATTGATTCCTGAAGCGGAAAATCTCCAAGGAATGAAAAAGCTGCGAAACGCGTACTACCATTACAAAAGATAACCGTGGGAAAGTACAAAACTTATTATTGATACGGATTCAAAAAGGACTGACTAATTTAAAAAAACTGATAAATTAATAGCGCAAAAATCTCGTCAAATTTAACGGTACGTGGTTCTTATTATTTCTCAAACAATTAAAAAATAAACCAATTACAATAACAACAGTAATTTTTACAGATTTCAAAAAAATCTTACGCTGCTAAAGCGTAAAAGAAATTAATCAAGATTATGGTAAACATCAGCGTATTTAGTTAATTACTGAGAATATTAGTCATGTTTAAATTTTTTAGCGTAATAAATATCACAGTATTTCCTTCATGCTCATGTAAGCTCCGGGAATTAAATAACAAAATACGATAACGATCTCTATTGGCTAAGGAAAAGCTCGCTCGAGCTGCCTTTAAGTTTTTTTTTAAGGAAATAAGGGAGCATATATTACGACAAAACAAAAATCAACACAAGTACAAAAGGGGTGGCGATTACCACGAATGCCGAAAATAAAATGAGAAACGGCAGGGCGGGATTGAGATGATGGATGGAGACCGAAGAGAAGATGTCTCAGACAAGAGAAGGGAAAGACTGATCACTCCCAGCCACAGGTGGAAGTGACATCGTAGACATTCCATCAAGATTTTCCGCTTCCTCGACGGCAGAAATGTCTCCCCGGGGTCGTAGCCGATCAACGAAGGGCAAACAGTTTCATCCTGGATTCCTTCTTTCCGAAAGATTTTCTTCGAAAAATAACGAGCAATTCCACACACAAAAAACATTTGCATCCCAAGAAGATTGAAGATTGAGGCTCAATCGAATCATCACGTCATCCGTACAAAAGACAAGAGAATAGCATCATCACATTTTCTGTAACCTGCATTTATTACACATACATTTACTGCACTGCATTTATTCGCACAGCATTATCATCACCCTGAGGACGATGGCAGACTATGCCTTCGAAACGTTGGTGCCACAAACCACCATCACCCGGTTGGAAATCCGAGAGCTATACATTCTAAGCATTTATTACCTCAGTCCAATGCCTAGGGAACCATCGTTCCGTCGAAATATGTCGACACCAGCCACGTATTTTTATATTCCTATTATTTTACGGGCTAAAGGTAGGTTTAATGGAAAGCCAGAGAAAATTTTTCTCCTTTTCTTTTGTATTTTCAACACTTTCCGGACCAAATCATTATTTATCACTTACTTCTTCATCCCAAATAAAGACAAATACTTGTATATAATAAATTCTCAGGCTTCCCTTGGTAGAACAACATTGCGATGGTTTGTACATAAATTCACTTTGTAATATTCCACAGTGGTTTTTATTATTCCGACCTAGGTTTCGACTCAAGTTGTCTTTATCAAGGTCATTGATAATGACTTAACTTGAGTCGAAACCTAGGTCGGAATAATAAAAACCACTGTGGAATATTACAAAGAGGATTTATTTAAAAACCATGACAAATACTTAGTACTTTACTTTAGATCTGAACCTCTCTGGAAAGAACTATATCCACCAACATATACCCAGCGAGCAAAAAATTAACTCTGGCAAGAGATGCTAAGAAATCATTCATTTTTTGCGTCCTAAAGGATAAAATGTAATCGTCATAATACTGAGTTTAAAGTACCTTGCGTGCATAAAAGAAGTGCTTTGCACTCAATAATGAAAGCTGTGGTTGTTATATAGCCCTAAGTTATTTATTTGAATGACTCAAGAAACTAATGAGGGATTCAAAGGATCTCAATAAAGTCATAAATTTAACTTGAGTCCCCAATACCTTCCTTTAAGTTTTAGCCCCGCATTCTTCAACCACGGGGGAACTACCATTCTAGTTCATGCATGTCCTCGGTTGCATTTACCCTCCCTCCCGAGAGATGAGGTAATGTGAGATTTGAGATGCGAGGGTGGAGAAGGATGGAGAAGGTGAGGAGGACGGAAAAATCTGTACTCGTGTAATCGAATTATTTCGAAATATATGTCCAGTGCCATTACACGACGAGTTAAAAGAGCATTACATTGCCAAGAAATTATATCAGTAACGTGAAAATTTATCCTTTTTACGTGAACCCTCAAAAAAGAGGACGAGAATAGGCTGCAGGCATTTGAGATGTGGGTGTGGAGAAGGATGATGAAGCTGAGGTGGACCGAGAGGAAAACTAACGAGGAAGTGCTTGAGATGATGGGAGAGAGAAGGAAACTGGATTGGATTGGATATTAGGGGAGGCGACCGACGGCTAAGGTCATTTGCGCCATAGGGGACAGGTAAGGGGGGAAGGGTGGATAGAAACCCGGCGTCGGCATTAGCCTGCTCCTAACGAAAGGCGCCAAGGGGACCACGGTTTAACGTCTCATCCGACAGACGGAGTACTGTACTTAAAGCGTCCTCCACAAGACACTGAAGTAGGGATCGGGTTTCCTCTGAAACACATGCTCCTCTGTAGGGATTTGAACCCTGGCCGTTTGCGTGGTTAGCCAGTAATCTAGCCACCACACCAATCCGATCCCCTGAAAAAGAAACTTGTGAATTAAATCCGGGATAGGCAGATTAGATGGCTGAAGGATGTAATAAGGGCGATGGGTTGCTCAAGACTGTGACAGAGGAAAGGATGTTGGGCCAACGGGAATGGGGAAGAAAGAGAATAGGTTTCTTGGGCAGATCGTACGGTGAAAAAGGATATACTAAAGGGAGATATGCCCCTGAAAGTGTAGAATACCGGGAGGAGAATCTCTGACATTCAGCAAAACCTACCTTAACCGGTGGAATACTATTACAATATTCACGGAGGAAATATTCAAGGCATGCATAAAGTCCCAAGGGTGCCCCCAGAAGCTACCTCTTGCACTATTTTATTCACAGTTCCTACCTCCGAGTTAATCGTTATGTACACGAAGAAACTCTTACGGATGAGTAACCTTTTTCACTCATAAATTAACTCACTCCTTGTACCTTTAAGACACATTCTTAGCACAGCTCAAGTACGAACAAATATTTAGCAAGCCTCCAAGAGTACAAGGATTTACAATGTATGGTGGATGAGTAAAAAAAATCAGCGCGCGTAAAAAAATGAACATTGGCAGGTGAGAGAAAGAGTACTAAATATTTTAAGCCTGAAGAATACTACACCTTTCCCTCTTTTCGTTAAAAAATCATGACATCAAATCCTGAGGAAATAGCAGTGGAGGCTGGAATCAGTACCATTCCTGATTTCCGTGGCGTATTTAAAGCTTGTTTACGGTTTTGTCCTGTAAGATTTTACCCAAAGGAGTGTTTACATGAAATTTAAAGTAATAATATCCAAGGCAACATTAAGCCTAAATTTACTCATTACAGTGATTATTTAAAATCCTACTAGTGGCAGGTACCCGTTAAAATTCAACGGGTGTGAAAAACTAACTCACTAACAAATGATAGCAATCGAAATATATCGATATATCGCGCGCAATGTGTTTCTCATGCATTCTATTGATTCTTCTATCTCAATTGATACGTTCTGGGCCTATATTAACCATATATCCAAATGAGGTTCGGCTTCAACAATTATATCGGTCGTCAATGGGCGAGCGTACCCAGAACGCTGAATTTTCAGCAATTTTATGGTTGTTTTTTTCAGAATTTATAGTAAATCAGTTGGTTAACAAAAATCGATTGCAAAAATAAGAATTTTCTTTCATTTTTCTTTCATAGAGTTTTTGTCGCGACTTTATCCGACCATTATTTATAATTTAAATATGCAAAATAAAGAAGGTCTTCATGCCAGAAAAACGAACTTTACATGTATTCCTGATGGAAACGCTTATACTCGTCTGGAGTCAAACCGGAGGCCATTAGATTGACAAAAAGTGGCTATAAACCTTCCCAGTGACATAATAAGACATGTTAAAAACTTTTACGTCATTCCGTGCAGTGGTTCGGTAGTTATAAGTGACCGCACAATCACAGTTTCTTTTTTATAGATAAGAAGAAAACAGTATTTTGAAGCGAAGTTTCCTCCTCAAACAAAACGGAAGTGCGAAGTGAGTTGCGGAGGATTAACTGTTTTATGAGCAGGTCGAATACTTGAAAAAATTGTAGTCCTGCAATAGGCAACATCGAAACTCCGGCCTTTAAAAAAAGAACGTAAGAAACGATTCACCGAAAGAGCCCACAATGTCAAAAACTACCATAAATACGAAACCCTATAAAGAGAGGGGTTTGTTATATGTTATTTATAGCGGAGATCAGCCGATTAATAAAGGGATGAGGAGTAGCGGAGATTCCTATACTAACCTTTTCAGCCCCGGGAATGTATTTCGTTCGCCACTTAACGCTTCGGGCTCGGATATGTCCAACCACTTCATATTCCATTAAAGAGGACAATTCTCTTTCCTCTCATTTCTCGATCACTCAACATCCTCCTCAATCTAAGCTTTCAGCATCCCCTAGCCCCTCATTACCACTCCCAACATCCTAATCCGTCTTTCAAACTTCTTAAAGCCATTCCGGGCAATACCCTGGGCGTCTTTCTTTCCGGATTGGATTGGATATTTGGGGAGGCGACCGACAGCTAAGGTGATTTGCGCCATAGTGGATACGTAAGGGAAGAAGGGTGGATAGAAACCCGGCGTTGGTATTAACCTGCTCTTAACGAAAGGCGCCAAGGGGACCTTAACGTCTCATCCGACAGACGGAGTACTATACTTGAAGTGCCCTCCACAAGACACTCAAGTAAGGAACGGGTTTCCTCTGAAAAAAACATCCGCCTCTGCAGGGATTTGAACCCTGGCCTCCCGTCTTCCCCGTCTTTCTTTCCGTTCATCGAAAATTCTCAATTCGATGGAGTACGATTAAGGGGTCCTCTCCGAAATTCCACACCGTCGTGACAACGTGACAGAAATTCTGACGCATGAAAACGTTGTTACGTACCGAACTGTGACGAGCGAAGGATTTGAAGTGTCACAAAAAATTACGATGACGCGGTTGCATGTAACTTCAGGGTGATTCACGCTCTGTGACACGATAAATCAAAGGGAGGAACTTTGGCGGTGACGAGGTCATTCGCGGGGTCAACAGAGTTTAAAAAAATTAAAGGTGTTTGTAGCGCGAATCGTGAGTCGTTGAGTGCTTATTGTTAAAAACTTTTCAAGTCTGGAAAAAAAGTTTTGGACCACACTACACTTAAAAACACCAACTTATAAGTTGGAAATAACCATATTCTTATGTTGTGACAAATATTTCAAGAATTATTCTCATGAATTTTCGCCTCAATTAAAGCATTTCCTTCAGCTTGACTAACGGAAAATATTGGCGATCCCTCATCTAGGCCTTGAAACATGGAAAGACTTCTTAGATTTTCCTCTAGCTTTCCTTTTTTCGTTCAACTTCCATTTTACCGAAAATAAATACTCCTTGATAATTATTAGATTATGGTCAAGGAACGAAATGTGTGTAGAACTGTTCGTTTCTTCTTCGTACTGGGTACTCATAAGTAGATCATACTCATAAAAATAACTAAATAAATAAATAAGTACTCATAAAAATCAACATGATCTGTTATCGTGTACCTTTCCCGTTATCAAGAATGATTACAGTTTAGTACAGAAAACCGGGAGGAGATTCTCCGACCTCCATCAAAACCTACCTTTTTCGGTAGTATATTTGTAAAAATTATTGAGCTTCCGGCGTGGAATGCGAAATTGAAACGAAAACTGCGTGTTTTTTCAAGTATTTTACCGGTAAAGGTAGGCTTTGATGATAGCCAAAGAATCTCCTCCCGATTTTTTATACTTTAAGGGCATATCTACGTCCAATATTTCCTTCAAATGTTGTACTATTACACCGCTAAAGTAGGTCTGGCATACCGTGGGTGCAACACTTGATTAAGACATTCACAGTATGTCTTCAGCAACGACGAGGTTGTGCGAGGCACGTTCGAGCCAACTTCAGCCTAATTGCCCACCTTTGTAGGGAGTTAGTACGCACAGCCTAGGAACAATGCGAGTCACGGCAAAGTGAAAGCGGCAATTTAACTCCCATTCCCATTAATTTCGGAACACCACAGAATAACCCCAAACATCTCACTCCTCGCGTTTTGGGAGACCAGTCGTTATGCGAAATGCGCGCGAGTTGCCAGCCGGGGAATGAATTGATGCAGCTCCTACACTCTAGCATCTCCACAGCCGACACTAGACCTCTATTCTGTGGTTAGTAGTTTCATTCGTTCGGTTTGACTGCCTCTATCTGCGATTATTGTGGAGAGATTTTCAATTAAAGCACACCATTCGTCAACTAAATGTTGAAACATTATAGCAGCCTTACAACCGAGGGATTTCGTACTATTATCGCCGGGTTTGTCCTTCCTCATCAACCTGTCATTCATCATCCTAATCTGAAATCACCAATCTGAAGATTGGTTTGTAGCAGCTCTTCGCTACATTCTCTACCCACCTTAACATCACTTCATCCTCATGTTATCTTCCCTTTAAAACTAGGCAATTCTTCTCATTTACTTTTCTGAAAGCACACGCTTTTAGCAGGCTTTCATGACCTCAATGAATCTATCCTCCACTGCCCTAGAAAAAAATGTAGTAAAATTCCAGAATTAATTTTAAGAACATATCCCCTCAAACTCACACCAGGGACAGACGCATTCCATCACAGACAGGAATTCAATTGACTAGTCAGGAACTTCAAGTCTAGAAGTTCTGATGTATGACCATTCGCATTTTTGGGTAGTAAGTGGTTGAGAGGGGACTTCCTCCCCCGCTTCCCAACAGTGTTTTTCACGTGACACCATCACCTTTTGTCTAGCTCCTACCCTTCGACCTACCTGGCATGGGTGGCCCTAACGGGAGCAATATTAATTCCTCCCACCAGTTCTGCTCTTGGGGTCATTGGAACTCGCAAGCCATTCCACGACATGAAGGTTGTAGGTCTCGGTAAAGGTGATGAATAACATGTTCAAGTAATCCAAACTAACCTTATATAAGAGTGTAGGTAACTGTTTTCATTTTGCAACGCAGCTGTCGCTTTCATAAAATAAAACTGAGAAAACTGAGAAAACTGATTCCTAAACGATATCGATATTGTTGCAACTCGAGCATAGACTAAAATAACGAGAACGATGCGCCTGACTTCGCAAAAAAGGCTGGTTTAAAATTTGCGCACGCAAGCGGGCGTTACTGTTAGCCAGTCATATACATATGTATTAAAGAAGAGAGTGCATGGGGTCTTGACTTGAAGTGCAGACTGGCTTTTTCAGAGAAAGACCATCCGCCTAACACGGTAATAGCGCGCAATTTTCCATAGTCTATGAGAATTAAAGACTGATTTTTTTTGGATTTTTTCCCATGTCGCCAAATTATAATTAACTCATCACCGTACCAGGACAGTCCCGCCAGTAACACCTGAGCTTTCGGCCTATTAGCTGTAAAACTGGTCCGTTCTATATGGCCGACTGAGCGTTCAATGGGGCTGATTCAATATTCTACTGACCTACTGTATCGTGTGGTCCTATCTATTCTCATCATTAATAAATAGCATCCTTAAGCAGAATTCACAACCCCATAGCATAAACGTCTCTTCACATTACGCAAGGTAACCCCGACTTTGTCGGTCATGGAAGAGCGTTAATTAACTGTGACGATTGCCAATCTGTTTAATACTTAATGAATAAATTACTACAATACCTACTTGAATAATAAATGTATCCTAATCGCAATTACGCAAAAGAGTGTTTACCTCGGAGGAAATATTCAGGACAAGCATAAAACCTCAAGGGTGCCCCCAGAAGCAACCTCTTGCACTATTTCTTTCACAGTTCCAACCTCCGAGTTAATCGTTATGTAAACGAAGAAACTCTTACGGATGAGTAAACTTTTTCACTCATAAATTAACTCACCCTTCGTACCTTTAGGACACATTCTTAGCACAGCTCAAACACGAGCAAATATTTAGCAAGCCTCAAAGAGTATAAAGATTTACAATGTATGGTGGATAAGTTAAAAAATATAGAGAGCAGAGAAAAATTAAAATCGGCAGGTGAGAGAAAGAGCATAAGACTAAAAACAGACGAGAAACGATGACGCGTGGGGCACTAGGAAGCGCTAGAAATTGTAGACTAGGCGGGGGGTTGAGCAGTGGGGTGGAAGGGATGGGAGTGTGGGAGTCCCTTCGCAAGGCAGCAGTTAATATGGAGCAACCACTCGAGCAGAACAAATAGATAAGGATGTTCAAACAAAAGACGAGGTAGGTGTTGGAGCAGCGAGTTGGGGAGATCCATATTTGTGGGAGGAAGCAGAGAGGGAAGTACAAAGATACGAGTGAATAAACGCCCCTACGGTGCTGTTTGAAGCTTCGAACATTTACATTTGTTGGCAACTGTGACGTTAGGTACGGTTGGAATTTACTTTAGTCACACGGTGCAGCCATCATGGAATACCCCAATATTGTAGCGTATTCGACTTTTTTAAACCTCTTAAGATCTGCTTTTACAATGGTTGGTTAAACATTTTTCAGCGAGGAAATGGTGAGATGGTGGGCGAAGAAAGCAAACTCCTAAATGAAATTAGAGATAGGCAGAGTAGATGGCTGGAGGATGTAATAATGGCCGATGGATTGCTCAAGAGTAGGATAGAGGGAAGGATGTTGGGCAATCGGGGAAAAGGAATAAAGATACTAGATCTCATAGACTGGATGAAGAAGAGCAGATAGTCTGCAGAGGTGAAAAAGGATATACTAGAGCGAGCTAGGCCCATGAAAGTGTAGATAATCGGGA
Organism: Ceriagrion tenellum; assembly: GCA_963169105.1. Classification (NCBI taxonomy): domain Eukaryota; kingdom Metazoa; phylum Arthropoda; class Insecta; order Odonata; family Coenagrionidae; genus Ceriagrion; species Ceriagrion tenellum. Next base: position 34,064,937 of record OY720637.1, read on the forward strand.
GGAGATTCTCTAACTTTCATCAAATCACCTTAACCAGTAGAATAATTATAAAAAAATACCTAAGTTTCGGCACAGATCGCGTCATTCTCGAGGTTATGTCACGTCACCTTGAGAATGACATAAGTTGTGTCAAAACCTAGGTCGGTGAGTTGAAATAAAATGGAATGGAAATTTAACAAAGTATCCATAAATTTGATGTCATATCATCTATCTTCAATTTCCTTAAGATACCGCCCGAAACGTTTAACTTCGCGAGAAGGGTGGTGAAGGTTTGAGCCCTGTTGCCACTTGCGGGATGCGGGCCGAAACTGTAACTCATACGCCTCTTCAGAGCATTGCTTCGAAGGGCGAAAACAATCGCTGCACACGCTCTTCGCATGAATATTATTTTGGATAGCAATTGTGCTCTTTTAAGTATCAACCATTTCCCATCACCTTTTTCTCATAAGGTATTTTTCTTGATGCTATGACCTTCTTCACTTTACCTAAAGAGATTCCAAGACATGGACGGCCCGCAACCCGCAAGTGGCAACAGGGCTCAAACCTTCACCACCCTTCACGCGAAGGCGGTCGCCTCACCGTAGGCTTGAGCTCGCTGAAGTACTAGGTTGTATATTAACTTGTTGAAAATCGATATCACAATGAGGGTTTACGATGGTAATTGTTATTAAATACTGCGGTAAAGAGCATCAAAACAAGACCAAGATCTTGCTTCTACTACTATCCATAACCGAGAAAAAGTTGTTTCATAAACTTGATAATATCTTGTTTATGGCAAATTAGAAGGAACTGAACGTTTAAATATGCATATAAATACGTTTTTCTTACAAAGTACCACACGTTAATTACGATTAAACATCCAGTTTCTTCACTATTAAAAGTCAAAGAGAGCATTCCGTTCGAAAACCGCGAAACCAACCAACCAAACGAACCGAAAACCAACAGACCGGCACTTTTTTAGCTCTCACCGAAACAAAAAATCGAGGGTGTATTGTAAAAGAATCGGCAAACACAGTTAAACTGAAAATAAAACAAGCTAAAGTTTGGTGTAAGTTGCATTAATATAAGTACCACAGTTCATTTTAATCAATGTCCAAACTCGAGTCTACAAAATGTTTGCACCGACAGTAAATATATGATGTTATAAGTATCCTCCGTCGGAGTTATAAAACATTATTAAAACTAAAATAATAATTATAATTATTGGTTAAATTTATTTGCGATTACAGCTGAGATCAAAGCCAAAATGCATTGGTTCTACACAAATGGCGTTGTAGTCGGCTGCCAAGGCTGGATAAATGTGGTCGTTAAAAATATATTGGTGGAATACTCTGCAATCTTGTGCCTTAATTTTTATTTTTTCTATACGTAACCCATTTCATCAGCAATAGCGGGATCATTTGACAAAAAAAATGTGTACTTTGGTATCCTTCTTGGCTCACATAGTAGAGACAGAGCCGCATTAATACATTCTCAAATCCATGAAAGCGTACGCCAACTCAAATAACTGAATGTTTCAGTAATATTTTCTCCTTTTCCCCGTTCCCGCACTACGTTTCATAAGAAGTGCCAGTAGGTTCTTAAACTCAAACATTCCTTTCCATCTTTCGAGCTGCATCGCCAACCTTACCGCGTCGGAGCTAGGTAGCTGCTCTCGTAACTGCGTAATCGCACCAGCGTGGGCGCTGTTTATCCACAGTGTGCTCGAAGCTGCGGGACGAGAACGGGAAAAAAGCCCAACTCTGCGACAAGAAAGCAGACACATCGCCGTCGCATACCGCCGACAGGTTTTTATCCTCTTTTTAGCTTTGTATCTCTTACGGCTCCCGTTTCTATCTCCCACTCAATACACTTTTTATCAGCACTCCACTCCGATTTCAGCCGACGAACGCGTATGAATTCTCGGGCTACTAAAGGAGAAAACAGTGTAACCCTATTACGGATCACTACAAACTCCGAGGTGCGATGTTAGGCATGAGGATGCACTAAAAGGTTACGTCTCCGCCCGGAGACAAAGGAAGCGCCCTCGATGATATCAAGCGCACCATTGCTGGAATATAATTACATTGGCGCATGATCAAAGCCGACCCCCTCCTCCAAGGCATCCACAAAAGGTGGACAACCAAGAGGGCGACGCACTCCTAGTTTCAATTAGGGCGTGAGACATGAAAAGACTGAAACGGTTCGTTTCCATGGTTTCATTTTCTCACTTCACTCTTCACTAATTTCCATTCTTTTAGCGTAAACTTCTGGGTTTAAATTCACAAGCACGAGAAATATTGGTCTTGAGATCTCAAAAAATCAACGAGAAAGGCAAAGTAATTTTAATCTTCCACAGAACAAGCCATGAAACTGAGAAAGGACATTTTGTATAGAATGGAGTTAAAACAAGGAGTACATATCGATTAAAAGGAGGCTAAACGAGAGCATGTAAAAAGAAAAATAAGTAATGATTCCGAGAAAATGTTTTAAAGTTTTCGGTCGAGTCGAGAATGCTAAATACATTCGGACGAAAGGGCATTTTGATTTAACGAGTATGCCTACCACGTATCATCAAAATCTGGAATTAAGTACTCGGCGCGTACAGTAGAAATAATAATTATTAGCGATCGAAATGTGAATATTAATACCGAAAAAAGGTCATTGGGGAAAGCGTTTCACGATATTATTCAACAAATAAAAATCGAAGCAAATGATTAACCCATATCGACTATGAACACTGGTTGACACAAGGGCAAAGCACCATCAATACTCAAGGAGCATAAGAAGGGTCAGTTCTTTTGAAAACTTTAAGTGCCCTCTCATCACCTGTCCTTGGTGATGTCGAGGTTGAAAGATGCAAGCAGCGTTCGGTTCTCAGAGCTCCAACTGCTCATGACATAAGCACCATCAAAAATTAAAACCTTTCACAAATTTAGGTGTTATCTTGCTGATTCTTCGATAGATGAGCATCGTATTTGACCCATGCATAGTTGAAAATTGATTACATGATAAAGAGTACATATGAATGACGGCAAGGAATGTATTTACTGAGCTCTAATTTGGCTTGCACATCCTTGCAAATCCGATATCATATGGATTTCATCCGCCGAATTCTTGCCACATGGATGTCTTGAATTAGCCCCAGCAGTGCCTAGAAGAACTGCAACTGCAGCTATGCAGAAAAAATAACAGTTCTCTCATCTCTACCCATCTCTCCTTTGAAATCGAACCACATACGTATGCGACCAAGCAAACAAATCACGCATAACCTTCTTCACAAAAAACAAATAATCTATTGCCCCAGCCTTTCAAAGATCAAAGGCTAAAAATATTGCTAGTTCTTTACCTACGATCAATTCCCCTTGGATTGTATTCAAAAGTTTATCCTAATAATTACTATGCTAGAGTGTCGAAACTGCGGTCAACAATAAATTGTTGAGAGGAAATTCAAAGCAATCCTATCGTTCCTTCGCATGTTACATTGCTTTGCACTTGAACGCACGTATTGATGACGTTTGAACACAATTTACAGACCACGACTCATGCGAATCAGCCGAAAAAGTTCTCGATGCACAGAAAAATGCAACATCCATGAATGAGGTTCAATCTCAGGGTAGCCAGGTCGGTGCGAGATCAACCAATCTCTCGCGAACAGTGAAAAGGATATTTGAAATGCAAACAGAAGCATCAGCGGAAACTTTAGAAAAATATTGCACCAGGATAATAGCAGGCATTGAGGAACAATGAAGTAGGGTCCTTGTTGAATCTTGGCAGAAAACAGCGCTTCAATGCTGCACCAATGAACGGAAGCACGTGCATAACAAACTACTCATGCATCAAAATGACTGGTCTAGTCCGGATTCCACACACAAGTCCCTCGACGAAAAGGCGCTGAATCAGAGCGGGAAAACTCTCGCGAATAACAGGTAATATATATGACGCCGGGAGTCGGAGAAAAAGAGGGTTATTTACCACCGAGATAAGGGAGGAAACACGCATTCTACCCCCTCGCCAATATTTCATGGAAAAAAAACACGCAACGATCCTTCAGTCCGTGTTTAGCATGCACAAAGCGGGAAAATGACTTGAGGTCATCGCTCTCCTCTCCCGGTTTCACGGCAGGGCCCAACTCTCGGTGAGGTATAGCGGTCGCAAAAGAACCTGGCGCTGCGCCGTGGACGATTTTGGGAAATGGACCTCAGAACTTCGCAAACCCTGCCTGGCGGGGGAGGAAGGTTAGAAATTGTAGAGCGTCAGTGAGTAAACCTTTTCCAGTTGCTGCCAACCTTAGCGCCTTCGTAAATTCCATTAGTCACAGCTAACTGGCGCCCGGTTTGGTGCATTTCATTCGTATTACCAATCTGGTAAAAAACTCATTTTGATGGCAACGCTTCTTCTCTTGGAATCGTAACAATATATAATAAGGAAGAAGGATTTATTTTTAATGCATAATAGTAGTTATTTGCTGAAAATTGCTCACGTTCATAAAGGTATAAAGGTATTCCATGCCGACAATTCGTACCACGCGCGACGCAGTTAAGGGAAAACTTCATCTTTCTGGCAAAGTAGTTTGGCGCCACTGCCTCGTTCTCAGCCGTCCCCTTCTCTCCCATCCCCTTCGTCCGTTCACTTCACTCCCTCCTCTTTACATTTCCCCTCCGCCGCGTAGAAGTGCGCCAGGTTCTTTTGCTATATTTCGGCTTCCTGGTTTGTGAAGGGGCTGTGTGCGGCCCTAGGAACACACAAGAGCATGCACAAAGATGGGAGTAATGATTAAGACAACGATGCGTTCTAAGACGAGACTGAATAAAAGAGAGATACACTCCCGAACTGATTAGCACAAAAATTTCTTCCTTCACACACACTATCAGCATTAAAACAAAAACGGAGGGGAATATAATCTTCTTCTTCTTCTTCCGTTTCAACCCATGAGTTAGTTGGCAGCACACCTCCATCAATCACTCCTCTCATATTTCCGTTTCAGGTTGTAATATGTTCTGCATTGCTTGTATTTCATAATTTAGCTCAAAAGTAAGTGAATAAAAATAGAGGGAAATTCCCCAGCGGAAGACCCAGGAATAAGTTCACGGACCAAATAAAGAGGAAAGTACATAGGAAGAGATACCAGGAGGTAAAGGACCTAGCATTAGATAGGAAAGGGAGGAGGGCTGCAGTCAACCAATTTTAGGATTGTACAACAAATGACGATGATTCGGTGGGATAAAAATACAACATATGGGATATATCATATAGATTTCCATAAGTAAAAATGACGCAATGAATGCAGAATAGAATGGAATAAACCTAAACTATACTACAGGACAGGTTCCCAAGTGCAACAATAAGATACAATGAAATAGCATAAGTTCATAAGAAATACAGAGGTGAGGAGGCAAAACTGGCGCCGGCAGGAGACCTAACTAAAGTGTTGGATGTAGTATAGGCCTTCCATTCCTTCAGAACTTGTTCGAATACCGGAGGAGGCGGAGACGTTTCAGAGGGCTTCTGATCCCTGACTGGGGTAGAATAGGATTTCAAGTATAGTACTACGTCTAATTTCGTTACAATCATGCTGAAGCTGATGCCGGGTTTCTCTCCACCCTCAGATAATCCTTGCATTAGCAACCAACACACCTGTCCTTAATGGCTCAAATAACATAATTTGTCGGTCGTCTTCCGAAAAAACTTAACCTAAAATAGAGCATGCGAGGCAATTCACATACTGAAAAGGTATTCTGCATGGGAATAGATACAGTGATAAGTACATATATCAGGGGCTTACATTAGAAAAATATGCGTTTTCGAAAGAAGGGAATTGATAACGGGATATTCCAGAAAAAGGCATTTAGAAGAAATTAGTCTAAACCCCAATATGGAGCATAGCCTTGTATGGTTCGGATGCTCAGTCCCTGCGGACGGAAGGCTGGGAAATGTAAGCTGAATGAAGAGGAAAAGAAATGAGGGAGTGATAGAAGTAGTTGGAAAAGAGAGAAAATGGATGAGAGGGGATTCGAAGACAGCGGCTGAAGTGGATGGAGGACGCATTGTGATGGAGCAGTTTGTTGAGGAGAAAAAATGGAGGAAATGGAAGAAGAAAATGGTGCCTTGAGGAAGAAAAAGTATAGACCTTGAAGAAATATCGAAGGCTTTCCCGACCTATTATGATTTTGAAGGTTAATCGGTTTTCCCGCCGGGTCAAACTCTCCATCTCGAAAGAAGTTTCGATAAACGAGTCGTCCATCCACCCTGATGATGATTGACGACTCGTACATCGAAACGTCGGCCGAGATGGAGAGTTTGACCCGATTGGAAATCCCAGTAACCTTCAACATCAGTAAAGACCTTTATTACGAGAATAAGGGAGACAAAATATACTGAGGATTGCAGAGAAGACTTTGGCAAGGTATAAGAGTGTCACGAGTAGGGATACTAAAAAATAACGGCATGATATAAAAGATCGTGACAAGTAAATGCCACAATCTGAAACGCAATCGGTAAATGCTGAATTGCTGAATCAGTTTAATAAAATAAATTTCAAAATTACTCGGTACTTTTTCACAGATTTTTATTCTTGGTCGACCTATGCGACGAGACCGGTCTAAAATCTGTGAAAAAGACAGAGAAATTTAGAAATTTATATCAGAACGGATTTCCACAAAGTGAAACCTGTCACCATCGAATTTATCAGTTGAATGAAGTCTTTTTGGGTCTCCATCCAGCTGGGGCTAAATCGTCGATAAGTTTTTAGAAATAATAGGATATATGAATGAAATTCTTCGGAATTCCTCATGCACATTAAAGCCCATCCCTCTCAGTAGAATACCAACGACAATAATGACTGGTGTCCACTCATGATACGGAGGTGCCTCCGATCAGAGGTGAAATCATTGATGTTTTATATTAACCCTCTGAGTGCCGGGGAGCGCTATCGCGCTCCTCCTGTCTCTCGCGAAAAGTGCCAGGAGCGCGATAGGGCTCCTCCCGCAATGTCACTCTTAGATGCTGGTATTTCACTGATTGTTCACAGATGGCACCTAAATGCAGATTACAGATGCAGATTTTGTAAAAAATCGTCAAATAATATATTAAAAAGGTGAAACCACATGTAACAAAGTTTTCCTTGAGTTTTTGAATATTTATCTTCACTTGTATTTGAGACATAATTTTTTTCCTAAACTACTGCAAAATCAGCAAAAATTCCTCGGCAATTTTAGCATAGTACCTAGAAAATCGCTTGGCACTCAAAGGGTTAATAAACTTTTTTGCTGTTTTAACTTGTATATCATGTAAGCACGATGAAGTAGTCTGTATTTATTTGTTTATTTTTCTGTTCTCATTGGCGCAAAATGAAATGGCATTGTTTAAATTTATTACATAAGCTCTAAATAAAAAATTATGCTTCTTAGCAGCAATGCACTTCGTGTATCGAAGGCAGCCACCCCCCAGGTATGTGACCTTTGAGGCTGCCTAAAGCCCCATTAAAAAAATTGAGGACACTGTACTACATGCAATTATGGAGTATTAAATATTATATTATTATAATTATAAATACGCTGGCCTTGTCCTCTGAACTGACAGGGATTTTCGACGATGGGTCTTTACTCCACTTCCAAGAGCACTGAAGGAACATAGACCTCGTGTCTTCCGGCGAAGTATAATACAATCTCGCGTTTGAAGTCAGCTCCGCCCCAATTACTCACTGAAGTACAGTTCTTTGTTAATTGTCTCTTTAACTACGACCAGTGGATACAACACTAAATTCGCTATGTACACGATAGTGTGATTACCAGCTTATTGGCATTATTTAATGTACAGTGAAACCTGTATTAAGCGACCACCGATGGTTCCGCTGAAAAGTGGTCGTTAAGAGGGGTGGTCGTTTGACAGGGGTCCAGTTTCTAGGAGTACATATTACGCAAATTAACGGGCGGCTGATTTTAACAAGTGGAAAAAGTCTTCGAGCGACGGTTTGGTCAAAACCTATACAGATGGAGTTTACTTCATCATAATTTAATTGCTCCAGGGATATTTCATGGCATATTAATTTGATTTACTCACACAGTGAAACCTGAATTAAGCGATAACCGACGGTTCCGCAGAAAAACGGTCGTTGAGAGGGGAGGTCGCTTGGTAGGAGTGGCCGTAAAGAGGGGTTTCACAGTATTAAATATCGTGACGACCACAAAACATAGCCTTATATACGAAGAAGTACAATGCTCTCATAAATGAACGAGGCATGAGCAGCAATCTTTCCAGGTATACATAATTGGTGACTTCGTTCCCCGAGGAGTTTCAAAATAAGTTATAGAATAGACCTACAAATTTACCGGTAATCCATTAATTGAAGAATAGGTTTTCGTATAGAAAATCTCCCTACCTTGGCGTCTTCTAAAAATTCAGCGGAAACCCGATCCCTACTCGAGTGTCTTGTGGAGGGCACTTCGAGTACAGTACTCCGTCTGTCGGATGAGACGTTAAACTGTGGTCCCCTTGGCGCCTTTCGTTAAGACCACGCTAATGCCGACGCCGGGTTTCTATCCGCCCTTCTTCCTTTACCTACCTCCAATGGCGCAAATGACCTTAGCTATCGGTCGCATCCCCAAAATCCAGTCTTCAAAAAAATGTCCTCTTTTTCTATTTTTCCCCTCCGTTTAATTCCTTTCGCACACTTTGATTACTTTAATAATTTGCCTTTAAATGAAGAATCGATGGCCAGAGCCAAAAATCCTTCCCTGTCTCACTGAAATAACTTGCGCAGGAAGATGTCAGTCAATCACAAGACGGAACCGGTCTTACACCGCAAGAAAATAACTAATTGAAATTCTAAAAGCTATTTATGTTTGCCTCGGAGGACTCCTTAAAAAAACATTCGCTAAAAAGTTTACGAAAAAGATAAACATTTTCCTGTAATTAAGGTGAAACTGATTGATAATGCTGCTTTCTCAAAGCATGAAGAACAGACTGCCTCCTCTTCACTCACTTCAATACCGTCCCCGACAACACGTAAAGCTCATACACTCGAGGACCTCAGGGAAAACAAACGCCTTCACCTACGCCATAGTTGACTTAGATTTCCTCTTTTGAGTAGCGAGCTGGAATAACAAGAGGGGTAGAGCAAAAAGGGACCGGTGAAGGGAGAATGCATATCGAGCGAGGGCCTACGAGCGTAAAATCAAGCTAACGTCAAATAACCCAAGACCACTTCGTTACTCATTCCAATCTGTAGACTCCCTTTTTATTGAGTTTAGGATCGTTGCAGGGTAAATGTTTCCTTAGCTCCGGCGGTGGCACGGAGCGATAAAGGGGCAATTCACTCTCAGGGGATCAGAGAAACAAGCAGAAGACGAGAGGTGTGCAAAGAGCAACTAATTCCATTGGGCACGCAAGGGAGAGGTTGATTCTACAACGGGGCACGAAAAAATATTATGTAAAGAATCATCGCAAAATAGACCACTTGTCATCTTGGAAGTGAATTATAAACAGGGCAATCCGCATTGAGCTAGGAATCTGTGTGGGCTTATAAATCTGTATTGGGCTAGGAGAAAATATTTTATACTTCATAGTCCGTTTTCAAAACGCGTTTGTTTAAAAAATGTTTTATTTGAATATTTATTTTCTGCGGTTTGTCTTGTATGATCACATCTGTAATGGAAAACATTTATACCTAACTACCAACTGAATTGTACAGTTCAGCGGATAACACGAATGAATTCGTAAATAGTATCGCATTCGATGGCATAGGCTTTTCCATTTTGTGCTCCCCTTTATCCCCAATGGCAAACTTTTAGTGCCCCGCTTTTTCCCAGGTAATAACTTTTATCATTATTTATTATCATTATGTAATAATACATTATATACGTATTATTATTGCATATTATTACATTGTCATCCAGTTCTGAGCCATGTAAAAAGTTTTAAGTCCCTAGCTTATCGAGAAGTTTGTTAAAAATCGATTGCAAAATTTGTATCGAGCAGACAGACAATAAAGCGAGTTAATAAAAACGTGGTAAATAAAGAAATAACAAACACTTGGAAGGTTAGCAAATGAAAGGGTGGAGATGTAAAAAAGTAAGTGGAAGTAGAATATCGTAGCCAACGAACATACGAAAAACCAGATCAATGCAAATTATTTGTCTTTAGAAATGTCTTTATGAAATAAGTCACTGGATTCCTTTGGAATGCTTACATGAACATGCTTCGAATGACAAGTAGCAAAAGGAGACAAGCTACAGCTAAGGCTCGACTAGATGTTGTACATTATTAACAGTACACTCGCATATGGCATGAAGACCGATGAGCAACATCAACACAAAAAGCGACGACTATATCTTTACTGCCTTCCAGCCCTTGGAATGAATAGGATCCGCTTTCTGCTGATGTAAAGGAATAAAAACGTAATGGAAATAAGGCAATAAAGTACGTTATTCCTGAATACGACAGAATGACTTCACGATCGCGATGATAAATTTATCAATTAAGTAATTCAATCAATAGAGTAAAATAAAGGCAAATACGTAGTATTTTTTATCAGAGGCGATTTACTGAAATACGAAGGAAAAAAGAGAGAGGAATATCAAACTATCATTCACAGCCGCTGGTCAAATATCTCCAAATTTCAATCGTCGACTCAACATACACCCAACATATGGTGTTTCACAGCTTTTAGAGGGATTAAGGTGGGAGACCCTAGAGACTAGGAGGCTACACGCTAGGCTTCGTTTGCTTGAGATAACCAGAACTGGTGTGTTTCAGAGCGACACAATATAATCATGACGCCACACTACATATTTAGATCTGACAGAAGCGATAAATAAGAGAGATACATTGCCGAACAGATGGGTACAAAACTCGTTCTTTCCGCGCACTATACCACACTACACCACAATAAAAACTGAGCTCTACTAAATACACTCTCCTATAATACAAGTCACCATTTCACCTCCCAAAACCTTATCCCTTACATCTTTACATGGCTGGTGTCCAAACACCCGGGCGGCTGCTTATAGGGTAGTAAGTAGACGTAAATGTACTACTCTTCATCCCATTCGCAAAGCCTATTCTCTATCATCTTCGCATATCCAACAACTTTACTCCTATCACATCCTCTAGCATCCCTTCGCCCTTCGATAGATCTTCCCTCCACTTACCCTACCCAATCCTCTTCAGCAGTATCTCCTCCTCACCCACCACATCGAGTTCTTCCTAGTTCGTCCAATTTCACGTCCATTGGACTTCCTTCACTCCCCTATACAGCTAAATGTCGAACGCCACAACCCTCGCAAGATAATTAAAGTCAAATATCAAATTTGCAAGACAAATATATTATAAACAATCAAGAGAAACGACAAATGGCAAGCCCATTAGACGGAGAAACATCCGCAGCCACAGAGACAGACATTCTGAGTGATTGGGAAATCCGGCGAGGAAGGAAAACGAGGCTGTCTTGATGGGCGAGGAAAGGAAGCTTCTGAATGAAATTTGAGATCGGTGGAGTAGGTGGCTGGAGGATGTAATAAAGGGCGAGGGGTTGCTGAAGAGTGTGATAGAGGGAAGAATGCTGGGCAGGAGGTGAATGGGGAGGTGGAGAATAGATTTCATGGACGGGATGAAGAAGGGCAGATCGTATGCTGAGGCAAAGAAGGATATACTAGAGCGAGATGGGCCTCTGAAAGTGTGAAAAATCGGGAGGAGATTCTCTGACGTTCAGCGAAACCTACCTTAAACGGCAGAATACTTAATATAAATCAAAAAACAAGGCTAAGAAGTAACACCAACATATTAGAGTTCCCACGCCCAATGTTGAAGCACACGAAAATTCATATCTCTATAATGCACCTAAATTATGTATTAACTTATTAATGTTGCTCTTTTCAGGTATTTCCGTCGCGTGTTTGGTTTTTTCGACAACAGTTTCTCCCCTCTTCCTGGGGGCGTCTTCAGGTCCGTTGGACATTTTTGTAATTGTTATTATTTATTTTCGTTGTTATGTATTGCGTTGCTAGTACATCTAAGACCATAGGGTGTCTCGATTGCCCGCTCCTCGTTGTGGTTTCACCACTCTCTCCCAGGTTGAGGCAAGTGGGTATCCATCCTCCCGATTGAAATTCGATGGATATTTCACCAGCTCTACCGCTTCTCTGATCAACCTGGGAAAATAACGATTTTCCCTTGAGAGTACTCTCACTTGGTCAAAGGCAATCTGATGTCCTGGCTCGAACCACGCATGCTCTGCAACTGCGGAGAGGCTGAATCTCTTCTTTTCGGTGGCCCTCTGGTGCTCTTTAATTCGGCACTGAATTGCTCTCCCCGTTTGGCCGATGTAGGATTTACCACATATACATTTGATTTCATAGACTCCCTCATACATTGCAGCGGGAATTTTGTCCTTGGGTTTTGGGATGATATCTCCAATTTTCTTCGAGTTTGAGAATCTCGTCACTATACCATACTTCCGAAGGAGCCTACTAATCTTTTGTGCCGTCCCTGCGATGTATGGAATTGTGGCATATGCAGCTGGCTTTTCTTTAGGTCTTTCTTCGGTTCTGTTTATCATTAGATCATTTGCTTCTGCCAATTCCTTTTCTTTCCTTGCGGTCCTTAAAAGGACTATATGCCTAGGAGGCTTCCATCTGGTTTCTTACTCACCAAAACATCTAAGAATGGTAGGCAGCCGTTCTCTTCAATCTCCATCGTGAACTTTAGAATAGTTGCGAGTGGTAGAGCTGGTGAAATATCCATCGAATTTCAATCGGGAGGATGGATACCCACTTGCCTCAACCTGGGAGAGAGTGGTGAAACCACAACGAGGAGCGGGCAATCGAGACACCCTATGGTCTTAGATGTACTAGCAACGCAATACATAACAACGAAAATAAATAATAACAATTACAAAAATGTCCAACGGACCTGAAGACGCCCCCAGGAAGAGGGGAGAAACTGTTGTCGAAAAAACCAAACACGCGACGGAAATACCTGAAAAGAGCAACATTAATAATAATAAGAGTCGCGGAAGCCTTCAAAGAAATATGTATTAACTTGCCTAGAATCCTTGCCATCTTCTTTAAGAAGTGAATCCAAATTTTTTAGCCGTTTAAGGAAACGGTTATATACGCAAATGGATATAAACAATATTCTTTAATGTTAAATTATCTAACGCCATAACATGTCATTGATATCACTGTTGTAATTATTCATTATTTCCTAAATTGTTCCCTGTTTTGGAATGTTCTATCTTAAAATGCATAAAATCTATGAATTTCAATTTGTTATATTTAGCATACTATTGTGTCAATTGCAATGACTATGAATACATTTATGTTGTAAAATAGGCTGCTGCTGAACACAGCATTATCAATGGATAGCAACCCCAATACAGGTCTCTTCAGGGGTGCCTAATTTCACAAATATCATTGTTCAATGGATTATATTGTACTATTCGGTGTGTGAAATAGAATATTACTATCATTACTTCGTGTTCGAATACGTGCCTCTTCGCCGATTAAGTAATAGAGCCACTCATTTGGGAGAAGTACTTCCATACTTGAATGAAGTCCCAAGTATACTTCAAAAAAATTTTAACATTTTATTCTCACCAAAGACTAACAAATATCATTGTTCAATGGATTATATTGTACTATTCGGTGTGTGAAATAGAATATTACTATCATTACTTCGTGTTCGAATACGTGCCTCTTCGCTGATTAAGTAATAGAGCCACTTATTTGGGAGAAGTCCTTCCATACTTGAATGAAGTCCATAGTATACTTCAAAAAAATTTTAACATTTTATTCTCACCAAAGACTAGAGGCGATTCCCCAGTGCCTCTTGTGATATGAAAAATTTCGACAATCTCTGACCCAGAGGGATGCCTCAAGAGCGGACGCTCGAGTTGATCACAGAGAGAAATCATTATCAAAGTAGGTCCATCGGCGACGTCTGCGAGTGCTTAATTATTGGCCGGCTCAGCGGCGCGTGAGATGATCCGCCGGCGACTCGGGAGAGAGGCAAAGGCAAAGAGAGAACGTCACCACAACACGACTACGGAACCCGTTCACTCCACGGAGGAAAAAAAAAACGCTCTTTGACCAAAACGGTTGGATCCACTAACGATCAAAGGCTAAGCCGGGATGATGGACCCGACAGTGGTCCAGCTCTCAACGGAGGAGTCTCACACCACCACCTAAACTCCACGCTAATGAGAAGGATGCCGGACGCCGGACGGACGCGGCGACGGACATTATCGCAAAGGGGAACGATTTGGACATAGAACGTAGCAACACAACTTCGAGACGTTACACGTAAAATAATCATTTTTTTTTATTTTCGGCCACGCCTTATACTCGTGAAAGAGTGCTGAAAAAATGGAGTACGGAGCGTAACGAAAGAAATCGATGGAAGTTTCCACATCTGAAGTGTTAATGCGATCGGCAACTATTTTTCACGCAATTTTCAAGAATACATAACAATTTCAGCAGTTTTCGGATGTGATACCTCTAAATAAATAAAATAAGAATTCTAAAATGACAGAAATAGATTCCAGCAAAAATAATAATATTCTAATAATAAACAAAACCTGTTTTACGTACACCATAACGCCGCTTAATTGTCTAAGGAAAAAATTACCTCCACAACACCACAAATCGTCTTTATCACACTTAAGTACATGATGATAAAACATGATATCATTAATTAGTATTTAAAATGTATCAGTAAAGATGAAATTATTGTAATAATAACTATATATATTCAAAGTAACAGCAGATAATTAATTCTATGATTAAGAAAAATCTACTCATGCAGGGAAAAGTAAAAATATAAAGTTCGTCCACGACAGAAAAACAGAAATCGTAAAACTAGTGTCGATATCCAGCTCCGAGAAACAAATCTACAAAAAAGACTTACTTCCCCCAACACATTTTAAGCAAGAGGAGCTATTTCTAATTAGTTTATTATCTCGATCAAATCATAAATTTGCCATTGGAGTTTGCGAAGTGTTTATATTTCTCGTTATGCGTAGCTTTCAACACATCAGTCCTAAAGTAAAATTATTAATAACCCAGCAGTCTCGATCGACTGAGACCACCACGGTAAATACGAAAGATTTCCCAGAGAGAATTAACCGCGACGAAAAAGACGCTTCTATTCTTTGCTGTACTCCAGTTTGCGACACGGCTGGGATAAAATATTTTTGATAATCAGTCCTCAAATGGAGAGGGAACTTAGGGCTGTTGTAGATCGTAAAAGCTATCATTAACATACTACGATATATGAGATCCTGAGAATTATATTAGGGAAATAGACTGCTGAACAGACAGGATTAAAATGCCGTTGTTCCCGCGATTGATGGGCGACCATTAGGACTTCCAATTAGTCTCTGAAGTAGGTAAGTCGACAGGTAGCGCGGCTGATTTGTTGAGTTGCTTTCGAATACTTGTCTCTTAATCTTTCAATTCATCGAGTCTTTTCCGGTCACCTTTTCCAATGGTCCATGCTTCCGATCTATAGAGTGCCACGCTCCACACGAATGTTTTCATGTATTGTTTCCTGGTTTGTAGTCCGAACTTCTTACAGCACAACAATTGTCATTTTACCATGAACGATTTCTTAGCATGGTCTACTCCTCGCTTGATTTCCGCAGTACTTCTTCCGTCCCACGCGATGGTACTTCCGAGATACGTGAAGGAATCCACCTGCTCTAATTTCTCTCCTTCCAGTGTGACTACTGCATTCAGCTTTTCTCTTCCGCATACGTGGTATTATTTATGTGAAATGTGAACCAGCGTGAAGACGTGGATCTGACATTCTCATATAAAAGGGAGGGGACGGGAGGAGGGGGAGAGAGTGGTCGACGGGGGAGGGAATTTGTGAGAGGGCTCAACTTCAGGAATTCAAAGTTCTAGCCAGGGTCTCAAAAGTGGAGCAAAACTTTGAAAAACGTCACCCTCCGAAGGCAGAAGCAAAACTACGTCCCTATGCTAATACGTTTTGTTTCTGCCGCGGTAGGAAACTGGCGGGGACGGGTAACTTTTAGTTCAGTTCCATGGGACGAAAATTCGGAGAACAGAGGAAATGGCTTCATTAATGGGGCTGTTCCACTTCTGTTTAACGCTACCACGGAACCCAGGCGTGGGAATGTAACAGAATAAAACCATATGGAAAGGAGACCCGACCCATTGAATCGAAGGGAGAATTTCACAGACAAACTTTGCTGAAAATTATACATCCTGAGAGCTAAATAATAAATAGGCCATGATAAAAAATATCATTGAAGCGACCGAATGAACAATTACAGAATAAGTACAAAAAAATAGACTTTCAAACTTACTTTCGCACAGTATAAAATCCCCACTATTTTCAGTTATAGGTCAAATGTATTTACTTAATCAATACTTTTCACAGGAGACTCATCTTATACATTCATCACTGACCACCGGTGGTAACCATGTAAGCAATATCAACAAAAGCCATCAGATTTCCACGCAAGAATATCGTACCTGTTAAAATTGTATACGTTCTATCAATTGAGTACTTTATTCCTCGCATAGGCTAATTATACACTAACCCACTTTTTTACAAACATATAAATAACATAATTAAATACCGTACAGCGCTGCAAACAGCAAATCGCCAAATGGTCGATTATTGGAAGTTGCGATCCCCGAACACGACTTATCAGATCTATTAACAAACTACCTCAACCCAGTTTTATGACCCCTGGTATACCATTCTCTCGGCATGAAAATCGAAAATAATACCCTTGCCTATCGGTAACACGTCAATGAACCGGCAGTCTGATGTAATGTACAAAACCCGACTCTCAGTAGTTCAAATTAAGTTAACAAAAAGGCTGCGTCGTCTAGCTTTGAACGGGAGAGGGATGGAGTGAATTACCAAATTCTGCGAAGCATGGAAAAAAGGATGGTAAAATGGAGAGAGAAAAAGAGAACTTGCGAGAGGTGAGAAAGAGACGGAGAGGAAAATGGAAGAAGAGCGGATGAGGAAAAGAATATTTTTTTTTCAGATTTAAAGGATTAAAGAAAAATTTGGAAGGTTTCCGCTACCCCATTCTAATAACAATGACCAAGAAAAAAAAGGACAGGCCTCCTTCCCTTCTCCAGACGTGAGATGAAACTGAAGGAGGTGGTGACTTCTCATGTCCCAGGTTTTTCCTTCTTCCCAGGCGCTCTCTCATGAAGCCCCATCCTGAAGACCGAAGAAAAACTGAGCCAACTCTCTCGGTCCGTTTCGAAGGAGGATCAAGAGGGCGACACATTCGATCCGTATGATACCATCTCGTGGTGCCATGGAGGAGTCAGGGAACACCCTGTTTGCAAAAAAATCAGCACCCAACTTTATTCTTCATTTCCCGCAACCTGCCCCACCCACAAAATACTCCTCCCGCTCCTGCGCTGATTTCTGCACGACTGAGCATAAATATGATATTATAACAGAAACAACATTGATGATTTAAGACGAACTTCCACGATATCTCGCCTGAATCAGTTGAAATAATTCATAAATATGATGCCAAAAAAGAAAGGGGTGGTCGCTCAGATTTTTCCACACACTCCTGCGACTGACGATAAACGCTCGATGGAAAAAATGAGGAACACATAGTAGACAGACCTCTCATTGTGGTTCTTCAAAAGGATTAAGATTATTCAAAGAAAAGAGAAAAAAGATTATTTCAAAAGTATTCTACCAATTAAAGTAGGTTTTGCTCAATGTCATAGAATATCCTCTCGGTTGTCTACACTTTCCGGGGCCAATCTATCTCTAGTATATCCTATTTCGCCTCAGCATACGATCTGCCTTTCTTCAAATGAAACCTATTCTCTTTCTTCCCCTTCCCCGCCTGCCCAACAGCCTTCCATGTTAAATCTATCCTGTGGTGATTTACGGGAATGTTACAACCTCACAAGTGACCACCACAGACACACACACATTCAAACCCAACTGAGACCCTTTGCAAGGGCTAGTGGGACCCCGCTAAGAATGCCTGGGTTATAACCTGGGATCCTTCACAGGGTTAATGGGACCCCACTAAGGATGCCTGGTTATGAACACAATCACACTCACTAGCACTGAAAATCACTCACTCACACAAACTTCTGGGAGAGACTCACTCAAAAAGAGAGTATTCAAAAAACACGCACAGGAACGAACGAATGTGAGCGTCGGATACGCGTATTTCGGCCACACGGCGGCCCTCTTCAGCGAGCTGAAGGGAAAGCACTTGCGGCAAGAGGTTGTAAGTTGACTTCTAAATAGCAATAATCAATCTTGAATATAAAAATATGTATTCAATATTTTTACCACAAAAAGAGAAGATACGTATTCTAGTTAGGTTGTACTGGAATATACGAAGACCGGGGCACTATTAATGTTAATTAGAGCAAAATAACCGTCACAATGCATTGGTAGGTACATGGTCTAAGGATTTATTTCCATTATACGTCAGGTATTACTCATATGTATTTTTGATATATCATATTTACCGTAGTATAACGAAGATAGTGGTATTTGAGACACTTTTGAAAAGCGACGCACGTTCTATTGGATCATTATTAGCTCAAGGTAGTGATATGCTAATACGTTGCGATTTTTTTTTGGATCGCATATCGGAGGACCATTAGAAAAAGGAGCCTACAGAAGATTATGAACTGCAAAATACTTGGCTAGCGTCACCAAAAAGATTATATTGTTGGTCTGCGAGACTGGGCGTCACCACTCAAGGGTTAATATTACCTTACCTCTAAACAGCTACAGTAATACCAGGCTTCACCACTTCGCGTCATTACGCGATGCAGCAAAGAATGTATGATCACCATCTTCAATTATAATTTTTATCTACAATTGTGATTTCAGCATTCTACCAGCTGATTGGAGGGTTTTTGGACATTACTAATTCTAACATCCCAATTTATGGCATGTCTTCCCATTTTCCCTCCTATTCATGATCCGCCATCCCGCTAAAAATCCCCAATATCGTCTTCCTCTTCTTATTCCGTCCACAATTCCTATCCTCTTCAATCCTTTTCCAAGCTTCCTTATGTCCTACCCTCTATTACTCACTTAGCATTCACTCTCCCTTCAGAACGTCCACCATCCATCTCTTCTACCTCCTCCGAACCTCCACCACCAGCTTCCTCTCCTCTCCAGCCGGATCCAATACCTCCTCGTTTGTCCTTCTCGCCAACCGCCTTCCCCATCCTTCTCCACACCCATATCAAAAACGCTTACGCACAAAGTCTACGTACATCCTCCCTTCGTAGTGGCCAAGTCTCCCAACTGTACAGCGCCAGAGAATATTCAAGAACCAAGTACCTTTAGTGTTTGAATATTCTCCATAACTTAGTTTTTTAATATATCACCAAACACTAATTGTAAGTAGCATAATATGTCATATCTGTTTCTAAATTTTGGAGGCGTTAAAACTTAGCATGACCAAAATAGAAAGGTAAAAAAATCGTTCTCAGGCAAATGGCGAATATTTCAGTTAACCATGCCCTCCTTCGATTCGGGACGCAATTTCAAAGCGCGTGATAACGAACCTGGACTCAAATCAGCTCCAACAACTTCTCATGCTTTATCTTCCGCGATGACAATAAGGTCGATGTCTCATTCACTCCCTCCACAAGTTACAAAACAGCCCGAACGCATCCGGTGGGCAGGTTATCAGGTTATTTATGCGCGGTTGGAAATCATTTCAGTCACCCCGGTTACACGAAGCCAGTTTTAAATCTAATTTGAAATCGAAGAACAAAGTCTGCGAGAGGAAAGGCTGAGTAAATTCTCCGCCATAAAGCACATAGTCCACTCTCATTCCGGTGAGACGCCGTGGGACAACCGTTTCAACCATCCAAAGAGAAGAGTCTTCCATTCGGAGGTCGTGTTTCCTTAATTGGAAAGGAATTCGAGGTAGTTTATTATGCCGGCAGATATAATTTTTCAACCGCGCGAGAAGATAACTTTTGACGATAAAGTTGAATACTCTTTTAAGTGGGGAGAGTAAGGAAAGTAAGAAAAGTTTCGGGAAAACTTTGAAAGTGAGTTGGATTCTTTGAAAAGGGGAGAATTCTCAGTTTCCAAGGGTGGGGGGTAGGAGAGCGTGTTGGGAGGGATTGGGAGGGGAAGGAAGAGAGAGGGAAATGTGAGAAAAAGAGAAGTTTCGCCAATGGAAAATACCGCTTTTGTTGATACGGCCGAAGGGCCACCGCTAATCGGTCCCCTGTCACTGCGCCCACGTATAGGGAGCAGTTTCAAACTCACTTTGAGAGGAAAACGATGGGAAGGCAACGAAGAGCTGAAAAATTTTATCTCCCCGAAATATCATCGGAAGAATTGATTATTTACAATGAGAGAACGGAAGAAGAAGAAAAAATAATGAGCATAAAAGAGGATAATATGATAATTTTCTCTGCATAAAGTTTCTATATCCCGACGCATCTCAAAAGTAAAGATTTCTCAGATGCAATCCAAGATACATCATTATCTTTTTGCATATACTCGAACTTCAATTGCAAAATAAACTTCTCCTTAGATCCGTACTTAACATTACTGAGTCGTTTTGCTTTGTCAAGTACCAAAGGGCCAAATAACTTATGCAAAAAGGATAACTTATGTGTCCATAGAAAATATTTGCAGCATACATTTTGATTGGATCCAATGCGAGCGTATGGAGTTCAGAGATGTCAGTGAAGAAGCCACAGGCGTTTGAGCCACCAGTGGAAGCGAAAACACGTTTGTAAAATATAATATTGTGTGATACGTAAATATAAACTATTACCCAAACTGTCGCCGCGTTTACTCTTCTACGAATCGGGAACCAACAGCATCAGGCTAAACTAATATTACATACCAATCGACTACAATCATTCATTAAAAATGGAAAGAGTGGTACCAGACGAACTAAGAAACTACGATAGAAAACTTAAAACCCACCAGAAACTAATTTTTCCTTTCTCATGGATAATACTCAAGTCCTTCCAAATACCCCCGAAAATTCCAATTTTTTTAGTATTCCACCGGTTAAGGTAGGTTTTGTTGAAAATCAGAGAATATCCTCCCGGTTTTCTACGCTTCCAAGGGCCTATCTCCGTCTAGTATGTCCTTTTTCGCCTCAGCATACGATCTATCCTTCTTCATCTAGTCCACAAAATCCTCCCCAAAATCATTCTACCTAATATCTTCCTTCGATGGATGGCAATGTCCTCGCAAAGACGCCCTTGAGACGGTTGCGGAGGTAGCACGAGGGTGGCGCATGCGGTAGATATATTTTCAGTTTCCAGAATGGCGCTCACCCACTTATTTATGCCAACTCAAAGCTCTCACACATATAAGAGGAGAGAGACTGTTTCTTGCACCAGCCCCTTCACTCCATTGAGGCAATGCCAACACTTTCGTCTCCGGGTAGTAAATCGGCATCAGCAGCCGAAGAAAACGAAGTAACTTACCGTCGAAAGGGGTTGCTCCCGAGGGAAGTTAAGGGACCGAGAATAAAAAAAAGGAACTAAAGGAAAAGGGGTAAGAGAGAGGGTTTCAGACGATGTCCCCGAGTTCGCGTCGACCCTTGAATGGATATACAAGGGGCCGAATCCCCTCCGGATGTAACCCTCCAAGCCGACTCCCTTCGGTGGTTCCACGAAGGGGGGAAAGCGGTGGGGAACTGGAGAGATGGGAAGGATAGGAATGGAGTAAAAAAAACGCGATAAGAAACGATTCTCCTATTTTTTGCCTTTAAAGAGGACGGAGGAAGACGGAGCTGAGTTATAAGCGCCAATGCCTTGTTCGCACTAATGACTTCGCTGACGTCAGAGTGGATTTTTTTGCCCGCGGTCAAATCTTTGCCACAAGCCTCTCCCATCCGTCTTCCTCAGGGTATAACGTTGGTAGGGACGCTTGATCACTCGTTTTCCATTCAAAGGTCTACGGTTCGAATAAATGTTTCTCGAGTATTCCACCGGGTAAGTAGGTCCATGTCTCCCGAAGTTTCGGAAGTCGATCTCCGAAACGTCGGGAGACATGGACCTACTTACCCGGTGGAATACCCGAGAAACATCCAGCAGTTACGCCGAGTAAACCTTAGATCTTTCGGAGAACGACTTGCTCTCCATCTTCAGGGGTTCTTAAGTCTCCCTCCTAAACATCGGGAGACATGGACCGACTTACCCGGTGGAATACCCGAGAAACATCCAGCATATACGCCAGGAAAATCTAAGATTTTTCGTCTTCGGTTCGAATCTCGGAACGATTGTAGATTTTTGTAGAATTCAGATTCTTGACCGTTTGACACGCGAATTAAATTTCGAGGGCAGTAATGCCGTCTTCCAGATGGAGCATATTCTGCGTGACACCTCGGCACTTTCATTTCAATCAACTCATCCGCCTCGCGCGTCATATCCACGGAACAATGAAGCGCCGACAACAGAATACTTAGCCTGAGTGCGTCTGCTATAAGCCAGTAAGAAACGCGAGATCTTCAGCCCTGGTAAGATAAAAGACAGTAACTGCATAATTTTTGGTTCTGAGATCTTTCACGTTTTTTGCTTTCATTCACTGCCAGCTAATTAGCAAACATATATTTATATTTTTTTTATTTACACTCACCATATTTTTGGGAAGGAATTTAATAGAGGCATCATTTTTCTTTAAAATCTATTACATTATTTAATTGCTCAAGAATGTGACAGAGGGAAGGATCTTGGGCAAGCGGGGAAGGGTAAGAAAGAGAATATGTTTCATGGTCGGGATGAAGAAGGGTAGATCGTACTCTAACGCGGAAAAGGATGTATTAGAGGGAGACAGGCCCCTGAAAGTGTACAGAACTGGGAGGAAATTCTCTGACACTCAACAAAACCTACATTAGCCGGTCGAGTACTTTCAAAAATATATATTATTTAAATGTTTGTAGTTACTTTTATTTGGCTTAAAACTCGTAGTAACTGTTTTCTGGCCGAGAAAAAAGGCAGTAGATGCGATGAAACCAAAGCATTATATCACTACCAAACATCATGGTAGGGCAGGGGAACATAGAAAACATTATGGTAGGGCAGGGGAACATAGTTTAGGGGGCTTGTGAAAGGGTGAAAGGTAAAAAAAGGGTAATTTTTTCGGAAATTAGTGAGGAGGGGGGCGAATAAAGCCTTACCACCCAAAAATTAGTTTGTTCTCCAAAGCCCCCCGCTTCTTAGCGGTGGTTACTATCGTAACATTCAATTAATAATATATAAAAAATTGTATCTGAAGATGCAGCAAGCTGCGAAACACGTAGTACGTTTAACTGAGTAATAAATAATTGTGGAAAAGTACAAGGATTGTTCCAATACGGATTCGAATATAAAATACTTCCACGAAGTGACGCCTGAAGGTGTAAAGCCTTAAGAATCATTCTTTAAATACAACGACTCGTCCAATTACTGGGTATAGGCATTCCACCATCCATCGAAACATAGGGAATTACTATATTTGTAAGACACTAGGAAGAGGAGTAAAGGCAAGCGAGGCCACCCATTCAAAACCCTGCCTTTCAGCGGCTCACAATGGTCTGGAGGAGAACGAAAGGTATACCCGCCACGGCATCTGCGGTCCAAGGGCTCGAAAAAAGGTAAGCCCATAGAACAGCGCACAACCTTAGACAGCGACGAACTTTCCCCTGCACTTCCGAGGCGTCTTCCCCAATTCCGCGAATGGAGGAAGTTGGGCTTATCGCACAACAACACAACGCGATGCGCAAGTTTGAAGAGAGCGAAGTTACGCAAGACCCCGCGACAGAGTGCCTCGCCGGCGAGAGGCCCGTTCCCCTCATCTCCACTCAGCAGGGGATATAAATTTTCCCCAAGTGTCTCTTAGCATAAAAATACACACTCGAGGTGAGGCATGGGCTCGGCACACAAAAAAGGAAACCCGAAACGAAAGAATGGAGGCACGGCTAGGGGGCGCCAATAAGGCAAGTGATATCTTAAAGGAACGCAGCAGAACGCAGGAAAAAAAAAGTGGGCGAGATGAAAGCAACACTGGGGAGTGACTTATGGAGAAGACAAGTAGACACCGTAACTCCAATGGGCGAATTAAATAGGATTGAACTTTTTTTCAGTAGCTAAGGCATAAGGAGGCGAATGGCTCTAGCCAAAGAAGCCTCCATGGACAGAATTATGAAACATCGGCATGAAAAAAATACTGCAACAATATTATTTTTTAAAGGTGCTATTTAAGCATTGAAAAAATGCAATTGATTTGATAATAACTTTTATTTTGAAATGCGACGTATTTGTATTGTATGTATTTCATTTAAAATAATACTTTAAATTATCGTATTTACACAAGGTACACTTCAACATTACCTTCATAACGTACATTTTTTAAACTTTCACAATTTTTTCTTCATATGACAGTTGAAACTATTTTTTTCAGAGCTCCACCACGCAAGCCATCGTCAGTGAATAGCTCACACATTCATCTATTCAAACTGCTAGACAAACCGCCGAAAGAGACGCAACTTTCCACACAATTAGAGGCGTTACAATTCTGTCTAGCGCAGCAACTGAATGGAAAAGCCTCTTAAAAAGCAGATCTTTCAATGATTTTGAAACCTAACTAATTTGACTCGCTAGTCCATTGAGAGTTAAAGTTAGCGAAGGGAAAACTTGAACAGTGCTCGAAAAAGAAACTTTGAAAAAAAAAAGATTAGTGAAACCACTTGAACGCACATATTTGTGAAATTTCGCCTCTAGACAAGTTTTAGCACGTTTTTGGCACTGTATCAGTAGTCGAAAGCATATTAACTTTCAAATGGTCCAGTGTAATCTTTCAGTATCAAATGGTTCAGTGAAATGTAATGGTTCAGGTTCAGTGTATGATATTGGAGAAAAAGAGGAATTAGGAAAGCAAGCCGGGCGGAGATAGCCAGGCAGGAATAAGAGCGATGAACAAAGACGGTGGCGGGGGAACAGAAGCTGGTGGGAAAATTTTGGAGGAGGTAGAGGAAGTGACAAGTACCTTGTAAACAATTTACAAGTGCATATTACTTTTCGTAAATATTGCATCATGTGAGGTACTCCAGAGTCATTAACTCGAGCATTTTACTGTTGTGTTCTCGTAGAATTATGTCTTACATTGATATAAAGACGTACAATTGTTATTGAATTGTAATGATTTCGCACCGGTAATAATTATAATTGCGAGTCTGTTTACATCATGGCGCTGGCCTGTTCACTTTCTGCCGTAAATTTCTATTTCGTTCCGTTTTTGTTTTGGTAGCAGAACGTTGTTATGGTGCCCACAGGGAAAAAAATTTCTTCCAGTGCTTCAGCAGTATATCACATCTTATTTTATGTTTTTTCTTCTAAGACGATAAGTGAATTCAGCTTCGTTTTATTTAATGCTCAGAAAGGATTCGTGAAGGGACAAATAGCTATTCATATTAAATAGTGACCATGTCCGCTGTACCGTGTGCATGTTCACTTTTCGTATATAAAATTATGGTCATTGTGTGAATGTGAGTTTTGCTACATTTTCTGTGTACATGACAGTTATTGGCCATTAACTAAAGGCAAACATTTTCCCTTTTGAGTGTTTTTCATTGACGGAACGATGAATACCTTAAGAAAGACCTGTGTTTGTTTGAATGTAACTGATACCTTAATTTGGTGCGATTGGATGGAGAAAGTTCAACTTTGATGTGGTGAAACTGCAGTGTGTTCAAATGATTTTATGAGGGATCTGTGAAAGTTTGTGGTGTATTACTACGTGTGGAAAAAAAGTTTATGACAAGCATGTATTACCGATTTTTATATATAATATAAATCAATGTTTATAGAAGATTTGTCGGAATTATGATGGCAATGCTAAAAAATGAGGAAATTAGAGTATTTAATGATAGCACCATCGTAGCAATATTACTGCATGACATACGAATTCCCGTACAATGAAGCCAGTGGAAGTGATGCCAAGCGTTGCTTCATTGTTTTTTGGGCAGTGGCTACCTACAATTATGTACTCCGCTACGATAGTGGCGATAGTAGCATACTAGGTTAGTAGCTCACCGGAAAGGATCTATGAATATCATTTTTAGTATACGATTAAGTGCTCTTAGCAGCCGACTAAGTTAGTCGCCTTACTAGTGCCTTTTATCATAAATCTATGAATAAGGCCGAATGAGTTTAAGGTAGGGTTGGGTAATGACATAATCAGTGTTCGAGAGAAGTTTCTAAGTATGGTCCACTTAAGGGGTAGGCAGCATGGTACGAGATGTTTGAGAACAAAATAACATTGGAATAACACCTTTCCCGATGGTGTATCTTCCGACTGGAAACTAAGTAGTACTAACACACAGATACGTGATAGCGTTTTATGTAATGACACGACCGAGTGACACATAAACTGCAGCTTTAATGACAAAGCTCTTGCTCCAAATTATACCAGTAAACATTTGATTGACTTCGAGTGAGAGGATACCAATAGGATAACCAAGTTTCCCCAGCCTAAAATGCCGTAATGAAGTTATCAGAGGAACACTCACCCACCAAAGAAACGAGAAAAAAAACAGTAGCCGATAAAGTGCAGACTCTTCTTTTTCGGTTCGGAAAAGGAATGACAAACGAATCGATTCGAGGATATTGATGGTATTCTTTTACGACCATTGGAGAACGCTGAAATCCCAAAGCCAAAGGAAATACTGGAATAGTAGGGGAAACGAAACCCACTCACATATAACCATCAAGGTCCATGATAAATCGAAAATGGTGAATGCCATCATATAACAAAGCACAGCTATTTTTTTCATGCAATATTTTACCTCAAGTACCCCATTCCGTGTTTCTCAAGAGCCTTTTTTACTTTCTTGGACCATTCTCTTGACACCAAACCCTACGATTAATTTAAAAATATAACTGAGGATGCACAACTCACATAACCTAGAGGATAGATTTGTACAATCTTAACTATGATTGACGAAGATGTATAACCATATTAAAATTAGTCAGAAATTAGGAAGAGAGGTGGATTTAATGGAATGCCACAGCCACGGAAACCTACTGTTAGCAGCAACATGCAGAGCAACGCTTATAAATAAAACAATTCATGAATAGTAAGCCAACAAAAAAATGTAAGTCCATAAATGATCACGTCAAATCAGAATGCCTGACTTTTATATACCATTTTTTCCGTAGTTTTGCATACGATTATTCCCCAATTTCTAAAGACAAGTACACTCCGACAGCAGGTGCTTCGTAACACACAAATTATGTTCTTATTGGGGATTCACTCTGGCCAGTTACCTTGTTTTTTTCCCGTATCCGTCATTCATGCGGCATGGAACTCTGGTTTACGCCATCGCCAAGTGCAGCGCCCACACTTTTGTCAATATTTTTCCTTCCATCACAATATGAAACAATGAAGTTCACCATGCGCAGTTCTTAAATAAATCCAATCTTGCATATTTAATCAATTATTCCTTCTTCTCCGTTCACGCATCATGAATCTATCCTCCGCGTCCACATTCAGTTACCTCTTTAATTACGCCCTACCCACTTACGCTATCACTCGAGGATTTCCCCAAATAGCTTCACTCCTTTTAGGTTAATGAATTATCTACGGGCCTTTCCCCCTGACCCTACTACCTTCCTTCTTTCATCCTCTTACGGGAAGAGGTTGTCCGCCCGTTGTCGCCTTGTTTATTTTTATCGATAATGCCAAGAGAGCGGTAATAGAAGGATGGGAAGATAGAAGAGAAGGAGCGGAAGAAGGATGGGATAAGTAGGAATTAAGGAAAGATAACTGATAGAATCGGTTTGAATGAACTTGGAGGTTTGTTTCATCGGATTAGCTAATGGCTGGGCGCTATTTAATCAGCCATCCTCAGGATTGGAAGGACTGTTAGGTGCATCGAAGTAACAGAGTGGGATATACTCAACCATGAGAAAACTAACATTTTCCAGGCCAAAGAAAGCGGAGTTTAACAAAAAAGAGAGCAAAACTAGAACGATTAGAAGTATAAATTCATTCATTGGTCGCTCAATCCTAAGATCGGTTGACTGCAGCCATCCACCCTCCCTATCGAATGCTAGTTCCCTTTCCTCCTGGTATCTCTTCCTATGTAATCTCCTCTTCATTTGGTCCATTGACATATTCCTGGGTCTTCCTCTGGGGACTTTTCCCTCTATTTCTCCTTCAATAATGTTCTTCACAAACCCATTGTGCCTCAGGATGTGTCCAATCCATCTGGTTCTTCTTTCCTCTATGGTGTTCAACATGATCCTCCTCACTTCTACTCTTCTGTACACTTCATCATTTCTTATTTTTAAGTACTTAAATAATTTAATCATGTTAGGAATTTAAGCACTTAGGTAATAAGCCGGAGGAAAATAGGCATATAGGAAGGATATGAGAAGAATTTTAAGGCGCTGAAACGCGAATTTAGAGGGAAGAGGAAGAGAATAGGCCGCAGGCATCATAAGTGTTGGTCGGTACGAGAACAGTGAGAGTACAATGGGAGACGAATTTATGGGCATCGAGGATGATGATACAAAACTAATGAAAGAAATTGGAAGGAGGCAGAATAGTTCTGATTGGAGCTCATAGATACCGAAGGCCACAAAAGGGATAAATTCAATAGTGTCAGGCGAAACAGGACGGAACTCATTCATGATGATCAGAAAGGAAAAAGCAATTGCAGGTTCCACAATTATATAATCAGGCGACCGGTTTCGATACAATGGTCTGATGATGATACCTTGTATCGAAACCGGTAGCCTGATTAAATAATTGTGGAACCTGCCATTGCTTTTTCCTTTCTGATCAACACAAAATAGATAATTTTATTTAATATAGAAATCTTATACTACGATAAAACTCTGTTACTGTGAAAGCCTAGGAGATTTCCATGTTATTTCACGTAAACCAGACCAACCGGTAAGTCACATTTAATCATAATAATATTTACAGATAGACAAATAAACCTTACCATATAACCGTCATCCACCACCCCATGCATTATAATTAACACCTCGACCCGAGATTTTATGAGAGCGCGAGGATAAGAAGGAAGAGAAGGGAACAGAGGAAAGGAATTACAGCACCTTAAGGTACAGCCATAAATTAGGAGCCACCCACTCCAGTTTGCTTACCCGGCGCGCGGAAACATACAAGTGCCCAACTTGGATCCGACACGCGACGGGTACGCGAGAGTGCGCCCCGGCCAAGGAGAGAATTCAGCGTGGGACTCGGCTGGGCGGAGGGAAGGGCGGCGGGGTTGGAACCTTACGATGTTATTTACTGCCACATCTTCACGGTTTCGGCCGGCTTCATAGGTCGGCGGCGGCGGCAGAAGTGGTGGTACTCAGCCAATGAGGACACATCTTTAGAAATCATGACGTCAGACCGATGAGCTGTGCTATGATAGCTAGCGAGGGCCGCAAATATTCACACTAACTGAATCTGGACTGAATTCTGTGGCGGCGGAAGATGGCCGAGTAGCGGGAAAACCCACTGCCTTTCAAAAATGAATCCTCTTTGGATGATTAGCAAGCCCTTCTGTTTCAGGAAAAGATTCTTTAAGCGATGCGTATAATGTCTACGATATATTTAAGATGTTAAGAGTATAATTTATAATGGCTTTAGAATAAATGGTCTGGTATCTGGAATCCCTCGAAAAGTTGTGAGACGCTCGCAGCAGTTTTTAACGGAACGCGCTGAAACAATTAGGTGGCCTATCTTTAAAGTTAGGTTTAAATGTAAGTAACCAGAAGTCTTCTATATTTATACATGTATAGGGCCCTATTTACTAATATTTCTCATTTCATCTCGGCAAAATTTTCACCATTTTACCAGCATAGCCAACATCCTCCCCTCTGTTACATACTGAAGTAAATATTCGCCCTTAAATAACCCTTCAAACACCTACCTCGCCTCTTCCTTAAGGAGCGATTTTCGTTTGTGCACTGATTTGACTGAAACTTTTCATACGCTTACTCAATTTTCAAAGAACCACGAAACTAGCCGCGCAGTTACTTCAACGGAGTCACCCGCTAATTATCACCCAATAGTGTTAAATTCACAGTGGGAAAATCATTCGCCTAGACTGGGAATCCCAGTCCAGCGTTATAGCGGACACGACGGAAATAACACACGCCTTGAAAATGGAAAACTAGTCGTTTTCCGAAACGTCGGCGAATTTTGAAAATAGTACCCGGTGCGAAGCCAGAGAAAGATATTTAAATAAATTTCACACTATAATTACGAATAAATTTAAATATAAACAAGCCGTTTTCCGAAATGTCGGCGAATTTTGAAAATAGTACCCGGTGCGAAGCCCGAGAAAGATATTTAAATAAATTTCATACTATAATTATGAATAAATTTAAATATCAAGGTATCATGACAAATAAAAAAAACATGAATTCACATACGGTTCTCGCTTAAATTTCATTTTCCGCGCCGTAAACCCAAGTCATCACAATGCTTTCATTCAGACGAAATTTTAAAAATATTATTCTCACATCAATTATATAACAACATGTATGGTTATTTCCCAAGAAAAAATTGACGTACTTCCGTGATTCGTCGTCCAAGTATTGTCTCCCGTCTTACTAGAACAATAATCAAAATGTACACTGATCAAGTCACAATTCGCGCTTCGGCAACATTCAGCATATACATTGTGGGGAAAAGATAACATTTAAAAAAAGTTCTGAGAACATTTTTTATTATGTATTCTACCGGTAAAGGTAAGCTTTGTTGAATGTCAGAGAATCTCCTCCCGGTCTTTTACACATTCAGGGACCTATCAACATCTAGCTTTTTCCCTTTTCTTTCCTTTTTCGCCTCAGCATAAGACCTATCCTTCTTCATTCCGTCCATGAAATCAATTCTCTTTCTTCCTTTACCCCGCAATAGGACTAGTAAAAAATAAAGATTGGCTCATCAGAGCAAACAAAAAACTAAGAGGTCTATTCATCACTCAATATGATACAGATTTAATATTATAGCTGTAATTCAATCAAAACGTCTGAGATGGGCCGGCCACATCTACAGACGTGAAAGAGAAACTATGCCGAAAGACATTTTAACAGGAAGATCCGTAGGGTCTTAGGCCGAAGAGTAGTAGAATAATATCTCCATTTTCGTCGCACTAACTGCAGAACTAATCCTCTTAATTTGGCCAAGAGCGCATTTTAAATGACACAATACGCCGCGAGCATTTGGAAACCTGGTCATAAAGGTTTAACAAAAAAATTAACAAAATACAAAGAAAAGCAGCACGCTTCGTTAAAAACTGCTACGAACGAACACATAGTGTTACACAACTGTTACAGGGATCAAGGTGGGAGCCCCTAGAGACTCGGAGCTGCACGCCAGGCTTAGGCTGCTTGAGATATTCAGAACTGGTGTTTCAGAGCGACACAGAGAATACTATCATGACGCCTCATTACATTTCTAGGTCTGACAGATGCGATAAAATAAGAGAGATACTCTGCCGAACAAATAGGTACAAAAACTCGTTCTTTCCGCGAACAATAAGCGACTACAATTAAAACTGAGCTCCTCTAAATACACTCCCATTGTACATGTCACCATTTCACCTCCTAAGATTTTACATCTTTACACGGCTGGTGACCTACCACCCCCTGTCACGCGCCCATGCGGCGGCTCGCGGGGTAGTATGTAGTTGTAGATGAATACACCCCAGAGCTATCCAGCCACATAGTTCAATCGATACCATTCCTTCGCCATTAGGTTAACAATAGCGTTGGTCGTCCTCCCTTCAAAGCGGTAGCTGTGGCAACATTTTCAGACGAAAAGGGCAACTCCCAGTAACTTCGGAAAACGCCCACCAACTCCTTCGATTTTCCCCATCCCTGGAGCCTGTGCGGAGGAAGTTCAGGCCTCGGAGTCAAATGCGGGTTCTTCAACCCTCATTACCCGTACCTCTCCGTTTCCCAGAGCAGTCCCCCCTCCTTGGCCGAGCAAAGATCGCCGAGCAAAGGATGACTTCAATTTAAGGCGCGAACGCACATGGCTAAGAGTGGAGGGGTTAAGTGAGTTAGTTATTTAAAGGAGAGGAGAGAGGGGCGAGAAGAAATGAAGGACGCAACTCACCCTCTTGGGAATAATAAATAAAAGTCTTGGAGAGAAGTTGGCACATTTTTTAACCCGGGAAAGGACACAAACAAAGTCCCTAGTGGTGAGCCTGGAAGACGGTGCACGGCGAGCTTAACGGGAATCAAGCATACATTCGATCCAGGTAGGGAACAGAGGAGTATAACATACAAGTATAGCATAATAGTAGAAGTCATTCTTAGTAAAACGAAATATACAAACATACATACATACCAATCACGCCGTTCCCTTCTGGGGTAGGCACAGTCACTAAGTTTCACTCATAAATACATATTTGTACACCTAACTCTACTTCAATAATTTCCTATATACTAAACTATCTTAGCAAACCTCTTTTGCCTCATTTACCCCAATACACTGCCTCGTAAACGCCCTCCTGTTTTTAAGACTCCTAATATTCCTCCTCCTAAGAATTTCCTCAACCACATTCAACCACAACTTTCTCGGCCTACCTTTACCTCTCGCACCATTCATTTCACTCTTATATATCTGTTTCGTTATTCAACTCTCATCCATTCTCTCAACATGGCCAAATCAACGAAGCACACACCTTTCGTATATGTCCATAACTGGAGTATCTAACCCACACTCATTTATTACCCACTCATTCCTGACCCTATCTATCCCACTTTTGCCGCAAACACTCCTCAGATAACTCATACCCACGGCGTTTAGTCTACTCTTATGTCCATCCTGACATACCCATGTTTCACTACCATGCAACAAAAAGGGGAGAAGTACACTTTTGTACACGGCGATTTTCGCTTCCTTAGACAGGCAGTAAAACGAAATATTCAATTCGCAATTCTCTACACATTATATTTTACCCCTTCCGGTTCCACCGTTTTCCTACTCATTTTGCCATTTGAAGATGACGTGAAAATGTCGAAGCCGGGAGAGGATAATTAGTAAGAGCTGGAAATGGCAAAGCGAATATCTCATTTCATTACTTCAAGCAGAGCTTGATGGCACTCGAAGGCGAGTGGTTTTAAGGTTGGGAGGGTAAAGGAAGCGACGATCGTTGAACAGAAGAACCGAAGATCTTCCGTGAGGAACAAAATCCGGGAGTGGAGGGAGTTGTATATAAACATGAACTTTGAGGCGTTCAACAGGAGAGGATAGGGAGGATGAAGCAACGATGGCTCAATTGGCAGGGGAAACAAGGACCACCTACAAGGACTTAAGGTAACATTATTATCATCAGGGTAATCTATTGGCTACAGTAGGTGACTTCGACCTGAAGATTCGAGCTGGAACGCTCGCGAAACTGTAGTCAACAGAAATGACACAACGCGGCAGCAAACCCGAAAGCCTTCATGATACAAGGTCACTCCGCGGAAGCTTTCATAACAACTTAAGTGGAAGGAGTGAGATTCCTGAGGATTGTCACAGGCAAATGCCCCATGGGTTTCCCGAGGGGAATTCAAGAAGGACTCTTGGCCACTGCCCCACCATCCTTATATGCTTATGCCCCGTTTCAACTACGAAGATGTGAATCGCCTTACCCAACCTGCATGCATTCCCACTGCTATAGCGTTATTCTATTCAGCCCCCTCCAGAAATTGCAGCGAGCATGCGAAAATCATGCAGTACTTTCCAAACCAAATGAGAATGCCCACAACCACGAGGTTTTTGGAAATAAGTACCGTAAACCGAGGAAAAGCCGGTATAATTTCTGAGAGCCTAAGGTCTCCAGTAATAACCTTTCTTTTTTCTTCCATAGTTTTTTACTGAGGTAGTTTACTCCATCAACAAATCGTTTTACACTTGAATTTCAGCAATCCAACCCCTATAAACTAAGAAAAAAAAGAGTTAACTTCCTCTCTTCCCGAAACAATTGAAATCTTCATTGCATTTTTTGTACTACCTTCCGCCCGATAAGTGGGGTAATGATGGTACACCAAATTCTTTCGTTGAAAACTTGTAGATACTGGCTTTTATTTCACTATTTCACGCTATTTGTTTCATGATCTGACTCCTTCTTCAAACTCTTGCACTTGCAAAACGCCTTAACTGTGCTTATTATATTTTCCAAAGAAAAGTTTTCACCACTTCTCAAAACCATCAAAATCATCATTGCATCTTTCGTGGGCGATTTTCTTTATTGCCTCCGCAAGATTGTCTGTATTCGTGTTTTCTTTGGCAGTGACATTATCACAAAAAGAAAGATACTTTGTTAATTTCCACTCACTTTTAGTTTTTGTTTTTTTTTTAACTTTGTTAATTACACTCAGTTTTACTACACCGACGTAGGTTTCGACAAACTCGTGCCATACTCAAGGTTCATTTTTTCGAGCTTACATCCTTAGAAACTTGGAAAGTTTTGCTAAACCATACATGAGTCCGCAAAAATTAATTTGTGTATCTTGATAATGGCATGAGTTTGTCGACGCCAAGTTCGGTATAATAAAACTGTGAGCATATAAACAAAGCATTTCTTTCATTTTGTGATGACTTTATCAAAACTTCATTTCCACAATGTACCACTTGATACGTTTAACTTCATTTTCTTTTAAAAGCCCGCGGCATCGAGAAGAAACAGTAACTTGGACCACAAAAAATAAAATAAACATAAAATTACGAAATACTATGCCAATCCTCTAACTGCACTTTATAGACCTATTAGAGATTGACAAAGTTAAAACACATATTTAAGTTTTCTTAACGGAATATTATTAAATGTATTCTACCGGTAAAGGTAGGTTATGTTGAATGTCAGATAATCTCCTCCCGGTTTTCTATACTTTCAGGGGCCTATCTCCCTCTAGTATATCCTTTTTCGCCTGTGCATACGATCTACCCTTCTTCATCCGGTCCATGAAACCTATTCTCTTTCTTCCTCTTTCTTGTTTGCTCAACATCCTTCCCTCGATCGCATTCTTCGGCAACTCATCACCCTTTATTACATCCTTCAGCCATCAACCCTGCCTATCCCGGATTTCATTCAAAAGTTTCCTTTCCTCGCCCACTATCTCAAGCCCTTCCTCGTTAGTCTTCCTTTTCGTCCACCTAACCTTCTACAACCTTCTCCACACCCACATCTCAAATGCCTGCAGCCTACTCTCGTCCTTCTTTCTCAGGGTCCACATTTCTGCCCCATACAACGCTACGCTCCATATCAATCTCTTCACCAGCCTCTACCTCAAATCCTTACCGAATGTCCCCGTAATCAACTCCCTTCTATTAATAAACGCCTCCCAAGCTAGCGCTATTCTCTTCCGAATGTATTTGCCACTATGTCCATTTCCCTATAGCGTGCTATCTAAGTAATAAACTGTTCTACTTGCTCAAGTTTGTGTCCTCCAATTTGAATCACCAGCCTCGCTTTCTTTGCCCTAGAGAATCTCATTACTTTTGTCATCTTATGATAAGTCTTCATTCCGAATATCCCGCACTGTTTCTAAAGCATCTACCAAAGCTTGCAGTCCCTTCGAAGACCCACTAACCAACGCCTGATCGTCCGCGAATCTAACCGACTTTATCAGATGTCCCCCTTCTTTGATTCCCACCTCAAGTTCTTCCCATGCCGGCGTTACCATTTCCTCAGCATAAATGTTGAAAAGCAATGGCGACAACGGGCACCCTTGCCTGACCCCGCGACCTATAATGGCCATCCTGATTCACCATCAGCCACCCTCACCTGCGCCCTTGGCGTCATATATAAGTTTCGGATTAGTCTCCTGTCTCGCCAGTCTATTCCCATTTTCTCGAGTACTTCTGTTAGTTTATAAAAATTTACTCTGTCGAAAGCCTTTTCAAAATCAATATAGCATGCCAAAACTTCCTGGTTATACTCTACGTTTCTTTCTATTAGTGTTCTATCCGCTATCGCATCCTGATTCGACCTTCCCTTCCGGAATCCAAACTAGTCATTGCCCAAGAAGTTATTGGCCTTACTCTCCTATTGATTATTCGAAGTACAACTTTGGCTGCATGTGAGATCAAGCTGATATTTCTATAATCCTCGTATTCTGAGGCATTATTCTTTTTCAGAATAGGAATAAGGACCGTTTTCACGAAGTCCTCTGGCCATACTTATTCCTCGTAAAGCCTACGTATAAGTTCGACAAAAGCTACTCCTACAGCTTTTCTTGCCTTCACCTCTTTCAATTCTTTCTCTATTTCACTCTTAACGGATAATTACCCTACAATAGTACATTTCTTGAACAAGGAAAACTTATCACTCGGCCATATTATAAACGATGACGGCAGAGCCAATGAGGTTTGGCGATGTTGCAGCGATAACGTGAGAACACTGAAGAAAACGATAGTGTAGCCAACTGGAGGTGAAGCTCAAAACCGTAGTTTGAGAACAGTCTGGCAGTACCGACAAGTGTCTAGTCCATGAACCAACCACAGTTTTCAGCCACTCTTCAGTTAGTCCGAAAATTCCTTTAACATTGAAATTTTCGTGTTTGTATATACTATCGTCACCCTGCTAACCTACTTAAAACCCTTTTTAAGGGATTCGGAAGGGTAAGAAAAAGTAATCTGACAACTCTCCTTAGATTCTTGAACAAATTGAAAGCTTTTTATTCACAGTTTTTTCAGATTAACGAGCTTCATTTCGCCAGTCCCCCTACCCCTTAAGCGTGAGGAAATATAGGGGAGGTCAGACCTGCATTCCCAAAGAGATTTTGGCCAATAAGCTACGTCGGTACTTACGCATGTACTGAACACGGAGCATTACCCCATATGACGTCCCGCTCAAAGGGCTGGTGAAACCACATTATTCCAAAGCTATACGCACTGCGAACGAGTCCCACGGAGAGATACAAAATGAACTTCTCAATGAAATTTATAACGAAACGCGTCACATCAACGGACCACCTCATGAGCGATTCCAGGAATGAACGACTCAACTTCATCCATTTACATGAGCTCTCTGACAAAAAACAAAAACGACCATCATCTGCATATTCAAAGAAACGAAAGACAAGCATTTCGAATAAAAAACGAAGTACTCGTTATTTGCGATTGCCACTGAGAAACGTGCAAGTTATGACCAACTCCATTAAGTTTCCGAGTCACAGCGTTCAAAATCCATTTCTCTTGAAAATTACGCGGCAGAGCGACATTAACAATCTTACGCGAAAAATAATAAACAGCGAATGTTATAGCACACCAAAGTCACGGCTCGGAAGTCCTCAAACACCCATATCTATTCTCCGTATCTAAATTAGTGTGTAAGATCTAGGTGCGAAATGAAATACGTTAGCCATAAATAAACTAACGTGAAGGACGATTAGGCTCGTACTCTTCAGACTTCTTGGGCGCATTAGGGGGACTCTAATGACGTTAATTTCTAAAATTGCGCGTATTAAGAGGTGACAGAATGTTGAGGTGGAGAATGGATCATGATACGTTAACGAAGGCGAAGTTTTAAACGTATTAATATTAAAGAAGGGATGGATTAAAAACTACACATGATGGTCTTCATTTTTCATAAGGCGATAGAGACCATTGGAAAAGCGGACCAGAAGAGCTTCGAAACCTGGTGGTGGAGGAGTATGATGAAGATAAAACGGACGGAAAAAATAAAAAATCATGAAGAGTACAGGAGAGTAGAAATGGAAAGGAACATATGGAACACCAAAAAGAAAAGAAGAACAAGATGGACTGGACACACCCTGAGACACAACGGGTTTGTGAAAAACATAATTAAAGGTAAAACAGAGGGAAAAGTCCCCAGAAGAAGACCCAAGAATAAGTTATAGACCAAATAAAGGGGAAGGTACATAGGAATAGATACCTTAGGAGGATACGAAGATAGGAAGAGAGGAGGTAAGAGACCTCGCATTAGATGAGGAAGGGTGGAGGACTGCAGTCAATCAATCTTAGGATTGATCAACCAATGAGGCTTACTTCCGAATCAGTATTGCAAGATCGCTTTCACTGCTTGAAAAAATAGCGATTTAGGCGTGTTTATTCTATAGTGTAAATAATGCAATGAATAAATAGCAACCATGTACAGGACTTTATTTGAGCACAATGACAAGGAGGGTGTTTTGAATGTCACAGAGCTCTCCAGTCAAGAAACTATAAAGGAGATCCCCAAATACCTGCCTCCCTTTAAGCACAAAGCGATGCGAAAGACCTCGCGAAAGTAATGATGAAAGGAAAGCCTTTATTGAGTGAAGCTCATTAGTCCTCCATTGGCCTATGGCTCACCGGCATTGAACGATCCGTTCTCTAAAGGTTCAGCGTAGCAAGAGGCATTCAAGGAGAGGACTCAAAAGAGTAGCAGACGTTAGTATTGAGATTTAACGGGCTGAAGACTTGAAACAGATAACGAGAGAGTAAAAAAATAATTTTATAGCTTTGAATGACATCTTTTCTTCACAGTGTACTAATACAGGAATATTACACAGGGATTACTTCACCTTCTAAGATAAAAATAATGACGAAGAATGAATTTCTTTAGCGAAAGATGAAAGAAAGAAATATTTGCATGCGCCTGGAAAAGCATGGCATTTTCCCCATCATTCACAAGGCGAGACAAACTTGATATTCAAAATTACACGACAAATTCCTTTAAAACCATGAAAATCACGAAAATAATTTCTTAATTCTGTTGAATTAAAACCTGCATCACTCGACTCTTGGGGAACAGGCGCATTTGATCCGCAAGTCATTTTCCAGAAAAAGTAATTTTTAAGGCAAATTATTTTCCAAATTTTCAAATGGCTCTAGCGGGATTGATATTAAAGATAGAGCTTTAAAATTGGCACCATTTGATTTAGCTGGATCAGACGCATCAGGTCTATTTTTTCAAATTCCAAAAAATAGATATTTAAAGAAAGTTTATTTCCGAATTTTAAAATGGCTCTACCTGGCTTAATTAAAGAGCTAGAGCGTCTAAGAGCATTTTCATTCTTCTTTACTTACGATTCAAGAACTAATATTTGTCATAGTGAATATAAATGATTTCATGATCTCCAATTCATGTGGGAAAGTTGCAATGAAAGATGACAGGAAAGTTAATATTACTGCATTAACATCAGGAGACAAAACTCATGTTGCACACAACAGTTTTTGAAAACTTGTGACACGCCGTCAGCAAACACAAAACACTTACTTGTTCACATACCTTTGTTTCTTCTCTCTTTCTCAATCTTCTACAAACGGTAGACCTCGTCACCGTAAGTAAATAAATAATTATACTCCATCTTGAATAGAATGAGTAGATCCTTTATGGATTCATATCTACTATTATAAATTCCCATTAACGTTAAGCTAGAAGACTTAAAAGTAGTGCAACAATATTGACCAATTCCTCAACAATTTTTATTAATGCATATAACAACGGCTTTCACGGCGATTTCCGAAATACAATTAGCCAAATGAGACCAGGGTTTGGATATATCGGATCGGTGCTATTTACAATTCTGAATCAGCAGCTTTAATGCACAGATTGTTAGTTAAATTTAACGGATTCCCATGAAACGAAAAATATGAAAACAAAACAGGAGGAAGTAACTATCCAACTTCCCCAACTAATTTGGACACCGAGTTTCCTCACCGAGTTTCTTTAAATCGAAGAAGCACCCTTCCAGATACAAAACGCACAACTGAAATACTTTGAATCAAGGTACGTATAACATGTCTTCCGCAAGAAAAGATTTTAGGGACATCAGCACTCATCATAGCTGAATATGAATATGAAAACCACGATGCCAATCAAACGAAACACTTCACTCAAGCGATAGATCATACTACCAATGCCGACGTTCTGACGCCGTTTATTAGCAATATAAAAATATTTGATTTCCATCGATATTCTCCCAATGCAAACCAAATCTCAGCACTTCTTGTAACACCAGCAAGTAATTATGCAACTACCTACTTTCATTGTGCAACTCTTCGTCGATTGTAGTC
Organism: Ceriagrion tenellum; assembly: GCA_963169105.1. Taxonomy (NCBI): domain Eukaryota; kingdom Metazoa; phylum Arthropoda; class Insecta; order Odonata; family Coenagrionidae; genus Ceriagrion; species Ceriagrion tenellum. Next base: position 34,104,912 of record OY720637.1, read on the forward strand.
AAATTAATTCCCAGATCCACACTTCTAGGCAATTGCTACACTCACAGAGCAGAAATTCCGTCTCTCATGGGAGAGTTAAGCACAACCTCTTTCCAAACACAAGGAAATCCAACAGAGTGCCAATATTCTAGATTTGTCTCGCTACTGCAGAAATTATCTCGTTACAACAGGGAGCGAAACTCCAGTAACCATGACGCTTTAACTAGGCAGCTTCACGTGGGAAAAAAACTTTAAAATTATGAGTGCAAGCGATGCATGTCGCTCGGGTATCATGCCACGGAGACTTCTCGTTAGGAAGGGGGGAAAAACTATTATCTCACACTGGAAGGCTCTGACGCTGCACACTTCACCACACAAAAGCAAGCAAGTATGTGTTTCACGCCTTCGTAGGCGACAAAAGGAAACAGACAGGGCGTCACACAAATGGAAAGCGACTTGGGATTCTCGCATGGAAATGAAAAGGAGGAGGGAGATAAAATAAGATCTGAGCTTCGGCTTCGCACACGTCGCCGAGTCGAGGCCGCGTGGGGAAGGTAATAATGGGAGGGCGGGTTCCAGCCCCGTCGCGCGCGCCTGGATTAGTCACACACGTCGCGGGGGAAACGTAGGCGACGGTAGAGACGCGAGACTTCGGCATGCCCGACGACGCCAATTTGCATTCCAAGAAGGATTTGCCAAGGCAAACGAATCACAACCCGCTTCCGTTCATGAGCATAGACCGCAAGCGTCGGCGTATCAATCCTCAAAATTTAGGCAAACAACGCACGCTAACCTGAGAGGTGAGGGTACTTTGAATACGGCGACAGAGGGGAGAACGTTTTGTAAACGTTAGAAATTTTGTACGATACAAAGAGAGATAGATAGTACAAGGATTGTAAGATTAAAAATTGATGGGAAGCGATGAGAATTTTGTGCATGGCTGTTTATAAGATAGGGATACCCTGCTAAAAATTCCTCAGAAGCTGTTCTGTAGAACGTAAGGAATTCTAGAGAAATTAACTCTTTTTCTTTAGAACTAGTCCCTTTCTAAGGTTCTGTACGGAACATGAGAGCCTGGCTCTACAGAACATATGTTCTATAGAGTTATTTTCTGCAGAGTAAAAATACTCCTTGCAAGCTGTTCTGTAGAACTTCAGCAACTCTACGGAAATATGTGAGGATTCCTTGAGCTTGTAAGGAGTTCTACAGAGCGTCAAAGAGCTTCTGTAAAACGTCCTAAGGAATTCCGCAGAACGTCCTAAGGTATTCTGCAGAACATCCTAAGGTATTCTGCAGAACGTCGAAGGGAATTCCGTAAAATGTCGTTTCAATACTTTAAGGAATATCTACAGAACTTTTTAAGAAATTCTGTGGAAGTATTTATAAGGAAACTATACAGAATTTTTTAGCAAAAACATACAAGTCTTTTCACTAAGTATTCAGACCTGCCGCAAATACGGCAGAGAAATACAATGAAATTGCGATGAGAAAAAATCGGCCTGGGCCGGGAAATGAACCACGGACCTTTGGCTTTCAGGGCCAATGCTCAGACCAATACGCTACCCAGGCTTCCTAATCATCGTGGAAATTTAGAAGGATACGAATGAACTAGGGTACAGGCCGAGTTTTTTCATGGCAATATCATTGTACAAAAGTCTGTTGTTAAAATGAAATAGATGATATCGGATCGAAAGCCGAGAAATTACTTGCAATGCGCCTTCCCATCGTGCAATTCACCTCCCACCCACCAAATACAGAAACCTTCAGCTATTTGATCTTAATTCACACCTTAAGCCTAAACAAACCCACTAAACCAAGTTATACTATCCCCTTGATTTATGTGAAACATTTTGTGCTTGAAAATGACGCCACAGCATTGATACCGGCCGTGCAAAATTTCAAATAATATATGAATACTGTACCTCGCGGGCATGCTTTCTCCAATCGGTAAAATACTCAATGATGACCCGACGGTCTGCTCAATGCAGCTTAAATTTAGCAAAACACAAGGGACAACCATATTAACTCTTGTGGATTGTGCAGGAAAGAAATTGATCAAATTCTGACAAAAATTATTTTATTCGGAGAAAATTAAACTTTCATATGCAACATGGTTAAGAGATAAAATACTTAGTTAAATCAACATATTTACAAAAAATCGACCATGGTTTCGGCGCATATGCACCATTTTCAAGGTAAAAAATGGAGCATATACGCAAAAACCATGTTTTTTGTTAATGAGTGGAATTAACTAAGTATTTTACTTCTTAACCATGTTTTATATCCATAAAGTGAACATTCTAAAATTTTAATACAGAACGTAAAAACTAAAACAAATAGTATGTCGGTCTTATTATGTATTACTGCACCTTACAGGTATGTATCACATCGCTCAACGGAATCAGGTCGACGAAAAACCTTAACAAATCAGTTATTATTGGAATCAGTTTAACACAGAGCCCAGAAGACAGTACCTATATCTTACACTAATTTAATCATTTTGTTATTCATTCATTACTTGAAAATGCATGCGATCTATTTAAGCTAAGATCTAGGACTTCAAATGTCAGTACTATGAAAAGTTTCGTCTGGGCCAATATAAAACAGTAACATGCTGAAAATAATGTAAGAGGAGCATAAAACATTTTCTTGCCCCGGTTTACGTGTGATTGGATCATTAATCACTAAAACCATTGTATAACTTTTTTTTCATAGCATTCAGAAATTGTAAACACAGTGTTAATAGTAAAAACCCGAGATCGGATGGCCGATTGAATTAAATCATAAATAACTAACAAGAATCAAATAAATTTATAAAAACACTGAATCAAGATGGCTTTCTCTAAAACCATCCTCCATCTGAGCCTGAGCCGCACATTATTTACGGCACCAAGGCATGAGAAGAATTAATCAACACAAAAATTAAACTCACGGAAGTATTTCTACGACAGGAGCCGAAGAATTGAGAGGACATTCCATAGAATAGTCTCCTTACCTGAAAGAAAGAAAATGCAATGTTAATTTTTTAAAATTCCTTCGTTTGTGTCAATTCTCAATTATTATCATCAAATAAAGAGGTTACATCGAATAATACCAACAAAGAGAAAATTCCTCAAACCAGATTTTCCCATTTAAGATAGTTCGATCGAAATATCATTTTACGTAGAAATCAATGAATTTGGTCTCATTTTAAAGGAAAATATATCACCCTTCCATTGACACCAAAAATTCAACCCCTTACCACATTGCTTTCCGAGATATTTGCCAGAAAATACCAGCCCTTTTACATGGGAAATGGTACGTGTATGCACTCCAGAGATACCTTATTTAACAAATGAGGAATTTCTAACACCTAGATCTCGTCAAAAAACCAAGAGTGTGATTCCTCAACTATTTGTTAATTAAATCTTCTCTTAATCTTCTTTTAATTAAATTTCTCTAGTTGGCGTGATTTCTCAACTATATTTTAATATCAATCATAAGGTCACCGCAGTAGGTTCTTGGGTATCACAAACAAACCTTCCGTTTAGATGGAATTTCAAACGCACAGCGCGAAAATATGAGACAAGTTAAAGACTTGTAGGTTTCTCCATGTTTTCCGGGATTTCTTCCACGTCAGTTGATTGTGTCCCACAAACAACTGACGCGGAAGAAATCCCGGAAAACATGGAGATATCTACAATCCAGCTCCGCGGAAACCTGAGAACCAACAAGTTAAAGACTTATTTAGATATTTTCATTTGATTACTAACAATTTCTGTCATGTAAAACTATATTATTGCACCATTAATAATGCAATATTTAATTCGTGTCTCGCAGCTGTTGAAATAATAACGTATAATTCAAATATGGTTTTAAATATGATTAGGGAACTACCTATCTCGCTCGCACTACCTTAAGGGCACATCTCCTCCGACTATCTAAGAGTTATAGTGGATTAAGGATTCCAGGAAAATAAATGCATTCTTATATGGCTATTTAATTTAAGTAGGTATACATTAAGAACGAGGCGAAGAATCAAATTCAGTGAAAATTCGACACCAGAAATTTTAAAAATAAAATATTTATTTACTCCTGAAACTTCTCAGCATTTTTAATCCTGAACCTAATGAATTACAATTTCGCCTATTACACCACCTAATACAGAAGCCATAACCACTCCCCTGCAAAGTTATGTACTCTCTACAGTGGGGTAATTTACAATCACACACCAAACAAAATGGGTCCAGAGTAAAATAAACAATTAGCAATATCTTATCTCAAAATTCGTAAAATACAAGGTTAAATTTCAAATTAAAGATTTATCGTGATTTTTAAAATAATTATTCAGTTCGAATGTTCCAGTGAATTAAAATTGTTCCAGTGAAATAATCGAGATGAAATTTTCTCCTCCATTTAGTAATTCAAAATGAAGTTTTACATTACACCCTTTACGAAAACGCAACAACCATCAGTAGAGATTTCCCCATTGGAACGATGTCATTCCACATGCAGCGAACAGGGTGCATTCCCTTAGAAGAAAATCACTTTCTCTCCGGTCCTTAACACCATGGTAACAACAGAACTCCACAATGTCGCAAATATATCCAATGCGAAAATGCGAAATAAATTAAGAGTTGTCGTCGCGACACATAGTATGTTATGACTTTGGGTATGGTATACCTTCCCTCTAGAATGAAGTATTGTATGTCTGACATTCTGTTTATATTTTTCCTCTCGCTGAATAGTCAATTTTGATAGTTATTAATATTCATCAACTATCGTCATTCATTCGCGAATTCCACTATTTGCTGATTAGACTCCGCACAGACTTGTGTTAAGCCGTGAAGGCTCTCGAATTGGGTATTTATCCTTTCGCTCGTTTCCTACTTTCTCCTCGGGAAGCTGTGTGACCCTAACGAATTCCATTTGAGGCCACGGGAGGCCAGAGGTGCGATGAGTAGGTCCAGCTAAATGAATGAAGGAAAAAAATAATGCAGCAAATAAAATGCCAATGAAAATCTACTATTGACAGTGGAATACGACCATTCGGCGAGTTGATCCCGTTGCTTGGATCATCGCATATTCAATTAGTTTTTTCTGATAAGAATTGCTGCACTTACACGCTAAGTGCACAAAGGCACATCAAAGACGACATCCGGAAATACAGCGATTCATGTGGTTAAGGTGGTTGGAGCGATTATCGTTTACGTACATATTTGAGATAAACTTTAAAAACAAGTGTGCTTATTAGTAATACATAAGATAAACGTGAAAAAAAATCAGCATGTTACCGATTTGGTTTCCAGGCAATTTAACACGTACCCTTATAGAACTTTGCGCGTATTATGAAGTAATTCGATGACATGTGTACACATTTTCCCCTAAATGCGAAAACATGAGCATTAAAGAAATAAGATTGTTCAAGCGTATAATAGGAAGGACCACCTCGGATGAGAAAGTAAAAAGAGAGGCGCTACTTCGCTCTGGTAAGGACAAACCTCAAATACGCCATGAGCACTTGGGGACTCTGGACACGAAGATTTGACAAAAAAATCAATTAAATACTAAGGAAAGCAGTGCGTTTCGTTTAAAACTGCTACGGGCGAGCATATAGTGTTTCTCAGCTTTAAGATGAATTATGTTGGGAGCCCCGAGAGACTCGGAGGCCGCGCGCTACAATGATTTTGCTAGAGAAATTCAGAGCAGGTGTATTTCGGATCGACGGAGAGAATATCATTTTGACGATACACTACATTTCTAGGTCCGACAGAAGCGATAAAATAAGAGAGATACATTGCCGAACTGATAGAAACTAGTAACACACTCACAAAACACTTACCATTTCACTTCACAAAACCTCATCCATTATACCTTAACACGGCTGCCTGCCACAAGCTCAGCCCCTGCCACAACCCCATGCGGCTAACACCCCCTGCCACAAGCTCATGCGGCGGCTCGCAGGCTGGTATGTAGACGTAGATGAACCTATTTTTCATATGAACATAGTGGTTTCTAATGAATATCAAGGTAAAATACCGAATAAATAACGCGTATTTACCAATGATTTGTGCTTAAATTTCAAATTCCGCGCCGTATACCTTAGTCAAAACCATGAATATATATTATGGATTTAGATGTTTGGAATTGTTGCCTAGGCTACGTGTTGCCTAAATTTCCACTTTTAGTTCACTCACTTCTTGGCGCCACTTCGAAAAAAGTCTTTTCAGTTGCATCGTAAATAAACGTAGTTAATTGTTGCTGACGTGAGACTGTAGTGAATATTCAATAACGATCGAATAGATATGAATTACTTGATGCTTTCAATAAAATCTTGCTATTTTTCTGACCTAAAAGTTAATTTGTAAATGCTAGAGAGGAAATATCTATTACAGGAAATGTTTAAGCATAGGTTTATGAAACGTCCATCGTGTGCCGACTACGACGTTTGCCAGACTGATTATAATTTGAATGCATTAAGCCCGTTCGGCTTAAATAAAGAATTTAGAATGCCCTGTTCAAACAGTACTTGCTTCGTACCAGGCTGCAAAACAGAGTATGCGTCTACGAGGACCCAAAATAGGAGACTTGGATTGAAAAATAAGAATCTGTTAAGGGCGGCGTTAAGTACATTCCTTTTAACCGACACTGCAATGATGACCATTGGGTCATCATTGCAGTGTCGGTTATGATGATCATTAAATTTCTGTAAAGCGATATTCACGTAGTGCTAAGAAGTTAATTGTGCCTTTGTGTAATTAAATTTGGAGAAGAATTAAATATATCTGTAGACCGGACGATATTAAAAAAGTGTATAATTACGTGCCGCGTGTAGTACTACATTTTTTATCCACTGCATTACGATTAATTGTAAGTAAAACCCATGCATATTCATGGTAAAATCAGTACGATGTGTTTATTTACAAACTATCGACTGAACTTACATTTGAACTTCCGTCTTTCAACACTAGGCAGCACCACTTTCCAAAAAGTTGTCTGTTCACGGAATTCTAGACAACAGTTTTTGGCGACTAGAAACGATCCATAATACATATTCATGGTCAAAATAAAGCTTATATTGAGACGAAAATTTGAAAATATAATTCTTGCATCACTGTTATCAAAACTAGCATGGTTTTTCCTACGTATAAATTGATATCATTAAAAGAAGTGCAGTCTAAGACTTTTTTCGACTTAAATGAAAATTTATCAAAATGTGCACTCAATGACTCAAGATTCATCCTCCAACCACCTTTAAGCCCCGGAGAAAAAGATGGCGATAACGCAAATCGAATGTTCAAGCTTACGCGAAATACTGCACATCGCATTTAAAGAAAGCAATTCTGCCGTATACATAGAGGAAGAGAAGGGAATTAAAAGATCTTCAATTTGTGTCCTCTAGTTTTATTTCACCAAAAAAAATATTCCCTTCGTAATTAAGCATTCCAGGAACTCCACACCGTCCGAAAACTTCTCATTTTTTCCAGCCGGCGAAAGGCCATTACGGATTCCGCATTTTTTGAATTTCTGGCGACTAGAAATCGCGAGAAAAGAAAAGAATTCATCATTTTAATTCTCCGCACATTCCAACCCGTGTGGCGATGGCATTACGCCGAAATACGAGACGTGAAGGGTATGAGCACGGAGATACCGTAAACAATAGGCAATCGCGAATGAATCATTAGGAGGAAAGCTAAATTTTTAGCCGAGTACGCTGACCGCAACCCACGGCATGACTGACATACCGGAACAGCGAGAACAAGCTCCATTATGTTATTTTTCCTTCATTCATTTAGCTGGACTGACTCACCGCACCCCTGGCCTCCTGTGGCCTCAAATGGAATTCGTTAGAGTCACACAGCTTCCCGAGGAGAAAGAAGAAAACGAGCTAAAGGATACATACCCAATTCGAGAGCCTTCACGGCTTAACATAAGTCTGTGCGGAGTCTAATCAGCAAATAGTGGAATTCGTGAATGAGTGACGAGATTTCATGAATATTAATAACTATCTAAATTGACTCATTCAGCTAGAGGAAAAAATTAAACAGAATGACAGACATACAATACTTCATTCTTGACAGATGGTATATCATCCCCAAAGTCGTCACATACTATGTGTCGCGACGTCAACTCAAATTTATTTCGCACTTTCGCATTGAATATATTTGCGACATTGTGGAGTTCTCTTGTTACCATGGTGTTAAGTCTGTTATGGCTGCATGCTGTTACAGCGTTCAGGCATTGGATCACCTCAATGATGGAGACTTTTTAATCGATCTTGATTAAATGCAGAGCGGAGATCGGCAGGAAAAAGTAACAAATCTGACCTCATCAAAGAAAAAGTAATATCTTAGGTAATCAGAGCGAAGGTAACCGAATCACTTAAGAGTAACACGTTCCGATTCCAATAGTGATGTCTTATTAACTTTACTGAGGTACAGTGACATTTTGGTGATAAGTCACTCCCTGGCACAAACCCTAGACGTGACTAGCTAAGAATTAGATCAATATAGATTAAGATAATTCCACGTCAGTCACCGTAATGTGAGATACACGATGCGTCAATCACGCTGGAGTGATATCATACGTTCACACGTGAAGGACTGCCTTAATTTAGCGCCGTACTAGCGAATTTGAAGAGACAAGCTCGTAGTGATATTATTTAATTATTTTAAAGTGTTTCACATTTAGTCGACAGTACGGCACCCAAGTACATACGGAGCACATAAGCGACAGTGGCGAAGGTAATTTTTTGAGCGATCCGCTATGTTAATATCAAGTTCCATGCTGGCTAATTAAGCATTGGATAACACTGAGAAAAAAAGAGTTATAAGAAAAAAAGATCAATCGGAAGTTATGTCCAACATGACCAACGTATCTAATTTTGATGTGTTTTTAAGTATAATGAAAAAATTTATGTACTCCAAACTATGCGTACTGCGCCATCGCAAATCAGAAGATCGCCACGGCGCGTACGACGTAATTTATTTCAAATCTCAGCAATATTTCCTTACGGGAATGCCTTCTCTTTATGTAGGATCATCATATTGTTGTATATTGGGTATTATAAGTCACAGTGAACATTCTCGTAAACCAGTGCAACACTTTTTCAACCGCGCCATCAGCGGCGCTTTTGTCCGGGGTGGGGAACGGAGGGGAAGGCAAAGATCTCTCCTAGACTGCGGCCGAAGCCAAACTAAAATGACGTTTTAGGCCGATGTATACAGCCCCCTTAAATGGCCATTTAGATCACTTCCCCATTTATTACTCGCTCCATTCATCCACTTTGCTCTATTCCGGTTTCCCGAGACAAAACGGTGACCACATCAATCTACATATACATATTACCCTGCGATCCGCTCCAACTTGCTCTTGGATGAAAATAATGTTCAAGTTGACGCGCTATTCCTCGATTTTCAGAAAGCTTTTGATAAGGTACCTCACGTTAAGTTGCTCTCAAAACTAGAAGCATATGGAATAGATAAAAACATTATTAGTTGGATTAATCAATTCTTACATGGGCGGGAATAAAGGGTTGTCATAGACGGTATCATGTCAAACACAGCGTTACATCGGGTGTTCCTCAGAGAAGTGTCATTGGTCCACTTTTATTTCTATTGTACATAAATGATATAAGCAAGGTCGTTAAAAGTAATCTTAGACTCTTCGGAGACGACGCGGTTGTGTATAGGGATATTAACAATTCCGAACATAGCGACTCGTTAACAATCGACCTACTTGCTATTCATGCTTGGTGCGAAAAGTGGAAGATGGAACTAAACATAAAAAAGTGCGAAGCAGTCAGCTTTTGGAAAAAGAAAAATAGGCCAGGTAGGGCTTACAGAATTAATAATACGGAAATTATTCACGCCGAGTCTGTCAAGTACTTAAGGGTCACAATTACTCACGACATATCTTGGGGAAAACATATTCGGGAAATATGCGGTCAAGCATACAGGAAGCTAGGCTTTATCAAGAGAGTACTCGGAAAATGTGATGAGAAAGTGAAAGAACGTTGTTATTTTTCCATCGTTAGGCCTCATCTGGAATATGCTGTTAGTGTATGGGATCCATACGAAACGGGGTTGATATCAGAGTTAGATCGCGTACAGCGAAGAGGAGCTAGATTTGTGAAACGATACTACGATAAGTTGGCTAGTGTGTCTGGACTGTTAGAAGAATTAGGAAGGCTCAACCACCTGACAAAATTTCAGGAAAATCATTTCTGGAAGAAGATTTCTTTTCATTACTCCTATTTTTCGTCAATTATGTTTCCATAACATGTACAGTCTCTTGATGTTCGAGTACTCGATTTCGCAATTCTATCAGAAATCTTTGGAGGCAGTTTTATTTATATTTATTTATATTTATATTATTATATATATATATATAGCAGAGGCTATTTAATGCTTTCGCGCTCGCTAATAAGCAGCTACGTTTATCCAGTCCCATTAAAAGTTTTGAAACACTATACGTTCGCTCGTACCAGTTTTTAACGAAGCGTGCAGCATTTCTTTGTATGTTATTAATTTTTTTTGGTATCAGGGATAGAAGACTTAACACTGCAATCCAACATGGTAACCAAGTGGAATTGCAGAGCTGATATTATTTTTGGTTAAATCTTTCTCTCCATGGTCCCAAATGCTAGCGGCGCATTTGTGGTGTGGCCTTACCAGAGCGAAGTAGCACCTGTCTTTTACCTTTTCATGCTAGGGCCTTCCTAATTAACGCTTGGAAAATCACGTCGTCTTCCCTACCCTGGATCTAAGTTTTTGCTATACGGCTCAACAATCCATTGCACCCTAATGGCCAACCAAATTTGTCAATGTGTTTACCTAGGGTTCTAGTAATTAGCTTCGATGAATAAACCCTTATTATAATTACACAATTTTTAATAGTCTTGACTTCAGCCCATTTTTGTGCCAAAGAAAGAGCACTGTTTTAGTTACCTATTGTATCCTATTCTCGTGTTTATACATTACTTATACAATCGTTTCCATATTGTTAGTTTTATCTCAGACATCCATTAAGCCCCGAGGCTTGTCCAATGAACCCGACTCTCTTCTATCGAACCTTCTATGGAGCTTCCCTCTCCCGCATTTTTCTGCATAGAAACTTCACATTCACAAATAAAACCATGGTCAGTTAACTTAAAACGCACTGAAACTTACATTAGCGGTCACCCAACCGGTAACACGAATTGGCACGACAAGGAGAGATTAACATCCCCTCTTTCGCGCAAGTCTCGCATTTTAAGTGTACGTTCGATTCAGACGTCGGATTAAGAGAATGCAGAGGGCACCATAGATAATGGGTGGAGGGGGGGGGGTGAGGAAGAGAGATCCGCCGGCGATCCACCAGATGGCGGGAAAATCGCGTGGGAGGAAGCGTAGGAAACTTCTGCAAAAGGCACCGCGGACGGGAACGTCACGTCACGACAAAAAAATAAAAAGAAACGCGAAAAAGAATTGGTGAAAAAAGAAGAATAGAGGAGAGAATCGACTTCAGAATGCAACAAAAGGCTGACGCTCCCCCACGGGGCCGAGGAAAGGAGGATGAGAATACTGGGTTAAGTGAATGCGACGTCGCGGCGCGGTATAAGAAGTCAACGACGCCGCGGAAGAGGGTATCTTGAAGGGGTGGGTGCAGGGAAGGAGGGGAAGACGTGTGGGCGGGTATTGTGCGAGGCGAATCACGCATGAGTGCCGACGGAAGGCGAAGGGGGGTAGAGGGAGGGTACGGGGAGATGTCACGTCCGAGAGGGAGAATGGGGGTGACACGGAGCGCGGTCTTCATCCCCCTCGGCGGGATACGTGGGTGTTGATCGTCGCCGTGGGGGACCCGGAATGCTCCGTCGCGAGCATTCTCCCCGCATTGTGGGGTTGGAAAAGACTCAGAATCCGCCGAGCTAAAGATGCGTCACATCTCCACCCACTCCGTTCCTACGTTCAGGCAGTTTGAGCGAGATTATTCCCCACTCATTATACATACCATGTTCAAATTTTAATTTTTAAATTCAATCAACCTTAAGCAGTAAGTAGTAACTGCAGTAACATCTCATCTCAAACTAACCTTTCATCGCTGGATTGTTTCTGCAATTACTTTGCTAAAGTAGTTATAGATAAATTACCAGAGACGTAATAAGTCCACTAAGGCTATTCTATCCTCTCCATCCCTAATTTCCCCATCCATAGACTCATAGCAGACTTAAAATATATTAACTAGCAGGCAGCTAGCCTTCTCACTCCGTGAGCAGGGGTGTGTACCCACAGGGGGTAAGTGTCTAAAAGTAGCTCCTTGGAGAAAATATTTTTTTTTTCATTCACTGTTCTCCTTTGCTGTTTTTAAAGCTATTTGAATAGCAGAGCACTGCGGATTTCTTTTGTTTCAACCTTTACACTCTTCCACTCTCCCTTTTGGCCTTTCTCCCTTCTGGTTGTTGCAGCCACAACCCAAAAATATAACTTACACCTTTGCACGGATGGTAACCTAACACCCCCTGCCACACGCCCAAGCAGCCGCTCTTTTGGATCTTATTTGAACTAACTAAATACACTTCTTTTAACTCATGTCTCCATTTCATCTCCAAATAACTTACACATTTGCACGGGTGGTGACCTAACACCCCCTGCCATACGCCCAAGCTACAAAAATCCAAAACAACTACCAAATCATGAAGACAGAGATTCCACATTCAACGCACCAAACCTAACTCTTCTAGCTCAAAAATTGACAGAGAAAGAAACAAAACGGATACAGAATGACTGACAAGCTACAAAATTAATATACATAGATAATATTCTAACTTCTACCATCAACTGCCCTGAATTGCTCTCCTTTATCAATTTCAAAGTTCCATCCCGAACCACTCATTCTCAACCTTTACTTCACATGCCCATTCCCAGACTTTCGATCACATACGCATAATCATTTCTCCCTCCCTTCTCACATCGACCCTTTTCCACTTTCATCGAAATCCATTAGTCTTTCTCTTTCGTATCTTTTACTTAAGAAGTTATTCCCCTATTTTTCGTTTCTTTATATTTATAAAATTTCTGCTTGTAACCTGTTGTTAAATTTTCTTGTATATGTCCTTAATTTGTGTATTGTTAAATGGCCACTATAAAATGGAACCTTTGCTGTGTGTGGTTTCCTTTCGTTAAAATAAAAAAAAATAAAAATTGTGCAATGACTTTTGAATCGTGATGAAAATGACGAACATCCTATAAGATTTTGTTATTTCTGGGCGAATTAAATGTATAAATTGTTCTCGGGTTTCCGTCCAATAAAAAGATTTTAGCAGATGCCAGCGTTTCGATGGAATATTCCTCCAACATCTTCTGAGCAATGATTAGCAGGAAGCTTTATAAGCGAAGATAAGAGTACCATGGGAATCATTGCTCTGAAAACGATGGAGGAGTATTCCATCGAAACGTTGGCAGCAGACAAAATCTTAATTCGGAGGGAAAGCCGACAACAATTTACATATGACTTCTCCTTTCTCCTCCGTTTCTTCAGGTGGAACATATCCGGTCAAATCTAACATAGACTGCTCACGTATGAAAAGCTAAGCAGCCACGCGAATTTAAACAAAACCGAACACCACGGTCGCTAGATATCGATTGTGTTCTTCCTTCGATATAGGTCTTCGCAACGCACATGCATCAACCATTAAAAAGCTTCTTTTTCTGTATTTTCCACAAGTATATTATACGTTGTTCGACGTTTTTGTCGATTTGGTAGTGCATTTGTATTCGAAATGACAACTTGTGCCGCATATTCGCAGATTTCCTTGGGTGGGTGATGGCAGTAAATGCTCCAATAGCGCAATAATGGCGGACATGTGATAGAAATGATTGCGAAGACGTATATCGAAGTAAGAATATAATCGATATCGAACGACCTTGCAGAACATAAGTTACGAGAGTCATCACGAGAGAAACCATTGAACTAAACTAAGATTCGAAACATAATCTTCCAATTTCCAGTACGGGGCTTAAGGATTCCACTTTACACGAGTTCTCTCTCCACTTCTCCCTCACCCAGATAAAACTTCTCAAGCTCATTCATCTGATATAATGATGTGGTGCAGCACAAAGAAAAAATGCCCTGGATTACATGGCAAAATTTTTCACTCAGAATTTCTCGATTAACCCTATATCTCCAGTATTAAGATTTTAGGATAGAGGCTCTATCCTAATTACTACATATATTCATTTTTGCCGTACAATATGTAACCCATCGCCGTAGATGACAAATTCAAAAGAATCCTTTGGGAATGATAATTGAAAAGTCTTTATCGCTCTTCTGGGACTCTAAGTCCCCTGGAACATTGAAACATAATTACATGCCACAACAAATGGAATCAATGGTGACAGCAATACATACTAATTTCATTAAGGAGCACCACATATAAACCAAAAATAATCAGTGAATAAGATAATACATAATAAGTGAAAATCAGGATAACAGTACACAGATTTAAGATCAAACATTAAGGATTCAGAAATTAAAACAGGCAGGATAGATAACCAATCGAATTACATACACATAATGCATAATTGAATATAAAGGAATAGACACAACATCAAACTTTATGAAAATACGATAGAACATGACGAATCTCATTTAACATTGTAATGCACAGATATGAAATCACATTTCAAAAATCATATCGATCTGATATGAGAAGATTACGCTACGTTACATAAATTGCGGGTTACATAAAAATTACACAAACGGGATGTGATCCGTAGCAGTAACCATCTCATTTCACGAGCTTCGTCGATATCTTCCAGGTTCATCCGGGCGAGAGGAAATGGCTTCGTAGTCTAGCTGACAGGCGAGGAAATCAGAAGGACAGCGACTCGCGTGGAGCGGCCTTTGGAGCATTCACAAGGCATTCCGCAAGAGTGTGGACAATGAACTCACACCTCTGGGACATCTTAAGGGATTTCTTGAGCCATCGGCACATTTGAAGAGCGAAACCGCGTGACTGAGAAAGGGTGTGGCCAGCGCGCTTGGCTTTTCAGGTGTCGATCAACGGCAAGGAGATACACGTCACGGACTGAGTGCAAACCGTGTCATCAACACGCAGACAGATGTATTCCCTGAATCCATGACACCATCAAAAGCTTTTATCACAGCTTGATCCACCTCGAGAAGTTAATCAACTCGTAGGAGCTCAAGGAGGAACCAAAATACTTTTTAAAAATTCGTTGAAAGATAATCGTTTAGATAGACGTCAAATGAAATACTGAAATTTTGTACGAGACATATGTTCCACCCTTAGGGTATCTATATGCCGGAAACCGAGAACTTACTATTTAAAATTCACATGGGCGGACTAAAACAGAAATTTTTCGTAAGAGCATGCATCAGATACTTAATTGGATGCGCATCATATACTTCATTCTTTTATTACATCTGTTTTTTACATGTTACATTTGGTGTCAATGGAACACATCAGCTTGTAAGCTGAGCGTTTAATTGCGTAAAATAAGAATCAAAACATTTAAAATCATGTTCATCATTCGAGATATTTCTTTACCAAATGTACAGTCACTTCATAAAGTACAGCAACACACTACGATTGTGGTTCGTGTAGTCCGGCTGTCGAATCTCGAAATACGTTGGCGACTATCCAGGACCGCCTCTGGGCGACTAAGAGAATTTTCATGCACACTTTCCATTAGGCTTTGCGCCAGATTAGGTGGAATCCTGTGAGTGCTATCGTTCAGGGGCGAGGACAACCTGGCTCCAAGAAACCCGCATCGAGGTTGGTTTTGGGCGGAAAAAAGCGCATAAGGAACGGAGTGAGGGGGATATAATGAAGAAATAAAATGAATAATTCTTCAAAAAGATAAAATTTACTTCGACCCGCCATCATCAGGTGATGATGATGTATAAACATCATTTATACATCACCAGATGATGATTATAGACATTGAAACATGGGTCGAAGTAAATTTTATCTTCGTGGAAAATTGATCATTTTACTTCCATATTTTGCAAAAATTTCATTCAATTTAGCAAGAATCTTCGGATTTTATACGAGAGGGGAAATGTTATGAAGAAGGCGAGAGACTATGCGAGCGAGTTCACTGGAAGGATAAACGGAGAAAAGTCGAGTAAACGGGAAGATGAACTCCTGCCTGTGTATGAAGGAGTATGGACATAGCCAGCAGCCAGACTCGGCGAGCTTTTCAACCAATTACGCATTACAGGCTGATACTTTACGTTCTCTCTCTCTCCAACGTCTACTAACCTAGTGGCGAGTCGCGATACTACATGAAGTGACTGTACATATTTAACAGTTAAGTAGGGGTTTAGCTTCACTAGCAATTGATGCAAAGAATCAAAACTAGAGGTGAAATCAATCTCATTTAATGTAAAACTGCCGCCTATTATTTTATAAAAATGGAAAATTTTCACCATATACACATCATTGCAATTGCTCATAACCAAATGTCAAAACTTCACTGCAGGAATTCTGGTTCAACGACAATTTATAAAGCTGTTCAAATAGATTTCCAAATTTTTCGTCTACATTGTTTATTTCTTAATTCCAACAAAAGAGTACGAGGATTGTTCAAAAGGTAATGGGAATTTTTTTTCCCGAGCGGTAACGGATAGCTGTAGCGACGCCTGGTTGGCAGCGATGCATTCTTCACTTCCTCCCGAGTAGCCATGGTTTTCCATTTTTTTAACCTTGTTTAATTTCCGTATAAATATATCCCTGCATAAGTGTTTTTCCCTTCAGCTCGCTGAAGAGGGCCACCTTGTGGCCGAAATACGTGTATCCGACGCTCACCCTCGTTTGTCTTTGTCTTTATATTTTGATCACGCTCTATTTGAGCGATTTCTCCCAGAAGTTGGGCCCGTCTGTGTGTGTGAGTGAGTGATTTGAGTGCTTGTGAGTGTGATTGTGGTAATGACCAGGCATCCTTAGTAGGGTCCCATTAGCCCTCGAAAAGGATCCCAACGGATCCCAAGGATCGAAAAGGTGTGTGTGTGTCTGTGGTGGTCACTGGCGAGGAAGTAACATTCCCGTAAACCATCACAGGAGGGTATTCTGGTAGAGAGGCTGTGGTTGGTCCCTGCTGTGGAATCCCCTTTTCCCGCAAACCAACACAGTAAGTGTCGTGTGGTTGCATGTTTGACAAGTGGTGCCATTTTTACGGCCACTGGAGAATCTTTTAATTTTTGCTAAGTGAAAGCTGTTTTAATCGCCGTGGCGATATTTTCAATTAACGAGTTTCGGGGATCATCGCGGCAACATGAAATTTTTCGTGTAACTTGGCAAACCTCTCACGGAAATCTTCGAAATTTTGGAAAAGAGTTACAATGACGTTCCTCTTGGTCGTGTTATTAATGGTTTCCCCGATTCAGGATTTGTTGTTGATCAGTTCAAGAAGATACTCAACTAGGTTGGACTCCGATGCCAACTGATGTCAGAATTACTCAGTAATTCGAGGATTTGTTGGGGGCTAACCGTCGTCAGACTGAAAAAGAACTTGCTGGAAAATTTTGAATCTTGATTGTGTAATATCATTACAATTTGACTGAAAAATTGAACATATGTCGGGTAGCAGCAAAGTTTGTTCCTCGTATGACTGCAGCCAAGAAGAACGACCTTCGTCGACCAAGACAACGCGCACGCCACTAACTCTTGTAAATTCGTGTGAATTGAACAAAAAAATCAAATGATTTTCCTATTTCAGCCTCCACACTAACCTGGCGTAAGTCCGCGTGCCTTTTTTTTAAATTTCCGCCATTGAAAGACGGAAAAACCGTCTTTTAATGGCGGAAAAAAATTTCAAAGACGTCGTTTTGACGCCATCGACGACATTAAAGAGAGTTTCGCACGGGAAAGGGAGGTGATACCCTCAGAAGCACTCCAATACTGTAGGCCGAAGTGGAAACATCCCCGGTAAAAGTTTATCTCTAGATAAGAAAATTACTTATAAGGCTTAAAGCACTATAAAGTTGTAAGCAATCTGAAACAATTATTTTACTAAAATTTCAGTTATCTTTTGAATGGCCTCATATTGCAACTACATTAATTCCAACCCGAATCCCCAGCAAGATGATCCCAAAATACATCCCACAAAACCAACCCATCTCTCCTCGCAATCCACTAGGAAAAAAGTCACGTATAAGAATTCCTCACGGCAAACCGCATGTCGGCTTGCTACAATCTCATTTCACACGACGTCCAAAAGAGCCAGGTTAACCCACGCGGATCAAGAGGTCATGTAAACAATTTCATGGAAGGTAGTTCCAGGGGTAGCCCAGAGTGATAATCTTCCCACCTTCACGGCGGAGTCACAAACCATTACGAACCTCGCAAAAAGAAGAAAATAGGTTTGCGAAATTGCGGGGTGTCTGGTGAGAGACGGTTATTTCCACCACGATATGAGGGGGAAAAAACTCCACATTCTACCTCGGATAAAAGGATTTAGAAAAAAAGAAGCGAGCGAGTCGCTTTCCCAAATGAAGGAGCTCACCGGAGAGAAACACCGAGGAGGTGTGGAGAATTCAATGGCTCGTTATGCATTTCGCACCTCAGCCGTACATCAGCGCCCTCTCCTCCCGTCTCGCCGAAGTCTGCATTCGCGGAGTAGGGCGTGGGGACTGACACGAGCGAGGCGACGCCGTTGAGTCGCGCGGAGAGCGTCTGAGGGACACGGAGGCGTGGATGCGCGAGACCTTTCCCGCGGGAGTGGGCGATACGTCGGTGCATCGATATGATTAGAAAAATACGCAGATGGGACGGCCATATATATAATGTATTCTACCGGTTACGGTAGGTTTTGTAGAATGTTGGAGAATATCCTCCCGGTGTTCTACACATTCCGGGGCATGTATCCGTCTGGAACATCCTTTTTCGCCTCCTGTGATGACACTGTTGTGCAAGGGTTTCGTGAGATGACAACCTCGAGGGCCTGGCCTCACCAGATGCCGGGACTGACACCCCATTGGGCGGCACTCCGTAGTTGACATGATTCATTTCTCTTTGATTAACATTCATTTTTCTGGGTAGTATAATAGTCGGGAGGGAGGACCCCGCCCCCCTCACTTCCCAACAAGTGTGTTCCACGTGACACTATCATGGGACTACCTTTCGTCTGGCTCCTACCCTTCGACCTATCTCACATGGGAGGCCCTACCGGGAACAGTATAGATTGCTCCGGCCAGCCCAGCTCTAGGGGTCATTGAAACGCTCAAACCCTTCCACCACGTCAAGGCTGTAGTCCACGGAAAGATCATTCTGTCATATCCTGATTTATTTTTCATGCCGCTTTTTGCCTCATATACAATTCTCTACTGAGTTTTCTTTCTTTCCACACCAACTCTTTTAGAATTTCCAACATTTTCTCCCATTTTACTCGATCAAAACCCTTTTCCAGAACAATAATACAAAGTGCCATTCCTTTTCCTCTCTCTACATACCTTTCTCCAACCATTCTTAACAGATCCATGGTGTTCCTTGTCCCGTTCCCCTTTCTAAAACCAAATTGTTCCTCTCCTGCATTTCCTTCCATTATGCTGACTAATCTCCAGTTCAATACTCTCAACTTTATTTTGGCTGCGCACGAAATTAGGCAAATGGTTCTATTCTCAGTACATTTCCGTGTACCCGGCTTCTCTTTCTTGCAAAATCTTCAGGCCATTCACCAGCGTAATATATTTTATACTCTGTGGTTTCAGGCTTGATGGAGTGGAATCGAAGCATAACTAAGTATGAAAAAATAGGCAACTTCCACTGTGATAAAATTTATTTCGACCAGTTACGCTTTTTACAGCATCTCAACCTGGCGTGTAATAACAAATAAAGATAGGGCGGGAGCTATTTCGCCACATCGCGTTCATGCATTTGCGCATGCATTCCTGCAATTCACCGCTTTAAATGATGCAATGTGAAATGCACGTTCGTATTTATATACATCGGCTTGTGCAATTACGTACCACGTGTAAAAGGGGGTTAAGAAAAGTAACTCGCATAACGCACTGTAATGGGTATCATATCCATCACTCTTGGGTTGGCAGCCCTTCCAGTATAAACAATGCCATGGTAACGGGGAGTTTGATTATAAAGGGGGAGAACGAGGTGAGACAGTGTCGAGCCAGGAGGTAGTGTGGAGTAGTGAAATTGTGTGAAAAAAAGGAAGTGTGATACAGTGTTGAGTGAGTTGAATGTGAGATGGTGTATAAGGAAGTACGTTTTACTAAATATATATAAAAAAGGAGGGAGAAAAAAAGAGTGTAACACTACAAAGAAATAAATCGAGTGTTACATCACGTCATCTTTGTTAGGGAGGAATTTGAAAAACAAATTTTCAATTCGCCGTAATACATTTGACCGTATAAGAAAAACCTGCTTTGTAAGCGTTCCCACCAATGGGTGTAGGAAAAATTAGTCAAGTTAAAGACTCAAAAATGTATACACGGCCGCTTAACACGATACATTTTATTGCACAAGCGAACGTTAGAACTGTTTCATGAGGAAAATTGTACCGTGTAAAGCGGCAAATTGTACGATTTTCTGAATGACTGAACGGGAAATAGAACCTGCTCAAATTCCATTCATTTCCTTGTACAATACATGATACATTCATTTGTGCAATAAAATGTACCGTGTAAAGCGGAAAATAGTGTGCTTGTCCGAATGACTGAATGTGAAATAGAACCTGCTCAAATTCCATTCAGTTTATTGTACAATCTATGATTCATTCGTTTGTACAATAAAATGTATAGCGTAAAGCGGCCTTTAGAAGATCAGCCTGAAAAAATAAAGGTTTCGCGTAGTTAATTCAATACTTACGCCATGCTTTTTCTGCTTCAATTTTTCGTTAAAGTCCACATGCGGTCTCTATTATTTTGAAAAATATCTCGCTCAACGTGCTATAAAGATTTTTCCCGGCGAATGATTCAATAAAACGTTCTTCGATCGTATTGAGGGATAACACCAACTAAAAAGCTAAGACTGCCCTCGTCTCCATGATGTCTTCAGATCGGTTATAAAATACGCCATCGAAATCCCATCGAGTCACACCCTGAAGATGAAGACAAACCAATGAGCGGAGTTTACGTGCGAATAGAACGGTATTTCCGGCACGCTGGTAGAAGATTTTACTGAATATATTACACACATCTGAGTTGAAGCTACGAAGATGGTAACGAAGAAACAAAAGCATGCGTCCTTAGTAGATTCGAGGAAAACATGTTACAGCTTCCAGAACTTCTTTTAATGAAATTATCGCGAATTCTCCGGGATATGGGACGAAATGTCTTCACTCTCGGGGTTCAACGACCACAATTACACCCTGGGAATTTTTATTGTAAGAGCATAATGACGACAGAAAACAAGGATTTTACAAAAATAAGGAAGGTCTCGAAGAGGACTACAAATCACAAGAAAGAGAAACCAGTTGTAAGGTCTTAATGGGGAATATAAAACTTTTAAATTCAAAAAATTATCCTCATGAGAAAAGAGTTTGAGCGTAGACAAGAGGCGGGTTCGGAGATGGATGGGGAATAGAAATGGAAATGTTTTTAGCATTATGTCTTAAAAAGAGAATAAAATTGCTGTTGTTTATTATAAATGTTTTTAGCATTTTTTAAAATTTGCCATAACATAGAAATTTGACAGCCTCAAGATATCAGACTATCAACAGTGAGAGAGCCAACACAAAATATCTACAAATCAAATCGTTACCAATGCGATTCGCAAGTTTCCTGGCTGATATACCCGTCATTTTTGATGGGAAGGGAGCTATAAAAACTAGCAAAATTTTTCTACATATAAAATATTCCCTTGAATACTAATCAAACAAGCAAAATTGTGAGCATGAAGCTACTAAGATATACTATTGGGTGGCATCCAAGCCAGATGAATGCAGGAACGGAATTAAATTGTAACTCGAGAGGTAGAGAAAAGGGTCGCGCATGAGACAGCAAAGTCATATATAGCATTGGACACTGCGCGTCGTTTGCCCGCCCGACCCGCCCTCCATGGAAATCTTCACTCCCAGTCTCGAGTGGTCGTTATCAACTCCGCAGCAAGCAAGTTCCCGCCGAGCACAGTAAGCAAAACAACCAGCTTTTATCACCTAAGCGCACACTAGCCCATGGAGCGCGAGGGATAGCAAGGGATGTTCCAGGAAATTAGATCATGCAGTCACAGCCATGAGGGCGCGTCACTAACCATTTCCTCTGAAAATTGCAGCCTTGAATACCACTCTTCGCCTAGGCTTTCACAACATGACAACAAAAGATTCTAGAAATCGGGAAAATGCTACATAAAGCTTTGAAAAAAATGTGTTGAGTTTCACAATGTTCTTGATATCGAGCAACATATATTTCATCACGCAAAGAAAAAGAAACGACCTTTCCACAACCAAAGGCAACAAGAATGCAAGCTATCTTTTTCTGGTAACTAGATAATAGGCATTTAACACCAACAATTATGCATAGCAAGAATTACCCGGGACAAAACATATATAAAGCACGGAGATTTTGGACATTCTACGATAAGAATACAACCACCTCGTTCCGCTGGAGCACAAACAAATAGAGAGAGCAGAGTTTAATTAACGCTGGACAATATCAATTTTTAAATCCCACTGAATCAGCGAGAGACTATGGTACTCTTAAGGTAGTTTGAGCGAAATATCATATTACCTAGAAATCAATGAATTTGGTCTCATTTTAAAGAAAAACATCTCACCCTTCTAACGACACCAAAAATTCAACCCCTTACCACATTACTTTCCGAGATATTTTCCAAAATATACCAGCCCTTTTACATGGGAAATGATACGTTTATACACTCCAGAGGGACATTATTCACAAAATGAGGTATTTCTAACACTTAGATGTCGCAGAAAAACTAATGGCGTGTAGTTTTTATGTTTTCTCAACTATATTTGAAAATTAATCATATTGTCACCGCCGTAGGTTCTTGGGTATCACAAAAAACCTTCCGTTTTGAAGGAGTTTCAAACGCACCGCGCGAAAAAAATGAGGCAAGTTAAAGACTAATTTAGGTATGTTCATTTGATTACTTACAATTTCTGTCATATAAAACTATATTATTGCACCATTAATAATGCAATATTTAAATGATGTGCCCTACAGATGGTGAAATTAAAACGTATAATTCGAATATGGTCTCTATTATGACTAGGGAACTATCTCGCTCGGACTACCTTAAGACCTGGCATGGAGCATATCTTAGTACGGTTCAGAACCTTGGCCACAGCGGATGTACGATCAGTTGGACACACATAATATGTGAGAGCGGCAAACGATGAAATGAGAAAAAGGGGGTAGAAAGAAATCTGAGAGAAAAAGTGTGGAGGCAGAATTGCCTAAGAACGTTTTGAGGAATGACGACTCGTCGATGAGGTTGATAGAGGGGAGAAAGTTGAATGCAATCTCAGCCAAGAGGGCGCGTCATTAACCATTTTCTCTGAAAATTGTAGCCCTTAATATCACTCTTCGCCCCGGCTTTCGCATCACGACAGCAATAGTCTCAAAATCGGGAAAAAGTCACATAAAGCTCTGAAAAAAATGTGTTGAGGTTCAAAATGATCTTGATATAGAGCCAACAAGGAATGCAACTGTTTAGGGATGCTTAAAGGAGGGAAAAAAGACTAGAGACCATATTTATTATGTTTGGATATAGTAAGCTGCATGATGACTATGCCTTTATACTAACTTGGATAGTTTATTAATGTCAACCGTCAAAATCATAAAAATGTATCAATATTTTTCGAAGATTATTTCCTTCTTGCATCGATAACTCAGAGCACAAAAATTCTTTTCGCTGTCACCGAGGAAATTCTTAAGAGATAGTCAAGTAATTGAAATTATGTTACACAATATTATCAGCCTGAAAACCTCCCTAATTTTCCGGGTCATTTTTTTCTAAGTCAGTTCTCGGGTGTTCCGCTGCGTGGTGTCTTTAGGAGACAACAGTTTCTCAAGCCATTCTCCTGGTGTCTTAAGATTCCAAGTGTCGATACAGCTCATGGCCCGTCTGTTTTTAGTCATGTCCCGTCCAGCAAGTCCTGATTGGCTATCTGATTTCCCGCGCTTTTCGTCGTGAAGAGAGACTTCCAGGCACTCGAAAGTTAGTAGCCGTCGATGAAAAAATAGCAACGAAAAGCTAAGCAGACCTCCCTTTTATGGTTTCAAATAAAGAGGGAATGGTAGCACATTAAATATACAGGCAGCATTATCGTGATCAATGGAACTACTCATGAACGCACTCAAAATGGAGGCATGAAAACAGATTGATAGCTGTTATCAAATGGTACAAGATTTAATGGCGTGCACGTAGGTACCGAAGATAACAAGGGCGAGGTATCCACAACAGCAGTTAATCACAATTTGGCATGACAAGGGACGGATACAGGGGACGGCTGGTGGGCACCAGCCCGAGAAAAACGATAACATTCTCTCGGCTTAACAAGGCAGGAAGTAGTGTACCCGGTGGAATAACTAGCATCAATAGACAGATGTAGAATGTAACGTGGCGATAAATTACTTAATCATTATTGATCACGCGGCAAATAAAATATTGCGACACGCAATATGGAAGGTATGCACGTGATTAATAAAACAGACACGTCATTCTCAGACAGCAAAATGCCGATTCGCGCGGGATCGTTCGGCAAGCGCTTCAGTTTAACCGTCATAATTATGTATTTGAAGAACAAAAAGTTTGAAAAATTTTCATTCTCTCTATCCGATATTAAAAAAAAAACAAGATTTTAATAAACGTCCATGAACTTTGGTACATTAGGACAGGATAATTAATGTAATTTATGCATCAAACCTAATTAAAGAAGCCATTATTTAGCTTTTTTGATAATTGTGACAAGGATCTGAAATTGTTAAACGGCACATCCCTTTCGTATTCTTCTTTCTCCCTCGTAAAAGACGAGCATGCTGATCTTAGTTGAAATGTCCATACCTCGTTTATAAGCAAAAATCAATATTTAAAAGTATTTCCTCAGCTTTCAGTTAACACGGATATTTCAACAATCTTCGGAAACAATTCATATTGTTAGAGATTAAAGCAGGATAAAAATAATCGGAAACCCTGGATAAGTAATGAACAACACGGTTATGTACGTTGTGGACACACCAATGATTGATTTCTCATGAGAGGCTAAGCCAAGAGAGGAAGCCAAAGATCACTATGAGATGGCGTTCCATTAAAAGAGGAACACCACATTTTCTTACAATATTTTTGAAGCACTTATAATTACTACAATAAACGCATCAAGATAAAAGTTTGGAAGCAAATATGATGAGTTTGATATGATAGAATTATTGTGGAATTTTCAATAACACACGACTTTTATCTTTCTCCTTTTGAACAGCAATACATTTCATCACGTAAAGAAGAAGCGTCCTATGCAAACTCAAGAACAATAACGCAAGCGTTCTCTGGTAACAAGATAATATTCATTAAATAGCAACAGTTATTAAATAAAAACATATTTTATCAAGAATTACCTGAGATAATAATATTACAAGCATGGAGATTTTAGACATTGTACACTAAAAACACATCGTTTTCGTTGGAGTACAAAAAATGAATATGGTAGATTTTTATTGACGCTAAACTATCAATTTTAACAGTCCACCAAATCAGCGAGGTAATTTGGAACAGCTCTAAGACCATGACACGGAGCGTATCATTGAAAGGTTCAGAACCTTGGTCACAGCGGAAGTAGCATCAACTAGAGACGTAAGAGATGTGAGAGGCGCAAAGAATGGAAAAAAGGGAAAGTGGAAAGGAAGCTGAGATAAAAATAAGGGGGCAGAAGAATTGGATAGGGAATGTATTCATCTACATACTACCCTGAGATCCGCCGCAAGGGCGTGTGACAAGGGGTGTTAGGATACGAGCCGCGTAAAGATGTAAGGGATAATGTTTTGGGAGGTAAAATGGTGATGGGTATAATGGAAGTGTATTTAGTGGAGCTCAATTTTTCCTGTGACCGCTTATTGTGCGCGGAAAAAATGAGTTTTTGTACCTATCTGTTCGGCGGAGTATCTCTCTTATGTTATCGCTTCTGTCAGACCTAAATATGTAGTGAGGCGTCATGGTAATATTCTCTGTGTCGCTCTGAAACACATCAGTTCTAAATTTCTCAAGCAAACATAGCCTAGCGTGTAGCCTCCGAGTCTCAAGGGGCTCCCACCTTAATCCCTCAAAAAGTTTTGAAACACTGTATGTTCGCTCATTGCAGCTCTTAACGAATCGTGCAGCTTTTCTTTGTATTTCATTAATATTTTTGGTTAAATCTTTATGACCAGGGTCTCAAATGCTCGAGGCGTATTCGATCTAGGAATAACGATATGTGGATGAAGTTTACAGAGGTTAGAAATTTGAATAACCGTGGGGAGGGTGAAGATGAGTAACAATACAACATGTTATGAAAGGGGAAAAGATGTGAAAAGCTAAAAAGGCATTACATAAAACTTAATACTACATAGTAGAAATTTTATAAAAACCTCACCAAGGCCGGGGAAATCACTGGCAGTACATGTACCCATTTATCTAAGAATCATTTCTTAAACCACCAGTTTAGACGACTTTAGTTGGTAACAATCGAAGAACTTTCTCTTACAATATTACAACGCTTCTCCGGACTTTCGAAATTTAAAGAGCTTGATGCCAAACCTACGCGGCATATTCATCCCCCTCAGATGTTCTAAATTCTTTGGCCACGTGTTATTCATGCCCGCGGAACAGCTGCGGGCTCCCCACGGCAGATTCACTGGGTCTATTAAATATGCGCCACCTGATTTCTATCAGTTACGCAGCAAACTGAGCGATATGATCAGTCAGTTGAGTCAGAGCACAATGGATATCGTTGTATGAGCATGGTGAGCGAGTCTTGAACTCACAGAATACACATTAAACTCGAATGAGCGAGGTAAGATCCCGTGGGAGATTATTTCCACGCGAATTCCCCTAAAACAGTACCTACGTGTTTTAATTTCAAGAGGAAAACCTACTCCGGCGAATCTGAATTAAACGAAGCAGCACGCTACATTAAAACAACGATAACGTAAAATTTATCACCCACCACGTAAGTAGAACACGCTGAGGGAGATACGTTACTATGCCGACTCATGATTTAACGTAGGCAACGGATGCCACCGACCAGAAACACCTGGAGTATTACATTAAATATTTTTAAAACGCGCAAATGGAGCGAGCATGTTTTCTCGCCCATTATGGCATAATGCCTTAGAAGCAAATCACTGGAAGTCGTGTATTGCTTGAGAATTGATATAAAAAGCACTAATTTACAAATTGATTAAGACTCTTCCACAAGGTAAAGTAAATGAGCAAGTTTATTCATTAAATATAATGGAAAAATATTATCTTTAAGGCAGTTTGAGCAAAATATCACTTCAACGAGAAATCAATGGATTTGACCTCACTTTAAAGAAAAATATCTTACTTTTCCAAACCCGCCAAAATATCAGCCCCTCATCGAACTACTTCCCGAGAATTTTGACGAAAAATACTAGCCTTTTTAAATGAGAAATGGTACACGTATGCACTCACTACACTGCAAATAAGAAATCTTCTCACCTAGATCTCCTCATAAAATTAACAGGGTATAGTTTGCGTGTTTTATTGATTATTCTTGAAAATAATCCAGACGGTCACCGTAGAAATATCTTTCAGAGTCGCAAAAAAATCTTCCGTTGCGGAGTTTTAAACGTACCACGATAAATAAATGATTCAAATCAAAGACATATACAGATATTTTTTATAGCTACTAAGAATTTTAGACTATAATAAAAGTATATCATAGTACCATTAATAATTCATATAATTAATTCATGCCTCATACAGCAGCTTACATTAAAATGAAATTCAAATATGGTCTCCATTAGGATAAGAGAACTAGCTCTCTCAAACTTCCTACATACGACAACATTTTTATGATCACAGCTAAGGTTTTCGCTGTTCAATTCTTATAACACCAGTTCGCAGTCAAATAATTTATCCAAGAAAAATTATATGAAGTTTTGATTCATGAAAATAGCTTCCAATGCAGAGTGCACGAGTTGGGATCGTAGCAGCATCGGAGATCACTCTCTGGAATCCCAATTTATGATCCCTGATTCCAACGTAAGCGCCACAAGAAAAGCACTTACGAGAATTACGCTAACCGTTTGGATTGGACGCAAAGTAATCGAAATCTTGCCGCCTTTCGTAGTGAGTGGGATAATAATGACGCCAGCATTATTCACCCCCAACCCTTCACTCCCGTGAACAAAAAAATCAACCAGACCTTGGGTGACCAGATGCATAAAGCCACAACGGTCTGGAGCCAACAACAGTTGAAATGCTAGACAAAGCCGAACAAATGTCGCAGGTTACATTAAAGGAGGGGAATTCCGAGAATTATTTTCTTATTATTTGTGGAGGATTCATTCATTCATTCGTTAATCTACCGGTTGAATGTAGGTTTTTAGATGAGGTTTGGACAAATGCCCAAGAATTTTTACATGCGCAGGGTCTTATCCATCGACAAAATTGCCTTCTCCAACTCGGCCTACATTCTATCCCTCGTCATCCTGACCATAAAATTTATCCTCATACTATCCCTTCCCCGCATATCGAACACCCTTCTCACAATGGTGGACTTAAGAGTGGTTAAGGCAATATTTTTACATACATCGTAGCGGGAGACCCCGTGCAAGTGTTCTCATCTGTTATAATCATTGATTGAAAGAGAAAAGTACGCATCAAATCGATTCGGAAATCCCATGCTACTTTCACACCTGGCCATAAGGCATATGGCATTCATTTCGTAATGATTCGCATACATAAATATATATTTCCTTCTAAACGCGAAATAATCTTCTTATTATTATATACATACGTATGTATGCTGCGGACATATATACATACATATCCTGCCAACAAATAACAAGCTGTCATTCCGAGTCTAATTCTCGAAGGAAACTTATTTCAATATAAGTTCGCGTTAATTTCGATTTGCGCACTGAAAGCTCCAGTTATAACATGCCTTAATTAAGGAAAAAATAAAAAATACAATCTCTGAATTGTTTTCATTGTACCCAATATGGTGTGCCCAGATACATAAACATTAAACAGTACAATTAAACGAAAGGTGGTCCAATGATTTTTTTCGACTTCCTATAGAAAATATTAAAATTTCATCTCATCATTCACGATTACCGCTAGAGCCAGCTTCAGCTGACCATCGGCCATCAATACCTCTTGCATCCACCAACTTCGCCTCTATCTAATCTCATCCATCTCACCTCCCCAATCGCACCTAGCGCTCCCTTATGTGTCTTCCTTTCCTTTCACCACACCTTCATCTTCCAAACCCAAAGCCTGCAGCCTGTTCTAAGCCTTCTTTCTCCGAGCCCACGTTTCAGCACCATATCTACACCTACATAACACCCTGCGAGCCGCCACATGGGCGTGTAGCAGGGGGTGTTAGGTCACCAGCCGTGTAAAGATGTAAGTTTTTGGGGAGGTAAAATGGTGACGTGTATTATGGGAGTGTATTCAGAGGAGCTTTGTTTTTAATGTGATTGCTTATTGTGCGCGGAAAGAACGAGTTTTCGCACCTGTCTGTACATTTTGTCATGTCATGTTTGGTCTCATTTTAAAGAAAAATATATCACTCATCCATTGACACCAAAAATTCAACTCCTTACCACATTACTTTCCGAGATATTTGCCAGAAATACCAGCCCTACTACATGGGAAATGGTACGTGTATGCTCTCCAGAGAGACATTATTATTAAAAAATGAGGCATTTCCTACACATGGATCTCGTCAAAAATCAAGTGTGTAGTTTGTGTGTTTTCTCAACTATTTTTGAAAATAAATCATATTGTCACCGCAGTAAATTCTTCGGGATCACAATAAAACTTCCGTTTTGATGGAGTTTCAAACGTACCGCGTGAGAAAAATGAGACAAGTTAAGGTTTGTTTAGATATTTTCATTTGATTACTTACAATTTCTGTCATGGAAAACTATATTATCGCACGATTAATAATGCAAAATTTAATTCGTGTATCTCACAGCTGTTGAAATTAAAACATACATCGAATATGGTCTCCATTATGATTAGGAAACTATTTCGCTCGCACTACCTTACGGAAACTTGAGTACTTGTGTATTCAACATTATACAGCGGAAGCACCTCACCAGACGTTCCCCGTTCCAAAGCGGGGTGACGTTGTGGCGACATCGCCAGGAGAGATATGTATATACAAGAACAGTCATCAAATAGTTCTTCAAAATGAAACATCCAAGGAGGACGAACACAGAAGAAGTCGATCGGATAGGTGAGAAAAATGAGACAAGTTAAGGTTTGTTTAGATATTTTCATTTGATTACTTACAATTTCTGTCATGGAAAACTATATTATCGCACGATTAATAATGCAAAATTTAATTCGTGTATCTCACAGCTGTTGAAATTAAAACATACATCGAATATGGTCTCCATTATGATTAGGAAACTATTTCGCTCGCACTACCTTACGGAAACTTGAGTACTTGTGTATTCAACATTATACAGCGGAAGCACCTCACCAGACGTTCCCCGTTCCAAAGCGGGGTGACGCTGTGGCGACATCGCCAGGAGAGATATGTATATACAAGAACAGTCATCAAATAGTTCTTCAAAATGAAACGTCCAAGGAGGACGAACACAGAAGAAGTCGATCGGATAGGTGTCCCTCCACTCGCTCTCACGCACGGAACTTCATTTAACTAGAAGTGCATCTAACACGCGCATTAGACGGCGGAAAGAAAAGGCACGTGTAAAAAGTTTGGGAGGGGAACGGTGAAGGAAGTGGGGTGTGGGGTGGAATGCAAGGAAGGAGCATGAAAGGAACCAATTAATAAACTCCAGGCATGCCGACTCCACTCGCGCGATATGGCGAGATACGGCTTTGGGTGGTTGGACACGTCCATTCAACACAGGTCTCCCACGAGTCTTTCCCCACTTGGCAATCGCCTTGGTCTCCGGTCCGTGCGCCGTCCCATTTCCCCACTCTCGACGAAATGAGACGTCGAGGAATCCGGACGTCTGCGCCGGGACGTCAAATGCTCCGCCGGGACATTCCGTGGCACTGTCCAAGAGATAGCCATCGGCTCAGGGAGCAAGAGTCAATGATGAACGCGGTCCAAGTGCAGCGGAAAACGAAAATTCACCACATGAACTCTTAAGGTAGTTTGAGCGAAATACGACTTCTCCTGGAGAATAATAAATTTAGTCTCAATTTAATGAAAAATATCTCACTCTTCCCCGAATACCAAGATATTCGCCCCTTACCGAACTACTTTCCGAGATATATTTAAAAAAATATCAGCCAATATATAAGGGGAATAGTTTGTGTAGGCACTCCAGAGAGACATTATCTATATAAAAAAATGAGGAACATCTGACTCTTAGATCACGTCAAAAATTAACAGCGTGCACTTTGAGCGTTGTCTCAACTATTTTATGAAATAAATCATATGTTCACCGCAGGAATTTTGTTCATAATCAAAGAAAAAAACCTTTCCATGTGAAGGAGTTTTAAAAGTTCCGTGTGAAAAAAATGAGTCAAGTTTAAGACTTGCTTAGATATTCTTGCATAATTGTTGAGGATTTCAGTCACGTAAAAGTAATTGTAGCATTAATATTATAATATTTACTTCATGCTCCCCATAGCTACTGAAATTGAAGTGTAAAATTCGAAAAGGTTTCCATTACGGCCAGGGAAACATCTCCCCCAACCTACCCTATGATGTCTAATAAAGTATCCGAAAAATCTGAATTTACTGGTCGTAGCCGCTTGTCACGCAACAAGTAGACATATTAACATGAATGGTTGGATAGTGAATTTTAATACCGATATCGATAGCGATAAGAGAAAACAAAGAAGTAAACTTCCACACAATTTTAATAAACACTCACCCTGATCTCACCTGAGTATTACTCTCATTTTATCGAACAATTATTGACTTTGGAAATATTGGTTGAAATCAAGGCCGGAGTTCATTAAAATAGCGAGGAGATTTATAAGCGCTATTTATTCAAATAATTAATAAAAAGCACGTCCACCCACCCATATATGAAAGCTTTCTCCTCAAAATTTCGGCGCTTCTATGCCCAATATCTCCCATCGTAATTTTCGAGAACTTAAATCGCTCAAATTTATCCAGGATTGGCCCATTTACTTTGTGACCTGCCTCGTTTATTGCCCAAGAAAATATCTATATTTTTGCTTTCTTATGATTTAAATTCATTCCATATTTCTTGACACAAGGTCCCCATCGTCAATTCTTCTGACATACTGAATTGCCTCGCTTTCACTGACGAAACTTTATAAGTCTATGCTACGAAGGCTATTTTTCTTAAACGCACATCTCAAGTAAATAATATATCTCAACTTGGGTAATACTCTTAGGACAAACAATTCACTTAGAAACCACTAGAATAGTAACTAAACCGGACCGGAACTACATTAAATTGTCGAATCTATCGATATACGCTAAACTCGCAGATGAATTTCAATAGAGCGTACGGTTATCGAGTCATCCACTTCACCACTAATAAGAAAGCATAATTTTTTTTGTTTGCCGGACGATTCTGTTGGCCCTGGAATCCCGATATGCTGCTACGCCTGTCATCGGGTTTTCCAGGGACCTGACCATCATCATAACCTTGAAATCCATGCCCTGGGTTGTGAGAAACCCACCCAGGCGGGACTCGAACCCGCGACCCTCAGTTTAACTGGCGAGGACTTTACTCCGCCACCACCGGGGCCGGCGGGGAGAAGTCCTCGCCAGACGACCAACGCCACGTGATAAATGTGGAGGAAAATTCTTCGCGACACCTTTGACCAGATGACGCAGTGAGGACAGCCAACATGACTGCATGGCATTAAAATCCAAATAATGTAGAATATTCAACTAAATTGGAATATTAGAAAATAGCAGAACAAGGAAAACTACAACCCATTCACCAGCAGCAGTTGTATTTCAGAAAACAAACCTTTCCGGTTCGTATACCATCTGACACGAGCTAATGCAAGAGCTGTAACTCCCTTTACCAAATCTGCGATTTTCGTCACAGAAGTAATAGCCCATTCACAGAAGGACGATCCTGTGTAGATAACATATTTACATTAAAACAACTAACAGAAAAAATAAGAATAAGAAACGGAGAAACGCATCTTGTATTCATAGATTTAGAAAAGGCCTACGACACCGTTCCTATCAAAAATCTTTACCGCATTCTAGATGAAGGTAATATAAACGGAAAATACATTATAGCAATAAAAAATCTTTATAAAAACCTAGAAACAAGAGTAAAAATAGGAAGTCAATTATCTCCGTCAATTAAACCCAATAAAGGACTAAGACAAGGGTGTTGCCTATCACCCACTCTTTATAAAATTTATATTAACGAAGCTCTGAAGGATTGTAAGAACAAATGTGCTGAAATGGGAATAAAAATAGACGGAGACTCACTATATACATTACTTTTTGCTGACGATCAAATAGTAATTGCAGGAGATAAGTACGATGCGGAATATATGATGAGGAAATTGATAGAAACATACAATAAGGCGTGCCTGAAAGTAAATTTCAACAAAACAAAATATATGGTAATTAATGAGAAGGCAAAGAATCTGGAAATAGAAGGAAATGCCATCGAAGTCTGTAGTAAGTATAAATACTTAGGTGTAACGATTGGAAAAGAAGGAACCAGTAAAAAAGAGATAACAAATAGAATACATCAGTCAAAACTCGCAATAACTAAAATGAATAGCATATTATGGTCAAAAGACATAAGTAGGAAAACAAAATTGCAAATATATAAAACCATTATTCAGAGTATACTCCTTTACGGAGCAGAGACATGGGAAATGACCAAAAGGGTAAGGCACAGACTGGAGGTCGTAAAAATGGATTTTCTAAGAAGAAGCAGCAGAAAATCTAAACTACAAAGAATAAGAAATGAAAATATAAGAAAAATTATGTTGAAAATATAAGTAGAAGAAAACATCATACAGGAAATAGAGAAAAGACGGCTAAAATGGTATGGACATGTAAAAAGAATTGGAGGAGAAACGTTGGCCAAAAAAGATATTAAATTGGCAACCACCCGGAAGGAGGAAGACCACCAGAAGACTGGACAAAGCAAGTCACCCAAGATATGAAAAGGAGACAATTAGAGAATGAAGACTGGAGAGACAAGGAGGCTTGGAGAAGAGGATGCGAGAGACGGCCGACGGCTGTATAGAACTTGCTTATATATATAAGTAATAGCCCATAAAATAGCGAAAAATGTGATTCCTCTATCGACAATTTCACGTTTCCTCTCCGGTGTTGGAAAATTGTACTCCGAAACCGCAACCATGTCCTGACAATCTTATAATTTTATTTTCGGCGCAGTCTCACATTCGAGTATTATATTCGTCAGTTGGATTCCCGAGTAATCAGCGTTGACGGTACAAAAATAGAAGAAGTACGTAACTTACCAAGAAGAGGTCCGCCTTTAATAGAGAGGAATTTTCGGTCGATGAAAGTGCCTTCCAGAAAAATTACCTTGCACCGCCCACGGACTATTTCTGTCTCTTCGCGGCCCGTCATCTTTGACCTACATCAACGTCAAAGACTAGGAAGCAACACTGAGGCACGAGGTTGAGAGTTTTCAGATACTAGCCATTAAATGTGCGAATATGGGAAGTTATTCCCATCGCGTTTTCAAAGGAAGCATGAAACCGGGTCTCTGCATCACCAAAATCATGCCGAAATAAATTAAACGTCCATTACATGGCAATTGAGTGAGGGAACGACGATTACTAAAATAAATGCCTCATATGTTAAAGTAAAGAATTATGCAAACTAACATAGGAATCCAAGTAAATTAGGCTTGGCAGTCTAATCTCCGTTGGATCTATCGATAATTTTGATACTTCTTTATTTTAATTTACTTGTCTATTGCACGCATCATGAATTTCCCATATGTTATTTATATTCTTCACTCTTCATCTTTCCACAATTCTTTGCTATATTTATTAATCGCTTAGCCACGCTCTCCGTCGACAATCGCCCATGTTTAATTTTGAGTAAAATGTTACTCATGTCACCAAAATAAACATTCCTCAGGAAAATATACGAACGTAGAAAACTAGTGATCATAATTCTATTGGCTTTAGCCCACCAGATGTTATCTCATACGGCAGTTAGTAGTTTTACCCATAGGATCATTTCGTGCAATGAATTACACCAAACTTAGGCAGATTTCTGAACCATGTTACTCATAACTGATCACTCCTTTATGCCTATAAAGTCTATTAAAATTCGGTCAACAGCGCCCAAATTAATATAAATCACTTAATATGGCGTAATCAACCTAAATGCACTCAAAAACTTGAATAAAATAATATATTTACAATACATTTGAGAAATTCTTACGAGTATTGCCTGAGCGTATACTTCAGGTTACATCAAGAGCAAGAAAAAAATTCGTCCTCAAAACATAAAAGCGTGTAAGAAATGAAAGCCATCTGCATGCATTCTTCCGATGTGAGAACATCTGGAATGATTCGCGAGAGCCGATGCCAATTTTCAGCAATACTGAAAGAGTAATCTTCAGGGAACCTGGAGAAAGGTTTTCTTCCTAAGAAGGATGGCTTAACGCCGTGACAGTGGGGATGATGTTGGGAAGGGGGGTATGGATTGGATGAGGTTAAGTTATATAGACGGGGTGGAGTAGGGTAGGACGTGTGCTGAGTTGAAGAAAGAAATTACGAAGATAGATAAGACCCTGCACTAGAAAAAACCACGAGAAACTCACATTCATTAAAACCGACCTAAAGCCGTAGATTACTATATTAATCAAAATTTTAAATGAAATGCAGGCACGATTTCACGGAACTTTTGAGGTTTTTATTAAATCTCAATGGTAGAATAAAATTTCACAATTAGGGTGGTTGGAACGCGAATGGTAAGTAGTTTAACATGCATTACGATAACTTAATTAAGAAAGTCGAAAAAAATTCTTGGGCCAACTCCACTTAAGTACGTCTATCAATAGGTTGGAAATAACCATACGTGTTGTAATATAAATGATTCAAGAATTATATTTTTAAATTTCGTCTCAGTTAGAGCACTGTTAAGACTTGGGTTTACGGCGAAGAGTTCTAAATTCAAGCGAGAACTATACTTAAACACGGTTTTTATTCAGCATAATACCTTGATATTTATTGGGAACCATTATAATAACGCGAAACATATGCTTTGGCGTTAAGGAGAAAATATAAACATTTTTCATAAACTTATGTCGAAATATAAGTCAAGTACAACAATGTAACGTATATCTGGTAATCATTGGGTTCATCATATCTGGTAATCATCATGGAGCAATTTTCGTTCATGTACAGATTTGCATAAAACTTTATATACGTTTTCTTTTGAGTGATGTATAGATGGAAGCGAAAAACATTGCATACTACCGATTTTGTTTTTTTGGAAATTAATGCTATTAATACCCGTTACCTTGTTAACTTAATATTATGGTGACTTTCGCAGCTCATGATATATATCTGGTAATCTTTGGGTTCTGCGAGTATTTTTGGTATTATTATTTGCGATGGTTTCGCTGTGCTCTGCTGCCGGCTTCGTCGGGATTTTTAAACAACAATGGTCTTCTTTTTTAATAAATAAATTCGGCAGTCGATGAATTTAGAAAGACTGGTATCACTCTGCCGTGGCTGAGCACACTACGTTAGAGGAAGGTCACGCCATTAACATCGAGGCTTCCAAAGTGTTACACAAAGAAAGCAGTTACTTTCCGCGGCTTATTAGGGAGGCAATTGAAATAGAAAAGAGACCC
The DNA here is from genome assembly GCA_963169105.1 of Ceriagrion tenellum. NCBI lineage: Eukaryota > Metazoa > Arthropoda > Insecta > Odonata > Coenagrionidae > Ceriagrion > Ceriagrion tenellum. Next base: position 34,141,806 of record OY720637.1, read on the forward strand.
CAAATTATAAATGGAGAGGATGGCTATAAACTCCCTTATACTTGGAAATCACTTCTTTGGAATTAATTTTTATTTTTATTAATTCTAAATTCATCAACTTCTGAAGTTGTTTATTTATAAAAAAAAGAAGACCATTTTTGTTTAAAAAGCCCGACGAAGCCGGCAGCAGAGCACGGCGAAACTGTCGCAAAAAATAATACCAAAAATACTCGCAGAACCCAAAGATTACCAGATATACATCATGAGCTGCGAAAGTCTAAAAAATATTAAGTTAACAAGATAACGGGTACTGATAGCATTAATTTCAAAAAAAAAAAAAAAATCGGTAGTATGCAATGTTTTTCGCATCCATCTATACATCACTCAAAAGAAAACGTATATAAAGTTTCATGCAAATCTGTACATGAACGAAAATTGCTTCAACCAACCTTAAGCATTTGACGCATCCCAATGCACCAGACAATAATGGAAAATATAACTACATTGGCACGGTAGTAAAAACAGCGAAGCCGAGAGCGTACGTATGCATACCTCTCCGTTCGGCCAAATCCTAATTAAGGTCACAAGCACTCGACTCGAAACAAGGTGCATACAGTGGATTTCACCGGAAAAAAAATAACGAGGAGCCACTGAAATGACGTGCATGCACTAGCCCACATGGGAAGTGAAACTTAAAAAGTCTCTCAAAATAAATTAAGGCGCGAGATGTCTTTTCCGTTTGATATTCAGCGTCGAATGTGGGGCAAGGTTAAGAGGAAGGAAGAAGGAGGATGTTCACGCATGAAAGGTCACGACCTGGACCTTACTATTACCGACATCAGCAACTTCCACAGGGATAGGATACGAAAGAAGATGTGCACTCATCGTAAACGAAAGCATATTAAATTAGGGTCATGTTTCAATGGACCGTTTCTACTCTGCTCCTCCGGCTTCAAATATATCTAATCCGAGGAGTACGCAACTTCAAAAGCAAGTGTACACCGCATTTCTATCCATTTCTGTCCATTTCTACCCATTTCTATTCATTCCTGTCCATTTCTATCCATTTCTGTCAATTTATAGCCATTTCTATTCATTCCTGTCCATTCCTATCCATTTCTGTCAATTTATAGCCATTTCTATTCATTTCTGTCCATTTCTGTCCATTTATAGCCATATCTGTCCATTTCTATCCATTTTTGTCCATTTCTAGCCGTTTCTGTCCATTTCTGTCCCGCGACCATTTCTCAACAAGCGTTCACCAATTCTCAGAGTTGCATATCCCTCGATCTAATCTAATACCTTCTCTCCTGATAGACCCCTTACCATAACTACTTTACCGTGATGAGTTTACACTGTAGTGGACAACGCATATACCGATCATAAATTCAAATATTTATGTGTTTCTCCACCATATGGGTAGGTATTTGGACAATCCCAGGCTTAACCTCCCATTTGACAACATGTTACGGCAGCCTAATGGGTCTGTTACCCTAGGATAACAGTGCCACTGAGGGCACAGAGGAGAATCCGTCGGAAGGCTTCACGAGGATGTTTCCTGTGACGTCATAATGCGCCATATACAAAAACAAGATGGTCCAACATGAAGTAGGATTCCAATTAATAATATACACAAAGATTTTTATGAAAATACACCGTAATCGTCATGGCCATCACCTGATTTCTGAAAAAAATACGTTTCTTCCGTGGTCGAAATAATTATGTGGAAAGCAGCAATTGAAATGTAACAATATTAAGACAATAATACTAATGTTCATTACAGGCCACAGCGAAAGCAGATGTGAAAGTGGTTGGAGCGTTAATCGTGGTTCATCGAGTGCACATATTAATAACTTTTCAAGAACGCTGAAAAAAATTCTTGGATGACACTCCACTTAGTTATACATGTTTATATTGTAAAATAACCAAGCATATAGAGATATGAATCACGCATGAATTGGATTTCAGAATTTTCGTCTTAACTGAAACACAGTTATGACATGGACTTACGGCGCTGGATAGGACATTCAAGCGAAAATCATGCGTAAATACGTGTTTTCAACTGGACATGATGATCTGGTATTTGCTAGCCACCGTTTTAATAAAGAGAAATACATCATTTCGCGTTCAAAAGATAATCTGTGCCTTAATTTCCCTTTTTCCTCCGCAAAGTTCCTTAGATTCTCATCGAACCTCGGACCCAAAATCCACTTTTCAGCTACCTCATTTACCTCACTAGCTGTAGAGCGCATAATTGCGCGTGTTGCGTTGCATCCACTAGCTTTAGCGTGCTTTTTCAAGTTCAACATCAATTAATGCCAGAGCACTTGACTGTTCGAATGTATATACTTATACCGAGAGATGATGCGTCTTCTTGCTGATGTAGGAGATGCTATCCCTGAATAAGTTAACACCGTCGGCGATTCGTGACTACACCACCACGACCAAGAGCGCTCGCAGGGATGGAGAAGCGTAGTGATAATTTTCTCTGGCTTTAAGCTTCAAACAGAAACAGAACTTTATTGATGAGTTCCACACGTCTCGTGCCTCCTCCATTCTCGTCAGGCCTAACTCACAGTACACTCAAACAAAAATAAAACAGCACTGCTAAATGAATATGCTTCCGCAGTTGCTACCTATCTGTAGGGCGTACAAAAGATCGATCTTTTCAAATGTAGAAATCACAACCATGTATAATATAAGGAAACGAGAGGAAATGAAACTTTCTTCAATGCCTCCTAGCCAGAAGAGCTGCCGTAAAGGAAGAACGAAGGCATTTTATAGGCTATTTCCCGGAAAATTCGCGCCTAAATCAGACTTCCATGTAATGCTGAATCAAAGGAAGATGATAAATCGGTAATGGCTTCACTTTTGAATCTATGTCCGATTTTGAAGACAAATCAACCGCGTTCATTGGTTGCAAAAAAAAGAACATTATGGTTCTCCGGAAAATGAAGCCATTCCATCTTACGGACCGCGGAAGCCTTCTCTTAAACTTCATCAGAAATGAAGGTATGTATTTCTGCCTACATATCAAGCAAAAATTAACAATACATACTGTGTGATTAGAGCAACAGTTATAGCTAATAGAGAAGCAGTGACTATAAGCAGCAGTTATTGATCTACAAACAACGAACATATAAATACTAAAACAACAGAAGACTGAAATTACACGCGTCGATGAAGCGATGAATTGTAGAGCACCGTACTGTAACAAGGGATGGATTAAGTTCAGGTAAAGACTTCTAATCCGAAGCATTAAGACAAAGACGACGAGGCGAGGATTCTTTCACAGAAGGCTTAGCAATCTTAGTTTCATCTCTGAGTTATGGAATTAGGTCATTAAAAACGTGAGGTAACGCTGTAATTCGAGATTTAAATGGAGCGCAAGGCGGAAATTGCCTCGCACAAAGACCATGCTAAAAGCCCGAAATACTCAAGTTGATTAGAATTTTAATAGCTGGGAATGTTGTCTTGACGTCGCTGAGAATTTAACTAGCACACTGCGGGGTAACTTACGAATACGGGACCCGTTAATATTCCTAAGCAAGTGCACGCACCAAAAGGCACCGCCGACGGAGATTTTAGCATCCTCACAACATACAAACATACGAGGTAAGGTGGCGTGAGTAAGGAGCTCTTTAAATGGCATGACAGCATTAGGAATTCCACCATAATTATACAATTAACACGGACATGAAAGTTAATTACGATGTTAATTTACTAAGTATAATCAAGAAATTGAGGAGAGGAAACTTTTGAATGAAATTCGAGATCGGCAAAGTAGGTGACTGGAGGATGTAATAAGTGGCGAGGGGTTGCTCAAGAATGTGATAGAGGGAAGGATGTTGGGCAAGCGGGGAAGAGGACGAAAGAGAATATGGATAGGATGGTTTCATGGATAGAACGAAGAAGGGCAAGTCGTATGCTGAGGCAAAAAAGTATACACTAGAGATAAATAGACCCCGGAAAGTGTAGAAAACCGAGAAGAATTTCTTTGAAACTCAGCAAAACCTACCTGAACCGATAGAAGACTTTTTTAAATCTAGAAATTAATACACTTGAATAATGAAAACGTAGTATTTACGAAGCATATCTTATGAATTTGGAATAGCTTATGACCAATTGAAGGAATGTAACATATGTATTCCATAAAGTTATAGGACCCATAAGCCATGGCAACCATTCAATAAGTGTTGCAGAAACATTCGATAAATTTATTGGTTTCATAACTAATGGCATGGCGTTATGAGTTCCATAAGTAGCCAAGATGGCGGATGCGAAATGAACCGCTTTGAGACATTTACTTGACATAAGAGTTGCTTTGAGACAATTGACCAGCTAATTTACTCTTACTGACTAATTATTATCTGCATTAGCAATTATTCACAGGCTAAACTTTCGTAAATTTTATCTGGTGGAGGAAGACTTTTGCAACTAGTTGATGTGTTCCTGCAGCTCCAATATATTTATGAGATCTATAACTTTATGGATCTAATAACTATTGATTCCATAACTAAATATTCTTGCAACCGGCCATTAGTGACGCAAACGCTTAGACTATAGAAATTTCACACCATCTTTTTTATTTTGAATTCATTTTCTAATGCTATGAATCAGTTGGATGGACAGAGTTCAAAATGAAGAGATTTTCAAGAGAGTAAGAGAGAAGGGGAATGAACTATGGAAGAGTATTGTGAAAAGGAGAGCAGAATTTGTGGGGCATACGTTGTGACACGAGAGTCTAGTAAAGTGTGCGTTAGAGGGAATGGTGGAGGGGGTACGATACAGAGGGACACAAAGGGAACAATATCTGGCGCAAGTGTGGAAGAATACCGGGGCAGCATCGTATGAAGAAATGAAAAGAAAAGCTCAGAAAAGATGGGAACGGAGGTCTAATTTCAAACCAATCTAAGGATTGATAACTGCAAGAAGAAGATTTTATTTTACATCTGGAATAGTTCAACGCATTCTCGCGAAAATACTATGTAGTTATGAGTCGAGTACTAATTCGACAAAAAGAACTACTCAAGAGTAAGACGCGAAGATTTTGAAATTGGTCGATTGGTTGAGTGAATTCAAAGTGGAGTACGTGTCAAATCGGATTCTTTTATGCCACTGGGATGTATTTATAATAATCATAGGCATTTTGGCGCAAAAAAATCACCCCGCCAATTGAAATTGAAAACGTGATGAGAACAACTATTTCTGCTACGACAAACGTCTCCCATTAAATCTTGAATATAAACACAATCTCTGATCACTAAACACCAGAGAACTACACAGAGCAATATTTTGGACATTGATCGCCAACACTTCGAGTCCAAGCGAAAAGCACTACAAATGATAAAAGGTTTCACTAATGCTCAGGAATTAACAAAATCTTTGTTAAGTTTGACGTAGAATTTTCATTAAAAGACCCGTTTCGTCGAATAGTCGACATCTTCAGCTTCGAGACCGATCGTCTAATAAAAATTCTACGCAAAACTTTACAAAGCTTTTGTTAATTCCTAAACAATTGGAGCTGTTTTACGACGTTACGACTGAGACTATGGAACAAGGCTAAATTAATAAAACACAACGAGAGCAGTGTTTTTTTATTGAATATTTCTATTGAGTGCGCCTCGAAAAAAAGGGCGTAGAAACAATTATAAAAACCAATTAATTTCAGATGGTACGCGTAGAAATAAAAATATCTAACTTGATCCGACTTGCTAAAGCAGGAGGAAAATCTCGTAACCGGTTACTGTTCCAACATAACCTTGAAAGCCCACCATTTAAATGCATTTTTAAAACCCACCGACAAATCTCAATTCTTTCACGCCGCCACCGACGTAACTAACGGCAGAGATTATCCCATTAGCAACACGGATTTTCGCCGGCGTTGCTTCATTTTTTAATGTCGGGGTAATAAATTTGCGGAGGAACTATAAAGAAGCACAATAAAACACGAGAAATAACCGCTCCCGCAAGACACTAGCGTAGGAGGGCATCACCCCATCCTGCGAAAATAAAAAGGCGCTCAGGAGAAAAGTTTCCCACTTCAATCCTTGCGGCAGAATCTTAATCCATAACACAGTCTTCCCCTTTTCAAGACGCCGAAAGGCGCTGATAGCTCTCAACAAGGACAGCGGGACAACCCAGTAGTATCCCACACAAATACTCTTGGAATAAGGAACATTTTACTCTGGATAACAAAAAATACCCTATCGTTTCTCACGATTAAGATCATTAGATGCTCAAGCTCAAAGAGTTGTGGACACATCAGCCAGTTACATTACTAAGCAATCCTCCTTCAAGGCGAAATTCGTCTTGAAGGAAGGACCGGGTTCGAATCCCGGTCAAGTTCCTGTACCGGAATCCGAAGATGGAGGTGTAAATGATTAACACACCTGACCGGCAATTGGGAGATCCGAGTTCGTATCCCGGTCAAGTCAAATTATTTTTTCATGTTGAATTTCAACCCTTGGTGTATATGCACCCGTGAGAGTGACTTCGTGCAACATCACTTGTCCATACAATGGTTGGAAAATAGGTAAATGCGTGTTTTTTATACGGCATGATCCCTTGATATTTAATAGGAAGCGTTATTATAATACATAAGTATGCTTTTGCGTTTAGGAGAAAATCTGCACATTCGTCACCGAACTATGCCTTAACATATGACAAGTACCACAAGGCAGCGTGTTTAAATTGCAGTAAACAGCCAAGAAATCAAATCGGTAACATGCAATTATTCTCGCTTTCATATGCAACGTATTAACTATTAACGGACGAACTACAATTGAATGCGCGTATCAAATGTTTCATCCAGATCTGCACCTAAACGAATATCGCTCCAAACACCTTAAACCATCATACTGAGAGTAAACAGCAACATCTACGCATAATACTGCGAGCCACAGGAGCATATGGGAAGGAGGTTGGGTCAGCGAGAAAGTAGGAAAAGCAAATAGGTTTCATATACGGAAAGTTGAAAGGTTGGACGAACGCTGAGATAAGGCTAGAAATAAGTTAGGGCCCGACATTTGCATAATCCGGCGAATATATTCGCACTTCAATTTAAAGCTACATTTACTAGTATTTTACCTAAATTTAGTTGAGCAAAATATCATTTCACATAGAAATCAATGAATTCAGTCTCATTTTCATGAAAAACATCATCTCACCCTCCTAAAGATACCAAAACATCAGCCCCTTGCCATTCTACCTCCTGAGATATTTGCCAAAAAATACTTTCTTCATTACATGGGAAATGGTACTTATATGCACTCCAGAGAGATTTCATTAAAAAAAGATAAATAATAACACCTAGACGTCGTCAAAGAACTAACAGCGCGTGGCATGTATGTTTCCTCAACCACTTTTGAAATTTTGGTAATTTTTTTCAGAATCACAAAAAACCTACCGTTGTGAAAGAGTTTTAAACGTAACGCGCGAAAAAAATGAGTCAAGTTAAAGAGATATTCTACTTGATTGAATAGAACGTCAGTCGTGTAAAAGAATAATATTGCACCATTTATGATGCAATATATATTCCATGCTTCCTAGAGATGCCGAAATTAAAACGTATAATTCTAATACGGTCTCCATTATGACTAGGGAAGTATCTTCCTCAAACTACCTTAACAATGATTAAGCATTTGAGGAGCCTGGGTGTGGCGCCTGTGACATGGCTTTTACATTCTCCCATGGCTTTATTTTAGGGGCATAAGGCCGATTTAAAAACCAGTACTCATTCATCCCGGTGTCCTACACTTAGCGGTTGAGCAATGCATGCACGTCAGAGGGTGAGGTTTAAGATTGCGGGGGAGGTTGAGAGGGAGGCGAACAAGAGTCCTCCGGAGATGAGGTCGGGAAGCTCTCATAGCGGTTCACTCCCGACCCGATCCTAGCAGTCCACGTGGAGATAAAAGAGGGTTAAAGAAACGGCGGATAATGCACTCTGGGAAGGAATGCACTGCCACCGCTGGGACACGCGATCGCTTCCCTCACAATCTCTCTCGCGCCCGCATTTGCAAACACGAACGGAAACTCGCGGGCGCCGGCCAAGTGGGACGACGAGACGGCCCTGCGGCGTCCGGGTGCCACAAACACTGCATTTTATATTATTTAACGAGGAATATTTGTATACATGTACGCATGTATACAGAGAGGTAAATATTTAAACGAAAAGCACCTTAGCAAATTTCCTAAGAGTCGGTTAAGGTAGTCCGAGCGAGACAGTTCCCTAGTCATAATAGAGACCATATTAGAATTATACGTTTTAATTATACCAGCTGTAGGACACATCAATTAAATATTGCATTATTAATGGTGCAATTATATAGCTTTACATGACAGAAATTGTAAGTAATTAAATGAAAATATATGTCTTTAACTTGACTCATTTTTTCGCGCGGTGCGTTTGTAACTCCTTCCAAATGGAAGGTTTTTTTGTGATACCCAAGAATCTACTGCGGTGACAATATGATTAATTTTCAAGAATAGTTGAGAAATAATAAAAACCACACACTGTTAGTTTTGTTACGACATCTAAGTGTTAGAAATACCTCATTTTGTAAATAATGTCTCTCTGGAGTGCATGCACGTACCGTTTCCCATGTAAAAGGGCTGGTATTTTCTGGCAAATATCTCCGAAAGTAATGTGGTAAGGGGTAGAATTTTTGGTGACATTCGATAGGAGAGATATTTCGCTTTAAAATGAGACCAAATTCATTGATTTCTAAGTACAATGATTTTTCGCTCAAACTACCTTAAGGGAGAGTAGGACCAAGGTTTATTATCGTAAAATCGCTGTTGGTTTAAAAAATTACCCGTTAAGTAGTGATTCCATGGTGGCCATTGAGGTATACGGAGGTGGCACTACATCATCAAACTGAAGCCTGACAACCGAAATAACAATCATACTGTTTAACCCTGCTCTCTCCTTACTTTCCTATGCATAGCACGACGGAATGGACGAATTAGCGGATGAAAAGCAAGAATACCAACTCATCAAAGAGGCAATTGAAATACGACTCACGAAAAACACAATGAATAGACGTTATAAAAGAAAAACTATGCAAATTACACTCCGAGGACATTTAATACACCCTTAATACACATTTAATAAAAAGTGTATCACATTTTCTCGAAGTGGAATTTGCATAGTTTTTCTTTTATAACACGGAAAAATTTCACATAATTCACTCTGAAATCGTACGGTTTGTTAAAAATGACAATGAATAGAGACACGGGTTATAATCTAAGCAGAACATGGAATCCCATCCTCCAATGAATGGGAAGATTGAGTCGAAAAAAGGCGCCAAAACTTGACCAATCAGAGGACACTTGACCTCCATATCGGAGCTATATAAACCCGGCACGACAGAAGGTCCATCATTAGCCCTAATGACGATGGCAGAAAAGGCCATCGAAACGTTGGTACTAATGGCCAATCTTAACCGGCTGATAACCCGAGAAGACTTCATCAAGAATACCATCTGTTTGAAATTTAGGGCAAGTAACTCTTGAAACATATGATGGTTATTAAGTGCCATGGATTCTACTAGATTTTACAATAGTTTTCACGGGGAATGCAGATGATTATTAATTTAAATAAATAAACAAAATATATAAGGAGAATACATATTAAAAGAAGTAATAGCATGCTAATTTCGAGTAAGTTATCGATGGAAAACATAATAAAATTTCAAAATTAGTGCGTTATCCCGCAAGCGCTATAGGAACATGAGGGATAACAAAGATAGTGGAGTGGCTTCAGCTTCTAGCATTGATCAGCATAACAAGCGCCCACTCCACCTACCTCAATGGAGATTACCGATTACGTATGGATTCAATGGAGACGAACATTTTAGGTATTATCATAACGACGAAGCTATTATCACAGCGAGATTATTATGACAACGGGCTGTTGTATAAACAACTCTGATAACGAAACTAGCGTTTAGCACGAAAGTGTCTAACTGACGTGGGGGTTTTCCCAGTACACCGCTAAGCGACCACTACAGAACAAGCAAATTTATTTTTTATTTCTCATCTCGTAGACATAAAAAAATCTAATGCGGGGAATAGGGAACGAAGGCAGGAATATACTTTGCTCTCACACGTCGAGAGTTCGCCCTTCGAAACAAAAAGATGAACTACTCGACTTCTTAGGTCATACGTAATACTTTAGAATAAATATTCATCGAATTTTTTTTTTAAATAGAAGCGATCTTTCCACAATTTTTGTAAACAAATCTCAGTAATGGAGACTATCTATATGATTGCGTGCAGGCCGAATACTAGCCGAGTTAATAAAATTAAAAAGCCATAAGAAAAGTTCGCTGATTAATTATAACGATGAACACGCATTGCGTCATTCAACTTGCCATTTCAGGTGACAACTATATGATTCGTTCGTTGTGCACGGCTTTCATACTCTACATCAACGTTAAAGAAGGGGCCACCGGATGATGTCACGATTTAGTGATAAAGCGTCACTTTCAAAAGTTTCTTTTTTTTTAACTAACTCGGTTAACGGCCTCACACGAACACACATATGCCTCAATATCGGTGCCCTGCGGTAGCGACGGCCATTCGAGAGAAAGACACAGACGAAAACAAAGCCGGCCGTTGAAATCCGGCCAAAAAAAATTATTCTGCCATTTGCGCACTTCATCAAGGGTCGACTTTGATAGACAGAGGGAAGCTGGGATTCGTGTCACGCTGGAGACCTGGGAATTATTTTTCTCCCACTAAAAGCACACAGAACTCGCAAAACTACGGTTAATTAAGAGTGTGACCTCACGCTGATACCATTTCTTCCACTTTAAGAAGGGGAGATACTAAACGGACTGTATAGCCATTTCCATTGGGTCTATTCGCAAGTTCCACAGCGGAATAATTCACAGGAAATTATATAACAATTTATTTTCCCAATGGAAAATATACAAAGGTGAAATATACTACATTACGAAATACCGCGCAAGCCACCACTAGGGTGTGTGGCACGGCACAGCACATTCCACACCAGGCATGCCGCACTCATCCCGGTTCAAATCAGAACCGCACCCGTTCCTCCGAATGCCAGGCGCAGGCCAAAAGTATTCAGGGCAACGGTACGCAGTCAGACCAGAAACCAGGAGAGTGACACGTAGAAGAACAGGCTACCATGCAGTAAACTACTCAAGATATAACTACTGGTTAGTATTATTAATGCAACATATAAAAAGCACTGCAAGGTACTAAGACATACAGGAGTATATCATGCCGGAGAGAGGTTAGTATCTACAATTCACGTTAAGATATTTAGCACTACTGAAATAAACCTCTTTAACCAAGTCAGTATCCTAGAACTAATCTCTCTCAACTATTATGGTATCCTACTGTGCGTGGAAAAAATCAGATCTTAAATCTATCGTTTCTGCAGTCTATTTCCTTAATTTTATTCCTGTGATCGTTCCTACCACAATAATTTGGGTCTAGCAAAATATTTTGAACGTCCGGAAAAAAAATTATCCACATCAAACTTTCGTAAAAATGTAACCTATATTTCTCCCTTCGATCGGATAGAGGTTCCCACCCTAATTCCCTCAACAATTTTGTAATACTACTATGTTTATCAATACAATTTTTAACAAATCAAGCTGCCTAGGTATCTAGGCAAACTGGACACCTTACACATTATAATTGTATAGGGTAAGTCACAGGAGAGTATGAGATTATCACCACTGAACAGCATAATACTTATATTATTATATGAAATATACATGTAAACTAAAACCTATACAACAAAGCATTGACATGAGTGAATATAGTCATTTACAGAGTAATCATAATTCATTCGGGTAGTCAAAAACAATTTTTTTGAAAAGAGTAAGTTAATTGGCATTTTTGATCCCCAGAGATAGTTGATTGTACCTTTTAATGCACATTCATCTACATCTACATAATACCCAGCAAGCCGCCGGTTGGGCGTGTGGCAGGGGTTGTTAGGTCACCAGCCGTGTAAACGTGTATGTTTTTTGGAGATGGAATGGTGACATATCTTATAGGAGTGTATTGCAGAGAAGATCAATTTCTTTGTGGTCGCTTATTAATTTTATCGCATCTGTCAAACCTAGAGATGTAGTGAGGAGTCATGATAATATTCTCTGTGTCGCTCTGAAAAATATCAGTTCTGAAACATTGAGCGTGGCCCTTATGATATCATGTTGTGACAGTCATTTAACATTCGAAGGAAACTGATTGTTATAAAATGAGAGATACTGAACACAAATGAAATATATTCATTTTCGATTGATAATCGTGGGTGAGGAGTTCCTGAAAATAAATGGATTTTCACTAAGAATATTGACAACGGGCAGCTCCAACAAGCAAGTAAATTTTTGAACACAATCCGTAGATGACTAAACGATTCATGGGGAAAAAGCACGTGACCAACGAATGACAGGCTGAAAGCTTCTTCACTCCCTTCCGCGGCTCCGGTAACGCAGACTGCGCACAGAATTGAAAGATAGCCAACTCCTACAACAACGCAGTCAGTGTTTAGTATCATGCATCTGACTCACTTCCGTGGAGTCCGCAAACATAGAAACATCTGCAGGAAAATGTAGCTTTTATCAAAGTCTCTCTGGATCCGGTTCAACATTCCACTATTTAACGAACGAATAACTGCAATCGAAGTGGCTGGGTTCTTTGGCATTTCCTCTCACGCTATATTTTTTCTCACCACAATTACAGCTACATCGTTAATAAACACCTGATTAATTGCAAACCAGTCAGCTTCTTACGGCTCCCATCAAGTTTTCACCCACAAGATTTAAACTTGATCACGTGGCGATAGAGAGGAATACTCACAGTAGTTGATAGCGGAATGCCCTTTAAGGTCGATTTGAACTCGGTAAGCTGTCTCAGAAATTCACTCACCTGAAAGAAAAGAAGGAACAGATTAATTTTGACACAAAGATTAGAAAAATACCAGATCAAAAATGCAAAGGTATTATAATGACAAAAATATGTTCACATATTGAATGTAGTTTTTCGCCTTAAAGGAAGATGGCTTTTTGTTATAACTGTATAACACACCTGACCGGGATTTTGGAGATCCATGTTCGATCCTGGTCAATTCAAGTGATATTTTCACGGCGAATTTCTCGCACGGGTTCATATACACCCCGGGTGCATATGCACCCGTGCGAGTGACTTCGTACCACATCATTTGTATATACAATGTTTGGACTTTAATTTTGTCTTACGTAATATTGGTGTAAAATATATCAAATACATTAACGGTATTGCATTAGCAATTCCCCACACTTTTACCCCGTGCATTCCCTGCGCGCATCAGCTTTAGAAAACCAGGTACCAAAACGTAAGATGAAAGCTTCCTAAACGAAAAGATAACGAAGGTATTGTTTCCACTTTAACACCAGGGCCAAAATCTACAGATTGAGGATTAATCGGCAGACACAAGGTAACATCTAGGTTTAAGACGGATCAAAAATTAAACGATATTTCAAGTGTGCCTAATACAATACGAAATACGCTGTTTCCTAATCTTGAATATACTGGGGAATTAAATATTCCCTAGCAATAAATCAATAACAAATTAAGTAGTAGTAGTTATTGATAAGGAGAATGAGGAGAATAACAGTATTATGAGGGCGAATGGTGAAGTAATTGAACAAGTGGATGATTTTGTGAACTTTGGTAAGATGTTTGCGAAAGATGGACGGATGGATGAGGAGATGACGAGACGTGCTGGATGGAAAGTGGTAGGTAGCATGTGGAGCATATCAAGGAATGAGTGCCTGTCTAAGGAAGCGAAAATTGCCGGGTACAAAAGTGTACTTCTCCCCAATTTGTTGTATAGTAGTGAAACATGGGTATGTCAGGAAAGACATAAGAGTAGACTAAAGCTGCAAAAGTAGGATAGATAGGGTCAGAAATGAGTGGATAATAAATGAATGTGGGTTAGATGCTCCAGTAATGCACGTATATGAAAGGAGTGTTCTATGTTGGTTTGGCCATGTTGAGAGAATTGATGAGAGTCGAATAACGAAACAGACATATGATTGACATGAGGTCACATGCAATTATTCTCGCTTTCATATGCAACGTATTAACTATTAGCTTACGAACTACAATTGAATGCGCGTATCAAATGTTTTTACAGGTAGAGAGAGAGAGGTAGAAGTAGGCCGAGAAAGTTGCGGTTGAATGTGGTTGAGGAAATTCTTAGGAGGAGGAATGGTAGGAGTCGTAAAAACAGGAGGGCGTGTATGAAGCAGTGTATGGGGGTAAATGAGGCAAAAGAGGTTTGCAAGGATAAGTCAGTATGGAGGAAATTTTTGAAGCAGAGTTAGGTGTACACATATGTGTTTATGAGAGAAACTTTGTGACTGTGCCTACCCCGGAAGGGAACGGCGCGATTGGTATGTATGTATCCTACCGGTGAAGGTAGGTTTTGTTGAAAGTCAGAGAATCTCTTACCGGTTTTCTACACTTTCAGAGGCCTATATCGCTCTAATAGATCCTTTTTCGCCTCAGCATACGATCTACCCTTCTTCTCCCGTCCATGAAACCTATTTTCTTTCTTCCCCTTCCCCGCTTTCCCAACATCCTTCCCTCTATCACATTCTTGAGCAACCCCTCGCCCCTTATCACATCCTCCAGCTACCTACTCTACCGATCTCGATTTCATAAGAAGTTTCTTTCGCCTCGCCCACCATCTCAAGCACTTCTTTAGTCTTCCTCTCCGTTCACCGCACTTTTAACGCTTTGTCCTATGATATTTATCCGAAGGAGAATTTACCCGAAATTTAAAAAAATATACACTAAGCCTAAATCTACTCGTTACAGCAAATTTTGTACAGCATAAGAAAACAGCAATTCGATGAGCAACTTCCGCCTCAAACAGCCTATCACCCTCCAATTACACCCTACAACCATTCATCATGTCTTCCACCTCCTTCGTGTTTTTCCCAGCAGTCTATCTCCCTCATCCACTATTATTCATCATCTTCTCCCTTGTTTTCATCTAAACCCAGCTTATCCTCTCCTTCCTTTCCTAAAACCCAATCTCAAAAGCCTATAATCTATAAGCATATACTCCTCCCGTTTCTACACGGATCAAGTTTCGACACACCATCACATACGCCGTAACACACCATTTAACAGTCTTCCACAGTCTATTATTAACATCTAATCGATTCCCCGCTCGCGGATAACGCCTCTTTCGAGAGAGTTAATCTTTTTCAGAATTATGAAAGTGTCGAAAAAGGGATGGCAAGGCAATATTTTAGAAAGTAAAGTATTCAAAAACATTGAGATGGTTAGCGTTGACAAAGAAAAAAAAGACTGATAAGGAGGACAGCAAAGACTCACGGGTCCACTGGATTAAAAAGTCCTGCAACTATAGCAATGAAATCTAACAAGCGAGATATCTGTAACTTTCTTCCTGCATTTAAACCGGTAAGGCACTAGTAAGGATGTATTACAATAAGTTCCCTGCCAATCAGAGCAAATGTAAGTTGTCCTCTTTTTACAATTTGCAAACAGAGTATAAACAATACAACATAATAATATCAGACCATTAAAGGAGAGAGACTAAAAAAACAAAAGGAGAGCCAGAGGGATAAGAGCGAGGATGAATTTCGTCGCGAAAACTTCTCGTAAGGATGAAAAACTCGAAGGAAGAAGCTGGCTGAGGAAGGGATTACAGGTGTTCTGGTCGGTCGTAGAGAGACGAACATTGGGCTCGAGCGACAAAGGGATGAAAAAATATAAAATAGTTGGATTTGTACGACAACAAACTGACCTCCGAGCTTCCACAAGAGCATGAAGCGAGATGTTATAACATAAGCCAAGAAGAGCGTCGAAAATGGGAAAAAATAAACTAGAATAGCGAAATAACGAAACCTGTTTTGAAGATGCGTCTGCTTTACGCGATACATTTTATCGAACAAACTAATATACCACAGAATGTACAAGAAAATGAATGAAATTATATTAGGCCATTATTTTCCGTCCAGTTCAAACAATCATACAATTAGCGCTTTACACTACCGCACAGCATGTTCGATAAATTTTGTCATTCGTTCCCTCGAGTTTTGTATATTATGTCAGGCTGTTGGTTATTTTAAGCGAGCTATCAACGGTAAAACGTATTAACTCCATTATTAATGACGAGAAAATACTAAACCAAAAAATGGAAAACTGGGCTTAAGACATCTTCTCTTCTCCTATGGTGAATCCGCCCTCCGACAGGTTTTATCTGACTGCTTCCCCAAGCTCGTCTACCCTGTGCTGTCTCCCTCAGCTCTTCGTAACTCCTCCAATTCATGATATCAGTCAACATATTATTTCTTCGTCTTCGCCTTCCTCTCCCTCTCCTTCCCTCGACCTTTCCTTTTAATATTCTTTTCAGTAGGCAATCTATCCTAAGGACATGTCCCATCCAATTCGCCTTCCTCTTTCTCATATCATTTTTTTAAATAATTCTACCGGTGAAGGTAGATTTTGATATAAGCCAAAGAATCACCTCCCGAGTTTCTACGCCTAAATACTTCAAGTATTCCTCATTCTTATTGATATATTATTTCCTTTCCTTTATTATTAGTATTCCTTTCCTCACTTATCCTCGCCAGCTCTTCCTCGCTTTCCTTCTCCATAGCAAAATTTCAAGTTTTCTAGATATTTCTCCTCTTTCCTCCAGACCGTCCAATTGATATCTTAATTGCAATAAAAATATGCAAGAATGCATCTCCATATTCAACCTTTCTACACTATTATACGGGTAAATAAAATCAAGGGATGGCAATCAATAACTCAATAGAATAATGTAAGGGGCAGTAATAAGAGAAAATATAAAGACAACATAAGGTGCGGTTCAGAAATAAGTGAATCGGGAACAATATGAGGAAATATCTTTGATACCGTCGAGTTCTTGCAACAGCTTCCCTAGCCGTGACTGCCATGAGAATTACGCGCGTTCGGTAGAATCCTCGCGATGATGATTCCACTTGACACTCTTCTCCCACTTCTTTATTTCTTGGCTGGCGTCCCATCGCTTGATAGAGCCGAGAATGTGGGGTGAGCGTACAGAGGGGAAGAAAATAATAAGAATATAGGACAGTGTAAAGGAGGCAAGGATACAAAGAGGTTGAAAAGGCAGATTTAGACGTGAAGGCGAGAGGTGAAAGTTAGAAGCAGAAAAATTAGAGAAAATAAAACGATATTAAAAAATTCGCCGTCGTGGATATTATAGCAAGGGAGGAATACAAAATATAAAAACATTGCTAATGATCCTCTAAGTCAAAGAAAGCGAGACTGAAAATAAAAGTTGGAGGACACAAACTAGAGCAATTAGAAGATTTTGATTGCTAAGGTAGTACGCTAGAATAAAACGGACATACATAAGAGCTAGAGCGCAAGCCAAGGAGGCGATTTATAATAGAAGGGAGCTGATGACGGGGATCTTGGGTAAGAATGTGAAGAAGAGGCTGGTGAAGAGCATGATATGGAGCGTAGCGTTGTATGGGGTAGAAACGTGGACCCTGAGAAAGGGGGACGAGAATAGGCTGCAGGCACACAAGATGTGGGTGTAGAAAAGAATGGAGAAGGTCAGGTGGACGGAGAGAAATACTAACGAGGAAGTGCTTGAGATGGTGGGCGAGGAAAGGGTTCTGCTGAATAGAATCCGGGATAGGCAGGGTATATGACTGAAGGATGTAATAAAGGGTGATGGGTTGCTAAAGAGTGTGATAGAAGTAAGGATGTCGGAAAGAAAGAGAATAGGATTCATGGACGGGATGAAGAAGGGTTGATCGTACGCTGAGGCAAAAAAGGATATGCACCTGAGAATGTAGAAAACCGGGAGGAGATTCTTTGATATTCAATAAACCTACGTTAACCGGTAGTGTACCTAAAAAATTACAAATGTTTCCCAGCACCCCTTCTTCAAAATCCTTAGTCGCAACATCCCATAAGAAGGCTGTACTTGCATTAAGAAGCAGCAGACAGGAAGATTGAGAAACAAAGCTATTTTTAACTCCCACGCTAAGAAAATAATGGTTTCTAGTAGGCGGAGTGACTCTCTAAGGATGTAATCCAATTGCAAAGAACAGAGAGAGGACATGTTCCGTGGGGAGATCGTGTAAACAAGTTTTCATTCAATCCACTTACGAAGGACAAGGTTAAGTAAAATCAATGGAGGAAGACCAACCGGCGACTAGCCCATAAGGCGGGCACGCAATCTGTGAATCAGCCGGCAATTACTTCTCAACTTGCTAATGTAACAAGACATTAGGCTCTCTCTCCCACGAAAAGGTAGGGATAAAGAACACTTGTAACTGGACAACAGGAAAGCAACGTTTTGACAAGTTTCCATACTCCAGAGATGAAAGTCGCCGTAAAGCTAGAAAAACTTAATAATTGTATTCATGCGTAATGAAGTTTGAATTTATTAACTTCGCCCAGAACAAGGTGTTTTAAATCAAGGCTAACCATTTGAACCATGCGTTGAAGATGGAAAAATTACCATTTTCTTTGATTTGGAATGGTCATAAAATACATTAACGTTTTTCGTTATTCAATTGTTTCCTGCTCCTACGAGACTTAATTGAGTGTATTTTGTGTTTATTTATTGCATAGTTGGTTTTGTTTCAAGTAAGGAGCTATAATTAAAGTTCACATTCGACTAGTTCACACACACACACAAAATAAGCAGCAAGTTCACATTCGGCTAGTGTGTTTTTTAATAAGAGTATCCCACCCACATCTTTACGATGCCATGGTCGGTCCAGTTAAATCTAAAAGTGGATGAATATAAGAACTTAGTTTGTTTTACGATGAAACAGTTCAACAATGTCGAGCCTGAGACTTTATTTCACTCAAGAAGAATGTCACCTTGGAAATCGTTATTTCAAATTGAAATGAATATATTAGTTGTTAGTTCGCAGGTTTCCGCGGCGTTGATCAAATGATTTCAACATTTCTCGGGTTGCATCCGCGTCAGTTGTCATTCCGCACAACAGTTTCGCCAGCTATCCTGCTGGCGTCCTCAGGTGAAGGAACAACAAGGGCTTCCTTCACCTGAGGACACCAGCAGGATAGCTGGCGAAACTGTTGTGCTGAATGACAACTGACGCGGATGCAACCCGAGAAATGTTGAAAGCAATATACAGATTCTTAAATAATTTTTGTTATTTAGCTTAATGAACAGAAAACAAATGGTAATACCTTTTAATGGCAACGAATATGAGATGGCAATCCAGGAAACTCCTCGTACAGAGTTTCAACTTAATGCAGCAGCGAAAAATTACGAATACCAGCAAGTTTCAGTAGCCTCAGTTTTACGCGAGGTAAGAATTAAATTAATATTCATCGAAAAATTTACAATGCCTTCCTCAGTTCAATTCTTTCGATGCATAACTGCAAAAATCAATCGTTTGTCTCTTTCCACACGCCAAGGAGAATAGCTTGCAGCGGAGTTTCCGTGTTAGATAATAAAAGAATCTTAGAATCCCAAATAAAAATTACTCAGCTCACAAGTGAGGTAATTAATAAATACAAGTGGCCAAGAAGCTCTAAAAAGGAAAACTTCTATCACACTTATTCAAAGCACGTATATAGCAATACCTATAACGAACAATTGTAACTCTGATGCGCTGATGTTACACGCCGAGTTAGGTTAGAGAAGATTGACAGTTGGAGATATATGTAATAAATAATTTCTTATCAACATAGGGTTATTATGGCCCACGACACCATTTGTCAGTGACAAAAGATTTTCCTATTGATACAGCGAGAAAAGCTGACCTCATAACCACAACAAATAAAAAACCTGACATGGAATTCTTTCAGCTGAGAATTAATTTTCATTCACGGTATCAAGCACCACGGACTTACGATGCTTCACATAATAACTAAAGTGATATTTCATAGGAATAATGATATTGGATATAAAACGAAAACGGAGAGATAATTTTTTTATTTGAGCATTTAACGAATCTCAAGGTACATCATTTGAAAAATAATGAATACCTCTGGTTACTCCAGGTATGCATGCCTCAATAAAAATAATTTTTACGAAGGTGAATCATTGAAGAGAATTCGCGAAACGTACCATGCACTCAAGGCAGAAGATAACTGTTGACTAAAAACAATAGTTCCGTAAAAATTCACGGCGATAATTGTATACTCATCTTAACGATACGACGTTTCCTCGAAAGGGGAAATCGCATTACGGTCGCATGGGAAAAGATACAGGAGCCTACCGCAAGAAGAAGATTACTATAAAGTCGTAAGAAGCGAATGCCATTCCCTATAAATACCGAAGGCATCTTAATTGATCCATAACGGGGAAGCGTATGGGCGGAACTCGTACCGTTAATTACTTCCGTCTCTCCCTCTATCTCTCGTGAAAGCCGCTAGTCACGAGATACAAACTCGAATGGGAGCTGAATACTCAACAGCGACTCGATGAAAGCACACACAAACAGAAATTAAAAGAGTCACTCCCAGCGCAAAATTCAATTCCGGAGTCTGTGAGATGCATCCTCCCCGAGTCCTCCAAATGAAGACGAACCGAATCTATACGCTTGATGCTGTGTGTCCTTTCGTGTAACGGTAAATGAAGTCGTAACGTAATGAATGTATCGCTCCGGAGGTACACTCAAAGGAAATAATGAATAATCAAACTTCGCATGAAACTTCATTAAGATTCTTCGGCAAGACCTTCCCCGTTTTAGCATATCCGTTTGGCGATATAGCTCTCGCATGCATTTCGTGCCCTATTAATTCTGAAATACTCGCAGGTACGCCCAATCATACGGGAAAGGGGAGAGATGAAGGTTCAATACACTGATGAATGCGGATATAACGAAAGGGAGTTATTTTCCCAGTCCTACAAAGCGCGTTTTTCTCTCGGCTTGTCCGCTCGTTGCACTCTCATTAGTAAATACGGGTACTGAGTTCATTATATTCAGTTGATGTCTTTCAATCCTTTTGCATAAATACATTATTATCCTGCTCTGCTCAATGAAGATAGGCCGACAAACCAGGAAAAAGTATGTGAAAACATTCGTGTGGAGCGTAGTACTCTATGGATCGGAAGCATGGGCCATTGGAAAAGCTGACCAGAACAGACTAGAAGCCTTCGAAACCTGGCGCTGGAGGAGGATGCAGAAGATGAAATGGACGGACAAAGTAAGAAATGATGAAGTGTACAGAAGAGTACAAGAAGAAAGAACTATATTAAACACTATTCAGAAAAGAAGAACCAGATGGATTGGACACATTCTGACACACAATGGGTTTGTGAAGAACATAATTAAAAAGTTAAATAAAGATAAAAGTCCCCAGAGGAAGACCCAGGAATAAATTTATGGACCAAATAAAGAGGTAATTACATAGGAAGAGAAACCAGGAGGTAAGAGAACTAGCATTAGATAGGAAAGGGTGGAGGGCTGCAGTCTACCAATATTAGGATTGAACGACTAATGAGTGAATTATTATCCTGTCGTACAAGACATCATTAAGTACCCTAATAAACTACACACAGCATTTGAGAGGAATTTTGGCATATATAGAGATTCAGCTCCCCATCCCCAGCTCCTATCATGGGCCAATGAACTGCTTAAAACGTGGCGACGTCATTATCAGAACCCTAGCTTCTAAATAAGCTCGTGAGCAAGTTAAGAAATACTTCCCAACAAAAAGAAAACAAATTGGAGTGGAACATAAATGTAGTGATAATTCTCCTAAGAAAAATTCAATAGTCTCAGCCTTAACTTTGTAATGGTTATCCATTATGTTTAGGAGTTAACAGAAATTAAGTTATACGTAGATTATTCATTGGACGACCAGTTTCGTCGTCAGCTGATGATGTCGACTACTCACGTTCAAACATCACTAGAACCGGTCGTCCAATTAATATTCTACATAAAATATAAAATTTTTTGCTAATTCTAGAACATTCTCCTTAAATATTATTGAACCATATAATTATGCAATATTTGAGGTCGTAGAGCTCTTGGTGTCACACGTAAGGATGGAACCCCGAGGTTGGAAACCTAGGAGTTCTACATTCCAAGCAGTCGCCGGAGGGCCTCAAATCTAACAGCGAACAATATTTTAGGAGCAGGTATGCCTTAGCAAGGAGAAACTGAAAGAAAATGTATCACATATACACAGATGCGCACCTATGATCAAAGAGAAGCATAATTATGCGAAATATGGTGATGATATATACGAGTTGTAGAATATACGAATCATGGAAACATGTCCAAACAGGAGATTAGAATATGATACAAACAGTTTCTATTTTAGGAATTTTTTAAAATTTTTCCAAGATAAAACACTAATTCCCAAGAATCGCCAATTACGACACTTGCAAATTTTGTACACCATAAAAATATCATGGGCCAACCTGTAAGAAAAAGACCGGCGTCTTTCTATACATTGAATCAAATTCCGTCATGCTTTACGCGGGGGAGATTTAGAAGCATAAAAAACAAGGAATTGATATCGTCTTCCATGAAATCACCTAAAACTATATTTCTACGTAGAAAATGGAATAATGTCCAGTTCCAAGTGGGACCCGAATGCTTAAATGTACATCCTTTGAAAAATAATACGCTTACGAAAACTACCGGTAATTGGATTTTCCTTGAAGCATTAAATAAGAATGATAAGTTAGAAATACTGACTAATTAAATCTGAATTATGAGTATTTTAAGCGTTTTTTTAGCTTGAAAAGCACAGGTCACCTACAGATATGGAAACTGACAAACTCGGACTACTCTGCTGAACTTCAAAAGCGATAACTAGCATTTTAGTTTCCTCATTTGGTTTCACCTAACAGGGTGGCCAGGAAACTAGCAGAGTTAATCTAAACAAGAAGGATACAATGAATAAGAGCCAAAACTGGTTTTATCATCCCCGCCACACGCAAAGCAGTCGGAGCAAACATGGAAAAGTGAATTCCGGAAATGATATGCGAGCTAAATAATACCCATAACTCAAGACCTGTCCCAAGATATACATTGAACACTACCGCGGCTAGAACGAAATAGGAAAAGCCAACACAATGGGTTGCATAACTCACAAGAATTCACTCTGAAGTGTTGTTCATTACAAGTCGTATGAGAAAGCCAAGCCACAGCGCACTACATCCACCAGCAATCCACTTAGAGGGGTGAGGAAAGGAAAGGGCAACTTCTCAAGTTGATTACCCATTGAAAGAGGGAAGTCAACTTTCAAAACATATTAATTACACCCGAATGAACCAACCGTTTCCGACAAAACGTCAAAATCAACTTTATCCACCCAGTCGACCAAAGATTGATGAGTGAAGCGCAGGAAAACTTGACGCGAAATAGTGGAGGGACCTGTAAGCAATATGGAACCTCATTTCACAAATAAAAGCAGATAAGAGTATCTCGAGGAACAAAAAAAAACCTCAAAAGTTAAATGTCTTAAAAACGTTGGCTATTTTTAGTTTTAAATAACGAAAGCAATAATTTTCCCATTGCCTCAAGAAGTATACAATACTTGCGCTAACGATACATTACAATGTCACCACTGCCTATGATCACCCTTTTCAATTATAAATTAATACAGCATTCATTAATAGTTACAAATCAACAGATAAACTGTAATTAGACTAATCATTTCAATCACACTTTTTGATTAATACGACACTTTTAAATAGTTAAAAATCGGCAAATAGGCAATTATAAGACTAATCCTCTTTTACATATTTTGAGACCAAATCCATCCGTTATCGTAGTTTAGTCAAATTAAAATTTAGGAACAATGCAAATTTAATCAAAAGACCATTCATAACTTTATGACTAAATAATACAAATTACCTTTAGAGGGATAAAATAGTTTCGAGACAAGACAAAAAAGGTGAAACAGTGAATGCCACCAAGGGGCGCAGAATACAGAGTTTTCATGCAGTAGAATTATTAATTCTCTTAGATGAACAGCACTTATTTATTTGCTCACCTCTCCTTCAAACTAACCATTACAACGTTTCTTCACAATCAAGTCTCGAAAGCCTTGAGCCGACACTCACTCAGCAGAACCCAGCTTTCTAAATAAAGCAAAGACTGGTTCCATGCCGGAGGTGCCAACTCCTTTATTTTTCACGTCGCCAAATAATTACATACAAAATAAGTCGGGTGTTGAGGACAATGACTTGGATAGACATGAATTCGAACAAGTTCGAAGGAAATTAAAAGCTCATGCATACAGGGACCGATCGATTGATAATGAGGAACTCTTTCTGATGAAACACGTTGATAGTTCTTTAGATTTTTTAAGGGAATGGACGGACCTGGAAGTTTACATGATATTTCATTACCCTTTATTTTTAACTAGCCCAGAGGCACAGAGTCAACTTTCAGACGTAACTAGACGGAAGCAGACGAGATCTTTCGCTTGATATCATCGGCGTGCTGGCACACGCGCATCTTGGGATGCCCTGAACTGAAAGTTTTGCCCAAGCAGACCCAAGGAGGAGCGAAGAAAGAACTCTACTTCCCCGCTGCTGCACATTTCTCGGCCGGGGTCGCCGACGCGACGGGGTCGTGGGAAAGGACCTGAGTCAAATTTTAATTGCAGACGCGTGTGAAATCCTCGTTTCCTGCCAAGGAGAAGTTATTCTTTCATTTTAATTTCACGCCTGCCAACCATTAGCTGAAAAACAGGAGCTACAGAAAAAATTCACTTTGTTCAGACAACCAAAGATGGAGAGTAAACGATTAATTACACTCCTATGTCCATACATTTCTTTTTTCCCTAAGTAAAGAGTTTCATTTCAACAGAAATTCCTCCTCACCTTTACCTAGTAGTAATTGATAACACCAACTATGTTTCAATCCACAGATTTACTTTTATTGGTACTACTAGTTTCGACGCTTCTGCGTCATCACCAACAAAAGTAAATCTGTGGATTGAAACATAGTTGGTGTTATTATTTATTAAAAATGGACTTCAACAAGGTTAAGCCTGAAACGATTGAAATTTACGTAGTAGCTCTACATTTTACCAGACCAAAAAGAGGCCACCGACCACAGATGTCATTTATACCATTAAGGAAAGTGAGTGGATGGGTGAGAGAATATTCTTAGGGGATTCGAACATTTATGAGTTTTTGGTTGGCAGTCCAGCGGATGAGAGAAACAAGCCCCATCATTTTAACGGGAAGACATTCTAAAATAATTCACATGACATTGAAGCACCCAATGACAACCACGGGGGAAACTTCAATCAAGGTGAGGTTGAAGTGACATCCACGTGAGACAAGATGTTCGCAAGTTAAGATGGTTGGACCGCGAATCGTGAGTCGTTGAGCGCACATTTTGATAACTTTTCAAGTAAGTAGAAAAAAATTATTGGACCACACTCCTGTTAAGTACTTCCATTCACATGATGAAAAAACTGTACAAATTGTAATATAAATAATGCAAGGATTATATTGAAAAACTTCTGTCTAAATGAATGCAATGTTATAAGTAGGGTTAACGACGCGGAATACGACACTTAAGCGAAAATCGTACAAAAATACGTAATATTTTTTATTCGGCATGACACCTTGATCCTTCATAGGAACTAATATTATAATATGAAAGGTATGTTTTCGCGTTAAGGAGAATATCTGTACATACGTCATCAATTTACGCCGAAACACAAGAAAAGTACCACAAGGCTACGTGTTTAAATAGTATTAATTAGCCATGAAGTCAAATCGGTAACATACAATTTTTCTCGCTTTTATATGCAACGTATTACTATTGACTGCGCGTATGAAAAGGTTCACCCAGGTTCACCCACCTGTACATAAACGAACATCGCTCCAAACGCTTATATCATCCAACTGAATAAACAGCAACATATACGCATAAACCTGCGAGCCGCCACAGAAGCGTGTGGGAAGGAGGTTGCGTTAGCGGGGAAGGAGGAAAATTGAATAGGTTTTATAGACGGAATGTTGAAGGGTTGGACGAACACAGATGATGCTAGAAATACCAAAGAATGATAGGGCCCGACATATGAATAATCCAGTGAATATTTTCTCACTTCAATTTAAAGCTGCATTTACAGGATTTTAGCGTTTAGGAGAAAATCTGTACATACGTCATCGAATTATGTTATTATTTTCTAGCATGTCTCCCTTAAATATCCTAGTTGCATGTCAATAGTGCATGTTTGGTGATCTTCACCCCCTGCCACACACCCTCGTGGTGGCTCGCAGGGTATTACGTAGATGTAGATTATGTCGAAACGTATGACAAGTGCCACAAGGCCATGCATTTCAATATCATTCAATTGCTTAGAAACCTAATCAGTAACATGATATTTATACACCTGTTACCTACACATATTACGAATGAGTAGTTTCTAGCAAATCTGTTTATAAACGAATATCGTTCCCACCACCTTAAACCATCCATCGCAGAGTAAACAGCAACATCTACGTACAAACCTGCGTGCCGCTACAGGAGAGATTTCTTACGATTAAAAGCCAATAAACAATCACATTGAATCGTATATGCTGCGAGAATTAAAGCATTGTTATGAGTAGGGTTTAAGGCACGGAATTCAAAATTAAACCGAAAATCGTACAGGAATTCATATTCTTTATTTGGAATGACCCCTTAATCTTTAATAGGAACCATTATAATGATATGAAAGGTATGTTTTCGTGTTTAGGAGAAAATCTGTACATATGCCATCAAATGATTTCGAAACATATGAAAAGTTCCTTAAGTCTACGTGTTAAACTAGCACTTATCTGCCAAGAAACCACTTAGTTAACACTAAGTTTTTTCCACTTTTATACATACATATTACCAATAAGTACACAAATGAAAAGTTTCACACATATCTGTATGCAAACGAAAATCGCTCCAGCCAACTTCAGAGATAAATGAGAGAGAGAGCACTACTACGGGTATTAAAAAATGGGCCACAGATGAGTCATCAAGAGCGAACGCCGAGGAACACAGCGAAAAACAGCTGAAGCGAGCTTGTCTTTGCTAGACGAGGAGAGCTATGCTTCGCTCGCGAAGAACCTGCACCCTCCCGCGTGCTTCAGATACGCGCGTTTATTAATAGAGTGCCACAGGTGTCTTGCGGTAAGCCTCCCATTCCCCTTCCTGCCCTCCCCCCCATTCTGACACCACTACTATATTCCGTCACCATTCCAATCTACACGGAGAGCCCGCGCTCTTGAGCTGATGAGACTTATCCAGCAAGTACCCAGTTGGACGCGTCGCGACGCCCAGTTTTCCTCACAGCCAACCCATACGTAACGGATGTCACTTTTATACTGTGTAAGACGTCTATTTTCATTTTTAAAACTTGTACAACCATTTAATGACCATAAATAGATTGAAAAGGATTGTATTAGTAGGCCTGGCAATTTTAGTGGTCATACTTGTATTTATTTAAGTACAGTCAATAATAATGATGAGTAACGGATGTTAGACCATTTGAACATGCCATGGTGAGCACAGAAAAAACAACAAAAACTCTTTTCCCCAAAGATATCTAATGAAAAAAGTACAAACTATTTCTGCTACGAGTAACATAAGTATTGTTTTTAGTCAAAGGTAAGAATTGACATAAAAAGAAGTTTTTATGAATATCTTGACTGTATTTCGTAACGGATGTAATACAGATTTTGCAACAAATTATACAAAATTAGCATAATTTGCTTAGAATACATTATTAAATCACCTACGATATGTTTGACTTTTGTACTAAAAAGTATTCCATTACATTGATTTCACGGAACAATCAAAAATTATAGTTAAAAATTTATTTCTGTTTTCCAGTTCTTCATTATTTATTCTGCCAAATGAGTCATTTTACGGGCAGTATTTACAAAGTAGGTAGAATTACAAATAAATAAAATCATAGCCATTTCATTTATAGTAATTTTTCATATATATAATGAGAGTTACGCTATTAAACTATCTTCACACGATATCTTAATCGACTTATAACGTTTCCTAATGTTTCATCTTGTTATCTAAAGTCCTCTTTTATACGAATTAGCGACTGAGCCTACTGCACCGCAAGAGGGATAGTACAAGTTAGACAAAAAGAAATCAATTTAGATGTATCAGAATGAGCCTGTGCTATGGGTGATTTCGAGAGTAAAATTACTTCCATTTACTTTACTTTACATTACTTTAGATAACAATAGAAGTCGAGAAAAGGAATTTGCTGTTTTCCACGGTGATTTAAAAATAATCAACCATTCATTAACGACGAAAATAAAGACGATGCATTAATTTTTGCGTGATTCGTCAACTTTCAAGTAGAGCTAATTGCGATTGATGCGGTGCATCTGCTTCAGTGGCGTAGGAGCTTCAGAGTCAATGGCCACAATGCAGGGGATAAAAACTTCTAGGAATGCCCTCACAAATATCGCATGGATTCCTCCAAAGTTAGTTCATGCTGCCCCGTGGCTCAAGATTTTTCCATTCCGAGATTGCAATTTCAGTTAAATTATTCCAGGTTTCGAGACCATACTTCAAGATTCCCACGCAAAACTAATCGCTCAAAGTTTATTAGACGAAAACTTACCCGGCAAATAAAATAACGCAAGTTTATGCATCGAAAATTGATCGAAACTGTTCAGGGAGGAGACGATGAACATTTCAGGAATATTTCACGCAAAAATATCAGTAACTGAGAATCCACGACTACAAGCAGTTGAGTCACACAAAATACCCCACATATTTATTCAAGTCAAGAAAGTATTCCCTTAACCACAAGAAATGAAATCGATTTATAGAATACAATCACTGTCTCAAAAAAAGTAGCCAAATCACCAGCTCATGAAACTCAAGCTCCAAAAATCCAGTAGAAGTCAGTAAAACAAAGAATCTAACACAATTTTAATGAAAAAGATTTCGAAAACATGGGCTGGATCGATTTGGTATAGAATACTGTTACCCAATGTGCTGAATATTCAATTTTACTTTCTGCATTTAGAAACGTGGACTTTGATTTCCAGAGATGAATGAAAAAAATATGTGAAATGGCCAGAGAATTAGAATTTACCGAGCTGAGAATCGAATAAGTTTTCTAACAACTTAGGGATTATAACATAGGTTAATAATCTTAACTGAATCATTTATTGGTGATAATTCCAGTGATGCATAGAGAATAACGCACCTCAGTAAAATGAAATACCTCAAGGTAGTTTAGTAGCTAGAACACACTGGGCAGTCTTTCCGAGGGCTCCGGTTGAAATTCCGGAAGAGAAGCAGATTTCTCAGCGGAATCCTGTTCCAACAAGGCGCTCTGTAAATAACACTACGGTAGTACTCTGCCCTTCGTGTGGGACATTTAACCGTGGACCATTTTATCGACCTTTGTTAAGAGAGTACTAATTCTGACGCCAGATTTCTCCACGTCCTTCTTTCCATTCCTAAATAGTATCCTTTTTAAGATGTAACCACATCCTCAATGATGCAAAATACCAACTTTCCAGTGACCCCCGTCGCCAACAAACAAACTGCCACAGTAATATGCCTATTTAGACGAAAAAATGACGGAGACAAGCGAATACAAACACAATTAATCATCAAAAGCCATCGAATTAATATCAGCGTAGTTCTGAAGTGTAGGCTTTCGCAGCTGTTGATTGGTAGAGGTGATGTTATCGAGATGGGCCGCGTCTAGAGTATTTAGGCGCAATGTTTCACCCGCGTTGCAGCGAGCGTCTTCAGGGGCTAATTTACTGTTGCCGAGGAATTCGCCGTATATTCTCTCCTCTCCTGGAAAAGCCTCCTAGCTGGACAATTAGACACAGCGAACTCCGTCGTGACCTTCTGTGACCTTCGACTTCGCATGAGACTAAAAATTCCTGGACCATAAATGCTTCTCCATCGAAAAGATGCTCGTTACAACATGGGTGAAACGTTGCGGAAAAAATCCTCGAGACGAGCCTATCTCGAAAACTTCACCACAGCCAACAACAGTCTTTGTGAGGAATTGACCGACATTTTTAAGAACTTGGGTTCAAAAAATTCCCGATAAAACACATCAGAAGACGAGCCGTGAGACCGTGTTGAGATCCCTCCCGTCTCCTCAGTGCCTCCATGGCGAGCAAGGCATCACAAATCAACAAGGTACTCTTTGACCAAAGGGGAAAACGCTTTCAGGATACCTGGAAATGTGAAGGGTCATTACGTGCTCGGCTCTCGTTGCACGTAATGACTGCGAGGATTTATTTATGAAGGCCTATTTCCCGGACGAAACGAAGAAATAAAACGCCCTCACATCCTTTCGTGGACATTAAAGAGGAAATGCGTCTCGTGTCAGCGGTATGAAGACGTCGTGAAACCTGAGCCATTACCCTGTTCACCGGTGAAACGGATGAATTCATCTCGCTTCAATCTCATAAGGGAGGAATGATGGTCAAACAAGGAGGGGGGGGCACTGATTAAAATCAAGATAGGAAAGATCAAAGACTAAAGAAAAACCGATCAGGAAAAAGAAATCACACAACTTTTACGTTTGTACTACGCACCACAGTGTAAGCCGTGCACCGTAAATTGTCACTACGATAATAGTGAAGAAATGTTTTCCGCACTTTGCGTTTGTAATAGAAGCGGATGAGTTTGGAATGAGACATTAACGAGAAAAACTGATATCTTATTTCATTCAGAACATACTATCATATCATCATTTTTAACACATCATAATTAAAGATGTAACCACATCACTAATGATGCAAAATACCAGACTTTCCGGTCACCCCTGTCGCCAAAAAACGAACTACCGACAGATTTATGCTTATGGAGATAAAAAAACACGGAGATAAGCGATTTCACACATAATAAGCGAATACACATAATAATTATCGATTTCAAAACATTATATTGTATACGTTACTTAGTATTATGGTATGAAATTGGGCGCCCAGCAAAACAGAAAATATATTTAACACGCATCCTTAAGGTTCAATTTTTACGCCGATTCAAGGGTAAGTCGTCGCATGGTTAGCATTTGAATACGCCATTGCGTGAAATTTTCTGAAGGTTCATGCAAATTATTGGATGTTTTATAGTTTAAATATAAAAATTTAAACCATTTTCATTTTCCTGGGAGGTTTAGTCCCTTCCTTTCCCCAAGTATTTGGTATTTTTTTCTTCCTCCCACAAATTTTAACGCATAACACAAATATTATAAGTATAATTACGCGGAATTTAGATAAAGCTTTGAATTAGATATGAGACTTCCCCTCTGATCGTAATAAAATAAGTTATTGGGGGCAGCAGCTCTGATAACGCTAAGGTGACATCAACTGTACCTCAGGGAAGAGTGTTTGGCCCAGTCGTATGTCACGATAACAGCAATAATTTTAAAATCGGAGGAAATTAGAGGTTTGAGTAATAAAAGTATTGACAAAAGTCGTGATATTTTCCAATCAGTGAAATTAAATCACACAACAACTTGTAACAAAAGACAACGAAGGTTTTAACATAATAACATAGCTGATTTAGATTATTTCCTGTTGCTGCCAGAGTATTGTTCTTGCAAGAACAACAAAAAGTATTTGCCTTATCTCTCATAGATTCACGAATCCTGCAGCTTCGATATTAAGGAGATTTCCATCAATTTTCATCAAAATCATGAGACAAAAGAGAGAGAACATTGACAAAATCAAGGCAAGTAATTATAGAAAATGGACGAGCAGTGAGGGCATACGATGGAACGCAGAATGATGACATTACTGAGGCCCAAGGCGAGCCACTTCAGCTCCTCGCAAATGGAGTTCATGCATAGAAATTGGTTCAAGGGCAAATTAGACACATTCATTTTTACCACTCAGTGTATTTAGGGCAATTTGAGAGCAAACAAGGACGTGAATCACGTAACGGTACTTCATCCGTGCGCTAAGAGCCGCGGCCTCTGTTTGCGTGTCGTCGGAGGCGTTTAGTTTTCCGTTCTCAAACGACAGCTTAGAAGGATTTGAAAAAGTAGGAGAATACTCGGTATACCCTAGAATAAGGGACAGGAAATGGTGACTTGTATTATATGAAAATATAACCGTACATATCACGAAAAGAATTACAAATTCCGGTTTCGGAAAATACTAAAAGAATACATTAACTTTAAGTCGTAATAGTTAAATCAATATCCATACTTAAAGAATGCAATTTCGTACTTTTCCACAGAATTTTATTTTGTGTGGTACAACTCGTTTCACCGACTTGCAGCATTATCAGGTAGAAGAAAGTCGGTGAAACGCGTTGATCCACACGAAATTCTGTGGAAAAGTACGAAATTGTATTCTTTCAGTATGGATACTATTAACTTCCACGAAGTGAAGGCTGAAACTGTAGAGCAAAATCAATGTAGTCACCAACTTATAAACTTACTTCTCATGATAAAGCGGAGAATAAAACAGCTTGATATGTGTCATCATAAAATTAGCTTGCTTTCCTATTTGTCCATTGGACTCTATTCATTCTCCTGCAAACCCCATCGCTCAAACATTTGCAGCCTATTCTTTTACCTCAACTTCCACGTTTCTGAACCACACGTACAATGATGCACACTATGTTATGTATAATTTCTGCCAGTCTTCTATCAACAGTCTTACATGAGGATCAGACATTAATTCTCTCCTATTAGTGACCACATCCTTTACTAACACCATTCTCCTAATTTTTCCTCGTTTACTACAACGTCCATTTCGACGTCAACATTCTCTCTAAGAAGTTGAAAGTGTCCTGACAAAATTAGGAAAGGAAGCTGAAAAATATCAGACTGTGCAAACCTGAAAAATCCACCGCGGCCAAGTACGGTATTTAACCATGTACGGTATATAACCTTAACCATGCCATTATCTGACAAAGCTATTTGTCGCAAAAGGAGAAGACATAGCTAAGTGTCGCGTGTACAGGTTCTGGAAAAGTGACACGGAAAGCGACCGAAATTCGGCTTGGAAACAAGACCATAAATCATGACAACGCATACTCTCTCAACCATTCCTCGAAACAAGTGATGAGAAGCATCCGAGAGACCAGAAAAAAGTGAGAATCAGCTGACCAATCGAACGACACCTGACCTGAGATCAAATGTATATGGCCCAGATACATTCCACGACATGCCCTGATGACGATGGATGACCTGTACATCAAAACGTCCGCAGAGATGGAGAGTTTGACCCGGTAGGGAAACCCGAACGATCTTCAATAGCGCCAGATGCTTTACATCGAGGCAACGCGACGCGACTCTCAACACGCGAGCTGGGGAATGCGACCACCTCTGTGGCACGCGAGCGAGCCGAAAACAAGTGCTAGGGCGGGCCCGCGAGCGCGACAGACTATAGACTGACGGCGGGAGGTAGCTGACCTAGGGGAGGAAATGACCGCGAATGCCGAAGGTCGAATAAAAAATAATAACCCGAAATCCCTGTTTCCCCTCCCACTGCACCTCATATCCATTCAGTGGGGTACGCTCCACCCCTTCCCTCCCACTCTCACCTCTCTCCCCCTTCCCCCTACTCCCGAAAACACACCAGGGAGAGGGGGGAGGTAAGAGGTTTCGGTCGGAGGGGAGCGGCTGTTGTGACGTGGTCAGAGATATAGGGATGTGTTTTTCAGAGACGGGCGACTCTACACACACTCTCTCTCTCTCAGTGACATCCTGTGGCAATACAAATGACACGAAATTGATAAGCGAGACAAGACCCGAGTTCGTAACCGGAGAGACACAGGAAAAAAATGCACAAAATAACAATATCCTAAGCCCGACCCAAGCACAATACAACCGACTTCAATCCGCAGAAGCCAGATTTGGAAAAGGGACTATTTTAATCTCGGAAAGAGGACATTATAAATCATCCGTTTTAAAATATCACGATAGCCTCTAAAGGGCCTGATGACCCGCATACTCTTTAGGCGGGGACGTAAAAAGGAGATTAGCAAAAAAATTGGAATAAAACGGAGCGCATCGTTTCAGTAAGGTTTAAAGGCATTATAATTTGCGGCTAAAGAGTGAGACAGCAGACATTTGAGACGCGATCACGAAGTAAGCATCCATAAAAGAGTCAGGACGGCGGGGATAACAAACGAAGAAACGTTGGTGGCAGAAGATGGCATGAGAAGTGGATGAATACAACATCGAGGGATGAAAGGAAAACAGAAGACGATTATTCATGCTATGAAAGAAACGAAGAGTGATCTTTGACGGATCGATGGGTGGAAAAAACAAAGCTGACACTGGCAAAACTGACAATAAAACGGATTCACAAAGTGCACATGACATTAAAAAACCATAGGTCGCCCATATTTGTAAACTACCAAGCTAAACTTATACATTTTTATCACGAAAAGCCCTCACGAAAATAAATAAAATACGAAAAAATAGACACCGAACCTTCATCATCGAGTAGATAAGAATTTATATGAAATCCTTAATTTTTAAATCGTTTTTTTCTTTCAAAACTTGAATTATCTTCTAAAAACTGTATTGATATTGTTTGGTGATACAATATTTCTCGCAGGATGATACTCCATAATTCTCCGATAAAAAAGAACAGGACCGTGAGGAGCAAAAGGCATTTCTTAGCGCGCACTATGCGTGGATACAACTCATAGTATGTAATTTGCACACTCAATAACGAAAGCAAGGGGACATTGATTCTATGTCTGCATTTACATTCCAAGTGCATATATTTTATTTACCCAGAAAGCCACCATGGGGGAATGCAGTCGGGGTTCATCAAAAAGGGACAAGGAAAAATATATTGGGAGAGGGAAAGGAAGTAATAGTAAGGACCTCATCAGGAACAGACCGCAGAACAGACAGGTTGAAAATGTTTTTCCCCCGCGATGGATAAGAGACCATAATGGCAGCCAAAGAAACTTTCAAGTAGGTTATTCGACGGGTAGTCTAGCTGACTAGTTGATGCTCCTTAATGCTAGTTTTTTAACATGCCTAGTAGAACTAGCATCTTCACCTGATCCCTGCATCACTCCTGTACCGCGTTCACGCAGTTACATACATTCAACAGTTTATGTAGCATTGGCAGCATACCTATAGTGTGGTTCATGTTGATGAAAGTTACATGTATATCATAGTACATGTTGGTAATAACTCACCCCCTGCCTAACACCCTTGAGGTGGCTCGCAGTGTAATATGTATTTCTAGTAAAAAGTATCGAGCACTAAGTTGCTTCTCATCCAGACCCCAACCAAGGAAATGATATATATATATATATATATATATATATATATATATATATATATATATATATATATATATATATATATATATATATATATATATATATATATATATATATATAAGATTTCAAATAATAAGATAAAATTGTAATCCTAATGCGGAGTGTTTAGAACAATAACTTCACTTTTCTACCCATAGGGTCCTCAGCAGTCAACTCTATTGATTCAGTCCTCCGCCGAATATCACATTAATCTGCAGTTCCCCTTCGTCGTCCTACAGCTCTCATATCCTTCCCCGTTTTCAACCAGCCTTAAATTCCTCCCAGACTCTTGACTAGCATTCTCCTTTTGATCATTCTCTTCAACATCAAGTCACTTGTTAGCACGTTCTCCTAACAACTTTCTTCGGCTAACATTAAAGGCGCCATTTGTTTTACTCTACCTTCATACACACATTCACATCTCATATACCTCTAGTATACTCAAATTATTAATGGCCACGTTTCTGAGCTGCTGTAACTAAGGTGGATCTGTTCTCCAGTGGTACTGTAACTAGACTGGAAGTGTTCTCAAGGCAATACTTAAATTGAAACGGACAGGGAGGTTTGCCACGTTACACAGTAATATTGAAGTGCAATTATTGAAACAGTACACTTTCAGCACTGTACTACAGCAGAGTTTCAGTACAGTTCATGCACTGTAATGCAGCAAATTTTCAGTATAGCCCTCTCCGCAATTCAGTCGCTACAGTACACTTCCAGTGCAAATCATTCTTAACAATTCAACGACAGAGTACTCTCGAGCACAGTTAAGAGGACTGGAACAGCATTAACTGCAGAGTTTGGTAGATTTAAAGCCTATGTACAGTTAACCTACATTTGATATTTTTTGCTCTAGGTTGTAACACACATTTTACAAACAGGTAAATAATGCAATTCTAACTTCAGACTGAGAATACAAGGTAAACTCACTACGATTAAAATATTTATGAACTAGAGATCACCGGAGCAGAGATCAGCTTTCCACGAGCAAAATCCTTGAGAAAAGCATGAATCACGAATGAAGGTTTTAAAAACAGACGCATATTCGAAGCCGTAAATTTTTTGAATCCATTCGGCGGATAAAGCTTTCTTTTCACAGAATGGACCGCTCAGAGCGTGAATGGCAGGAAGGCGGAAATAATTCCGGAGTGACCACGATCCAGCTCAGAGCGCTCGAGGAAGCAATGAGACTCATCCGAGTTCGGAAAAAAACGGAAGCAAAGCCCACTTTTCACAAGGCGACCAAGGTCAGCTACGCATGTGACATGACTCAGACCTGATTCTCTCAATCACAAAGGCGAGGGATCAAGCCGATACCCACCCATCCTCATCTGGATCCGCTGAGCTTCGAAATGACCTTTACCGTAATTCCACGTCGTTTCAAATTACGTAGTTTATACATCCGTCGTTTCGATTTATGTCTGATTCAATATCACGTCAATACTAATAAAAAAAATACTATTTTATAATTCTGCGACAAAGATGTTTCAATACTAATAAAAAAATACTATTTTATAATTCGGTGACAAAGGTGTTAACTGGATTTTTTGTTAAATTTTGAAATTGTTTCAGCATTTAAAACATGCAGTCATTGGGTTTAAAACGATTTTATTCCTGAAAAATTTTCCCCCTATTCACTGTGCCTCTCCCCCTATAATTTAACATTTAACGCTGTTGCATTTACGCTTTCCTGCGGTAGTGACCTCGCTTTGTTAACCAACCTAATCCTCTCCCCTCCTCCCAACGATCCTTCTTCTCCCCTTCAACCTTCCCTCCCCACTCACACCCTCCTAGTACATAAATAAACCCATCTAATATTTACTTGAGGTAGTTTGAGCGAAATATCATTTTACTTAGAAATCAATGAACTTGGTCTCATTTTAAATAAAAATATCTCACCCTTCTAATGGCAACAAAAATTCAACCCCTTACCACATTACTTTCGGAGATATTTGCCAAAAACTACCAGCCCTTTTACATGGGAAATGGTAAGTTTATGCACTCCGCAGAGACATTATTTACAAAATGAGGAATTTCTAACACTCAGACATCTCAAAAAACTGTGTAGTTTTTATGTTTTCTCGACTACTTTTGAAAATCAATCATATTGTCACCGCAGTAAATCCTTCGGGATCACAATAAACCTTCCGTTTTGATGGAGTTTCAAACGCACCGCGCGAAAAAAACGAGTCAAGTTAAAGACTTATTTAGATATTTTCATTTAATAACTTATAATTTCTGTCATATAAAGCTAATTATTGCACCATGAATAATGCAATATTTATTTGATGTGTCCCACAGCTGGTGAATTTAAAACGTATAGTTCGAATATGGTCTCTGTCATGACTAGGGAACTATCGTGCTCGGACTACCACCACACGACCTCTCTAGATGATGTTGTAATATCGAACCTGGTTAGGTATTTTAATTAAAAGTGTGGAAAATTACTTAGTCATTTTTCTTGTACAATATCTATCCTACCTCAAGTAGCCATTCAAATTTGTTTTTGAATGAAGGAAAAATGAATTTCAAATTTCGAGCCCAGATAAAAAATGGAATTATTGCGGTTAAAAATATCTCGAGGTCAATTTTAAGTCACTTCGATTCACGCCGCACTTCTTCACCACGCATTTCTGACTTATATTGAGAACTTATTGTATCTCCCACACATATAGGCGTCGCGAAACTTGATGCCACTCGCTTGTGAAGAGCACGACGTAGCCGAGAGGAAAGCATACAAGAGATCCACGACACAAAGCATGCAAGAGAACTGTAAGTGACAGAGTCTTCCTTCAGAGGTTCCTTCAGAGGTTCCTTCTTACGTCCATCGGTACCTTTGCCCACTCACTAACCCTTATTTCACCCTCAGTGACCTTAAAATCTCTGCTGGTGTGTGCCACCAAGTATATGCCACCACCTATACCTCCAAGAGATATTTTAGTTATTTTTGAGACAATGGATAAAATGTATCACGTTTTACCAACCTTAAATAACACTCACCTCCCAAAAGTCCAGAGATTAGATAAATGGGCAATTTTATCCGCATAATAATTTTCCGAGAGGAACGCCATCACGCCTATGTTGTAAATGCTATATTATTCTAACAGAGAAATTAATAGTAAAAAGTCGATGTACGACTGAAGTCAACTGCGATATTCCAATCCCTAGCTGGAATACTGAATATAAAGTCCTCTCTAAGAGGCATAGCAACAGGAATTGGGATTCCACTGAAAATCTCCACCATCACCGGCATTCGAGCCCTGACTCCTATGACCTTAAGACGGGAAACCAAAACAAGAACTCTAAACACCATAGCACCCTGATCCCTAGGTATTACCCCGAGGGTAATCGTACCAGCACTAATTTACGGCGAGTAAGGTACTCTTCCAAAAAGTTCCAATATATTTAGCAAACGATATCTAATCAATCAACAGCAATTATATTCACAGAAAGCCTCGAATTATGCGCGAAAGTAAGTCGGGATTACGAGCGAAAGCAAATAAAATATGAGCCCACGACAGGCATGTTCACATCAGACGAAACTGGACGTGAGGGAGTTTAAATCGTTCAAGGCAAAGTTGTGGCGTCGGCCAATGCCATTTTTCGATTACCCAAGGAGGTGCTTGAGCGAAGGACATGGCCACTTCAACGCTCCGGAATGTATTAAGTGGGGGAAAAAAGAAATAAAATACCGCAGGGAGTATCCGCACCAAAATAGTCTGACTTCTTTACGAGGGAGCGTGACAAGCGAAAGATTTTCAAGCTCAGCCCAGTTCATCAGCGACCGCTATGGGCCACAACTTTCCGTTCAAATCTATCAACGCTCAGAATTGTTCATCTATCCTTTGAAGAGCGTAATCATTCCTTGCATGAATACGAATTTAATTTTTGTAATATTACTAAACCATTTTTATTTGATTTAATTTTTGTAACATCACTAAATCATGTATTTTTTTTAAAGAGCAGCGGATAACCTCTTTCATAATCAAGGAAGGGTGAATATTGTCTTCTGGGATGTCATACTGCAATCACTTTTTGTTCAAAATTTTTGCGTAATGAACAGAACAAAATCAATGTAAATTAGTTTGTCCTGGGTACGCAAATTTTCGTCTGAGACTTCCGATAAGAGTTGTGAAATAATAAATGCATAAGAAATATTAGCAGCTAATGGTATAATCTGGAGACATTCCGAGGTACCATTTAAGAATGATTAGTCAAAAGATTAGCCTGGAGAGCAGATGCTATTCTTCTAGTAATTTCCGTACGGACAAAATCGCACGAATATCCAAAAGGGAAACTAAAATTTGTTTTGAAGATCATGCACTGGACCACGAATGAAAGGAGCTCGGACGGTGTACGGACAAAGAAGAAAGACAAGAAACGGGATGAAAAACTCAAGGGGTTCAGAAAAAATAAATCAAGAGAGCATTTAGAGACTATGGAGGGCTGAAGACCGCGACAGAATGTAGAATATAGTACAGTATATAATATAGTATATGTATATGAGGAGAAAATGTACGAATAAACATGAACTTCGGAGAGAGCACAGGGAATGGGAATTGATGAAGGGCTTCAAAGAGAATCGATGAGAGACCAATGGAGAACTGGGGGGAGTGAGGAAATATCTTTCGGGAAGATATGACCCAAAGATCAATTCTACGTAGTTCGAATCACGATAAATATAAATGCATCGAAAACTGTGAGATTAGTTAAAGCATGAAGTGATAACCTTGCAAGGGTGTAAATGTTTATACGAAACGAAGCCACTCACGGAGAGGGAGGAGAAATATTGACTAAAATTATAACGACGTTCGCAGAACGCTTTCTCAAAAAACATGACAGCTGTGTTAAAATACAATTAAAACGGAAGGAATTGAGTATTAACATTCTTCATTTTTTTAATTCATAATTAATATTAACATCATTAACATTAAAATACCTTTGCGTAATGGGTACGATACGCTTTGGGTAATGATACCTTTGCGGTAATTGTGCCTAAACTTTTTAATAAAATACCAGAAGAGTTAAGAACATTAAGTACAAAAAGAGAAGTAAAAATAAGGATAAAGGATTGGTTGGAAAATTAATAACTATGTCTCTTTGTAACGTTAAAACACATATTTGAAATATCCGATCACCATAACGATGGCACCTGCTGACAAGCCTTTGGCTTAGCAGGACCAAGATTTGAAAATAAAACTATTAAAAAATTTAAAAAAAACCACATTGTAACTTTTTTTACATGTATTTTTTTTCTGTTATTATTGCCAACATTGTCAATTGTTATTATTATTATTTGTCGCAAGTAGCAAATTTATTATTTTTTTTGTACTTTTTTTGTACTTTTAATAAAAAAAATTACATTGACCTTAGTCGTCGAAGCACCCTAATCACCCTAGTATTAACATTCGGTAACAAACTGTGAATACGTTTGAAAGCTTGATTTGAGACCAGAAAGACGGATACGAGAACGTGCAAGATCACAAATGCCTTCAAAAACTAATTCCATCCAGAGTAAGCGCTCTGGATCCTTCACATCCAAGTCACCAAAAGCATAGCTATTGAACTACTAAGTTTGGACAATCGAGCTCGCTACAAAATTCGTAAAATCTCTTATTGTTTCTCAACTCCAAGGCACTGCAGCTTATCTAGCAAGAGAAGAAGTTCCTATTATCCGTAGGATTCATACGATGAGAAATACCAAAGTGAAATACACAGTTTCCAAGCAATGACGGTTCAAGCTAGGAGTGGAAGTTGCCTGACAGAAAAATCTACCTGAATGCTACACAAACTTGATTTGTGAGCCATTCATAACCATTTCGGTATTCATCGTTTAGGGTAAACCAATCACCATAAAGGGCTCGGATGTCGTCAGTTCCCTGAAATCCTTAAGGAATTCAACATACCTTCCACCTCTACTGATGGGAATAGACTCTAGCTTCATATTCCCTGAAAATCCTGACAACGAGGATAATCATTATACATGTGGCTAGCCTGTTGTTTCAGAGTTTTATTTGAGAGGACAATGGCGAAACGAATTCCTGCCCTTGGAACCATCACGACCAATTACACACATTCATAACCACCCGTATTCTGTGACGGGTTTCCTTACGTGGGCTCGCATGACGAAAGGAGACCTGGCAACACAGAAGTGAACCTTTTAAGCACTGACTCCAGAAAACC
Organism: Ceriagrion tenellum; assembly: GCA_963169105.1. NCBI lineage: Eukaryota > Metazoa > Arthropoda > Insecta > Odonata > Coenagrionidae > Ceriagrion > Ceriagrion tenellum. Next base: position 34,183,229 of record OY720637.1, read on the forward strand.
AAAGGGATAATGAATTGAAATTCTCTTCCATCTGATTCCATTTGGAACCGGGTACAGCGTAAATTTAAACAAAAATAGTGCTAAGTGCGCGGGCTGAATTTGCGCCATTCTCGGCATCTTTATTTAAGGCTCAGCTGTAATGGTACCTAATCATGAGTGTGTCAGAATGACTCTTCCCTAAAGAAACCCTCAATATTCATTGCAATGGTTCTTAGAACATTGGTACCTCAGCTATTTTTTCAAGGACCTAACATATAGAGCATTGTCCATTGAAAATACGATGAGCCCAGTATTGAAGCCTGAAGACCTGAGAAGAACAGGAAGGACTTGAAGATAAACTTGGTGGTTTCCCGCGTGACTTAATGGAATTTGTTATATATTTTTAATAAAAGAGTTATGCTTTGCTTTTCCACAATGATTTTAATGTCTTACGAACATTGACGGCTTCAACGGTTCACCCTCATCCTCATGGCGTGATCCGTCGAAACTATGGTAGTAAGGTATTAAAATAATCGTGGAAAAACAAAGTATAGCCACTTCATTAAAAAAAAAGACCTGTAGATGGTCGAAATTCAGGTAGAATCAAAATAATATCGTGTGGAATCTCAAGGTTAGAGATTTATACTCTAACATGATTCAGTTCCATGAAGTTACACCATATACTACCAACTATACGAAGAAGCTTTTTAAATAATCGCACGATAAGGTACGGAAAGAAAACTAACATGAGATAAGGAAAGGGGAGAACTACTGCAAATTTGACATCGGCTACGGAGAACAAAGGAAGAGGAACACTAAATATTTCTTGAGCACCGTTTTCTATCAATAAATTTGGCGCTGTATGTATACGTTAATGGGTTAACCTATGTACAAAAAAAATTTCACGGGCATGGACAATATCTACATCTATATACTACCCTGCGAGCCGACGCATTGGCGTGTGGCAGTGGGGAGTTACGACACCAGCCGTGTAGAGGTGTAAAAAAAGATGTTTTCCGAGGAAAAGTGTATTATGGGAGTGTTTTAAGTGGAGATTTGGTTTTATTATAGTCATCTATTGTGCATGGAGAGGAAGAATTTTTGCACCTATCGGTTTGGCATGTATCTATCATATTTAAAGCATCTTTCGAACCTAAAGATATAGTGATGCATCAAAATTGTATTCTCTCTGTCGCACTGAAACAAACCTGTTGTGAATCTCTCAAGCAAACTAAGTCTAACGCGCAGCCTCCCGAGTCTCTAGTGGTTCCCAACTTAATCCCTCTACAATGAATCCCTCAACTTAATCCTCCGAGGAAATTTGTGACCATAGGGTAAATAAAGCTGATTTTTCCTAAAATGAGAGTCATAGAGGGAAGGATTCTGTGCAAGCGGGGAAGGGGAAGAAAGAGAATAGGTTTCATTGACGGGATGAAGAAGGGTAGATCGCATGTAGAGGCGAAAAAGGGTATACTGGAGGGGGATGGGCCCCTGAATGTGTAGAGGACCGGGAGGAGATCCCCTGACATTCAGCAAAACCTACCTCAACCGGTAGAATACTTTTTAAAAATTTAAAAAAAAATGCTTAACAATTAAGGAAACTCTACAACTTAAAAGCAGCTGATTTTGAAGGGTTCAAATTTCATCAGATAAATTCCTTTCCCGTCCTTAATGATTCAATAACTATTTTAGCTACGGAGGGTGCTTGGAAATATTTTTTTCGAATGCATATTTAAGAATAAAAATTATATACCAAATAAAATAAAGTATGAGAGCAGCGAAGCAAGATGGTACGACGCGGATGTGAGAAAATCCGGACCTACAGAATAACCTTTGTGTTGCTCAAGAATGCGATAGAGGGGAAAATGTTGGGCAAGGGGGGACGGGAAAGAAGTAGAATAGGGTACCTCTTATGACGAGGCGAAATATGAAATACTTGTGGTAGATAGGACCCTGAAAATCGGAAAGGTATCTCTGACTTTCAACAAAACCTACCTTTCACCGGTAGAACACATAAAAATGAGAATAGGAGGTAAAGCCGGATTCTCTCATAAGGACGAAATCAGGCAGTGAATAAGTTAACGGATAAAAATGAGAACCTGTTCGTTGTTATCACATCATAAGCGAAAAGAACCGAAAGCGAACTTCCATTTCTACTGCGATCCAACAAGGTCATTAGCAATGCAGGACTTTACCGCCTTGAATATTCCGAACACTCACCGCCGCCAGCCGTCATTGATTATCACCAGAGAGGGAAAAAAGAAGTGGGAATGAATAACGAACGTAAATCACATTCCAAGACTCGAGAGGTAATTCTGATTCGCAAGTATCGATCAAAGGTCGATGAAACAACGACTTTCAAAAACGAAAATCCGAAGGCGTTGAGTGAAGGGTAGATGCAAAAAATAGTCTCATCAAGCCAGGGAAGAACATGACGATGATGGAACAACCCAATCGATTCTTCGCGATTGTAACTCTCATTTGACGAGAATTATTTGCAAATGCCCTTTAAATTGGAGGCTTCCGATGTATCGGCTGCTTTGAAGCGAAGATTAAGCCGGCGTCACACGGGATGCTTTCCCGGACGGACCACTCTCCTAGGCACCCTTCATAGTATCTTGGGATATGCCGTGCGTTGACAGCAAGGAAACGCGACGTTTTACATATATTTTAGAGCGGTGGGATTGGTTTTTTTAACTGGAGAAGCAAGGTCCAATCAGGTATCTCTATTCTTGTCTAGTCAATTGAGAATTCCAAAACCCAAAATGGTCTTTATAGTTAGATACGGAAAATATTGGTGTTGGTTTCCACGTGGCAGATGTTTGTTTCATGGTTACTCAGTAAACAGACTAGTGGGTGATATTACTTTTGTACTGTTGATGAAGTATTTTAAAAAAATTAACAAGACATCAACTGATAAGTTTTTGCTTAAATCAGCAAAACTAAACATGGCACAGTCGGTTAGAGGTCCAGAACCCACGTATGACCTTTCAGGGTCGGAATGGAAAAGATTTAAAAAGGAATTTTTCATATTTCTTACGGCAGCAGAAAAAGATGGAGCATATGAGAAAGTAAAAACTGCCCTATTTTTAAACCACATTCGAAGAGAGGCATTGAAGGCTTATGACATTCAGAGTGAAAACAAGACACATAAACTGAATGACATATTGAAATTCTAGAAAGATTTCTGTGTGGAAGCTACAAATGAGACATTTGAACGTTATTATTTTTATAAAATAGTTCAAAAAGAAGGACAAATATTCAAGGACTTTTTACTGACATTAAAATTGCAGACTGATCGCTGCAATGCCAAAGAAAAAAGTTGCATGGTACGTGATGCAACCGTTTTAGGTGTATGTGACGAAAAACTAAGGGAGGAACTTTTAAGAAGAGGCAAGAAATTATGATTATGTGCAAGAGATTGGTTAATTAAATAGAAAAATGAAAAAAGGGAGATGTTAGATATAGAAGTTGGAGTTGATACCAATAGTTATATTGGTGTTAGTTGCCATGTGGCAGATGTTTGTTTTATGGTTACTCAGTAAACAGACTAGTTGGTGATATTGCTTTTGTACTGTTGATGAAGTATTAAAAGACATTAACAAGACTTCAACTGATAAGTTTTTGCTTAAATCAGCAAAACTAAACATTTATAACAAAGCTTCATCATAGACAGCGACTTTTGCTGCAAGGTAGGGGCTTATTCGATCACAAGGAAAAAAATCGCCGTTCCAAAAATTACTGAAAAAAGACTGTTTCCAATTGAACAGTACTCGATCCATTTAAAAAAATCAGCGAACGATGTCGTCATGTAGTATGGGCGGTGTGGTAATCACTGAATCATAAATTTCGTTCTCCCTTGAAAATTTAGCTTTCGTAGAATTTTCTCTAAAGTAATAATCGAGGGAGATGTCTTAGGCCTTACTGGGTGGGCTACCATTCACGTCGCGCTGCTTTCCTGCCCACCCACGCAGTCCGACTGAATTTCATTCATACCTCCAGCACTTCTATGCGAAAATTTTACACATTTTTCTTGGAAATTTCCCTTTAACTAGTCGAAAATTATGTACTCCCTTTTAGTACTGTAGAATAAGTAAAAGTATAACTAATGCGTTCCTCCAGTTGTGCTGAAGATCAAGAGGGGGGACTGAAAAACAGTTAAAAGGCGACAGTCACGTTTATCTGTTTCATTGGCGGCACAAGAGAGCGGTCATTGCCAAACGGGAAAGTATCGTCGGTTGCATTTCACGAAGAGTGCATCACAGACATAGGTGCCAGAGGATCAGGCTGAACGCAAGGAATAGCGCAGGAAACAATGCGTCCCACATGATGTTGGCTCCAGGCAGAACATCAAGGTGATAACAGAACACAAGTTCCATTAGCGGCAAAAGAGGGAAAACATCAAGGAAATCGACCATTACTACAAACGGTCGCAATTGAAGACTCGGCACTGCAAAGTACCTCATTTGCGAAATTGAATTCGGGTGATTGATCGAAGAAAAATGAATCTCGATTCCAGCGCCTCTAAAATAGATTTACAAGAGAAGTATTAGCGATGGCAAGAACAGATCACCTGTCCACCCTATCCCCGCAAGTATTCATGCATCCTGAGTGAAAAACAGCTAATGACTTTCCGGTTGAGGATGAAGACCTTACACTACGAATGAAGCCCTAGACAAAAAATCGTCGTGTAAATGACTTCGCTGCAAAAATTACTACAAAAGCGCTGAATTAATCATTCTCCACAAGTCGAAATCAGTGAACTTGGTTACGTATTTCGTTCTGCGTAAAATGAGTTAAAGCACTCATTTCGCCCCATTCACTCAGTGCGTTTCCGGGAGTGACAGATATTCGATTTCAAATTTTGACTAATGCAGCCTATGTTATCGATTATTACTATACTCTCAAAGGTATTTTACCAGTTACATAGTAGATACATGAATCAACGATTGGTAAAAAAACTTGGATTGATTGGACAATTGCTACTTCGCATATTTATTCAAGACGTCGCCTGGCGTTTCACCTTGAGAAGGCACCTTCAGGAGCATGGAAATCCAGAAGATACCTCATTAAGGCGAAAGAGGGCGAAGTCTAAAACAAAAGAGTGGAAAATCACTAAGTGCTGTCATGCGAAGTGGCATTGATAGAATATTTGAAGGGTCTGAAAATTTCATTAAACTCAAGAACACTTTTCGACGCGTCCTTAATAAAAATATCTATATTTCGGCATTATGAAGGTACAAAAGGTGGAATTTTGACCGAAATTGGTGCAAATAATTATCTCCAGCAGAAAGATACGGCCTCAATTCCCCACCATATGAGCATTTTATCGCATAAACCACATTAGTTAAGACACATCATCTCTCTAAAATAAAATTAAACGCTTATAACTGGGTAAACGGCCGAAGTACAGAGGAGTCACGGCAAATAAGTTCACCCGTGAACGGATCACTGGCTCAGTTTAAAATCATTAACTTGACAAAGTTTATCACAAAGGTATTACTAATTTCTAGGCCAAAGGTGCTCCACCTTCAATGCCACGGGTCTTAATTTTCGGAGGGTTAAACTCACAAGTGTTAAGCGTAAATGTGACATCTTTATTTTTATGAATTACTTGCCATGAATTATGATACTCCCAACAGCTCGTTGCTGAAGAGGATAATAAAGAGAAAATGGTTTTTCATCACTGTTATAAAATGGAATCTTTTCAACGACAACGCACTCCAAGCTATCACAAACTTGCATTACAAAACGTAAGGTGACCTCGACCTCGAGCAATGTCTAGATATTCTTAGAAATAAGTTGATGAGATCTACTTTTTCTTCTGATAAACGATTACGTGGCAAAGTTCAACGCCATACGAAGTGGGCTGAACGTGGATTCGATAGCAAAGATATTATTTCTCTGAAAAGATATTTTAGTTCGGCAAAATTAAAGGAAATAACGCACTATCTAAATTAACCAGACGGTCCAATAATCGCTTTCACGAGATACTACCCTTCCAGCCCGGGTGCAACATCCGTTCACGGAGACCCAAACGGGGGGTTCGCCCACGAAAACGATATATCGGGTTCATTACCTCCTTGATCTTATCCCTCTTCTCTGGATCCGCCAACCCTGGGAGGAGCGTTGGCACGAATCCTATGCCGGGAGGCGTGGCTTTAGACGTCTCGACGGAAGGTGAGCCGCCTTCGGATCTCGGGACGGTGGGAGCCGGCGCGGAGGTGGCCGTCGGAAACGGAAGGCTCCGGAACAGGAGGGTGATGCTGAGCGACACGAGGACGAGGGAGGCCAGGAGTGCGGTGATGGAGCGCAGAGCCATGTCGGCGACCGATGGGGCGAAAGCCGGGAACGGAAACGAGAGCGCGGGAGGAAGGCTTCCCGACGGTCAAGGGAATTGTAGTGGCTGTTGGAGATAGGTTGTCAAGCAAGATCAACAACATCCAGAGACGCACAGAAATGGAAGGTAACTACAGAAACGACTGCGGCACTGGCTGGTTGTAAGAACCTCAGTCCAACAGCAAGGTCAACAGCAACTGAGGTCAGCCACAGCGACAATAATCACTGAGCAAGAGTCCAAGATGAATTTGTCGAAGAGATTCAGATCGCTTGGGACAGGATATTGGTACGTAGAGAAAGCTGAACAATATGAGCATCCAACATAAGGACTTCCTAGAACTTGTTACAATGCGGCCACAACACTTCTAAGAAAGTACCATTGAATAAAAATGGGAGTAAACTAGCGTTGCGTTTTAGGCGTGATTCGGTAGGTACAACACGAGCTAAAATATCACGCTCCACAAATACAAATCTTCAGATACAACGGTATGTTCCGGCAGAGAAGTTTCCCAATAACAGCACCACAAAGAATAACTTCGCGAGGAGAACAGAAGGCAGCTATGGATGCAGGGGTGAAGATGATGCCACAGCGTTGGCTACAGAGGTGAACTATATCAGGAACGCCGAGAGGTACGGGTACAGTTCAGCTATGAGATGATCTCAGGAACTACACGATGAAAACTTCGCACCGAAAACAAACAGAAGGCAGCCAAGGATACAGGAAGATGATACAGAGCTCCGGCGACTAAGCCAAATGACACCACCACAACTCGGCGAAGGACTGAGTGATGAAAGATGACAGCAGCCGACAAACGCAGATGACAGCAGCGAGATGCTTCTGTGGGAATAACACTAAGGTTTACGCAACACACAACGCACAGCAGTTGAGGATGCGTGAATGGCTGACGATGCTCCGGCGGCAGGGAAGCGACGGAAGGCCGGCGTCCTCACAAGACCGGCGGATGACGGTGGCTGAACCGGCCGGGGAAAAGAGACACACGTGCTCCGCAATCGTCCTCGTCACCGACGTGAGTTCTTTCCCGGGACGCCGCGCGGGGGAACACGCGAGGAAAAGTGAGCCTCGGCGGACCGCTTAGGAAGGAGTGATATGCGAAGCTTCCGGAGGGGGGAGGCGGATGGGAAGAAGGTTGCGTAGTGGGGGGGGGGAGACGGGGTGAGGAAGAAAGGAGAATAACAGATCTCTCCTTTGCCCGTGAGGAGAAGGAGGAGTTGTCGCGGGCAAGCGGTCGCTGCAGATCCGCGCGGTAGACTGGCGATGGATCGGGGGGGGACACACACACTAAGCCTGGCGGGAAAGCCGAGTGGTGTGTTTGCGATCGGGCCCGTGCCAGAGGGAATGGTCGTGCTCCCTCAACCCGCCGCGCATGGTGGCGGTGCGGCTAAAAAAAATTAACCTTTTTTCTTTTATTTTTTTGCATGCATCACGGAGAGGAGGATAAGGATAGGAGAGGCGGAGGGGAAGAAACTGGACGTGAGGTGGGAGGATGGAGGGAAGAGTTTAAAAGCGAGGGGGGGGGAGTGAACAAACAAGAGGGGGAGGAGGAATGGGAGGTTGAGGCGGGGGGGACGGAGGAGGGGTAGTTGGTGGGGGGAGGGGACCGGGAGCTGTACGTGGGAGGATGTGAAGTTGGAGAAGACTTTGAGGACAAGTGTTGCCAACCGCCCCGAATACCCGCGGCGGCATGGGATTGTTCCTTTTTTTATGTACACCCCTATTTTCGGACACAGCGAATAGCATGGACTTGTGTCGTCGCGCCCGTCTCCCGCCGGTATTACCGCTCGTTCGTCTTCGCGGGGAAAACAAATCGGTATTCCGGCAGCCGCGCAATCGGGAAAAACAAGCAATGAACGCCCACTCGCTCCTTTCTGCCGCACTCGAGGGTACTAATTCTAGCCGAATATAAAAGGTCAGCGTGGTCAAAAAGTAAAAATCCCAATTTATCTGCTTTCCATACTTCAGATTAATAAGTTTAATCAATGAAATTTAATACTTGTACAAAACCCACTCTCCTAGCAGTCTTTCAAGAGCGATTAAGCAGCAATATATACTATGAACCAATGCATCATAAAATACTTTTGATGATAATCATTTTATATTGCTTTAACTATCCATAACGCCCAACCGCATACAAGAGTTTATCTTGGTCAAAAAGAATACATACATACAAATCACGTCGTTCCCTTCCGGGGTAGGTACAGTCACAAAGTTTCACTCATAAATATATATTTGTACACCTAACTCTACTTCAATAATTTCCTCCGTACTGACCTATCCTTGCAAACCTCTTTTGCCTCATTTACTCCCATACACTGCTTCATACACGTCCTCCTGTTTGTAAGACTCCTAATATTCCTCCTAAGAATTTCCTCAATCACATTCAACCACAACTTTCTCGGCCTACCTTTACCTCTCGCACCATTCATTTCACTCTTATATATCTGTTTCGTTATTCGACTCTCATCCATTCTCTCAACATGGCCTAACCAACGAAGCACACTCTTTTCATGACCATTACTGGAACATCTAACCCACATTCATTTATTACCCACTCATTGGTGACCCTATCCATCCTACTTTTGCCGAAAATACTCCTCAGATAACTCATACCCACGGTGTTTAGTCTACTGTTATGTCTACCCTGACATACCCATGTTTCACTACCATTCAACAATGTGGGGAGAAGTACACTTGGTCAAAAAGTATAAAGCTCAAATTATCTGTTTTCCATACTACAGACTAATACCAATCAATGGAACTTTATACTTCCATAAAATTAAACCCAATCTCCCGGTTGTCTTACAAGAGCGATTGAACAGTAATTTATACTATGATCCAAAGCATAATGAAATAAATTTGATGTTGATCACTTTATATTGCTTAAACTAACCGTAACGCTCACTGCTTCTTTATACGTAAGTCAATGAACAAAACACTCCTGCGCAAAATCCAGGCATAAAATTCTATTAACGCATTTTAATGCAATAAATATTGCGTACGCAATCAGGAATATAACCTAGTCCATTCTTAGAAAGTTGCCGAAGTAGTAAGGGAAATAACTAAACATTCTACAACTTTGATATAGATGTGAACATTAGATTGAAACTCCGATAATAGTAAGCAGAAATATTCGAGATCTGCTCCTCATTATTACTTGATACCTTAGGTCACCCTAAGAATTTTCCTTTCACGCAATACATACAAGAGCTGCCAAAGAAAACAATACGAAGTCGAACAAATTACAGCTGTTTTCTTTCGATATGATTTGAATTCAATGAGCTGGGCACGTACCTCATTGTTACTTCATCAAAACTTGTTGAAAAGCTGATTATTCCAGCTTCACTTTTTACAGAAACAACCCATAAAATCTAAATAAACAGTGAATCATTTCGCAATAAACCCTAAATTCTAATAGACTCATAGTACAGGTATTGAAAACCTCTCGCAACAAGGACTGGATTCAGTCTTTTAAGCCCTAAGATAGGAGCAGCTACACGCGGCGGCTACAAATGTGATACGTGGAATCAAGGGCCAATATGCATAGTTAATGAATCAATGAATATACATGATGATGAACATTATATCTGTCACGTAACCGCAAGAATACAACTTACAAAAATGTATAACAAATAACTAGTGCTCCTATATTTAAAACAACGCACAATTAGCATTAACCTTACTTCGGTGGGCTACATTATCGGGACGATCGAGCTCCAATACGATAAAACAAGGCATTCGACCCACAGTCTTTCTAAAAGAAAGACTATAGAATTTATAACAGAAAGGTTTAAAATGTCGTTTTTACCACGACATACAAGATACCATAATGGCTGCAGTAATACTTTGAAGTAGGTTGGTTGACAGGCAGTGTAGCTGATTAATTTATGTGCTCCCTAATGCATGTTTCTAAATCAACCAAGTAGTGCTAGCACCATATTTTTCATGTTCCCTGCATGACTCTTGTGTCACGTTTAAACAGCTACATTATAGATTATTTTAGTAGTTTCTGTAGCATTTGTAGCATACCGATAGCGTGGTGCTTGTTGGTGAAAGTAAATATCTTCACTGTAGTTCATGTTGGTGATAAGTCACCCCCTGCCAAACACCACTGCGGTAGCTTGCATGGTAATAAGCAGATGTAGATGAATATAACAATATTCTCATGAAAACATTGTATTGTATAATACACAAGCAGTAATTCAAATATTTGCTAATAAAAAGCCTACTCTAGAAAATACATTTCCAAAAAAAATATTCTCAATTGAAGCATTAATTGACAGAATGAGGATGAAGACGCAAGCCCTTCCCGAATCCTGCCCTCCCAAACAAAAAGGGCAACCTGCCCTCAAATACTGTTGCTTTTTGCTATTTCACGGTAAAAAGTTGGCAGTTCCGGTAGGAGGGACCACGTGGCTAGAAGTCGAATGAGCCCTGAAGACGAAGGGTTTCCCATTGAATGGGACAGGGAGGTAGTGGAGCGTGGGATGAGACGTAGTAAAAACATGGGACACGGGGAGGGCTGGGACGGATTTCCATTCTTAAATCAATAAAGAGAGCGAGGGTAGTTGTTTTTCTCACGAAAGGTTTACTAAAGGGACGAGGGATTGCTGCAAAGAAATGAGATCCCTTCACAGAAAGGTACGCTACAAAGGCTAAATGTACACCCATGGAAACTTGACAGAACAGAAAATGGTCATCCAATGGCACTACAATTCCATTTAGTCTTCTAGGTGGACTTATTACGGCGATATTTACTTTATTTATTTGTTCCTCGTAGGAGCACATACACATAAAGGTAAATATCATGAAATTTCAACAGGAGGGACAGGTTCCCCTTAGGATAGCATCATGTTTGGGGTTAACTGGCTAGTCTTCATCTAACAAAATTACATCAATATAGAGAGCAACAATAATCAGTCACCTTGCCGCAAATTAAAAATCACTTTACAAAAATTATTAGTGGATACAAAAATATAAACAAAAAGAAGATTAAAATAGAAAAAAAACATTGATAATGCCGGAACACACAACGGAATCTGATTAGGATCACTACTTATACAGATATAGTTATAGTTTTAAAAGATTATGGCATATAAATAAATTAATATGAACCTTTTTGCAGGAAAAGAATCTAAACTGAATTAATTACGAACAAGCATAACGTGCACAATACGTACAAAATAAAAAAACGCAAGAATCATCACCCTATCCGCACAAAAGACCTTTTCTCATTCCTTTTAAACAAATAAACAAATATCTGCAATGATCTGATGGTATACGCGAGCAAGAAAACGTATTCAAACGGACAGAAGGTATATTTATAATAAAAAATAGACGAAAATGATCAGATGAATCTCCGAACGAAAATAAACGTTCAACTACTGATTTCAATATATACGTTGAGGTTAAGCGGACTTCACTAGCCCTCGTATAAAAAAACGAACGCCGAGTATAAATAGCTTATGATTAGATGGCATTCCTATCCACTAAAAACTGATTATAAAATAAAAAGTTACCGAATGGGTGTTTACATTTCATGGGTCTGAAACGGTACGGATAGCTTTATTATGAATATTTGCAGTAAAATAGCGCACTTTTGGTGGAATCGCATAGAGAGTTACAGTAGTTAAAGAGTTGAGTAACTAGAAACGGCCTAAAGAACAATAGTATAGAAAACCGGATTCCACATCATACTTTGTATCCTCTTAAGTTTTAGAATTGCAAATTATTCTGCAACGAAGATGTTCACCAGAAAATTGTTTCTGAAAAAATATGAGAGCTCGAGCGTTACGAGGATTCCACAGAAAGTTAAGTCTTAGTGTGGCATTGACAAAGACTGTCTGCCTCCAAGACTTACCTCTGTCTTCGCACAATGCCTGCCAAGACAAGTCAATGGGTTTCTGGGACATCCACTCTTCACCGCTGGCAAGCATCCAGAGCACATACATTTAAAATGTGGACTGTCCTCGTAGGACCATGTCATGTTACAGAATATGAATTTTTTCAGCCATTTACTTTAATTAATTTTTCTTTACGACGAGTAAAATTTGGGAGCCAGCCGATTTCTTCCAGACATCAAAAGCAAGAGACGCTACGCTAGCGGCCCACACAGTCAAAAGTCCCATTTCCTCAAATATCCAGCGAAGAAGGGCAAAATTTATATTCATTTCATAGTTCGAATAAGCGTTAGACAGACACCAAGCATCAAAAACAGTATAAACGAGTATTTTAAAATAACATCATTTGTCATTGATAAAACTATTTAGAATATGAATGAATATATTAACAGGAGACGAATACATGGTGAAATAAAATACAGAATTGAAACACTGGATAAACATTGAGATCCCAAACCTTGAACCTGCATTTCTATAAGAACTTCTGACGCTAAGGCCAAATTGGTCCCCAAATTAAAGAAGGCCGACACAAGGAGGTTTTATGTAATCAAAGTATCCCAAGATAATGGATAAGGTATCTTTACTGTCATTTAAAGCCATCAACCTCTCAAAAACTAGGAATAACAGTAATGAAACAAAGCAACAGATTCAATTTTTTGAAATTAAAACGAAATAGCGTTATGTTTTTCCGCCAATTGCGGAAAAATTGTGACTCATCCTTAGCAATTCATGAAAAATTGAGGCAGCATTTAGTGAAAACATTTCGAATGCCAATTACCTGTAAAATCGCATCCATCAAAAATTCGGTCCTCGAATTCAACGGGGTAATGCGAAATGCGGGGCATTCTTGGAAAATTCCGTTTTTCATTCCCTGGTATTTTCTGTAGAAATTTTTTTCTCATTTCCTGGTATGGCAACATACATAAGTTGTAACCATAGGTTCCGCTGATTTCGTCCCATGAAGTACAGCCATCGATGAAGTGTGTCCGAGTTCTCATTCTAAGAATAAACTTTCCAAGGCTTCCTCGAGGGAATATAAGCAAGGTTATTGCGAGAATTCCACGAGGGAAATTTTCAGAATAAGGAAGTAAGCACAATTATACCTTAAAATGCTTAATTGGCAGCTGTAATGGCAGTTGTATTGGTCACACCTCACATGTTCGGAATAATGTGTGTCCTCGGATCTCAATAACAGGTATTCTTCCCCTTTGATTCCCACACGGCGGAACGGTCGACCGATTCCGACGAGTGTGTTTGCTTCATGCCGTCCATCTGGTAGGAAAGCAATCCGTGGGAATGTACGATCGATAAAAGTTTTCGGAAGCAATCAGCGGCCGGTATGTCCCACAGGGAATAAACCTGTTCAACAGTTAGATAGTTCGAGGAGGCATCGGTACCGTTACTCGCCCGATACAGCTCGCGTACTCGCGGGCAACAATGCAAATGAATATCTTTGAAGTGGCGAGAAATCCCATTACACTCACGCTATCAAAATCATTAAATTTTAAACGATTTTTTTATTCGTGAGAGTTGGAATTCCATACTCGAACAGCCAAGAAACGCGCTCAAATGCCGAAAGGGACCTTTCAGCGGATTCGAGATGAAACTATGCTCCCGCCAGAAATATTCAATAAAAAACCGCAACTATAGACCTACATAATTGAAGTACTGGAACCAAACAGTGCAACACCAATAATTATAAATAGAGGTGATGTACTGGTTACGTCTACATCTATGAAGCCACCCCTAGGGGGTGTGGCACGGGATGATTCCACACTAGGCATAAAGCACTCATCCCAGCTCAAATCAGAACCGCACACTTTTCCCCGGTCGCTAGGCGCAGGCCAAAAGCAGTCTGGACAACAATGCGCGGTCAATCAAGAAACTATGAGACTGCTACTTAGACTAGCATGCTACCACGCAACACTAGTTGTGATACAACAAATGGATAGTATTATTTATGTGAATGATAAGTAGTCCTACAAGGTGCTACACCTAAACCATGCAGAACGCTAAATCATGCCGTAAAAAGTAAGATAAGATGCCCATAAGACTACATCCATTAATTTTGTACAGCATCAGGAACCTTACATCCCCACTCTCTGCTCGATTCTCTGCCTACCTTCATCTAACCTACATTTTCTTTCTACTCCTCATCGGCTTGCCCTCTATCTTCGACTACCGTCTTCAGTATCCTTAACCACCTTAAAGCCCTGCTCTATCCGCCTATGCGTCAAAGAGCAAGGGAGCATTATGCACAGAAAAATGGACAAACTACATTAGGCGAATGAAACAGATAAACAACTGCCGACAATACGGCGATGAAAACGTTAAATTTTCCCTTAAAATAAGCTAAATTTGTCTCGATATCAAATGCATGTTAAGTTTTTGAACAATATTATTCGGGTGAACACTAAGATTTAAAAAAGTTGCGCGAAGATATGCCACCGTACTGCAATGTATTTCAGCGTTAAAATTCATATTTTAAAACCATTGCATCTAATTTAAATTAACAACGATCTAGCAATATTTTAACAACATTAGATATAAGAAGTCTTACTTTGTAATATTCTAGCGGAAGGTACCCGTTGAAGTTCAACGGGTACGAATAACGTTGAACTTATTTTACAAGAAAACCACAAAGCCTAAAGAATACTGTCAAAGAAAGCAACTTTGAGAATAGACATCGAAGAGTATACTTGTTGGAAATAAGCCTTGAATTTATCGATTACCCCCCAAAGCAATCTACCATGGGGCCCTAGGAACTTTGGGCCCCTCTTAAACAGATTTTCTTTCCACGTGCAATCATGGGTCAGCAGGAAAACGTGATATTTAAATGCTAGAGACGTGAATATCCTTTGAAAACCAAATCCCTGGTTGTCAAGGAAATATGCTATTATTGATTTCAGAGAAAAATGTGAGATTTTTCAGCTAAAAACATCATTTTTATACAAATTCGAAGCGTAAAAGAAAATCGATTGAAAGAATTAGAAACATCATCTATTCAGGCATCCGATAAAAAAATCCTCAGCTCTATATCTTGAGTGAAAGTACTTTTTAAAAATAAAAAAACGAAACCACTGCACCGAATACAATGCTTAGCATGGACCACCAGGGGGGCCTTTGGGGGTCCGGATGGCTTATTAATATGGCCTTTGTTACAAACAGATATAATTTCTATATACATGCCAAATTTCAGCTCAATCGGTGCGGTAGTTTCTGCGTGATGGAGAAACAGACAGACACCACGATACTATTATTAAGGATTAGTCGAATCCAAATGCCGATTCTCAATTCCACCGATTCTCAGGATTAGAATCGGTATCGAGAATCGATCACCTAAAGTCGATTCCGATTCCATCGATTCCAGACAGATAAATATTAAAATCAATTTTCATTCATCACATCATATTTGTCTCAGTAATTTTGGGTGTAGGCTATCGATTGGTACTTTTCATCTACCTCAATAAGCTGAGGATATATTTGCTATTTGTTTATAAATATACTTTTTGAGCGACTTAATTGTCTTTGCTATTTTATTTCAGCCAATACTTGAATTTAAATAATAATAGTCGTACGCTACTGGTATGTCAATATCCCACCAGTTATTAGGAATAAGAATCGATTAAATCGGAATTGAGAATCGGGAATCGAGAATCGGGAATCGATTTGAAAGAATTGGAAATCGAAAAGAAGTGGAATCGACTCATCCCTAATTATTATATATAAGTAAGATGTCGAAATCAAGATAGATTATCGGACATGACAACACTAAATATTCGTACTAAAACCCAGCCACCACCGCTTGGATCACAATCGATTCAAAATGAAACGAAAACCGCCAGAAACAAGTCTTGCTCTCTCGTCTCGCGAGCGTCGGAAGCGACCTTTTCTATCTCGCCAATTCACACCACGCGCATCGGAATAACACGACTCCATTGGATAATGGTCCCGGGGCGTCCACGAGACGGCCGACGTTGGGCAATCACGCGAAGAGAGAACACGTAATGCTCCCGTGATTCACCGCGGGCCGCCTTCCAACCTTTGAGCGGTGGCGACTCCCGTCCCGACGGTCGGCCCTCATCCTATCCCCCCCCCCTCCCACTCAGCGCACGCCAATCGGAACGCAAAAGAGCACTCCGTGGCCGTGTTCAATCGGCAAAACCGTTCGGACGGACACAAACGCTTTTCGTTTCATCACGGGTCGGCCGTGCGCCGATGCGGAGCGCACGACCACTTGACCGTGACGAGGAGGGGGGAGTGGTGGTGGGAGCGATCGGAACTTCGAGAGTGCACAAAAAGGTAGGAGAACGATGGAGCGTCTAATTGGAAAACACTCTGCCGGCTCTGTCTACACAACAAAAAAGCAACATCAATGACCAATAGTCGAGATAGGTAAGAGTTGATACGATATAATAATAATTATTATTATTATGTATTCTACCGGTAAAGGTAGGTTTTATTGAATGTAAGAGAATCTCCCCCCGGTCTTTTACACATTCAGGGGCCTATCTCTCTCTAATATATCCTTTTTTGCCTCTGCATAAGATCTAGCCTTCTTCATCCCGTTCGTGAAACCTATTCTCTTTCTTACCCTACCCCGCTTGCCTAACATCCTTCCCTCTATCACACTCTTCAGCAACCCATCACCCTTTATTACATCCGTCAGCCATATATCCTGCCCATCCCGGATGTCATTCAAAAGTTTCCTTTCCTCGCCCACCATCTCAAGCACTTCCTCATTAGTCTTCCTTTAGTCTTTAGACATTAGTCTTCCTTTCCGTCCACCAAACCTATTCCATCCTTCTCCACACCCACATCTCAAATGCCTGCAACCTATTCTCGTCCTCCTTTCTCAGGGTCCACGTTTCTGCCCCATACAAGCTCTTCACCAGCCTCTTAACATCCTTACCCAGTGCCCCCGTCATCAGCTCCATTCTATTACTAAACACCTCCTTAACTAGCGCTATTCTCTTCCGTATGTCTTTGCTACTCTGCCGGTTTTCCTTTAACGTGCTACCTAAGTAATTAAATTGTTCCAATTGCTCGAGGTTGTTTCCTCCAACTTTAATCACAATCCTCGCTTGCTTTGTCCTAGAAAATCTCATTACTTTTGTTTTCTTATTATTTATCTTCATTCCGAATATTCCGCACTGCGTTTCTAAAGCAGCTACCAATGCTTGCAGTCCCTTCGAAGATCCACTAACCAATGGCTGATCGTCCACGAATCTAACCGATTTTATTAGATATGTCATTCAAAAGTTTCCTTTCCTCGCCCACCATCCCAAGCATCTCCTCGTTAGTCTTCCTTTCACTTTGACCTCTCACTTTGATTCCAACCTCAAGTTCTTCCCAATGCCTGTCTAACCATTTCCCCAGCACAAATGTTAAAAATCAACGGCGACAACGGGCACCCTTGCCTTACCCTATTGTTGCCCATCCTGATTCACCATCAGCCAACCTCAACTGCGCCCTTTGATTCGATAGTTATACCCAGCTAAAAGATCAATTAGAATGTAAATCTTTATAACTAATTTCAAGGGGGATCTCTAATTGGGCTAAAAAGCTTGTTCCAAACGTTCACCTATCTCCCAGTAGCGGCTTTACCACGTCACCCCAATAATACTAGTAATTTTTATCAGTAGACCAAGGACCATTCGTTGCTATGAATGTAATTTAAAAACGAATTTATAGTTGTTCAAACCTAAGATAGATTGACGGCAGTCTTCCACCCGTCCCTATCTAATGCTAGTTCCCTTAACACCTGCTGGATGAGGATGCTAAAGATAAAACTGACGGATAAAATAAGAAATGACGGAAAAAAGAAGAAAGTATACACAACAGTAGAAGAGGAAAGGACCACATGGAACTCCATACAGAAAAGATGAACCAGATGGATTGGACACACCGTGAGACACAATGGGTGTGTGAAGAACATAATTGAAGGTTAAATAGAGGGAAAAGTCCCCAGAGGAAGACACAGGAATAAGTAAGAATGGACCAAATAAAGAGGAAAGTACATTGGAAGAGACCAGGAGGTAAGGGAACTAGCACTAGATAGAGAAGAGAGGAGGGCTGCAATCAACCAATCTTAGGATTGAACGACCAATGAATTTCCAGCTATGAGAGTATTATACTGATGGGAAATAATATCCTGGAGTAACACAAACTGGCGTAATTTTCAGGCAATCCTAGCCTCTCAAGCATCCCTCCAATTTTGTAGAGGTTCCCAAACTGTAGCACCTTCATCAGCTGTCTCAAACCATCTGTTCGCTCTCATCAGTTTTGTGAGGAGCGATCGGCTCTCCTTTTGATATTAATTACTCCGTGCAGCAAATCCTCCCGTGCAGGGTCCCAAACGATGGGAGCGCACTTGGATAGGAGAGCGGGCATCGGAACAGGAAAGTTTTTCGAGCAGTTGGTTTGGTAACGCCGCGGGAGAGCGAGTATCGCGTTGCCATTGAGCACCCACGTTTCGCGGGAGGAGTAGGACGATGGAGCAGGAATGCGGAGACATTCCGGGGTGCAGAGGGGGTTGGGGATGGAACGGGGCAGCTCGCCAGTTGGGGGCTGTGGCGGCGCCGTGCGAAGGATACACCCCTTTTGCGCGCACTGCTTCCGATTGGCGAAACAAGAAAGTTGGCTGGGCGCCCGACAGCCGCCAGCACGTGTGATGAGTTCTCCGCAAACGAATTTACGGGAATCGGCTCGGTGCGGTGTCGAGGGTAATTACTCCCGATTCAGAGAGCCTGAGTTCGAATCCTTGCAGCAGCGGAGAATTATTCAGAGGGCTCGCTATCCATACTTGGATACTCCGAGCAGAGAACTTTAAGGTAGTTTAAGAGAACAATCATATCACCTAGAAATCGATAAATTTGGTCTCATTTAAAGATAAATATCTCACCCTACCAAAGATACTAGGTATTATTATTATTTTTATTTCTTTATCCTGGGTTGGATGATTGGAATTGTACCCTCGTCCCCCAACCCAGTGCATACACAAACACCCATGTCCTGGGCAGATGCTTTTCTACCCAGGCGGGGCTCGAACCCGCGACCCTCGTGTTAACAGGCGAGGACTTTACCCCGCCACCACCCAGGCCGACGAGGTAGATTTAACTCTACCAAATATACTAGGTATAAAAGAATAAGGAATTTATATGTGAACATTTTTTTAGTATGGTTTGTTCAGTACAGGTCTTACGTGTTTCTAATACAGGCAAGAATTATCTTCTAGGGCCATTTTTTGGCGATGAAAGGGCACACTTGAGGGCCTTCTAGGGCCCCCAGACCCTTGTTCTATAGCCTTTGCGTAAACCTGACATATAAAGTATCTTCCTGCCAAATTTTGTTTCAATCGTATCAGTGGTTTATGAGTGATTGAGTAACAGACAGACGGACAGACACCACTAGATTTTTATATTTAAGTAACATTTACCTCACATCAAAAAGAAAATGTATCTTAACTCATTGTAATCTATCTCGAGTGTTTTATTCATCTCTATCTTCTATAAACAAGAATTCGTTTTTTTCCCGCCCACAATAAGCGGCCACAATTAAAACTGAGCTCCACTAAAACAATAACATATTACACGTCATCACCATTTCACCTCCCAAAACCTTATCCCTCATATCTTTACACGGCTGGTGTTCTTACACCCCCTACCTTAAGCCCATGCGGCGGCTCGCAGGATTGTATGTAGATGTTGATTAAAATACCTTACAGACCTACCTTATATGGTGCGAACAAGTTTACAGCAACATAAAAATTCAACAAGGAAAGGCTCCCATAGTAAAAAAAATCCCAAAATACATCACCCCTTTCTCTTTACATCTATATCTACAAAATACCCTGCGAGCCGCCGCATGGGCGTGTGGCAGGGGTGTTAGGTCATCAGCCGAATAAAGATGTTAAGTTTCTGGGAGATGAAATGGTAACATGTGTAATAGGAGTGTATTTAGTGGAGCTCAGTTTTATTGTGGTCGCTAATAGTACGCGGAAAGAATGAGTTTTTGTACCTTTCTGTTTGGCAGTGTATCTCTTATTTAATCGCATCTGTCTGACCTAGAGATGTAGTGAGGAATCATGACAATATTCTCTGTGTCTCGCTGAAAAATATCAGCTCTGAATTTCTCAAGCAACCTAAGCCTAGTGTGCAGCCTCCGAGTCTCTAGGGGCTCCCACCTTAATCCCTCTAAAAGTTGTGAAACACTAAGTGTACGCTCGTAGCAGTTTTTAACTAAACGCGCTCCTATCCTTTCTATTTTATTAATATTTTCGGTTCAATCTTTATGACCAGGGTCCCAAATGCTAGCGGCGTATTCGAGGTGAGGCCTAACCAGAGTGAAGTAGCATCTCTATTTTACTTTTTCATCCGATAACCGTCCTATTATACGTTTAACAAAACCTAGTTTCTTTAATGCTGCGCCACACATGTTTTGTATGTGTAATCCCCACGATATATAAGAAGTTACAGTAATTCCAAGATATTTTACCATATCTGAAGATTTTATGTTTACCCCAGCCACAGTATAGGTATGGCATTTTTGTGATGACTTTCGCAGGAAGTGGACTGTGGTGCATTTGCTGATATTTAATTCTAACCCCCACTCCTGGCACCACGAATGAATGTTGTTAAGGTCCGATGACAGAGCTTCAAAGTTCGCGTCTTCGTCCATTTCACGGTAGATAACTGTATCGTCTGGAAATAATCTTCGTTTACTGCTAACTCTAGAACTTAGGTCATTAATATAAAAAATGAATAATAGAGGGTCGATCACATTTCCTTGAGGCATACAAGATACCGGTATACATCCAAAATTTGAAGCAAATGTGAAATTAAAAAACAAGGTAATGCCACGGAAACCTAGGGGATGACTTGTCCGTTTGGATGACAATGACCACAAATATGCCAACATAGGGTCGGAAACTGTTGACGAACATAGAATTCTAGGTGGTCACCGGCTGCACCCAAAATAAATGACGACGGTTTTGCTACAGGATGCAGAATGAAATTCGCTTTCCATCGAAGTAAGGCAGAAAAAAATTTGGGCGCACGTCACCCCGTTTACAGACTTCTTTCCGCTGCCTCAGGATTAGCATCACATCTGTGAAAAATATCGATGGGAAGTAATAAGATGATATGTTTTCATTACCTTTGGAATGAATTTTTACTTCCATCATGCCCAGAGGCACTTTAATTGAACTGCGCGTCAGGTGGAAACATGCCAACCGCTTGGATCCCATCTCCCTTTCCCACGCCGAAGCTGGCTCCGCGAAGCACAGTTATAATTTATACTTCATACCAGTTTTTATATACATTTTATTTATAATAAATACAATCTGGTGTCATAGATATTGTAATAATTTGACAATATTCTTTCAAGTATTAATCATGCAGGCATTCTAAAGCACACAAAGGTCCTCCACGACTAGACTGAAAAAAAACCGACATATCAATAAAAGGGATAATGAGAGCAATGAGGGAACAACTAAAAACTGACATCATTCCAGCCTTAAAAAGAGGTAGTGTACGCTGGAAAGGAAGGATTATGCTGGGAAATGTCGGGAGGATTGAGAGGAATTCAAAGTCGGCGTAAACCTACATTTAATAAAGACTCACGGTTATAGAAAAGTCTCTTCCAAAGGGCGGAATAGTTGCTACATTACAAGTCCACTCCACATTGTACCGACGAAAGAATCTACATCTACATACTACCCTCCGAGCCGCCGCATGGGCGTGAGGCAGGGAGCGTTAGGACACCAGTCGTGTAAAGATAAAAGGTTTTGGGAAGTGAAATGGTGACGTGTATTATGGGAGTGTATTTAGTGGAGCTCAGTTATTATGGATGTCGCTTTTTGTTTGTGGAAAAAAGGAGTTTTTTTACTTATCTCTTCGGCAATGTATCTCTCTCACTTTATTGCTTCTGTCAAACCTAGAGATCTAATGAGACGTCACGATAATATTCTCCGTGTCGCTCAGAAACACACCAGTTCTGAATTTCTCAAGCAACCTGAGCCTGACGAGTAGCCTCCGAGTCTCTATGGGCTCGCACCTTAATCCCTCAAAAAATATGAAAAACTATTGTGTGTATATGCTCGTAGCAGTTTTTTACGTAGCGTGCTGCTTTTCTTTGTGTTTTATTAATTTTTTGGTTATAAATTTATGACCAGGGTCCCATATGCTCCCGGCGTATTCGAGGTGTGACCTAACCAGTGCGAAGTAGCATCTCTCTTTTACTTTTTTATCCGAGGACCTTCCTATTATACGCTTAGCAATACCTAGTTTACTTAATACTGTGCCGCATATGTTTTGTAAACAAGCTCCCCCCGATACATCAGAAGTTAAGGTAATTCCAAGATATTTTACAGTATCTGAAGATTTTATGTTTACTACACACACAGTATAGGAATGGCATAGGATAAGGAATCCAATGAAAAATTCCCAGATGAGAATGGAAGCCAGACCACCGAGCTCGGAAGCCAGTGCTCGACCTGCTCTAGTGAACATACTAATCCATTGAGGACGTTTTAGCTAGGGTTTGTTTCAAAGGTTTGTTCACACCGTATCCCGAGGGTTAGTGTAGAGAAAAATCTAACGCCTACTTAAGTGCACTGGAGTCTCGCTTGTGATATTAAATCCCTCCGAGGTGTGAAGGGCTTCCGAGGGAACAAGAGTAATCCAAGTGGAGATTCAGTTTCAAACGCAACGCGACTCTCTCCCTCTCTCACTCCCATCATTTTTTTACTTCTTCCGGCTGCAACCGCATTAACGACACTGAGCTTCCGGTGGTATGATACGTACAACGCCACCAAGGCAATACAAGAGATGTGGAAGGGAAAAAATATTATTTTTCTTTCAACCAGCTGAAAAAAGGTTATCATTTGTGTTGGATTCAGATACTCCAGAAGGTAATTTTAAAATTTGAACTCTAAAAATGATGAAACTGCTTTATTCTCAATAAACACGCAATTTACTTTAGAGAGGCATTTAAATAAATCAGTATTTTACATGTTAGGCCTCCTTTGAAATATCAAAATTGCCTGAATGCATATAAGTAAAACAGTCAAAATTTTAATGCCACCAAAAGCCGCCAGAATGTCCGATTAAATGCAAATAATCATTGAATGTATGTATACCATTCATGTTTGCTTCTGACATTGCAGCCTTTGTGTCTTAATGTATTACGCAGACCGAAAAGCGTCCACTCTCCGTAAACATTTGACAATAAGACATTCTTAATTTAGCATTAATAAACTACTCACCGCGTTGAAACATTCCTTCGGCACTGCAGCAAATTTTAAAACCTAATACAGGAGGATATAAATGCTCTTCCACTCATAATAGAACATCAACAACGCGATCATCAAGGTTAAACTGATGAAAGTTTGAATTTCTGCAAATTTTTCTCCACGCAGATCAGCATCCGTCAGATGTAACTAGCTTCGGAGCGAAGTATCTCCATTTCACTTCAATAACTTATTTATTCCAATCACGGCATTACGCTAAGATATGCGTCGTGAGTACCGTCCATTAAAGCTTAACTAAATTACCTGAAATTCCCTCGTTCTTAAACATTCTTGCGGCTTATTCGGCTCGGAAAAGAAGAAGCCTATCAACAAAACTGTTTGGGCGGCCAAAAGTTGGACGGCCAAGTTCCTCAATTCTACGATCTCACCACACGGTGGCTACCAAAACAAAAACTACCTTTTTTCAAAGCATGTTCGGCTAACAAGAGTTTTTTTCTTTAGAAGTAGTGATACATGAGTTTCCTAAATAGATTCCGCTTTGAAGGTTGAACACCGCCAGGAAGTGACCTAAAAATAACTTTTCTAACAATAAAAATAGATGCACAAGGAACTAGGGAAAATAAGTCTGAGAGTAGACGGAAACGGAAAAGAGGTTAGAGTTAATCTCCATCAGAATACCTACTTCTTATCCAATTATTTCACTTCCTCCAGTTTACCACTCATCATGATAATTTTGACTCACTCTTCTGTTCATTGACGCTATCAGAATCCCTGAATTCCAGGCTCAATTCTTTTTTTTCCGGTTAATTCCGGTCGGTAACGCACCCGCCTGGTAAAGCGAAGGCCAAAGATTCCACGCCAAGGTGTTGGTTTTTTGTTATATCCAAAGGTTCCTGAGAAAGATGATGGAAATCTAGAGATTATCACAACGTCTGGATCGAAAAAGCCACCGTAAGCGAACGTACACGAAAAAACCTCATGTGCAATTAGATTCGAGATAAACGCCAAAGTACCTTTTAGGAATTAAAACTATAATACAATTTGAGACCGTCCAGACTTCAATTGTACTCTCATGGCACGCTGTCGTACTGCCAAACTTAAGTTTATCACACCATTGCGTCGCACTACCCAAACTTACGTTCTTCATTCGCATATTTCACAACACAAGAGCATAACTAACTATCCTCTTTTGAGCAATATTCAATAATTAATCTATCTCTAACCAAATCGCACGTACAGAAACCTAGAGTGATCGAGGCCTTGGAAAATTATGACGATGTTGAAAGTCATGTGGGTTTTTAAAATTTTTCAAGGAGTGACTTAAATTATTCAAATCATCGAAGTTTGTACATACCAGGCACATGTATAACAAGCCGTACAACCACTCGCCAGCTAATTACTAAACGTGACCAAAATTCCAAAGTCACGGGCGAAATGGCTAACAAAAAGATCCTTTTTTAAATTAAGAACAAACGAATTTTCACTTGCCCACTTCTTACGCACACGCATTGCAAAACTTGTTGAGCATTGTAACATGCAACGAACGATTTTTAATTAAAAAAAGATTACACGTTTAAAGTCAGATTCACAGAGAAAAAACTAACATTTCACGTGAATAACACTTCAGGAGAACTCGGAAACGTCGCTAAATCCAGCCAAAGACAAGCCATAAACAAAACAAATGACCTTATGCCGGGTAAATAAATGACCATTATCGCAGAAATGACTGCAAGATCGACAATTATCCGCACTTAGAGGCGAGAGGCTTTATCGCTATTAATGACCGTCGATATGACCGCGAGGCAATATGGAATAGTATTGATGAAGACGTAATTTTTCCTCCATTAAGACGCGGTTAATGTGTACCAATAAAAGAGACTGGCACACTCCATGAGGGATCGACTCAATGCCATCACAGCTATACAGACGATGGATTCGACAATCACTCTTCATTTGACAGATTGGACCTTATCATCAATAGTTAGCTGAACGACCTCAGACAATTAAGGACGATAATTTCGATGTGAGCCATCAGCTTAACTATGAGGGAAAACTATACTGCAGGGAATTATTGCCATCAGGACGGGACGACAGTAATGTCGTTAATTATCGGATAACACACAGGAGCGACATTTTCGCCATATACTTAAAATTTGAAAAATACGGAGATAAAGATTTAAAAAAAAGTATTCTACCGGTTAAAGTAGGTTTAGTTGAATTTCAGAGAATCTCCTCCCCGTTTTCAACACTTTTAGGGGTCTATCTCCCTCCTTTTTCGCCTCTGCATATGATCTATCCTTCTTCATCCTGTCCATGAAACCTATTCTCTTTCCTCCACTTCCCGGCTTGCCCAACATCCTTCCCTCTATCATACTCTTGAGTTACCACTCACCCTTTATTACATCCTGCAGCCATCTACTCTAACTATCCCGGATTTCATTCAGAAGTTTCCTTTACTCGCCCACCATCTCAAGCACTTCCTCGTTAATCTTCTTGAGATGAAGATTACATACACGATATTATATTGTAGATATGACATGTCCAAATTATTTAGTATAAATAAAAATGGGCTTGCAGTTCGCAAGCAAGGAAAATAATCACAAATAAAAATATGTTTTGAAATTGGTGAACGATTTAAACTTCAGTGAAACCTGTATTAAGCGACCACCACGGGAACTGTGGAATGATAGCCGCTTAAGGTGACCGCAGAAGGGAGGGAAAATTTAGATTGCTCATGTGTGCGGGAAATACATTCCATTACCGAAAATAATAGGCCACTTAAGGGAGGTGACCGCTTAAGGGAGGCAGTCACAGAGGCATATTTCACTGTATATCTTCATGCCCAGCTAAAACTGCAACTACCCAAAATTTGACTAACAGTTTGAAGGACTTGTACAACGGTTTAATCACGAATTTCTTCAGCTACCACCGTATGTAACCGAAGTCTTGTACCCAGATTGACGAATCTAACAATGTATTCATAAAATTGTGACCACCAGGTCCAAACAAGGTAAAGGTACGAGGTTTTCACACGGTATACCGATGAAAAGTATGATCGCTGATACCGTTTGTTCCTGTCTAGTTCATTTCAGAGAAAGTTACACCCACAACCTACTGGTTCAAAGTTTAAGTCGTAGCGAAGCAGAGAATCAAACTTTATAACTATTAGAACGATTATTACGGGAGTGCCAAGATAACTCACTATGCTTATGCTATGAAATAAGCGAAAACAACCATCAAGGCGTTGAGCATAAAAGCATAAATAAAGTACGTAACTAACGATGGCCACTCTCAAGCAGACCGATAGCGTTTACAGAGGGCCCAGAAAATATAACGCAAAAACAGATTGTTTCCGACCGGCTAACTTAAGCAATGACTCTTCTTCGTCATTGACCAATTTAATGGCATGGCTTTAAATTAATAACAGTAATTACAGTGGAACTTGGATAATTCGAACCCTAAGGGACCAGTGACAAAGTTCGAATTATCCGAAAATTCGAATTACAAAAGTTTTCCACAAAGTATATAAAACATACGTCATAAATAAAAATAAACTATAATGAAGTAAAACCCTAATTCTACACAATATGGACTTATTTAAACCATACTGCAACATAATTCATTAAAAAACACAAGTTCTACAATATATGGACTGATTACGCCATTTTGAAAATTACACAGAGGATTATTGTAGTAACGTACGAGCATCGGACACTGGCCGCATCCCAAAGCTTCACGACCTGATTCTGGGAAGTCAGTGTTTTGATAAATAAGCAATGTGGAGAAAGGAAACGGTTGGGATCCTACTAGCCGACCTAATAACAACGGCTACAATGTGCACAGTGTTTTATTTATTTTTTGCCGTTAGTTTGAAGCACGGCAGTTGTTTGTTTTATGTCGCTGGTAATGACTTCCTTACTCAACGTTGACAGAAAAAGTTTGAATTATCCAAGATAAATTTCGAATTAAAAACGATTATTTCACATTGTTTACATACAAATGTCTAGGGACCAGAGAAAAAATTCGAATTAAAGAAGTTCAAATTAGCCACGTTCCACCGTATTTGCATCAAATCATCTCTACAAGGTGGACTGTAAATGCTCTCTGCCTGAATCCATTCTCAAAATACCAATGTCTCATGAGACGATCTTGAGAAGGTCTCTGCATTGAAAGATTTAACTGCAATTTTTAAATTCGCGATTGGTAGCAAAGGGACAAAATACTGAATTTCCACACTTTCTGCCAACCAACCTTGAAATTACATGGATACAAAGGTAACAATGAAGAAAGCAAAGCTGAAAATAAAAATTTTGCCTTTTAAAACCGTAACTTTCGCGTCAAACATGACAAAAAATTGCAAAAATTACAGGTTTCTTCAGCCAGTGAAACTACTTGGGCTTCCCTCACCGCAAGGGTTTTTCTTGGGCTTTAAGTGAGCTAAATGTTCCCGACTGCGCGACGTAAAATAACTATGGCACCGTGTTGCTCGCTGGGCGCCGCCATCCACGGGGTTATAAAGCCAATCTTCAAACACTGAGGTGCTAATGTCACTGTTTTATACAGGCATATGGATTGAATAAGTTGAAAGTTTGATCAAATTTGAGGAAAACCAGAACTAGCCGCAGTACTAATATAATTATCTATACATAAGTTCGATCATGTGAGGTCACTTTCTTAATTTTCAAAGAACTACGAAGCTAGCCACGCAGTAACTTTAACGGAGTCACCCACTAGTGATCACACAATCGTGTAAAATTCACAGAGGAAAAATCATTCGCCTGGACTGGGAATAACGTGATCCTTAAAGCCACATGAGACTCACGGTGGATGAGGACGCCTGGGTAGCGAAACTGGTCACAGCACTCGGTGCGAAATCGATGGAACTGGGTTCGATTCCCAGTTCAAGAGAATGATTTTCCCACTGTGAATTTCAAACAATTGTATGATCAATTTCTTAAATTCCTGAGGGCAATATGAACCGAGGATAAGATTCTTAACGCCCTATGTATTTGAAGGGCAAAGGACGCCGCGAGCAGATGAACGGAGTATCGAACGTTGACCATGATCCGGCGATCTCGGAACGGCAGGGCACTCAAGGGGCTTAAGGCGTGGGGAGGGAGATACAGAATTAGAGTTAAAGAAGAATGGGCAGGAGGAGTGGAAAAAAAGACGACTCAACGTCCTTGAGCGAGCACACACAACCCGGAGTGTTATTAGGTTAGTCACGCCACCGACGGCGAACAGGTAGGCGGGACGCCGGCCGGTTGAGTGAACTGGAGGACTGCAAACACTCGTTTCCTTTTATTTCTCGGCTATTTTTTTTATATCTAGCGGAGAGAGAGAGAGGATTCGAGCACGGGGATGAAGAGGTGGATAAAACGAACGGCTCTCCAGAACGGGCATGGCCATTTGAAGATGAAAAAACAGTGGATTACCCGCGCGATCGAGGCGTACCCGATGTCCAAGTCAACCCTGCCGTTATCTGCCTTCCCTTTCACGTTTTAAAAACAACCCCTTCACGTCCACCCCACGGGCAGAAAAATGAAAGATTTCTGAAGTGGAACATTAAATAATGGAACGTTTCGTGACGTGATGCGGGGGCCTATTGGCGGGGATCAAATGGGCAGACAAGTGATAAATATGCTGGGGAGAAAAGGATGGAAAGCAGGACAATATGGAACACCCTAAGTAAAAGCAAAAACTGATACACTGAAAAGCTCACAAAGTAAAAAGATTCGGTATGTGTAAACAATGACCATTGAGTAGAGAATATCCTGCATCTTCTAATTAACCAGCACACGATGGTCCAGAAAGGAAAAGCAATGGCAGGTTCAACAATTATCTATCAAGGCAACAAATATTAAATTTGCCTTAATAAATAATTGTGGAACCTGCCATTGCTTTTCCTTTCTCAGCCATCATGAAGGAGTCCCATCATGTTTCGCCTGACACTATTGACTAACCACCACACTATTTTCTCTGAGGTAATACATACATTTATGCGAAAGCCTGGCGTTTGACAGGCAGGTAAATAGTGTTTTTTCTAATACAATTTGTACATTTCTGTTTACGATCATAAAATTGAGTTGATTACGTATCGACGCTCTCTACAATTAGTATTCAAAATTTCATAATGCCGAATCTTGGAACAACTTATGACTCTCATTTAGGGCGATATATTTGAGTAATCAATCCTGTGGGCTACAAACTTAACTGCAAGCATTGATATCGAGCAGTACGTATCAATGGACAATAATGAATGCTAATGAGATTCACAAATGAAAAAATAACCTGGTTTTCTGCCACTTATTAATTTTCTTGGTACCACATGTTTCGACACAAAAGTGTCATCATCAGGTACCATCACATACCTGTTTGTGTCGAAACATGTCGAAAGAAAACTAAGTTATTTTTTCATTTAAGAAGATAAACTTCTATGAGTTGAGCCTGAAACCATGGCACGCGGTAAGGAGATAATTCATTCAATACAATTTGGAGTATTAAAACGAATACTAATTCCCTATGTAAGATAGAACCTGGGGTATTACCCTACTCAAGGAGGATCTACGTCTTTACCGTACATTAGCAATTATGAAGTGGAAAAATCTAACTTTTAAAATTTTTGTCTCATACTTTACAGATATCATAAATAGGGAACGCTGGTGATGTTATTACAGATAATTTCCAGGAATGTATTTTCAGCTGAAATATGTTTATTTCTCAAACACTTACCACCAAAACATTCCACGAAAGCCAAAGTATTTATGACGTACCTGTTATTTATGTCCGCTGTTTCCATTGTAAGTATTGTGATTTTAATTCCTCATTTCTTTATTAACTGAAGATGTTAGCTTAAAAGCAGCGGAAAACGGAAAATTTATAAGCAGAGTTGAGCAGTTACGAACAGAAGGCTTGTCCCAAACCGGACACGGAGACATAAATGCCCACATAAATAGCAAGACACTAAAACAAAGAGCGTGGACGACAAAAGAGAATCAGAGGAGGCAGATTTTGCGAGGGGAAACCAGTAGTAGCATTCAGCTGCAGAGAAGGATCGCGAGAAAGATGAAGAGGCGGTTAAAGGTAAAATTTACGATATCAAACAGGACACTCGAATTCTGCGCATTAAACAATTTTTGGATCGTAAATAGACCGCAAGGAACGACAAAAAATACATTAAAAATTAAAAAAAAGATAAGTCACACATATTCAGCACAGGATCTAGAGCAAATGAAATAGAGATAATGTGAAATAATATAGGATACACACTTTCAAAAGCCTTTGCGAATGGGCTATATAACATATTTTACATGGATTAATGGCTTAAATATAGAACAGAGGTTCACAAACGCGTACTAAATCATGCAGATCAATGTTTAGTTATTTTCCTGCCGACTCTCGTTTTCATAATCAGATAAAATTGAATAGATATATCATTGGACAACACAAAATCAAAAACATGTCACGGTTTTGAAATGAGAATATATGTTTAGGTCCATACACGAAAAGTAGGTTCTGGGAGAAGAGGGCAATTTCATAGCGAGAAATTCTATTCTACGACTTTAAAATCTGATTCAATTATTATGACCCTTGTAGTGAATGGCTACCAAAAGTTTTACTTTGCATCTAGCCCGTGCAGTTTCCCAGGAATGTCCAAAAAACCAAGAACCATTTGGATGCACTAACCCAAAACTGTTCCTGGTTCTAGCTTTCTAAATATCCTCAATCTGCTACGGTTACTTAATATGTCAATGACAGGACAAACACGAAACTAAGACATGCAAGATTAGGCGACAATTAACATTACTCATCATGGCTCCCTAGCAGCACTATAAAGGCTTTTGGCGATAACATTAATGCTTACATGTAGGAATGTAGATTCATTTGGTAGGGTGTAATCCGCCCAAGTCTCTACAGCAAAATTCAAAACGATAGATCAAAAAAGTGAAGAAATGCAGGATCTTCAAGTCTGTAACGAGCTCCAAGAAATAAACGAGCAAGAGAAAGCAGTTTGGCGGGCGATAAACGCGACACTTTGTGAAAAATATTTCGAACAGGTTTCACGCAGCAATAATGCACGGAGTGGAAAACACATTTAGCGTTCTGGTCACCTGAATCGAATTCAGAGTATTCTGAATCACCGCTCGGGCAGGGCAAACAGCTCATATCCGACCCCCGCATTTGTGTGTGTTCCTTCGACCTTGGATCAGATGCAGATGAACGGCGACGCCGACATAACTTCATACAATACTGGGGCTGCACAAGAAGAGCCACGTCGGTATAAACTAAAACAAACCGCCCGACACAATTAGATATATGAAAAAAAGGAACGTAGCATTTACCATAGACATTCCTCCAAATCGCGGGTACATCCAAGTTCCCATTGGTAACTTTTCCGACACAGAGGTTATTAAGTCTCCTTGAAAAAGAAAGTATGATAAAGAAGCAAAAACAATACCTCACAAATGGATACCGCACTTTTTAGCATTTACCATAGACATTCCTCCAAATCGCGGGTACATCCAAGTTCCCATTAGTAACTTTTCCGACACAGAGGTCATTAAGTCTCCTTGAAAAAGAAGAAGAAGATAAAGAAGCAAAAACAATACCTCACAAATGGATATCGCACTTTTTTCACCGAAAAACAAAATACATATGGAAATATATTAGTGTACGAGAAATTAATAGACTAAAAGACTATTTTCATAATAATGATACGTGAAGGTTAATAAAAAACGCCTGCCTAAATAGATAACATAGTGATAGTGATAGAATTATATAGATATAGCGAACACAGTGCATATGGACGTAGCGCAGCTGGCACCAGGCGATCCTGATTTTGATCGCCATTAAGCATAATCTAGAGATAACTACGCGAGTTTTTGCTCGGAATACTTTTCCAAGTGCGAAACGCATTGTGCATCAGCACCAAAGTGAGGAAAAAGAATGGGTTGAGGAAGAAATTTGCATATCCACATGCGAGAGCGGAGGTGATTAAGCAGTGCCGTTTCAATTCGGATAAGCTCTCCCGTAGGGTCGGGAGCCCTTAATTTACGGCCGTCATGAAAAGTAATTGCTGACTTCCGCGCGGAAAGGTTGCAGGGAGATAATGAATAACTGCCATTCTTTCGCCGGCCTGCATCGCGGGTGGGTACCATCGTCATAAGTAGTCTACCAAATGAATGGTGGTTCTAAAGGCAGCCCTAAAAATTATTTCTCCGAACCCGTGGAGTCTTCTCCCTCGCCTCTTTCATAGGACTATCAACTTTCCAGCATTATACTTTTTAAAGTTTTTCGTATACTTTGCCTCCCATTACATCACCCAGGAATCGTATTCCTCTCCTCCAACTTCCACCCTTTCCCGGCATTCATTCCTATAACACGCTATTTGTCGAATCCTCTAACCACTTTTACTGCCACCAAAATTCTTGTATCAGCTCCCATTCGTGTCCTATCGTGTCTGACAATTTCTCATCACGATTTATAAGAAAAGAAAAGTAATGAGATCCTATAGGGCAAAGAAAGCGAGGCTGGTCATTAAAGTTGAAAGGTACAAACTCGAGCAAGCAGAGCATTTTAATTACTTAGGTAGTACGCTAGAAGAAAACGGACATAGCAGCAAAGACATACGGAAGAGAATAGCGCTAGATGGGGAGGCATTTATTAATAGAAGGGAGCTGATGACGGGGACATTGGGTAAGGATGTGAAGAAGAGGCTGGTGAAGAGCTTGATATGGAGCGTAGCATTGCATGGCGCAGATAGGTGGACCCTCAGAAAGGAGGACGAGATTAGGTTGCAGGCACTTAAGGTGTGAGCGTGGAGACGTATGAAGAAGATGAGGTGGACGGAGAGGAAGACTAACGAGGAAGTGCTAGAGATGGTGGGCGAGGAAAGGAAGCTTCTGAATGAAATCCGAGATCGGCTGGGTAGATGGCTAAAGGATGTAATAAAGGGCGATAGGTTGCTCAAGAACGTGATAGAGGGAACGATGTTGGGCAAGTAGGGAAGGGGAAGAAAGAGAATAGATTTCTTGGACGGGATAAAGAAGGGTAGATGTTATGCAGAGGCGAAAAAGGATATACTAGAGGGTGATAGGACCCTGAAAGTGTGGAAAACTGGGAGAAGATTCTCTGACATTCAACAAAACATACCTTTCCCAAGGGAAAACTTTATTAATAATGATTTAACGACTTGCATCGGTAAAATCGTTGCCAAGGATTCCTTTCGCTAGACTGTCACATGGAAGCATGGCAATTGGATGCTGCGGAAGTGAGAGATAAATTTTGGACGCACATTTTCTCGATACGGACATTATCATTTTGGAATTAGCACTATTGGAACGCCATTTTTGGTTAGATTTTATAGACGGTTGCCGTCAAACGTCGCAATCCTGTGTTTCGTCTGTCTACCGAATGCCACGGACGTTGTGGGGCTTCGTGTTTTTTCACAGCGCTGATTACGGAGGTGGCGTAAAGGCTAAGCACACGTGTGGGGAGACGATTTGCATCGGCGTGACGAAAAAAAAATACTGACGTCCGGCGTCTGGCGTCGACGAACCGGAAAACGTTCACACATGCAGGGAAAACCAAAAATGGTCCAGCATGGCGGATGCCCTGTTATGAAACGCGCCGCTCATGCTACAGTGGGCGAATATTTATTTTTTAGAATTTTTGTTCCTCCATTTTTCCGAATGCAAAGAGCGAAGTTTTTGAAGCACAATGGTAGGGGTCGGAAATCGTAACGAACAGCCCTTCCCTTCTGAAGCACATTTTCTGGTATGGTTGGTCCACGGCCAGCGCAGCCCATTATTTTACTCACCATGGGGAAATTTTCCTGCCGATAAACCTTGCAATCCATCCGTTGCGCCAAAATTAAATCACTCTTAGCCTCTTCGTATCTTTCATCTCCGTTCACACAGTCTATAACAGTTCTTTTGCCACCTTTCCCACGCCTACCAAATGTGTTATCTATCAGCATTATCAATTGACGTGGGTAGAATAAGCAAATGATTCTAGCTTTTCATCAAAAGCGATGACCTATGATCCATCATTAGAGATGATCTATCCAGGAGTAAGAGAGGAATCGAGAGATCGGTTTGGTGGTGATAGTTCCAGATATAGATGGCAGTATATATTGGCGCGAATACTAAAATTTATGCGCGGAAACTAATAATCTTATCAGGGTATGATTGCGTAGTGGCTTGAATTCTAGATTTCCATTACGAGAGTTCGGGTTCAAATCCCGGTGGTGGCGGAGATTTTTCTTCAACATAATCTCTAGACATATTTGGGGGCCATTTAGTGATGACTTTAAATACAACGCTCCATCTGTTAGAATGGACTTTACCACAAAAATAATCCCACACTTTATACTTTACCGCAAAACCACATCCTTCATCTCCCTATAAAACCTCAAACCCTACAAACTATAACTAATGAGGAGGCTGTTCACATTACATCACAAGTTAACAATTAAACGAATAAATTGTGACAAACACAAAATTTAGCGAGAAAAATACTGCCACGGAATCTGTCATTCTCTCTAGGAATATGTTAAACCACGCAATCCTGATGGGGAGTTTCACGGGTAAAATATTTCGATGACCTGCATGGCAATCCATACTTCCCAATAAAAGTTTCCGCCTCGTATAACTGCTACAATAACAGGAAAACTACTAAAAAAAGCGATGGAGAAATATACGGTCCGGATTTCAATTTGGCTAAATGACTTTTTTTCCGAGAGAATATTGGATACCAAAAAATTGACGACACAAATTAATATTAAACTTTTCGAATGACAACGGAAAAATAAAGTTAAAGATTGAATGGCACTTTAGAGAGTGAATGAAGAAAAATTATTTGGCAAGAATAGATGTGATAATGGTAGAGTACAAAGGGACAGTTTTTCTTTTTAGGTGAGATTCTTCGGAGGTGAAACTAAGGTTTAAGCTCACTGGAGAATAACAACCAATGAAGTACAAACACCGACCTTTCTCATTATTCGGAAATGAGCATTTTTTGAAATGGAAATATGAGTATTCAATAACCAATCACGCAATAATAACAAGACCGTATGCGGAAAATTCAATTTATCGGGCACAAAATTTGACGGTGAAATTGGAATCAAGTCAAACTGAAATGATTGATGACTATTAAGCATTTGTGTAAAATATTTGATCGACTCGAATTACTAACATGCAACAGATCACCCTGTTAACATAATTTTTTCAATAAAATAGTGAAAGAAATTGAGCAAATAATTTGAGTGGCGTTCCTTAAAGTCCAAATCGACTGACCGAATAGGGTAGTTAAAAGTAGACCGATTCCGCCTCCTGTTGATATGGCATTAATGGCCTCACCGAATGCTAACCGGCTCCATTAGCACATCCATCTGGGTTTGGTTTCTAAGAGTATAATGAATAAACTCATAGTCTGGAAACTGGAAAAACTATAAACTGGAAAGTCAATACTTCTTTACATTCCCGCAAGGTCACGATATGATCCCTTGGCTTGTGCTCACTCATAATTTAACGCTACCCAAGTTCAAATGAATCAAATAATATAAAAACGGAGTTTTGTAAGCTTTCCGAAAACACCGAAGGCCACACATTGGGACTCTCTCAGCATACTGTGACGTATTTTCATCCTAGCAATAAAACATACATTTAGTACATAGACGATAAGAGTCAAAAAAGAACTAAAGAAAGGCTGCAAACACTATAGAGCCAGTAAAATTTTTCCCGACATGACTTCGACACATAAGTTTATAATATCCTCCAGTCATATAACTTTAAAACTTTAAATAACTTAGTAATAAGAAATCTAAAACCAATGCACGCAACATAAAATTTTAAATAAATTAATGGTTATTCAGGTGAAACTTCGTGGAACATGCAAAACATTGTGAAATGAAAGTTGAAACTTAGTAATTCCACATAAACTTTATTAATGACCTAGGTTTCGACTTATAAAGTCGTTATCAGGAGGCCTTGACTTGATGATGACTTCTTAAGTCGAAAACTAGGTCGTTAATAAAATTATTTGGAATGACAGTTACAGCTTTTGTGAAATGAAAGTTACAGCTTTCATTTCACAAATTAAATAAATTACATTGTAATATTTTACCATATCGTGGAATGAAAAAGAATTCTCACCATTCAAACGGCTACACGGTCTGTATCAGCTGCGGTTTAACGTAAATTATTCATGAAAACTTGCAGATATAAAAAAAATGAAGCCGTACTTCGCCCAAATTCATCCTTACCGAATGTTGGCGCAGCATATACGACCGTTGAGGATGTGCAGTGAGATCAAATTCTAAGAAGAACCACCCAGCTCAGAAACTATTATCAATTCTTGCCAGGCTGACAAAGAGAGAAGTCATTACGAGCCGTAATATGCCATTTTTTCGAGGGCAACATGCTTGATTCTCAACGGCAATCTCACCTTATCCGTCCGTGGCCGGATACAAGCCTGGGGTGCGAAACACAATGTTTACCCGCATGGGAGCGGGCTCGGAACGGGGGCGCGGATGTCATTATTCGCGATCTTCACAGACCCACGGTAGATACTGGATAATGGGAGAGACAGCGGGAGGCCAGAGAAGTACCAACACGCGGCTGGTTTAATCCACCGCCGACCTATTGTGCACTCAACTAGAGTGGGGTCGTCACTCAGGACTCAAATTCATCCCCCTCGATAGTACACTTGCGGCAGAATTCACAAATTTCAAGCAGAACTCGGGATAAGATAACGTAGTATCAATAAGCAATGTTATTTCCCAGTAATGGCTTTTACCCTGCTCGTGAACATTGGTTTAAAGTAGTTGGTGCGATTTTCGTTTATGAAAAGATCTGTGTAAAAGTTTACGTACGGGTACTTATTAGGAATGTGTATATGTATACATCAACATAGTACCATGCAAGACGACGCATGGGCTTGTGGCAGGGGGTGTTAAAACACAAGCCGTGCAAAGATGTAAGGTTTTGCGAGGTGAAATGACGTGTATTATAGGAGAGTATTTAGTGGACTTCATTTTTCACTGTGGTCGCTTCTTGTGCGCGAAAAAAACGAGTTCTTGTACATATTTGTCCGGAAATTATTATCATTATTATGTATTCTACCGGTAAAGGTAGGTTTTGTTGAATGTCAGAGAATCTGCTCCCAGTTTTCCACACTTTCAGGGTCCTATCACCCTCTAGTATATCCTTTTTCGCCTCTGCATAACATCTACCCTTCTTTATCCCGTCCAAGAAATCTATTCTCTTTCTTCCCCTTCCCTACTTGCCCAACGTCGTTCCCTCTATCACGCTCTTGAGCAACCTATCGCCCTTTATTACATCCTTTAACCATCTACCCAGCCGATCTCGGATTTCATTCAGAAGCTTCCTTTCCTCGCCCACCATCTCAAGCACTTCCTCGTCAGCCTTCCTTTCCGTCCACCTAACCTTCTCCATACTTCTCCACACGCACATCTCAAATGCCTGCAGCCTATTCTCGTCCTCCTTTCTCAGGGTCCACGTTTCTGCCCCATACAACACTACGCTCCATATCAGGCTCTGTTCGGAAATGTATCACTCTTATCTTATCGCATATGTCAGACCTAGAGATGGAGGCGCCATGATAATATTCTTTGTGTCGAACTGAAGCACATCAGTTCTGAATTTCTCAAGCAAGCCAAGCCTAGCGTCTAGCCCCCGAGTCTCTAGGGGGTTCCACCTGAATCCCTCTAAAAGTTGTTAGACACTATATGTTCGCTCGTTGCAGTTTTTAACGAAGCGCGCAGCTTTTCTTTGTATTTTACTAATGTTTTGGTTAAATCTTTATGACCAGGATTCTAAACGCTTACGGCGAATTCGAGGTGTGGCCCAACCAGAGCAAAGTAGCATCTCTCCTTTACTTTTTCACCAGAGGACCTTCGTATTATACGGTTAACAATACCAAGTTTCTTTAATGCTGCACCGCATAGGTTTTGTAAGTGTATAGATGAAACCGAAAAAATTTGCATGCTACAATATCGTTTCTTGACAATTTAATGCTATTTTAACACGTAACCTAATGGAACTTGGAATATATTTCCAAATAATTCAATGACATACGTACATATTTTTTTTAAACGCGAATATATGCTTAATTTTAAGATAACGGCTCTTAATAAATATAAAGGTATTAAGCCGATAAAAAAACACGTTTTTACTTACGATTTCCGCCTAAATTTCGAAATCCTCACCGTAGAAGCCAGTTATAACAATGCCATAATTGAGACGCAAATTCAAAACATAATTATTGCATCATTTATATCACAGCAGATACGGTTATTTCCAACGAGTGAATTGCTATACTTCAGGTAGCTCTGGTGTCATGGTCACTTATTACAGATTTTCTGAAAACTTGAAAACAGCATCTATAAAGCGAATTTTATAAATTGAGATGAAAATAAAACAGGGTTTTCAGAGCTAGTTTTACCGTAATTCGTCCTTGAAAGTGGAGATTTAAACATGGGTTCATATGCAGATAGCTCAGATTACGGCAGAAGAACGTCAATTCGAGCGAGAAAGCGTGTTCAACCTTTTTAACTAAAAATGTTAATAAGAAGCAAAAAGTTCTGTAAAATTCAATAAAAATATTTTACAGGCATCGATCCACCCATTTTCAAAGTTACTATCGAATTATATTCATGATTGAAGTCAAAACAAGGTACTTCTAAGCAAATGGATCTGAGGTCGTCTCCTAATGCTGGGAAAATTTGTTCATAAAAAATATAGTCATGGATTAATCTGCATATGTTGTACCTATTTTATTGTTTTCAACAGATAACCCACTTCATTAGCGGAAGCAGGATTTTTCAAACTGAATAAATAAAAATGTTTAACTCAGTATATTTCTCGACTTATATAGTGGAGCACGAGCCACCTTAAGTGAGGCGTGGCCCGAGAATTTTTTTCGACTTCCTTGTAAAGTCATTACGATATGCACTCAATGACTCACAGCCATTGTGATTAGAATAGTATGCTGACATATCGAAAGAAAGTTATAATCCCATAAGCTTGCCACTTCGATGATTAAGAAAATCGCCGTGGAAAATTTCCCGTTCCATTTCAACCATCCCGTAATGAGCAAACTCATCGGTTTACATGAAATTGTTCGCCCAATCTTTTTGTGGGTCTTAGTGCTTCAGCTATTTGTAGAATCCAGTTTTGTCCCTCCGCGACTAAAAATTTTAAACAGACCCATTTGGTGGTCTAGGCTTACTGACTACGCATGAAAAAACACCGGAATCCAATTTAATTTCTCACTTCCTAGTAGAATTAGCTTCCACTTTCCCGAAACATAATTTTTTACTTAGTTTCATCTCATACAACTTCCGAGTATTATTTCCATAGTCTGCGGGAGATAGCTAGTGCTAGGTGACCTTCTCCGCCGAATCACGTCAAAGCAAACACACTAGTAGAGTAGCAAACTACTAGTTAAGTCTCAACTACACTACTCCAGTACAC
Organism: Ceriagrion tenellum; assembly: GCA_963169105.1. NCBI lineage: Eukaryota > Metazoa > Arthropoda > Insecta > Odonata > Coenagrionidae > Ceriagrion > Ceriagrion tenellum. Next base: position 34,223,210 of record OY720637.1, read on the forward strand.
CAATCTACGAGTGGATCTCGGCAAAGGCAGCAATATCCTCTGCGATATCCATAATACTATTGTTACGATGCATTTAAATGAAAAGCTAATCCACGCTGACGTTCAAGTTTCCTCGAGTAACCCCGGTGTAACCTGTTGTAAACTACATTGGCTGGGAACGGACATACCTAATGGCTAGCTCAAAGCCTTAAAATTCCAGTCCAATCACGTTAAGGTGGGTTATTACTATATATTGAGATAAAGCGCGACATCAAAGTACAGGATGGGATTCGAACCCGTGCCTTTTGGTCAGCAATGCCATCTCCTCAACAACCTCGTACCCGCAGCCGTAATCTGTCCCTGCCTCTACTTATTATTTTTTAGAAAACTAAATGGCACCCATATTTAAGTCAGTCACAATTTAGTCACATGATGGCGAAACCGAATAAAAAATCCGCTCAGATGCGAATACGATTTGCAGCATCAAGCGAAAACAAACTATACAATTGGACTCGCTAAAAAGTCGTTTCAGCAAAATAAGAGCCTGCACTCCAGGAAATAAAAACATTGCTCACTAAAATTTCAACTCCATTAACTTTGATTCATGTCTGCAGAGTAAAAAGCATTGCCTCTCGAAATCGGCCTAAAATCCCTTTAAAAATATTTTTTGATGAACCAGCATCGACAAGCATCAGTCGATCAATCATGAGCAGAGGAGTAATTCATTGGTTATGTTCAATTTTAAAAACAGATTTATGACCTAAAGGGAAATTCATGAGCAATAATTAGAATGCAATGATATTTTTAACTTAGCAGCTATGGCCAACCACATATATGAAATTATTCAAAAGACATTCACATATCACGACATTCTGGGAGACCTTCAACTACAAATCCTGTAATGAATGAATGTTCCCTACAATGCTTAGAGGTGTTAACGATCGTTTTAAATAATATTATTTCTATTATTATTTGTGTTTATTTATCCTGGGTTGGATGAGACGGAACCGTGCCCTCTTCCCCCAATCCAGTACATACACGAGCACCCATGCCCTGGGCAGATAATATTCTACCCAGGCGGGACTCGAGCCCGCGACCCTCGGATTAGCAGGCGAGGGCTTTACCCCGCCGCCACCGGGGCCGATAATATACATTTATGTTATAAAAAAGAGGCCACAAAAAAAGATGGGACTATTAAAAGCCATTTTTTCCTGGCCAAATTTTCAAGTCCAGAATCCATATTAAAGAAGTAAATTTATGCAGATTTCTAGAAAGTTATCGATGTAAAACATCATTAAATTGCAGAATTATCGTGGCAACCCAGGTCAGGAACCCAGAGTTAACAAAAATGGCGGATAGGCCACGCCTTCGATACAGCTTCTATTATTGGCTATCATAACGAGAAATGTTTTGAATTTAGAGAAATTGGGTTGTTTTTAAACGTATAGTATAGGAAGGCCGTCGGATGAAACAGTAAAAGAGATATGCTACTTAGCTCTGGTTAGGCCACACCTCGAATACGCCGCGACTGTTTGCGAACCTGGTCATAAAGATTTAACCAAAAAAATTAATAAAATACAAAGAAAAGCAGCGCTCTTCGTTAAAAACTGCTACGAGCGAACATATAGTGTCTCACAACTTTTACAGGGATAAAGGTGGGAGTCCCTAGAGACTCGGAGGCTATACGCTAGGCTAAGCTTGCTTGAGAAATTCAGAACTTGTGTGTTTCAGAGCGACACAGAGATTACTAACATGACGCCTCACAATATCTCTAGGTCTCTCTAGGGCGATAAAATACGAGAGATACATTGCCGAACAGATAGACACCAAAACTCGTTTTTTCGCGCACAATAAGCGATCACAATAAAAACTGAGCTCTACTAAATTGTTTTATTACGGTTAAGGTAGGTCTTGCTGAATGTCAGAGAATCTCCTCCCGGTTTTCTACACTATCCGGGGCCTATATACCTCTAGTATATCCTTTTTCGCCTCAAAATACGATCTACCCTTCTTCATCCTGCCCGTAAAACCTATTCCTTTCTTCCTCTTCCCCGCTGGCCGAACATTCTTCCCCCTATCACACTCTTGAGCAACCCGTCACCCCTTATTCCATCCTCCATCCACCTACTCTGCCGATCTCGAATTTCATAAGTTTCCAGCAATAAGTTTCCTTTCCTCGACCACCATCTCAAGCACTTCCTCGTTAGTCTTCCTCTCCGTCCATCTAACCTTCTCCATCCTTCTCCACACCCTTATCTCAAATGCTTGTCTATACTCGTCCTCCTTTCTGAGGGCCCACGTTTCTGCCCCATATATCGCTACCCTCCATATCAAACTCTTCACTGGCCGCTTCTTCACAAAAGTCCCCGTCATCAGCTCCCTTCTATTACTAAACGCCTCCTTAGCTAATGCTATTCTCTTCCGTAAGTCTTTGCTAATATGTCTATCTTCTTACATCGTACTACCTAAGTAATTAAAATGCTCTACTTCCTCAAGTTTGGGTCCTCCAACTTTTATCTCCAGCCTCGCTTTCTTTGCCCGAGAGAATTTCATTACTTTTGTCTCCACTAAATACAGGTAACCATTTCTCCTCCAAAAACCTTATCCCTTATATCTTTACACGGCTGGTGTCCTAACATCCACTGCCACATGCCCAAGAGGCGGCTCGCAGGGTAATATGTAGATGTAGATGACAAGAACCCTCTCCAAATGCCTAAATGTTTACACTAATGGGTAAAACTTTCGAGAAATGCCAAGGATAGTTTACACGAGGCGAATGCCTTGACTCTTGCTTCGTGTCTCCACTCTCAGCATTCTCGACTGATAGGACTAAAAATAGCGACATAATGCTGGATCAGAGTGTAGATCTGCAAGGAGAATGGAGCTGAGAGCTGCAGAAAATCAATCTTAGGATTAATGTATGCCAGTGACGATTACAAGCCCATTACAGCGCAGCATTACGAATTTAGGGCTGAGTTTTCGGGTGCCTAGCAACGGCCCTGATGAGAGATTAGGCAGCTCTCTCCTTTCGCTATCTCGGAGCACGGAGTCTGAAATCCGGCGCTTCTGTTTCGGAAAAGCTGTGGCGACACGTCCCAAGCCACCTCCTAGCCTTTCCCCGACTCTACCCGTCTCCTCGGAGGTGACACCACCTCTGTGTTTCCCGAAGCCTGTTTATTCACGTCGAGAGAGAGGGAAACAAACGCGGTTGCAAACAGTGGAGGATCACGGGGCGACGACGAAAGGAAAGGGAAAGGGGTGAAGGGAGGAAGGTGGATGGCACATAGAAAGGTGAGTGCGGTGCGCGCCGGGAGTGCGAGGAAATAGATGAAGGCGGTCGGAGCGATTTTAGTTCACGAACATGTGTGCGCGGAACTTAGCATAACTCCTCTCATTCACAATATCTACAGATAAAAGTTTAAATAAAATTGCGTCGCACCGACATACTCGTAGCGAGGGTTCTCAACACCCGGGGACAAAGTTTTCGCGCTCCACACCTGGGCTCTCGAAACGAGGAGTAAGCTATGGTATTAACACATTAGGTATATGTACGTTTCATATATATAATAGATTTTTGTTTATAAATTATTTTGTGATAACAACGCCGGAAGTATATTTAAGAGGGAAAAATTTCATTCTGAAAGTCATTTGTAAAAATGGAATTTGGTACCCGCAGATACTGCGCCCGGGAAAAGATATCCCCCATTGTCATTGTATATACATTTCTTAATAACTGATTTAATATAGGTAGTTTTTCTTCTAACAGCTAAATAATAATTTTGTATTATTATAGCCGTTGTTAACAAATATCAAGGTACCAAACTTAAATACTTAGGTAGAACCAATGTACTTCCAATTAAAATAAGAATGCCGCACCGAAAACTATAGTCATAAAATGATTTAATCGTTTGCAGACTAGTAGGAGTGGAAAGCACCAGTATACTATATATAAGGAACACTATACAGAAAAGAAAAACCAGGTGGATTGGATACACCTTCAGACAATGGGTTCGTGAGGAACATAGTTGAAGGTAAAATATAGAGATAGGTCCACAGAGGAAGACCCAGGAATAAGTTCATGTACCAAATAAAGAGGAGAGTACATAGGAAGAGATAAAAGGAGGTAAGGGAACTAGCATTAGATAGGGAAGGGTGAAGGACTGCAGTCAACCAATCTCAGGATTGAACGACCAATGACGATGAGTATGCTACAATAAAGGAAAGCAATTTCAAAATATTATTCATGTACCATTTTCGATTCTTTCCAATATGGTGAGCTCCAACGCATACACACATACCCTATAAGGAACTGAGGGCCAGGAATATTATTCGACTTACTTCGAAAAATTAACAAAATGGTAACTCAATGACCCACGATTCCAACCACCTTAAGCACATTTCCACGACAAACGGGATGGAAGTGGCGCCATGCGTGAGGACTGTAGACTCCGCGGAGGCGTTTCCGACGGCGCCACCGGTGACGGGCAAGATTATTCGATGATTTACTCTCCGATGGAATATAAATTGCATCAGACTCAGCCAAGAGAACGATAAAAACAGTAAAAAAAATAGTCCTAATTCAAACAGCGGAATCATTTTTGGAATGCTTTTAACGCAAGTCGACTTGAGTGTCCAACCGTACGTCCGTTAAGCTAAAGTCATTCATCACTTAAATCAACTTTCAACAACCTCTACTTGAAGCTAAAGGCACCTACTAGAAAATAAACGTAGAAAATATATGTAGAGCGCTTTTTAATTATCTGTGGAAAAAATAGGGGATTAATAAGAAAAAACTATGATCCATATTATTTACTATCATGAAGGAAACTTCATTGCATGGAAATGTAATAAGTCCCCAGAAGTTCGCATGAGGTCTCTTAAAGATGAGCTGATTTAAAATAAAAAGTCTACATCGCGACGTATAAACGAACAGACACACCAATCGGCTTAAATCTAAAATATACTCTAAACAGAGCTCTAAAACAATCAGTGGGACCATTTTAGTGAGTACGGGAGATTTATTACAACAAAAAACGTAGACTCCATTTCTCTAAAAAAAATATCAATGTCTGAACAATTTTTTTTGCCAGAACCTTTTTCTGGTTTTGGCCAAAAATATTTAAATCTCTTCTTAAGGAGTCGAGGTCGAAATTGATCCATAAAACCCTTGACAACGTTTCTTAATTTTAATCACCTTCAACGGGGATAAGAAATCGTATTATGAAACCACCTCCTCAATTGTTAACACCGTATTAGACTGATTTTTTAATGCAGAGTATTTTTACATTGATGTTCGTCATGGTGTAAAAAATGTTTGCGATTGAAAATTTAGACTCCTACAAAGTTAAAAATTGACGCGGCGTTTTTATAACCTAGTAAAACTGATACGTCGATGAACTTCAACGAAAACGGTTCTGTAACTTGTTCATTTCAATTCAGAATTGCATTAACGAGAGTGATAAAATAGTATATAGTACCTACGTTCAACTGAAAAAATAGACTCACAGAAAACTCACAGCGAAAACTCTTCGCGTGTGTACTGATAGCATGTCCATAAATGAGCTTCTAGTAAACTTAAATTAAATGTACACGTGAAGATAAGAATCAAAGAAATTGATTGTAATTAAATACATAGAATTCGAGCAACACCACTGAGGTCTATATGTCTATTCGTTCTCCTTGTCATTGTGTGACTTGACATCAAGGGGACTTCCTCAAGACCGTAAGCAAGTTGTACTGAGGAAAAACAATAACACTCTATGATTGCACTTCTTGTTTAATACTGAATCTTCTCTAAACGCAGCAAATTCCATTAGGACGACCTCTCCGGTAATCGGATCACTGAGTTGTGTTGATCAACTACATGCGTGAGCTAAATCCCATTTGCATCCTCGCCTTCGTGTTAAGGGAGAATCTGATGATTAAGCGATCCTAAATTTTTACTAGATGATCTCAGGCTCGTGTAGCTCGAATATTATTTATGTTGCATGAAATGGAGGGAGTATGGCATTTTGGAATCTTTATGACCAGTTTGCTGTAAATATGGCATTTTCACAAGAATTGCGACTTCAAGTCCAAGATACTTTCCAAACGTGAGAAAACGGGAAAAATATAGAAAACAGACAGAAAATAACCAAAACTTGACAAAAAGCATCAACAAATCCGAGGTTTTACATCTCATTTGGTGTATGGAGCACTTAACTCAGAACCCTCTATGGAACACCTGAGCAGCAATCGAGATATCTCTGACTATCTACCCAACTACTCGTATTAAAACATGGATCCTCAAGGTAGCCACCTCACCGACCCACTTCCCATCAGCTACATCTCTCCACGATTGATTTGCTGATAACCTCTCAAAAAACCAAGTTTCAGCTGGTGAAATACGACTCCATTCGCCATACACAGAGAAACTTTCTTCGCAGTGCTATTAAATAGAAGAGACTTGCAACTGAATATTTGCACTCATTACAGACAAGCGACTGCCATTGAAAGAGAGTAAAGCGGCGAGGTGAAGGCGAGAAATATAACGAGATGGTAGAAAGGAGGAATGAAATGATTAGTATTCATAAAAGGAGCACGAGACATAATGACCCTAACGAGGCGCAGGACGCGAAGGAGGAAAAGATGGGACGTCTGAAGGCGCCTATAATGAGAACTTCAAAGAATCGAAATGATAAGTCAGAACAATGAGGAAAATGGATGGTCGTGACCTACGACCGTTCAGTTCTGACGGCTAGGGTAATATAAAATCCATTCACCATGTCATTAGTCACATCACAACAATAATATTATTTGCTCCGTATGGTTTGGCTACGTGAATTTCTAATAGGGCAGCTCATAAGTTAAGAGTGGTTTTAAGTAGTGTTAAGAGGGGCTTTTACATCATATCCACGGATTTCCTGAAGTTCGATTGAGTCCTTACTGAAAAAGACCCCTAGATACGAGCCTCAGTAAGGACAGCAAGAATGGGGATTCTAAATAATACCATTAGAGGAATTTACACAAAAAATAATGGTTAAAATGAAATACAATGAGACGAATAACGATTGAAGTACAATTCTAACAATTTTATCGATCTTCAATTGATTCTGGGCTTATGCATTGTAACTTGCAACACTACGTTTCGTACACACTTGTATCATAAAATGGATTCATGAATGCAGCGGAATGATCATGAAACTGATAAAATTCTTATATTTTACCGCATGAAAGCCATTCCCTGCTAAATTAGCTAGAATTAAATTTGAAGAAATGCGCGATAATGAACTTTTGGATAAAGAATGGCTTTCCCCGGAATAGTTATTGCATCAAAGAAAATAAAATATCTAACGTAGAATCTATTAAATACTTAGGCGTCACCATCACTGAAGACATATCAAGGGGGAAACACATCAGGGAAATAACTAGTGTAGCAAATCGTAGATTAGGATTCGTAAAAAGGGTTCTAGGCAAATGCGATGAGAGAGTACAAGAAATAAGCTATTTTAAACTTGTCAGGCCTCATTTAGAATATGCCGCTAGTATATGGGATCCGTACGAGGAAGGTATGATAAAAAAATTAGAGCGTGTCCAAAGGAGATCCACTAGATTTGTTAAAGGTCGGTATGATAATTGTGTAAGTGTTACGAGTTTAATAGAAGAACTAGGATGGGAATTACTATCAGAACGCAGGTTAAAATTTAGGTTAAACCTTTTAAGTAAATTCGAAACCCATTTTGTTCACAGATGACGTTAGATATATATTGAGAACCCCTGCGTATTATGCTAGGTTTGATCATATTGACAAGATTAGAGAGATAGATTGTCGTACCGATAGATTTAAAATGTCATTTTTCCCGCATACTATAAGTGAGAACAATAGGCAGCGTAGCAAAGGGATAGGTAGGTGAAATATAGTTAGAGTAGTCTGTAGAGCATTATGCATGTAATAACAACCAATAATCCCTTTCTTATTATGTAGATACTAACCATCTAGCTGCATGTGACCCTGTTCTCTAGCATGTCTCCATTAAATATCCTAGTTGCATGTTAATAGTGCATGTTTGGTTATCTTCACCCCCTGCCACACACCATCGTGGTGGCTCACAGGGTATTAGGCAGAGGTAGATGTATGATTCTTTAGGGGTTTAAATAGATGAAGATCACTGGGGCTGAGTCGGGATTGTACGGTGAATGTTCCAAGCGCCCCCAATGAAAAGTTCAAGACTGATGCTGATGATGAAATGCTCACGTTTGCGACTTATTCATTGACGCACCCTCGTATATTTCAAGGAGGAATGCTATAGCAAAGGAGGGGTACACAATTTGGAAAGGTTAAGATGAGCACTTCGGGCAAGAACGGGAAAATGAAACCATCAAAGAGTCTGATACGGTGTTCAGCCTTGTACGGAGCAGAGACATTGACTTTAGGAAAAGGGACGAAAACAGGTACGACGCATTTGAGAATAGGGTGTGGAGTAGGATGGAGAAAGTTAAGACGGACGTAGAGGAAGACGAGCTAAGAAGTGCTAAGCAAGGTGGTTGGGAAATGAAAACTCAAAAGAGAGTCCTATTCACATCTCCCATCATTATACCTGATATATCCCATACATAACGGAATACCATTTCTACCTAGAGAAGACATGGATAAAAAGAAATGAAATACGTAGAGTTAAAACGATTTACACTGACATACTCATTGACAGAGGTTTGACTGATGTACCCCTCCCAGGAGTTCCTAACAGGAGATCCGACTGGGGAACAATTTTGCCAGCGGAAAATTTAATCTGGCGGAATGCAATCATGGCCGATAAATAAGGAGCAAATCTGCATCTACTAAGGCCGCTTTACACGGTACATTTTGTTGTACAAACGAATGTACGAATTCCTTCATGAAGGAAATTGCACCGTGTAAAGCGGCTAATTGTAATATTGTCTGAATGACTTAACGGGAAATAGAACCTGCTCTAATTCCATTCAATTCCTTGTACATTCTATGATACATTCGTTTGTACAGAAAAATATACCTCGTAGAGCGGCCTTTAGGGAGATTATTAAGATGGTTTCCCTGATATATCCCCCCGTTTCCTCATCGCAGCACGCCGGCCAATTCCGCGAACTTCATTCTCGCCCGAAGCTATGGCTGTTGAAACAGGTCCGATCTTTATTCCGCCACTTGGTCTCGAACCTACGACCCTCGGAACGGGAGTCGAATACCCTACCGCAGGGTCTTCCGGCCTCCAATAAAAATGGTACCATTAAACTGAATCAAATTACGTTCCTTTGCCACACAATGAAAGAATGGATGCGGTGAAAAAAGGACAGACGAAATTCCTGGCTTTACGAACGAATTAAAAACCTCCGCACGTATGATCTAAATGGAAATCCAATTACGGGGGCATGCACTCAATTTTCCGGGTTCCGACTAACACCGTTTTACGTTAATTGGAAGCCGGACTCGGGTATTTCACTCGGCAATGCACCTCTGTGTAAACATGGAAAGGATTGAGAAAAAATAAGACATGCAGAAAACTGTCCCCCACGATTCCACCACGACTAATTTGAAATACCTTGCTCCAATCCAGAGGAAAAAGGAATGCGGACACGTGCTATGAATAATTTCGGCAAGTACACGACTTAATTGGAGTTTTGCATGTATTAGCACAAAACATTCCAATTCAAAGTGGATAAACAAGAATGGGCACGAAAAAAATATTCAAATATGCAAAGAATAAGAGCATTTCAAAAGAAATGGCCCGAAAGGCAATAAATAATATGCAAATCAGATAATTGAACCCTTTTGTTCAGGAATTTCACTTTGAGGAAAGGCTCAACGTTTTTGGATTTTAAGAAAGAAGAATGGAAATATAAGGAGAAAGTTCAATAAGGAAAATAACCCAAATGAGACGGCCCTGTAGAGAATCAGCAGTAATTGGGTTCGTAATACTATCAACTAGGGGAAGGTGACAGCCGAGGTCATTTAGTTCAACAATGATGGTAGATGGATTTATGTAGCGAGGGCATCTTTGAGAAGAGCAAATGGGTGGATTAATTCTAAATTCGAAAAATATACTAAATTCCACGCTGTACTTCATATTGCTAAAAAAATACTTTCTTCTTCTGCTTAGTGGCCATTCAACAACCACGTGGTCGGATTGGGGTTAGTCTTTTGGCCACGGTTGGTCACGAGGTGGGAGGGAGGGGGGTCTGGCGGCGTACCACGTGACCGATTTGGATGAACAAAAACCCGATGACGAATGCTGATTTTAACTCTGTGGTCGCCCGCCCACTGTGCCTTGATAACTATGTTTAGCTTTGCCAACGAATTCGGGCTGCGCGGCTCGGGGTCGGACAAAGTTTTTTTCCCTTTCTTCCTTCTTCTTCCCTTCCCCCTTTCTTATTATTTCCCCCCCCCCTTTCTTATTATGTCCCTTTCTTATTATGTAGATACAAACCATCTAGCTGCACGTGACCCTGTTCTCTAGCATGTCTCCCTTAAATATCCTAGTTGCATGTCAATAGTGCATGTTTGGTGATCTTCACCCCCTGCCACACACCCATGTGGTGGCTCGCAGGGTATTACGTAGATGAAGATGAAAGTAAACGAAGGCAGTCGTATCCCTGCCCACAACGAAACTAAGCAGACGAACGTAAGCTTCGTATCCTTGCCCGCCCGATCCTAGACACTACTGACGACTGGCACGGTGAAACATCGCCAGTGCATCCATAAGGTCGGTCGAGTGAAAGTTGGGCGGTCAAGGTTTAGCTCCGGTGTGTGGTGCGCATCATCATTAACGTCAGCATGTCCGATCCCGCCAACAAGTCGACGCTATAGGTTGAACATTTCAGCTTCATTTTCTTTGTTCTTCTTCATTTTTCAGCAGAGTTAGAGGTGAAAATATTAAAAAAAAATAGAGAAAAGGAGAATTTCTGTATATGACCACGTGACCCCCTTGGGGGGGGGGGTCAAGACCATGGCCACGTCTAGTCACAAGGGTGGAGGGGGGAGTCGAAAAAAGGCCTAAAATTGTCCACGTGGTTGTTGAATGGCCTCTTAGCAGGGAGAAATCAATATTGCGGCAAAATATGCAGCTGATGTAGTATACGGGTCATATGGAACACGATAGAGAAAAGAAGAGCATGATGGTTTAGACACCTTAAGACACAATGGGTTTGTGAGGAACATAACTGAAGATAAAATAAAGGGAAAAGTCCCCAAAGGAAACAAGAAAGAAGCTATTTTACACTTGTCAGGCCTCATTTAGAATATGCCGCTAGTATATGGGATCCGTACGAGGAAGGTTTGATAAAAGAATTAGAGCGCGTACAAAGGAGATCCGCTGGATTTATTAAAGGCCGTTATGATAAATGTATAAGTGTTAGGAGTTTAATAGAAGAACTCAGTAAATTCGAAAACGTTTTGTTCACAGATGACGTTAGATATATATTAAGAACCCCTGCGTATTATGCTAGGTTTGATCATATTAACAAGATTAGAGAGATAGATTGTCGTTGTGAAATATAGTTAGAGTAGTCTGTAGTGCATGATGCATGTAATAACAACCGATAATCCCTTTCATATTATGTAGATGCTAACCACCTAGCTGCATGTGACCCTGTTCTGTAGCATGTCTCCCTTAAATATCCTACTTGCATGGCAATAGTGCATGTTTGGTGATCTTCACCCCCTGCCACACACCCTCGTGGTGGCTCGCAGGGTATTACGTAGATGAAGATGAAGGAAGACCCAGAAATAAGTTCATGGACCAAATAAAGAGGAATGTACAGAGGAAGAGATACCAGGAGGTAAGAGAACTAGCATTAAATAGGGAAGGGTGGAGGGCTGCAGTCAACCAATCTTAGGATTGAATGACCAATGAATGAATGCAGTTAATACGACGATTTGCATGTTAACGAACACATTCTATCAGTCATAGCCGACTGCAGCTTCATGTATAGTGCTTTAACGTATTCTGACTTCAGTCCCAGCATTTATTTACCAATAACAAAAAACTAAATGGTATAACGCCTTAATTTTATCACCATTAAATTTCCTGGGAGGATTCGCATCTCGTAGTCTTGCTAAAAAATGGCATCGATGCTCGAGAGAGAATACTAGTTTTTCCCATACTTCATCCATTCTCGCATTTCGGACCTGTAAATTCAGGTTAAATTAACAGAAAGAATAGCGCGGAAAAGTTAAATCTTGCGGTTCACATCCGACAGAGAATACACTCATATAAAGGTAGCCGGAATATGAATTGTATAACCTTTAAGTCGATTTCCAATTAAATAACCAAAACGAAAAACCTCTTCTTCGACGGAATGATTTTTGAACATAGACAATCTTCATGTCGCGTTGGGCATTCCGATGAAAAAACAGGAACCCTTTCAGGTATTCAAATCCAAAACTAACGCCAACACAGGGACCTGAAAAATCCTGTTACTCGGTTGTGGGGAAAGAGGGCGTAGGAAATTACAAGAATAAAGGTAAATCGCGCGGACGAGATTCAAAGATGTATAAGGATGCAGATAATCGCGATCCATTGGTGATAGATACCTCCACTAGCACGCCATTGCAAGCTCACCCCCTGAACACGAACTCATGAAGGGCGCATGGGAAGATAGAAAAGATTTCTGTATTTTTGCGGAACTATGGAATATGCAGCGAATTAGAAGGCCTTTTCTACTCTTCGATTGATATCTACAGTGAGCAGTTTGACCACTTTTATAAATGCTAAAATTTTTCTGGAGGATTGGTCTTGGGAAAGTGAACTTAATGAACCCCATCTAACGTTTGGGGTTTAATTTCCGCATTATCAGGGCACGAGATTAAATACTGCCATGAGTCAACGGTCAGCACAGGCGGAGTTAATTACTTTAGACTGAACTCAACCTAATCTGACCATGAACTCAGATCATTAGTTATTCTCAAGCCCTGATGATGCGAAAATAAAACAAGGAAACGTTGTCAAAAGGTAATTAAAATCCTTACCCAAAGACCAATCCTCCACATGAATTATGCACATTAATATTTATGGAACCTACTTTATTCGCTCACTGGATCGCCTGAAAACCATCAACAAATGCGGAGTCCAAACCTTAATTTGCTCAAAAAATTAACAAACAAAACTCGTTGAATATTAACGCTAAGATCGAGTTTAACTCAAGGATCACATTCCAGAAAAAGAGCGGGAGGAAGAATAAGTAGAGACTCCGGACTGCATAGAGGCAAGACAAAATGTGTTTAGCAAAAAATTATAAGACTTCGGTAAAGCGACAGTCTTACGAAAATTCAAGATTATGACTACTTATTTACAAGTGCCGTCATTAATGTACTCTAGTTAACAGGAAACCTATGAGTAATATAGAATCAGAATCCCCCTACGGCGGAGCTCCGGGCAGCCAAACAATGAAGAATCGGTTTTGAGACACAGATATGATACCACATAGACATGAAATTACTCCATAGATTTCCATTTAGAAATCGAGAGACATTTCCGGATTTTGGGCCTTTATTAAGCATTTCTGTCACCTTCTAGATGAAAATAAAAATTTTGCGACGTAAATGTTAAAGACTTCAAAAATTTAAGTGTGTGTAGAAAGCAAACTGATCACCAAAATATGATCACTACACATGATATTATATCACGGAAGAGAAAAGCGAAAAAAGCTTTGGCATTCAGTCAATCTGCCCTTTCTTCCCTTTCTCTTCTTTAATATCTCAAAAGAGTAATGTGCTATCTCACACAACTTAAATAATCAATAAGGTTCATATCAATGACATATCTCCTTACACCGTAACAAATCATATTTGTTCCTATATACATTAAGTTAATCAAAAGGTTTAATTTCTGAAATTAATCTTACAACCTTGGAATAAAAAAAGTGGAACTCTGTTTCAATTTGAATTCATTACCGATTGTTAAAACGCAAAAGCCACCAAATCTAACTAAGAAAGTTACTCTTTCACATTTTTGTTCTTCAACAGTAATAATAAGACCATTTAGACAGTAACCATATTTCATTGCAGATACACGATTTTATATGCTGAATCCCCATTCACTTACATCATAACTGTGTACAGGTATGACCTCTTGTGCGAATTCTTCCAAGCTTCAAGAATTTTATCCATCAGTTTATCACGCCTCATCATCTGAAGAATTACACATATACGTATATATTTCTGCCACGATATTTTTCCGCATCAGGAAAAAGAAATAGTACTTTCGGTCTATAAGCCATTGGAAATTTTATAATCCAGAAATAAAACAAAAAATACAATATATAGCGCATGCAGGATGATGTTGTAACTGCTACTCACGAAAAGACAGAAGCACACACAGCTGCACAACGTCAGCCAGAGTACGTACCTGTAAAGAATACAAAATTAATAATTAGACAAGAGCAAATGTGATGAAGCGAACCAAGCCATTCCAAAAGAATACCTTCAACATGAGAGACATGAAAAAAACACACATTTACGATTTTCAACAGCAAGCAATTACTGTCGTAAACTTACGAAATTATCGTCCGACACTCCTAAGTATTGCTCGAGAAAAAGGATCGAGCGCACGAAGTGACAATGATTGATGAAAATAAGCCATTTAATGTATATATTTCAATTAGTATTTCAATAACATTGAAATTAGTATCATTGACAAAGAAACCAACAGCATAAAAATATAGCGTAACAGCAAAATTCACTTAGACGAACACGTTCCTTAATCGCCTCTTATTAAAGAATATGGTCAAGGTATAGATGGCAATATTTAATCGAACGGTGAAAATAATCGACTTTTCTCTTTCAATTAATCGATTAATCGTTTGATAATAAGTAACCAATAAACTTAATGATTAACCGACATTTTTATCATTAATCGGAAGAATAAAGTATTTGTAAGCTGAAAGAAATGAAAAATTAAGAAATATTCATTTTTTGTTTAAATTAGTGCTGATTATAACGTTCTTCATTAGTTTGGAGTGAAGTAAGCAGAAACAGGAAAAATAACTGAGAATAAGCATTGCCACATTGTGAATCACGCCGCTTGTGCATTTGCATCATGTCGCCACCAAAAGGTAATGCATGGAAATATTTATTTTTCAATCAAGGCAACAAAATATTAATGGTGAAAAAGTGCAGACAAGTGAAACGTAGTCTTCTCAATATGGATCCTATGTTAAGTACTTCCACAAGGCGACGCCAGATATAGTGAAGTTTACGTACAGTAGGGATGCCACATCGACATCGATGTACCAGACTACTCAATGTTTTTTCGCCGAGACATCGAAAACATTGAATGATAAAATAATCCATTAAACATCGACTTGATGTTTTCTAAACACTCATCACCGGACGAATACTTTTGAAAAGGAGCGGGATGCAATAAATTATTTTCCTGACGAAAAACGCACAATTTTACACTATCGCAATGCTTTTTGGAATAAAAACCAAACTTTCCTATCATGCCATCCGTCGTTCGCATAGTGCACGGTCGCATATTTTTGGTTTCGGTGTAAAAAGTTACATATGGAACATAGTACAACTGTCATAAACCAGAAACTGTGTTTATCAATACTATAGTTAAATCCAATAGAGCACTAAATGTCTAAGATATTTTTCTGCCACACAATACTCAATGAAGACTAGTGTTGCCGCGAGACGAGACGAGACGAGACTTAAGCCAGTCTCGTCTCGGTCTCGTTTTCTGAACTCTACTGTCGTCTCGAGTCTCGTCTCGTGAATCCCAGTCTCGTCTCGGTCTCGAGTCTCGGACGAGACACTCGTCTCGTCTCGTTTGCCCAAAATTAAGTGACATAAAATGTCCAGTTTACTTTGCATACGTAATCGCTGAATCGGTAAACTCGAAATAGTAATGACATCTGTATGAATTTAAAATATATTAGAATTAAATTGGACACGGAATACATCCAACAGCATGAACAACCAATGATGTTATTGATACTCAATTGATTGAATAAACTAAAAATATGAAACATTAAATTGGTGAAAAATGGGTATATAGTCACAACGTTAGAACAGAGAAACCCACAGAAGGTTAAAAAACATAACTGTAAAAATAATGTAATTGGTTAAAAAAAAGAATGCAAATTTTTGCTTCAAAAATTACTTTAAATAGTTTTCAGGTTTAAAACAGTTTAATCAAGATGAGTTTTTTATTTGACAAGCCATATTGAACGTCACCTACGAGTTCAGGCAGAGTAAATTTCTGGCAGATTCGAGGCCTAAGCGGCATCTATGCTTTCTCATTGTCAATTCTGCCCGTGAGAACAATCTTTCCGCTGATACAGATGTAGCGGGACGCTAAGGAAGTCACTCACTATATTTGACAGCACTGGAAGAGTTGGCTCATTTGCCTTCCAACAAGTTTATATATATATATATATATATATATATATATATATATATATATATATATATATATATATATATATATACACACACAATGGAAAACTTCGCCAAATGGCCACAAACACAATTAAAGAGGAAACTTACAGGGGGTAAAAAGACGAAAGTAAAGAGAGAGTCTTACTTAGAGACGTTTCGGGTGTTATCCCTTCTTCAGTCACACAGAGAATGCCAATCTCTGTGTGACTGAAGAAGGGATAACACCCGAAACGTCTCTAAGTAAGACTCTCTCTTTACTTTCGTCTTTTTACCCCCTGTAAGTTTCCTCTTTAATTATATATATATATATATATATATATATATATATATATATATATATATATATATATATATATATATATATATATATATATATATATATATCTAGGGGATCTCGGCTGTTGGAGATGGCCTTCAAGTTCTTTCCTCAATCCTTCATACTGGGATGGCTGACTTAGGATAAATTTAGTGACAACACATGCTGATTATAAAAAAGGGACGAATACTATTGAAAAGTCAAAAAAATTTTTATAAAATTTAGAGATAAATTTAATTTTTCTGTTCTGCATTGACAAAATAGTTAAGGTAAGTTAACTTAATCAAAAAGGGGTAAGTTAAGGGAAAAGTTTAGCCGAATGAACACACCTCTCAGTACTGGGTCGTGATTGCTTATACCGAGAATACATTATTATCTACACATTAATACATTATTATCTACACATATTAATACATTATTAATCTATTAAATACTTAGACGTCAACATCACGAAAGACATATCATGGGGGAAACACTTCAGGGAAATAACTAGTGTAGCAAATCGTAAATTAGGATTCGTAAAAAGGGTTCAAGGCAAATGCGATGAGAGAGTACGAGAAAGAAGCTATTTTACACTTGTCAGGCCTCATTTAGAATATACCCCTAGTATATGGGATCCGTACGAGGAAGGTATGATAAAAGAATTAGAGCGTGTGGAAAGGAGATCCGCTAGATTTGTTAAAGGCCGTTATGATAATTGTATAAGTGTTACGAGTTTAATAGAAGAACTAGGATGGGAATTACTATCAGAACGCAGGTTAAAATTTAGGTTAAACCTATTAAGTAAATTCGAAACCCATTTTGTTCACAGATGACGTTAGATATATATTGAGAACCCCTGCGTATTATGCTAAGTTTGATCATATCAACATGATTAGAGAGATAGATTGTCATACCGATAGATTTAAAATGTCATTTTTCCCGCGTTCCATAAGAGAGAACAATAGGCAGCGTAGAAAAGGGATAGGTAGGTGAAATATAGTTAGAGTAGTCTGTAGTGCATGATGCATGTAATAAAAACCAATAATCCCTTTCTTATCATGTAGATACTAACCATCTAGCTGCATGTGACCCTGTTCTCTAGCATGTCTCCCTTAAATATCCTACTTGCAAGGCAATAGTGCATGCTTGATGATCTTCACCCCCTGCCACACACCCTCGTGGTGGCTCGCAGAGTATTACGTAGACGTAGACGTACATATCTAGCAAGTCATCCTCATCACTTGATACCAAAGCAGACCCCTCAAGATTCTCCTGATCTATTGACTGAGCGGACTGCATTCGAGTGGAATACTAAACGTGATAGATTTAGAACAATTCTTTGAATTTAAACAGGGACTTATCCTCCATCTCTTTTCCCCATGGTGGCATGAAGAAAGTTTCACATATATGACGTGGGTCTAATATTAATAGAGCGCAGTAAATCCAGTTCGTCAGACGGTAGTGCTTTAGCATCTTGTCCCGAGCAGCTTGATAGGAAAGCAACAGTTTTTCATCACCTTCATTTTTTCCAGGCTTCTTGTCCAGTATTTCCTCCATTTTTTCTAGCTTATCCAATAAAAAGTTGAGTGGAACGGTAACGAGTGGAAGAGTAACAAAATTTCTCCTAATTTATTAATCAGAACTTTTAAATTTAGAAAACATTCTTAACAAATATTGTGCTGCAAGGTTGAGTACATGGGCCATGTATATAATATGCTGATAAGTGCTATCAAAACTTGGTAGCATCTTGCCGAGTTCCTCCATGAATTTAGCACTTGCGGAGGCGTTATCTAAGTTAACTCCTTGAAGTTTGTGCTCAAGGATTTTTAGGGTATTCATAAAAACATCAGCAATATCCCTTCCTGTGTGGTTACCATTGCATGGAACGAAGTCAATAACAAAAGATTGGTTCTCCCACTTCTCGTCTATGAAATGAGTCGCGACTCCGTAGCACGATTTCCCCGCTATGAATGTCCAGCTAGCGATGTAAGACAGATTGGATTTATTTTGTTTGAGCAACTGCAACACCGCCTTCTGCATCCTATTATAACGGTCAAGTACCATTTGCCGCAACTTTGCCCTTTTAAGAAATGAAACGGTGAGATTCAACATCTTGAAAGAGTTGTCAGTATCATCATCATTAAAAAATCGGAAACAGGAATTCCTGCGCCATTCAGTCAACTACTGCATTTAGGAAGACATTATTCCTATCACCATTCTAAAATTAAAATGAAAATTCTCTCTCATTTCACTTACCTCGATAATTAGATAATTTTTCACTTTAATTGTACTTTTTAGTGAGTGACATTTCGTAAAGAGAGACTTGATTGAAATCTACAGAACGGTTGAAAATGGTCGATTTAGACTTACTAAACACGTTTATCGCTTCAATAAGGTCTCATACAAAAGAGATAAATTGCGACATAGCTGCATCTTTACGGTGAATCGTGAAACCGTAGTATTTTAACTGCCACCAGTATATCGCAGCAGTGTACAAGTCGACAGTCTGCAAACATTGTTCGCGAGGTACCCGGCCCCTTTAGAAATGGACTGAGTGCAGCTAAAATGGAGTACCTCCTAGGTTTTTGTTGCTATAGTAGGATGAATGGAAGTAGAATGAGTAGCTGATGAATAAATGCCGATCAAATGCTTAAGTAGTGGACATTTTGATTGAATAGAATTTCCGTTAGCCAAATGATAGCAAATGGAAACAGAGGCAAAGAAAACCAATTATAGTCCTTTTTTTCTCGTACCATCCTCAACACAATTTAACGACATCATGCTAAATATCATCACTAACCTAGTAAGGTATACCATGCAGGAAGAGGTACATCGTGTCTTCAATTTTCAACCGTCGTTTCGCCGAGGTGAAGTGCGTGGTGCGATTCGAAATTGCGCATCGCACTTTTTTCTTACCAAGCAAGCTATAAGCAGGATGGTTAGTGCCGCTCGGCGAGACTTTACTACACATACGATTATAATTCACGATATTTTTGTCGTAGAAGTGAGCACAGTAAGTTACTGCTTTATAAAATAGTACATTTGTATGATAGTACGTAATAAGGAAAAGTAGAAAGCCAATAACAGTCTCTTATTTGGCTCCAAAAGTCACACTCATGCCATCAGAAGTAGTAGCATTGGCAAATTAAAATTTTGAATAGTTAGCTAATTTATCGTAATGTTGTTATTGAATTATATTGCACATTCAATACTTTAGGAAAACGTGACATTTTCTTCGTATCGATAGAAGGACGTAGTTTTAGGGATAATGATACACTAAATGCCAATTAATCACATGTATCTGAATTTCGAGACTTTCGAGTTATCGTCTTGTCTCGTTAAAAAGCCGTCTCGTCTCGAGTCTCGTCTCGAATTCTCCACTACGGTCTCGTCTCGTGGCAACACTAATGAAGACCACAGTGGTGTGTTTGTATTTCACCATTGTTTATTGGTATAGCACTGAACAATATTTCAGCAAAAAATTTAGTCGTTTCCGTATAATTTGGATCACTTTAAAACCTTTAATAATAATAATAATATTGGTATATAATACTTTGCTTCCATTTCCCATACGTACTCCACAATTTTCATGCTTCCCTAGAGTCATCTGTGAATTGGCACCATTCAAGTAAGTCCGTATGATTTGGACCAAAATACCCCAGGGTGGACCGAATAACACGGAGTGACACCAAAGCACAAACGAATGAATGTCACAGTAGCATCCAATATTATTTCAATTGAAATGAAATTATACTTAAATGGGTTCCTTTGACAAAGAAAGGAACAGATTAAAAATAAGGAATAACAGGCCCATATCGCCTCGGTGAAGTCCTCGCCTGCTAAACCGAGGGTCGCGGGTTCGAGTCCCGCCTGGGTGGGTTTTACACCATCCAGGGCATGGATGTATGTCAAGTTCTGTTGGTCCGGTCCCTGGAAAACCTGATGACAGGCTCAGCAGCCTATCGGGATTCCGGGGACATACGGGCCAACAGAATCGTCCGGCAAGCAAAAAAAAAGGAAAATTCACTTTGAAGAGCCCATTCCTTAATCGCATCTGACTTAAAAATAGGGTCAAGGAAACAAAATTATACTAGTCAAAATTGTAGACAAGTACAAAGTAATCTTCTCAATATGGAAACTTATGTAAAGTACTTCCGGAAAGCAACGCCTGATGAAGTTAATTTTTTTTAAAGCAGTAAATCCTAGGAATCCCTCCGTAAAGCCCAGCTACAGCAAAGTGACTTAAGTTATATTTCAACGAGTCAATTGATGTATTGACGTCCGAGTTAGGGAAAAGAATAAAAATAAAAACAGAATGACTCGAGATAATTTCCACGCAGTCCTACATGTAACACGCTGAATTTTTTTCAGCATGCTATTTCAAAGCTCGAATGAACGACGGGTTTAAAAAGTGAAGCGATTCTATTCCGCTCGAATATGCGCCAGCTATCAGGCCGTCTTCACACTATCTTTACTGTGCTGAAACCACTCTCGCGACTCGTCCGCCATCTATCCGCGATTCAGTCGACTACGAGAAAAACTCGGAAACTAGCCTTGGCAATGACGCCCGTCCTTCCTTCCTCGCTCTTTCTGTCATAAATCAAAGCCGTCAGGGCGCGGCGCGCTTTTGAGAACGCGCGTGCTACCGGTTTTAAGAAGCGCGCAACGGAAAACGAGAGTAAACAGGAATTATCTCACCGTTAACATCCATAAAGATAACGAATGGCTACAATATTAACGGTGCTTACTATGTTTTTAGAGGGAGGCAGGGTAGTTGCCTAGAACAGAGGTCGGCAAACTCATTAGTCAACAGAGCCAAATGCCAACAGTACTATAACTTATTAATATTTTTAATCTAAAACTAGCAATAAATATTTTTAGCTAATGAATACTATTACCATCACCATTAAAGTAATCACCAGCGAATGCCTGCAGAGCATGAAATAAGATACTCTCTGTTGGATAAGGAAAGCATGATTTCCTTTCCTTGACAGGCACTCGAGGTATTGACACAAAGCCGAACAGTGCTTTAAGTTGTCTTTTTGACCAATTAATTAGCGGTCACTGCCATGGTGCAGGATAAGAAAATGAGGTTCACAACATCCTAGAAAATCATCTGTTATTTAGAGACCTCCGTTGTTTAAAATTCCAGGATATTCGACCTGTAAATTATTCACTTTGACGTCCTCGCTAATAAGTTGCATAATGTCCACAAAAATAAATGACGATTCAACAAAAAATTTCAGCAGTGCACCCGTGCTCACCGCGACGCCTAACGGAATTACAAAACAATGCTCGTAATCGCTTATTGACGTATTAAAACGCCCGTGTTACCGAAAAATATGCACAAGATTATATTCCAATATGATATATCATGCTTTCGTCGCCGACCAAATTTTCGAACAGATCCGAAACACGTTTTCCCACAGTAGTAGAAGAGGGCGACAAATGGAACAATACCGTTCGTTGACAAACGGCGAATATACAACCAGACGAACGCTACACCCGCGGATAAAGGGGACCGAGTTCGCGGGAAAACTTCCATCCCACGAGCGAAAGGAGAACAAAGTTGAAAAATGCAAGTAAAATGAGCCCCAGGGGATCTAGGATATGTGGGGAGGAGGGACATTCGCGTCCAGAAGGACAATGTGACGGATAAAAGGGATGCACCCGAGAGCATGTCAGAGAGAGAGAGGATAAGAAGAGTTGGAAAGGTTGTAATGTCCTCTTCCGGGCTCGATGGGAAAATGCCTGACGACCGTAAATAGAAATATCATCACTCTACGTAAAAATTATCATCTACACTCAAGCATCCTTTGTCGGATTGAACACATTTTCATGGGCGACAATGATACGCAGATTTTAACACACTTCCTCCAGGCAACTCACAAAAATTAAATCATTAACAAAACAACACATACTAGCTGAAATGCCCATCGATACTCAACGGAAGTGCTTAGATTAAGGTAGTCCGAGCGAGATAGTTCCATAGTCATAATAGAGACCATATTCGAAATATACATTTTAATTTCATCAGCTGTAGGACACATCAATTAAATATTGCATTATTGATGGTGCAATAATATAGTTTTATATGACAGAAATGGTAATTAATTAAACGAAAATATCTAAATAAGACTTAAACTTGACTCTTTTTTTTTCGCGTGGTGCGTTTGGAACTCCTTCAAAACGGAAGATTTTTTTGTGATACCCAAGAACCTATTGCGGTTACTACATGATTTATTGTCAAAAACGATTGAGAAAACAAACAAACTACACGCTGCTGGTTTTTTTACGAAATCTAATCGTTATAATTTCCTCATTTTTTAAAAAAATGACTCTCTGGAGTGCATACATACACCATTTCCCACGTAAAACGGCTGGTATATTTTGGCAAATTAATATGGTAAGGAGTTGAATTTTTGGTGTTATTAGAAGGTAGAGAAATTTTCTTAAAAATGAGATCAAATTCATTGACTTCTAGGTAAAATGATCTTTCGCTCTAACTACCTTAAAAAAATCATACCTGTTCTATCTGTACAAAAGGGAATCTTAATGATATTTACTAAGTGAAAATTCCCCGTTAATGACTTTACGCACTTTCCCTGAAATAGCCAGTTTTAAAACAGAACCTTATTATAGATATCAACAGCTAATTTTGTGCGATTATTGATTTCAATTAAATTCTGTAAAATAAATGGGGCCAGAAAGCGGTGAGAATGATTCATACGTATGTATTTTATGACTTACTTTGAAATGATAGGGGTCCGATTGGTCTAACGCATATAATCCGCTCCATTGGGACTCATTGTCCTATGAACGCATTAAGAAAACAACAATAATTAAATATTATCATTCGCACATGAGAGTCAAGAACCAAGAAAAAAATTATTTCCGAAAAAAATTTAAATGAAAACTCGTCTCCGACCTCGAGCATGGCAGAACATTGATTTGTTGAAGCGGCTTCCTTTATAATAAACTAATTCTCGTTGTTCAAATAAGGCTTCTTAGTGGAGGATAACTGACATCGAGGCATAACCCTTTCATCCATATAAAGTTACTGTAAAGCCGGTTTCAAACAGGGAACGTAATTGCACAATATTATGCAAGTACGCTCGTGCATTAAAAATTGCGTTGTCTAACGCGGTGATTGCAAGAACTCAAGCTCGAATGAATTGATGCAAATTGGCAAAATTATTGCTCCTGCTATAATGCGACTGCACGCCAGTTACAGAAAAATTCTGTTTCAACTTTTGATTTTAGGAGAATCAGACGAGATATTGTGGAAGTTTGTCTTATTATAACAGAAACAACAATAACACTTTGCCACAGGATATTTTAATGAGTACAACGCGTTTCAGCTGAGAGAGCCATCATCAGGCACAATACACATTAAGCGGAGGGCACATCACACTTATACATTTCGCATGTTTAAAGGAAGTTTCCTTCAAACATGTTAAAGGAACGTGTCTTGTACCTGATGATGGCTCTTTAAGCTGAAATGCGTCGTACTCATTAAAATATCCTGTGAAAAGAGCTATTGTTGTTTCTGTTACAATTTCAACTTTTGCAACTTCGTGCCCCGTGTAATTAATTTTACTCTTGCATTCCCCCATCTCCTTCAAATAAATCCTTAAACTCTGCAGTTGTCCTCTCTCTCTCTTCATCTTATCTGTAACTCTTATGCTAAATCTTCCCCTTCCTCACTTTCCCGACGTCCTAGACGTCTCGACGACCACTTTCCAAGCATCACGGAATTAAGCATCCCCTCGCCGCTCATAATCTGTTCCATATATCTGCTCTGCCTCCTCCGAATATTCTCAAGTAGTTTCCTCTCCTCGCCCACCATTTTGATTCATTCATTTTTTGCCACTGCACCCGAAATAACAAAACAAATACAATCGATTAGCTGAGCATAGAATGAATGCTCCGCTTCGCAGATGATATCAGAGTCATAGCTGGAAATCGCGATGATATTCAAAGGTCACTAACCGCAATGGAACAAGTTCTCCAAGAATACAGCATGAAAATAAAGACTAAGGCTAAAATCCTAGAATGTGGAAGAGAGAAGCTGAATGCAAAAGTAACCATGAGAGGAGAGAAATTAGAGTAAGTGGATTCCTTCACCTATCACGGAAGTACCATCACGTGGGACGGAAGAATTACAACGGACATCGAGCGGAGAATAGCCCAAACTAAGAAGGCGTTCATGGGAAAAAGACAACTGCTGTGCTCAAAGAAGATAGTACTACAAATCAGGAAACAGTACGTGAAAACATTCGTGTGGAGCTTAGCACTCTACGGATCGAAAGCAAGGACCATTAGAAAAGCTGACCAGAAAATTAAAGTTCTCAAAACCTGGTGCTGGAGGATGCTGAAGATAAAATTGACGGACAGAACAAGAAATGATGAATTTACAGAAGAGCAGAAGAGGGAAGGACCATATGGAACACCATAGAGGCAATAAGAACCAGTCCACTTGGACACACACTGATACAAAATGGGTTTGTGAAGAACATAATTGAAGGTAAAATAGAGGGAAAAGTCCCCAGAGGAAGATCCAGGAATAAGTTCATGGACCAAATAAAGAGGAAAGTACATAAGAAGAGATACCGGGAAGTAAGGGAACTAGCATTAGATAGGGAGGGGTGGAGGGCTGCAGTCAACCAATCTTAGGATTGAACGACCAGTGAATGAGAATGAATGAATGCACTGACCAAAAGAAAATGAGGCTGTTTTGAGCTGATTTGGACGTAGGGAATGGGGTGCCAGATGTTTTCCGGAAGGTGTGATGCACGTGATGCGATGTATAGAATAATATTACCTTCACGACACCGAGATACAATGCACGGAAAAGCTGGAGGATGCAAAAGAAAGAAAATAAAAAACGGATCCGGCAATATGGACACCACGTGGAAAATTAAAGGCACGTACTTACACAGGCGTGAAGGAGAGAAGAATATATTTTTTCTTCAAAATAACGAAAAATATAGAGGCAGTGAAGTAGGGCAAGGGACGGCGGACAAACAAAACAACGTCGTCAGGCGTGCACTGAAACATCGATCGCGAAAGACCCTGGCGCAACGGAGGCTCGGGTCTCCTTTTTCCTGCGCGCAAGTCTCTTTTTCTTTTTCTGGAGGACAAAAAAAAGGATATAGTTTCTTCCTTTTTTCGTGGTCTTTCCTGCGTCTCGCAGAGGAGAGCGTCCTTTTTTAAGGGAAGCTGACGCGTGTAGAGAGCCATGACACCTCTAAGGAGTGAACTGTCTCCGGGACGAGGAATAATGAATGCAGCGGATGGCACCAGCATCACGTGATATCTGCTTATAACGACCAAATGCGCCGGGTAAGAAGGAGTCGAGAGTAATGCTCCGCGGACGAATTAAGTTAACCGTTGACGAGGGGAATGAGAGTAATATTGCGTTTTACCTACGACCCGTCAAGATCATACAAGACAGCATATACATATACAAAAGTGTACTTCTCCCCACTTTATAGTAGGGTAGTGAAACATGGGTATGTCAGGATAGACATGAGAGTAGACTAAACGCCGTGGGTGTGAGTTATCTGAGGAGTGTTAGCGGCAAAAGTAGGATGGATAGGGTGATGAATGAGTGCATAATACATGAATGTGGGTTAGACGCTTCAGTAATGGACATATATGAAAGGAGTGTGCTTCGTTGGTTTGGCCATGTAGAGAGAATGGATGAGAGTCGAATAACGAAACAGATATATAAGACTGAAATGAATGGTGCGAGAGGTAGAGGTAGGCCGAGAAAGTTGCGGTTAAATGTGGTAGAGGAAATTCTTGGGAGGATAACAGATATATAAGACTGAAATGAATGGTGCGAGAGGTAGAGGTAGGCCGAGAAAGTTGCGGTTAAATGTGGTAGAGGAAATTCTTGGGAGGAGGAATATTAGGAGTCTTAAAAACAGGAGGGCGTGTATGAAGCGGCATATGGGGGTAAATGAGGCAAAAGAGGTTTGCAATGATTGGTCAGTATGGAGGAAATTATTGAAGCAGAGTTAGCTGGACAATTATGTATTTATGAGAAACTTGTGACTGCTTACCCCAAAAGGGAACGGCGTGGTTGGTATGTATGTATGTGAATACGAAGGAAAATACACACATTTGTCCACCTGGGAAGGTACGGTATTTAACTGCAGAAAATGGAAGCGGAGGAGCTGATGAAGGTGGAAATATACGCCCATGGAGGCTTGCGATCAAAATATTGAGTGCACGCGCTCTATCGGGTTTTCCTAGTAAGTGCCTCCTCTGTGGAAAATTTACCACTTAGTGAGGGAACTATAATTGGATAGGATAGGGTGCAGGACTGCAGTCGACCAATCCTGGGATTAAACGACCAATGACGACGAGGGAACTTTCTCATAATTAAGATGAGAAAACATCTCAACTGCATTAGAACGAAATACAAAACGGCCGTGACAACCGGATAAACCTTGTTAAACACAGAAACGCCACCATAGGCGTTCAAACAAATAAAGGAATGGCATGTTCGAGATGTCCAACTTACGAGATGTTAAGTTTGAAAAGTACAAGCCCTTTCAGACAATAACATCAGAAGAATTTCTTATAGAGGCACATTTGGTATTACCCACGGGCATCGAATGGAGAGATACTGATTTTGATTCCGTGATACTGTCTCGGTCCAAATTAATATTCTTAATTCAGTATTGTTAAAGCATTGTAATGGAAATGGTGCTTTACACGCGGGTATAGACACTTGAAAACGCATTGGGAAAGCCATATTTTTGCTTATATTTCTCAGACAATTCCGTCAATCAATTCGTTATTCTCATACACTGTTTCCAATTATTTCGACGTGGGAACAAAAATGAAAAAATTATAAAAACACGAGCGCTGCTAAAATTATATAAGTGATAAAATATTCGGGCTTTACACTACCGCGGAGCATTTCTTACAAATATGGCACCATTTTTTGTCTTCTACTTTCACAGTCGGCGACGCCAGTCACTCCACTGGCGAAATATTAATCTTTCGTCACTTTTTATTCCTGTACATTACACTGACTTATGCAAAATATTTTTCCAACCCACGGTCTTGAATTGGGAAGGGGTGTTTCATACGACGGAGTTATGTCACCTAATACTCCATCACGGGTTGCCCCAACTTTTTAATGCGATATTTTGTTATCCATAATCTTTCACTCCGCTGCTCGTGTACTTCCTAATCGTGGTCCTTCGGAGTGGTAATCCTTGTTTTCCTGAGAGGTCGGCGTTGTAGTTTTTGCAAGGTCAGACTTCGGGGCATCACTGTTCTTATCGCTGGGGAATGTGGGCAGGGGGGGGAGAAGCAAGCCTTTCGCAAAAGAGAATTCGCCGCTAATGGAAGGGATCATTTTCTTTCGAATGCCCATGACAACCCGCTTCAAGTGATTCGAGGCCACGCTGAATTTTCGGAGGGGCTTAATTGCCATTGGGACGCGGGAAATTTTTTTTTTTTTTTTTATATTTTCCCACTCATCTTCTTACAGGAGTGGCCACGTTTAGTGGCATCAACAGACGTACGAAGCGGGTAATCAAACGTCGTGCTGGTGCTCATCTACAAGGGCTTACGCCGTATTCTCGTCATCTGCATCATTATGCAGGCTTTTCGGCAACAGCTATTAGCCGACACGAACGGGAGTGAAACATGCCCATATCGAACACGGTAGGAGGGAGACGACACAAGACTACCACAGCGATATTTCCTGCTCTTCCAGGCGTCCCCTACAACTGGTATGACAAACCGGTCGCACGTTGATAATACTTTCAGCTACCATATGACGCGGACTGATACAACACTCACGTTGGTCAGAAATGCCCTTTTCGCCAGGGACAAAAGGAAGCCTTTAAGAGGGTTAGAGCGAAATGCCGTTTAACCAACAAATAGATGAGTAGTCTCATTACAAATAAAAATATCTCATCCTTGCATAGGTACCAAAACATCAGACCCTTAACAAACCAATACTTTCCGAGTAATAAACAACATAAAAATTTGTGACTTCCACAATTCATTTAACACTAGCGACCGGTTTCGGCTGTCACGCCATCATAGGGAAAGAAAAAATTACACCTGATGATGGCGTGACAGACGAAATCGGTCTCTAGTGTTCAATAAATTGTGGAAGTCACAAATTTTTATCTTGTTTATTATAACGCCCTTCAACCACGTGAAAGCTTCAAGTATCCATTTTAATTCTTACCGAGATTTTTGACGAAAAATACCAGCAATTTTACATAGGAAATGTTTTTGAGAATGAAAAAGTTTGTAAATTCTCCCGATTATTTTTTAAAACAAATCACATTGTCCCCGCGGTTTTTTTCAGAATCGCAAACCTTAACCTTCCGTTGAGAAGAACTTTTAAACGTTTCGCGTGAAAATGAGTCAAGTCAAAACCTTATAGAGATATTTTCATTTAATTACTGAGAATTTCAGTCACATTAAACTATAAAGTCGCATTTAATTTCACCATCAATAATCAGGGTGGCTACTGATATCCAATTTTCAAATTCCCTGACCTTTCCCTGACTTTTCCCTGATGGATTTACCAGTTTTGATGACCAATCGCCAAAATGTCACCTATTATTATTGGAATATTTTTTTCTGCTGAATTACATTTTCTACGGCAGCTTTAAATTTTCTAAATATTTTAATCATAGTCTCGTATTTTTAGAACTGCTATCACGTATTCACTATAAGCTAGTGTGCTCCAGCTACTTCTCGACCAGAGTTTCAGAAGTTGAAAATAAACGTGAGGTAAAATTTTCCGAACAACATAGCCTCGGATTCCTTGAGATGAGCGTAATACATTGTGATCATGATTTTTAACACAAATAGGAAAATATCGTAATGCGGATATACAAAAGGGATAAAATGTACGGCTGATTCATAATTAAATAACTAAGATTCACAACTGAATATTCCACGAATTGATGGTGCTTATTCCATGCACGTCAGCAACGAACGTTAGTTATATTTCTACATCTACGTCATACCCTGCAAGCCACCTAAAGGGTGTGTGGCACGGGGAGCTTCCACACCAGGCATGCATGAATGATACGGTAGAACACCGAAATTATATTGAAACCAGCGTACCACACATGCAACGCGCCACTTAAAAAATCTACTAACTAACAAACATTCTAGCGTCAATCGATCCAACATTAAGAGGACGCATCATACCCTTCGGTAAGGAAAAGTTCTGTCGAAAATCCACAAGATGGCGTCACTCGCACCCGATCGAGGCGTTTTGGCGTCAGGAGTCTCCTACTCCAGGATAACTGTCGCACAAGTCAATAGTCGTCGGTAAGTTTTAGCCAAGTCTCCGGCGCGTAAGTACAGGTAGCGCTTATATAAGATCTAAGAAAGAAGACTGAACTAATTGCATCACCGTCCGAGCATATTATGGCCGAAAACCATTCAGGTAGCTTGTCGAAATATACCAATTACAGCTTCTATCTTACAACCGTGACGGCTGTTACTTAGCATTCCGATAGAAGAGGGATTGATACATCTCTATTAGTTTTAGATATGTCAATAATAATAAAAGTTTTTATAAAAATATACCCTTCATCTTGCCGTTTTCCCGATGGTTTAATTATGCTCTGGGATTAAATTTTCATATTTCAGATACGAGCTTCCCTTGGCA
The DNA here is from genome assembly GCA_963169105.1 of Ceriagrion tenellum. Taxonomy (NCBI): domain Eukaryota; kingdom Metazoa; phylum Arthropoda; class Insecta; order Odonata; family Coenagrionidae; genus Ceriagrion; species Ceriagrion tenellum. Next base: position 34,253,549 of record OY720637.1, read on the forward strand.
AAGGTCTATTCTTTATACTATAAAAATTTCAAGTTGATGACGTCAGACTTTAACAAAAAATCTGGGGTCGGAAATCATCACAAACCCGACCTGTCGAGCGAGTGTGATGCGTCGCATTAACTGTTAAGTTACTCTCAAAACTAGAGGCATGTAGAATAGATAAAAACATTATCTACATAATTTGGTGAAATTACGTATTTGGTGAAACAAAGGGCGGGAGAGACTGGCCGATAACCGTAGTGGAAGAAAAATAACGATGATTCCTATTCCAGTTCCTCCCTGACTTTTCTAGAAATTCAAAATTCCCAGACAATTCCAGGTTTTCCCGGGTTTATTTGATTTCCAAAATCTCTGCCTGAAGGGCATGGGGTAACCACTCCTTAATTATGCAACAATGGCATCGCAAAAAAAATCTGGCATACTTAGCAATCGCAATGAAAACGCCGAATAACAGTAAAAACAATTTGGGCACCATCTTCAAAATTATCTACCACAAGCATGAGTGGCAACACAGAGAGAACAATGCATGACTTTTCGAAATACCGAAAAATATTTCTTTTATCATGTCAAGGTCACTGTGTCAGACTTTTCATGTTTTACATCTACGAAATACCGTACAAGCCACCACTAGGGTGTGTGGCACGGGTGGATTTCACATAAGGCATGCAACACTCATCCCAGCTGAAATCAGAACCTCGCCGGCTCGCCCGGATGCCAGGTGCAAGCCAGTGCACATGTCAATACGCGGTCAGACCATAAACTAGGATAAAGCTACGTAAACGAACATGCTACCATACAGTGCACTATTTGAGATACAACTACTGGTTAGTATTATTAATGTGACTAAAGAATAGTAATTCAAGGTACTAAATCATGCAGGAGCTACATCTTTCCGGGTATTTCATAGAAGATAATAATGATGTTCAAACATTTAGCACTAGTGCAAAATCTACTTTACCCAGTGAGGGACGGAATTTCCCAGAACTGATCTATCGCAACTATAATGGTCAATTATAGTCCGTGGAAAAAATGACATTTTCAATCTATTGGTTCTACAGTCTATTTTCTCAATATTATACCTATGATCATTTCTACCGTAATAGTTTGGTTCCAGCAGAATATGTTGAACGTCCGGCAAAAAATAAACTACATCAAACTTTCTTAGAAGATTTAATTTATACTTTTCCCTTCGATCAGATAGAGGCTCTCATCCTGAGCCCTCAACGATTCAGTAAAACTACTATGTTTATCGTAACAATATTTCACAAATCTTGCTGCTCTCCGCTGTATTCCATCTTTATCGGAAACTAGACCTTATTCGTAAAAGTCCCATATACTAGCGGCGTACTCCAAGTGAGGTCTCACGAGAAAAAAAATAACACCGCTTTACAAGAGGGCTAACACAATTTCGATAATTTGGGCAATTTCACGTTCATTTTCAACACAAATATTGTCAACTCCAAACCACTATGAAAACTCTGGGTCCATGAATTTAAATTGTGTTCGACCCGGACATACGCAGCAAAACAAAAAAACTTTCCTTTGTTTCTCGTATCAAAATTAACCGAACACCCTCATATAATACAAGTCCCCTCGCGTCATACATTCCGAAATTATATCCCAAAGGCATGCTGTCCATTAGAGGTTAAAGACTAATGGTTAAATCGGCGGACTTCAAGTGATAACAGGGGGACATATTTGGAAGTGATTATCTATGCTCCTTGAAAGCCTCCCAATGAGAAGCAGATTCATTAACAATGCCATGAGCGTCATATATTGCTCTTTTTCTCAGTTAAGTCGCCAAAGTCATGCACTTAACGTCTTCCTCAAAGGGTTTCATTGGAATGGAAGCAAGGTTAAGCATCACACTACCAGATAATACAAGAGTGGTGTTTTCCTTTTTGTGAAGATGATGGCTTATGTCACCGCGGTGGGTGCTGTGATCGGTGAAAGCATGCCCATTTGTATTTGAGCGGATTTTGGAGCGAAATGAGCGATGAATGCCGTCGGAGTTATTGTGGCACAAGCTCTTAATTTGGAGAAAACGCTACGGAATTCACTTTTCGTCGATTTCTCAGGTCAGATGAGCTGTCAATTTTTTGCAGCGAAATTAAACGTTTTTAATTTCGATTCACACATAACCATGTTTCGACACAGTTCAAGCGAAAGATGTTGTGGCAAGAAAATAAACCTGAGGAAGAAAAACAGTTATTTTTTCATTTGTGATTAGTCCTTTTCTTCCCCATATCTCAATATTTTTGTAGATATTATTAAAAAATAAAAATAAAAAGGTTCCGTAGACCTGGCACATGACACGTGTTTAAAAAACGGAAAGCAAAGCGAACACTTAATAAACTATTGATTGTTTTCAAACTTACAATGAATAGAGCGCAGCATTATAGTATTTTTATTTGCGGGACCGCACCCTGTGCATACAAGAGCGTAGAACATTACAAGTAGAGCTATTTTTGTTACATAATTTAAGCTCAGGTTCGAAAGAAGATCTTAAAATTCAGTCTGATAGCTTCACAGGCACTACAAGCCTTGACGGAGGTAGGAGAGTAAGGATTAATCACGAGTATTCGATCCAATGAATTATAGGCTAATTTGCTACACAAACTTATAACTTTCCAGAGTTCTCGTAGTATTCACTATAGCTTCATTCACACGCCCATGACCTTGTGATGGTTAAATAAACCTCCCATAAAGCAATTAATAATAAAATAATAATAATAATTCTTTATTCCATTCATATGTAGGTACATTTGGTTATTTATACAAAGTATAGGAACATAGGTACCCCAGGGGAATTACCTGATTTGGGGTTACCATCATCTCAATGTTATTAAGGCAGAGCTGGTGGTGATCAGTTATCAAACACATTATCTCAAAATTATCTACTGCTTCTATACCTTATTGTGCATTCATATTATAAAAAAGAAAAACTGAAGTTATTATGGGTTCACGATAACTTGAGTTTGTACAATTTGTTGTTTTTACAACAACAAAACAATAACTTGAGCAACGACAATCATTTAAACAATTCAACAAACCTCTTATATTTATGAACCAAAAAATGCATATACCACATAGAATAGATGAATTAACTTGACAGTATACAATCTCAAATCAAACACAACCCAATTTTAGTTACTACCATTCCTAGTACATGTTTATACAATCTTTTGAAACAAAAACTCGACTTCCTCGTGACACATTAGCCACTTTTTAACAGCAGAAGCAAATCCCGATTCTGTGTCTTTCTTTGCCACATCCTTTGGCAGAGTACGAAAACGTTTTGGCCCCAGGTATAGATACGAACGATGAAGAATTTCGTTCTTTGGCCTAGGTATTTTAAAGCCTGTCTCAAGTCTAATGTAATATGCTTTTGGTTTGGCCTTTTCGCCGCCACGATTGTAAAAGACTCTTAGTACTTTATAAATGAATAAGTGCCTTAATGGCAGTATGCTTAGTTTTCTAAAAAGAGGGAATGAGTGGCTTTTTCTCGACGACCGCGTAATAACCCTGACAACCCTTTTTTGGTTTGTAAAGGTTTAATGGTGGTAAAGTAAAATGGGCAAGTGGATATAACTCAATCCATGGATATAAATGAAATATGACACAAACAAATAGATATGACTAAATAGGATAACAAAATAGATTTACGGTGAAGGATTTAACAGAATGTGAGGAAGGTGTAGGCCGAGGAACATAATAGGTGAATAGAAAGCAAGATACAAGTGGAGTCAAAAGAATATAGGACCGTGTATGAAGTAGTGTCTGAACGTAGCGTAAGCGGAGGAGGATTTGAAGATATTTCTTTAAAGTACTCTGCCGGTAAAGGTAGGTATTGTTGAATGTCAGAGAGTCTCCTCCCGGTTTTCTACACTTTCAGGGGCCTATCTCGCTCTAGTACATAATGTTTCGACGCAGCACACATACATCCTCCAGCCACCTACTCAGCCGATTTCGAATTTCATCCAGAAGTTTCCTTTCCTCATTCACCAGCTCATGCACTTCCTCTCCGTCCACCTCACCTTCTCCATCCTTCTCCACAACCACATCGCAAAAGCCTACATCCTATTCTCGTCCTTTCTGAGGGTCCACGTTTCAGCAGATAGGGAAGTATAGGAAATTATTACGACGGAGCCAGTTTTCTAGGTCTAACATCGAGTATTTAGATCTTGACTTGAGTCTAAAACATGAAGGAATGGCTTAATGTGCTTATATGCACGCATTTACCTTTCCTCGCTTGATAAAGGTTCAAAGTACACATTTTCTCGTTCAACACAAGGTTAACTCACAAACTATTCTCAGCAAAATGTACACGTAAACTCAGGCGGACAAAGAGGACCTTTCTTCACGAAATCAAACGAAAACACAAAGACCAAAAAAACGGGAAAAGTACGGTCTTCAAAGCAAGCACCTCGCGGCACGAACGAAGGGAATCACAAATTGGTGCTCGAGAATTCACAAAGGAGACCACTGCCAATGGCAGGAACTTCACAAAGGGAAGTTTTTCGCGGGATTTACGGGCAATAAAGACATTATTCTCTTAATAAGGCACTTAAAATACAAAGATATCTAGAACCCTAAAAAATAAAGGACGTGCGACGTCTGTCAAAATGAGGAGCAAAACACGCAATTCACCAAATTTTGCTGCTCTTCAAGACTCTGAGGATAGCAAAAATAGTCGGCATACGCAATTTACAGACGGAATAGTTTTGAAAAAAATGGTCTAAAAATACTTCCACTATGTAAACGCAGGTCAGCATACCTACAGCGCGGATGTCAATACCAGCTCCCAGAGATTTTCATTCAATATATATGCTGGTGTATCTTTTAGAAGTTTACAGGTAGAAAACAAAAGAGCGTGGAAATACAGAACGAAGAGACTTCCGCGTCGCCTCGCCGGCTTCCCTCCAATTACGTCCGTTTAAGTTCGCTCATCTGCCACCGCTTCACACCGCGGCGCTAAGTCGCCTCACCTCTCTTCACAACTCTTCGGGAAGCGTCAAAATTCACGTTAAGCGAAAACTTTTCCCCAAGGGAAGAGAAATTGATTAAACAAAAGAACTCGCGCTGCCATGGGGATGGAAGATCGCTGGGGACATGCGAAGGATGAGACGGGAAACGAATTTAAAACACGACAATTTCGGGAGAACAAAGAAAATTGTACCAATGGAGTTCTTGAACGACCAAGAGACAAAGGAAGACTGAGAAGGACTAAATGGAAGTCGAAGATAAATAAGCGAGAGCAAATTCGAGCCAAAAAAAGGAGAAAAGAGTCAACCCAACTCGGAGGAAATCAAAGGAGAACTCTTGAGAAACAAGTGAAAAGCTCAGTTAGGCACGCCATCATTATCTGAGTCTGCGAAAGCGAAGGTCAGGCATCATTTTTATTTGTGTTATACGCTTTACATGTTAATATTTGACAAAAAAATTGTGCAAGTTGTGCCACGGAAATTAATAGTATATTCTCAAAAATATAATTGTCAAATTAGTCTTCAAGGGAGATATTCACCATAAATAAAAGGAAAACTATAAAACAAAAAACATTAGAAATCAACCGATAATTAATAAAATGAATAACATTCCCAGCCAATGTTGCCCTTCTATTAATTAAGCTTCTATTTTTTTAAAATTATGCATAAAACAATGAAAGATAAGGCTGGATAAAGGAATATGAAGGGCGGATGGGGCCGTCAAAACAAACCCCTACCGCCCCGGCGCCACTCAACCCATCCCCCGGGCCCCCACCCCCATACCTCATCCTGCCTAGTTTCTAATCGCGCCGGAGATTTTTGATGACGTCACCACAACACAGGCATGACGCCCCTTTACACTTCTGAACGCGAAACATTCACAGGAAAACATGTGATGATTTTAAATGAATGGTATCATTGTGGAATATTACAAAGTGAATTCATTCAAAATCATCGCAATGTTGTTCCATCAAGAGAAGCCAGAAAATTTATTATATATTGGAAAACATGTATTGACTCACAAGATTTCCATCTCCGATCAGCATGATTCCAGCACCATACTTTCCTTCATATTTTGTTATCCTTTTCCTTTGTAATATACATAAATACACTCAGTGAAACGTGGTTCAAGAATTTTTTGGACTTTAAATAGTTACTAAATAAGTACTGATTGACTGACGATTCGTGCTCCAACCACCAGATACCTTCACTATTTTAAGCAACCATCCATTAGCGGAACAAATTAATAAACTTAATGGTTGAAGGCGTAATTTCTGGAATGTTACCGCAGATATGACGAAAAAGAAAAATCTCTTAGTAAAGTTCACACTCAAAACTTTTATTACCGACCTAGGTTTCGATTGCCTTGCAATCATTTTCAAATGAATGCAAGGCAATCGAAACCTAGGTTGGTAATAAACGTTGTTAGTGTGGACTTTACTAAGAGATTTTTCTCTTTCGTCATGTCTGGAACAAATGGACTCATCAGTCAGTCACCTTTCGTACTTGGAGGGACCGTAAGTAAGGAGGGACCAAGCATACAGGAAGCTACGCTTTAACAGGAGAGTACTCGGAAAATGTGATGAGAAAGTGAAAGAACGTTGTTATTTTTCAATCGTTAGGCCTCATCTGTAATATGCTGTAGGTGTATGGGATCCATACGAAGCGGGGTTGATATCAGAGTTAGATCGCGTGCAGCGAAGAGGAGCTAGGTTTGTGAAACGATGCTACGATAAGTTGGCTAGTGTGTCTGGACTGTTAGAAGAATTAGGATGGGAATCGCTATCACAGCGTAGATTAAATTATAGGCTTAACCTCCTAAGAAATTTCAGGAAAATCATTTTACTGACGACGTAAAAAACATACTATTAACCCCTTCGTACTACGGCAGATTAGATCGCGCCAATAAAATTAGAGAGCTAGATTGTAGAACCGATAGATATAAAATGTCATTTTTCCGCGTACCATTCGGGACCATAACAGCTGTGATCGTCGTCATGAACAGTTCGAGTATTGACAATAGGCAGGCAGTTAATCTTTCTCATTATATTCTCCTCTTTCTTATTTATGCATGATGTAAATATTGAAGTTCTTATTTATGCATGATATTTTGAATATGTAGCAGTAGTCTTTGTATCCCTTGCATGTTGGAACGATTGACGATAGAATGTTTCTTGGGTATTAGATTTTTAATTGGCGCTTTGCATGTGTGGTACGCGGGTTTCAATGTAATTTCGGTGTTCTACCGTATCATTCATGCATGCCTGGTGTGGAAGCACCCCCTGCCTCACACCCTTCGGGTGGCTTGCAGGGTATGACGTAGATGTAAATATGAATGTGGTTTGGTCTTGGAAAGTTCTTCCTGAGTGACTTCATTTACTGAATACTACTGAATTTACTAAAAATAAGTACTCATTGACTGACGATTCGTGCCCCAACCACCTTATACCTTCACTATTTTAAGCAACCATCCATCAGAGGAACAAATGAACTCAGAAGTCGGTCAGCTTTCTTACGCAGAGGGACCATAAGTATGAATGAGGTTTGGTCTTGGTAAAATTCTTCCTGGTGTGACTTCACGCAGTAAATCCATTCGTAGAGAAAACACGCATTATTTTTCTCCTCTCTCCACGATTGCTGAATATTTCCGCCGAAAGAGAACTTCTAGATCCCTCAGAGCCTCCGAAAGAATCAATCCAATTCTTCAAATAAAAAAAACTCAAGTTTCCGGCGACCCATGAATGGAGACAATGAACTCCCGACATTTCTTCACGGCCCTAGGGTATCAGAGGAGTTGCTGTACATTCAAATGGGATAAGAGACATTCCTTTTCACTTAAGATGATTACCGGGCGAGGTTCGAAAGCCTGTGCGAGACAGAGAGAGAGACAAAGTCAACACGAGGTGCTTTGAAGGGAGAGGGAATGAAAGAGAGAGAATAGGGACACAGTTGGGTCCAAAAGGTCCAAAAGGCGATTGGATTAAGAGGACCCATAAGTCAATTAGTTGCGGGGCAACCATTGACTATCCCCGCTTTTTTTTCTTCCACGTCCCGGTAAAGTGAAAGGGTGGGCGGATGAAAGGTTCCCGAGACGGAGAGATAAAAGGAAAACAAGAGCACGGCCGACGTAAACAAAGAGACTCCGATAAACTCCACACGAGAGCGGGGAAAACACAAAAATTCAGCCCGACGTTGAATCGCAGGCGATTGCATAGTCCGCATTCCAAGGCTTCCCGCAGATATAACGTTTTATTATCACGAGAGGCTTTCGTTTAAACAAGCTGAGGGGACCTGAAGTAGAACATAATGGAACTGAACCGATTAATATTTCACCTTGATACAGATAAACAGTTTATACGACCTCATAGAAAAATTATCAAGTAGTTCAGGGAATAATAATTCAATCACTGGTCGTTCAATCCTATGATTGGTTGACTAGAGCCCTCCATCCTTCCCCATCTAATGCTAGTTCCGTTCCCCTGGTATCCATTCATATGTACTTTCCTCTTCATTTGGTCCATGATCTTATTCCTGGGTCTGCCCCTGGGGACTTGTTCCTCTATTTTACCTTCAATTGCGTTCCTCACAAACCCATTGTCTCTCACAGTGTGTCCAATCCATATGGTTCTTCTTTTCTCTGTGGTTTGCCATATGCCGCTAGTATATGGGATCCGTACGAGGAAGGTATGATAAAAGAATTAGAACGTGTGCAAAGGAGATCCGCTAGATTTGTTAAAGGCCGTTATGATAATTGTACAAGTGTTACGAGTTTAATAGAAGAACTAGGATGGGAATTACTATCAGAACGCAGGTTAAAATTTAGGTTCAACCTTTTAAGTAAATGCGAAACCGATTTGTTCACAGATGACGTCAATAATATATTGAGAACCCCTGTGTATTATCAGATTATTGATCAGATTAACAAGATTAGAGAGATAGATTGTCGTACCGATAGATTTAAAATGTCATTTTTCCCGCGTACCATAAGAGAGAACAATAGGCAGCATAGCAAAGGGATAGGTAGGTGAAATATAGTAAGAGTAGTCTGTAGTGCACGGTGCATGTAATAACAACCAATAATCCCTTTCTTATTGTGTAGATACTAACCATCTAGCTGCATGTGACCTTGTTCTATAGCATGTATCCCTTAAATATCCTAGTTGCATGTCAATAGTGCATGTTTGGTGATCTTCACCCCCTTCCACACACCCTCGTGGTGCTCGCAAGGCATGGCGTAGATGTAGATGTAGATATGGTCCTTTCCTCTTCCTAATTTATCCCACGAACTTCTGACAATTCTGCCCCGGGCAATCTTGCAACTACGATCACATTAGACGTATATTGGAACTTGTTGTGTAACGTCGGATAACTTTTAATGACTTCTCCAATCCTCTTTGCAGCTACTTCTTTATTTTCCATGTGGTACGAAGTAATTTTCTAGCGATAGTCAGCATCACAGCTTTCCCCCTCCGCTCTCCTGCAAACAAAACCCCTCACGACCAACCAACAAAATCAAATACTACAGCAGCTATGAAAGTAAAAACTATTTTAAAGTAATAAAAATGCAATATAAAATAGATAAAATAAAAATAATACGTCCAAAAACATAACGCCGAAGCATCAAACGTTATAATAGGCAGAAAACCTTTCATCGGCTAAATAATCGGAGACGCATTATGCCAGACAAGTTTATAGTACGCTCGCATGAGAAGAGAGCCCGATATTCAAAGTCAACAAACGATCTTCATCTACACAATCCTCCAGCTTCAATGGGAAAGGAAAAGAACGGGTAGGCAAGAGTAGAATCGCAGTTTTTTTATGAGACTCCCTGACTCCTTGGCACCACAATTCCACTCCCATTTATGTCGGTTGGTTCTTACGGAAGGTGACTAACCCCACCCAAAGGTCATTTGCGGCACGGTAGTTGGCCAAGGGAAGAATTACTTGGCGACGGATTAAGGATGAAGAGAAACCTGGCATCACCATTAGCCTCCTCTTGATGAAGGGCTACGCAGGCTATAAAGCCATCAGACGGACGGAATACTACTCTTGAAGTGTTCCCAGTCAATGCTGTTATTGGAACCCTGACCGTTGGGAAGGGAAGCCAGAACTCTTTTCTCTAAACCAAACCCATTTCTTCATGCTGAATAAAAAACACTTGGTAATTTCCCACAGATTTATTTGCTTGCACAACGTGTTTCACCACAATGTGGCATAACCATGTGTTGAGATAGTTTCTGGATTTAGTTCTGTTAATGTAACTGCCTGTAAACTTCATAGACACTTTGAAGGACTAATGGTTGTAATCTTACTGTAAAATATTAACAATGCAACCCGACAGCCCCACGTTGTGGATCAGAAATGGAAACAATCTCTATTATCGTTAACTGAAAATGCCCGCGTGGTGAGTATCAAAAATGGAAAATAAATGTGAGATAAATTAACCACGGTCTCCTACCTTTTTCAATTGCCCCAGCCTTCTCTGCGGTAGATAACATGAGAAACACCAAACAACATGCGATACGTGATAACTAGCAATTTAATTGATCAGACAAAATCATATCATTGAATCAAGACACACACAAACAAAGTATATAATATCTTTACCTTTAACTTAAGGTCATGACCCAGACAATTGTAATATTCTGCACCTCATACAGTTACTTCAAATGATTTACTTATCTTTAAACATTTTATGATAATCAACTTCTTTGAATTAAGCCATATATCTTCTTTAAACATTCATTACTCCAATGTAAATAAAAAAAAACTAGCATCAACCTCTAATCCGGGTTGTACCAAACTGGGTTTGTATGGCTTATTTAAAATACAGAATTAAAGTCCATATTTACGCTCTTGTTGACAATACAGGTTGATACGTGGCTGGTGTCACTCTAGCTTTACAGCCTCCGGAATATGGCATAGAACCCCCACCACACGTCCGTTCCCTTCAAGAACTCTGCTGTCAATCCCCGCTCGTGCTTTTCTATTCGTCCCCTTCCCCAATTCTTCATTGTCGGCTTTGGCTCTGCCCTCCGTTTCCCTATTGTTTCACCGCGAAAAGTTAAACATGGTGGGTGTTTAATTGTTATTTCTCCCACGCGGTGGGAAAAGAATATGGAGGCCCGCGTTGTGTTACATTACCATGAAGTCAATTTGTACGAAACCTGTGGATAGATATACATTTCAACTGGTATATAATCATGCCACAGGGTGGCGAAACGTGTCGGGCCAGCAAATAAATCAGTGGGAGATTACCAATTGCTTTTTATTCGGCATGAATATAGACAACTTCCACCAAGTACAGCCTCATACAGTTCAATTCACCCCAATTCTCTCATGATTCATATCAATTGTGAGCAGCCTCATAAATTTGGTGCGTTACCAATCGAAATGTATATCTATCCACAGGTTCTGTATAAATTAACTTCAAGGCAGCGTCACAACCATTAATCCCTCAAAGTTTCTAAGAAGTTTACACGTGTTACCAAAACAGAAGTAAATCCGGAAAACTATCTCCCCATACAAGCCAAGTAGTAATTGGGATTCCTAAGAAAATTCTTACAGGGATTGGACCTCGGATCCTAGAGATGGGATTTCAGCACTCTGGCCACCTCATCAACCCTTTTCTCACCACTTAATGTCCCAAAGGAAGGCCCTCGCACATTTCAGACAAACTCCCAAACTCCGTCTCCTTGCGGAAGGCAAGAGTGTAAAAAAAAATTTGTAAAACCTCTTCGCCAGCGACAAAAACCACCCCGACCAACGGTAATTCACACAAGAAGGGGGGATAGAAGTGAAAAGGGGAGCAGAAAAGAAACTGGCGAGACTTGAGACGCACAGGAAAGAGTCCCCGGTAAGTATTAACAAGTCACGCAAGCAGGATGAGGACAGGTAGGGGATATACGGAGGAGGAAAGGAATACCGAGGGAAGAAGAATGACCCTTTCTGCCTCTTAACTCTTTAAGCTGCTCCCGGACACGGCACGGCAGCAAGGGGAAGTGAATGATACAAAAAAACGAAAATGGAGAGGGAGAGACCGGAAAGAACATAAATTAGACCTATTTAACCGCCGATGAAAGGAAGGACGCGGGAAATGGCGCTTCTGGTAAATACTACTATAGTTAGAGGGAATTCATTCCCTGAGGTCATGATACCTCTATCCCATTGACTTCTTTAAATTCATCCCAAATAAAATCACTTAGCTAATTTTGTACAAATCAATTAACGATCGGTCAAGATTTGGCGCTATTTGTGGTCTCCAAGGACGTATTCCAAATTTCAAAACCAGTACTTTAAAAATAATTCCAAGCCACCGCCCCTTCCGTTAAGCAATACAATACTGAATTACCCAATACCTAAGGTTTAAAATCAATTACCAAATGGCCAAATCAGGAAGACTAAAATATACGGTCTATAAAATAACAATGACATTAAAGGTTATTTCAAATCCAATAGATTGTTTATTCGCCTAGGGAAATGTACAAATAGTAGCGCTTGTTCAGGAAGATGCCTACAGCTACGTTTATTACCCTCTTGGGGGCGGTAGCGTCCACTTAGGGAACTACCGGTAAATAAACCATCGGTATCGTTAATCAAATTATGTGGGATCCACAGAATGATTTCATTCAAAAGGATTATTAGTCATTTTTACAAAGCTTCAAAACGTAGCCACCATATCTTACAGACTTTTCATACGTAATCGCTGAATTCCATCATTGAGTATTCCACCAGCTGATTCCTAGTTTTATGAGTCTAATCTATAAGTAAATTCTCCGCTGTCTGAGTTTGTCTCTAAATGCTATGTAGCGAGGAAGACGCGATAAATTGTGGGATGCAGAGGCACAGAAAAGGAATTTGATGACGAAGATTCGAAGTGGGTTTGAAAGTCGTCGTGAAGACGTGTTGAAAGGGGGTGATAGATAGGAGAACGCTGGGGAAGGAAGGAGTACGAAGGAAGAGATTAAGAATTGCATACGAGACAAGGGGACGCAGAGAATAAGAGGATTTAAGATCTAGATATGCGGGCAACCAATAAATACCAAGGAAAGAAAAAATGATGGAATCCCCAAAAATGGGAAATTTAGTATAATAACTGTTCAAAAACCTACCTATCAGCGAGTAAAATAAACAATGAATAACACCAAGGATAGACGCTCGCTATGAAATAAACACTTTACTTGACCGGGATTGTCATCGTGAACTACAATATTTGGAGAATAAGCACCAGTGCGAGTGACATCGTACCATATCATTTGCACAAGCAAAGATTAGAAAATAAACATTGAATTTATTTAAGTAGCATGAGTATGCCCGACAAATCCAGTTTGAAGCAATTGACGTCATTTTCTTAGGTCTCTCGCGGTATACGCTTCTCCTTAAATTATCCACTATTCGTGCCATGTTCCATTTCACGCTTCCCCAGCATTCTCCCTGCTATCAACGTCTTTAGCACATCCCAATATGTCCTCATCCATCATATCTGCCACCATCTTATGATCTCCGACATCAATTTCCTTTCCACTCCCACCATACCCAAAGCTCGCGTTATTAATACGGAGATCACACGGCGCGAATATAAGGAAAGTTGGTTTGGATCCCAGTCCTAATGATTTTTTTAACGGTGAATTTCCAACATAGCCGATCTTTTTTATAGCGGGTGACTCAAGGAGAAGTCCCTAGAAGGCTATTCCGGCAACACTTCAAATAAATCAGCAAAAATGTAGAATGTAACACTGCGCTTCTCCGAGAATACAACATGAAAATAAATAAAATGAAGGCTAAAATCCTAGAATTCGGAAGAGAAGAGCTGAATGCAGAAGTTACACTGAGAGGAGAGATAATAGAACAGGTGGATTCCTTCACCTATCTCGGAATATCTCGGAGAAACATTCGTGTGGACTCCAAGAATGGGAAGCAAGGACCACAGGAAAAGCTGACCAGAAAAGAGTAGAAGCCTTCGAAACCTGGTGCCGAAGGAGGATGCTGAAGATAAAATAGACGGCCAAAATAAGATATGATGAAGAGTACAAATGAGTTGAAGAGGAAAGAACCATATAGAACATCATACCAAAAAGAAGAACCAGATGGATTGGAAACACCCTGAGTCAAAATGGGTATAAGAAGAACACAAATTAAGGTAGAATAGAGGTGAAAGTTCACGAAGGAAGACCCAGGCATACGCTCATGGACCAAACAAATAGGAAAGTACACAGGAAGAGATACCAGGAAGTAAGGGAACTAGCATTAGATAGAGAAGGGATGAGGGCTACAGTCAATCAATCTTAGGATTGAACAACCACTTAATTATTAAAAAGATTCAGTTTCATGGCGGTTTAATGTTAAGTGCAATTTTTTCACGGATTTTCATGACACTTGGCATATACATATTTCGAAATAATTCGATGGCATAAGTATACATGTTCTCCTGACCGCGAAAACATACGTTTCGTACCAAAAAAAAACTTCAATTCACAAATAGATAATTTAAGTTTCATAAAACCGTCAATGTTTGAAACAGCACATGGCTTGGACGAATTAATCCTAAGGCCGATACTCATAGGAAGAGCTACCAGAAAGTAAGGGACCTAGCAATAGATAGGGAAGGGTGGAGGGCTGCGGTCAACCAATCTCAGGATTGAACGACTAACTATGGTTAAGACTTCGCCGATACACGTCAGTCAAGACTGAGCTCGCGACCAACTTGAGTGTACTCACAGTAAGGGATTACTGAGGAGCGAAAGGCCGACAGCAATAAAAGGAAGATTTGTCGAAGGCGCCGATGGAACGGAGGAGCTAGCCATAACGGATTAAGGCGGAGGTAACTCTAGCGGAGGATTTCACTTCGCCATCTAATCCCTACTCACCAAGTGCGCTTACCGGAGCTGATTGGCCCATTCGCCCGCTCGCCGTCTCTCCCGCCGCCAAGGATTACTAAGGGCTCCACAGAAGATACGAGAGATGGGGCACACAAGGGTTTCTAACTCCACTGGATCCAACAGGAGAATCTCTCGGAATTTGGGAAAAATTCTGAAAATGGCGTTTTCTATCTGCCTCTCTGTTAATTTGATAAGAAAATCAATATTTTTCCAATAATATTCTTTCCCTCGAATAGTAATATTTACATGCATTAGTTTCTTCAGGCGTCATACATACGACATCAAGGTATATACATCAACACACTTTCACTTCAACACGTTTTCTTAGTTTGGTAATAAATTTCCTCAAAATATATGCGTATATAAATTACTTATAATTAAATTTTTAGCAAAAAAATTACTTCATCCTCGCTAGTACAAAACTTTTTCTCATTTACGCCAATAAAATGAAGGAATTCTTTATTCATGGGTCATTCCACGTCAGATCAGTAGTGAGTTGACCCTTGGTGTCTCCGATTAGAACCAACATATTTGTGTGGGTTCCATCTGGCGTTAAATGAAAAAGTGTAGATGCGTTTTTGGGAAAAAAAAAATTTTGGCAGATCTAGAGACGATCAAAGTTTCGACCATTTTGCGCTTAGACCTTTTTTCTTTTTGCCATATCTCCTAAACGGAAATAGCTAGAGAAACGGTTGACATCTTATTTTGTTTTCAAAGGAATTTACAGCAACAAGGTGTTATCATTTTTGTAAATAAACTAAATTTTATTGAAATTCTCTAAATTTTCAATGTGTAAATTTTAATAAGAAATATACAGCCATTTTTATTTTTTAATTTTTTATCTAGTATGACACTTTAGTCTTTTTTCTTAATTCAGAAACAAGTTTGGTCGTGGGCAGTTCATAAACAACGGAGATATTTAACTTCAAAGATTGGACCATGCCCTCGTTCGCCACGAGGGTCGGCGTTAAAATGATGTGCCGCTGTACTTTGAGAATTTATATCTTGGTCCGTGTAAATGCTAGTGCAATACTTTATACACAAATTTTAAGATAATTTTATTTCTATTTCATCAATATTTTTCATTATATAATATAACAAAAAATGGAGACACGTTACTGCAATAAGCGACACCGCACTACCTAAACTTAGCAGTTTTATCAACTTCATCAACTTTGTAACTCAGCCGAGGAAAAACTTCGAAATCTACAGCATTGACTCCTTGCCAAAGGTTGCGAGAGTTGATAAAGATACAAAATGGCAAGTGAAAATTTTTAAAACGCATCTTTTGTTGTTTATGAATGAAAATGTTTAAACATAATCCAGTCCTGCAATTTGCAAAGAATCAAAAAATTAAAGCCAAGGAAATACTTTAGTTTAAACTGAATTTATTTACAATTTTTATATGATCCGAAAATACATGATTTATGCGTAGCATTGATCGTACTAGACAATTCCAAAAATATGCAGGAGTGAACGATTGCTGCGTTGTCACTTCTTGCGCGCAAGACTTAAAACGGATATTTGAACGAGCGGGGTGTACTGCGACTGAATCATTTTCCATCGAGCTTTAGAAACTGATGGTATGTTCAATAAAACCCTTTTTTTAGTCTATCAATAATAAAGACATGCGAATAATGTTAATTCATTTATTATTCTCGGAGAAACGCCCTCCATTTTTCAGTTTAAGAATTTCACTCTCCAATTTTTCTGGACCCGGGAAAGAGCATGAATGTAAACGACGACTGAAAATCACTCTTTAAAATTACATTGGCAGCCTAGAAATGCTATCTCTTGCCTGTCTTCAAACCCATGAGCATAGCTTTGATGATTCAGACCCATGAACCCCATCCATGCCCCCCGCCTAGCGTCCAAAGCCTCCTCAGGTGTGTACGCTAAGAATAACGAGTTTAGCGCAGGCCCGAAAACACTATATACGTGGACTACAAGAGCAAATTTTCCCTGAAAAGAATCAAGAAAGGTTGCAAATACCATATATTACTTCCATTCGAACCCCTGCCCATAGCTATGGTGATACGGTCGCATTAACCCCCCTGCGAGCCACTCACCTCGCGTACCTAGACGCCCCAGGTGTGGGTTTCGTATGTTCCACTCTGTGGTGCCCATATGTGATCATGGTTCATTGCCGTTTCAAACAGAGAACTTTAATTTTTGAATTTCCAACCATCTACATAATCCCTTACCCTTTTCTCTCACAATAAGTGTGTACCCAATTGGCGCCGAGGAAAAGAGGTTTCTGTTGTCGTTTACCCCTTCAGTTCAGCTCAAAATTCCATGCGAGCAAGATGTCTCCGATGAAATAGTGTCCTTAGACGGCGAAATCTAAGATCGGAAAGTTCTGAGGAAGAAAATCGTGCAAGAAAGAGATCCAAGAATTTGACAATACGCGATGAGGATATCATCACCAATATTAAGGAGTTCTTTGACAGTGCAGAGGCAGGTGATTTGGTTATTGACACCAATAAAGTTGTGTACAATACAGCAATTCGTGCCATCGTGAGTGAGAAAACTGTCCTTAACATCATTAATGAAAGGAGAGAAATTGCAGACAGTGAGGTGTCATCTTCGAAAAAAAAAGTCACGGAAGGTCTCGCATTGTGCTTGATGAGATCAACAAAGGAGTTTTTCGCCGAAAAGTGCATTCATTTTACCACGGAAAATTTCCTACTATTGTCAAAATACTGGATGCACTGAAGTGAGATCTGGAGGATTTTCCTGACGTTAGCCCAAGCACAATGCTGAGGTGTCTTAAAAGGCTGGGGTTGTTATTCCGAAAATTAAAAAATAAGCCGGTGCTATTGGAAAATCCGCGAGTGCCTAATCAACGACAAGTTTTCCTGCAAACAATTAAAAAATTACGAGAGTCACGCTGGAGGGTATTTTACTGCGATTAAACTTGGTGTGGCGCTAACCATACAGTAAATACGCATGGCAGGAGAAAGTCAACGACGCGAACAGAGGTATTGACATCGACCATAGAATAATTCAAGAGGTAAAGAGTGGCTATTTTTTTCAAAATTAACTTCGTGGAATAATGGAGAATTTTCTGATGATATATTTTGTGTTATTAATATGTATGAGGATACAATCAACACTTATCAATGTTATAGGTAAATGTGTGGAATGCGTGAAATGAAACTAACCTGAGAAAAAAACTTTTTCTGCGTGTATCACGGTTTTAATGTCAATGTAATGAACGAACGCGGTATCACAAATGCAGACGGAGTTGGTTCTGTCCACAATATTTGCTTGCGCTGCAATATGACAGGAGGAATCGACGGGCTTTGTCGCCTTTCCCCCGCTGAACGGCCTTTCCTCTGTCGGATCGGTCGCCGTGCGACGCCGTACAGGTTGGAAACAAGGCATCAATTGAAATTATTAACATTAACAAATAATAAAATTTTTACATACATATTATGCATCACAGAAAAAACACAAATAAATTAAGTTTAAACTAAAGTATTTCCTTGGCTTTACTTTTTTGATTCTTTGCAAATTGTAGGACTGGATAATGTTTAAACATTTTCATTCATTAACAACAAAAGATGCGTTTTAAAAAATTTCACTTGCCATTTTGTATCTTTATCAACTCTCGCAACCTTTGGTGAGAAGTCAATGTTGTAGATATCGAATTGGTTGAGTATCATGATTCAACACCAGGACAAAGGTGTAAATCGTGAGAAAATTCTTAGATGGAGAAATCAAGGAGGGCTATAATATCACTTGGTTCTTACGCCGCGAATTCGTATTTTACCAGCGCTACATTTTTTGCGGGAGAGGACTAAGTTCACTTATATTTTTAACGTATTCTACCGGAGAAGGTAGGTTTTGATGAAAGTCAGAGAATCTCTTAACGGTTTTCTACACTTTAAGGGGCCTAGCTACCTCTAGTATTTCCGTTTTCGCCTCGGCATACGACCTACCCTTCTTCAAACCATACATGAAACCTATTCTTTCTTCTCCTTCCCCGCTTGCCCAACATCCTTCCCTCTATCACACTCTTCAGCAACCCATCACCCTTTATTACATCCTTCAGCCATATACCCTGCCTATCCCGGATTTCATTCAAAAGTTTCCCTTCCTCGCCCACCACCTCAAGCACTTCCTCATTAGTCTTCCTTTCCGTCCACCTAACCTTCTCCATCCTTCTCCACACCCATATCTCAAATGCCTGCAGTCTATTCTCGTCCTCCTTTCAGAGGGTCTACGTTCCTGCTCCATACAACGTTACGCTCCATATCAAGCTCTTCACCAGCCTCTTCATCACATTCTTGCCTAAGGTCTCCGTCATCAGCCCTCTTCTATTACTAAAGGTCTCCTTAGTTAGCGCTATTCCCTTCCGTACGCCTTTCCTACTATGCCCATTTTCTTCAAGCAAACTGCCTAAGTAATTAAAATGTTCCACTCGCTCGAGCTTGTACCCTCCAGCTTTAATGACCAACCTTGCTTTCTTTGACTAAGTTTATAAGGCGGAAAAAATTTAACAGATGGGGTACCTAAGACCAAGATCTACACCTACTACTACACGTGTGAATTATCCACGCCAAGTATCAATTGAATGGTCACGTAACGATTAAGCAAATTGTGTAACGCACACATATAAGAGTCGTGACCATCCATTTTTCTTAATGGAAAACCGAAAATGAAAGACAAATTATCACCTAGGACCTAGGAAACTCACTATTTTTTACTTCCATTCTATTCAGCAGCACCTTAAAAGCGAGGCACATTTACTTTCCTCATATTCAATTAATTCTTCGTACGGACAAGAGGGAAACTTTGGCATGATCAGAATGTAATACTGACAACAATCGGCAGAAAGGACTTCTCGAGGACGCCAGGTTAGCTCAACTCACAAAAGCAATGGCGCGATATTGAAATATCTGGGTTCGAGTCCCGTGCAGGGCGAATGATTTTTCCTCAGTGGAATTTCGCCCAATGAACTCCCTCAGTTATGATTTCCGGCAACAGAATTATAAAAAAGTACCTTACAGTTTTAAAAACATTACCCCTGATCTCTTATCATTTCACAGTTCTTGACTTTTTCCAAAAGTTCTCCTCCTCCCTTTGCTCCTCTTCTTTACTTCGATTTATTTTCTAACTCCCCACCTAAATTATATATTAAATTCTTTTTCATTTGCTGGCTGCAAAATTCTTCAATCGATGTTCATTCTTATATCTTTACAACTCGATTCTCGTAACCATAAAATACTACTGACGGTCCCAAATTTAACCTTATCTTACCTCATTTCCAGCCGGCGGGGTACGTTAACTTAGAACACGGAGAAGTTTTCGCATGTATTTGCTCCGAAGTGCAGGAGGAAATGCTCTTTAGAAATGCAAAGTTATACGCCATGACTGGGTAGAACTACCGGGAATTCCACAACTTCGTGAGGAGTCCAGACTTGGAAAGCCCTGGTGAAAGAGCCGAGAAAAAAAAGCCATACGGATCGTAGAGACCACAGAGAACTTGTACGAAGAGGCAACGAGGCGAATGAGCTGGAAGCCCGGGTATCAACTTAAAAAAAAACACACAACCCTCCCGGTTTTTCTCAAGGATTTGCTTGAAGAGGTCGGCCAAAGAGGGAGAAGGGAGATATTCCAACGAGGCCCGCGCGAGAGGGACCACTTCTTCCGGCGGTCACTCCCGGGGAAAGTTTGCGCACGGCCCGGATGAGAGGCGCGAGCGATGGAACGGGAGAAAAAAATGCAACGAGAGGGAATGATAGAGAGGAGAGGGGGGAGACCTTTATAAGAGTCGCGGAAAAGCTGAGAGGGAAAGAAATAGGCGAGAGGAGAAAGGTACAGGAGACAGCATAAGACAACTGCACTCTGGGGTCACACGCAAGATTGCCAACTCCTGAATATTAGATTTCAGGAAAATTCCATTCTTGGCACAAGATTCAAAAGCATAGTCATTGCCTCCGATAAGCACTTACACATAAGGTAGTTTGAGCGAAATATCATTTCACCTAGAAATCATTGAATTTGGTCTCATTTTGAAGAAAAATATATCACCCTTCTATTGACACCAAAAATTCAACTCCTAACCACGTTACTTACCGAGATATTTGCCAGAAAAACAAGCACATTTACATGGGAACTGGTGCGTGAATGAACTCCAGAGAGACCTTAATGCGTGAAAAAAATGAGTCAAGTTAAATACTCATTTAGATACTTTCATTTGATTACTTACAATTTCTGTCATGTAAAACCATATTTTTGCACCATTAATAATGCAATATTTAATTCGTGTGTCTCACAGCTGGTGAAATTAAAAAAAAAAGTATAATTCGAATATGGTCTCTATTATGATTCAGGAACTATCTCGTTGTACTACCTTAAGGGAGCGATTTTCGTTTATGTACACATATTCGTGAAAATTATCATTCGCGTACTCATTAGTAAAATGCATGGAAAAAAGGGTAGAGAGAAATAGAAGCCCAACAAGCGATGCATGTTCAATGGAGAGAGTTATGGTGGTTGGAACGATATTCGATTGTTCATAGAATTGCGTGGAACTTCGAATACGCGTACTCGTAAGTAATACGTCTAGATAAAAGCGAAAAAAATCGAACGTTACAGATTTGGTTTCTTGCCAAATTAATTCTATTTTAACACGTAACCTTATAGTACTAGGCATATATGTATTTCGAAATAATTCGATGAAAAATGTACAGATTTTCTCCAAAAAACGAAAACATACCTTTAATATTACTAAAATGGTTCGTCTTAAATACAAGGTAGCTGGCCGAATAAATAACACGTATTTACAAATGGTTTTCACTTTAATTTCGAATTACGTGCCTTAAACCCAAATCATATCAAGGATTTAATAGAGACAACAAATTTAAAGTACGATTCCTGCATCATTGATGTTACAACATGTAAGGTTATCTCCAACATACAAACTGATGTACATAATAAATAAGGAATACATTGAACTGTTGTTTAAGAATTTTATTTTCGACTTACTTGAAAAGTTATTGTAATGTGCATTCAAAGATCCACGATTCGCGCTCCTACCACCTTTATTGATGATCAGGATACCATTTGATCAAAACTAAACAAACATTAAAAACAGATTATTTAACTGATTTCGACTCAGTCACAGACCAGCCATTCTCATGGAGAGTGGAGGAAGAAGAGAAATAATTGATAGCAGTAAAAACACTTAAAAGCAGTTGCTTGAAATATACCATTTGAATTTCACTATCATGCGGCATTAAAGGTAGTCCCAGGGAGATAGTTCTCTAGTCATAATAGAGACCATATTCGAATTATACGTTTGAATTCACTATACGTAGGACACAGGAATTCAATATTGAATTATTAATGGTGCAAAAAAAACTTTTATATCACAAAAATGGTATGTAATCACATGAAAATGTCCAAATAAGTCTTTAACTTGACTCATTTTTTTCGCGCGGTGCGTTTGAAGCTCCTTCAAAACGGAAGGTTTTTCGTGAGATACCCAAGAACCTTCTGTGGTGACAAAATGATTAATTTTAAAAATTAGTCAAGAAAACATACAAACACCAGGCTGTTGGTTTTTTGACGACATCTAAGTGTTAGAAATTCCTCATTATGTAAAGAATGCATTTCTGGAGTGCATGCACGTACCATTTTCCATGTAAAAGGGCTGGTATTTTTTGGAAAATAAATCCGAAAGTAATAAGATAAGGGGTTGAAATTTTGGAGTCATTAGAAGGGTGATATATTTTTCTTTAAAATGAGACAAAATTAATTATTTCTAGGTAAAATGATATTTCGCTCAAACTACTTTTAGCCACGACATTAACAGCAGCAGAGCGATAAAGTGAGGAAGTACGAGGAATGGAATCTACATCTACGTCATACCCTGCAAGCCACCCAAAGGGTGTGTGGCAGGGGGTGCTTCCACACCAGGCATGCATGAATGATACGGTAGAACACCGAAATTACATTGAAACCCGCGTACCACACATGCAAAGCGCCAATTAAAAATCTAATACCCAAGAAACATTCTATCGTCAATCGTTCCAACGTGCAAGGGGTACAATGACTAATACTACATATTCAAAATATCATGCATAAATAAGAACATCAATATTTACCTCATGCAGAAATAAGAGCGTAGAGAATATAAAGAAAAAGATTTACTGTCTGCCTATTGTCACAATTCGAACTATTCATGACGACGATCACAACTGTTATGGTCCCGAATGGTACGCGGAAAAAATGACATTTTATGCCTATCGGTTCTACAATCTAGTACTCTAATTTTATTGGCGCGATCTAATCTGCCGTAGTACGAGGGGATTAATAGTATGTTTTTTACGTTGCCAGAGAAATGATTTTCCAGAAATTTAGTTAGGAGGTTAAGCCTATAATTTAATCTACGCTGTGATAGGGATTCCCATCTTAATTATTCTAACATAATGAATTATATGAAGAAATAAAAGCCAGGATTGCAGCAGGCAATAGGGCTTATCGAGCTGTATTGAAAGTGCTCAAGTCACGCAACCTCAGTCGAAACTTGAAAACTAAGATTTACCAAACAGTGATTAGACCTGTGGTCATATATGGTTCAGAAACGTGGACCATAACCACGGCAGAAGAAGAGCTACTTAAAAGATGGGAAAGGAAAGTACTAAGAATGATTTATGGTGCTACAAAGGAAGGTGGACAGTGGAAAATACGGAGAAACAGAGAACTCGAGTAACTCCACAAACATCCTAACATAGTAACAGAAATTAAGAGCAATAGATTAAGGTGCTTAGGACATGTCGAGAGAATGTCTGAGGATAGGATGGTGAAATAGATATTTCGTGGTCATCCTGGTGATATAAGATTGAGAGGGAGACCCCGGAAAAGATGGTTGGATGATATAGAGGTTGATCTGAGAAAGATGGGAATTAAATGGAGAACGCATGCCGGGAATCGTGATGTCTGGGCTAACATCGTCGGAGAGGCCAAGGCCCTACAAGGGCTGTAGCGCCGAGGAGTAAGTAAGGACCCGGAATGTGCAGAAGACCGGGAGGGGATTCTCTGACATTCAACAAAACCTACCGTTGTCGGTAGAATACCTAATAAATAAATCACATCATTAAGAACTAAGGATGAGTCGATTCCAAATGTCGATTCTCGATTCCACCGAATCGGTATCGATTTCGGTATCGGTAGGCTGTCAATTTGTACTTTATATGCACCTCAATTAGCTGAGAATATATTTGCTATTTGTTGATAAATAAAGACAATTAAGTCGCTCTAAAAATAAAATTTTGGAGTGACTTAATTGTCTTTGTTATTTTATTCCAGCCAATACTTGAATTTTCATAATAGTCGCACGCTACTGGTATCAATATCACACCTGTTATTTCGAAAAACAATCGATGGAATCGGAATCGAATATCGGGTTTCGACTTGAAAGAATCGGAATCTTAATCGAAAAGAAGTAGAATCGACTCATCCCTACTAAAAACAACGCACACAAAAGCATTTGACGAAATTTAAGATACGTCCAGCTTGAGTGCATTAACACTCTCTCTCTCAAAGTTCCCCCACATAAAAAGAAATTTTCTGGTTTCCGTACATGAATCTATAGTAGCACCGAAGATTAAATTTTTTAGAAGAAATGCCATGAGAGATTCAAGCCGTACCGATGTAGAGCATATAAGAGGCAACTAACTATCAGTCGAGCATCAACGCGGTTTTCAGAAAAAAACGAACAAACAATTGCGACAGGAAGATATTTATGGTAAAGAAGAGGTATATGAGTCATCAGCGCTTTGTCTAATTACACATAATAATTAAGAAGCTTAATTTAGAATTTAGATATGACGAATATTTTGAAGGCTTATAACTCAGAATGCAAGGTAAAAAGATTAAATAATTCGAAGATACTCTCCCATTTCCTTGAAAACACCTACCAAAACGTACATCTATATCTACGTAATATCCTGCAAGCGACCACGATGGTGTGTGGCAGGGGGTGAAGATCACCAAACATGCACTATTGCCATGCAAGTAGGATATTTAAGGGAGACATGCTAGAGAACAGGGTCACAAGCAGCTAGATGGTTAGTATCAACATAATAAGAAAGGGATTATTGGTTGTTTTTACCTGCATCATGCACTACAGACTACTCTTACTATATTTCACCTACCTTTGCTACGCTGCCTATTGTTCTCTCTTATAGAACGCGGGAAAAATGACATTTTCAATCTATCGGTACAACAATCTATCTCTCTAATCTTGTTAATATGATCAAACCTAGCATAATACGCAGGGGTTCTTAATATATATCTAACGTCATCTGTGAACAAATCGGTTTAGAATTTACTTAAAAGGTTAAACCTAAATTTTAACCTGCGTTCTGATAGTAATTCCCATCCTGGTTCTTCTATTAAACTCGTAACACTTATACAATTATCATAACGGCCTTTAACAAATCTAGCGGATCTCCTTTGCACACGCTCAAATTCTTTTATCAAACCTTCCTCGTACGGATGCCATATACAATGGGATGCAATGTAACGTACTGGTCTAGAAAACAAAAAAAATGTTAAGAAAGATTATTGATTAAGTTTTGTTCATAAGTCATAACAATGGATTGGTTACTGCACGAGAAAATCCACGAAGTGATAATGATCGGACGAAAGTATATTTCATTCCAATCGTGGACAAGTTCTACCACCATTAGTCTTCCATAAAAGTGGACATATAATTCACTTAGACGAGGGACGAGTAAAGAAAACTTGAGTTTACACAGCTCACCCAAGACCTCACATTAATGGCTGCTTAAAAAAATGATAAACAGCAACTCATCTAGATCAATAGTGATATGCTTGCTTCGTTTCGTGATCATCAACGTTCACTACATCTTTTCCAACCTTAAAACGACGTCTTCAAAATCCGATAGTCCTTCAGTTTATCGGATTAAGCTATCTTTAATTACGTTGGCATATCACTCGGGATCAAGCATACATAAGAAAATCCCACGACAAACTTAAACGGAGGCTGATAATGTAATTCAAAGCTCTCCAATAATGTACCCCAGCATGAATATTCAGACGCTTTTTGCTATGTTCAATCCGTAGCGTAGATATTCACGCCACGAATGCTCCTAGTTACTTTGAAGGGAATTCATGAGATAGAAATCTCAAGTCAGTCTCATGAATTAATCAACGTATTATAATTGGAGTGTAAGGATAGCTTTCGGGTAAACCAAGGCACGTGCGATTATGGAAGACGACGAGACAGAGGTGGGATCTATGCGAGTTACCGTACTTTCGACGGTCTCAGGGATATTGATCTTCATCTACTGCGTCAAGAAATTTACATATAACATTCCCAATCCAATAAACGTCAAGTACAATTAATGGGAGAATAATAAAACGGTTAAAAATGGTCCATCGCACCAAAAATACTAGGGTGATCTATGAATTTAGAAAAATGTATCCTACCGGTAAAGATAGGTTTTGTAGAATGTCAGAGAATCTCCACCCGGTTTTCTACACATTCAGGGACCTTTCTCCCTCTAGTATATCCTTTTTCGCCTCTGCATAAGATCTTATCTTCTTCATCCTGTCCATGAAACCTATTCTTTTTATTCCCCTACCCCGCTTGCCCAACATCCTTCCCTCTACCACACTCTTCAGCGACCCATCACCCTTTATTACATCCTTCACCAATCTACCTTGCCTATCCCGGATTTCATTCAAAGTTTCCTTTCCTCGCCCACCATCCCAGGCACTTCCTCGTTAGTCTTCCTATCCGTCCACCTCACCTTCATCATCCTTCTCCACACCCACATCTCAAATGCCTGCAGCCTATTGTCGTCCTCCTTTCTGAGGGTCCACGTTTCTGCCCCATACAACGCTACGCTCCATTTCAAGCTCTTCAACAGCCTCTTCTTTACATGCTTACCCATTGTCCCCGTCATCAACTCCCTTCTAAATGACTCCGCTAGCGCTAACAAAAGGTGGTATATATTCTACAGTCTTCTACAGGCACAGCGTCTACCCTCAGATGCAATTTCTTACTTCAAATCAGCATACGTCATCCTATTCCGTCAATAAATCATCAGTTTCTAACCCTTCCCTGTAAACCAAAATCCTCTGTCAAGGCCTTCAGCATTCATTCGCCACTAACAGTTATTTTCTCAAAGTTTCCCGGCATAACAACTTCGAGAAGTTGATACGCCGGGAATGCACCCGATACTACAAAATATGAACTATTCTAGTCTCCCCCAATAGTTTCCTGTCCACACGCACCATACTATGCAGTTATTCGCTCGACTTCCTTTCCTTTCTCCGTTCTCTACAATAAATTCTAAAACTTCGACAGCTTATTCTTGTCCTCTCTTTTCTAAGTCCACGTTTCTTCACCGTTAAACGATACACATCATACTTAACTCTTCGTCAGTCATTTCCTTACAAAATTACACAAGGACACTGCCGTCAGCTGACTTCAATTGATGAACGTCTCCTTTGCGAGGGAAATTTTCCATCGAAAATCCTAGCTGCTACACCCGTTTCCCTCAACCATACCACCCAAGAAATAGAACTGATCTATATTCTCCACAATTCGCCCCCTGATACAATTACAATACTAGCTGCGCCCGGCATGCGTAGCAATGCCTATTTTTCTTTCTAAATAGGCAAATACATACATTGCAGACACATTTACGAGTACAAAATAAATGAAAGACAATGATTTTTTGTGTATAAAATAAAATTGGCAAAAAAAAATTAATCCAGTACTTTGGAATATACAATATTTTTGGTCTTACTGCCCTCGGATTCCACGCCCATTATATATCTCCATTTAATATCCTAGTTGGATGTCAATGGTGTATGTTTGGTGATCTTCATCCCCTGCCACACACCCTCGTGGTGGCTCGCAGGGTATTACGTAGATGTAGATGTACTTACACAGGAATTCGTAAAGCACAAATGATGGCACGAGTTTATATTCCATGCCTATGCTGTGGTTTCCAAGTAAATAAAATATTCTATTGTTGAAGAAGTGCAAAAATTTAGGATTTTCGAGCTAAAAAAATCCAATTTTAGGAAAAAGCGAAGGATTTACGAAAAACGAATACAATAATTTAAAAAAAATACAACAAAGAGACCACTACACCATATCTCATTCTACGGACAGATAAACTACGTACCTTTTTACACAAATCATGTCTCACTGATATGATTCTGATGCACGCGATATAATGTCTCGCTGATACGATTCTGATGCACGTGATTGAGCAACTCGTAAACGATCTGCTTCGTTGCTTGCCTTCCGTTCCTCGCTTATTTGGGAAGCTCGCGTGCCAACATTCATTTGTTGAAACGACTGGCGCTCCACCTATTGTGCAATGGATTTAATCGTTCATAAACCTACGGAGCGCGCGCACCACGACTAATCAAAGTTTCATCGTAATCTGATGAATGGAATAGGAACGCATAGAACACGAACAAATAAACATTCATTTTTATATATTAGATTTCACACGATGATGTTAGAATGAAATAACCAACGCTTGCAATTCCCTGAATAAACGAACAACGACGTTCCAAAATCAACACCTCGTCGACAGCGAATCTAACCGAATCTATCAGCTTTCCTCCAAGTTTAATTCCCACGCCTATCCCTACTCATGTCTTCCTTACTATTTCCCCGGCAATCAATGAAAAGCAGAAAGCATTATCATAGATTGCCTTGATGTTGCGGGCAATTGAATTCAGAACTCAAGTTCCGCTACTCTGGTGATCAGAAAGGAAAAAGCAATGGCAGGTTCCACAATTATTTAATCAGGCGACCGGTTTCGATACAACGTATCATCATCAGGCACTTAGTACAGAATAATTTTCAATATATAGCAAGAGTCAGGAAGGGTCTTAGAATGGAGTGGAAGGGGGTGGAGAGGAGGTTAAGGGGGATTGGACAGCAGCGATATGTAAGCGACCCAATGAGGGGGGGGGGAAGAAGGGGAGGGTAGGCGGGGAAGGAAGGGTGGAGTAAGAGGGCTTACGGGGGGGGGCAGGTTAGGATGTTTAGGTAAAGGTGGGGGGTACATGCTTGGTGGGAAAGTCATGAGGGGAAGGGTCTTGTCTGGAGGGTTGGGAAAACACATGGAGAATAGGAGAATTCCAAGAAATTCGGATGGGAATTACTATCAGAACGCAGGTTAAAATGTAGGTTAAACGTTTTAAGTAAATTCGAAACCGTTTTGTTCACAGATGACGTTAGATATATATTAAGAACCCCTGCGTATTATGCTAGGTTTGATCATATTAACAAGATTAGAGAGATAGATTGTCGTACCGATAGATTTAAAATGTCATTTTTCCCGCGTACTATGAGAGAAAACAATAGGCAGCGTAGCAAAGGGATAGGTAGGTGAAATATAGTAAGAGTAGTCTGTAGTGCATGTAGTGCATGTAATAACAACCAATGATCCCTTCCTTATTATGTAGATACTAACCATCTAGCTCCCTGTGACCCTATTTTCTAGCATGTCTCATTTAAATATCCTAGTTGCATGTCAATAGTACATGTTTGTGATCTTCACCCCCTGCCGCACACCCTCGTGGTGGCTCGCAGGGTATTACGTTGATGTAGATGTAGATGAATATAAATGTTCATTAACCAATGTCAGTGACTTAGAGATTTGGCCCTGAAGAATTTCCAGCTGTTCCAAGGCGTCGAGTCTGGGCCCTTCACTCGCCTTGTGAAGAATTTTTGGGTGGAAATTACTTTCATGACCGCATTCTATGAGATGTTTAGCAAAGTTCGAAGATAAATTATAAACCGACGGAGGCGCGCGCACGATTCACCAAAGTTTCATCGTAATCTGATAAATGGTATAGGAAAGCATCGAAGACGAACAAATAAACATTCATCCTGCCATTGCTTTTTCCTTTCTGATCATCATGAAGGAGTTCCATCGTGTTTCGCCTGACACTATTGAATTCCGCTACTCTCTAAGGTTCTAAATTTAACCAGCTGTCTTTCTCAAAGCCGAATGAAAAAGTCAAAGAGAGATGCAATTTCGCACTGGTTAGGTCACACCTCGAATATGCCGTGAGCATTTGGGACACTGGTCATAAAGATTTAACCAAAAAAGTTAATGAAATACAAAGAAAAGCAGCACGCTTCGTTAAAACCTGCTACGAACGTACATATAGTGGTACACAGCTGTTAGAGGGATTAAGGTGGGAGCCCCTAGAGACTCCGAGGCTGTACGCAAGGCTTAGGCTGCTTGAGATATTCAGAACTGGTGTGTTTCAGTGCGACACAGAGAATATTATCATGACGCCTCACTACATCTCTAGGTCTGACAGATGCGATAAAATAATAGAGATACTCTGCCGAACAGATAGGTACAAAAACTCGTTCTTTCCGCGCACAATAAGCGACCACAATATATACTGAGCTCCTCAAAATACACTCCCATAGTACATGTCACCATTTCACCTCCAAAAATTTTTACATCTTTACACGGCTGGTGACCTACCACCCCTGCCAAACGCCCATGCGGCGGCTCGTGGGATTGTATATAGATGCAGAAGCCTAGGTGGCAGGGTTGTGAGAGCGTCACACATGAAAAAAACCGGGAGGGGGGCTGGGATGAAAAGTGAGAAGTTATACTCTATATATTACTTATGTTCCACGAGAATCGGCCTTCACCCGCGGGACAAGCGTTTTCGTTTCGCCCTCGCAACGGAACTCGCAGTCATTTCATTAAAAAGAACACACCCAATATTTGTCATCCTGTCTGGAGCTAATTTCCGTATCCTTAGGAAGAAGAGGGTGTCTCAACTTGAGTATACCCCGCTCTGCAGTCGCGCTCCCTAGGGGGTGGATATTATAACGGCATTTGCAGCAGCTCTTTTGTCTCCTATGCAAGAGCGTGAAGTCACAGAAAAGGAGGCTGAAATCCTTCTTTCATCCTGCGACAATGTCTTCGCGCATCTTTTCCCATATACTAACAAAGTCGCCCGGCGAACATAACACACATCGTTTTCAAATGTTTCCACTCAATTCTCGGTCTTATGCGGGGAGCATGACGTCAGAATCCCAGTTGTTCTCTCGCAAAACGCGGGATGGAAACAAAAGACGAAGAAAGCAGGATTGGGGCTCTATTGTGGCAAGCTATTTTCCTACTTTATTAATTTTGCTCCTTCGAGGAAAGAATTATGATGCAGCAAGAGGCAATTAAACGAAATATACATGGAAAAGTATATGACGCCGTGCTAAAATGAGTTAAACGATAAACCAAAGGAAACGTACCCATTAGTAACCTGATGTAAGAAATTCAGCGCAGTCCTAAAGCCGCGCATGCTGCGATGAGTACAAGGATATGCCCGTAACTCTGCCCGTAAGTACCGTCACTAATAAACTGTGAACGCTAAACTGAAACGAACCCCCAAAATAACTCCACAAGGAAGGCTGTAGGCGACAACGTAAAGGAACTTATACGATGTTATCACTCCCTATATCCACATTTTCTTATTTCTCACAAGCATGAAGGGAAAATTCAGACAAATCTGCCCACGAAATGAGGACAATTTAAATGAACGGCATCATTTGGAGAAAACAGAGGTCGGAAGTTGGATTTTTGAAATTATACCCCTGGCAGGGATTTAACGAAGCTTAAATAACCAATAAACCCATATCGTTCTAACATTTTAAGTTACGAATGGAAAATCTCTCTTTAAAAAGATATTAATTATCAGCATAATTACACCCGCAAAATAACATACATACCCATTGGACCGGTCAGATTTCCAAGACGGATTAGGAACTTACCTGAAAAGATAAAAATAAAATAATTAGCAAATGGTTTTAGCATATTATATTATGAAATGAAGGCAGCAAAAATAATTTAGTACAAATTCAATCCACAGCAAGTACATAAGTCACTTTTTTGAAAGTCTTGCTGGCACGATATTTTTTCAGAAAATGCAGCACATATTTTCTCATGCAATAGCCTAATACAAATAAACTGAACAGCATGCAGGGGGTAAAATAAAAGGGTGTAAAGCAAAATTCAATTTTTTTCCCCGAAGTTTTCCACGTAAATCATTGCATTTCCCATGGTCTTGTAGCACTTCGTCCCTACTGTAATGTACTAAAATATCATATCAAATCTGCAAATTATGTCGGCATAAAAAAATTAACAATTTTTTGGCCTTCTTCCGGTTTAATTAAAGAGGAAATATGGTACAATAAGTAAATAACACGTATCATTTCAAAGGACGAATAAGCAAAAAAGAGATATTTAGCAATGGAGTTAAGAGACAGATAATAAAATTCTCTGCCGAGGAATGAGCCTAAAGCTACAAAAATTGCACACGTTTTCGACATCTACATAATACCCTGCGAGCCGCCGCATGGGCTTGTGGCAGGGGGTGTTAGGTCACCAGCCGTGTAAAGATATAAGTTTTGGGGAGATGAAATGGTGACATGTATTATAGGAGTGTATTTAGAGGAGCTCAGCTATTGTGGTCGCTTATTGTGCGCGGAAAGATCGAGTTTTTGTACCTTTTCGTTCGGCAGTGTATCTCTCTTATTTTATCGCTTTTTCCAGACCTAATGAGGTAGTGAGGCGTCAAGTAACCTAAGCCTAGCGTATAGCCTCCGAGTCGCTAGGGGCTCACACCTTAATCCTCTGACATTATACCTAATCAAATTGTCGAGACTTTGCCACAGCTCACAAAGACAGTTGCAACTGAAACATTTCGTCTTCTGCCCTGATAGAAATCGGCTGCTGTGCAATTTCCTGTGTTTATCGGAAAATGAGAAAAGTCCCCGAGTCCTTGCTGAGTTTTCCAGGACAAAAACTTTCCTTAAGTTTTTCCAGTTTTCCAGGTGGTTGGATATACTTACAGAATCATTCATACACATACTGTATTAAGCCGGAAACTGATATCTGGAGCAGGAGATAGATATTTTCGAATTGACCAAAAAAATACAGTGATCATTAATTCTAAAAACCTTCAAATAAATTGAAGAATGCTTGATGACAGAAAGAGGAAAAATGTCTTTAGTAATGTAAAAACACCACTGGGTACACACTGAAGAATTCAATAAGTAAGGAATTACGGGAGATGCATGACCACATATTGGACTTGAGACTTGATGTCGGACTAGAGATGTAAATATCGCATAGGACAAGGACCTTCTAAAAACGATTTGAATAGTAATTCCTACTCCCAACAGTCATTTCTATACTTATCATTAACGCTACGTCACGTATGCTTAAAAAAACTCCAAACTTTCTTCGCCTTTAAGGAAGGACTGTGAGAAAACCGGCGACGAAGCGAGCCCACTCTTAGTGAAAGCATTAAGGAGTCCTCATTTTACTGCCCCAACCAACCCCGCTATAATTCAGTTTGTCGCCACATTCTGTGCCCCAGAGGGCACATGGTCTTCCGCGATGCCTTAATTACGCTGAGAGGGCAGCTACGACTGCAGTGCCAAGGGATCGGATAGCATTCGGACCCCCAGCAGCTAATCCTCTGCAACTCGCTTCGCACTCCCATTTCGTTTGAGGAAGAAACTGTGCTTCGAAATACTTTTTCTTAGGACATAAAAAATTCACCGTAAAGAGTAAATTTAGGCTTAGTGTTGACTTGGATATTTTTAAAAAATTACATGTAAATACTCCTTTGGGTAAAATCTTATAGGACAAAACCTTGAACATACGCTTTTAATACATCACAGAAACCAGAAATTGTAATGATTCCAGCCTCCATTGCTATTTCCGCAAGATTTGATGACATGATTTTTTAATGAAAAGAAGGAATGAGGTGTAGTTATCTTCAGGTTTAAAATATTTATAAATCTATTTACTTTAATAGTATTCCACCGGTTAAGGTAGGTTTTGTTGAATATCAGAGAATCTCCTCCCGGTATGGACCAAGGTATGAATCGCAAGAAACATCTTAGATGGAGAATTCAAGGAGGGCTAAAATATCACTTGGTTCCTACGCCGCGAATTAGAATTTTACCACCGCTACATTTCTGGCTGGAGAAGATTAAGTAAATTTATTTTTTGTTCAAAGTATTCCACCGGCGAAGGTAGGTTTTGTTGAATGTCAGAGAATCTGCTCCCGGTATTCTACACTTTCAGGGGCCTATTTCACTCCAGAATATCCTTTTTCACCTCAGTTTACGATCAACCCTTCTTCATCCTGCCCAGGAAACCTATTCTCTTTCTTCCTCTTTCACCCTCGCCCAACATCCTTCCCTCTATCACTCTCTTGAGCAACCCATCGCCCTTGATCACACCCTTCAGCCACCTACCCCGCCTATTCCGGATATCATTTAGAAGCTTCCTTTCCTCAGCCACCATCTCAAGCACTTCTTTGTTAGTCTTCCTTCCGTCTGCCTCACCTTCTCTATTCTTCTCCACACCCACATCTCAAATGCCTACAGCCTATTCTCGTCCTCCTTCCTCAGGGTCCGTGTTTCTGCCCCATACAACGCTTCGCTCCTTATCAAGCTCTTCACCAGCCTCTTCTTCACATCCTTACCCTATGTCTCCGTCTTCAACTCCCTTCTATTACTTAACGTCTCCTCAGCTAATGCTACTCTCCTCCTCATGTCTTTGCTCCTATACCCATTAACTACAAGCGTACTGCCTACGTGATTAAAATGCTCCACTTGCTCGAGCTTGAACTCTCCCCAACCCTCCGACTTTGAATACCAGCTAACGCATATATCTCGTCAGAGATTTATCAGCGCGTTGTTGGTAATATGTTTCTACCATTTTTTTAAATAAAACAAATTTTGATCGCAGATTTTCACATAATCCCAATTAAAATCTTTGTATTTGAAGGCGTTTGCAGCGAGCGGCGTGATAAGAGTCAAGTTAAAGACTTATAAATGTATATTCATCTAATTAAAGGGAATTTCAGAAATTTAAAACCAAGTTCTTGCGTCATAAATGTTAAAACATTTGCTTCTTGCTACTTACTTCTGCTTAAATTAAAAGAAAATGGAAGTGGAAAATGGTCCGTATTAAGAATGGGGAAAAATCTCGCTCAAACTAACTTCAAGAGAGAGGAGGGAATACGAGGGCGGGGCTTATAGCTTATACAGGGAGGGAATAGCGGCGCGAGATCCCCCTCTGCATCGCGCGTAAAACCGCCCCTTCCGCTCCTTCCCCACTCCTCCGTACTTATTTAATCGCCCCACGCGCTCGTTCGAGGGGCGGCGAGGTGGGGAGGGGGTGAAGGGGGTGAGTGAGCGCGTTGGTGGAGGAATTATTAATGGGGGGATCCCTGCCGAGTGTGTTCCGGGTTATGGGAGAGGGGAGCGAGGTTACGGAAAGACTTGAGGGAATCCATTCCACCCACCTTTCCACCCACAGGAATCTCTGGCCCGTAATCTCAAGCCCGTGTCATACTACGCCTAATCCAACAAAAGACCTAGTCACATTCCAGTAACATACAGTCGCAACACCTATGGTTAAAATCCCTATGCTAAGATGTGACCGAGGGATGGATGTCAGGCAGGCGTGGAAGAGGAAGAAAGAGAATAGATTTCGTGGACAGGATGAAGAAGGGCAGATCGTATGCCGAGAAGAAAAAGGATATACTAGAGCAAGAGACGCCCCTGAAAATGTAGAAAACCATTTTTGGGGGTTGTCTGACATTCAACAAAACCTACCTTAACCGGTAGAATACTTAAAAAAAGAGTTACAGCTGACGCTGGCAGCGCCTCTATCCGCCATTCAGCAAAAATAATGGTAAAAAATGGGGTACGCTATGAAAATGTATTGAATTTTTACAAATATCTGGCACATATAAATTTTAGTTGAAAGAAAACTACACTGCTTCAGAACAGCAATGCTAGGGTACCTATATTTCACGTTATTCTGCTGTAAATGATTTGATGTCTCCAATATGTTATTATTTTCCTTCGGGCATACTCAGTACAGGACAAGTTTATACAAAACACCACAATATCCACTTCCAGAAACACTCATCTCTTGCGAAATGGCAATACAATGATACTTCTTAAGATTCTAGGAAAGACTGTTTAGTCGTAGTTTTTAGTAATACTTTGAAACAAGTATCAACTTGCTCACCATCCCACGGCGCCACTGA
Organism: Ceriagrion tenellum; assembly: GCA_963169105.1. Lineage (NCBI taxonomy): Eukaryota > Metazoa > Arthropoda > Insecta > Odonata > Coenagrionidae > Ceriagrion > Ceriagrion tenellum. The sequence goes on from OY720637.1 coordinate 34,289,535, forward strand.
CCTCCGAGCTGCAAGACACCTTCAATTGTCGTCGCGACTGTAGTCCTAGACTGTGATCAAGAATCTTAACCGGTACTTGGCATCGTGTTCGGATTCTGCAATGAATTAAGTCCCCGATAAAGGTTTCGTGCGATCACCGAACTTTTAATTTTGTAAATGGGATCAGTACGATGAAGGTATGATAAAAGAATTAGAGCGCGTGCAAAGGAGATCTGCTAGGTTTGTTAAATGTCGTTATGATACTTGTATTAGTGTTACGAGTTTAATAGAAGAACTAGGATGGGAATTACTATCAGAACGCAGGTTAAAATATAGGTTAAACCTTTTAAGTATATTCGAAACCGATTTGTTCACAGATGACGTTAGATATATATTAAGAACCCCTGCGTATTATGCTAGGTTTGATCATATTAACAAGATTAGAGAGATAGATTGTCGTACCGATTTAAAATGTCATTTTTCCCGCGTACTATAAGAGAGAACAATAGGCAGCGTAGCAAAGGGATAGGTAGGTGAAATATAGTTAGAGTAGTCTGTAGTGCATGATGCATGTAATAACAACCAATAATCCCTTCCTTTTTATGTAGATACTAACCACCTAGCTGCATGTGACCCTGTTCTCTAGCATGCCTACATTAAATATCCTACTTGCATGGCAATAGTGCATGTTTGGTGATCTTCACCCCTGCCACACACCCTCGTGGTGGCTCGCAGGGTATTACGTTGATGTAGATGTACCTGTGAGGAAACCTCATTTTCGTTCATGCTGTGGTGAAACTATGTCGTCTATAATTGTAACACCAAGCATTCTAAAGCAGTACACCACGAAAAAAACTATCGAAACATTTTATGTACAGTTGATATAAGAAAATTAACACAGCGAGGAGGTACAGGAGGCACTGGTTTGAAAAACTTCAAATCGTACGCCGACTTTAAAAGCTAACGTGGTTGGTCCACAGATACTAGACCATAATGGGATTTTGAGGATCAAAATAGTAAAGCATCACTTATAAATCCAAGTAGCTCAGCTATAACAACGACAACAATTATGTTTGTCGGCTAGCATACTAAATCAGGATCACACGGTAGTGGAAAGCAATTATTTTAGCTGTTATGTTAGCATAAATCCCCGAACTTGGGCTGCATCGAGTATCGTGAAGCACGAGCGTTCGTCGGGTGTCGAGACAAGCTTTGCTTATTATCATTGAGATAGATAAGAGAATCGTTCGCCTAAGCACATCCGGAGGCGACTAATTTCACAGATAATTTGGGCCATAAAGGATCAGTGGGTCCGTCGGTAAATTCGACAAAATTTATTACAATCAGAGGATAGGGCTGAAGGGGGGATTCTGTAAAAGGCGTAATTTGGGACAGGGGAAATATTGTAATTGAAATTAATTAAACAAAACGATTTTACTCCAAGTAGAGAAAATAATTAAGTTAATTAAACCTCTTAGGCCTATTAAGCGAACCCCAAAATCCAAATCCATTAATTTAAGAGACACACACTTAGTCGCTCTCAGGTTGATAGCAAAAATGGATATAAAAAATAGCAATATAAGTAAGAGGTGACATCATACAAATCCAATTCCATTGAATACATCCACATGTACATCTGCGTAATACCCTGCGAGCCACCGCGAGGGTGTTTGGCAGGGGGTGAAGATCACCAAACATGCACAATTGCCATGCAAGTTGGATATTTAAAGGGCTATAAAAGATGCTAGAGAACAGGGTCACATGCAGCTAGATGGTTAGTATCTATATAATAAGAAAGGGATTATAGGTAGTTATTACACGCATCATGCAGTACAGACTACTCTAACTATATTTCATCTGCCTATCCCTTTGCTACGCATACATACTACTACCTATCCCTTTGCTACGAATACAAGAGCGTTCGTTTAATATATATTTCAAGAGAGGACGTTGCACCCCATCCAATTCCCTCGAAAATTAAGTTATCGTTAAGACATGCAAAGACATCAGTTTTAGAAATCATTCCGACTTAAAGATCTGGCCTTAATCTGACTTAAATCTAATTTGCTCCCCGTGAAAACTCTCTTCAAAGGCGTCTCCAATTTGGATGGGAAGAGGTGAAGAAGGATCGAAGGGGTGTTAGCGATTGCCGGCGGCGATAGAACGTACCATAATAACTTGGTCAAACAGACTTTCCTAGGTCCTTCTGCTGGGGTTCTTCCGCAGTCGGCGATGGCCAAACATAGGACACTGAAGTATGTCAATATTTGACAATCAAAACACCGTCACCCCTAATTGGTGAAGACTCCAGCTTTTCCCCAAGTCCAATATTCGATATTTAATGTAAACACTGTCCTCAGGTGTAGAACCGCGTTAAACCCAACAACAATTAGACTACCAATCAAAAAACCTACACTGAATCGCCAATTCTTCGCCTACCTTAACCTTTCAATTTTCCAGTTTGCTTTGATATTGGGATTCGCGACGATCACTCAATCATTTCGTTCATCGACCATGATTCTGATCCCAGAGACAGTTGAATTAACAAGACCGCTCTTTTGGCACAAAATTATATCGAGGAACGTGGAATCCCATTCCCAAATTCAAAGGGAAAAACGTTTTCGCAACAGCACTAAATTAATTTGAACGAGGATAATGAGTACATCGAGTTAAAAAATAAATGAAAAATTGATATCCTCGGCGAAAACATCGAATACACCACAGTAAATTGTAGCTGCCGGGCTTATCTAAAATCGGCGTAATTCTTCGAAATCCTTTTCGAAGGATTCAAGAGGTGACCAAAATTTAGTTTGCATGAGCTAGGAACATTCGTCAAGGTACCGCGATTATTCTTTAGCTATAAAATCAGTTATCCGGCTCATAAAAAGAAAAACTGATCGATTCAAGAAAGAAATTAAGGTTTTTAAAAGCTTCGACATTATCTCGCGCTATCACCCCGTACTGTTACACATCTTTCAAATAATCCATCCCAAAATGGCAACCATCCGGCGATCGATAAACTTTCTTCCGACAGCAATTTTACTGTTCCTTCGGAGCAACTGAAGTACGTATTAATGATAGGATGCCAAATTTTTAAGAAATGGAAAATAGTTAATATATTTTTAAAATTACGAGTTACTATAGGTTTTTAAAAAGTATTCTACCGGTTAAGGTAGGTTTTGTTGAATTTCAGAGAATCACTTCCCTGTCTTCCACAATTTCAGGGGGCCCATCTCGCTCTGGTATACCCTTTTTCGCCTCACTACACTATGTACCCTTCCTTATCCCGTTCATGAAATCTATTTTCTTTCTTCCCCTTCCCCGCTTGCCCAACAACCTTCCCTCTATCACATTCTTGAGCAACTCATCGTCCCTTCTTACATACTTCAGCTACCTACTCTGCCGATCTCGGATTTCACTCAGAAGTCTCCTTTTCTTGCCCACCACCTCAAGCACTTCTTCGTTAGTCTCATTTTCCGTCCACCTCACCTTCTCCAACCTTCTACACACCTATATGTCACAGATCAGAATTATATAAACAGACATTTCTAGATTGAAAAAGTTATACCACTGAAAAAAGATATTCTATACGCTCCAGGACGAAAATGTTATGTGTAGCATTAGGAACTAAGAACAGGAAAAGGGTGATTGACAAGAGAGATACTAGAACTCCTTTCCCAAGGCGCAAAAACTAGCTCAAGACTAACAGAGAGAAACAGTGAGACGCCAAAGCATATCAATGTTTTCCCTGTTTCCTAATCCTATTCTTTGTTCACAATTCGAGATTTAATCCCCCATTATATCATACTAATAAGGACGCCCATGATTTTGATTTATAACTGAGCTTTCTCAAGTTTAGTCACTTCCCATCATTTTTTATTAACCGATATTAATCTTCTTCCGCATTCCTCGCAATGATTTTCTAACGAGAAACGGATCTAGAAATTGATAGGCGTTTTAGTTAGAATTATGACAACAATATATGAGTCTATAGCACACATGAGCAAAGATATACGGTAGAGAATAGCGCTACCTTAAGAGGCGTTTAGTAATAGAAGGGGGCTGATGACGGAGTCCTCGGGCAAGGAATGGACGAGGAGGCTGGTGACAAGTTTGATACGGAGTATAGCGTTGTATGGTGTAGAAACGTGGACCCTCAGAAAGGAGGATGGGAATAGGTGGCAGGCATATGAGATATGGGTGTGGAGAAGGATAGAGAAGGTGAGGTGGACGAAGAGGAAGACTAACGAGGAAGTGCTTGAGATGGTGGGCGAGGAAAGGAAACTTCTTAATGAAATTCCAGATCGGCAGAGTACGTATCTGGAGGACGTAATTATGGGCGAGGGATTGCTCAAGAATGTGATAGGGGGAAGAACGTTCGGCAATCGTGGAGGAGGAAGAAAGGGAATAGGTTTCATGGACGGGATGAAGAAGGGTAGGTTTTATGCTGAGGCGAAATAGGAAATACTAGAGGTCGTTAGTCCCCTGAAAGTGTAGAAAACCGGGAGGATATTCTCTGACTTTCTTTAAAACTTACCTTAAGCGGTAGAATACTTTTAAAAAATGGCAACGATCGATGATGTCACTACATATGTGACACCACCACTTACATAAATATTCGCAGCCCGAAAGTTGGAGTTTATTTCGAGCAAATACGTCGTCGCTTCGAAGGAAAAGAATAAACCCAACACTACACCAAGTGCGGTGATTAATGCAGGTACAACAGCCCCAAGCACAGATCGATAACCGTGAATTTTGACTCCGACAAAAACTCACCATTATTCCATCGGGAAATGAAATCGAAGCGTCGCGACGCGTCGCCCCATGGCATTAAATAATTCTTCGCAACTCCTTTTACACGGGAGGATTACTCCTCCAGACGCGCGGATGGAGGCGATTTTTTCAGCCCGCCGAATCCAAAATAGGCCCTGAAAAGAGACCTAAGCAGTCTCTCCTTTGTTTAACTACGGCTTCGCGAACTCCGAAAAAAGCCAGGGGAAAAAAGAACGAAGGAATTCAAAAGATGAGAAAGTGAGCCTCGCTTTTATACCTACAGCGCACTCTGCTCAATTAATTACCAGGGGCAAAATACATACGCATATATACATAGGCATATATTTTGGATTCCTCGATACAAAGAGAGAAAGCTAATTGAATAGAAATCGTGCCCAATGAACCGAAAGAAACGTCAGCATTACCATTTTCCCGAGAAATATGTAAAATCCTATTCATAGCCAAAAGTGGAATCGTAGAGTTCGCGCAAGGATAGAGAAGTAAAAAAAATATTGACTCGGGACAAACGGACGGCTCGTTTTTAAAAAGTAGAAAAAAATCCTGGCCTTTTCACGATCCTTTTTAGATATTGGATGAGCATCGACAATGTTATCATAATGGACTGAGGAGGGATAGAAGAAGCAAGTTGGATTGGGACAATGCAGAGACCAAAAAAAAAACTGAATGTAATGAGATGAAAGGATAAGATTGATTGCGGATTGATAGAGGAAAAGGTTAACAGGGAGGTAGAAGATTGGTCATAGATATCATAAATTGAAGCATTTTAGCCAATGATCTGAGAAACATACAACGTAACCAGAAGAAGCGTACGCCGGTAGGCCATGACGATGTAAAATATATTGGTCGATAAAAAGATAAGGAAAATAGACTTAATGAGGATAGTAGCCCAACATTATACAACAGGGTTTTATCCATACAAATATCAATTCATATTTTAAAGTCCTCACCTTCGACTCAACACCGAATTTCGACAGTCAGAGAGTCCACCCATGATAAGTACTATCGGTGACAGTGACTGAAGACAGTAGTATTATTGGAAGTTGCGGGAAATGATCTCTAAATCATACCATGAAGTCAGGCCCGCCCACGGAGCCAAGGAATTCAGATGCAAAAATACAATATGGAGACACTTAACGTAAGGTTTGAAAGGGATTTTTTTCTATCCATGATAGAGACAATATTCAAACATTATTTTTTAATTAAACCTGCAGTAAAAAGTAGGAAGTACTAATGGTACTGATGACGACACGAAGACTGCTTTAAATTACCGATATTCTCAGCAATCAACTAAATATACTCTTGTAAGGTATTGACTTGACTCATTTGTTCAAAGTCGTACGCTGAAAACAGCTACACTACCGAAGATTTTTTGGCGATTATTTTAAAGTCGCTGCGGTGAATGATTGATTTATTTCCCAAAATAAATGAGGAAACAATAAGCTATGCTATGTCTGACATAATCAATTCGCTCAAAGGTCCTCATGCTTTGAAAAAAATGCGTATGGAGAGCATTGACGTACCATTTCTCGTGGCTGGTAGTATTTGCAAATAACACTGAAACAAATAAAGGTAAGTGGCTGATATTTTGTGATCAAAAGTGTATTTGAAGTGGATATACGTTTCATAGGGGTTCGTTAGAAGATCTTCGAAGGGACTACAAGCTTTAGTAGATATTTTAGATATACAGTGCGGAAAATTTTGAATGAAGATAAATCATAAGAAGTCGAAAGTGATGACGTTCTCTAGGAAACGAGAAAGCGAGACTGGTCATTAAAGTGGGAGGGTACAAGCTCGAGCAAGTGGAACATATAAGAAGGAAAATAGCGTTATCTAAGGAGGCGTTTAGTAATAGAAGAGAGTTGATGACGGGGCAATGGGTAAGGATGTGAAGAGGAGAAGAGGAAGAGCTTGATATGGAGTGTAGCGTTCTATGAGACAGATACGTGGACCCTCAGAAAGGAGGACGTGAATAAGCTGCAGGTATTTGAGATGTGGGTGTAGAGAAGGATGGAGGTTAGGTGGACGGAAAGGAAGACTAACGGGGAAGTGCTTGAGAGGGTGGTCGAGGAAATAAAACTTTTGAATGAAATCCAGGACAGGCAGGGTAGATGGCTGGAGGATGATGTAAGGGACGATGGGTTGCTCAAGAGTGTGCTAGAGGAAAGGATGATCGGCAAGTGGGGAAGGGAAAGAAAGAGAATAGGTTTAATGGACGGGATTATGAGGGGTAGATCGTATGCTTGGGCAAAAAATGAAATACTAGAGGAACATAGGATCCTGAAATTGCAGATTATCCAGAGGGATTACTCTTACATTCAATTTAAAAACAAACTTAAACCGGTAGAATAATTTAATGAGTGAATAATTAGTTGCCAAATAATAATAATATGGAATAAGATAGATAAAAGAAGGGAATCTAAATTGCATATGAGCCTCAATAAACCAAAGAAAAACACTTAAAACACAACACGCCCGAAACGTGGACGTTGCAGGCGACGGAGGCCAAGTAGAGACGGGGGTTTGGCCGTGGGTGGGAATGAAAAGGCCACGGGAAATGTGTAAGTACAGTTACCCTGTCTCGCTATTACCGTCACGCGCCCTCGAGAGAGAAAGCTCAACACCAGAGAACAAAGAGAGGCAGTATTTCACCAAGGTATTCTCAAGTTAAGCTTTGAGACGCAAGAAAAATAAAATGAGCGTGTTGCTGAATGATCTGACGGATTACAGTGTTCCATTCGGTTACGCTCGGTACTTGCCGAGGTCAATTGCGTCGCATTTGGCAGAATAAATACAACAAATCGTCCACAAATATGGATACAGAGGGGATCCATGTTTATTTACATTTTTTTCCAAAGCACTTAAAGCACCATATTCTATTTAAAGGCAGTTTTCCGCAGTTAAACACACGACAGTCAAACTATTTTATATAAGCCATTGAAAAATAGATTCCATGGAATGAGGTCTGATTAACCACAGGAGAAGATTAGCTTAATTAGACATAAGGATGATTTTCCTCAGCACCGCAAATTAGACGAGACAGAAGGAGAAAACATTAGTGTGGAGCTTGGCATTCTATGGATCGGAAGCATGAACCAGAGGAAAAGCAGACCAAAGAAGATAAGAAGCTTCCGAAACTAGGTGTTGGATGAGGATTACGAAGATCAAATGGACGCACAAAAAAATAAATGAAGAAGTATATAGAAGAGAAGAAGAGGAAAGGATCATAAAGAACACTATACAGAAAGAAAGAACCAGATGGATTGGACACACCCTGAGAGACAACCGGTTTTTGAATACCGATTAAGAGAAAGAGGAGGGTGAAGTTTGAAGAGGAAGGCCAAGGGATGAATACATAGGAGAAATTAAGAAGAAAGAACATAAGACAAATAAACGAGGAAAGGGAACTAGAATTAGAGAGGGAAGGATAGATTCCTGCAGGCAACAAATCTTGCGTCAGAACGACCAATGATGAGTGATCGCAAATTTCTACAGCTTTCGTTAGTCTGCATAACTTATCAACCGATTGGCGATTTATGTTTTTTTCGATCCAATTGTCAACCAATGAGCCAATGTGTACCATAATTAGTTTGATGAAAGGATGTGTCGCAAGGGCAAGGAATATTAGAGGATTAGAGGTTGGTGCAAGCCTAATATTGAGGACAAGGGGAAAAATAATACACAGTTTAACACATGGTCGACGTGGTTCTACACTGAAAGCCCATCTGCACCAAGCAAATAAAGGATCAGGAGTCTATATAAAAAATCTCTGCCGCAGTCGGGATTTGAATCCGTGCTCTCAGGATGGTAGGTCTGCACTGGAGTCCGCTCAATTATTTCCATTGACTCGGAAGGATCAGAAACTTTAATTACATCAGGTAGCAGTCAGTACTGCGATTAAATTTATAAAAGGAACGAGGTAACTCCGCAGTAAGAAAATTGTTACCGACTCTAGTCATGAAAAGGAGACGGCTCAGGTATTGACAAAAGGAAAAAATAGGAATGAGGACAAAGCAGCTCACAACGATTACCTATCGCTTTTCTAATGGAAAGATAATCCCGAACGCACAAAAAACGCAGCGATTATAATCCCAGAGATAATCGGAGAAGGAGGTCAAAGCGAAGTTATACTAACAAACTACATTTGTACGGTGAAAAGAACACTTGGTATTTTTCAAAAATTTATTTTTAAAGTAACAACTAGTTTTTATTCAAAGGCGCCATCCTTAGATCCAGATGTACAGAAAATAGTTGTACCTTAAAAAATAAATTGCGGAAAAATACCAAGTGAAGTTCTTTGCATCATGATAAATTTCCACGAAGTCACGCCTGAACTCACAGTCTACATTTGTACGGTTTGGGAAATTATATGGATGAACCATGATAACTATGGCATTACACCATTGTTTTTGCGATAATAAATAGTTACTGCATCAAAATACATCATTATTCAACTTATCCTACCTACCGAGCTATATATAACTTACAATCCATTTTCTCATTTTCATCCCATGCTGTCCTAAATCGTCCCTGCTTCTCATAGCCTTCAATATATTTTTAACCTTAAACATCCCCTGGTCCATACACAGCGCTTTTATCCCAAAGCTTATGCTTCATATCCCTCGGCAATTCTCTTCTTTGGCCTACACAGAGAGAACTTTTTTGTCTTCCTATACACAATACCTTCCTGATTCCCGGCTTCATTAAATCCTCGTCTCAAAAGTCGCCTACTCTATTTTAGGATCACAAAAAAACCAAAGGTTAAAATGGACCTCATGCGCCTTAATATTACAACAGTAGTAGGTAGGCTATTCTATTTCCCTATGCCGTCCCTCCATGAAGAGAACAGCGCACAACTACGACTGCAAGCAGTAAAACTTTGGTCAACCGGCTTATTCAAGGTAACATTCCGTCGAGAGTGGGCTATGACTAATCGTATCAAATTTTCATTTAAAACGTCTCTTTCCTCATGCATTGTTTCACTCTTCAGCTCAGGTTAGTTCAATATTAAGAAACATCGTGTAACAGATGGTGAAAATTCATCCATCCCGGAAGCTCACGAGGTGATTTTGAAGGGGAGGTGACAGTGAAATTGGTGATAGGTAGGAATATTAGCAGGAAATGACACAATGACTCCATCAAGCTATAGGGTCCCATTCAAGCGAAAAGATTCGAACCATTAAACATCATTTATAATAATCTGAAGTGCCAAATTTCGATTTCATGCAGTAAAAAGTGAAGTGTACGCAGAAAAACTCTACTTATGCTCCAATAAACGAACTCAACTTTTTCTGTCTTGTCAATTTGCCGTCATTGGAAGCAAAATTCCATCCTCCAGTCGCCAGACGATGCCACGGGATTGAACATTAACAAATATGAATTATTGAGGGAAAATAGTTCTATAATATATGACACGCACAAACTAGTATCTGCCGCATATAGAAATTTTCTGTCAATGGCTCGTATTATAACATTTAAAAACATATATTTTACGGCGAGGTTCAAGGATTCATTCTCCAGTCACCGCCAAACTTTTGTCCGAGTAAGACTTCATACTTCTTGCCCATTGTGATGATATTTGGTAAAAACGATATTCCTTCCAACTTAATTCTGAGAGTCAAAAATGCCTGGAGTTGAAATTGGATAAACAAAATACTCTTAACTACCATTAAAATGTGCTCCCGCTTTACAAGTCAGCATTTATATCCAAATGTTCATTAAAGAAGAATAAAATCAGGTTTCAAGATTAAAGTAATAATCATTTAATCTTAAACTTAAATTAATTGATTTTAAATGTATAATAAAATAAAAGAATAGTGGGTATTCGTTCATCTATTTTATTTCGTAAATGCTATTTCGTCACGAGGAGACCGATCGACATCAATCCTATGAATAAGGCATGAGATGAGATAATTTCAAGTTTCAAAGACTACAATAATTTACAACAGTAAAACGATTAGCGTAACTTAAAAAATACTATAAACAGAGAGTTACCTTATAATAAACAACTGAAAACTACAAAATAGTTACTGCTATAGCAGCAATAAGCAATTTAACGGAAACCAATTCCTTCAACACCGACTCAATTTTAAAGTGGTGTCCATCCTTTCACAGGAATGGAGATTGGTATACATGAACATCGGTTGCCATTGAACCAAAAAAAATTCCTCACATAAAAATATATCTGAACTATGAAAGAAAAAGCCCTATCTCCAAGTAACCAGGCACCAAGAAAAAGTCATAAAATTCGTGGCGGGCATTTTTAGGTCAGAGTATATTTGAGGAGATGGCTCGGCAAGCAAGAAGTGGGTAGGAAATAAAGGAGGAAAGCAAACGGGAAACTTCGAGAGGAAAGCCGATGTGACTTATCGAGGAAAGAAGAACTGAAGCGGCTCGCAGGGAAACAGAAACGCATGAAAATGAGCGTAAGTGGGTCTGTGTGAGATCCAGAGATAAATATCAGGGAAGATAAGGAGAAACAATATGTACCGGCACTCGACGGCAAAGGACATACAGTACGAAGTCAACGTTTGCTTGCGACCTAACGATAGGGGAGAATCGCAGATAAGTGGGTAAAAAAGGGTTACAGTTCGACGAAATGGAACTTCTCTCCCAACCGGCCTCCGGAATAATCTTATCCGTTGTTCGCAATTACCAACTGGAAAGATACAGTTAGCTTACTACCCCAAGCAAAGAAGGTTATCAGCTAGAAAGAAGCTACGAATTTTAAATCAAAAGAAGAGCCTACCAACAGCGAATGACAAAGGAATGGAAGCAAGGATGCTTATCAATGAAACACTTGAATGTAGCGTCCTTTCATAAGACAGTAAAACTTGAATCTTACTTGAATGAATGAGTCTTATTCAATCACAGCTAAAGGAGGAGATATAATTGGAAAAAATTGGGAATAAAGAGCTATCGAAGAATCAATCGCGACAATTACAAATGCATAAGTCAAAAGAAAATATGGGATTAAAAGATGTTGGGACGCGTCAATTGTAACTAAGGGGCAAAAACTTACCGACCACATATAGGCAATACACCCTCTTAAAAGAGTGAAGGAGGCAGATGCTAGAGGGAAAAATACCCACAAAGATCATGCGTAGGACAATGGAAGACAATAAACACAGTATAGGGGATTTTAAATGTGAATTGATAGAGAAAAAGTCGTTTCGTTGAAAGTATAATGGATTGACAGGGTGTCTTCTAATCTTAAGAAATGTAATTCAAGGCTTATCCAGGTTAAATCAAGGTTTTCAAGGATTTTCAAGGTTTTTGCATTGAAATTTCAAATTGCCTTCAATCCATACACTACTTCCGATTATTATTTTCAAGTAATCTACCGGTAAGGGTAGTTTTAAATTGAAGTCAGTGAAGGGTCGTAAGGGAGAGGAGGAGGGAGGCGGTAAGGCGGAGCCGCCATCTCCAGTCACTCGAGCCCGGGATAATAACATAAGGTTACCTCGCTCATCTTTTAATCCATTTATTTCACTATTGAACTTGGCAGTAAGTTCTTAATGGTTTTTATCGTTACATGACTTTCACGGATGGCTGAAGGTATACTTAAGTTTTCTACTTGATTTTTCGCGTGTTAAACGACATTTGAAAGAGTAAAAAGATCATGCTCATATTACGTGAATTACAATGAAAATTACGTTCTTCATGCTCATGAGAGTCAAAAATTCGTCATGTAATCTACATCTAAATACTACCATTGCCGCAGAAGTGTATGGCGGGGATTGTTAGGACAACAGCCGTTAAAAAGGGGAAGACTTGGTTAAAATGAATTAGAAAATGTAACAGGCAAAAAAGTGAAAATGTGAGGAAAAATACGTTCTAAAAAATGTATTGCTCTTGTTCAACCAAGGTTTTACTAGACAAATGGGATGCTCAGGATATTAATTGATTTATTTATTTATTTATTTCAAAAACTTGTTCACATACAGCAGTAGCGCAAATTTATAGTGAAACATTTAACAAAAAACATGAAAGAGGACAAAAACACAATAACAGCATAAAAATAAGCAACAAGAGCCCAACAAGGAAAGGGGAAATATTTAATTTGTTGACACTTGGGATATCGCTTGGGTGGTGAAATTGTTACATTGTAAATAAAAAGGATCGACAGTGTGAGGGAGTAAATTTAGAAGGGATGGCAGGCGAAATAAAGGTGAGCGCTTGGTGAGAGATATCCTTGGAATAGGCAGATGGAGTAGAGTATGGGTGCGGGTGGATCGAGTTGGTATCCTGAAGTTAAAGAGAGAAAGCAATGGTCGAGTTAAGGGTATTGTGGAGGAGTTTTAAATCCATTTTAAGTCTGTGGTTTTCGAGGTTAGAAATGGAAAGAGAGGACAGCACAGCGTTTGAGGACATATTACGGAAATGTGGGACTCTGTGCTTGACTATTTTGGCAAAGAACTTAGAGATGCAATCGAGGGATTTTAGATTAGTTGGGGCTGACATGGACCAAATTGGGGAACAATATGATACTAAGGCAAGGACAATTGTTGAGAATTAGGAGTGGAGCGCTACTGGATCTTTAATTTCTGTGAAGCGGTAAAGAAGGCCTAATAGGGACATCGCTTTACTTTTTACAGCCTGAATGTGGTCGGAGTAATTTAGTTTTTGGTCGGTTAAAACGCCTAGGTCTTTCATGGTTGTCACTCTGTTCAAGGGAGTTGAGTTAATGGTGTAGTTGAAAGTCAGGAGTTTTGTTTTCAGAGCAAGAGTCATGATGCTGCATTGTCCAGGGTTAAAGCAGTGAAAAAAAGACGAAAATTAAGTTTGGCTAAGCGTGGGAATAGTTGTCTTTTTTTTCTTTCGTCATTATCTTTTTCACTCTGAAGAAATGAAAATGAAGGAAGCTGTAATGCTTATTAACCCTTTGAGTGAGGCATGACGTGACATCACGTCATGATTGTCTTTACGCTGGTGCTGATAACGTGATATCACGTCAAGGATACCGTTAGTGCTCCAGCTTTCACTATGGAACTTTCAATAGGCCCGCTAGTGAAAGCTGGAACACTCACGGTATCAATGACGTGACATCACGTCGTGCCGCACTCAAAAGGTTTAAGCTATCTACCAATAAATAAGAGACCACAATAGTTACCATTAAGACTTCATGATTCCACTAACACGCAGACACTGTAGTTGATTGGTTAGTTTGCTCTGCAACATTTTCTTTGCTGATACGCTAACTAATAATACTTCTTGCAAATCACTATTTCAAATGAGTAAAAATATGTATTCACATGACAGCAGTACTTATATAGTTCCGAAAGCTTCGCATATAGTAATTTTTGCGAAATTTCACTACCTTCCGTGATGCGGCTTGAATGAGATGTGGATACATAAATCGCGAGGAAATGCATGAGAAGGCCAAGTAGGGAGAATAACGAACCTCTGCCGGTGCAGTAAATTTCGAGGCCCATTTCTCACAAGCAAATGCCCAGGTCGTTGACACTAAAAGAGAGCGGGCAAGCAGAGAGGGCGTGGGTGTGGGCGAACGGAAGAGAAGGAGAGGAGGCAAACGAATGAGACGAGTGGAGGAAGAATGGAGGAAGAGAGAGAGGATGAGAAAAGAAGAAAAACAAAGAAAAGAGCTAACTCTCGAGGACTCGTCTGAGGAGAGGGCTTCGCGGGGGAGGAAGAGGAGGCGAGGGAGGGATGGGAAAGCAAAACAAAAGAGCGGGGAAATTCGCTTTTGCGGAAGAGGGACTACCCGAGCTCTCTCTCTTTGGAGACTCAACTCGGTGACGACAAAGAACGGAGAACTCAAGCCGAAATTCGGGCATCCTGGAGAAGGTGGCCTCGGAAAAAGAAAGCACAGGGCGAGAGACAATGAATTCAAAAACGGAAGCGAAATTCCTTAATGATATCACAACGAGGGATCGTCCTGCGCATTGATAAATTGAAGCGGAGACTGAATGAAATCAGAAATAGTTGCTCGCCCCACTCATAGATGAAAGAAGAAAAAAGGTGGATCCGTACTACATGAGAAGAGAGGGAATTCCTGAAGTAAATGAATTTCAAATCCGAAACCATCGAAGGAATGAGTCATGCAGTTTCGAGAATTTGAGTTTCGCTCTGGTTAGGCCACACCTAGCAAAGACATACGGAAGATAGACAATAGCGCTAGCTAAGGAGGCGTTTAGTAATAGAAGAGAGTTGATGATGGGGACAATGGGTAAGGATATGAAGAAGAGGCTGGTGAAGAGCTTGATATGGAGCGTTGTATGGGGCAGAAACGTGGACGCTCATAAAGGAGGATGAGAATAGGCTGCAGGCATTTGAGATGGAGGTGTGGAGAAGGATGAAGGAGGTTAGGTGGACGGAAAGAAAGAGTAACGAGGAAGTGCTTGAGAAGGTGAGCGAGGATAGGAAACGTTTGAATGAAATCCTGGATACGCAGGGTAGATGGCTGAAGGATGTAATAAAGGGTGATGGGTCACTGAAGAGGGTGATAGAGGGAAAGATGTTGGGCAAGTGGGGTAGGAGAAGAAAGAAAATAGGTTTCATGGACGGGATGAAGAAGGGTAGATCTTATGCCGAGACGAAAAAAGATATACTAGAGGGAGACAGGCCCCTGAATGTGTAAAAGACTGGGAGGAGATTTTTTGAGATTCAACAAAACCTACCTTAACCCGGTAGAATACCTTATAATAGGCCACACCTCGAATACGCCGCGAGCATTTGGGACCCTGGACAGAGCGCTTTAACAAAAAAATACAAAGATAGCTCCGCGCTTCGTTGAAGACTGCAACGAGCGATTATAAAATGTTACACAGCTTTTAGAGGGATTAAGTAGGGAAGCCCCAAACACTCGGAAGCTGCGCACCAGACTAAGTTTGCTCTCAAAATTCAGTGCAGACGTATCAGGGCGACACAGAAGTTAACATTTGGACGCCATACTATATCTCTAGGTCCGACAGATAAGATAAAATAAAAACAGATACATCGCCGAACAGACAGATTCCAAATTGACCAATTTCTTTTCTTGAAATCAGAGGAACATGCCACTCCAATCACACTACTTGATAACTGGGGGCGTAGCTCAGGTGGTAGAGCGCTCGCTTAGCATGTGAGAGGTGCCGGGATCGATACCCGGCGCCTCCATAACTTTTTCCCTTCCCATTATTAGCTCTAGATATCATAATTCTGGAGTAATTTTATATGTTTCAGAGGTATTGGTTATAGAATTATTAGTTACATGGTTAGTAACAAATATTTTCCCTCGACTTCAAGTGAAATTCGTACGCGAGTGTCATATTATAACGTTTTTATCTCATAAATAATACAGTGGGGGAAGTAGTACTGTTTAGCTTCATTCCCTATTCAACTTGTGTCCTGTGGAAAAAGTAATTTCACGTGCCTCCTCTCCGTCACATCAACCACCTCCGCGAATTTCCCTATTCATTACAAATTTTCGATACACGCAATGACTTCTAAATGACCGGTGATTACGATTAGTTGATGGCGAATCGGGATATATGTATTGGCTCTTCAACGGACGTTCGTAATATGCAAAATGTATTCAAAATATATGACGAATACCGAGAACACGCGATTACGTATCACTTTTAATTTTTCCCTCTCGGCCCGGGTAACTTTCTAACTCGGCCTGGTTTCACTTTTGGAAGAGAGAGAACACTTTGTTATATATATCAACCTCATTATCTATAACTGGGGGAGTAGCTCAGATGGTAGAGCGCTCGCTCAACATGTGAGAGGTACAGGGGTCGATACCCCGCGCCTCCAGAATTTGTTCTTCATCCAGTGGCTTTCTTTCGTTGGCCATTTTCCTATTTTCAAATACACTTAGTTATGAAATGAATGTGTGTCACTTCCTAATTAGAATTGTTTAACCATCATAGCACGATGAAGTGGAATAAATAATGAAACGAATGAACTCTGTGATTAGCAACACAGCCAAGAACCTATGCAGTTATAACGCCAGCCTTCCTCTGCTGAACTCAAGTAATTCCTAAAAAAGTTTTTTTCAATCGCGCTGAGCTAATCTTGCGTTTTTATGCACTTGACTAGTAAAATTCAACCAATACTCTAGTTTTGGCGAAGATCCAAGTATTTACATATAATTCCGTGGGCTGGCGCCTAAGAGAGGGGAAAATTCTGGTAGGTATTAATTAATGTGTTCATTTTATAGCTTAAAAAAATGCTACACTCTTCAAGTAGTTTCAGCGATACATCATTTCTCCGATAATTCAATAGAATTGGTCTCACCCTTTCCAAAGATACCTATATATCAGCCATTTAACGCGTAGCTTTCTTGGATATTGGCTAAAAAACACCAGTATCTCGCTCACACTGCTTTAATCGTCTCTAAGCCATCGACCTCCTTTTTTCATTAACAGTCCTCCCTCATTCTAAACCTGAGAAAAATGCGAGACTTCGAACTAAAATGAAACAACTCCAGATGAAAATAACATTGAAAGTAATAGAGTTTAATCAATTCTAAATCTCATGAGCAAAGTATAAACTGAGCAAGGCGAGATTGGGCATCAACGGTAGAAATCCCAATCCCAGCAAAGCTCGCGTATTCATGAGCCTAAGAACTTACGAGAAGGTGGGTTCTATTTGCTTTGCCTACCAACCAACGGGTATTCGACGACTGCGACGAAATCCTCAAGCATCTGGAGGCATTTTCATACTCAACGCACAAGTCTCAAATTGAAAATATTACTTCACAATTATACTAAGGAAATATTGCTCTACCATGGCCTTCTACTTAGAATAAATGAAGCCTCCTTATTTTACAATGAAAAGGTAGATCAAGAGTTACTAAACAGGAGATACATGCACACATTCCATCACGATGAGGTAATTGAGGGTGAGCTTCACATCTATTGTGAAAATTACAAAGTTTTCACAGAGATACATTCAGGAAGAGAAAAGTTTGGGCAAATTAAACGACCATTCGTAAGCTAACGTATCATTTCATTTCATTAACATAAAATCTATGCAGTTCTCACAATACGCAAATCAATTGCCCCTGAATATCCGGAAGCCCCTTACACCAGACTGTGTCACCTTTGCGATGAAAAAGTCGACAACTAATAAATATATTGTGAAAATTACTAAGTCATCACAGAAACACATTCAGGAAGATAAAAATTTGGACAATTTGAACGATCATTAGCAAGCAATTCATTTTTCCTTCAAACTTTATTTCCCTTCAATCTCATTCGGACCTTATACTTCTCTCAAGCAACATTTAGTCTTCCTTTGATGTATGGCACAGACAGGTTTTTTTTATTTGTCCATAGTATTTCCTCTACATCTGATCAAGGCATGAAAGGGCTGAAGTATAGTCTCAACCTCAGTGCGCCTAGTCCAATAAATAAGGAAATTCAAAATGATGTATGATACCAACTAGTATCTACTAATTAATTAAAAGGAAATCTCGGACTATTCTCGGGGGAAACTTCAAATCGGGCTACGGTTATTAGTGTTACCGACGAAGTTTCACAAACACCCCCAACGCACAGAACAGTCCTCGGGGGTAACATTCCTCAGCAACTCGGTCCAATGGGGCTTATCGTGAGATTCGAGGTGAGGCCTTAAAGTTTGACAACAGTATGGAGGGGAACGGGAGTCTGAATTAATTGGTTAAAATATACGCGTTTGTTCATTAAAAATTTCAGGCTATGGATTCTCTTCACTAACATTAATAATGCATCAGAATCAATGGCCAACATCATCCTTTAGCAGAAGAGCAGAACCAATAAACTCAAAACAATAATTATATTAAACAACACACCTACCACATAATGTCAGAAACAGAGATCATAACGTCTAAACAGCAGTCATTGAATATAAACAGCAAAGGATTTAGACACTTGGCCCCATTGGCAAAAATCAATGCTCTTCACTTCTTTTTTCACTAGCAATTAACAGATATCAGAGCGCTGAAACTGTCATCGATAGACGCATCTCCATTGACCACAAAGTCTTACCAGGTTGTAGCGACGCTGCTGTATCTTACATATGATTCCTCTGGCCAACTCTACAGACGACAGACCGTAAATTAGTCTCGCATACCAGTCTGACACGAACTAAAGACGCGAAAGAATGTGAAATGGTTCGTAATTTCTCTACTTTTCTCATCCATTTTGAATAATGACTCCAAGTACTACTACTTTGGACGATGAGTAGGTGATTTCTCATAGGTCTCATTAGGCTTTTATTTTTAATCATGGTAAGTTACTGATAATGTGTACAAAGGAGTGATTTATGAATCTTCTACTTCAGTTTTTTATGTGCCTTTTAAATGACTAAAAATTTGCCTTTAGAAATGATCCGTTAGAGTGTCCTAACGCGCCCAGAAATATTATTGTTTTATATCTGGTGTCCGCCTGGCATTGGAACGAAAATTTGTAATTTGACATTGTGTACAGTGAAAACCTGGTTACATTGAGAGAGCGAGGGCTGGTGCCGACAAGCAAATACGCCCAAGGGAATCGCTGAAAAAGGCAATAGAATATGAAGGAGATTGCAGGGGGAAAATAGAGTATAAAAAACATTTTTAGACTTGAACACAGTTTTAGATTTAAAAAAGTGGAATATTAGCTTCTGGGTAACCCTCGTAGTATGACCAAGTCTCCGAACCAAACATTAAATGTCAAAACGAGCCATAATGAATTATTCATACTCATCTAGTAACCAAAAAGAAAACGATCAAAAGAACAAAGAAGAATCATAGCCATGAGATTTGATAGCTCCGCACAAGTGAACTCTTAACCCTAAACAACAGAAACCATAGCTAGAAGGGTGCTGTCAACTCCCATCATGACTCAGTATCGCCCCAAAACCTCATTAAAACGAACCCCCTTGGTGGTAACACACAACCACGCTCGCCCCTCGAGATCAATGCCGCGACATAAAACTTGGCTCTTACTTAACTCAATTAAAGGGGACAAATTTCCCGTCCCCTTACGTTGGCTCGAGGGTAGACTGGGGAAGGGCTCAACAGGGGTTGAACCCATAAAACCGTCCACCTTTGTCGGGGGACCATAACATTGTGTGATTAGTGAGACGCTCCTTTTTCCCATGGGGTTTACCATGCGTACATGAGCAGACGGTTGTGTATGAATTAAGCTCTATCACTTACGTCCCTCAAGTTACACTCGGGCCAATTAGAAGGCAAACTTCACCAAAGAGGCACAAGTAGAACGAACTAAGTAATATTCTCGCGAAGGAAAACGCAAGACGAGCGCGATTAATTCACCAGACTAGGATATACTCAGTAGGGTAAGTGTGCCAATATACCATGAATCTATTATTTTACAACACAACCAGAAGTATAAAATAATCCGATAGTTTTTACCCATAACGTTTAGATATATTCAGTAAGGTAAATCTACATCTACGAAATATCTTGCAAGCCACCACTAGGGTGTGAGGCATGGGGTGATTCCACACCAGGCATGCAGCACTCATCCCAGTTCAAATCAGAACCGCGCACGTTCCTCCGAATGCAAGGCGCAGGCCAGAAGCAGTCAGGGCAACGGTACACAGTCAGACCAGAAACCAGGAGAGTGATACGTAGAAGAACATTCTACCATGCAGCACACTACTCAAGATACAACCACTGGTTAGTATTATTAGTGCGACGAATAAATAGCACTACAAGATACTAACACATGCTAGAGTATATCATGCCGGAGATAGCATGTGAGGTCAGTATTTAGCACTACTGAAAAAAACTATTTAACCTATTCAGTATGCTAGAACTGATCTATCGCGACTAATATGGTCCCTCACTGTAAGTGGAAAAAATGACACCTTAAACCTATTGCTTCTGCAGTCTATTTCCTTAATTTTATTCCTGTGATCGTTTATATCATAATAGTTTGGCTCTAGCAAAATATTTTGAACGTCCGGCAAGAAATAGTCTACATCAAACTTTCGTAAAAGATTTAAGCTATACTTTTCCCTTCGATTGGACAGAAATCTACTGCAATACGATACATTCCGCAGGATACCCCCGATACGACACACACATTCCAGTTTTACCATCCCTCTAATATGAAGCGCAGTATTATTGGGTTAGAGACCACATCAATGCTTAGGAAGTGCGATGACAGATGGCATTCCAGATACGAGTGTGTCGAACAAGGGAGACGGTGGACTAGGGGCAGAGGAATGCAAATTAATAACTGTTTGGACAGGCAAGGGAGGAAAGAAAATCGGAGGCCGAGATTCATAGGGGAGAATAAGTTTAGCAGGAGAGCTTACAGAGAGAGAATACACGAGAAGTTGAAGCGGGTGAAGAAGAAGAAACTCTTTCTTAAACTAGTAAGAGTAAGGCAAAGAATGATTAATTAAGAAACATGAGGAGAGAATAAAACATGAAGGGTATGAGGAAGACATTCACGAAAATATATAGTTCGGTAAGAGAAAGGTAGAGACAGCAACGGAATAGGAGGTAAGGGCTGGACCGAACGGAAAACCTTCGAATCGATAGGTAGAATTACAAACGAATAAGTGATTCACACCCTTAAACATGAAATGCAAAGTTTTCTTCAAATATTTGGCCCACATTAACCGAAACCCATAAGTAACGTAAGTTTTAAAATTGAGTCAAAACCGCGTAAAGTAGGTATCAGTGGATGTTGGTAAAAAAAACCCTTGGGTTTTGTTACATACTCAGGGCCCTCCCAATCTATACAATTTACTTCTAGTACTCACAATGTCTTATTATTTTCCATCCCGTACATAAAGCTTCATCTCTTTCTTCTCCTTCCCCGTATATTCAAAATCTTTCCTCTATCACAACTTTCAGCATCCCTTCATCCCTCATTGTCTGTTCCTGCCTCACCTCCATAGGTCGCTCAGAATCTTCACCAGCCTCTTCTTCACTACCTAACCCTAAGTACCCGTCATCAGCTCCCTCCTATTGCGGAACGCCCCTTTCGTTATCGTCTTTTTCCTCCTGATGTCTTTCCTTCAATGCCCATTTTCTTCCAACGAACTACACAGGCAGTTACATTTCTTTCCTTAAACCAGTTGTGCCCTCAAACGTTTATATCCGCCATCGCTCTCTTTGCCCAAAACAAGCACATATTTATTTCTTTGTGATTTTTCTCTATTCCGTATTTCCCGTCAAGATTTTCTAATGCATAATCCAGTAGCTCTAGCAATTAGGATACAAATAATTAATTGTGAAGATAAGTACAACTCTATCACTTCATTATGGATATAATCTTAATAAACTGGTATGAAAAGAAGCCTCACGCGGTCAAGTTTAATCAGGATTGGACTTCATTGTGAGTTATTCCACCCATTACAGATATATAAGCAGATGCCAAGGTTATGTCCATCCAAGGGGAGGTTGAGGCCGGCGAAGGGTGAACTAAGGATTCATCACCTCTAGAGACCCATTGTGCACTGCCAGTAAACCGCAAGGGGGGCACAAAGAAAACCAAGGTCGCTTTCGAGGGACAGAGGGAAAGAGAAAAGGGAACACGAACAGCCTGTTTTGAGTTTCACGGCTGCGGCCCGCCTTACGCTGGGTTACATTTAGGCTTGCACGAAACCGCAAAGGTGCAAACAATCAAACTGGGGCTCTCAACGGAAAGAAGGGCAATGGAGAGTAAAGATCAGCAGGCGAAGAAAGAGAAAGCCCGAGTTGAAAATAACTGGTAGAGTGACGCGAGTTATACGCACCAATAATTGCACTTATGGTAGTTAAAGCGAAATATCATTCTACCTAGAAATCACTGAATTTTCCCATTATAGAGAAAAATATATCACCCTTCCAAAGATACCGAAATATCAGCCCTTTACCGCACCCGAGATATTTGGCAAAATATACCAGCCCTTTTACGTGGGAAATGGTACGTGTATGCACTACAGAGAAACCTTATATTAAAAATGAGGCATTTCCTACACTTAGATCTCGTCAAAAAATCAACAAGGTGTAGTTTGTGTTTTTTCTCAACTATATTTGAAAGTTAATCATATGGTCACCGCGGTAAATTCTTCGGGATCACAATAAACCCGTTTTGATGGAGTTTCAAACGTACCGCGTGAAAAGTATGCGTCTCATGATATCTAAATAAGTTAAAGACTTATTTAGATATTTTCATTTGATTACTTACAATATCTGTCATGTAAAACTACATTATTGCACAATAAATAATGCAATATTTAATTCATGTGCCTCACAGATAGTGAATTTCTTTTGTTTGCCGGACGAAATTAAAAAGAATAATTCGAATATGGTCTCTACTATGATTAGGTAACAATCATGCTCGCACTACTAAGCTAAGGAGTCGGATAGGGCGTTAGGCATAGGAGCCTCGGATGAAAAACAGCAAGAAAGCAATCTAGTTACGAGCAAACGTTATCGATATCGTTAATAAGGTCTTCACCTATTTAAAATTGCTACTGCCCTTGGTATGAGAGGAAACCGAATCCTTCATCATAAGAGTAACAATCAACATCCACTTCATCTACTTATTACCCTGCAATCCACCGCAGGGGGTGACTTATCATCAACATGAACTAGAGTGAAGAAGTTAACATTCAACAACATGCACCACAGAATGAGTATGCTACAAATGACACAGAAACAATTAAAATAGCCTATAATGTAACTATATAAACGTGGCACAAGAGTCAAGCAGGGAACATGCAAAACATGGTGTTAGCATCACTCGGCAGTTTATAAACATGCATTAGGGGGCATATGAATAAATCAGCTACACTACCTGTCAACTAACCTACTTCAAAGTATTAACGCAACCTTTATGGTCTCTCATCGACCGTGGGAAAAACGATATTTTAAATCTTTCTGTTCGACAATCTATTTCCCTTGTTTGATTATCATGATCTCATCTACCAAAGTATGTTGGAGTGTGATTGTGCGTAGTGTGACTTTTATTATCTTTGTGTATATTTTACTGTAACAATGTGATTGGGACTTTTATTATCTGGAGACTTCGTTAGGCACAGGAAATCGAAATTCATTATGTCCCAGTGAACAAAGCCTTCTTTTTACAAGGCCAAGTTATTAACTACTCCCTCCGCACTTATGCGGGTTTTGGTGAAATTAATTGAATTCCTTCGTGACAACACTGAGCCGTCTGGCGTTTAAGGGGGCTGGAGCGCTAATCGTAAGTCACTGAATAAATATTTGATAACTTTTCATGTCGAACAAAGTTCTTGGAATACATTTCGCTGAGGCAAACTTGCTTATTTTGCAATTTATGTCAACTGCTCTGTATAAAGTAGAGAGGACTACAAATCAGGAAACAGAATGTGAAAAAATTCGCGTGGATCATGTCACTCCACAGATCGGAAGCATTGACCATCGAAAAAGTAGACCAGAAAAGACTAGAAGCTTCCGAACCTTGAGGTTGGAGGAGGATACTGAAGATAAAATGGATGGAAAAAATAATAAATGATGAAGTTTACAGAAGAGCAAAGGAGGAACGGGCCATACGGAACACTCTACAGAATAGAAGAGCCAGATGGATTGGACACATCCTGAGGAAAAATGGGTTTGCGTAGAATATAACAGATGGAAAAATAAATAAGAAAATACTTAAGAAGAGTTACCAATAAATAAGCAATCAAGCATTAGGCAGAAAAGGATGGAGGGCAGCCATCAACTGATACATGATGGAAAGACCAATGATGATGATATGTCAAGTGCCGCCAGCTACGTTTTAACATTAAACTGATAAGAAACCAAATCGGTGACTAGGCATTTTTTCACTTCAATCTATAAAAAGTACTAATATGTGTTCGCATGCTAAGTTTTACGAAAATAGTCACACAAAAATATCTACAACCCACTTGACGGCAAACATTTGCTGATCCGTTGAAATTCTGCTTTCACGAGCGTTATTCACGGATAAGCTAGCTTAAATTGTCCCCCATAGTGTAGGCTGCATTACCGAATTACCCACGCAATTACCTCCTCAATAAGGGAAGGACAAAGTTCTTCCCAACCAACACTCCTCCCTATGAGTCACAATAATCTTCGCTCGTCGCAGTTCCGCTGAGTAAGGGGCTATAAGCTCTCACGCAAACTCCACTGCACAAGGACAAACAAATCGTAATAAACCCTAGAATATTTAAACATACTACGGTCGGGAGGCAAGGATTAAATTTTAAAGAAAAGAGCTTAAATTATTAGAAACAGTCTAACAAAATGACAGACTTTGGAAATAAAATTCCCATACTTTATTTCCATCCTGGGTTCCAGAGTTCTGCTCCAAACTTTCACTTTTCGATATTTTTCTGACAGGGAAAAGGAAGAGGAGACACTGAAGGAAAAAGGGAGACAAAGTATGTGAAAAATCTTTGAGATATTACAGCAAGAGGGAAAACCAGGAGTGAAAATAATATGGAATGTATCTAGAATATAAGGCCATTGTGTACATTGAATTATTTTTTTCCGTAGCAAATGCATATGATTAATATCCCCGCAATACCTTGGTCCTGCATTGATTTTCCAGTTGACTTAAAATAAGAACCCTTAGTTATGTTTGATAGGGCAATATCCATGTTGAATAGCACGTTATGGGACCAACGCATATCCAAAGATAATAAAAAATAATATATAATTAAAATGTAAGAAGTATTATCACATATGGGAGTGAGACATGGCAGAAGAAGGAGAGAACAAAACAAATGCTAAATTACTGGAGACGATCTGCGGGTATATCCAGACGGGAATGAATAACGAATGAGTGAAATAAGAAATATAATGGGAGCACCCATATAACACCCACACAATAGTCAATGACATAATAAATACCTAGTGTGGTACGGTCACATGCTACGTATGACGAACGAGAGATTACCTACGCAAATTTTAATGTGGAATCCACAAGGTAGAAAAAAAGAGGAAGGCCTAGAATTAGTTGGAGAGAAGGCATTGAAAAGGCAATAAGAGAAAAGCAGTTGCCAGAATGCCTGTGGATGAATAGAGAGCAATGTCGGTTGGGCACCGTATGGCGTAGCAGAACGTTAAAAAACCGAACGTAATGGTTATGTTTGAACCGCACCGGATTAATCTCAAAGGGAGCAGCACGACCACTCAGGAGAAGGCCTATAAAACCATGGTTCGACCAACACTAGAGTACGCATCTCTTGAATGGGACCCACACATGAGAGGAGAGGTGATGAACTGGGAGAAAGCGGCTAGAAGAAAAGAGGCTGGGTATGTGCTAGGGAAACACAATAAAACAGAGCGTAACAGAAATGCTCAAGAGTACTGGGATGGGAGAGTTTACAGGTGAGGAGGAGAAGGAGCAGGCTATGTGGGATGCACAAAATAGTGAGTGAGGAAAAAGCATGGGATGAATTTGGGAAGGACATAAAAAAGCCAAACTTGTGGGAAAAAAATGATCACCAGTTCAAGATAAAGTGCTGATCACAAAGGACAAATGTAAAACAGTTCTCCTTCTTGAACAGGACCATACGGAACTGGAACGACCTACCAGCAACAATAATTGAGCCCTTCCCAAAAAATCATGTATTTTAAAAAATAGGTTAAAGAAGTAAAGCTTTAAAGGTTTATTCTTTTACTCGGCTGTTTTGAATGTTACCACCAGGCCAACGGCCTACTTGTAACTGTTTAACTGCAATAATAACTGCACAATTCTGAATTTTGTTTTCAAACAGGTTTTAAATATACATAGAGCAAGACCGCAATTGACATTTAACAATTACGGAAATGTTATCACAATAGGAGTTATTTCCAAGCCAAGCAAAACAAGGAGTTACAACAAGGATATATACCGATGTAAAAAAATATTCCTAATATGAAAAGGTCTCAAACACAAAAACCCCAGGGCCTCAGTGGAAACTGGGTAGCCTTTGTCATACGCCTCGTGTTCATTAAGGGTTTACATGAACCACAAGAAATTTCTTCACAGACACGATTTTTTTAACTCTCGAATCCAGATCCTCTGAAATGAATCCTTAAGGCTCCCAACGTATACAAACGTTTGGTCTAACTAGAGGGCCCGAGGCTCAACGTAACCCTTCGATACAATGTCGCTTGGGGAACGGGATTAAGCACTCCCGCGGAGAGGCCGGGATAGGTAATGATACGCCCAGGCAATGAAAAATTTAATTAAGTAAACCGCGGAGGTAAAAAAAGGTCGTAACTGGGGAAGGGCCATAGTGAGGTTCCGAGGCAGAGCCGTAGCCCGCTGTATGAACACGGGCGACCTATATTCAGCCGCTCTTTTTGATACGTTTCGAACTTGCCACTTTAAAGAGGGCTCCACACTCATTCCTTGCTAGCAAATACCAATTTTGACAACCATATCTCAAACTAACAAGTATTCAGCACAGAAAAAAATAAATCATCAAGAGGCTGTACAAGTACATAATAGACCGATTTAGTAGTAACAACGAGGATCAAAGTCATTTTTAATAAAAATGATAGCTGATTATTTTAAAAAAAATAAGCATTATTTATTTTGGTCATGAAATATATACATGCTTCCAATTAGTGGCATAATACGGCAATGAAACATTGAATATATGGTCGGTAATAAATTATTGCTCGGAAAATACTACGCTATAGCAGAAAATTGCTATACACCTTGCCTAAGGTAAATACTGACAGACGTTTTTATCGTTATTTATAAAAAAAGATGGACCAATATCAAATAACCAGTAACCATTCAATATAAAATTTTAACATAATGTAACCAGTATCAGACGAAAAGTAATTAAGTGGCTTTTTCAGAGTATGGAATATTTTATCAGGTAAGAAGTAATTCTTGTAAATGCTTTTCAATGTATTTCTTACTAATCTACCCTTACAATGTATTCCTTAAAATCATCTAATTGTGTTTGTACGCACTCAATTATTTTTTTACGGATAACTTAGCAAGTTTGCAGCAGTTTGTCAATATTTTTGGCGCTCACGCTACAAAGGTATCTTCATACAGGTAGGGCCCTTAAATGCTACTCAAAGCTCTGGCATTGAAAAAAAGTATTATTAAACAACTTTAAAATCTTATAAACGAGTCAATAAAGTCCAAATGTCTATCTTATTAATCCATCCTGCTCCTCTTCCTGGCTAAACTATGAGAAATTCAATGGTCTCTATATAACTAAATGCTGTATGTTTTTACAGATTAATCTAATGCTGGCGGTTTCACCGCAGAGCCAACGTCACCAGTCCTAATGTTGTCTCATGCAAAATAGGTGGCTCCATACAGGTATGATCTATACAAGTTACCCAAAGCCCTAATATTCAAAAAAAGGACTATAACCAACAGTAAAAGCTTAGGGACGAGCAAAAAAAATTCGTCCAAATGTCTATTCATAATTCTTCCAGCCTCTCTTCCCGGATAATCTGAGGGAATTCATGCTCACTGTATAAATAAACAAGGCATGCTATTACAGACTGATTTAATGCCACCGGTTTCGCTGCAGAACCAACATCATCAGTCTTGTCTTTTAGACAAAACCGGATTACATTACACCCAGAGGAAATAATTATTTTTTTAGTTTTATGCATCGTAATATTTACCTACCGCTCAAAATTTCCTTTAAATAGTTCCTTCTCCCTTCACTCAATGAATTCCCCCTTTGCTTATCTTTCTGTAACCCTATTGCCTTCTCAATTCTTCTCCGAGCCCATAATTATGTAAAACCAGGGAAGCATGGAAAAGTTTTCAATTTGTGTTCGAACTCCTAAGCTAAAAAAAGAATTTCCCCAGCTATAATCTGCCTCAATTCACTCTACCATACGCATTCCAACTATTTGACCCCTAAAAAATGTCAACTATTCTCGCCGCACACACTCGCACGGTTTACAACTCTCACTGCTATATAGCAAAGCTAATAGCGTCTCTACTACGGATTTAGTATAAAATAAAGCACTGGATGGTAGATAGTCCGTATATAGCGCCAAGATGTACTACTACACCCAAATATCTCAATGAGGGCATGGGTATCGGTGAGTCACCGACCACTTGACAATTGCTACAATCCCGGAAGAAAACAAAATGAAAAGGCGCATATCCACTGAGGTGCAAGGGGATATTCGAGGAGATATAGTTTTACCCACAGCGATATTCGACGAATATACGGAGTTATTGATAGTCTATTTCTTTATTGACGAATAATTGAACAATTGACTACTCCACGGTCCCCGAGCAACGCAGTACCGTATTGACTGATGTAGCCCTATTATAAGTGAATAATATATTGGAAACACTATCTAAGTCTTATGCAAGATTTAAGGCTTTCCCGGCGAATAATTAAAATTTATAGCCTTCGCGTTTCAAAACGTCGGTGCCAAAAACCACTATCACCCGGTTGGAAACCCGAGAGCTATAGGTACATACTATCTAAGTCATTGCGTCATTGCACTCTTTCTTCACTAAGAACCAGCAGTACCAAATTCACTGCGTCATTGCTATTTATCTCCAATAAAAAAAGGATTGATAAGGTTTAATAATAGATATGCACATTGAGTGATTAGCATGTCGAGAAGTGTAGCCAAAACAACGTTGTTTTACTAGTTCAAAACGACAATATGTAGGAGTACATTATTTCATGGGTAGATTAGAATATTCTAGAAAGACTAAATCTAGACTTCACAGGGATGTCTATACTGGGAACATACTTACACATCAATGAATGAAAAGCAGATTCAAAAAGTGGAGATAAAAAACAACTTAAGTACAAGATTCATAAATCACTCCTATGTACACTTTCCCAGCAACTTCCCATGATAAAAAACAAAAGCCTAATAGACAAATTAGAAAACTGAGAAAAAATATATTTACTGATCTCGCATGTCGATAGGGCGGATACTATTTTAAAGAAGTAGGGAGAAATAATAGGGGCAGTAGATAGAAAGGGAATTAACATATTACAAACAGAGAGGAGTAAAAATACAAGATGAAATTACCATCTGCAACGCCTAAAAAGTTTAGGCAGCGAACTTCTAACCCAGACATATTTTGGTAGAATACCACAAACCAATAACACTTATGATGAATAGGGAATATAAAAGCCAGCCACGCCAAGATTCTTTCACTTGAATTTCAAGAATACGTTCGTTCGAGAGAAAGGAGCCAACGGCTGAAAAATGGCTCGCTCCCATTTCGCCGGAACTTCGGGTATAAAGAATTGAAAAGTTTTGAGACGATATTGGACGAAGTTACCTCCCAACTCTGAGCCACAATGATTCTGGATTGGATAAAAAAAGTTTTGAACGCTATTATCGATAGCGCTTACGGGACTCTCCACGTACATTCAACCGCCGTAAGCCTTCTTACGGCGTAAATGATACGCACGAACAGATATAAATACGAAAACCCAAGGGAGGACAATAAGTTTTGACGATTCTGGTATTTTATACGAACGAAATATTCAGCTGAAATCTCAGCCTTTATAAAAGTTTTCTTCTCAAGTGCACAAAACGCCATGCCTTTCCGAAATCGACGGTATCTTAAACACTGTCAACACTTCTTATGCAAACTATCACTAAATGCTACATATACTTCTAACGAATAAAAAACACAAATATAAGACGACACAATAAAAAATGCAAGAATAAAGCAAAAAATAGGTCTTTGGTCTCTCATTTCATCCAAAAAACTGTGCATACAATTTAGCGTTTGATTAAAACAATTAGTACCAAGTAAAATCACGGATAAATATATAAAAATTTTGGAATCGATCCAACCATAAATTCTGAAGATAATCGTCCACGAAAAGCCACAAGTGATATTGCGTTTCACCGATTTATTGGAAGTGCTTTGATGTTTTCCAACACCCCTCATTTATTACCCAGCGCTATCAATAACGATCTTCAGATCTACGACGAATAATGCCTATGAAGGCCTATGTTCCCTTCCTGGGCTTCGGTTACTCAATATTCTTCTCAGAACGTCTTCTTCAATAGGTACATTTATCAAAGTGTGCCCACCACCCACTTTCCCAGTATTCTAGAAATAATCGCCACCAATTTTCTTACATTTATAATCCCTAACATTTTATTGCTTGCCAGGATTGCCAATCTAACCCTCTCCGTCCATTTCAAGCAATATAAAATATCATACCGTCCATAATTTCACAAAGAAGAAAGTCAATAAACTGCGTAAGGAAATTAATGTCACATTACTGTAAAATAGCTTTTCCTCCTAGAAATGTAAACTATCAGCCGACCCACTAAAAATGAGTTAAATTATTGAGCCTCCCCGATCCCAAAGGAAATTGAAAAAAAAAATCACTCCTAGAGTTATGTTACCCTCTGGGTCGCGAGCGCATAATGCATAGCAATAGAATCTTTAAAATCTATCATGATAAAATCACATCCGCCACGTTTAAAACAGGGCTAAATGAGGAAACAGCATTGTCATTGAGGTAAAATAAACCACTTGAGCAGTGCCTTATTAAACAGCATTCTCAAAAATGCTACAAAAAATTACTCAATCAACTGGATGTCTCCAGATTCAATAACCAAAGAAAAAATTCTGGAGGCGACGGGCATATAGCTCCCGGCAACTCTCACATGCTAAACGAGCGCTCAACCTTCTGAGCTACGCCCCCAATCAGCAAGACATTGTGCGGTGTGGCAAGTTACTTTGATTCCCAGAGATAAATGAGGACGTTTTAGAAAAAGAAGGGCTGAGAGGGACATTCAAAAGGACAAATTGGTCCCTAATGTTGGCAAGGACGACACGATTGTTTCAGGCCGCGTGTACTTTCCCGGACAAGTTATTTTGGATCTCTGAATCGCATAAAATAATGCATCCCCAGCATTTTTCCCTCTTTAAACCGCTAGCACAAGACGAAATTTTATAGAAATACTTGATATATTCGTCAAAACTGAGTAATGGGTTTGATTGGTAGAAATTAAGTAGTCATATACATAAGAGCGCAAGATTAGATCAGAGAGAATTTTAAATTTACTTTTAGGCAAGGGCTAATTTCGGGAGATGCAAGCTGGCCTTATTACTTCATCAGTTCCAGGCCATGTTGCTAATCGCAGAATTCAGGTGTTAGTTGATTTAGTCCATTTAATCCTGGAGCGTAGATTATATAACTTACATGGGTAAAACATAAAATGATATTAAAACTCAAGTATATCGAAGAGTTGGGAAAAGGGCAATAAAAGAAAGCCACTGGATGCTGAAGTTTTAGGTGACAGATAAATATCCCATTGGTAGATTATCGAGATCTTATATTACCGAAAAGAATTCTCAGTTACTGAATCTCGTTGTATTAATCTGATTAGGTTTATTGAACATTTAATAAACGTTTTATAATGGCTTCTTCCCCACATATCCTACCCACATACACTACTTCCCCACATATCTTACACACTTCTAACAGCGAAAGAAGCGGTGCGAGCACCGAAAAGAGGATATAAAAACCGTAATGAAATTGTGGCAATATTTAGCTTATTTGGATGCCATTAACACTTGGAACGTAGATCTATTATATCCCTAAAATGTTTCACGAGATAACCGTTCGCAATTCTTAAAAAAGCTTCACTGATTAATAGGTTTTAGGTGCACCAACGCTCCTCGGAGTCTTCTAAAAGATTTTTCTTGCAAAACTATCTCTTTTCCGTAGATAAGTTCTATCTCTGCAGTTTTTCACATCATTTGTGTCTAGTTACCTTGCTTTAGAAAGTAATGAAAGAAATATTAATCTAAAACAATAACGTGGAAAAGCCTCCCCGGAAACGTCCTTTCAGCAATATTTTGCGCCATCAATTCTTCAATGCCTTCCTTTCGAAATGGTTAAAAATATGACCGCTGTTCTGCCATTTCATCTACATAAGAAGAGTAAAAAAAATTCTGGAGGCGCCGGGTATCGATCCCGGTACCTCTCACATGCTAAGCGAGCGCTCTACCATCTGAGCTACGCCCCCAGTTAACAGATTCTGGGCTTGGTGTAGCATGTCACTGTGATTTCCAGAGGTGAAACGGTGTCAATTTAGAAAGTTGCGAAGTGAGAGGGAAATTTAAAAATGTAGCTCAAGTTCGCGAGGTATCCGGGATTACATTCATAAATTTTTTACTAATACTGATTTTTCACAGCTTTCTTCGTTGCCTTGGCAGAGAATTCAAGCTCATCTTAACAACTCGATATCTCATCGGCTCTAACTACAGGAAAAGACAGGAGAAGAAGCAGTTCTACCGGTAAGTAAAAAACTGATTTCACTACGCATAGCATCATAACACGCGACATCTCCAACGTTCAGGATACAAAATCATATTCATCAGCAAAGGAGAAATTACATCAACGTTATTGACTGAACAAATACGTCAACAAATATCCCACAAGGTCGATCATTATCAAAAGTAACAGCAAATAACTTAAACCTCACCGTAGAGATAGAATAAATGCAAAAAAATAGCAACTGAAAGTTTAAGTTTTATACGGTTAGAATTCCTCGAAAACTTGCGCCAAAACAGCAGAAAACGAACAAATAAAGGGGTATTTTTAAATGCTATTGTTATAAGCGTGAAATGGTAAGTTTTCGCCGCGAATTCTTGATTCATATCTCTTTGATACAACAGAGGACATCACAAAGGGCCTTCACTCTGTCATTCATTCAACTCGTCGACCCATGGCAGTGAAATCTCTCCGTGTTTTGGAGAGCCCGCAGATCTCAACAACAAGGCAGTTGAGGTAGGCCCTCCAGTTGTGCCCTTCACATTTTCGAGGCCACTCGTCATGATTATTATCATACGCCGCACTCACCCCACGACTAAGGAGAGAAATAGTGCGCCCAGTTAATTACGAATAAACAAACTCAATTGCAAACGCCCGGCAATCAGATTAGAGAAATGTTTCTCCACATAGGATTAGCTGGGGAGTGAGACCGTAAAGAGAATAATCAGTTTTGCTGAAAGCATTCACAAAAAATAGTGAGGAGACGATAACTCATGAGCTTCAAATCAACCAAGATCCAAGATATTTTCATATGCAAAAATAAAAGAGACCAAACCTTTAGCATTCCAAGGTTTGACCGTTTCCAACTTTTGCCGAACGCGAGTTCCAGCTTTCATTACCTTACGGCAAAGAATTGAAAATACGAAATGTTCTTTGGAGAATAAAGAAGAAAGGAAAATAATTTCATAGGATTTAAATTATAAGATTGAGGATAATAAAGGAAAGTCAGAGAAGAAACTAGCCATTAAAATCTAACGATACGAGCACCACTGAAAACTATTAAAAGTAAAACTATTTTTACACGCATTTTTGGACTAGCCGAGACGAAAACTCCAACGGAAGACACTCGGGAAGGTGCGGCCTATGACATGAAAGTGTGAAATGCAAAGTAAAAAAATTATTTTCCTGGATGGAGATTCGAACCCAGATACTCTTAATTCGCGTCAAGTTTTGGGTAGTTAAATTGGTAAAAATTACTTGGCTCCAATTAAAGGGTTTTGAGTTTCAACATAAATGAAGCGATAATTGCATTTGTTAAGTGATTCGCACATTCCAGGTGATGAATATTCCAGACTATTCTTTCACCTCTTTTAGCAGCCAATTGCCTGACAACATACAGATTGCATTGGATTTCAATAAGAATTGTAAAAAGAACTTTACACTTTCTGTGACTATTGGAGGTGACCCACAGTCATAAAAATCGTAAACAGACAGGCATATTTAAATCAACTTACATTGGTAATGGAGGTAGATAAATGTACATAAATTGTTCATTATATTTACCAATGATATTTTCTTGAAACACTGATTTCTGAAGGTAATTTACTGAAAATCTCACAAGACAAATTGTTCTACTCTGGTCATCAATGACTCTCGCCATTAGAATTGTAAGCTATGTTAGAGGCAGAAAAAATTGCTTTGTATTCATGGTTATGACGACCGTAACGCATACTTTCGCTTCTCCAGCTGTGCACTCAAGAGTTGGACATGCTTCAACAGAATTAAACTCAACGGAAAAGCTATATTGGCTTCTTCTTCGGGGATTACGATTATCCCATATAAGTTCCCTCGCAACCAAATTTACACTTTCA
This sequence comes from Ceriagrion tenellum, assembly GCA_963169105.1. Taxonomy (NCBI): domain Eukaryota; kingdom Metazoa; phylum Arthropoda; class Insecta; order Odonata; family Coenagrionidae; genus Ceriagrion; species Ceriagrion tenellum. Next base: position 34,324,319 of record OY720637.1, read on the forward strand.
CTATTCCGGTATTTACTTTAAGCATAACGAGTAGCCACTGAATATCCTCAACTCGATTGACAAACATAGATATGGACCCCATATTGCACGACGATAATCCTGTACGAAATATACCAATGTAATAAAGGCTATTTCTATAACTTTTGAGGACGCTCGCTTCAGATCTCGCTAACAAAAATAAAGTTTTAAACGTCTTTGCACATATTTTGGCTTTACCAATTAACCAAGTCAAAACTGAGGAAAAGTAATCGCTCAGATTCTTCATTGACTTCGTTCACGTAGAAAATCACAATCAATCATAAAGTTGGAAAAAAATTTGATACATTAATATAAAGAAAATTTTCATAACAGCATTTAGTGAAATTCTGTATATTTTTTACAGATTTCCTCATTTCCTCATATTTTTATTAACTAAGATTAACTAAGTAATTAAAATCATTCTGCAAATCAAGAGAAGATCGGGTTTTTGTGGTGACTAGAGTACTAGCTAACCACACTGGCGGTCAGGGTTCGAATCCCTGCAGAGGAGGATGTTTTTCAGAGGAAACCCCATACCTACTTGACTGTCTTGTGGAAGGCACTTCAAGTATGTACAGTACTCCGTCTGTCGGATGAGACGTTAAACCGTGGCCCCCGATTAAGAGACCATAGTGCCCCAATGTCTTCGATTTTGTGTTAAAAATTTATACCCTCGTTAAACTGTGGTCCCCTTGGCGTCATTCGTTAAGAGCAGGCTAATGCCGACGCCGGGTTTCTATCCCCCCTCCTCCCTTATCTATCCACAAATGGCGCAAATGACCTTACCTGTCGGTCGCCCAAATATCCAATCCAAGCAAATTAAGACAGTCGTCAGTCGAATCAAAACAGCATTAAATAATATTATTATAATGTATTCTACCGGTATAGGTCGGTTTTGTTGAACGTCAGATAATCTCCTCCTGGTGTTATACACATTCAGGGACCTATCTCCCTCTAATATATCCTTTTTCGCCGCTGCATAGGATCTACCCACCTTCATTCCGTCCATGCAACCTATTCTCTTTCTTCCCCTACACCGCTTGCCCAACATCCTTCCCTCTATCACACTCTTCAGCAACCCATCACCCTTTATTACTACCTTCAGCCATCTACCCTGTCTATCCCGGATTTCATTCAAAAATTTCCTTTCCTCGCCCACCATCTCAACACTTCAAGTACTTCCTCTTAAAATGAAATAATGAAGTTAATAATATGAATTAAATATAGTCACCAGAAAAAAAGTCTGAAACTGCCATTCATTGCGAATGATGAGACGCTAAACCGTGGTGACCGATTAAGAGACGATTAGGTAGGACGACGACGCCCCTCCGTCCTCAGTTTTGCATTGAAAATGTCATGAATATATATTATGGATTCGGATGATTGGCATTGTTGCTTAGGCTACGTGTTGCCGAAATTTCCACTTTTAGTTCACCCAGTCCTTGGCGCCACTTCGATTAGTCTTTTCAGTTATTATTGTAAATAGACGTAGTTAATTGTTGCTAACGTGAGACTGTGGTGAATATTAAATAACGATCGAGGACCTTTGAATTACTTGATGCTTTGAATGATATTTATAATTTTTGTGACTTTTAAGTTAATTAGTAAATGCTAGAGAGGAAATATTACAGAAAATGAGTAAGAGGTTTATGAAACGTCCATCGTGTGCCGACGACAATGTTTGTCCGACTCTGATTCTAATTTCAATGCACTAAGCCCGTTAGGCTTAAATAAAGAATTTAGAATGCCTTGTTTAAACAGAACTTGCTTCGTACCAGGCTGCAAAACAGGGTATGCGTCTATGAGGACCCAAAATAGGAGACTTGGATTGAAAAATAAGAATCTGTTCAAGGCGGCGGTAAGTGCATTCCTTTTTACCTACACTGCAATGATGGCCATTGGGAATAGTCATAAAGTCACCTCGCATTTTTATTAAATTTCCGCATAGCGATATTCACGAAAAGCTAAGAAGTTGAGCATTTGTGTAATTAAATTTGGAGAGAAATTAAATATATCTGTAGACCGGACGATATTTAAAAAGTGCATAATTACGTCCCGCGTGTATTACTACATTTTTATCCACTAATTTATGATTACTTGTAAGTAAAAACCAAAGTATAGTCATGGCAAAACCGGAAAGACGAGTTTATTTACGTATTTATGATCTGTCGACTGTACTTGCATTTGAACTTCCGTCTTTCATCACTAGGCGGCACCACTTTCCAAAAAGTTAATTGTTTACGGAATTTTAGACAACAGTTTCTGGCAACGAGATCCCAATCCAGAATATATACTCATGGAAAATGTATACCCTCGATAAACTACCCTGGAGATTGAATTTGAAAAAGAATTAACGATGGTCCGGCTACACATTCATGAGGAACAGCTTACTAGATGAGCATAAAGAACAGCTTTCAAGACAGGCAGCTTAAATTTTGACGTGTTTTGAAGGTCTGCTACAAGCCCGTGCAGCGGATTACAAGCCGTAGACGAACGATTGTAGACGTACACGAACGTGGATGCAGGAACGTGCATTCAGCAAACATTACCCCCTCCCCTACCCCATACGTTGCGGCTGGCCACTCATGGACGGTTTTGGCAGCTAAAGCCAAATGCCTTGCTCTCTCTCTCTCTCTCTCTCTCTCTCTCTCTCTCTCTCTCTCTCTCTCTCTCTCTCTCTCTCTCTCTCCACGCTTCCACACCCTGTGACTACAACCTGATTTCAATTAACTGAGAGAGGGAATCGACTCGGAAAGGGAGGATAATGGAAATTTGCAGTTGAGATCCGATGGGCGGAGTGGATGGAGAGAGAGAGAGAGAGCGAGGGCGAGAGAGCTGTCTTCGGGCGTGAAATATATAGCGATGCAGCGCAAATTGAACGTCGGACGCACGAAATTCTCTCGATTCGAACGCAGATAGCGGCGAAAACCGACCGAGTGCACGATCAATATTGCGGACGATTAGGGAGTGCTTCTCCGTCCTCGATTTTGAATTGAAAATTTATACCCTCGGCGGGATGCCTATCACTACCCGGAAAAAAAGTGAGCCGTCCGTAATATGCGCAATAAAAACTTCGTTAACGTGGATTACACATCTCTTGAAATATATTTTTGAAAAAAGTCATGTTTCTACATGACAGCCCATAAACATGAGTCGAAAAACAATTAGGTTAATTTCGAAAATCAGTACATTTCTGTATCTACATATACGTAATACCCTGCGAGCCACCACGAGGGTGTGTGGCAGGGGGTGAAGATCACCAAACATGCACAACTGACATGAAACTAGGATATTTAAATGAGACATGCTAGAAAATATGGTCACATGGAGCTAGATGGTTAGTATCTACATAATAAGGAAGGGATTATTGGTTGTTATTACATGCATCACGCACTACAGACTAACTATATTTCACCTACCAATCCCTTTGCTACGCTGCCTATTGTTTTCTCTTATAGTACGCGGGAAAAATGACATTTTAAATCTATCGGTAAGACAATCTATCTTATCGTCATAATATCGTGCATCGTCTTATGATATACCGTAGGCATGAGTATACCTAATGGATTCAAATTTTTGGAATCGTTGCCTAGGCTACGCAATGCCTTATTTTCCACATTTAGTTCACCCAGTCCTTGGCGCTACTTAGAAAAAAGTCATCTCAGTCGACTCGTAAATAGCCGTTGTTAATTGTTGTTAGCGTGAGACTGGTGGATATTCAATAACAATCGAGGAGAAATGATCTACTTGATTCTGCGAATGATAGCAGGGTATTTTTGAGAACTAACAGTTACTTCGTAAATGCTAGAGAGGAAATATCTACTACTGGATGTGTGCAAGAGGCATATGAAACTTCCAATGTGAGCAGACGCATACGATTGCCAAACTCTGATATATTCACGAAGTGCTAAGAAGTTAATTGTGCACTTGTGTAGTTAAATTTGGATAGGAATTAAATTGATCTGTAGACCGGACGATATTCAAAAAGTGTTAAATGACATCCCGCGAATGGTACCACATTTTTATCCACTGCATTATGATTACCGGTAAGTAAACCGGTAAGACGTATTTATTTACGATCTGTCGACAGTATTTACACTTGAACTGCCGTCTATCATCACTAGGCAGCGCCACATTCCACGAAGTTATTTGTTTACGGAATTCTAAGGCAACAGTTTTTGGCGACGAGTCAACAAACAATCCATATGTATATTCATGATCGTAGGTATTCTTTTTCACTGTTTCACCTCAAAGCAGCGAACTTCAGTTTCGACACCGATATCACATTTTTTTAAAAATATTAAACAGATCTCAAAACTTGAATTCCCCGAAATTATTTTTACATATTTCAAATTTACTACGTTCTACTCGCAACAGCACGTGGGCGTGCGCTATTTCAAATTTGGACCCCCGTTCATCCTTCCAACAAAATAAAAAAAAAAACACCTTTCCACGCAATTACTCGCAAACGAAAAGTTCTTTACGAACACCAATCTTCTTCAACTAACGTCATCCTTCTTCTCAGACATACACTCTACATACCAACAAAATGAGAAGTATCAGGCTTGATGTGGTGGAAAGAATTCATCATAATGAATGAGAGTAAGGCAATTTTACACACATAAGTTTTCGGAAAAAAAAGGCATCTGCATTTGTTCTATAATGGAAGCAATTCAAAGATAACTTACATATGTATGTTATGAGTTCATTACTGAAATCAATGTTTAAAAACTAATAAATATAACCGAATGGAGAAAGCAATTCAGCAGAAGACAAGAGTCTTTCTAGCTCAGAAAATAACATCTAGCTCCGACTACTAGGCTCACATTTCATAGTAAACTTACAATGCCACGACAAATATACATACGCCATATGTGACCATTGGATGGCCACCTCAATGTTATAACTTCACCTACCGTGGTAGGAACGGTAAAATAACGTGAAGTGGAAACAAATATATCAATCCATTGCGACATTAATCATCAATAGCAGTAATCCATCCTAATTTTTTTGCCGGGTCTATCGACTAACTTTCTCATCCGCTAACCGCTTACTAAGTTATATATCCTTCATTCACGATCTCGTGGTCCTCATCAATTTCCATGCATTTAATCCTTGGTCGTCCTCTGCCATGTTTCCCATTAATTTCTCCTTACAGAGCAGATTTTGACAGGCACGTGCGTCGCTGAGTTAAACCACTAAGTTTGCCTATTTTACCCAGATAAGTTATTACGGAACTTCCTCCCCCCTAAGGTCTTCCAACGAATTCTTCATTAGTGATTATCTTTATCCAATTAATCTTCACCGTTCATCGATAACACCACATTTCCACTAATTCCATCTCCTTTTTTCGACCGCATACAATCATGCCACCAAATGTCCAACGAATAAATAATGACAATACCAACTGTGTTTAATTCACTGAGATTTTTATTGGTAAAACTAGCTTCAGCGCTACTGCGTCATCTTCGGGTACATTGATGATAGAGTCATCCAAAAAAACCCATCTCTGCATCGTCGAGTGATGAGAATATGACTGATACCTGAAGATGACTTCAGGTGGTAGTTGTAAAAATAGCTGTGCCAATAAAAATCTCGGTGGATTTAAACATAGGTATATATAAAATTCTCAGGCTTCATTTGGTGGAACCACATTGCGATGGTTTGTAAATAAATTCACTTTGTAATGTTCCACAATAGTTTTTATTATTCCGACTATGGTTTCGACGCGAACGACTTAACTGCGAGTCGAAACCTAGGTCGGAATAATAAAAACTATTGTGGAACATTACAAAGTGAATTTAGTAACAAACCATAGATTAAAACATATTTGGAATTGTCATAATTAACTCAACACTGGAGTTCCACAAGGTTACGCCAGAAAGGATTGAATTCAACTGCTTAACCACAAGAAAAGACAAGGTATTTGAAAATTTTGGATATGAATAATTTCATGACACCAAATCAGCGCCACTATTCGTCAAGAATATTACTTGAAAGAATCAACACAAATAACAACGAAATTTGCACCGGCACTTCCGAGGGATGGAAAAAAAATACTTTCCATTCCCTTGCGAGTCGGCAAGGATTTTTGAAAACCCCGGAAAAGCCGGAATACGCCGGCGCCTTATTTTTTCTCCACGTCGAGACAATGGTCCCGGAGCTTCGCCAGGTGCAAAGGCAAAAAAATGAAGGAAAGGAAATCGAAAAAAAAACTTAGACACGAAATAAGCGCACAACCTCACCGTAACAGGCCCGTCCTAGCTTCGCGGAGTTCACCGACTGGGGCGTCCTCGGTAAAAATGAAAAAAAATGAAAAGCGAAAATGCGAGAGAGAGGGAAGGTGGCGCTCCGCACAGCGAAAAAGGAAACAAAAAACAACGGAAGGACGAGACGCTGAGGAAATGAAAGGATGAGCGATGTTCCCACCCAGGAAGAAAATGCTAGGGAATACTAACATGCAGGACAGAGTTGCTTGATTCCGCAACTTGTTTATCTTTTTAGGAATGAGAACGAGTCTACGCTGGAAGCATTCGACATAAGGGTGGAGAAGTACGGAGAGGATAAGTAGATAATAGAACACGGCCAAAAAAGAGAGCATCTAGTTAGGACGATGGTATGAAATATGAGTACCGGATTCATTGCTCGAAGACCTGGGTTGAGTCCCAGAAGATGTGTAAATTTGTCTTCCGAATCCTGATCCTAAATTTGGTGCTATTCGGAGAGAACTGCTAGTGCAGTAATACTCCGTCCCAAGCTTACCTGTAATGTACACCCCTGGAACATTTTTCGCAGTAGAGTAGTTACGAAGCCGCTTGTCTCTCAACCATTTTGGTATCTGAAGGGGACACTTACTATGCTGGCCAATGCTAGAAGCCAATCCGCCATCTTCGTTTATACTAATTATCATTTAGTGCTTGAGGGCTGACGCACTACTGTCGGCGCAGAAATTATGTGCACTCGAGTTTGGGTACAACTAAAAAGTTATCGAAAAGACTTACAGAAAACCAGAAAAAGACAGAAAAGTCTATTTCAACGAGGCCAAGAACGAAATCTTACGATGCCCCAGTTTTGAAATGCAATAATTTTAAATAATTAATAATAACTTTGATTATATGAAACATACAAAGCTGAAACTCGCACAATCTATAGCAAACATATTTATCCTCCATTTACAGAAATATTGATGTCATTTACGAACTTGTGTTTGAGTTACAAGGTGTCAAAGTCGGAGCTTTTCCCGCGCGCCGTAAATAACCGGCACTTTTTACGTTATAACTGTAGTAAAAAATGTAAAAATTGATCAAAAAATTCAAATTTGCCATTACATAACGGGAATGAAATGAATGAAAAAAATGATGGTGTCGTTGGGTTTTCTGTAAGTCTTTTCAATAACTTTTTAGTTGTACCCAAACTCGAGTGCACATAATTTCTGCGCCGACAGTAGTTTTGCAACTTTTCCATGTTTTCCATCGATAACTTACTAGAAATCAGCATTCACTTACTTCTTAAATGTGCATTCTCCTTACATATTGTGTTTATCCATTTAAATTAAAAATAATGAATGGGAGAATAACTGTATGATGAGGGCGAATGGTGAAGTAATTGAACAAGTGGATGACTTTGTGTACTCAGGTAAGATGTTTTCGAAAGGTGGAGGGATAGATGAGGAGATAAAGAGACGTGCGAATGCTGGAAGGAAAGTGGTAGGTAGCATGTGAAGCATATCAAGGAATGAGTGCTAAGGAAGCGAAAATCGACGTGTACAAGATTGTGCTTCTCCCAACTTAGTTGCATGGTAGTGAAACATGGGCGTGCCAGGATAGAATTAAGAGTAGACTAAACGCCATTGGTATGAGTTATCTGAGGAGTGTTTGCGGCAAACGTAGGATGGATAAGGTCAGGAATGAGTGGGTAATAAATGAATGTGGGTTGGATGATCCAGTAATGGACATACATAAAAGGAGTGTGCTTCGTTGGTTTGGCCATGTTGAGAGAATGGATGAGAGTCGAATAACGAAACAGATATATAAGAGTGAAATGAATGGTGCGAGAAGGAGAAGTAGGCCGAGAAAGTTGTGGTTGAATGTGGTAGAGGTAATTCTTAGGAGGACGAATAATAGTCTTAAAAACAAGAGTGCGTGTATAAGCAGTGTGTGGGGGTAAATGAGGCATAAGAGGTTTGCAAGGATAGGTCAGTATGGATGAAATTATTGAAGCAGAGTTAGGTGTACAAATTTGTATTTATGAGTGAAACTTTGTGACTGTGACTACCTCGGAAAGAAACGGCATGATTGGTATGTATGAGTTAAAAATAATCCGAATAATCACTGCGAACTAGGGTAAAATCGAGTCAAATCCATAGCATTACGTAACCAATGTATGTCTGATGAGTTACTTGCCATAAATTTCGAATACACGGTCGTTATTTATTGCCATACTTCCGCTAATTCATCCATCCCGTCGTGCTACCCATACGAAAGTAAGTACCGAGCTGGGATTAGCAATGTGGTAGCTATTCCTGTTGTCACGCCACAGTTTGATGACGCAATGCCTTCTTCATATAACTCAATTCTCTCAACCCTTCCTCAAATCCTAAAAATGTCCTTCCCAAGCCGTCCCATATGGTGTTCCATGCACAGTTGTCATTACTGATCTCATGAGGTACACCGTTGAAAAACATTGACCACGTAGGGCCATGAATAAGCCATGCAAGCAACGAAGTCGAGCTCCATGCTAAAGTTAGACAAAATTGGTGGTTTTATGTCGAGGTACTATGGAATCCAATTATTTCATAAAAAACTGAAACAATCATTTTTATTTTTTATTCATATACGACTCGGGTGTAGACGCACCACTACATCTTCAGATATTACAAACTTGTGGTACAAGCAAACAGGAAATAAAACCAACACGCAATACAAACAAATTTTTCATTACAATTAATTTTATATAGTGAATGAAATAAGATGCGTCATGTTAAGTTAGATTAAGCTAGATACCATTTTCCAAAAAACTTTATAACTTCGGCCTAGTCTCATAAAGAAACACATCCCATCTGTCCAAAGGCACCACATTAACCACATAACTTTTCCAGATAATTGTCATTAAAAAAGCCTTTTTCCAGGGAATATGGCACGGCTGTGTGCTTCAGAGAGAATCCACATTGTAAAGAGCATTCAAATGCAGAGATCGCTTAAAATTTTGTAAGTTTACTCAAAAATTGAAAAAATAACGAATCCTCACCATAACACTGTTAGCAAATTCGCGGGGAAAAAATCTTTTGAGGGGGCGTTTCCACCCAACGGCGCGAAAGACAAGTGAAATCTTTGTTAATTACAGCGGAATTTTGTCGCATAAAACAATATTTTTGCGACATAAATATTACAATATTCACTTCACACTTCTTACAGTTGCAGAGATGAAAAATATAACATTCGAATAAGGCCTCTATAATGAGCAGAGAAAAATGTTGCTCAAACCCCTTAAGGGAATGACATTTCCACTTTGGTAGGTAATTGAACTCATTATAAGAGACAAGGAGTGTAGTTTGCGCGCTGTGATACAATGCCAATTTTTTCTGCGGTAATAGGATGATAACTGCACAAAACGATAAGGAAGTTGCGAAGAAGGGGTGAAGTTAGCATGCAGTATGGCACATTATGTTATTTTCCAGCTGATATTGACAGAATCGCAGTCCCAGCCGTATATAGATTTAGATAGGAGACGAATCTCCATTGGAGTCCAGACTGTCAGCAAAAAGTGGAACGCCCTTTACCCACCAATTTCTCAAAGTGAGAATGACTTCACTAGCCCAACGACTCACTAATGACCAACGAATGAATGAAAGAGTGCCTGGGAATGAAGTAGGAGGATGGCGAGTAAATGGGGATTATTTGAATGCAGCAAAATGAATGGCCGAAATAAGGTAACGGGGAGTAATGGGCTTTTGCATTAGGGAAGGATTAGAGCGTTGAGCTAGGGAGGATCGGTGGAGTAGAGATTAAGGACTACGTGAGGAGGGGTACAATATATATATAGTTTAATATGGAGCTAATAAGGATCAACACTCATTGCGGAATACGAAAATGATATGGAGCACATTCACGCCAACAGGTGCAAATTTAAACAAAAAAAGAGATTGAATTCGCCAAGAAGTAATCACTTGATCCGATTTCCGATCTCGAGTCTCGCAATTACTCAGATGTATTGTTAGCAAAAGTTACACAATTTGTTATTTATTCAGTTTAAAAAATCCAACTTTAACCGATGAAATGAGTTATCCACAGATAACTAAAAGTAAGGTACGAAATATGCAGATAATTTCACAAGTTTACTTTTAATGATTATATTTTTCCAGCCATAGGAGCCGTCTGCAGGGCCATTTGCATTGAACTATCGCAAAAAGCCTTCAATTACGCCAGTGATTCGCTAACAACTTTTTTGAAAATAGGAAGCAAGAGGCCTATATTATATTTTTATGAGTTTCCTAAGACTTTCCACTCCTAACTAACAGTTTTAATTGAAAGCTATGAATATCCATTCTCGTTCAAATTGAGGATTTTCTGCAATTATCAGTGCAATCCACGTCAAAGTTCCCAAGCCAAAATCCCCACTTTAAAGAGATGGTTTTGGCATAATTTGGTGGAATAACTTTATGATTACAGATTGAAAATCTTTGTAAATTCCACATAAGAGTATTATTTGAACGACCAAGGTTTTGTCGCCGTGCGACATCATCTAATTTGGAATTTACAAAGGTATTAATCTAAGGCTATAATACACTTTAAAGGCTTAATTACAGTAGAACAAGCATTGAAACCCTAATTCAATTTCATCTCAGTTTATAAAACGTACATAAAAGTTGCTACATTCAAGTTTTCAGAGAACATGGAATAAGTGACCCTGAAGCCAGATGAACCTTAATCGAGCAAGATACTTTCGGCAAGCATGACTCGGAGGTGTAACCAGCTCACAAACCTAACCGGCAACGGGTAGGCACGGATATGAAATTCGCAGTTTTATAGCTTTGGTTTATACAATTTTTTTAAAGGATTCGACCGGCTAGGGCAGGTTTTGCTGAATGGCAGAGAATCTCCTCCTGGTTTTCTACATTTTCAGGGGCAATCTCCCATCTACTCTTTTCCATCCTATACATGGATCCTATTCTCTTTCTTCATCTTTCCCGCTTGCTCAACATCCTTCCCTCTATTACATTTTTCAGCAATCCTTCACCCCTTATTACATCCATCAGCCACCTACTCTGCCGTTCTCGGATTTCATTAAGAAGTTTCCTTTCCTCGCCCACCATCTCAACACTTCCTCGTTAGTCTTTCCACCAACCTTCTCCATCCTTCTCCACACAGACATCTCAAATGCCTGCAGCCTATTCTCGTCCTCCTTTATGAGAGTCCACGTTTCTGCCCATACAACGCTACGCTCCATATCAAGCTCTTCACCAGCCTCTTCTTCACACCCTTACCAAAGGTCCCCGTCATCAGCTCCCTTCTTTTACTAAATGCCTCCTTAGCAAGCGCAATTCTCTTCCACATGTATTTGCTACTATGTCCATTTCTGCTAGCGTACTACCTACGTAACTTAAATGCACTACTTGCTTGAGTTTGTGTCCTCCAACTTTAATTACCAGCCACGCTTTCTTTGTTCTAGAGAATCTCATCAATTTTGTTTTCTTATGGTTAATTTCATTCCGAACATTACACACTGCATACCTAAAGCAGGTTTATGCAATCAAGGATTTAATTATTCCCGACAAAATACGATTAGAATTTCCTAATTAAATAGAGAGTTGGACGCAAGGCAAACCTGTCATTGAGGGTATATTATTGATATTGATTGTTTGATTATCTTGAATGAATGAAACTGACGTTCCAGTATTGACGCCACCCGTCTTCCGAGGCCTCAAACCTCATTCGCACCCCCGTCAATGCACGCTGACCACGCCCACGACCGCCGGGGGAGGAAGAAATATTGGTTTCAGGGAGATAAAAAATTATAAATAACCATGAGAGATTCGAGTGCACACAACTCCGGCGGGGGAATCAATAAATACAACGAAAAGGGCCGTAAATCTCACTTTTACGGCCGGATTCGAAGACCCATAATGTTCGCTTGCCCTTCAACTTTTTTAGCCCGCGAAGCCACAATATTTGCTGAGGAGGGGCAGGAGACAATAACGGGGAATCACATCAAGACACACCCCCTTCATGTACAGGTACGTTTAATTTAGGGAGCATCGGAGTTCGACGCTAAGTGATCTCCTCAAGTAAACCAACTCGGTAAACATTCGACATAGCGGTTGAGCTGTGTGACTCATCGACTCATCTATGGTACACCGCTTTTCAAATATTCCCAAGACATCTCTTTCCAAAGAGAGAAATCGAGAAAATAGATTATGGTCCATCCAACTGGCAATGAATGGATTCAACTATGTCGGACGAGAGGTGGTGGAACAGCATATCGATAAATTAATAAGACTCCGTAATTTCCACGGAACCTTTTTAACAGTGCAATGCAATTCAAAGCTTCACTTATTCGTTGATCATGAAAACGCTGAAACGTCCAAAAGTTTTAAATCATTGAAATGCTTCAGAATTGAGTGCCAAGTTCCATTTCGTTTAGGTAATTAAAAGACTGCATCAAACTTCTAGATACGCCGCTTTTTACCAGCGATTTTGATGCACACTAAGGCACATTTAAAACGCCCGGAAAACATAGTAAGAGCAAGTCTAGGTTCAAAAACATCGGAGATGTTTGAGCATCTGTCAACTGAGAAATTAATGCCAGGTATTGAAATTCTTTTAAAAGTAAATTTCCTTTACTTATTTCCATATACAATGCTACGTGTTGGGTTGTCTAGAACAGTAACACTTTATAGACAACAATACAAGATAAAACTGCGATTCCGACAAAATATTAGCATGACTGCCGAGAAGAAAATTGCTTTTTATTAGTCAATTTTATAGCACACAAACACTGTCATTGTAGCCATTTTATACATTAAGACAGGGCGTTTCTGAGAATAAGTACTAGCAAAGAGAGATAAAGAATTTAAACTAAAAAAGTACCAACCTAAAAGGTGGAGGCCCAATCATCCTCGATTTTTCAACCTCGATTAGTTTATTCCCACAGATTTTTGAGCGCAAAGATTAAAGAACTCATTCGAGATTGAGGTTGATTAAATCATACAAACAAGATTGCAAATGAAAACAATTAGTATTACAGAAAACGACTCCCAAATATTACAAACCCGAAATTACGGCAGCAGTTTCCATGAAGGCGCTCTTGTCTATAATTCCGAATACAGATGCCCCGGAGAGAGAAAGGAACGCTTGGCCAAATAGTAAACGACACGCGATAATACAAACAATTTTCGTTTTCATACTTCACAATCAAGGATCGAATGCCGAGCTCCCAAAACATACTAGGAATAACATCTCATTGAATGGCGGCTCGAAAATAAATTCGAAAGACCACATAGCCCATGGGCGGACGAGTCAAAATATCTCACAACTCAAACACAGCTCAAGCGATGGATTTTGTGAGAAAGCATAAAACACGATGGCCCCGCCCATTTGAGCGAAAAGGTTTTATTCACTCCCCTTCTCCCGTTAAATTCACTCTCTTTTGATTCATATCTTTGTATCCGCGCGTCCGAAGCAGTTCAGAAGAAGAAGAGGAAGAAAAAATATAGGAAAACCACATATATATATTTAGGGAAGAAGGGCGAGAGGGGGGGAGGCAGAGGGAGAGAGAGGGGGAGAGAGAGACGGTGGAGAAAGACGAATCGGGAGGCTGGGCGCGGAGGAAAAAAATACAATCGAGCATCAATATGCGCACGCCAAGAACGAAACTCCTTTCGAGGAATTTCCATTCGAAATGAAAGCTCGCATATTTCACAGATTGCACCCATTACTCATTCAACAAGGGGAAAGGTGCGGTGGAACGTGGCCGGGAGAAGTGAGAGAGAAGAAAGGCGCGTATCATTCAAACATCCACGTGAAGCATTCCAAAAGTCGAATTTTCTCGAGATCTCGGATAGGACGCGGTGCCCGTGAATTATATATCACGAGATATGATTCCTTTCGAAGTCTTAAATTCATGCACACGCGCACCAACACGTACAAGCTGAAGGCACGCACTTGAATATTCGGCAATGAAAAACATCGCTATCGTAACTTTTTCAAATTCCTCCACCTCCAAGCATTATGGTAGAAACGATCACAGGCATAAGATTAAGAAAATTGACCATAGAACTGATAACTTATAATGTAATATAATCAACAAACGTAAGAGAAGAGGTGAAAAAAATTAGACGATTCTAAAGAGAACTCTGTAGAAGCCTAAGCTCAAATGAAATAATGTGCAGCACGTTACAACACGTGAATTCATTACTTAAAGGCAAGCATAAAGCGTAAAGTACAAAAGCTTGTTTAAGACTAATGAAAATACACGTGGGTGACGATCGTTGCCCAACCGCATGGTAGCCATTACCGTCGCATGGAATTATGAATTTATTGCACTATTAATCTCATGCACAAATTTCAATCGTGTTTTTATTACGCATTCATTCGTGATCTTGTTACTCATTACAATAAGGTTTTTTTTCTTTTTCATTTTCTAATAAGAAGTGCACTTTTTGTAACAATTTTATTTTTACGTGAAAGCCTGTACCTTAATCTACTTTCCTACATAATTTTCACTAATATGAAGGCACTTATCGCATCGTAGAACCAGCTTTTGAAACCCCTCCCCATAGAAGTCTGCCGCCAGATTTGACAACCGGGCGCTAGATCGGGACTACACGAAGAGTGACCAAGATGCTGCAAGCCAAATGATTCGATGAGATCTTGAGTTTGATTAGCCGTGTGTGGACCGGCATTATTATGGATCAAAACGATCCCCTGACTCAGAATGCCACACCTTTTGTTTTGGATTCTCTAAAAGCTCTAACCCCTTTCCGTACCATTCCATCGCTCATAATGGTATTTTCCCTAATCTTCACAGATCCGACGATGAATTTTGCACAAAGGAAACGAATCACAGCGCGCATTTCACAATCGGCGGAGGTATTTTAAAAACCCACAAACAAACGCAAACACGGTCGAATGTTTCCGTAATGGGATCTGTGGCTTCTTAACTGATGTACGTACACAGTGCGCATGCACCATATGCCGACTTCCACACTGTAGTGGCCGAATTTCACAACGGTACTTACTTAAAAAAACACGCCTCTTATATCAATTCGAAATTCTGATATTGTTTGTATTTTTCTGAAAATGTTCGTCAGTCAGAGTCTCAGCTTCAAAAATGGAGTAAAACCATTCCTAGGAAGGATAAAATTTTAGGGAAGTATACAGTGTTTTTATCCAAAAGATAGGCCACTTCGACAAGGGCGTACAACATCTCGAAAGGGACTTCTATCAATTACTAACCTATGATTTGAATAATTCAAAGTCGTTCAGAAGGGGTTGGTTATTTTTTAACGATTCTTTCGAGACTGAAGTAACGGATACATAAGCATGCATGCCCTTAACTTGAAAGGATATCTGAGCCGAATACGACGGGCGCATTAATTTCCAACCGTTCCAACGATACTGTAACGGGGAAGCACGGGCCGAAGAAAAGCAAGGGAAATAAAGAATGCGGGGCCCTATAAGAGTGAATTCAAAATGCGACGATTGTCAACTTTTACGATCGCACGGAAAAAGATGGAAAAGGGGGAAATATCGAAGATTGATGTAAGAGGGAGAAGGCAGGGTTAAAAGCTCTCAATCGTCACCCAAGAATAAGACATATGCCAAGTCCCAATTCGTTAGGCATCAGGGAGGATGCGGTTAGCTACCTAAATATTTAGAGGCCTTTCGCTAAGGGAGCTTGATTTGGGACATCCTTCGCTAGTGTTGCCGTCTACCGAGCTGGAAACGAATGAAAATCATATGAGTTGTTAATAAAGGACTGAATGAAACAAATGAATTCTGAAATTAAGACATTTTTGGCGCCTTTGGCTACCTTCGTATGCGTTGTGAGATTTGGAAAGTGAAATAACATTATTTTCATCCATTTCGTGATTTGGAGATTCGTTAGTTTTTAGTTTTCGGGGTATTTAAGTTTGTGTAGGTGTTCTGGGATTTAAATTCGTTTTTTTGTAAGTGTACTAAGTAGAATTTTTCTTTTGAAGTCGGGTGTTGGGTTGCGAAATATTAGAGAATTCTTTCACTTACAGACAAAATACTTGCCGGCCATGTTTGCCACTTTTCAACTACTTCCTTGTGCACGATTTTCCTTGTACGACGCATGCAGCGCTTTGCATGATGGGAAATTCAATATGGAGGCGGATTTAGGATAAACTCCATCTACCCTAAATTTCACCTCCGAGAAAGGCACTTAAATCCGCTCCCCCATGATGCCTAACGAATTGGGACACACTTCAAGATGGCGTTCTCCCTAAATCTGCCGATTTAGCTGCCTAAATGGCGAATTGGGACACAGCTATAGACTTTTTCATAGACCTACAGTGCCATCACTAAAGCCAGTGACAGGGCGCGCAATGAAAATTTTTGGACTAAAAGTGGCTTTTTTCATTCACAATCCCTCTTTCGGGAGTAATTTGATGGTGCGTTGATTTTCAGCTCAATTTAGTTATGTATTTGTTTTTCATCTGACGGAGATCTGACGCCCAGGGATGTACTATTGTCCATCGAATACTTCCGTGGGTAATCAAAGATTATTTTGAGAGGTTACAGATCGAAATGTAGCGTGGACCCCCTTATAACCCCTCAAAACTAGTAGGAGAGTGTGATGCTTCAGGGCATCGGTATTCAGAGCAAACCGCGGTCAAGCTTGCCGTTCGGCTTCTGCGGCCAGGTGCTCGAACAGCTTAGTATAAACTGCAAAGGAGAAAACCCTTCAAAGTTGATGCACCAACTTCAACAAACTTCAAAGAGATTAGACGTATGTAAAGCTAACCTCGCCATTTCTGGACGATTGACCGCATATTCATAGTAAGCGATTGAATATAAAATAAACGTAAGCGTAAAAATGCATACTCCAGTTCAAAATACGGCTATACTGATTGAATCAACGGAGATATAATTTCTCTAAGTTTAAATAAGTCGATATTTTTCATTAAAATTCAGAATGTAATCAATTCTGAGCATGAATAAGCCGGCTCCTACGATAGAAAAATGGAGGCTATTATTAATATGTTCGTGAAACAATTTGTATATTACATATATACCTCAATTTTGGTTTCCAAGAGGCGACCTATTTCATCAACGACAGGAGGATTTATTTTAAACTGAATAAATAAAAATGTACCTTAGTATTTCCCTTGACTCACATTTTCAAGCCATAGCCAATTAAATAGCAAATTTATTCTCTATAAAATGTTTTTGGTATGTTTAGCGTTATTGGAGAGTCAAGAACATGTTCATTGGATTTAAATCGAATCATCTGGGAATAAATGACTCGGTATTCTTCTGTTTCGTATTTCGACGATAGTTTTCGGACAGATTATTGACAAAAACACGAGTATGACTGTAGTTTCCCATCTTCCCCGTTCCCTGCAATGGAAAAAACCAAGGTCCTTATACCCTTATATATAAGGACCTAGGAAACAACGACATTATGGCAGTGACGGACTGACAGCGGAACTAGTCGATCATACAACCTCAGACTATGAGTAACCTCAGACTTTCAGGAGATCCTATACGAGTGGCCGTGGTGTTGACATTTGCATAGGGAAAGGGAGGTCAGAAACGCCAAAGGGCACGGAAATACAATAGGAAGAAGAAAGACAGTCCGCAAAACTAAGGTTTAAGGAGCACGTGGATACGTTGAAAACCTACGCCTCCCGCTTGCGACGCAATGGCGTTGGACCACACCCAACTTTAGAAGTTCCCCATCCCTCCGTGTGGTCAACTTTCCAGCCTGACCTTATTTCTCTCAATAGCCACCCGAGGGCATTTGAAATCACGAAGAAACTATTGAAGCAAACGCCTCACTCTGAACTGGGGGCGTAGCTCAGATGGTAGAGCGCTCGCTTAGCATGTGAGAGGTACCGGGATCGATACCCGGCGCCTCCAGAATTTTTTTTGTACATTGTATTGTCTCTTTCTGACTTTTTCTTGTATGGCTTTCTCGTTTTGTGAATTTTCCTACTTTCTGATGCACTGTAGTTTGAATACTATTATAATGGAAATTAATTAGTCTACGTATGACTTGGACGAAATCAACTAATAACTGAACTCCGTGGTTAGCAAGAGGACCACGAACTGAAAAAGTAATACGGCCAGCATGACTCAACCGAATTCAAACCATGCTAAAATAACTTGAAAATGCTTGCTCAGCTAATCAGGCGCTTTTACGCATAAAAATAGTTAAATTCAACCAACAGAGCGAATTACTCAAGTTTTGGCGATGATGTCAAGTATTTCCATTTCTTTCATTTTTTTTACTTTCCTACTTCATGAAACACATCAGTTGCATTTTATTAAATGTTTCTGTCCATGAACATAATTTATTCAACGTGCCACGATGAAATGTAGCAAATCAACAAATGGAGTTTGGGATTAGCAAAACAGCCCAACATATAAACAGTAATAATGTAAGCAGTAACTAAAACAAGCCAAAACCGTAAATAATATTGCACTTGTCTATTCCTGCACTTTCCAGTACATGACTCGTTACATTCGACCATATAGCAAATTGCTTTAGTTTTGGCGAAGATATCAAGATTTGCATAAAATGTGGTCTAGGGTTGGGGGTTAAAGGAGGGAAAAATTCAGGAGGGTACTACCATTACGAGATTCAGCAATCCATAATTTGACCAAAAAGTGACGTATAAAAGATACCCTGAAAACATTCCATAGTGTCTTTCAAATCAGATTCATCTACATGCCATGTGGTGCCCGACTCTGAATATTCTTGGTAATTTCTGTTCACACGAAGCAAGTTTTAACGAAACAAGTGACATATCTTCGTACATTATTTAGTTTGTTTATTTTCCAGTGGATTTTTCTACAGGCGGTGATACGTATAAGCTATATATCCTTTATAACTATAGATATATAACCCATCTTTTAAATTTTTATACAATAGAATACCATTAATAATGGGAGCACGTTTAGTAGCGTCGCACCGCCACATAACCATGAGATGAATTTCAAGGCATTCTGATGACGCAGATGAAAGCGAGAAATTCGCCACCGATCTCAAAGGGTACGCGCTTATCCTTAGAAAACGGGCCCTTTCACCGTCATTGTTCGGCCGCAGGGGTGGGCTTCATGGGAAAATTGCGGTGAGGAGTTAATGCCACACCGAGAGAAATACGAGAGACGCTTGCCTCGGCATCGTTCTCCGCCGAGAAGCAGGAGCGGCAGCGGAGCGAAGGCAGAGCCGACACGGCTAACGAAGCCGCACCTTCTGGCCATTAAGCGGAATTCCGCAAAACTTGGAGAACTAAGGAGAAAAAAGTTCCGTCGACTTCACCCTCGCACCGAGTCTCGCATTTTCACCTGCGAGTCGTCTCAACAATCTGGGTCATCTTCTTAAAGGATGAGACTCGCAGACATGACACCTCATTCTGCATTAGCATATCACGAAATCTCCGGTGTGCAGTTTTCCACATTGCTCACAAATTATTAATATCAACAACACTCTATACGTTTGGTTTATTTAATTGACTTTATGCCAATACAAAGCAGACATATATTTCAGGTACTTATTTTCGAAAGAATAAAGCCCCGTTCACAACAACTTAACTTGGCTTAACCTTTCAGTATTCATTATCTTACACAAAATACGAATACTAGGCTATTTCTCCCTTCCAAAAAGTCTCCTCATATAACACAAACAGCGTAACCAAAATATCCTATATCGATAGTAGCAATCGATTACTTCCGCACTATCGATAGTAAACCAGGCCTTGCTATTGGCTAGAGTTAAGAGAAAGTTGAGAAATGCTCAACTCCAAGACTACGCCAAGTCGAGTTAAGCCACTTTAAGTTGTTGTGAACCAGTGTGTTGCTTTCTCACGGACTCAACTCCTAAGTCGCGCCCAGTTAAGCCAAGTTAAGTTGCTGTGAACTCATATTTTTAAATTTTTTTAAACCTACTCATCTAAAATCTTTAAATCTACTCTAATTTACATGGAAGGGAGTAAAAACGAAGACTTTTAAAAGCCGGAAGCCCCTATCAGTTATCACGATTTCAAACTTCAGCCCGAAGATATGGGCCCAGGTTTTACATAATTTTTTGTCACATAAGGAAGCACTTTTCAAAGTTGAGGAACTTCATGGGTGGGATCTGAGTAGAGACGAAAAGTAAAGGGTAATATGGTAAGGTAAAGGTATGGTAAGGGTAAGGGTAAAGGGCTGTATGGGTCGGAGAATGGGTATTTGCGAGGGGAGGGCATACATAGATTTGCGGCGTTTGAGATGTGGGTGTGGAGAAGGATAGAGAGTGTGAACTTAATGGAGAGAAGGACGAGCGAAAAGGTATAGGACAAGGCTGGAGAGGAAAGGAAGCAGGTGGCGGAGGTTCGGAGGAGGCAAAAGAGACAGATAGCCGACGACATATTGCAAGGAGAAGAACGCCGAAGAAGAAAAAAGACAAATGAACACTGGGGAAGGGGGGAAGAAGATAGGAATTCCGGATGAAATAAGAAGAGGAAGGCGATATGAGGATTTTAAGATGGATCTAACGGCGGCACACGAATTGGAGGGAAAACGCGACAGTATGCCAGTTGGAATAAGAATGCCCAAAAACATACCTATCAGCTGGTAGAATACTCAAACGAATGAATGAAAAACATAATTAAACACTTGAAAATAACAACATACGAAGGTAACGATAACAACAAGAAGAGATACGGAATAAGAAGTAGCAGTCCAGACGAACTGTAAGAAGCATTCAAGATGCGCTGCGGGAATTTCGGGAAGGTCTGCGGAGCGCGTGGTGCACAATACACAATAACGAGGGATGTACAACACTTCAACGCGCGAGTAAAGAAAGAGAAAGGGCGCACGTTGACGGGTGAAAGTTACAAAAACATATACGGGTCGATCGAGCAATTTTCGAGAAGTGGCAAAGGCAGGAGGAGAACAGTATTCCAGAATGGGAGGGACACATCCAAACAAACGCTACCTAACATCAGGGATCTTGAATTTATAGAAGGCGGAAGAGTGCGCCATTACTATACATGGCTTTTACAAAGATACGCTTAATTTATACCACAAACAAGCTCGGATTCGGATGGGTAATTTAAACCTGAATTCCCATCACATAAAACGACTCTTCAGTCACTCAATTCCTCATTTCAAATCAACGTACTTACTACCTCTAGCAAGGCTTCGCGCTCCGCCGCCCTTGCCAGAAATAAGGTCGATATAATACAACTCCAAGGTACAAGTGGTCTTCACTCAGAAAGAACACCCCTCATATCTTGGAGGATTTAGATCAAGTGATTCCAGTTTATTATTCGTTGTGTAACTAGCACTATTTTTACTTTTGCTAGAACTTTTTGCTGTAACCTTCACAATCTGAATTCTCTTTATAAAAGTCTCCGCATTTCTCATTCCAACGGAACACACTTCCTAGATGGCGTATGTCCTTCAACATGACTATCACCGTCAGCCCTCCAACCCGATTTCCCAAGATCCTAATTTCAATAAAGATCGTTCATCTCCACTCTATATCGCAAACCTATTTACTTGTTCATAATAATGCGCACCTTCCTTGGTTTCCTCCGGAAATTTTCTTCCTGATCCCAACCATGCCAAATATGCTTCCGTTTGTATTTATTTGTGCTTACGAAGCCTACTCCATCCTTCTAGACAGCAGAGTCTTGAACGCCAGCAAGCTCCTTCTGTATTTTTATATAGGTACAAGTATCGTTTCCATTTAACGATGTTTTTAAAAGTACTCTACCGGTTAAGGTAGGTCTTGGTGGATCTCCTCTCGGTTATCTACACTTTCAGGGGCCTATCTCGCTCTATTATATCCTTTTTCGTGTCAGCATACGATCTACCCTTCTTCATTCCGTCCATGAAACCTATTCTCTTTCTTCCCCTTCCCCGCTTGCCTAACATCCTTTTCTCTATCACACTCTTGAGCAACCCATCATTATTACATCCTCCAGCCACCTACTCTGTCGGTCTCGAATTGCATTCAGAAGTTTCCTTTCCTCGCCTGCCATCTCAAAGCACTTCCTCGCTTGTCTTCCACTACGTCCACCTCACCTACATTCTTCTCCACACCCACATCTCAAATTTTAGCCTTTATATGACAACGTTTCTTGATGTTCTTACATGAATTTAAATGATTATTTTATGGGAAATCTTCAGTCCAGATCCTCTAGCTCAGGCATTGCATCCCATTGTAACAACACTCCATAAAATCATCTACTTAATGAAAATTAAAACCCTACATTGAAATACGTACGCTCAAGAACAACATTTGCCAATGCTGTAATCATGAACTTGACCTTTGATCCCCGGGAATACTATTTTAAGTTAACAAAGTACTCCATTAGTTAGACGTTTTGGAGCAAATAATAACAATAGTTACAAGATATACATGCACATCGACCTGGGTAGCGTATTTTTCTTGCATATCTTGCGTTCCTGGACACGGGCGTCCGTAAATGTACACTACGTACAACATAATTAACAACCGATATTAGAATTTTTTCGTTTTTCTCATAGTTAGCCGTCAGTAATCGTACTCTAGTAGTATAAGGTACTCCTCTACTCTGAAAGTGTTTAACTCATTGATTGAAATCTATAATAAATCACAAATACGCTTTCACAAGATGCTTAAAGATTACCACTTGTTTCTAATGACAGAGAAATCTTCAGGATCAAGATATTAGACATGACTTCACGATGACTCTGTAAGATTATGTAGATGCAGTATTCAATATTCGGTGGAAAAGTGCAACTGTGTACGATATAATACGGGTTACTTCTCCAATTTAGTGCCGTTTAGTGAATCCGTTTAAACTAACATAAATTCCTCACTAGCAGAAGAAATTCAGATTACTTATTCTCAACGGCATACCAATTCCGCACACTTATCACGAGTAAAAACAAACATGGTCAACACAAGACAATGACATCTCATAAAATCCTGCGAAAAAGAACGAAACGAATGCAATTCTTATTACTCACAGAAGGTTGCACCGACAGAATGCACTCATTTTTGTCGGGATAGACATTACACGCTGAAGGTTCTCGGAAACAGCGACTTACCTGGAAGAAAAATAAATTATTAATACCGATTGCAGAATACAGCAAAGTTACAGGCATTTATTTAAGAAACTTCACATATCTTTCACCAGAGAAGTAGTTCTTGGACTTAAGCTCTGTGCACCATATCACAAACAGATAGCGATTTTTTTAAACAGAAGCAATTTCGAAAGAGTTGACATAAAAAATGTCGCTAAGTCAAAACAAAATAAACTCAACGCTGTAACATAACGCTGGCCTCGCCATTTTTCTTTTAACTACCTCATGGCTTATTATAACAATAAGGGGCCCACCATATTGTGAATTGAGAATAAACAATAGGCCGAGGGAGTGGAAGCGTCGGCAACAAAAGGAGCTGGGAGTGTAGAGGAAACCGTCGGAGCGTACGGTCGTGCCAGGACAGCACGCAGGGATTTTTGTAGATAAAACCGTCGGATTGTACGGTCGTGCCAGGACAGCACGCAAGTTTTGATAGAGGAAAGTTCCAGAGTGTGGCATCGTGCGAGACATAGCCCACGTGGAAAAGGAGAATTGACCAAGGAGAGGAACGGGAGATCTTACAACAGGACGAGACCCAAGAGCTGAGGGCCCGCCAAGGACGAACACTAAGCAGGCTGAGAGGATTTTCCAGACCACAGAGGGACAAGCCAACCTGTGTCGTCGAATAATTGGGTTGTAACTGTAAACTTTTATTTTCATATAAGATACAAGAAGCCATAAGGCAAGAGTTTTTTAATTGGCCACGAATTAAGTTTGTGACTGGATGTTGTGAAAAGTTTAAGTGGAGAAGTGTGGCAAATAATTGGACAATATACTTAAAAGAAGGAATAATTATTCATATGCCAAATTTGTATGTAAATTAGAATATAAAGTCGGTCATGACCTTAGGACATAAGTAATTATTTCCATAATTTAAATTGTCTGTAAATTGAATATTTCATTTTGTTAAGTAAATTGTAACCGTATCTCTAAACCTGCTACGTTTCATGTATTTTCTTTACCGACGAGCAAGCTGGGGCAAAATACAAAGAAGTAGAACTATGACGGAGGAAATACGTGTTACAACGCACAGTTCGACATGACGACCAAGTTCTCCGTTATAACGGGTATGGCCACGACAAGACTTCATATTGTTCAGTGGAATACGCAAAGGGCCTACAGCTATTAAGACGGTAAAGTTTGACTTCCTCTACGGCGTAGACAAAATAAGACACGCCACTTCGCTATGAGGAACAAGACGTCCAAAATGCCCCGGCAGTTCCAATTAGTCTCCTATGAAGCCAAATCCCCGCTATGAGTTTCATAATTTTTTTAGAGCGAGGATAGAGGGAAGTTATCGGCATGAGACATAGCCTAATAATCTTCCCTCAAGGATATCTATTGCGAGGCAAAAGAGGACGGTAATGTATACGAATCCACTTCTCTTTTTTTCAGTCTAAAAACGTAGACGCGCAGACGAACGAGTATAGGAATACACGCATACTCAATATGATAGTTTCATGCAAATGCCTGGATTATCGTATATATCTCGTTATTGTTTAATTTTAACTCATCGTGTTCTTCTTTCCTGTATAGCGTTCCATATGGTCGTTTCCTCTTCTACTCGTCTCAACATTTCATCATTTCTCATTTTGTACGTCAATTTTTATCTTCGGCATCCTCCTCCAGCACCAGGTTTTGAAGGCTTCTGTTCTTTTCTGGCCAGCTTTTGCGATGGTCCACCCTTCCGATCCGCAGAGTGCTGTCTTGAAATGGTAATTATTAAAAATTCCCGACTCAAACCAGAAATTCACGAACATTACCCAGTGCTGAAACTTCACGAATACTTCCCGATTTTCCCGGTCATTGGACACCCTAAATATCGTAGTACTTAATTCATGCTTCCTACAGCTGCTGGAATTAAAACGCATGATTCGAATATGGTCTCCATTATGACTACTGTCGGTGCAAAAATTATGTAGACTCGAGTTTGAACGCTGATTAAAAAAAAGCCGTGGTACCCACATGAATACGAGTTACACCACATTTTAGCTTGTTTTATATTTCTTTCAACTGTGGTTGCCGATTATTTTTACATTACATTCCCGATTTTTTATTCCGGTGAGAACAAAAAGGGGGCCGGTTTTTCTGCCGTTTTCGAAAGGAGGCCTCTCTTTGACATTTAATAGACAATAAACTTGAAGTTTAATCGTAATGAACCTGTAGTAATGTTTAGGAAAAACGTATTGAAATGTATCTTTGAACGTTCAGTCTTTCTATTGTGCCATAAAAAAGTTATTAACAAGTTTATAAAACAACTTTTTCTTGGTTATGAAAAGTAGTAGAAGCAAGATCTTGGTCTTGTTTTGAAGCTCTTTACAGCAGTATTCAATAACAATTACCATTGTAAACTCACATTATGACATCGATTTTTAACGAGTTAATAAACAACCGAGTATTTTAGCGGGCTCAAACCAGCGGTTAGGCAGCCGTTGTCGCGAGAGGGGTGGTATGTAGTAGGGAACTATCTCATTGAAACCACCTTAAGGGAACCCTTTTCCTTCGTCCTTTGCTCCCGATGACTGACGCGTCTCTCTATTGGCGGGGACCCTTCCTTTCCCCACCGTTAACTCCACCGCGCCCCCTAACGGCTAATTTCGCCAGCTCCGGATCGTGGGCGAATGAGCGCCCAGTGCCCTTCGCCCTTATTCCCTTTTGGTCTCCTCCGTCCTGGTCGACCCTCCCCCCCTCAAACTCAACTTCCCCGCCCGGGGCCCTTCGGCCCTTCGCCCCTCCACCACCAACCGGCCGACCCACTGCGAAGTTTTCCGTAGAGTCATTCAAGTGGGGCGGGGGGGCGAGCGGACGTAATGAAAAGTGATGCCCCCGGCCCCGACGAATGCATATCAAAAGCGGTAGTTGGGTAAAGAAGGCGGGAGGAGGGAGAGAGAAGACCGGGGAGGATCCCACGTCAGTCCAGTGATGGATGATGTGCCCCAGATTACGCGTGCGAAGTCAATTCATTTTTAGCGATCCTGGCGATCAAATAGGAAAAAATAATTTGAAAAATAAATTGAGCTTGCGGGAGACGATGCGCCCTATACTTCTTTTTTTTAAATGAATGGGCTTCTTTATCCATTGGGGAGGTAAATTAAAAAAATATTTTAAAATCCACATCGGTTAATCATCTCCTGAGCCGGGAGTCGAGGTTCGTAAACTCTCGGATTGGGCCTCTGATTTATTGAGTCCTTGCCATTAAGGATCGCGAAGACTTGATTGGCCATTTTCCATTCTCATAATTAATTATCATAATAAATGGAGGGTTATCCGACGATTGATATGGAATCAAGAGAAGACACTATTCATTGAGAAAGTGTAAACCCTCTAGCAAAACCTTGACATCAAGTTAAGTTTCAATAGAAATGTTTTCCTATCAGAGTAAACATTCAATTTGGTCTACCATATTTGAAAATAAATACCGGTACCATTTCCATACTTTTATTTTCGTCACCGACTATGGTTTCAGCACAATATGCGATCCTCAGGAAATTCCACCAGTTTTTATTTTTAAATGTGGAAATCCATAGGTTCCACAAAGTTTGTACCAATACGCTCTCTAACGTTCAATATGGCCTAGTTGAATACAGATCGCGTAAACTGTTCGGAATTACATGGGTTTCAAATTCGCAGGCGGATTGCAGTCACCAAATACTAACAGCCTTTACAAAAATTCTACCTTTCGGTAAACAATTAGAGAATATAATTACAAATCAGTCATTCAACAGAAACAAAGACATTGGGGAAGTAAATTCAGAACTGACACATTCTGGGAACGTAGATGCCTCCTAAGCATTAAGTTCTCAGGCAGCAAGTATGTTGGATGGAAAATCCCCAATTTTAAACTGCTGTTTCATCAAGTATAGATCTCCCACTAGTTAAGAAAAAATTTATTGAAAGTAGTTACCAGTTACACTTATTGACAGTAGCCACCAATTGTGACAGTTTGGAACCCATGAAAAACAGTACAGAGAGTTGAAATAATTTTTAGCAATGTTTACAGAAAAAAAGAACTTTATTACAAAATGCAACGCACTGAAAAATCAAAACTTGACTTCTTAAATAAATTACGCAAAGGAGCGGGACAGATCGCTTTATACAGAGCCTTTAGTGTCTACATAAGGAAGCAGAATGTGAAAAATTACTGATAAACGGTCATCCTCGGTCACTCCTATAGACTAGTCATCTAATATCGCTGGCCTGATGCTCACAGTAAAATTTTCTTTGACGCATTTTACAAAATCACTTCATTCGTTGAAGTTGTCTATAAATGATGTTAGAAGCTAGAAGAATACCTTCCTAAGTATCAAACTTGAGATTCATTTACCGATTACACTTATTGACAGTAGCTACTAATTGTGACAGTTTGGAACCCATGAAAAACAGTACAGGGGGTTGAAAAAATGTTAGCAGTGTTTACAGAAAGTAAGAACTTTATCACAAACTGCAACGCACTGAAAAATCAAAACTTGACTTCTTAAATAAATTTCGCAAAGGAGCGGGACAGATCGCTTTATACAGAGCCTTTAGTGTCTACATAAGGAAGCAGAATGTGAAAAATTACAGATAAACGGTCATCCTAGGCTGCTGCTATCGACTAGTCTTCTACTGCCGTTGGCCTGATGCTCACAGTAAAATTTTCTTTGACGCATTTTACAAAACCACTTCATTCGTTGAAGTTGTCTATAAATAATGTTAGAAGCTAGAAGAATACCTTCCTAATTATCAAACTTGAGATTCACTGTTCGTCATGATCCAATGTTGTCGCGATGTTTGTACCTGTTGGCCTCCTTGGTTACGAAATCCTTCTATTGAAAATTCATTCCAAGGTAGGTACTGCGAAAGAAGCCCAATCGGTTATTGCACTATTGGAACTCAATGAGGTTCTTACGAGGGTTGCCCAAAAAGTAAATCCCCAAATACGTATATACATTTTTTAACACGGTAAAAACAGAAATCACTGCGCTGAAGCGGCCATCGAGAGGCACATCTCCATGGTCGCAAATCCTTATCAGGTTATCGCGACGCTGCTGTATCTTACATCTGAGTGATCTGAACAATTCCGTGGACTCTTGAGGTGGACAGGCTGCAAGATTAGACACGCAAACACCAGTCAGGGCAAATGATATACGCGAAAGAATTAAAATGTACCGTGATTTACCCTCTTTCTTAATCCATTTAGGATAATGACACTGAGTACTTTTCCACGCAACTTCACTGGACGACGAAGAGGCAGTTAAGCACAGAAAACACTTGGCTCCATAACCAGAGCAAGGAATGGTACCGACAGGGCATACACGCAATAGTTAACCGCTGGAGGAAGGCAACAGAACTTGAAGGAGATTGTGTGAGAAATCAGAGGAAATCGATAAAACATTGTTCTTTCATTAGTGTAAATTTTACTTTATAGAATAAATAATTGTTGAGAAAAAATTTGGGGCCTTACTTTAAGGGCAACCTTTGTACTAATGCCTGATTCAGAAAGTGCATCTGAATTCAGCCTTGGCCCAGCCCGGAAGCCAGCGACCGTTCGCACACTGAGGGATTGAGGTAGGTGAACCTCTCTCCGATTTCCCTGGGTCGCCCTCTAGGGATATCTGTCGGCTTTCCGAGCCACTGGGCATTCGATTCTAAGGGCAGCACCACTGGATTGGAATTGGTGCGAATAAGCGCCGAGTCATTCTCAACCGGATTCATTTCGATCGGGGTTATTGAATTCATTGGGAGGGCACAGGGTTAATATTTAATGATCGCCACAGCTCAAGCACTGGCCCCATCTCTAAAACATGAATGAAAGAGATAGCAAATACGGTCATCGATCGACATTTCATTGCTAATCAGCTACATTTACAGCACTAATGGCCGGTTGCAAGAACATTTAGCTATGGAATCAATAGCTATGAGATCCATGAAGTTATAGATCTCATAGATATATACGGGTTGCAGGCACACATCTACTAGTTACATACCTTATTTACCAATAGTTAATTGCTTCGAATATTTGATCTCATCTTCAACCGTAGGATAAAATTTATAAATGTGTAGTCTATGCATAATTGCTAATGCACACAATAATTAGTCAGTAAGAGTAAACAAAATGGTCATTTGTCTCAAAACAACCCTTTAATCTAGTAATTAAGTCTCCAAGCGATTCATTGCGCATTTACCATCTTGCCTACTTATGGAGCCAATAAGTTATGAGACCAATAAATTTATCAAATGTTTCTGCAACATATATTGAATGGTTGTTAAGGCTTATGGGTCCCAAAACTTTATTGAATACGTGTGTGTCGTTCCTGCAACTGGTCAAAAGAGAAAAAAAAAACTGCTAAGGTAATTCCTACTAAGACCACATATCCGTAATGTAGTTTAGCCATGCTAAAAGGATTTGCTATACGCAAGTAGGGCTCTTTCCTATTTTTCACTGTGATAAGTATTTAATAATTCCGCATTCAAGGGGTTCATTATCGTTGGGGAAATAATAACCCTTTGCAATTATCCATTGAGATAAATATTTAATGTGTGCTAATTCAAGGTTTATCATCTTTCAGAAAATTAGTGAGAGAAAGATAACGTATATTATGAGAGTAAACTTGTATGCCTTTTATAGTCCTCAAAATCATTACTCAACGAGCAAGTCTCGGCGCACGCAAATAAAAACACACATGGGCGTATATATACAAAATCTGCATATTTATTCTTCTTACTATTTTTTCCCAGAGACGTAGGTCCAAAATGAATCATTAATTTCATTCCTCTTTCAACGATCTTTCGCATATTTGTCTATCCTATTTCAGAGTAACATAAAAAATTAATTTTGCATAATATTTAACAATTTAACCAAGTTTACATTTTATAGATAGTGAAGTTTAGAAAAGTGCGTAAAGTATTATACATGTAAATATATACATATACATAATATTTTTAACGTTACCTCAGGGAGAGTTCCATCTGATATTTTCATTATTTAATCAATTCAAAAGGAACTCACTAAGGTAATGAGTAAAAACATGCATGCGTGCATCTAAAGGTAATTTTTATCATATTTCGCCAAATTAAATGTAAACCTGGTTGAATTGATAATTAACAAACAAAATTAATTATTAGTGTAGCCCGGAAGAAGCTTAAATCAACATTCGAAACTTCGATGAAAGCGGAATGAAGTCAATAATTAATTTTGAACCGTTAACTCCCGAAAAAATAATCACATTAAAATAAGAGGTCGAGACAAAGAATCAACTGAATATATTCCGATACCTGTAAAGAATCATATCGAGAGGTAAATTATATTTTAAAATTTATTGACGAATAATTAACATTGAAAAATAGTTAGATCGGCATTTTGCGGGTTCTCCCCGCGTTGCACCATTTTTATGGACGATCGTTTTGCCGGCATTCCAGTTGGCTTCATCGGGTCCTTTATCGGGAACAGGAGAATTGTTTGCCGCGATACATAGGCTTCCTTTAATCTTTGCTGTTGCATCTTCTGAATCCCCTCAATCATTTTCCCTCTCTCGCCTCCTTTAACCCTTTATGGACAACAATTTTTCTACTTAAGAAAATTTTTTTCCTTCCACTTCCCAATCAAGGCAGATACTTTAAAGCACGCCCATCCATTTTAAAAACATTATTCTCAAAAAGGCCTAGAATTTAGGTACGAGCGTGCCGAAAACATCTCAATGGGCTATAGTGGAATGACTCGCATGGTTACTGAGGCATAACCATTCTGGAGGTATGTGCCTAATTCGGCACACCGGACGTTAAAGGGTTAAAGCTTCCCAGTTCTTCCCTTCTTCCTAGCTCACCCTCCTCATTCCTCTCTGAATTCGCGTCTCAAATGCCTCCAGTATAATGGAGTCCGAATAACCTCGTACAATATAACTGTTACGAGGGTTTCCGCGGTTTTCTTGTTTATCGGTATTTTTCGGGTTCACTCCACGTTGCACCATTTTTGTGGACGGTCGTTTCGCCAGCTTTCCAGTCGGCTTCATCAGGTTCTAATTTACAGGAGAATTGTCTGCTGCTATATTTATGTGTAGGGCTCTGATCCGTTAAATATCCGTTGGGATCTAGTCGGGAACGCTCCGATATGCTGAGGAGTCGGACGGTCTTTGATTGTTGAAAATCCAAATAAAAGCAGATGAGAACGAACAGCAATATTCCCTGTTGAAATAAATTTATAAGGAAGTAAGATCATCGCCAAGGAAATAAGTACTTCCCTCGGCTGATACGGGAGGCTATCGAAATCGCTAAGAAACCAAATACCTTCAACAGTGAAGATGGCTATCTGCTCTCCTCTACTTTTAAACCGATTTTCAACGATCCAAGGCAATCCGACTCCTCAGCCAATCAGAGAGCTTCGGACTAGATCCCAACGCATATTTAACGGACCAGAGCCCAACACATAAATATAGCAGCAGGCAAGTACTGTTCATTAGCACCTGATGAAGCCGATTGGAAAGCTGGCGAAACGGCCGTCCACAAACATGGTGCAAAGTGGGGTGAACCCGAAAAATACCGATAAACAAGACAACCGCGGAAACATTCGTAACAATTACACTGTACGAGGTTATTCGGACTCCGTTATACTGGAGGCATTTGAGACGCGAATTCAGAGAGGAATGAGGAGGGTGAGAAAGGAAGAAGAGAAGAACTGGGAACCTTTAAAGGAGGCGAGAGAGGGAAAACGATTAAAGGGATTCAGAAGATGCAGCAGCAAATATTAAAGGAGGTCTTAAATGGTTAGGGCAAGTTGACGAGTGCAATATGAGGAGAATATGTGGTTCGAGCGGATATAAAGGAAGACAATCGAAAAATGGACTCTTGACATGTAAGCGGAAGGAATGAGACACATTAGTTTTGGACTGTTTGAAGTAATGCTTTTCACGAAAGCTTACAAACCAATTAGTGAACACCATATGAATTAATGTAATAACAATATTATAACTGACGTACTCGGCAATACATTATAAGGCCTACAGAGAATTTCTGTTCTGCAATATCAACCAATTGTCGGAGGATTAAGTAACATTTTGTGCAACAGTAAGCGACAACATTCGTGTGGAGCGTGGAATTCTATGGATCGGAAGCATGGACCATTGGAAAAGCAGACCACAACAGCCTTGAAGCCTTCGACCCCAGGCGCTGGAGGAGGATGCTGAAGATAAAATGGACGGTTAAAATAAGACATGATGAAGTGTACAGAATAGAAGAGGAGAGGACCATATGGAACGCCATAGAGAAAAGAAGAACGAGATGGATTGAACACACTCTGAGACACAATGGGTTTATTGAGGAACACAGTTGAAGGAAACATAGAGGGAAAAATCCCCAGAGAAAGACCCAGGAATAAGGTCATAGACCAAATAAAGAGAGGGGTGCATCGAAAGACCTATCAGGAAGTTGGGGAACTAGCATTAGACAGAGAAGGATGGAGGGCTACAGTCAGCAATCTAAGGACTGAACGAGTTTCACTCACTACTCATTTTTTCTTGACTACCGTGCATACCTCTTCGGCATTTACGCGTATTCCATCCCACTATATGACGCACGAATGTCTTTCCTCTGATTCTTCCCAGTATTCGATACTTTCCGGCGGAATTCTGCGAAAACTCATTTCACTGACTTAAAGACAATTTGCATACTTCTCTAATATCAAAACTTCTTCTGGGACAGCTACCTTAGACCTAAAGAAATCGTAATAGGGTGAGGACATAATACATGATGATGAAACTTATGATTCTCATTCAATCATAGCTGGATGGGCGGCAATATAGAAACACAAATAAAATGTTTCTCTGTAAATATCTCCCTTCACCACTTACTTGACAATCCCCTTCGATAGCAGTGTTCCCCGCTCCATTAATACCCGCTAAATACATTCCCCCATCCACTCTCTCAGCCACCTTTTCCCAAAACCAAACTCCTCCCTTAAGGGAACCATATCCGGCACTTCATTTGCCTCCCAGTAACCAGCTTACATCCGCCGCCTTTACTCAAACCAGCAAAGCCTTCAAACTACGCACTTTCGCTTTCCTTGATGACAAAGTTTCACTGCAGCACTAAGTCACGCATCTTACCAAAATTAAAACATATTTTCTTCACAAGTTTTATGGATTCTCCGACATTATTATCGTTCCCACAGTATACTCTAGTTTTTCCACTTAGGCCTTCTTACGTCCTTGCTTCTGGTGCGGTTTTTTTTGCAAAATGTTACTCATATGCATCCATTATTACCGTAAGTGTAAACCTACCGATAAATATGCATGTTAATAATAATAATAATAATAAACTCGTTTATTGTTCTAGGAGTGAACTCCTTTGGAACATAGAAATGATATACAGTGGTGTGCAAGACAATTAATATGGGAATAAGCCAATCAGGAAACAAAAAAGGGAAGTTGTCATATGAATTGCTAACAACAGACATATACAACATTATCATTTAGCAATGTGGAAAAAGAACTGAATTTCTTCTTTTAACAGAAAAACGAACATTTAACATATCAATAAACAAATAACACAACTTTTAAAAAGGAAATTAAGCTTAACATATGAAAAGGAAAAAAAGGAAAAAAATCACA
This sequence comes from Ceriagrion tenellum, assembly GCA_963169105.1. NCBI lineage: Eukaryota > Metazoa > Arthropoda > Insecta > Odonata > Coenagrionidae > Ceriagrion > Ceriagrion tenellum. The sequence continues at coordinate 34,358,223 of OY720637.1, forward strand.
TCAATGAACTGATGAAATCTTCAATGGACATTAATCACATCAATGAACTGATAAATGAGTTACATGGTCAGCATTCCGGAAAGTAAGTGTATGATAATCTTTCTCTTAAATATTACCAGTGATGCACTGTCTTTTACCAGTTTAGGCAAGTCATTCCACAGCTTTGAGGCAACAACTGTAAACGATTTCTGGACTGTAGCTGTCCGGAACTGGGGGGGATACAAAAAACAGGGGTCTTGTCTAGTAACAACATCAGTGTATTTACTACTTGGGAGAAAAAGATCCATTATATACTGAGGGCTCCCATATTTGAGGAGATTGAACATGAACATGTTATATTTTCTCCTTGATTTAAGATCGAGCCAGGAGAGCCTTTTAAAATAAGGGGTAATGTGTTCATCTCGCCGTAGATTAAAGATGAATCTCACACATGAGTTCAACAGACGCTGGAACTCAATATTCAACTCCTCAGTTAAATCATTGTATACGAGACTACAGTAGTTTAGGTGAGGAAGAATGAGTGAGGTAACTAATTTCTTCTTTAACTGAAGTGGCAGTAGATTTCTATGGATTTTTAACTGATGTAGAATTGCATTTATTTTGTTGGATACCCTCATCGTATGTTCTTTCCAGGAAAGATTTATGGTTAATGTCAACCCCAAATTTTTCACACTGTTACTGAACGGTATGCTCACTTCCTCGACCATTATCATTGGCAGTACTGTGAAATTTATATTCGATACTATCTTGCTGTTACCAATGTTAATGGATTTAGTTTTTACGGAGTTTAACACGAGGTTTAACACTAGGGAACTATCTCGCCCAAACTGCCTCAAGCGAGAATTGGATAAAAAAACTAAAAGGGGTTAAGAAATACAGCCGCAGGCTGAAGAGATGAAGCTTCCTAATGGAGCGCTTCTCACTGACGTTGTTACCCTGGGTTCCTGTCCACAGTTTTCTCAATCTACTAAACAAATAATTGCTCAACGCTTTTCTCTTAGTGACCAGGGGTGTGATTCTGTTTCTGCATGACTTATTATACCGTAGCCATATTATAACGATTGCCTGTGCATGAATAGCGCCGAGCGCGATTCTGTTTCTTTCGGCGTATGGCGTTGTGAAGAAACAGAATCGCGCCCCAGGGTAAAGCAACGCCCGCTTGGCGAACATGAAAATTCCTACAAAAAGAGAAGTATAAGTCTAGATGTGGTGGAAGGAATTCATCATAAAGAATGAGAGTAATGGCAATTTTCCACTTATATAAATTTGATTCGACCTAGGTTTCGATGTACTCCATCATCATCAGGCACAAATACAAAAATTAATTTAAAAAATTTTTACAGTGTCTGACGATGATGTAGTACATCGAAACCTAGATTGAATAATACATTATTCAATATAAGGCAAATATATATATGTGGAAACTTGCCTATACTCTCATTTTTTAAGACGATAATTCCTCAATTTAATGCGTAATAATCACCTTGTAAGGAGGTGAAATATGCAGAAATAAAGTCGCAGTGTTGATGGCCACATATTTTCCAAATTGCCGGGGCTGTTCAACGAGGCCCCTTGCTCAATTCTCTCACTCCGGCGCTAGAATTTCACGACCTCCTCCTCCTCGAACCCATTCATTCCCTTCAACTTGCCAAGCTGGAGTAAAAAGTGGATGGAAAAGGGCGGAAGGAAGGAGGGCGAAGACGGAGAGATGGAGGATTCATTTGCCGGAGTGCCCATTCGCCGCCCCCCGCCCCGAAACAGATCATCGCCCCACCTGGCCCCCTTTCCCACGCCCTCCCACACCCACTCACGTCTTTCGGCGCCTCTCTCTCACCATCCCATTCCCGCGCCCGAGTTTTGCGAGCCGACGGGGCGCGGCATGTATGTATGCGGAACACGATGGATGCGGTGTCATTTCAGGCGGGCGCCGTGACGCCGGGCGCTACCTGGGGGAAAGGAGAAGAGGTCTCCTCCCGGGTGCCTTGAAAACTGGGAAAGGGATAATAGGGCGGGTGTGTTGCGACGGACCTTTCTGTCTGCCCTCCCCACGGAGCTCCAACTTTGGTGCCAAAGGCAAAGACACACACCTATATACCTGCGGATACATGTTACTCTGAGAGTCGGAACGGCGAAGTAAGGCAGGGGGTGTAACGACGCCAGACATGAAAAGGCGAGAGAATAGCCCTGCTAAAAAATTCCTTAGAAGCTGGTGGTTTCCGGCGATACTTTATAAAATTTACTGAACATTTTGAAAGAGCAGAGTAAATTTTGTTTTTCCACAATGAATTTAATAACTTGCGACCATGTTTTCGACGATTAGCGTCATCATCAAGCGTATTATGCTAGGTTTGATCATATTAACAAGATTACAGAGATAGAGTGTCGTACCGATAGATTTAAAATGTTATTTTTCCCGCGTACTATAAGAGAGAACAATAGGCAGCGTAGCAAAGGGATAGGTAGGTGAAATATAGTTATAGTAGTCTGTAGTGCATGGTGAATGTAATAACAACCAATAATCCCTTTCTTATTATGTAGATACTAACCATCTAGCTGCATGTGACCCTGTTCTCTAGCATGTGTCCCTTAAATATCCAACTTGCATGGCAATAGTGCATGTTCGGTGATCTTCACCCCCTGCCACACACCCTCGTGGTGGCTCACAGGGTATTACGTAGACGTAGACGTATGTGGAAGTTGAATTTCACAAATGAAACAGTAACTTTGTTTCCTTCCACAGATTTATTTTCTTGGTTCAACATGTTTTGACACAGCGGTGTCATCATCGGGTACAAACTCAAAAAATTTTCCAGATGTTCAAGTATATACCATAAAGGGTTTAGGGGAAGGGAAAGTAAAGAGGGAAAACCAGGGGGGGAGGTAAGGGATGGCGGTTGGGCTAGGAATTTGGAAAACCCATGAGAGACCACGTGAGTGGTGGGTGGAGAAATTGCCATGAGAAAAATACGGCCTGGACCGGGAATCGAACCACGGACCTTTGGTTTGCCGGACCATGCAATATGCAATTTCTTCAAAAAGAATTCACCCGCCATGTTTGAATTTCAAATGGCTAAGCACGGCATATGTGCTGGTGAAGGATACTGACTCTTGGTTGTGGCTTCTTTGAAGTCCTCTCCATCAAAGATGGCAACGCAAGGGCCTAAGTTCTAGTTGCCTTGTATCCACCAAATTTGCCATGGGAATTAGGAAGCCTGGATAGCGTAGTGGTCTGCGCATTGGTCCGGCAAACCAAAGGTCCGTGGTTCGATTCCCGGCTCAGGCCGAATTTTTCTCATGGCAATTTCTTCAAAAATGCAATCTCTTAAAAGGAAAAATCCAATTTTATGCTATTATATTATAAATTTTCCCAATGAATAACTTCGTATGAAGCGAGTTCCTTAACTCCAAAGCAATGCATCTCAACCACGACGTCGATCTCGAGGGAATGGTCTGCTTTAGCAAAAGAGGTCCCTTGCCCCCACCCCACCTAACCCTTTCCTGAATATGCGGCCTAAAGGAGAGAAGATAACATTTTTCAATCGAGGCGAAAAGCATTCAACAGTCCTCTTCCAATCCGACGGCGGGACCTCTGAATTTCCGGGCGCATGCATAACATCCTTTACAGGCCGGGATGTAATTACGGGGGGTGGGAGAGGTTCAGCGGGAAGCCGTGGAGCGGTGGATGACAACGCGATAGCCGGCGCCATTGAAGAGGGACTAGAGTAGTCGAGAAATAGAGAGGGTGAAGTGGAAACGGAAAAAAAAGGAAATGGTAGAACTCTTTAGGTTTTGAATATGTGAGTATCCCTGAACTCGTATTTTCGAGTTCACTGCTCTAGGCTTTCATTTCAGTCTGGAAGATAATTTCAGAACCGACAATTTATTGCGCTACGAAATATTTGGAACTCAAATTCGCTCGATATAAATTCGTAGAAATGCCTTAAAACTTGAATGCTATGCATAATTCATCCATTATTTTCCTAAACATTTTAACGAGCCAAACGGTTTAATTCACGACGCCAACACGCATAAAATGGATGTTTTGGAATTCACCTCGACGCCATGAAGCACTGATTGAACATTTTAAACACTATACCATGCACAGCAATCATGAAAAATACAAAATGAAACAGTTTCCTAATGGCGCTAAGAGAATAATTTCATCATTGCGAAGTAGGCTATTCAAAAGAGATGAAAATCCATTAAGTATAACATTTTAACCCAAATCGGAGTAAATATGATCCATCAAAACCAAATTCGAAATAACTTCATTGTAACGCCTTGCTGCGTGAAAGCGCTATTCATGAAGATAGTTGGGACACAATTTTAATATATAACAATGATATAATTCATTTTTCCAGACGGAAGAGAAGAAACTTCGGTACACACGTTCGGACTCGTTAAGGGTCTCTACCTCTTTTTTAACAATCCATCTCCACCAAAATAAATACTCAAACAAATCCTTAACAACTCCGAAACAAATAAATAAAAAATATAAACCAAAAATAAATTAAAAAGGACACATTTTCGGTTCATGGCGTCAAAAAATACATAATATAATAAAACACATAAAAAGAACATATAACAATATTAAACAGGAGCAAAATAAACAGGAGCGCGGCATTAAAATATCATGAGACTGGTGAGTTGGAACAATTCCATGTCAACATTCTCAGTAAAAAGGATTTATACTACCAGGTTCAACTTAGAAAAACGCAATAAGCAGATGAATGGAAGTTAAAGGATTCTTTCCACCACATTAAACCTTAATCAGTTGAACCTTAAAAGGATACTTCTATTTGTTACACTGAAAGCCACCATGAGGGTGTTTTGAAGGGGTGACTTATCACCAACATGAACTGCAGTGAAGAAATTTAATTTCACAAACAAGCATCATATTATAGGAATGCTAAAAATGCTACTGAAACTACTAAAATAATCTATAACGTAATTATGTGAACGCGACACAAGAGTCATACAAGAAACATACAAAACCTGGTGTTAGCACTACTTGTCAGGTTTAGAAACATACATTAGGCGGCATATGAATTAATCAGCTATACATAAAACCTGTCAACTAACCATCTTCAAAGTCTTAACGCAGCCATAATGATATCTTATCGATCGCGGGAAAAACGACATTTTAAACCTTTCTGTTCTACAATCTATTTCCCTTATTTTTTTCTCGTGATCTTATCTACCGTAGTATGTAGAATTTTGAAAGATATTGATAACTTCGTCGGATAAATAAATTGGTTTTGAAAAAGGTAAGTGATCAGCACAGCGAGTTTATTCCGAAAAAGTGCCATTTCTATCATTTGGCTGTTCCGATCAAAAAGCATCTATGCAATTCCTCAATATGCCATGGAAACTTTCAGAATAACTTAAATGACGTTCATTGTTGGACCTGCTGGTTCATTGCAACGTACACTTCACTGATTATTCACTCCTGGAGACCATTAGCTTCGTCAATAGCCAATAGTTACGATACAAAAAAACCCAACGCGCTTCGTTAAAAACGGCTACGAGCAAACATATTAAGGTCTCATAACTTTAAGAGGGATTAAAGTGGGAGCCCCTAGAGACTCGGAGGCCACACACTAGGCTTAGGTTGACTCAGGGGGCGAGGGATGTGTGATCCCAGGGTGGAACTACATAAAAAATACAGATACAGGTGGAAATACAGAACTGATGCGTTTCAGAACGACACAGAGAAAATTATCATGACGCCTCACTACATCTCTAGGTCAGACATAAGCGATAAAATAAGAGAGATACTACATTTCCTAACGGATAGGTACAAAAACTCGTTCTTTCCGCGCACAATAAGTGACCACAATAAAAAACTGAGCTCCACTAAATACACTCCTATAATACACGTCACCATTTCTTCTCCCAAAACCTTATCCCTTACATCTTTACACGGCAGGTGACCTACCACCCCCAGCCACACGCCCATGGGGCAGCTCGCAGGATAGTAAGTAGATTTAGATGTAGGTAATGGAAACCTTCAGAATGGCTTCAGTGACGTTCATTGTTGTACCTAATAGTTCATTGTAACGCACACCTTATTGATTTTTCACCTAAGGAGACCATTAGGCTCGCCAATAGCCAGGATATTAACAAAAAGTACATTATTTTTCTTTCCCTCGTAAAAAGCGGCAGTGTGTGATTCACCTTTATCGAAGGCCTACTATCCGGCTGATGCCGTTTCCACGACGGACTGAGAGGAGTAAGTAAGAAATTTATCAATTCTAACATCAAAACTTTAATTCTAATAGATCGTAGAATGTATAAAGTAAATTTTGAATCAATTTCATCCTATTTGCATAGATAAACAACCAATTTCGCCGGTTTCCACGGGTTTACCGCCCCACAACACCGGAAAATCAGCCAGGAATAAAAAATAACACGACATGAGGCTGGGTTAAGATTGGACGCGGGTGCAGACTGCGCTCGTGCTTTTGTGGGCGCGCGCCCATGTTTTCGCTTGCGGCGGTCGGCACCGGGACGCCAAGCGTGGAATGAAAAATGAGGAATGCCCCACCTCCCAAACCCACCCACCCTGTCGGAATTAATGGCACCCTTAATGGATCGCATGTTTAAACAGTCGCCGCCACTGCCGGCGGGGCCAGTGGTTGCGGATTAACTGAGGCGATCCCCCTTAACCAACCACCTCCCATCAAACCACCCCGGAAATGTTTAAATCAATCTAATCTTATCGTAACAGGTAGACAGTGGATTACTATTTTTAAAAAAAAGAAGTATTTCAGATTTTACGAATAATCATGTTCCTTAAGAAGGTCGCAAAAGCAGTGGTCATTCAATTACAGCGTTGACATATTCCATGTTGCTTTGTGTAAGCGGAACCCGAAACTGGGAATTATTATTATTAAGTATTCTACTCATAAAGGTAGGTTTTGTTGAATGTCATGGAATCTCCTCCCGCTCTTTTACACATTCAGGGGCCTATCTCCCTCTAGTATATCCTTTTCCACCTCAGCACACGATCTACCCTTCTTTAGCCTGTCCGTGAAACCTATTCTCTTTCTTCCCCTTCCCCGCTTGCCCAACATCGTCCCCTCTATCACACTCTTCATCGACCCATCACCCTTTATTACATCCTTCAGCCATCTACCCTGCCTATCCCGGATTTCATTCAGAAGATTCCTCTCCTCGCCGACTATCTCAAGCACTTCCTCGTTAGTCTGTCTTTACGTCCACCATCCATCGTCCACCAGACCATGACCTTGGTTGCATATTCTCCTCGGGTCTTTTTCTCAAAGGCAAGTTTTGATTAATGTCACTAATTTTCGAGGTTTTCCAAGAAAATTAAAGCTCTTAACCACAAGAACATTTGTTGTCTCGTTGTATTTACATCAGTTAAGTTACCATATCTTCCGTATTTTAAAAGATAGAGATGTGATGCTGCATTGAATTGAGAAATAAATTTACTAAAAGTTTTATTCTTACACATTTTTTTATATCTCTGAAATTAGGAGCGCTATCGTACATTATTTGTTTTTGAAGAATTTAATTTCGAAGAATATTCGAGAGCCATCTTGAAAATAAGATACCGTTAGCATTGATGATAGCAGAACAAGAACAATACATATCTTATGCACCACTGTGAAAAGTTTCAAATTTCCTCAATTGATACTAGTCATTGAAATTGGGTGTTTTCATTGTGATTGCAGAATACTTCTGAAAAATTGTTTGCGTTGCCATAGCTCGGAAACTAAGGAGTTGCGACCCCATGTTGTTATGATAAAAAATGCTTAAAATCACCTCCCCTACCTCCTCCAGAAGTTTCGAACTTTCCTCCTGAAACACCCTGTATATTAACCAGATCGGCAGAGTAGGTGGTTGGAGGATGTAATAAGTGGCGACGGGTTGCTCAAGAATGTTATAGAGAGAAGGATGTTGAGCAAGCGGGGAAGAGGAAGAGAATAGGTTTCACGGACAGGATGAAGATGGGTAGATCGTATGCTGAGGCGAAAAAGGATATACTAGAGCAAGATAGGCCCCTGAAAGTGTAGAAAACCGGGAGGTGATTCTCTGGCATTCAGCAAAACCTACCTAAACCGGTGGAATACTCAAAAAGGCACCAATTGATAATATAAAGAGTAACTCAAAAGACTTCCTAATTACTCCTGAACAAATTGCAGTACTGTGACTTAATTGAAACAGCACAAACATATACAAGGTATGGAAAATAGGTACCGCAAGAAAAACTGAAGGACTTTTTCTACTTAACTCGGCAATTATGCACGTCAATGAAGCATATGAAGATGCAACTGAATTAATAAACTTTTCCATGTTAACTTATCATGCATGCAGAAGTATTTGACAGGTTATGAAGCAAGCATGAGTAAAAAATGAAATCACAGATTAATAATATATAAGTTGGTTTTAAATTTACAGGTAATCAAATGTCAGCAACAATTAGTGTATGATGTTAGAAATAAAGAAATAGAAAGCAACGAAAACTTAATGCGGAATAGGACTGTGATTTTGCTACATTACCTCGGTTTTATTGCATATCATGCGAAAAATATTCGCCCAAAATTTGCAAAAAATTCCCAAGTCATGGCAACATAAGGAAGAATCCCTGACTTCTACATAGGAATAAGAATATTATCTTGTTTATAAGAATTTTTAAAATATGAAATAACCTACTTAGTCTTTATCAAGAGACTTTTGAAGCATCTCCCCAAGAAAATAGGAAAATGAACTCGGTAACAAGCGATAGATAACCAACTAATTACAAGTTGCGAGCGCAGGGGAAAAAGATTCAGTCAGAGGCAACGTTGGATAAACTTTCAAGTCAACTGAACGAGTAAACCCGACAGAAACACTTTCACTCTCGCGACAAAGTCAAATCGAGAAACTTTCAGACAGGAAAAGATAAAACCTTAAATGGAAAAACCATCACTATCCTGAGCTGATAAACTGTGACGCTTCCCTAATTAAAGGTACTTAATCCTTCCGAGGACAGGGAAACAAGCCGTTTAAGACGCATCTGGCATTACGAAAGCGACTGGGTGGATAAATGTTTAACACCCGACTCCTCTACTCATTTGTTCCCCAAAGTGAACACGAGTGATTACTAAAATACTCGCTTCGTACAAAAAGTAAAGAACGAACAAGACGTGATTCCAGCATTAAATCCCAAAATGCGAGTCAACAAGTCTGTTTTCACGGAAAAATTAAAGCTTTACCAGTTTTCTGGAAGATATTATGTAATATGAAATGAATTAGCGTTCCCATTAAGTACTGTATTGAAGCCAAAATCGGTCCAACTATGGTCCATCAAAACCAAAATCGAGGTAAACATGTCATGAGACTGGTGAGTTGGAATAATTCTATGCTGTTGAATACGGGCATCGAAGTTTCTCGCAAAAAAATATTTCACAGCTGGCTTGGAATAGTAAAACTACTACGTTAAAACATAGTATGCGATTGAAACTTAAATATATCCTTCCTTAGTCCTCAATCCATTGGTTGATTGGCAGCAGCTCACCAGCTTTCTCGATGTTGTGCTTTTTTTCACATCTTGTCTTGATTTTTCACATGTTTTACAGTCTGTATCATTCATAAACTGTTTCCTGTATGTTAGCCTTGGTCGTCCTATGTATCTCCTTCCTTCGATGTATCCTTCCATAAGGGTATTCATTAAGTGTCCATGCCTCAATATGTGCCCAATTAGCTTATCTCTTCTCTTCGCTAAGCTTTTCCATAGCTTTCTACCTGTCCCTACCCTTCTCAAGACTTACACATTAGTCACTCTATCGCGCCATTATATTCTCATCATTCTTCAGCAACAGCATTCGTCAAAGGATTCAAGTCTCCTTTTCTCATATAGCCCAACTGTCCATGACTCGCTCCCACACAAGAGATACTCCAAACAATAACTCTGCTGCATCCTTATTAGACTATTAAGAGAGAATCCATAAGCTGTTAACAACTTCTTCTTTATGCAGAATGAATTAAGTAGACATGCTATCGAAAATACAGAGTTTCTATTTGTTCAGCTTCATTTTAAGAAAATTTATTTTAACTCCCCGACTACACACAAAATATTGCGTAAACATATCAATAAATGAGATTGCGCAAAAATAACGCAGTATCGCCACTATTCACTCGAAAGGGGTCAACTGCCTACTTTATGCACTACCTTCCCGGCAGTATCGAGCTCAACATCCCGCCCTCTCTGTTCTACTGGCTGCCACACCAAAGCCCCAGGCGAAAAAGGATAAATCATTTCACCCTCCGCCCCCGCATCGCCGCACACACTGTCTGAGCTTCTTCCGAGGCACGTGACGGCGCTGCAACTGGGCGAGAGACGCGAATAAATATTCCCCGTCCGACCGGCGGCGACGGAGGAAGAGACCTCCGACTTCCATTCATTCCGACCCTCTAGGACAAACGATCGGAGACGCAAAAGGAGGAACATTTACATACTGCTCTGCGATCCATCGCTGGGGCGTTGCGACGGGGAAAGTAGGGATGCGAACCATGACAAAGGTTAAGAATAGGTTCGGTGGAATTGGTATAGACAAAGGACGAAGAGTGAGGCGTGTTCCGCTTGACTTCAAGACCTGCATTTGCTCTACTCTATCCTACTTTATCCACTTAATACCACAAAAGTCATCACAAGGGTGTTCGGCATGGGGTGCCTTTTCATGAACATGAAATACAGCGAAGAAATTTACTTTCACCAACATGCACCACATTAAGGGCATGCTACAAATGCTATAGAAACTACTGAAATAATCTATAATGTAACTATGTAAACGTAACACAAGAGTCATGCAGAGAACATGCACAACATGGTTTTAGCACTACTCGGCAGGTTTAGAAACATGCATTACGGGGCATGTGAATAAATCAGCTACTCTACCTGTCAACTAACCTACTTCAAAGTCTCAACGCAGCCATTATGGTCTCTTATTGATCACGGGGTAAATGGAATTTTTAGCATTTCTGTTCTACAGTCTATTTACCTTATTTTATGGTCATGATCTGATCAATTTTTAGTACGTTCGAGTTCCTAAGATATTGAAAACTTCTTCTGAAAATAAATAAGTTTTGAATTTACATAAAAATTTGAGTCTAATTGTCAATCAAGGGTCTAAAAGCGATTCTCATCCTAGTTTTTGCAAGAGGTCAATAACACTAACGAGACTATCATGACGGCCATTCACGTATCTTGCTGATCGTATCTGCACGCGTTCTCTGTTTTTAAGCCTACCTCATAAGGATCCCAAAAACTGGCAACGTATTCTAAATGCGGTCTAACAAGGGGAGAAGTAGCTGATTTCTCTTTATATTCGCACTTTCCAAGTACTTTCATAAATCTTCATTAAAGATCTGCATTTGCTCTGTTCTTTCTACTTAATCTACTTATTACCCTGCAAGTCATCACAAGGGTGTTCGGCATGGGGTGACTTATCACTAAAATGAACTAAAGTGAAGAAATATACCTTCACCGGCATGCACCAGGCTATGGGTACAGAAACTACTAAACTGATCCATAGTGTAACTACGTAAATGTGATACAAGATTCATGCTGGGAACATGCAAAACATGGTGTTAGCACCACTCGGCAGAATTAGAAACATGCATTAGGGGGCATATGAGTTTATAAGCTACACTATAAGTCAACCAACCTACTCCTTAAGTAGTCCAACGCCTAAAAGTCTTAACGCAGCCATTATTATCTCTTATCGAACGCGGGAAAAGGGGCATTTCACATCTTTATGTTCTACAATCTATTTCCCTTATTTTATGCTCGTGATATTGGACACATAAATGCGCTAGAAAAGAAAGAATTCTGACATGCATCTGTCCAACTGTATCTCCCTCACTTATCCGCTTACGCATATTGTGTATTGTATTTCCAGTGACTTTGGCCAGAGATGGCGACCAAGTCACGAATTAAATTTTATTGCAGACACAAACCACCTGATTTAGGTATAATATCCATGGACTTGTGACACAAAGAAAAAACACACTTTGCAAATTCCACATAAAATTTATTCTCACTTCCAACTGGTTTTGTAACAGAGTGAGAATATATTTTAAGTTGAATTTGCAAATTGTATTGGGTCACAATGAAAAAATCCCATAAATCAGAGCCTGAGACGATTTCTTACATCCATAGACTTATTAAACCACCGTCATATGTAAAGACCGCCTCATAATGAAATCAGGTGATTTAAATTCTGAAATTAGCCATAATAATTAAGTAGAAGCAGCTTTCTTCCAAACTATTTTATGATAAAAACTACCCATTGAAATTACGCTTATTTCACCATTTAAAAATATACCTTATGGCTACACGATTGAGAGATCTTCGCTGAGTTTCAACTAAATTCCGTCGTACCTTCGCCGGGTCTTGATAAGCCAATACTATCACGCGACAATCTACCGCCTGGCTATATTTACCCATAAATTACCAAGCTCTTCATATCTTCGGCCGTTGCAACCATTATGGCGGCTATTATTTGAATCCATGCCCTCCCTTATCTCTAAATTCCTCGCTCAACCATCTCTTCAACTACATACCTTCATCCATTAATCCTTTCCCGACATCTCGCGAAGGCTCGAGGGACCGATTTCTCCCCCCCCCCCCCACCCCACTGCCCTCCCCTTTTCCCATAACCTACCAGCCGTCACTTGAAGAATACCTTACTCCTAAAAATTTTTACTACTTAAGCAATGTGTTCTACTATGTCTATACCTGATATTGTCGCGCAGCGATGAAACCCGGATCGTAAGAACGTAATAAATATTTTACGGAAAACTAAGTAATTCATCATTTCATTAGTATAGAACATGTTAGAAAATATAGCCAAATGTGATGGTAATACTTAGAGGAACTTCCATAAACCTGTTGGATGAAAGGAAATGGCTGAGAGCCAGTTGAAATGGGCAGGAAAAAGGACTAATGGTAGGTATTGTTGAAGATATGGTTGAGTGGGGAATTTAGAGGAAAATGAGGTTAGGCATGACATGGATTCAAATAACTGCCGCCATAATGGCTGCGACGGCCAAAGATAAGAAGAGCTTGGTAATTAATGGGTAAATATAACCGGGCAGCAGAATTTTGCGTGATTGTAATGGCTTAATCTAAGTATTTCATCATTTCATTATGAAGGAATTCCAGTAAGTTCCTGCGAAAATCGCCGTGTACCAAAGTGTACTCCTCCCCACTTTGTTGTATGGTAGTGAAACATGAGTATGTCAGGATAGACATAAGAGTAGACTAAACGCCGTGGGTGTGAGTTATCTGAGGAGTGTTTGCGGCAAAAGTGGGATGGATAGGGTCGGGAATGAGTGGGTAATAAATGAATGTGGGTTAGATGCTCCAGTAATGGACATATATGAAAGGAGTGTGCTTAGTTGGTTCGGCCATGTTGAGAGAATGGATGAGAGTCGAATAAAAAAACAGATATATGAGAGTAGAATGAATGGTGCGAGAGGTAGAGCTAGGCCGAGAAAATTGTGGTTGGATGTGGTTGAGGAAATTCTTAGGAGGAGGAATATTAGGAGTGTTAAAAACAGGAGGGCGTGTATGAAGCAGTGTATGGGGGTAAATGAGGCAAAAGAGTAAATGATTTAAGATTTTCCCGGTGTATTATATTTAAATATCTTTCTCGGGCTTCGCACCGGGTAATGTTTTCATAATCCACCGACGTTTCGGAAAACGACTTGTTTTCCATTTTCAAGGCACGCGTTATTTCCGCCGTGACCACTATAACACTAAAATTAAACAAGATGTTGATGCCCCAACAATGAAGGTTGCGATCCCTATGATACGTCGGCGGATTATGAAAATATTACCCGGTGCGAAGCCCGAGAAAGATATTTAAATAGAGGCAAAAGATGTTTGCAAGGATAGGCCAGCATGGAGGAAATTATTGAAGCAGAGTTAGGTGTCTAAATATGCATTTATGAGTAAAACTTTGTGAATGTGCCTACCCCAGAAGGGAACGGCGTGATTGGTATGTATGTACTGTAAATACCATTAATTCAATGTTCAATACTCATAAGTTCTTTGGAAGAGAAGATAATTATTATGAACAGAAATGCGGGCGACAAAGATTGCACATTTTAAGGACCGAATCTCCTCTCATCCTTTCATTTCCGCTCTGAACCATCACCCTTCCTCCAATCTCACCCTAAAACACACCGCCAAAATCCCATCAAGTTCCCTCTCGAAACTTCAGCCACCTTAACAAGATTGCCCGAAACAATTTCCTCTCCCTCCTTCGACCGCGGTTCTTTTGTCGTCCTTCCTCCGAAAACGTATTCACTTCACTCTCTCCCGTGCCAACATCTCAAAATCCCCCATCTTTTGTCACACGGGCATCGGATTGGTGCAGGCTTCCCATACAAAGGTTGCTATTGACCCGTGGCTGCAGAAATGTTCAGAGGAAACCCGATCACTCCATAAAGAGAGTTTAGTAGTCACCGCCAGTTGAAAGGGACGATTAAGGTAGTTGGAGCGAAATATCATTTAGTTAGAAATCAATGAATTTGGTCTCATTTTAACGAAAAATATCTTCCTCTTCCAAAGATACCAAAATACCAACCGAACTACTATCTGAGATTTTTGACAAATAATTCCAGCCCGTATACATGGGAAATGGTCGGTTAAGCTCTCACGAGAGACCATATTTAAAAAATGATGCATGTCTAACACCTAGATCTCGTCATAAAGTAACAGTGAGTGAATTGTATGTATTCTCGAGTAGTTTTGAAAATAAATCACAATGTCACCGCAGTAATTTTTTTCAGAATTGCAAAAAAACCTTCCGTTGTGAAGGATTTTTCATTACACCAAGGAATCGAAAGTCAAGAATAATTTCAGCGGAAAAGCAATGTATTGCATAAAAAGATACGTGGAAAGTAGCTAACGATAAGCGTCATTATAGTATTTCGTAAAGTGTATTCTGGGTGTACCGTAACAAAACACAATACTTTTTTCACAAATGAGCACATTGAAAAGTAGTTAATGACATCCTGCACTAAATTAAGATTCACATTCGCCGAAGTCCGAGGATATCTCACAATAATTGCAGGCAACAGCAAAAGACAATAAATCAATTGAAAATTTCATACGAGCAACTAGTCGAATGTGGCAGTATATTTCTCCATGCCGTATAAGCATTGAAACGAATCTCAAATGATGCAGAAAGAGAGCCGATGTACAAGCTACACTGCAGCAGAGGTGGTTGATTATTAGTTCCAGGACTGTGACGTTTTAACGATTCGAGAATCCACCACACCTGTGGCCTCAGAGCAATGTCCGCGCGCATTCCCGTAGCTCGTTCAGGAAAAACAAGGCCACCATCTAAAGTGAATTTCATGCCAAAAAAAACTCGATGGCCAATATTACATTGGGGATGGGAAAAAAGACCCTCAATACCCTTTTATCAATAAGCATTATTGCTGGTTACAAAAAACACTTAAAGCATGAGCACATAGGCTCAAAGTAGAGGTGACAGGAGCTAAATTTAAAACAAAATCATGAAATGGGATACCTACAACCAGAACTTTATTGGTCTCTAAAAAATGTAACTCGTTACGAAGCTCAGCAAACACCTGGGGTCTTGTCTCACCCATCCATAACTTACCCTTAACACGGTAAACCAACTTGTGACTCTAAAGGAACCCCAGTAATGTTTTATGAACCTAATAAACGTGACCGATGGTCCAGTCACCTGAAGGTATGAGGTCGATAAAAACTAAGTCATTCATAATTTATTCAAATTCAGCCATACACTCTGTTTTTTTCTAACTACTACCATTTTTCAAAAATTCAGTGGTAGACATTTGCATCATAATGTGAAGCGTAATTTAGTGTACTATAACGGTAGTAAGGATTAATTTTTATTCCGGGAATTTCGGAATGAAGATAAATCATAAGAAGGCAAAGGTGATGAGGTTCTCTAGGACAACGAAGGAGAGGCTTGTAATTCAAGTTGGAGGGCAAAAACTAGAGCAAGTAGAACATGTTATTTACTTAGGCAGGACGTTTTGAAGAAAACGGTCATAGTAGCAAAGGCATACGGAAGAGAATAACGCTAGCTAAGGGGGCGTTTAGGAATAGACGGGAGCTGATGACGGGGACCTTAGGCAAGGATGTGAAGGGGAAGCTGGTGAAGAGCATGATATGGAGAGTAGCTTTGTATGAAGCGGAAACGTGGACCCTCAGAAAAGAGGACGAGAATACACTGCAGGCATTAGAGATGTGGGTGTGGAGAAGAACGGAGAAGGTGAAGTGGACGGGAAGGGAGACTTACGAAGAAATGTTTGAGATGGTGGGCGAGAAAAGGAAACTTATGAATGAAATCCGGGATAGCCAGCGCAGGTGGCTGGAGGATGTAATTAAGGGCGATGGGTTGCTCAAGAATATGTCAGAGGGAAGGATGTTGGAAAATCGGAGAAGAGGATGTAGGGAATAGGTTTCATGGACGGGATGAAGAAGGGTAGATCGTATGCCGAGGCGAAAAAGGAAATACTGGAGGTAGATAGGAACCCGAAAGTGTAAAAAAACCGGGAGGAGATTCTCTGACTTTCATCCACCTTCACGGTTGAATACACAAAGAAATCAGTAGCTCCATCGACAGTCCAACCCACAAATACCCTGTGACCGTAAGGTCTGAAGTCTTCTTTAATGTTTCCTCCACAAAACCGTCTACTTTTCAAACATGTAATCCCTTTAAAATTTTTGGCATATTTAGCCTTCCTTCAAACCGTCCACAATTCCTACTCGATGTCTTACCCGATTTGGCGATAACCGAAAACTATTTTGATGAAATTACTACACTCAAAATACGGCACAGTTTATAAGTGGAATTCCAGAATTACCTACGGGCTGTATGTACTGCCAGATTGTTTAAAATAAATCTTCTGTATTCAGCATATTTATATGTGGAACTAACTATTCCGACAGCGGAAAAATAAGAGAATTTGGTCGTATATCAGATGATCGCCATGATGCGTGCGGTGTTTAATTCTTAAGTTCTAAGCACTTAGAGTTGGTAAGTGAGAATCGTTCAGCTACATGAAGAATCATAAAAATTTTGAAAATTACGCTTAACAACGTCACAGTAACCATTCTCCTGAATCCTTACAACCCATTATACACCTGTCACTGGAGCTGATGCTCGGGTCGGGTAATGGATGGAAAGGAGAAAATCTCCTAGGCTGCGGAAGAAATCAGAACTAACAGGCTATTTCCGGACGAAGTATAAAGCCCCATCCAGCTTCCCATCCCCTCTCCTTACCCCACCCTACCTCCTCCTCCTTCTCCCACCTCTTCCTTCCCCATTTTTTCGCGACAATATACCTTTCGTTTTTTGTGAAACTTGCACCTGATGATGAGGAGTCACCCCGGAACCTAGGTCGTCTTTTAATAAATTTCAGTGGAATAAATGTGTGCGACCCGTCATGCAACGATGCCACACGGGTATTCGGTTCACCCGTGTGATGTCGTTGCATGACAGCTCGCACGACAATTCGGTGGCAGCGGCGGGATATTAAAATCCTAAGGATTTCGTGCTGAGGTACTGCGGGTGAACTGAAACGCTCCTCGCAGGTGTCAATGAGCTAAGATTAGAACACCCTTTCCCGTGACTTACTCCGCTTTCTACATCCAGCATCCTCCGAATTTCTTCCAGAAACTCCTTCACACCCCAGTTATATCTGGCACTCTTTCCTTCATTGTCATTTCAGTACATCTCCCGCTTTTCCTGCCTTCCCGACATCGACATCCTAAACGTTTCTACCCCATTCTCGATCCTTCCCTACGTATAGTGATAAGCTGGACACGTACTAAATTGGGAAGAAATTGGATTCCAAATTTAAGAGGCAACGAACGCTCAGAATTGAAAGCTTCATGTGATGAACACGTCCATAGCTAGGGCGCGCTAAGAATAAAATCGTGAGACTAGAAGGAGCCAGCAAGCACAGACCGCTGTCTCTAAGCAACGGCGCGAGGGGATAACAATGTGTTTCGGAGGTCACACACCCTCAAGCGAGGCGCGCCCACTTTCAAAGGTGCGGGAGCGGAGAGCGGCCCTTTCTTCAACAGCTATGGCCTAGCCCTCTTGAAAGGAGCGGTTGAGAGGTTGCGATGAGGACCCATTATGACTCCGCACCCTTCTGACCATTGAGGTAAATGGAGAGGGCGCTATCCATGGCAGCCAATGCTAGAAGCTATAACGTAGGCGTGGCTTGGCCGCCATTTTTCTTAACCTCAATTTTCCTTCAGCGCTTTCGGGCTGACGCACACTTTGCAGATGCAGGATTGTTACATTGATAAATTACTAAAAATCAGCATTTACTAACTTTTTCAATTTGAATTCTCCCAACATATACTGTTCATATATTAAAATAAATAATAATCCGCAATCCCGGTGACAACTACGGTTAAGGCAGATTAAGCGAGATAGTTACCTAGTCATAATAGACACCAATTTCGAATTATACGTTTTGATTTTAGCAGCATAAGAAAGCATGAACAAAATAGTGCATAACTTGTAATGCAATAGTATACTTTTACATGACTGAAATTCTAGTTAATAAAACAAGAATATCTACATTTGATTCATATTTTCACACAGTACGTTCAAAACTACCTCGCAACGGTAGTTTTTTTGCGATTCTGAAAAATTATTGCGATGAAAAAAAAACTTATTTTCAAAAACAATCGAGAAAACATAAAAACTACACACAGTTAATTTTTTTATGATATCTATGTATGGAAAATGCCTCATTTTCTAAATTATGTCTCTCTGGAGTGCATAAAGGTGCCATTTCCTATGTAAAAGGGCTAGTATTACTTTTCAAAAATCTCGGAAAGTAGTTCGGTAAGGGGCTGATATTTTGGTATAGTTGGAACAGCAAGAAATCTTTCGTTAGAAATGAGACCACGATCATTGATTTCCAGGTGAAATGATATTTCGCTCAAACTACCTTAAATCTAGTAGAATTCATCGCACCAAGTAACCAATATCTATTTCATGAGTTGGTTGACGTGAATGTCAAACAGAGTGTATATTTCCTAGCGTTCAACCCCCTTTTTCGCCCATTTCATCGTACTTTCCAAAGAAAAGTAAGGAAAAGATCATCGATAACCATCTAGGTCGTTACTTCTGTTGTCAGGCTACGCTTTGATGTCGTAATGTCCTCCCCAACTACCTCAATGGTTTGACGGTAATCTCAGCGCGCCAATGGGCGCGTTTCGAAATCTACTGTCAGTACTGCCATTGCTGCCACAAAACGGAACTTGAAGCGGTACTGCCACTGCCACAGTAACCTGTGCTTTCGGAACGGTCGGCAGCAGCAAGCTAACACGGTCACTGCACGCATGAATTTCATTATGGCCTACTTGTGTGGTGATTTATTATTATTTTTTAAAAAGTATTCTACCTGTAAAGGTAGGAGTTGATGAATATCAGAAAATCTCCTCCCGATTTTCTACACTTTCAGGGGCCAATCTCCCTCTAGTACATCCTTTTTCGCCTCAGCGTACGATCTACCCTTTTTTGTTTGATTTTAATAACGTTGATTCTTAATACAAATCCATAATGACATTGCAAAAGAGCATTTTAGTAAAATGCTTACTTTCATTCCCTGGGGCTCACACGCAACTTCAAATTGGATGGTTGTTTCCCATGAAATTAAGATTAATTCGCGCCAGTGGTAGCTGATTCGAATAAATAAATTTAGTAAACACATAAGTATCATCAACTCCGATCAAAAAAACATACCGATTATGTATTCCTCATCGTAATTCTTAGGGACGTCTAGGGACGTAATAATCAAGCCAAGAACGAAGTTGTGGCTCGCAACTCCCCATTATGTATATACTTGACCTGTTAATTTGATTTATTCCGCCACTTTTTTGTTATGGTTGCAATAACAATGGCTTTTCTGCCGCGACTGCATCCCGAGATCAACAGTAGCAGCAGAGGAATCTACAGCAAAAAACGCCACCAATTCACTGACGTCATTTGTAACACGATATACGTGGAATCAGTTTTCACTTTCATTCTATCATTTCAGCAATCGTCATCCAAGCATTTAAAACGGAATGGGGAAAATTTTAAGTTTTCTCCCTCACACACACAAATGGACACGCACATTAAATTTCAACACTGCTCCGAGAGCTGCACGAGTTTCGTTTAAATCCGGAGTTCACGGATAAAGGGGGAAATTGGAGGATAAGGGTGGACTAAGAGGAGGAAACTCCACTTCTCCACGGCCTTCCGCTCGATCGCCACAACCACATCAAACTGAACAAAAACTCGACAACCGCCTTACTCCTAGACTCCCCTTGGTCGCTTTAAAGGGTTTCCTGAGCCATCCTTAAACCACTTCTCTCTCTACTCTCCGCTTCAAAGTAATGTTTTTTAATATACATTAAGTTTGCTGCATTGAGTAAAATAAGGCTTAATGCTGCCTGTTATATTTTTTAAATGTCAGACTAATATTCCTGTGGGTACAATCTTACGGGACAAATCGTTAAACTTAAGTTTTTACCTCTTAATTATATTAATCCAGAAATTATACTGACTGCAACATTCATCATTTTTTCGGCAGGACTTGATCCATCCCGCCCGCACACTATGTGAACAGAAGCCTGGGCCCTTCCCTCCGTCCATAAAAAATGCCTTTCGCAGATCAGAAGTTTCCCCTCGTGCATCTTCACCCTCGCCAACTTCGGGGAGGAAGGCCTTTGTTCCGTTTAATGTTTTCCCGCGCAGGGGGCGTAGTTCGACCGTGATGTCACATCGACGTCAACTCGAGGCAAAGAAATTTTTCGGTTCCGAGGTGGTAAGCTTTTTTGGAGGGGAGTATACATCAGTACTGTGACGAAGAGGCTGGTTAAGAGCTTGATTTGAAGCGTAGAGTTGTATGGGGCAGAAACGTGGACCCTCAGAAAGGAGGACGAGAATAGGTTGCAGACATTGAGATGTGGGTGTGGAGAAGGATGGAGAAGATGAGGTGGACGGAGAGGAAGACTAACGAGGAAGTGCTTGAGATGGTGGGCGAGGAAAGAAAACTTCTGAATGAAATTTGAGATCGGAAGTGTAGGTGGCTGGACGATGTAATAAGAATGGGTTGCTCATGAATGTGATAGAGGGATGTTGAGCAAGCGGGAAAGGGAAAGAAAGAGAATAGGTTTTATGGACGGGATGAAGAAGGGTAGATCGTAAGCGGAGGCGAAAAAGGTAATAGTAGAGGTGGCTAGGCCCCTGAAGGTGTAGAAGACCGGGAGGAATTCTCTGAAATTCAACAGAACCTACATTAACCGGTCGAATAATTTTAAAAAATACATTAATATGCAACATTCACAATTGGAACACAACTTCAGGCCGAATATTGACGCTAGGAGAGGAATCAAAATGAAGATTCATAACCTTAAACAGTGACAGCAGGTTCCTCGGCGCCATCGCCCTCTCCTGGTGACATCAAAAGGTATGAAATACGTGTCTGAGAGCATAAAAAGACTGCGATTCGACTCTTGAGAGGGGAGGAGTATACGCCCGGGACACACACGAAAGCGCAGCATATTTACTCCGCAGAAAAACAAACCTCATTCCCAAAGCATTAGGAAGGGATTCGCGTCCACATTCGCACGTTTTCCATCCCCATCGTAATTACTCACTGTTCGGGCGTTTCCCCCTTTCGCTCGGCGAGGAAAGCGAAGCAATTCATTTCCCCTCAGACGACATCCTCCCGCCAAATCCCCCGGAGATTTGTGATTCCCGCGAAGACCAACCTCCCTCCCGGCGATTCCAATACCGGACCAACTAATCGATACTGTTAAAACGGTCTTCCTTTTTCTCAAAATTGGAATAAAGAAATGATACTAGTGCAATTGTTTAGAAAATAATTGCAGCATTAAAATGACCAAAATATACCATATGAAAAGGTTTGCGTAGCACCTTGATGATTTTTAAACCTGTCCTGGGTCCTGTTATAATGATTCCAGGAGATGTTTTAGCGATTGTCAGAATTTTGATTCACGTGTACAATTAACCTTGAAGGGCGAAACTGGTAAAGGGTGGATAAAATTAATTATAGCAATTAATGCGACAGTTAAGGCGCGAAAAGTAAGCTTTCCCCAGATATCCATTGTAATAATACTAGCACAAAATATAAATCATTAGTACGTTAGGGTTGGGGTGTTGTCTAGAGTGCTGACTAACCATACGGACGGCCAGGGTTCAAATCCCTGGAGAGGAGGATTTTTTCAGAGAGAACCCGATCCCTACTTGAGTGTTATGTGGAGGTTACTACAAGTGCAGTACTTCATCTGTCGAATGAGACGTAAAACGTGGTCCCCTTGGCGCCTTTAGTTAAGGCTAATCCGACGCCAGGTTTCTATCTACCATTCTTCCCTTACCTTTCCCCAATGGCGCAAATGACCTTAGCTGTCGGTCACCTCCCAAAATATCCAATCCAATCCAATGAGTGGGGTGCAAATTGTCAAGAAAATTATCTACAGAATGAAAGGAAAAGTGTATAAAAAGGTAGTGAGACCAGCAATGACCAACAGCGCAGAGACATGGGCAACCACCAGGGCACAGGAATGGACACTTGAGGTGACAGGGATAAAAATTCTGACGTGGATGAGTGGAATCAAGAGGTATAAAAGAGTAAGGAATTTATACATTAGAAGGACGCTTAAGATGGTTTGAGCTAAATAGCATTTCACCTAGAAATCTTTGAATTTGGTCTCATTTTAAATACAATATCCCACCCTTCCATAAATACCAACATATCAGCCCCTTGCCGAACTACTTTCCGAGATATTTGCCGAAAAATACCAGCCCTTTTATAAGGGAAATGGTATGTGTATGCATTCCAGAGAGACCTAATTAAAAAAGGGGTTTTCCAACACCTAGCACTCGTCAAAAACTTACAAGCATATAGTTTGTATGCTTTCTTAACTATTTTTTAAAATAATTCATATTGTCACCGCGGCAGTTGTTTCTGAATGCCCAAAAACCTTCCACTGTGAAGGAGTTTTAAACGTATAGCGAGAAAAAATGAGTCAAAGTAAAGATTTATACAGATATTTTTATATAATTACTTAAAATCCGAATCGTATAAAAGTATATTATTGTACAATGAATAATAATTATATTTATGTTTCTCACAGCTGATGAAGTTAAAACGTGAAATTTGAATATGGTCTTCATCATGACTATATATAAGGAACTTAAGGGAACTTTCTCGCTCTAACTACCTGAACGTGGGACCAGTAAGTAACTATTTACTATAAATGGTAAAGAAATTATCTCTGGCTTGTCGAAGCTTAAATATCCTACAGAACTTTCAATTTTGCTTTTCAAAAAGTGGTTTTGGTCCGATCCAACCCATTTGAGAATTTTGCCGTCTGTGGACTATGGACTTATGACCCAAATTTTAGCTCGATATCTCAATTTTTACATCAGTTATCGTGCGAAGAGACAGACAGACAGGTGGACATAGCTAGATTGACTCGTAAGGTGATGGTGATAATTCTATGCATACTTTTCCATACCTGCCACGCCTCCTTCAATGCGTTACATTTCAGCTGTGACAAAATCAACATACCCTGACCACGTAGTGGTAGAAGGGCTAAGACCGTAGAGCATAATGGTTGCCCCAAAACAAGTGAACAATGCGTTCGGCGCCCCCCTACCAATGCCAGTCGCCAGGTTTTCAGAGTCTGATGTCCACAAAATATAAAATGAATAATTGAAAAAAGAATGGTGCCCTCCACAAAAAGTCGAGAAATGAAAATTACATGCAGTGATTAAGTGAGGCGGAGATTGAGGTAGGCTCAAATCAAAGAAAATCAATATGACTTGCTTAATTAAAAAAAAGGACATTGGTGTAGTACGGATCGTAATCTACTGCAGTCACTGTGGTCAGTAGTAACATTAATAGTAGGTCACTGAGGATAGCAGACCTGTTTGGACAGGAGGCACTTCCACACATAAAAATTCGAGGCTGAAAGCTTAAGGACCCTTAGTCCACAGGACTGCAGCTGAGACTTGAGAGGGTGGTGCCCCCTGGAAAAGAAATTTGGGCTGCCAGCATTTTGGGAAACTGTTTCAGCCGGAAACATAAGTAACGAGATTCTCTATGACAAAGAAATCCAGTCTGGTAATTAAAGTTGGAGGACACAAACTCGAGCAAGTAGAACAATTTAATTACTTAGGCAGTGCGCTACAAGAAAAATGGAGGAAAGTAGGAAAGACATCCGGGAGATAAAAGCGCAGCTAAGGATGCGTTAAGTAATGGAAGGGAGCTGATGACGGGGACCTTAGGCAAAGATAAGAAGAAGAGGCTGGTGAAGAGCTAAATATGAAGTGAAGCGTTGTATGGAGCAGACGCGTGGACCCTCAGAAAAGAGGACGAGAATAGGCAGCAGGCATTTGAGATGTGTGGAGAAGGATGGAGAAGATTAGGTGGACGGAGAGGAAGACTAACGAGGAAGTGCTTGAGATGGTGGGGGAGGAAAGGAAACTTGAATGAAATACGGGATAGGCAGGGTAGATGGCTGGCGGATGTAATAAAGGGCGATGAGTTGCTGAAGAGTGTGATAGAGGGAAGAACGTTGGGCAGGCGGGGAAGGGTAAGAAAAAGAAAAGGGTTTCACGGACAGGATGAAGAAGGGTAGATCGTGTGCAGAGACGAAAAAGGATATATTAGAGCGAGATAGGCCCCTAAAAGAGTAGAAAACCGTGAAGAGATTCTCTGATATTTATCAAAACCTACCTTAATCGGTATACTACTTATAAAAAATCAGAAACGGAAAGAAGACTAAAGATATTCATAAGAAGCAGCGGAAAGAGATGAAGCAGGCAGCAAGCGCTCTTGATCACGGTGAAGTCTACAAAGATACCGTTCCTCTTCGTCCACATCCACGCGGGCGGGGCGAGTCGTAATAGACTCTCCCGGGTCTAAAATGGGTTTCCGAGCGGGGGGTCCTTAGCTTCCGCATCAGCTCTATCTGTGCCTTGCATCGAGAAACCAAGTCGACGAAGAAGCCGGAAGGGGAAACGGTTCACGGTCGCTGAAGAGCCGTAAGGAAGGATTAGAGTCCAGATTGGAAAAAAGGAATACACCGAAGACTTTGGGACGCCCGAAAGCCTTATCGCCGTCCTAGGGTTCGGAGGCGCTGGCAAGTCAACATCCTCCCGGAGAGTTCAGCGAACGCGAGGCACATTACTACCCTAGAAAACAGTAGCAAAAAATGTGTTCCTCGTCGGCCCAGCGAAGCGTTTAATAATCCGCATGAGATAATCAAATGTCTACTTTTCCCGAAGCTCAGCAGGATTATCGATGGAGGCATGAAGATGAGAAAGGAGACTAAATTATGAAGCCTCAAATATGGAGAGATTTGGTGGTAAAAATTATTCATAAGAGGACAGAATGAAAAGAAGACGGTATTATAAATATCAACCTCGAAGAAGAAAAATATTCTTGCAACATTTACGCATCAGTTTCAGTTATTAACGAACCATACAGACATTAATGACAATCATACTTAAAATATAGTTAAAAATTTTCTCCTTAATCAAATTACGCTATGATTCGAGTTTTCAGCACGGTACATCTACATCTACGTAACACCCTGTGAGCCACCACGAGGGTGTGGCAGGGGGTGAAGATCACCAAACATGCACTATTGCCATGCAACTAGGATATTTAAGGGAGACATGCTAGAGAACACGGTCACATGCAGCTAGATGGTTAGCATCTACATAATAAGAAAGGGATTATTAATTGTTATTACATGCATCATGCACCACAGACTACTCTAACTATATTTTACCTACCTATCCCTTTGCTACGCTGCCTATTGTTCTCTCTTATGGTACGCTGGAAAAATTACATTTTAAATCTATCGGTACGACAATCTATCTCTCTAATCTTGTTAATATGATCAAACCTAGCATAATACGCAGGGGTTCTTAATATATATCTAACGTATTCGAAATAGAAGTCTGAACTCCATTGGAAAAAATTATTTTCGAATATTGGACTCAGCATGGTGTATTGATATTTATTAGCACCAATTATAGCGATAATTAAAGTATTACTTCGCGTTTAGAAAAAATGAGTGCATTAGTAATACAATTATTTCTCGAGAAAAGTCGAATCGTGGTACTGTGAACAGCTAGGTGCTGAATGAAAAGAGTATATTAGTAAAGGTCTGCTTCAAGTTAAACCTCGAGAAAAAGAAGAATGCCTCGGGAAAGTTCACATTGAAAATGAATAATCAAAGGCTATGCAACGGCTTTTTCTACACAACTTACCCCAGAGTAATTGTAAAAATTGGATTGGCGTGAACAACTCTGAGATCTTGTAGTTGTACTCTACAACACTACTCCACTTCACAACGCAAAGATGTGCAGAAAGCTCATCCTATAAGCATAAATAGTCCCTGAAAGGTTAATGATCCAACCTATCCACCCACTAACACATTATCTCCGAGCATGGCTTTTTAACAGCAAGGACACAACCACCACGTATCATCAACATAATGCCTATTTTCCCTCAATTCAAATTTTCACCCGCAAAATACTCATGGGGTTGTACGGCGTACACATTCATTCTTCTTCATCGCTTCATTTTCTTCATCGCTAGTTGGGTCTATCTTAAAAATAAGGTCAATTTTTACGGCCGAAAACCAAGACTCCCCATCCTATACTCAATTCCCTGAATAAGGCAACCTTACCTCAGCGACGCAGGTGTCCTTAATTAGCCGCCATAGTATGTAACCAAACAACCGAACTAAATTCCATATTTTGAGCGCGCAATTCTAGCAACCGTCTCGTATAAAAACCCAAGAACGGCGAATTTCTGAACTAATCTATTCTCCGAATCCTTAATACACCATGAAAAATTTAAAAGATAAAACCGAGGATGCAAATTTCTCTCTCGTTAAAAATATGAATCAGTAAGCGAACAAACGAGCGAAAAAAAACTCGCACAGGAGCCGTTCCAAAATTAGAAAAAAAAATACTTCCCCAAAGCCTCGAACCTAAATTACGACTATATCCGAGAGAACGCTCAGGGGAAAGAAAAACATTCATATTTGCTTGACACAATTTTAACGTTTGTTTCGATTACGGAATTCATTCGCTTGATTCGTCATGGAAGCGTATCTCTCTCACGGGGGAATTAATGTGACAGCCGAAACTTTCGAATTGGGGAAAACAAAACTGATAACTCTTCGATTGGGCCAAAAAAATATAAATAAAGGGTCATATTTTTGTGATTAGTGGATGCGAATTCCATCGAGGTATTGATTTCAACTCAAAAGGAAAAAACATCGCAACCCGAGGCATTAAGTTCGCATTCCAAGCGCTTGCATATGCACGACTGTCATTTCCTGGGACTCGATTCTCCCGCTCCCCGTTTAAAAAATAAGCGCAGAAAGTGGAATCGAATGAAATTCAGATATCACTCGTTCGACGGAAGCGCTAATGACAAAAGGGACAATGAGATGCATTAAAGGGTGGGATTCCAGATCGACGCATTACCGCGAATGAACGGCAATCCAGATTCAAAGAGCTTTATTGAAAATGTGGATTTATTGAAGAACCGTAACAAAATTCCTATGCAACTTTTATGAGTTAAAAAAAATCCACACGGCGTCACACAATATTCTTTTTTTTACTCTTTCAGGAAACCACACAAGGTTTTCCAGTTCGTAGTCCCAGTAAAAAATAATTTTCCAGTCTGGTTTCACGATAGGAATGCACTTCAATTAGTGTTCGTTCAATTAGACTGGCATGACTTCGGTGATACCGATCCCCATTCACGAATAATAGATGAGGTTAATAATTCAGACAGAAATAGGATCACTCGCACCGACAAAGAAATTGCGGACAATATAGAGGACACAGATGGGAAATTCTTCTATCTTTCATATAAAATTAGGATATAGTCGATTTTTAATTTTAAATATAGTGCCGAAATATACGTTCCAGAATTATATGAGGTCCCGTTACATGCGGTCTAGAATTATACAACACTCTACTCAAGGCGAAAAAACAGATAAAAGTTGTTATCCTAGAAAACTATTCATTTAACTTTATTGACATCGCTTAATCGGACCAATGCCGGTTATTAGTGATTAACAAAGAGGTTATTGATTTTTTGTAACATACAAATCCATCGTATTTTTCTCCTAGCGGAACCATTTATGAATAACATGTATTCAATACTTAGGTCATCTAAATACCCAGTACTATGGGGTCTAGAATTGCAGAAAGGATGACTGATTTTGTTGGCATAAATGGAGTTTTGTAGGGCCTCTGGCAATTAGGTTTTTAAGTTTCAAAACTTTAACTTTGAGGTAGGAGGATGAAAACAGATGGGATTAGAAGAGGCAAGGTTTTGAAAGGGTAGTTAAAATAAACTGGAGCAGAACAGTGATAATCGATGAAGTTTAAGAAGTGCTTCGCGGTCTGAATTTGACGGGAAGCTGAATCGCCTCATTCATTTGTCAATACAAATTTATAAATTCAACCTGCAGTTTAATTTTTGAGCAGAAATACTCCATTAGGGTTTCAAACTTAATCGATTTTGTCGCATTCGAGTCGGCGAAAATAATACTTTTTGTATTGATATCCCATCCATCTTTTTTTGCTAAAAATTCGCAAGAGATTTCGGTACTAAAATCCAGCTATAAAATATGCTAAAATTCCTGGTTCAATGAAAATGAAAGAAGAATTATCTAACAAAGAATCTGCTCACAGTTTCCACAAAAGGATGAATTTAAATATATGAATTTATAAATCAATGAGGTTATTCAGCTTTCCAACTTTGAAAGCTTCATTGTTCATCTGTATACTGGTACAGCTTATTTTAATAACCATTTCCAAACCTCGCATCTTCTAAGGCGTCTACTTTAATCCTCTTCCCTCAAAGTTCAACCTTCAAAACTAAAAAAACATCATACCACAGGTTCTCCACAACTCCATTCTACATCTACATTATACCCTGCGAGCCGCCGCATAGGCGTCTCCAGCCTTGTAAAGATGAAAGTTTTTGGGAGATGAAATGGTGACATGTATTATAGGAGTGGATTTAGTTGAGCTCAATTTTTATGGTGGTCATTTATTGTGCGCGGAAAGAACGAGTTTTTGTACCTATGTTCGTCAGTATATCTCTCTTATTTTGTCGCACCTGTCAGACCTAGAGATGTAGTGAGGAGTCAAGATAATATTCTCTGTGTCGCTCTGAAAAATATAGGTTCTGTATTTCTCAAACAACCTAAGCCTAGCGTGTAGCATCCGAGTCTCTAGGGTAGTCTAACTAGGAATTTTAGTATATTTTAAAGCTGAATTTTAGTGCCGAAATCGCTGGCGATTGTTGAAAAAAAAGATCGGTAGATTAACAATGCAAGAATATTATTTTCGCCGACCCGAATGCGACAAAATGGATAAAGTTTGAAATTCTAATGGAGTACTGGAAATAGTTTGAAATCCTAATGGAATCTCTGCTGACAAATTTAACAACAGGTTGAATTTAAAAATTAGTACTGACAAATGAATGAGGCTATTAAGCTCCCCATTAATGCAACAAAAGCAATCATCCATTCAATAAAATAATTCTAGACTGCATATAATGGGACATGTAGATAACCTAGCAACTGAAAACATTGCCTACAGGTAAGGTTCCACTA
Organism: Ceriagrion tenellum; assembly: GCA_963169105.1. Taxonomy (NCBI): domain Eukaryota; kingdom Metazoa; phylum Arthropoda; class Insecta; order Odonata; family Coenagrionidae; genus Ceriagrion; species Ceriagrion tenellum. Next base: position 34,387,942 of record OY720637.1, read on the forward strand.
GAGGCAAAATACGATGTATTGCTAAATCAAAAAAAGACCGGAAACCCCATAGTGAAATACTAATGACTGGCATTCGTCGTTATCAAGTAAACTAAGTTTGATACCGGAAAACTTTAAAGTCTCTGAAGACAACCGCTCACATTTGACTTAGATAATACATGAGTGTACCATTGTGAATTACTTTCTACAACATATGTTTGTGAAAAACTTGATATAGATACGTGTGAAATTTTACGTAGATTTGGGAGGAGTGTAACATCGATAAACATGCAAAACACAAGACTCATGAAAGAGAGAAAGAGATGCTTGAAATGTCGTCGAGGAAAATGATGCAAAGGCTTTATTTACGAAAAGAATAACAAACTAAAATGATATGTTAGGTAACAAAAAGTCTGTTATGTTAGGGTCGGAAGACAAGAGTAACAGCAAAGAAAAATAAGGAGGAAGAAAAGTTGGTCTCTCAGAAAATTGATAAGATAGAAAGAGAAGATCAAGGCCGTGATATGTTGTAGAACATGAATAAAGCATGGAACATAAGAGAAAAACGACCGACATGTCAAATGAAATGAATGACGTGAGAAGTAAGCTGAGTTGTAGCAAGAAATAATGTAATGTAGAGCGGATTTAATAAGGAACAACGGAGTCAATATGATCCAGAAAACCCAACTTTAATCGGCCGATCATGGTCAAAGATAACAGTAAACTTCAAGGACACGTCACTAGCCAACAGATTAGAAATGGAACATTAAGGACGAGGCGGCAACCTTAATCCCCTGGACGAATTCCAACTGTGAGATAAAATGTGTGAAAAACCTTAGTCAAGTAACGTCTCGCCCTTCAATACCTCTGAGGAAGGTCTTGGTGAACGATTCGAATCCTTTCAAGAAAAATCCCCGATTCGCTCCGGAAGAGAATCCCTTGGGGAAACCCTAAAAAGGAAACGGCTCTTCTGGGACGTTGCAGCAACAAGATCACCCGCGAGAGACTCCCAAGGCAGAGTATGACAAGAAATGCATGCATTTATGGTATACATCAAGGCGAGAACCACCACGAGACAGACATTGATCCATTCAACCAAATGCATCGACACCAGCAAACATTATACCCAGCTAGCCTCGGCATCAGGGCGCAGTGGGGTTCGCTCATTCAGCAAGAGGGAAGAATAAGAGAAAAAGGCAAGCGTCTTTTCTAGAGCACAAGTCCCTTAACCCTTTTTTTTTATTACGGGAAGGAACTTCAACATGCACTTCTTAGGGTGCATAAACTTCTTACGATATAAGTTTCTGGAAGTGAATATTAATATTTCGGGAAGGGACTGCAACATACTTCTTAAGACAAAAAAGGGATATATATATATTTCTTAAGATGCGAAAGGTAGAGGAGGGCCGAGAAAGTTGTGGTTGAATGTGGTAGAGGAAATTCTTAGGAGGAGGAATATTAGGAGTCTTAAAAACATGAGGCGTGTATGAAGCAGGCAGTGCATGGGGGTAAATGAGGCAAATGGGGTTTGAAAGGATAGGTCAGTATGGAGGAAATTATTGAAGCAGAGTTAGTTGTACAAATATGTATTTATGAGTGAAACTTTGTGACTGTGCCTTCCCCGGAAAGGAACGGCGTGATTGGTATATGTATATGTATACTTCTTAAGATAGTTCGTAATTTATCCGCTCGCCAGCTGAAATGAATGCATGTTCATTTATAACGAAGTCAAGTTAAAGACACTTGACGACTACGGTAAGCATTCTTAATAATTATGGTTAATTACCTTCCAGAAAATAAATTGCCAAATCACAATTTTTTTGAAGAAAAATATGGAAAGCTTTAGGATGCCTCGAAGAACAATATTGAGGCAATAATGGTGATCATCATAATTGAAAATTGGCGAGACTATTTTCTTCCGTTATGCAACTTAGATAGATACAAGTTTATTGAGCTCTGGCATGCCCCGTAAGACCAAGTACATTTAGTGAAATGACTAGTCCTTGGTTTTAACAAAAGTTGTTGTATAAATTACATAAGTACGAAATTACAAGTTAGTAGTCGTCAATGCCGTTTAACATATATAATTTTGTTTGCCTTTTGTGCACATTTTGTCATAATTGTTTTACATTAATACTTAATATTTAGGTGTGATAACCAACTGCAAGTGTTCTGTTGTTGCATAAGATATTCGTATGCTTTGGTTTAAAAGGATTTTACTGATGAACTTTGTTTCAAGGATATAGGGAGGGAGTTACAAAATTTTGTTGAGGTTATATTTTGGCCAACCAAATAATTGATACAGATACAATTAAATAGTATTTAGTCAGAATGTCAATCATGCTATTCAAAATAATTGGCATTGCTGGATATAACTTGAAAGAAATATAACACAGTAGAAGTAATTTACACGTTTGAGAAATTAAAAAAAACAAATTCTAAAGAGCCAAAACTGTGAAACTTCGAAAAACACTTTACACAATAACATAGCCATTGCACAGCCATTTAGAATAAATTCATACTTTTAGCTTTCCAATCAACTGGTTATATATTGCACACTTAAGGACCCATTTATAAAAAACGCATCTTACAGAAAATTTAGATGGGACTGGAAGGTTTTATTTATTTAAAAAAAATACAACATACATCGGTATCAACATCCATTTTATCACAAATATATCGCCACTAGTTCGTCCAAGTAAATTACGAATGTTTAAATATAGAAACAATGGAAAAACAAAGGTCACGTTTCAACTAATCCAAAATAATATCTGGCCTATATAGATTGCCATTTTTCCACAGCCTTGTCCGTAACTAATATTATTATTGGCATTTTGTACCCTTTGTTTCTGTATCTATGAAATACGCACTGTAATTTTACCGCACTGTTAGACCACGATTGGCATTTATTTTTTTCGTACATTACAATACATTAAGCGCTGAACTTTATTGAATTACCAGTAAAATCAAAACTATGATTATTGGTAAACCACTTCTTCGGGATATTCAAGATGAAATTAGTCCATTGTCAATCACCAGGAAAATCACCAGGAGATGTAACAAACACGACAAAAATCCGGTCGATACTTTAAAATTAGTTGCAATTTAGAGCTTTAATTTTTTCTGAGTGAATTCTAATATTAATTAATTATAACTTTGTCGACCAATAAAATACAGATAATGATAAGAAAGTTGAACACTTGGTCATTCGTGTAGTAGACTCACAACCAACGTTTCACCAAACGTATTGGCATCCTCAAGACTTTGAACGCAATACAAAGAGACACAGCCAGGTCAATATAATTTACACAAATATTAGTACAAAAGTTGCGGATTCGAAAATTTACCTACCATTGAGTATATTATTGAACAATATCAAAGTAAACAAAAGCTCCAAACACTACAAAAATGTGTTTACAACCAACAATGAAATTAACACAAACCATTCACAAGTTTTCCAAAAAATACATAAATAAATAAAGAGATAACATTTAAAATTCACAAGTTTCATAGCATAAAACAAATATGAAATCAAAGTAAATATTACCATTGTTTATACTTGTTTTCTCATTTAAAAAACAAGATAACACAAATAAATAAGGGTTCATCCGATTAAACCAATATAAATTCTACTAAGATTGTCAATGTCAGTTCTATTACAGGCATTGTGGAATCGTAGATTGTGATATTAATACAAGTATGACCAAATATTCAAGAATCTTATTACATTCCAATTTTAAGTTCGCCGAAACCAACTACTAGTACAATTACATGCAAAGTATACACAATAAGGACGTATCAAAACAATTTTACATAGAAACATTCATAAAGGCCGCTTTAAAAGGTATTTTCTATAGCACAAACTAATATATGAACTCTTGCATGAGGTAAATTATACCGTATAAAGCGGCACATAGTATGATTGTCTGAATGACAACGGGAAATAGAACCCGCTCTATTTCCATTTAGTTTCTTGAGCGTTCTATGATACATTCATTTATACAATAAAATATACCATGTAAAGCGACCTTAACTCTCGTTTTCAGAAATGCGAGAATAAAGGAGTTCGCAGAAACAACAAGTCCATGAAAACATCGGCTAAGGCCGTTTTCGAACTTGGCAAATCAAGCAATCTTGCCTTCAAACCTAGTACACATCGAAAGCTATGACGTCATGGACGCGTCATCACCATGCGCTTGTTCACTATCTATCGAGGAAAGATACCAAGTCAACGAAAAAGGAGACTTGTTATGCTTGCTAGGTTTCAAGTTAGAACTCGGGGTGTGATAATATGGGCTTGTATGGAAAATAGAAGTGAAGAAACTTTCAAATGGATACTATTTTATCATTACTACGTATATTTGTGTGATATTTATTAATTTTTTTGCGGAAAAATTGATGAATTCGCTATATTTAAAGGCTTTTCAAATGCGAATATACTGATAAAAGATGGTTGTGTATGTGTGTTGTAGTAAGACCTAATAGTTGTGTGAATAATTCCATACATTGTAGATGTACCGTCCTTGTTTACTTCATTGAACCTACAAAATCTATCTTCCTTACTCTGGAAGGAAAAGAAATGAAATAATGATGAAATATGGTCCGATGGAAAGTACTCTAAGGTAACCATTGGCAGCATTATTTTTAGCTAACGAACATCATAATTGTTAATAACGTTGACATTGGAGAGGTTTTCACTGCATTCATCAAAGAAAGGGGATATTAAACCATCAGCGTAAATGTAATTTGTTTTCAACTTAATTACCTATGTTAGTTACAACGCGCGTATTTATCAGTTATCAGTCGAAGATCATAGGTAGTTTGTTCGGAGTGTAATATATTAAAATACTGTTACCTGTTCATGTAGACAAGAAATATTATAATGCCTTTTTGTGCATAAAGACGTCTGGGGTGAAATACAGTGAACGATATGTCGTTCACTTCAGCAGACCCTAGCAATCCAAGCATAATAGTTATTCACCACATAATGGTACATGAGAATAATTTTATTCTTAAGTAATAAGATTAAAAAAATTATATTCCCTTTTAATTTGTCGCATACGGATGGGAAGTATTTTAAAGAAGCAATCGACTTCCATCAACGACAAAAATTATGGACACGGATGGCGCTTTTCGTATGTTTTACGAGATGAAGGCCGCATGATGTCTCTTCCACCGTAAAAGGGCTACGAAAGTGTCAAGTAAGCATTTCACTTTGCTTGCCTAGGTATCAAGATAACTTGATATCGAGTTAACTAGGCGTTTGCCAAGTTCGAAAACGGCCTAAGGGACAGCGAGGCGACTACTTAAGCTTACGCGGCGATTGGCGAGGATACAAAGGGACAGCGAATGTGGCGTGGTGGGCGAGAGAAGAGGTAAGGAAGCGATGGAAAAAAAACTCACCCATAGAGGATAGAGATAAGAAACGGAGACAAAAAGGTCTGAACCTGATTTTTTATATCTCCGTCCCCAATCCAGAGCCATCATTTCTTTGTCTTTTTTATTTCTTTCTGGGATCAAAGGAGAAGCAGTGGCGGGGAAATACAAAAAGGCAAACTGCGGAGCGCCCTCTTCCCGCGGAAAGCGTCGGCGACACGTTCCGGGGACCCAAAATGGTATTCCCTTCCGTGTTTGCCCCGGGTGATTTTTTTCTTTTCCTTCCGTGGGATCCCGGTAGGAAATAAAAATCGATCCATCCCGGATGCATTGAAGAGACATCCGCACGAATACACGCGGCGGTAGCTTTGAAGCCACTCGATAAACGGGCGGAGTGCACCGGAATCCACAACGCGACGAACACGTCCGCTTGCAAACATGAGGAATAAAAAAACCACACCCCGATGACATTCATCGATGTTTATTTCCGAAAAAGAGAGGTTCTTATCCTTACGAGTAAGGAAATAAAAATTATTTCGAAACGCCCGGATGGATATGTGGGAAGAATCGAAAATGCAAATATTCTATCGAAATCATAACTCTACACGAAAAGATGAGATCACATACAATCCAAAGGACTATAAAATCATAATTATCTAATGGATGCGGAGAATACCAAAGCGTCAGCAATTAATCTGAGGTAATGGATAACCGTCAAATCAGCTATTATTAAGGTCAGGAACAGAGGTACCCTGACTGGTCGATACAGTCTCCCAGAGGCTGATATGGCATTGAAATGCGTCCATTTAGAATATGGCGGGCCATGAAAAAAAGTTATCGAAACATTTTTGACATTATGACTAAATACTATTTCATTGTATCCGTATCAATTATTTGGTTGGCCAAAATATAGCCTCCGAAATTTTGGAACTCCCTCCCTATATCCTTGAAACAAATTTCATCATTAAAATCCTTTAAAACCAAAGCATACGAATATCTTATGCAACAACAGAACACTTGCAGTTGGTTATCACACCTAAATATTAAGTATTAATGTAAAACAATTATGACAAAATGTGCACAAAAGGCAAACAAAATTATATATGTTAAACGGCATTGAAGACTACTGACTTATAATTTCGTACTTATGTAATTTATACAGCAACTTTTGTTAAAACCAAGGACTAGTCATTTCACCAAATGTACTTGGTCTTACGGGGCATGCCCTATCTCAATAAACATGTATCTATCTAAGGTGCATAGCGGAATAAAATAGTCTCACCAATTTTTCAATTATGATGATCACCAAAACACCCATTGTGTTTCATTTATAATAGAGCCAACTAGAAACTCTTCAAAAAATACTATACACAGAAAAATACAAAACAATAACATCATCTTATTTTACCATCCCACCATTAAAAATTATGTAGATAATATAGACACGAGAGAGTCGATATAAGATTGAAAACACCTTGAAGGAGTCAACGGCGAAAAAATCATGGGTACCTCTCGACTAGGCAATGCATTATACATATGGTTTCCCATTGGTATGAACAAGTTCATGATTTAGCGTCCACTTTAACCTACCGCTCTCGGCGAAAAATTGTCGGCACATTCTCCCAAGATACTACGCATGAAAAACATCAAAACTGAACCTGGGAGGACAATCGTCGAATTCCTTTTTAAATCGTCTAAGCCGCGAGGAATAATTGAAAAGTGAAGGAAGCTAATACGACCGGTCGTTTGAGGTTAAGTCTGGCCATTTCCCCTCCAGCAAGTGGACTCTAGCTCTGTCGTAACATCGCGGTGCTCCCAAGTTATCCGAGAGTGCGACTGAATTTTTAATTCCCATTCAAAAACGCCACCACCAGAGGAATTCCAAGCGGCTTTTGCATTAATTATTTAAGCACGGGGTCTCCGAGATTTTTCACGAGGTGGTTTTATTCTTACGGAGATTTTATAATCAATTCAACGGCTAAGGGTCAACAGAATACAGGGACATCGCTCAAAGAGAAAAATATGAAAAAATGACTAAAAGATATTTATAATGAGGGAATTAAAATTTCGGAGACTCGGATTACATGGACGTAGATGCTATGGAATCCACTACTGAACAGGAATGTATCTATTGAACACACTTCACAAGATAAACAGCAAAGGTTGTCCAGCAATCGTGCTCTGCCAAAATGAAGCTCTATTATGCCATAAAATTCCTCAAAATACGTATAATATCCTTAAAAATACCTTCTATGGAATAAGCAAACAATATGTGGCATTAAATACGTGTGCATTTGAGTCGGAAAAATAATAATAGGCATTTGATTAGGAGTAGAATTATAGTTGTTAACTAAAGCATTACTGCAACATCGTATTTCTCTAAGATACTAAAAATGAGTGATGAATGACCTTCGAATTCGAAAAAATTTAACAAGTATTTCAATGCATAAAAATCATTCCTACAAAAAAATAAAGCCGCAGGCATGAGATTCTCAAAAACTATCCAGAATAAAGTCGCTCTCAGAGGAAAGTAAAAATTAAAAATGAATATTCGCTCCCACAGCTTAACTCATATCTTATAAGATTGAAGACGATTGCAGAATGCAAATGTCTGCCTAAAACGTCCGATTTTATTAGTAATATTGAATGCTTCCAACAAATCATTCCCAGCATTAAGTTAGCCTCTCAATTGCGAACGTAAATTACGTGCCAATGGCTTTCTTAAAACCTATCAAGTTAAAAGGACTTCCGCCGCGATAAAATGTAGCTAAATGAGGAAACTGGATTTTCCTTGGGGTAAAATGAATTCTTCAAGCAGTTCTTAGATACGCAGTTATCTCGAATGCCATAAAAATCAACGCACTCATTTGCTTATATCTAGCTTCATTAACAAATCAAAAAAATTCTGGAGGCGCCGGGTATCGATCCCGGTACCTCTCACATGCTAAGCGAGCGCTCTACCATCTGAGCTACGCCCCCAGTTATCAAACAACGCGACTGGAGTGGCATGTTCATCTGATTTCCAGAAAAGAAATCGGGTCACTTTAGAAAGTTAAGGTTGGAGAGGGAAATTTAAATACTGTACCACAACTTCTTTCCGAAATCGTCATCCGTTCGCAACAATTTTGCAGTAATACCAATCCGGTCATATTAATCGGGAAGCCATTGAATACTGAATAAAATAACCAAAGAATGAGTCGCGAAAATTAAAAAAAGTTGATAGCAGAGAGGGAAATTGGCAAAATGTGCCTCAACTTCTTCCTGAAATCCTGATCATTTCTTATTTATGTTCAGTAATACTAATTCTCCCATTTCAATCGGTAAATCATTAACTACTGGACATTAATTATATTTACGATACTAAAATAAACAATACTTCTTAACGGGAATGCAAATTGGCTTTACCTCTTAAGTGTCAATCAAATTCTCTTCCTCCGACAATGTAGTCCCAGACGAGTGAGGAGTTCCAGTGAGATAATTCCAGACAACAATGCAGTTTTTGATGGAGTAAATGTTGAAAAGAAGACCTTTCCAAAGCGTTCAATACTCAGCGCCGCTGACGCGGTTAGAGGGTCGAACACTCAAAATATCCCCTATGACTTTCTTTAATATGAATATCTCCTGAAAATCATCCAGCAGAAATGATGTATCAGCGCGGAGATAGTGTCGCTAGAGTTAAGGCGATTTTTGTTTGTATACCGATTTACGCAAAACTTTCCGTCTAAATTTTGGTTTTAAATAGATAACAAATTTCATCAGCAAAAACAGTATTTTATAAACTAACAATAAATTGAGCAATAAAGCATTTGTTTTGACTCACATAGGCCTGGGAAACCTTAAACTAGCCTCAAGGTAGGTTGATCGAACGTTTTCCCTTGCCATATTGGAGAGCATACTCGAATTTTATTTTTTCAATTTACGCCGATTCGAGAAACACTAACAATACTACGTATGTAAAGAGGGTGATATTGACACAAGAGCAATATTTTAAATCACTGAAATTCTGGATAATTACTGAACATATTTGAAAGGCTTTAATTCGACTACCCGACTACTTACACATATATTATTTGAATGAAAGCAGATTTACCTGGAGTAAGTCTCTCACGCAAGCTAGCCTGAGCGTTTACCACTCCTCAAAGGATGCAAAGCGCATTAGATAGTTAAGTAATTCGCAAATAGAACTACGGGACTAGCCACGCAGTAACTTTAACGGAGTCACCCGCCGGTGTTTACACAATTGTGTGAAATTCACTGAGGATAAATCGTTCACCTGGACTGGGAAGTACCAGATTAGGATTCCCAGTCCAGGAGAATAATCTTTCTACTGTGACTTCCACACAACTCATGAGTAATCAAACCTTGATGCCCCTAGCTTAAAATTTGGTAGATTTCGGCAGTATGCTTGCATTCACAACCGCAGATATTGTGAAATTTCGTAAAAATAGTACATTCCGTTATTAATTTAAATAGCTACGCTCGCAGTAGCCCTTAAATTGGAATTCCGCACATGAGGACAAGGGCCGAAGAGGATATGAGCACATTTCCACCGCTATATTCTGAATTCAATAAACTTCGACGGTTCAAAATCAAAAAATGTCAACGGAAAACAGCCCAAGCCAAAGGCAACGTCCCGGATTCGGTAGATATCGATGCTTTCGATAACTTTCTGAAGCATGTTTAGCAATCTCCAATCCGCCCGCGAAGGTCAGGAGACAAGATTATCCCACGGGCATGAAATTTCGACAGTCAATTCAACCCAACAGGTTCACGCTTGTGTTTTGAATACGAGGATGGGGAGATGAACGGCCAGCAAATAGCAAAGGATGAAACAACTAGAGTAGGTTTAGTGTATCTAGATAGAGAAGATTTTGTACGCGTGCTTTATATCTTACTACCATTAATAGTAACTCATCCCGCAAGAAATTTGCAGCATGATTTAGCTTTCTGCATGGTATAGTATCTACATCTACCGACTACCATGCGGTCCGCCGCATGGGAGTGTGGCAGGGGATTTTAGGGCACTAGCCGTCTAAAGATGTAAGGGATAAGGTATTGGGAGGAGAAATGGTGACGTGTAGATGCTGTGACGGGGAACGAGCGCGGTTCTGATATGAACATGGAAGAGTGCTGCACACCTGGTGTGGAATCATTCCGTGCCACACACCCTATGAGGAGGATTGCACGGTATTTCGCGGATATAATGCAGAGTGAATTCAAAGGACGCCAATAATAAATGATACAACTTAGGTTTTTGAGAAAATTACACCATTCATACAAGACAAGGTATAGATAGCTATCGAAGAATGGTGGAATGACGAAAATTATAGAAGTGAAATCCGAGAAAACGTCTTCAATAAGTATGTTAAGCAGGCCTGTTAGTGATCCGTATGAGTTTCACGATGAAAACTCGCGAATTTCTCATTCACAAGTGGGCAATCCAGATTGTAAAAGATAATCAACAGCTGTGACCCCAAACAATTTTCCATGATGAACTTTTTCCGTTTGCTAATTATTATAAACATGGAGAATAACAGCAGAGGGGGGGCAAATTCCGTATTGAATAACATTTGATCATGATGAACTATCTCTATGTTTTGTTGAGAGTGGAACCAATCGTCTTAGCGTCGCGCCTCAAGACAATCGCTGCAGCACGCAATAAACGTCGATCCAAAATGCTCGGAACTCAAAACCCACCAGTGTCTGCGAAATAATACACAAAAGACAATCAGTAATACATCTACATTCTACCCTGCGAGCCACCGCATGGGCGTATGGTAGGGGATGTTAGGACACCAGCCGTGTATTGGATGAAGTTATGGGAAGTGAAATGTAGAGATGTATTTTGAGCGTGTTTTCAGTAGAGCTTGGTTTTAATTATGGTCACTTATTGAACGAGCTGGGCAAGCGTGGAAGAGGAAGAAAAAGAATAGGTTTCCTAGACAGGATGAAGAAGGGTATATCGTATACTGAGGCGAAAAAGGATGTACCAGAGCAAGATAGGCCGACAAGTGTAAGCCCCTGAAAATGTAGAAAACCGAGAGGAGTTTCTCTTACATTCAACAAAACCTACCTTAACCGGTAGAGTACTTTTAAAAATTCGTTAAATGGAAACAACACTTGTACCTATATAAAAATACGGAAGGAGCTTGCTGGCGTTCAAGACTGCTGCCTAGAAGGATGGATTAGGCTTGAGATAGGCCCCTGAAAGTGTAAAAATCCGTGACCCCGGCATACATAGACTTTGAGACATAGCAAAGAGGCTCGCCTTCAACATTTACGCACAAGAAGATTGGATTGGAATCTGAGCAGACTCAAAATACTCTCGTAGTCAACAAAACCTACCATAACCGGTGCAATAGATGTTAAAAAATTGCGCGTGCAGAGGACGAATTTTAGTACCGACATTTTGTAACGAATTTTTGTTCTACAAAGTATCTCTCTTATTTTTCACTTCTTTCGGGCCTAGAGATGTAGCGTGGCGTCAAATGCTTTTCTCTTTGTCGATTGGATATACTCTGTGCACTGCATCATTTAGTTGTCATCATTCAATGATTACGGTCACATAAATAATTTATACACATGACTCCACTATTTATTTTTTCCAGTTTGTTCATTTTCTAGTCCAGTAGACCCAAAATGCTAACCAAGTTCTATTTTACACGCAGATACCAGTACCCATGAACGGAGTAATTTCATGAGAGTAAGGTGGTGAGAGGTTTGCCAAGGTAAGGGGGCGCTGAATGCCAATAAAAGGAAGGAAGACACCTGTTCTAGGAGCCAACAGCGTCATAAATTGGCGGCTTACATGGGTCGCTGAAAAATAGGAAGGAGGCTCGCCTTCAACATTTACGTACAAGAAGATTGGATTGGAATCTGACAGTGAGGAGAGCATTAGGTTTGATGGCAGGTAGGACATGAAAAAAAAGACGATAGTAAAAAAAGGATAAGAGAGAGAACTTAAAGAAATGTGACGACATGGGTGCCAGAGAAAATACTGTCATCAACTGCAAGAAGTATTTAAAACTCTTACAATACGTGTTTCAACTGTCTAGCAGTCATCATCAGGTAAGACTAATCCTTACCTGTTTACCTGAATTTAGTCTTACCTGATGATGACTGCTAGACAGTTGAAACACGTTTTGTAAGAGTTTGAAATAAATTTGGTAGACAGTACGATATCGTTTGAGTATCATTGTTAAATATGCTGCTCTACAATATCTCGCCGGAGAAAGTGGAGTTTGTTTGCAAGAAGTATGGCCAGGGAATTTCTAGGCCAACACCGAAAGATAGGATGTACCGTGGAAATATTAGCGCAAGCCTCCAATGCTTCTATTGCCACCAATAAAGTGTAACCACATTCATTTTGTACGGGCAAAGCTTGATAGTATTCATCGTGGGCGCCTCTGCTCTACATAGTTCCGTGAACTACCACTGCGTGGTGTTCCGCCCGTACTTCCGGTACGGGTCTTTTCCGGCTCTAACGAGACTTGCGCTTTACTCGCTTCCCACCTCGCCTGCCTTGCAGTTGTATCTGTATGCATCTCAATACACTTTGATTCATTGTGTGCATCCGTTCTTCATTCACCTTTGCAAATCTTATACACCTTCAAACTATTTTCTCTAAGCATTGCTTAAAATTATATGCAAACGCAGAGTACTTGAGATTTTATGCTTTCTAAAAACAGCTGGGCGTCCAATAAATTTCCAAAAAGTACAAAAATTACACGGTAGTAGACGATTTTTGAGTCCCAGTGCATTCATACTCAATCTATCTCTCGCTCTTTTCCTTGTTTTACAGAAAAATTCTCCATTCAAAATGATTTCGTACATTTCCTTGTTCACCCCACTCACTTATTCAGCCCTCTCCCTCCTGTACCACAAGCGTTGAGGAATTGCATTTACAGCTCCATGATTATCACTTCACTTCGGCTATGTTTTTTTCGCAAGCTACCTGCAATTATAGCTAACTTCATGGTAAACAATTAAACTTTTACACATTTTTATTATTCACCGACCAGGTTTCAACACAGTGTCACTATCAAGGTTTTCACTAAACGCCTTGACAATGATACTCTGCGTTGAAACCTGGTGGGTGAATGATAAAAAAGTGTGAAAATAGTAAAAGTTCAACCGTCTATCATGAACATCAAAATTGCACAAGCTGACGCCTGATGTTACTTCTTCTATACCAAACTAGCCTGCACTTGGCGATTGCACATACTTGAAATATGCAACGTTGAAATTATCTGCAAGGTCCCAGTGATTATACCACTGACATCAAATAAAAACCCTTTCAATGCAATTAATCTTCAGCGTTCAAACCACAAAACAAAGTTGAATTTATTACATTGTTCAATTTTCATCTTTGCCATAATAGCTTCCCGTCTTTTTGCATCCCAAGCACTATTTCTGGTAATTCTAATTCGTTCAGTCCGTTTTATGAACAATGAGGTATTCCCTAAAGCATGAAAGAATATATTAATCAACTTTCTGAGTAATCACTACCCGAACGTTAAAAAAAAAAACATTTGGGCCAATTATAAAAAGTGAGGCGGATACTGACAAAGGGAAACACGGAAGAGGAGACGGGTCGGACGAAATTTTAAAGAGGCAACGAAACGGCAAGAGGATGAGAGGGAAATGGACACTGAGGAGGATAATTATATTACTCCCGAGCCCCTCTTCCTCCCTCCGTATCATTTAAGGAGCAGATATAAAGTTCAAAGTTAATTGCGGGCAAAAAAAGAGAAGCGGGTAATAACAAATTGAGAATGCAAATTGATCCTCCAGCACTCGAAAAAAAAGTCGACTAGGGAGTCTGCCAAGAGCTACGCACGGGGCATTACGGTTTGATTACTTATTTACCGTATCCGCACCGATTCCTTTGAAGTGAGGGAAATGCACAGACTGGCTTGCCTGAGAAGGTCACTTCGGGAATATCTTTTTTTATTTAAATAAAGAGGCAAGCTTTGCCCAACGAAATGAGGGTGAAACAAAAAGCGAAAAAACGTACTGCCATCGTTCTATCCTTTACTGTAAACGAGGCCAATTTTTTTACTGAATTAAATGAGGATATTAGTGAAGTCTGCTTCAAGTCAAACCTCAGTTTTTGTCAAGATGAAGAAGAATGCTACGGATAAGCTCCAATTTTTTGTAAGAATTCTACCCGATGGGTAGGTATTGTGGAATGTCAGAGAATCTCCTCCCAGTTTTCTACACTTTCAGGGACCTGTCTCGCTCTAGTATATCCTTTTTCGCCTCTGCATACGATCTATCCTTCTTCATCCTGTCCATGAAAACTATTCTCTTTCATCCTCTTACCCGCTTGCCCAACGCCCATCCCTCTTTCATATTCTTGAGCAACCCATCGCTCATTATTACATACTCCACCCACCTACTCAGCCGATCTCGAATTTAAAAAATGCTATGCAACGGCATTTTCCACACAACTTACCCCAGAGTAATTTTAAAAATAGGATTGGCGTGAACGACTCTGAGATCTTGTAGTTGTACTCCACAACACTACTCCACAACGCAAAGATGTGCAGAAAGCTCATTCCATCAGCATAACTAGTCCATGAAAAATAAGTGATCCAACTAAAGGCTTAAACCAAGGCTATGCAATGGTTATTTTTACATAACTTACCCCAGAGTAATGGTAAAAATAGGAATGGCGTGAAAGACTCTTGAGTTCTTGCAGATGCACTCTACAACACTATTCGAATTCACTACACAAACACAAGCAGAAAGTTCATCCTATGAGCATAGCTATCCCCTGAAAAATTAATGATCCAACCTATCTACCCACCAAAGCATTATCTCCGAGCATGGCTTTATAACAGCAAAGACACAACCACAATGGATCATCAGGATAATACCTATTTTCCCTCCACTACAAATTTTCATCCGCAAAATACTCATGAGGTTGTACGGCATACACATTTTTCATCGCTAGTTGGGTCTATCTTAAACTAAGATCTATATTTACGGCCGCATACCACGACTCACATAAAGATTCCAGTTTCACGTTCGTACTGCAACGATCTTATCATTAAGAATTGATGCCCGTGGTGTCTTAGCGCCTGTAATTGAAACAATCTATCTAGCAAAAATGAGAAAAGTTTGAAAAATTTCCGGGTTGTGGAGGAAGGTAAGGGCAGAGAACGCAGCAAATGGGTCGTATACCAAAGCGGGAGATCAGAGACAAGGGAAAAATGTCTCTCAAAGCGGGTTAAGGGGCAAAATTTGCCGTAAAACTGCAGTCGTCTTTTTTTAAGGACGGCTCAAATGGTTCCCTCATTTCACGAGAGCTAAACTGTCTCCCATCTCACCACTAAAACGCAACCCACGGATATGAGGACTCACCCGGGAGGAATAATTAACGATAACGCAAGAAACCATGAATGCATATGGTAGGGTAATTCTCCCAGTGCGGAGAGGTTTCCCTGCTTTCTAGTACCCGCTGAAAAGCTTATGGACGGTAACACTTATTCATCCAGAGTAATCAGGTGTTACGGCTGGTTTGGACAGAAGTTAGGGCTAAAAGGCTATCGTGCGCCGCGCTTCACCGTCGCTCCAAATCCTCCATATTTATTTTTTCTTTCCCTAATATCATCTACATCGCTCATTTCATTTAAAATGGTTATCCATTCCCCTACTCTTTTGCGATAACCAAGAATCATCCAATCCACCACAGCCTTCAGCATCCTGTTCCAATAGGTATGTAATCTACATCCACCTAACCTGCCTTCACTGCGATTCTCTTTATTCCGTGGCACAAACGTAGCACCACTTAACATAGCACGGTATCACACTGTAGGTTTCCACTGGTTGTGGTTTCTGATAACCACGTCCGACGAATTGAGAAATAGTCGACGAGTTCTGTTACACGATTACATAAGTCTGAGAAAATTAAATGCAGAATAAAGACAAGAACTTTTCTTTGAGTGATTAGAATATCTGTAACTTATGCATAAGCTACCAATATAGGCGCCCACAAAGTATGAAGCCTTCCATTGCCATCAAACAAATACTACTCCAGCTAAAATCTTTTAAATAGAGCAGTTCCTAGAAAAGAAGTAAGTCAACTGGACTTCTTTCTATAAAAATCACACAAAAATTACAAATGAACTCCAAAAAAAGCGTAATACAGCCTAATGCATTAGAACATTACTAGTATGAGTACTTCATGCAATTATTCTAGAAAACTTATCCATTTCCATTCACAGACCTCTTCCTCACACCTTTACTAATGATGGTAGTTAACTAAGAGTAGAGCGCGTAAATACCGTTGTTTATCCGACACTGTTCTCGAAAACCAAACCTCAACAAGAGATTCACTAATGACATCAATGTTTAATTACTTTCCAGTAAGATTCTTTTAATACCGATGAAAGACAATTAAAACCACAGTTTCGACTGCCTGTTATGCACTTGTGACTCATGCATTGTCGAAAAAATAAATATTCGTCCCACGTCCGACTTAATCCTCTTTAATTATTTATAATAATAAATAATAATAGGTAAACCGCACATCCAAAGTGTGGGAGAAATATTTCAGTTTATGTTAAAAAAAAGTCGGAATTCCAATTTCCACAACATGAAAACCCAGAACCGGATTGTACCTTTCCACGCGGGCTTTGGCGAAAATAAAAACAGATATTCTCGTCTCACGCTTAATTTATCGCTTTTGTTGGACGATTACTTCCAGGCATTTAATCAATCATAAAAGTAAGGAACTTCTTTTTAAATTCAAAAGATGAAAAGTTAGTGCAATTCGCCTTAAAAAACATAAAAAATTACCACGGTAGAGTTCTTTTCCATTAAGTTGACAGAGGAGATCTCTCCCATTGCCACGTCCACCGTCTAAGAATGGTTTCAATTTCACGCCATGAAGCGGCTTATATTAATTTTTTTGTAGGGAAATATCTGCGGGAGTTTTGCTCATATTATGAACTACTCTCTTCATCATCAAGCGATCATTATTTGTCTTGTCACACAGAATGTCATAAAAAGACGAGGATTACAAAGCACAGCATTATAAACGTAAGGCTTCAGGCACAACTTCATAATTCATCTAAAGCAGCTGAAAGCTATCTTCCTGAATTCTCTTCAATTAGAACTCGGAGAAGTCTGGATGGTAAGATGCTATTCTTTCCCATATTTTGATAGTTACAAGCACTGCAGTGCATTTCCCAACTGTTTCCGTTGATCGACGCCATCCATTTATCCATACTCTTTGCAAAGCGCGTCTGCTACCAGTTATCGTCACACTATTTTACTCGAAAAAAATTCTTTATTTAAAAGGGCGGCCCGATATCTTCACACGCTTCGGACTACACTGCGTTCCTAAGTTCTGTCCTCCAGTGGTAATTTATCAGAGACAATTGTGTACAATTGATTCCATTTGAACCAGGATGAGGAAAGGACAGTTTTTTCGAGTTGATTAGAATAGGCGAGTGATTTGATAAAAGTATCATTACACAATGAATGATGGAAGGCTGAATAGAAATAAGTAGTCGGCACCAGACTTACCTCATAATAAAGGTACTAGTACGTGCAAAATTGAACTTTTTGTAGCACTAAGAAGTTCTATCAACTTAACACACAAGCAATGATGGAAATTGCACTAGAAACCTGAACCATAGTAGGGATTAGACGCTCGGGCACTCAATATGGGAAGCCAGAGGCCATTCCGATCTCATTCGACGTTCTTGCACGAAATGTGAGTTTTCCTATGCGTGCCTAGAGTAGATACGTTTTTGAACCAGACCTATGCGGGGAGATATTAAAAACTCAGCAGAGCTCCCTTTCACCATAGGACCCCAACCGAATTCCGACTTATCTTCGCGACGCCACCATCCGAAGGAGCTCGACTCCTTCCCGGGCAACCGTACGTATATATATAAAAAAAGAAGAACGACAGGCGGCGCTGAGGAGGAGGAGAAGGCGGGAAAAGATGAGCGGCAGAGGAATGAAAAAAACCGGAGCAAATAAGAAATGGATCCTCGCGCGTACCATCACACGAAAACATAAGAACGACGGCAATAAGATGGCACTCTAAGTGGAAGAGACGTAAGGAGGAGAGTAAAAGAGGAAAGCAGAGGTAGAGGGAAGACGAAGAGGGAAGGACCCGGACTGAGAAACATTCGGAGGCGAGAGGCTCTAGTCATGCGAGAGAGCGATGGGGGAAAAGGGGTCTGGCGGGGGGAAATGTCATGGCGGGGTAAAACACTTATCCTAAACCCTCTGAACCCCAGCCCTCGAGCGAAAAGTGATAGACGAGGATTTAGGGCGAAAAAACGAACTCGGGGATGGAAAATGGCACGTAATTTTAGTCTTTTTACCGTACTTCGAAAGGAAATAGCAGTCAAGAGATATAAAATAAACTATAACCTAAAACTTATATCGTAGATGTAGAGATTAAGGAAATAGACCGCAGAACAGATAGATTTAAGATGTCGTTTTCTCCATGTACAGTAAGGGACCATAATAGTTGTGATAGACCAGTTCTAGGATACTGACTAGGTTAAACAGGTTTGTTCAGTAGTGCTAAATATCTTAGCATGAATTGTAGAAACTAACCTCGCATGTAATCTCCGGCATGATATACTCTTGCATGTTTTAGTACCTTGTAGTGCTTTTTATATATCGCATTAATAATACTAACCAGTAGTTATATCTTGAGCATCTTGATTAATGTACTGCATGGTAGCATGTTCTTCTACGTATCACTCTCCTGGTTTCTGGTCTGACTGCGTAGGTACCGTTGTCCTGACTGCTTTTGGCCTGCGCCTGGCATTCGGAGGAACGTGCGCGGTTCTGATTTGAACTGGAATGAGTGCTGTATGCCTGGTGTGGAATCACCCCGTGCCATACACCCTAGTGGGGGCTTGCACGGTATTTCGTAGATGTAGATAAAAAATTGCACAGGACACCGAAGATATCAATAAGACGCATTAAAATGCGATTGAGTCATATTCTTGAAAAAAAATGGCTATTACTTATTAAGCTGTTTAGACAAAAGCTAAGAAATGGGTCTGAAGATAAAAAAACAGATTCAGCTTTAGCTGTTAGATATAATTTAAGTTCGTTAAGATTCTCTTTATATTCAGATGCATAAATATAACATGTACTATGCACTTACCTGTGATTTCAGAGAATTAAGCATCAGGTAATCAATAGCTCTGAATCACTCGAGCGTGACTTAAGTGACGCCTTGAGTAATAATGAAATTGTCGTCAGCACAGTGTAATAATGGGCTACTTATACCACGGAAAAGCGTGACTTAAGCACGAATTTAAGTCAAGCAGAGCCAGAAACAATTTTAAGTCCCCGCGGATGAGGCAAATGCGTCAAGGAGCGCAACAGACACTTCAGACTCAGACAACCGGAGAAATCTGACGTGGCAGAATACAGTATCATCAACGGCACATGGCAAAGATTTATTGCCATGCCAGCCATTTTTGGGAGAGACTCACAAAAAATGCTATTGAGATTAGGCTGGGGGAGAAAAATTTCAATAAGACACGGGATTCCAACTAAGTACCGCCGGATAACCGAGGATCCGAGAGGTCAGAAAAAGGCGGGAAGATTTTGACCAATCAGGAACCTCCTGACCCTCCTGCCAGGCCTATATATTCCGGAATCCATGAATTCATGACATTCTGCCCTGAAGACGATAGACCATCAACGATAGGCCATCGAAACGTCGGCACCAATGGAGTCTCACACCCGGTGGACTTTCCGAATGGAGCTTCTCAACCACAGCTAGTTATTGCAAATGAGAAGGACATTCCCGAACACGGAGACAGAGAACCAGGACGTATAAGAAAGGCTAAGAGAACAAGTTTAAATCTCCGGCTTTACTTTGAGAAAAAAGCGTTGCATGAAATGAAATGTTGCATGTATATACTTTCCACACCGTTTATTGACACTGGTGTTTGGTGTTTATAAAGTGGTGTGGAAAGCACACACCTACAATTTATTATAAAGGGTAAGAGGAAGGACAATCTTTAGAAATCAGAAATAATACAACAAAAGAACATAAGTACTAACATAAAAGAGTGCATTGGCAAAAACTTTGAGGAACTTATGGATTTCCATATTTGAAATTACACTCTTGTACAATTTCAACACTTCAATTTTCTTCATCGACCATGGTTTCAGCACATTATTCCATCATCAGGACACTGATGATAGCATAATATGCAGAAACCGTGGTTGGTGAAGAAAACAAAAGTGTGGAAATTTTACAATTCTTTATTTTCAAATATGGATACAAATACTAACTTTTTATTGAATTACAATGTGCTTCTCGTTTCCTTCCTCCTCCACAGCATTCAATTTTCAGCTCGTTACTCTCAACAGCAACACCGATGCAAATACTTCACTTTCTTTTGACCGATTCCTCCTGCTTCTTCATATATGATTTTGCTTTCACAATTAAGAGCACGACTTTCTACCAACCTTCCTTTCACTCCCACTTCCGCAGCGTGAACTTTGCCGCACCACCAGTAATCGCTCTAATCTCTCCAACCACAGACGTAAATTATAAAAAAGGAACTTGCCCGAACGTAGTTTAGTCTCCATTAGATGACGCTGAATTAAGCGCGCGTAAAAACTTTTTGTATTAAACAATTTACATCTCATAAAAAAATACAGCCGAGATTCCTTTATCATCAATGTTTAAAGTATTTTACAAAACAACGAAAACATAGATGAGAAAAAATTAATTAAGCCATGAGTCTTTAATTTCCAGTGATGCCTAATCGTGAACATCAAGAGAAATTCTTCTATTGTAAGCCTATAAGAAATGGATATACCATATGAAAGACAAAATATTGTAAATTATACAAAGTATTCTCACTCAAATTGTTAGAATCTAGTAATCGATAAAAGGAGAGACAATGATTTCGCAGTTCAAAATAGCATACTACTCGACTGCTCCGCGAGTTCTTGGCAAGGAGAAGAAATTAATATCTCTACCATTGTAACATTGGCTGACAATCGATGAAGCATGGATATAATCATATCAAGGGATAATTAACTTTCGAAATACAACACACGGAAAATTCATGATTGCTGAAAATTCGCCGTTGACACGGATGAAATTACACGCCCGTACCAACATATAAAAATTAAAGATAGGTCTCGCTAAGCCGAATTCCGCACGCGCTTTGCTCGCCTTCGAAGGAAGGGCCACAATGTGATAGAGTTAATCTCTTTACTCGAGTAGAGTCATAGACATAAATCATTAACCACAACCTGTTGATCGAAAATATCGATTATACGAATATCGTTTTTCACATTTTCAAGCCATACCTAGCAGTCTTCCCCCAAGGCCCAAAAACCATTTTCGGATAATTCTCATATGAAATTATGGCTTTTAATAACAAAGTAATGAACCTCCATATAATTAAGAGAGACTATGCTATTGATCGCAGCACAACAATTCTCGTCATTACAATGGGTTACACGTATTTTAGAATCATAGTTAGGTACAGGATCCGCGATGCAAATTCTTGAATGATTAAGACTGCCATTGATAAATAAGTCAACTTTTCAAACTCCACCACTATTTTATTTAAGAATTTTGAGAGCAGAGAAAATCTTTTAAAATAAAAAAAAATATCGAATTAGTTTCGAAATAGGGTAACCGAGTTAAGAGAAATCACAGCTGCATTCATTTTCAAAAACCACTATTATGAAGGAGGATATTCCCGTAGAAAGTAAACAGACTCAGGGAAAAAAAGATTCTTTTCTATCGGAGAGAGAATCGACGAGACAGGAAAAGGAATGGCTTGCAACATTGTGGACTAATAACTAAGAGGTGGTTGGGGGGCAATGAGTGATGAGGGGCGAGAAATTTGTTCGGGGAGTCATTAAGACAAGACAAAATGAGAAGTGAGACGAAGGAGAAGCCGTCGGGCAAACGACAGGATGAGAATATAATCGGCGTATTAAATTGCACGAAGGAAACAGGAGTATGAACGCAGCGATGGAGAGAAAACTGGGGAGCAATTATGCCAGGAAACAATTACGAACTTCGTCAGCTAATTAGCATGTTCCGGGGACGTCCAAAATGGCGTAGTAAACTTTTAATTAGAAATATGTCACCTCACTGGTACTTACACACCTAAGGTACCTACACATCTCTTACAGCAAACTGTAAGAAAAGAAAATCTACAGGGTGAACCTATGGATGCGTGAATATATTCGAAGGGCTCTTTAACCTATTTTCCACCAGAATACTACGCAAATACGTAAACTGCTTCAAATAGAGCAAGTGGAGCAGTTTACGCATCGGGGTAGTATTCTGGAGGAGAATGGGTTTAGTGGTAGGGACATAATATGAAGAATTGCCCTAGCTAAGGAAGCACTTCCAAAGAGGAGGGAATTGATGATGGGGGGTCTGAGTAGAGACGTAAAGAAAAGACTGGTGAAAACTCTAATTTGGAGCGTGTCGTTGTATGGGTCGGAGACCTGGTCATCGCGAAGAGAGGACGTACGTAGACTTAAAGAATTTGAGATGTGGGTGCGGAGAAGGATGGAGAGGGTGAGCTGGTTGGAGAGAAGGACAAACGAGGAGGTATTGGATATGGTTGGAGAGGTGAGGAAGCTGGTTGCGGAGGTTCACAGGAGACTTAAGAGATGGATGGAGGACATATTGAAAGGGAATGCTAAAGAGGACAATAGAGGAGAGAACACTGGGGAAGCGGGGTACAGGAAGAGAGAGGAGAGGAATTCAGGAAAAAATAAAAAAATGGGAGACGATATGAGAAATTCAAGAGGGATCTAATGGCGGGTTATCCTTAGTAGTGAAAACGGATTAGGATAAGTACTGTCCGACAACCTACCGATCAGATGGTAGAATACTAAATGAAACTTCAGGACAAGTTTTAGATTTATGGTAGAGCAAAAGCGCGATTGAAACTTGCTTTGATACGAAATCTTAAATATAATATTATGCAGTAAGTTTGAGGAAAATGCACGACCCATCAATAGCAAGCTCGATGAAATTCATAAAAACGCTTTTTTAGGATGTCCACTTAATATTGGCAAAAAAAGCTAACTAAAAAAATCCAACACCTTACAGGGTTATATATATATATATATATATATATATATATATATATATATATATATATATTTTATACAGAATTTTACTCGAAATATAATAAGGATAGACATTTAAAAATGTCTATAAAGCCTGAAAAAGTGATAAAAATACAATTTGAAACACGAAAGAACTAAAGTCAAAAAGTCAATTACTGACGTCAGAGGGAGGCACATGAGATACAAGCCTTTACAAGGCTTTACGCCAAGAATAATCGAATTTCATACCTTTATAATGAAAGAGAACTTAAAACGACTTCACACCAGGAGGCTGCATCACAGCTAAGTAAGTAAAACGAACCAGGAGTAATATGACGTAAATAAATTTTTCACAGTAGTCCCTTTCACTCACAAAAAGTCGTCTGTGCAAGGTACAAATATGTATTTTGAAAATGGCAAAATATCCCGGAATTATGAAGATAATTACCTGTTTCCACAGATTTCACCGGAGTTATTGCCGAATTTCATACCGACAAACATACCCAAGGACAGAAGACACACGGAAAAGAAGGCGCGAGGATGCTCGAGGCAACTAGAAGATCGAGAGAGCAAGGTGAATGAAAGAAGTGACGAGGACAAGGCAGGCCGGTGAGAGGAGATGAATAAGGATGAAGCCACCCACGAGCCAAGAGGATAGGCCGTCGGAAGTGCTTCGAGCGCCGAGGGGAGCGTGAGCGGGGCTGATGAGGAGCAAATTGATGACAAAAGAAGGACGAAATTATCGGGGAACCAATTTCATAGGTCGCTCGCCACAAATTCGCCCTCTCGTCCGACTTCCCTTCACTACCCATCAGCAAGCAAGCCTGGAGGAGAGGGAAGGCGAATCGGGGGCGGGGAGAAGAGGGGTGAAAAGGGATAAGCCCCTTAAAGGAGGCTGTCTCACAGTTAAGTAATTCAAAATGTATTAGGAGTTACATATACGTAATTACAATATTCACATTGCACACCCATTTTAAAAATGTGCTGCATTAACCAACGAAAAGACATAAATAATAAAAAAGGCTTAAGCATGATAAATGTTAACACAACCACGTCACACTCACAGATGATTTTCCAACGAGTACTTTATTTAACGAATACCTTTTTCAATCCGAGGATTTTTCACCAAGTGTCATCACAATTTGTCCATCATTTAAATGTAGCAACTGACTGAGAAGAAAATCCATCGTAAGAAGTATTTGATATAATCTCAAAAAAACGTACGCAAAATATGCACTAGATTTCCACAAATATATATTATTCCCCATTATTAGAACACCAAATTACTTTTTCTCATAGAATTGAATTGGTATACAAATATTCCATTGCCAAAGAATGTTGTTCTGCGATATGAGTAATTATATTTTCGCAATATATATATATATATATATATATATATATATATATATATATATATATATATATATATAAATATGACACATATACACAAATAGCGGGAGGGAGTTTGACAGGAATACGCGAAAGGAAAGCAGACAAAAAGGCAGTGACACAGGAGATAGAAACACGTAGGCTCCATATATTTCGATAGCGATCCGTACTGTAGGTTTCAAGGCAAAGGAGGAATAAGAATCCTCCTTTACCTGTGAAAAGACAGAACGGCTATTTTTTTTCATCTATATAATTACATACGAAACGTGTTACATGTTTTGCGATACGTGTAGTTACATAAGGAGTGAATTGAGTCAAAGAAAAGCATAGATAAACGATAGCTCAATGTTTACGCAATTAAATAAAGGACATGCCTTTTTACTAGTACAAACCCTTAATAATAAGCGTGAAAAAATGACACTGTAACAAAGGGAAAAACAGGGTAGGATCCGGAACATTCTGTACACTCTAAAATAGGCCGTGTTTCTAAATGTGGTTCTTGTGGTTCTTCAATGAGAAAAGGAGAGATTATCATGGAGACGTTGAGAAGAAATTTCTCGCAGGCCTCAAGCCCCCCTGCAGTGACAAAAGGGATAGAAAATGACGTCGGTTGGCAGAGAGAGGCAATTCATTATTGCTCCGATTCGCACTTTCGCCACTAACGCAATAAACTACCCCCATCGCTCCTTCATTTCACCGACTCCCGAAATAAATGACGGCCCTCTTTGCTACGGTACCACGACGGCAATTCTCGCTTCCTCAGGCCTTATCATATTATTTTGTGAGAATATCAAACAGGAGGCAAGTTTAAAACCATCAGCCTTCAAGAGAATATGCCGATATCAGCGTGGTAATACTCCGGAACAACGCGCACGAAACATGCAGTTTTTGTCCCCATTCGAGGGAATCGTTCCGCCGCAATTACCACAGCTTTAACGTAAAAGACACCATTAACACCCAAGTAAAACACCTGGAATGATTAGATCAGGTACAATGGTTGTCTCGGTTCTCCACCAGAGCGTTAATAATAACAGGAGAATTATAAAAGTACTAATAATTACAGGAAAAAATTACAAGTTACGCGTGAAAAAAATTCTACGCAACATTAACCAACAGAGAAGAAGATCTCAGCGATTATATCCGCTTCAGCAACTTGGTTCGCAGCTTGAAAGATTGGAGACGATTGCGGTAACTATCATTCAAATGACTGCCTTACACGCCCTATTTTATCAGTATCATTGAATACGTCCAAGAAATCACTCCCAGAATTAAATCTACCTCCCAAAGGCGAAAGAAAATTACGTAGCAATGGGATTCTTAAAATCTATCACGTTAAAAGCACATCGCCACGATAAAACAAAGCCAAAGAGGATAATAGATTTTCCATGAGGTAAAATTAATTCTTTGAGCAGCCCCTTCATACTCAGTAATCTCTAATGCGTAAAAATAAACGCATCTGCATACCTCCAGCATCACACACGAATGTAAAAAAATCTGGAGGCGCCGGGTATCGATCCCGGTACCTCTCACATGCTAAGCGAGCGCTCTACCATCTGAGCTACGCCCCCAGTCAACATACAGCGATTAGTATGGCACTTTGGTCTGATTTCCAGTGCAGAAATCGGGTCACTAGAAAGTTGAGGGCAGAGAGGGAAATTCAAAAATTCACCTCAACTTCTTTCCGACATACTGATCATTTCGTACAATGTTCAGTCACACTAACCCTCCCATGTTAATCGCTTAATCAATGATTACTGAATCCGATTTCCCGACTACAAATCAGGTCAGTCTACAAAGTTAAGTGCAGAGGATGAAATTAGAAGAAAAAATGTACTCCCTTATGTTATCGACGTTGGAGTCAACTTGAGGTTGGAGTCAAAGTGGGAGGGCATCTTATAAAATCGGTTAGATTCGCGGACGATCAGGCATTAGTTAGTAGATCTTCGAAGGGACTGCAAGCTTTGGTAGACGCTTACGTATGCAGTGAGGGCTATTAGGAATGAAGATAAGAATCTAAAAGTAATGAGATTCTCTAGGGCAAAGAAAGCGAGGCTTGTGATTAAAGTTGGAAAATACAAACTCGAGCAAGTAGAGCAATTTAATTACTTAGTACGTTAGAGGAAAACGGACACAGTAGCAAATACATACGGAAGAGAATAGCGCTAGCTAAGGAGGCGTTTAGTAATAGAAGAGAGTTGATGACGGGGACAATGGGTAAGGATATGAAGAAGAGGCTGGTGAAGAGCTTGATATGGAGCGTAGCGTTGTATGGGCCAGAAACGTGGACCCTGAGAAAGGAGGGCGAGAATAGACCGCAGGCATTTGAGATGTGGGTGTGGAGAAGAATGGAGGAGGTTAGATGGACGGAAAGGAAGACTAACGAGGAAGTGCTGGATATGGTGGGCGAGGAATCTTTGGAATAAAATCCGGGATAGGCAGGGTAGATGGCTAAAGGATGTAATAATGGGTGATGCGTTGCTGAAGAGTGTATTAGAGGGAAGGATGTTGGGCAAGCGGGGAAGGGGAAAAAAGAGAATAGCTTTCATTGACGGGATGAAGAAGGGTAGATCGTACGCAGAGGCGAAAAAAGATATAATAGAGGGAAATAGGCCCCTGAAAGTACAGAAAACCGGAAGGAGATTCTCTGACATTCGAAAAAATCTACCTTTACCGGTAGAATACATTTTTTTATAATATTACCGAGGAAGACACGACTGCCTCATATCGCATTAGCGGTAGAGGCTGAGCAATTAATGTTCATTTTAAGTTTTCTGCTGCCAAATGTAGGTTTTGATGGAAGTCAGAGAATCTCCTCCCGGTTTTCAACACTTTCAGGGGTCTAGCTACCTCTAGTATATCCTTTTCCGCCTCGGCATACCTACCCTTCTGTATCCCGTTCATGAATCTTCCATACCCTTTCCGCTTGCCCAAAATCCTTCCCTCTATTATTGTTCGTTTTCATGTATTGCTATTTTTTGTTGAGCCAAGTTCTTTCTTTTTGTAATTGTATTTGCTCCTAGGGTGATGCCCAGAGCACTTTTCCATTCTATAAGTCTTCATAAATAGATACCGACTTCATAAATAGATACGCAAGTCTTCATAAATAGATACCGACTCGTCTTCCATATTCTTGAACATGTAATTTTGGAATTCTGAATGGCAGCAAGCTAATAACTCCCAGTATTTTCCCCTCTCTTAGGCGCCGGCCGAAGACGAAATTATAATTAAATACTTCGATCTTCCCCAAAACAAGAATAATGGGTTTGTTAGTTGAATGCAACTAGTCAAGTGCATAAAAGCGCACGATTTGCTCAATGCTGTTAAAAAATTAATTTTAGGTTTTGGTAGATTTCAGCAGAGGAATGCTGAAGTTATTACTGCTTCAGTTCTTGGCCGGGTTGCTTATCAGAGAGTTTAGTTGTTTGATTACATACTCCATCATTTCATCGCGGTACGTTGACAAATTAATTATAAATAGGGAGTGACACGAGACCATTTCAAAACTACTGGGTGTGTCAGAAAATAGGAAAAAGTACAATGAAAGAAAGCCACTGGATAAGAAACCCTCTCAATCGCGAACGAAAATTACGCAGCAACTGGTCCATTTACATCTACAATGCTAAAAGCACTTCCACCACGAAAAAATGTGGCCAAATGAGGAAATTGGATTTTTATATAAGTAAAATGAACTCTATGAGCAGTCAATTACCCAGCAGTTGTATCAATTGCGATTAAAAATTAACGCAATCAACTGAATGCCTCCAAATATGAAAAAAAACAACCCCGAAACCAATTAAATGCCAACAAAAACTTCTGGAGGCGCCGGGTATCGATCCCGGTACCTCTCACATGCTAAGCGAGCGCTCTACCATCTGAGCTACGCCCCCAGTCACAAACATCACGCTTGGTGGGGCGTTTTCATCTGATTTCCAGTAAAGAAATCGGGTCAATTTAGAAAGTTAAGGGCAGAGAGGGAATTGCTCCCCTTGCGTGTGTCACCAAGGAACGACACGATTGATTGGTGTCCCATTCATTTTAAAAGCTCACACTTCAAATGTTAAACATTAAAAAAAAAGTTACCGATGCGGCAATAACATTCTAGACCTGGGAATTATTCAATAATGCATCAACTTGAAACACCGAGCTACATGTTAAACTTCACTCTTGATCAGTCGACAAAAGTATCTTCAAGGTAGATGAAGCTTCCTGGTTACCTGTAAACCTATCCTCAAATTTTTATCAATTATGAAATTATTGGTGTTGGAGGTCCTTTCATAGAGTCAAAGGACAATAGATCAGCGAGTCGTGGATAGCAGCACCTCCAAAACAGATAACATCCATAGCGTTTGAAACCTACTCAAACCCCCACTGGTAATAATCCTGCACTCACTTGAGATATGAAGTCGGACACGTGAATATGCAACATTATTTAACTCTGAGGTGGTCATGTTGATAACAAAAAAACACTTGGTACTTTCACACTAATCCGGCTTAACCTTCACCTGATATATATATTCTACTTGAGAAAGGCGTAAATGTTTAAACCAGCAGTAGTTAACTAAAAATGTGGAGAAGAGAGAACCTTGCGTTTTTTAGTCAACATGCTGCTCCAATTCCACGAAGTGAACTTACCTAATATCAACGTCATCTGAAGTAGTCTTTGACAAAGAAGTCGAACCGTCGGTATTTTAAAATCCAGATGCAGGGAATCCCCACCTTAAAAAATACTTGTATGTATGCGAAAACAAATGCTGCTGAAGGGTGGTCTGAGTAGATACATTAGTAAAGGCTGGTAGGCTCTAATATGGAGCGTGACCTTGGGTAGGAAACTTGGTCATTGCGAGAGGGAGGATGTGCGTAGACTTGAGGCGTTTGAGATGTGGTGTGGAGGACGGACGAACGAGGAGGTATTGGATATGGCTGGAGAAGAGAGGAAGCAAGTGGCGGAGGATCAGAGGAGAGATGTATGGAGGACGTTTTGAAGAGAGGGAATGTTGAATAGAGTAATTAAGTCTCCATATTTAGAGAATGCAATTTCTTACTTTTCCACAGAATTTTATTTTGTGCGGTACGACGCGTTTCACCGACTTGCGGCATCATACCGACTTGCAGCATCATACCTGATGATGCCGCAAGTCGGTGAAACGCGTCGTACCACACAAAATAAAATTCTGTGGAAAAGTACGAAATTGTATTCTCTAAATATGGATACCATTAACTTCCACGAAGTGAAGCCTGAAACTGTAGAGTGTAGAGTAATTGAGGAGAGAACACTGGGGAAACGTGGATGAGGAAGTAAGAGGATAGGACTTCTGGACGAAACAAGAATAGGAAGACGATATGAGGAATTTAAGAGGAATCTAATTGGTAGTATCAGGCGTAACTTGGTGGAATCTGTTAACATCTGATAACACTTGACTTTGTTTTTCCACATATTTATACTTGCTAGTGGCAAATAAAAATATGTGGAAGAACAAAGTCAAGTGTTATAAGCACAAGGAATCTAATAGCGGATTACGTATAGGGGGGAAAGCTAAACGATACGCCAGATATTAGAACGTTATAATAAATACTGTCCAAAAATATACGAAACAGCTGGTAGAAGTAATCCTACTGCTCACCCTATGATAAAATCCTAAGGCACTTACGTTAATATCTTTCTTGCTCTTATTATGCCGCGCAAAACACAGAAACAAAGGGAATACAAAATTATTTGTTGAATTCAAACAAAAACAAGAGGAATATCCGGCAGATTCTACAATTTAAAGTCATCAACAGAAGTAATAAAGGCGCGTAAGTAATTGGAACTGATTGAGCTACAACTGAAACTCGAAATGAACCAAAAGAAAAACACTGCTTGAGCTATAAATTCCTCAGACGTAAAAATGGTCAGGCAAATCTTCCATCGTCACTTGCCTGTCGATTTTATGCCCTTGCTTCAAAGCAGAAACTCACACGAGGAATAATGTGGAGAAACCGAGTCGAAATTTCAAAGAAAAAATGACTGAAGTATGTGAGATTTACAATTTTACCCGGCGCCTCGACCATGTATTGAAATAAGCGAGGACATAGGTGGAACATTGAGGTGCGAATATCAACCACAACAGGGCCGACTGAATGGTGAGGATAGGGGATTTCGGAGAGCTGAGGTAAGGGCGAAGGGCATGAGAAGGGATAAGTTGAGGGTAGATATCGAACACGACCCTATTTCCGCGAGGACCCTCATCAAAGTAATAAGGCAGCGATTCTCCTTCGGGATCATCCACTCTGAAAGCTAGAACCGGCCGTATCCGGAGGGAAGGAGCGGGTGAGGAGGGTTGACATCAAATAAAACAACTCCCCGATTAGAGACGTAGAGTGGGTGGATGGGTGAGTGTCTGCATGACACTAGAAAATATAGGCATGGCTATACGATATACAGAATTGTTTAATGGTAATGACCCACGACCCTTCACTAGGGCGCGCGGCAGGACTGTGTTAAGACACGAATAGGAAGGAATGCAGGAACAAATAAATGGGCCGGAAAGATTTTAATTCGGGAGTGATGCGACGGAATAATCCATTATAATAACCACTTAACCGATATATACTCTTCAATTTTGTCACTTTTTTCAAGGGTCAAGTATGTTTTCTTTACCATGAGTCAAGTCAAAGGTTTGGAGATCAAGAGGCAAGAGAAAAAATTTCCATAAAAAGGAAAGTATTCAGTCGCAATTGGAAAAAGTCATTTTTTTTCAATATTAGGGGTACGATTTTGGCCTATGGATGAGAAAAGAAAACGCGGATGAAACAAAAAACAGGTCACTACTGGATTGAGGCATACTATGCGATATGTAACGCTAAAATACACATGGCACAACCATTAAAAAGCATAGACAGAAAAAAATTATTAAATGCGGATTTTGTAACCAAAAAGGTTGTATGAACAATAACAGACAAGATAGTACATATTTACTGTTAGTATAAACAAATGTCAAGTCGGCGTTAATAAATTAGATAAAACATGGTCACTGTGCCGGACGCAGTCACACTTCTTTAGCATAAAACATGGCTCTCAATTATATTTAGTCTCAAGCAGTGAGCAACAGAAGGGTAGCGCATAGGTACGTAAAAAATACTATATGGTTAATATAAATCCAGTATCTTAATTGAAGCAATGCCATATAGAAATTACAGTGTGGTACTTATTGGGGTTATAAGGCCGATTTACACGACACACATTAATGTACAAACGAATACATGAACTCTTGCATGAGGAAAATTGTACCGTGTAAAGCGGCAAGTTGTATGATTGTATGATAGAACCTGCTCTATTTCCATTCAGTTTCTTGTACATTCTATGATACATTCGTTAGCACGATAAAATGTACCGTGTAAAGAGGCCTAAATACTACAGCTCACCCTATGATAAAATTCTAAGGCTATTTAGTAAATATCTTTAGGGGAATTCATTATCCCGCGCACAACACGAAAACAAAGAGAATATAAAGTTAGTTGTTGAATTCGAACAACAACAACAGAAATATCCAGTAGATTCTGTAATTTAATGCCATCAGTAGTAAAAATAAAGGCGTGCAAGTAATTGGAGATGACTGAACCGTGACTGAAACACGAAAGAACCAAAAGAAACACTCTGCTTCAGGTGTAAATTCCTTAGACGTTAAAAACGGGCAAGCAAATCATCCATCGTCACTTGACTGTCAAATTTGTACCCTTGCTTCAGAAGTAGAAACTCACGGAATTATGTGGAGAAACTGATTTTTAAGTTCTATGAAAATATTTTGTGTAAAACAAATAACAGACACCAATAGGAACGTACAGAAATAATACCTACCGTCATAGACCCCCGAACCACGTTTTAAAGCTAATATCAGGCTGTCCGTAGGTAGGAACCATAACTCACCTGGAAAGAAAAAAATGAGGAAGTTAACTACAGCATATGAAAAACTGAATTATCAATTCAACTATACACAAGCAATTCACCTTCCTGAAAAACACCAATAAACGCTCATAAAGCTCATTTTATAAAACCAAAGGCTCACTATGCATCATTACTAGATGCATTTACTAGATAGACTTCCTCCCATCCACAATACATTAACAAATCTCATTCATCTCCTTCCACGCTCGCCCAATGTCCTCCGTCTTATCACGGTCCTCAACATTCTCTAGCTCCTTAATACCTGAGTACACTTAATTTTTTTCTCTTAGGCGGGCCAGTTGCCTCATTACGTACATTACTCAATTTATTTGCCATAATATATTTAAAATTGAGGCTCACAAGATTTAAGGTAGTTTGAGGGAAATATCATTCTACCTAGAAATCAATGAATTTGGTCTCATTTTAAAGAAAAACATATCACCCTTCCATTGACACCAAAAATTCAACCCATGACCACATTACTTTCCAAGATCTTTGCCAAAAAACACCAGCCCTTTTATATGGGTAATGGTACGTGTATGCACTCCAGAAATGCCTTATACCCATGAAAAATGAGGCATTTTATACACTTTGAGCTCGTCAAAACTCAACGGTGTGTAGTTTGTGAGCTTTCTCAACTATTGTTGAAAACTAATCATACTATCACCACAGTAAATTCTTCGGGATCACAATAAACTTTCCGTTTTTATAGTGTTTTAAACGTACCGCGTGAAAAAAATGAGTCAAGTTAAAGACATAGGTATTTAGATATTTTCATTTGATTACTTACAATTTCTGTCATGTATAACTATTTTATTGCACCATTAATAACACACTATTTCATTCGTGCGTCTCACAGTGGGTGACATTAAAACGTATGTATCGAATAGGGTCTCCATTATGATTAGAAAACTATCTTGCTCGCACCACCTTAACGCCACGCCACAGTCCACCGCTAGTTTTTCTAAGTCCCGAG
Source organism: Ceriagrion tenellum (assembly GCA_963169105.1). Classification (NCBI taxonomy): domain Eukaryota; kingdom Metazoa; phylum Arthropoda; class Insecta; order Odonata; family Coenagrionidae; genus Ceriagrion; species Ceriagrion tenellum. The sequence continues at coordinate 34,421,682 of OY720637.1, forward strand.
AAGACACAGGGATCGATGGTGCGCATTTTAAACCTTTCCTGAGGATATCCATATCATACTCATTAAACTGATGGTGGGAGAGGTTAACCACTCGATCAAGTAAGTCATGAACCATCTACTAGTCTTAATTACCTGTTCCAACCACTTCCTCAGTCTTAACCAATTTCCTCCAAGATACACTTATTTAATTTGATAGTCGCTAAATAGTTACATGCGTAGCATTACCTATTAAAGGAACAACCTTCATTAAAAACGTATTGATAAAGTAGAACCAAACCTTTAATGAGAATTCATCGTTTGTCCCCTTTGCAGGGTAAAATAACCATATTACGATATAATCAGTCACTGGTAAATAAAGTAGACGTCAAATACATAAATTCTGAGAATTGGATCGATCTTTTACAATTTTATTGTTATCAGCATGGCCTCGGCACAATAAGAGTGTCATAAACCGAATGCGAACCCCCGGCCATGGAACCCTTGACAAACCAGTAGCCTGCCACGTCCCCGGGGAGACAAGACGTTCTAATGGTCATTATAATTTAAAGAAGTTACGGCGAAATACCCTAAAGACCTAAAAACCAATGAATTTGGTCTCATGTTAAAGAAAAATATCTTTATCTTCCAAAGAGTCCCAATTGTCAGCCCCTTACTTCACTAATTTCCGAGATTTTTGACGAAAAAGGCTAGGCCCTTTCACACAGAAACCGGTACATGTATGCACTCCAGAGAGACCTTAATTAAAAAAATGAAGCATTCCTAATACCAAGATCTCGCCAAAAAATTAGCATTGTAGAGTTTGTATGTTTCCTCGTTTATTTTTCATAATGAATCATATTGTCACTGCAATATTTTTTTTCAGATTTTTAAAAATATCTTCCTTTGTGAAGAAGTTTTATACGTATTGCGTGAAAAAATGAGTCAAATTACAAACTTAAGTTGATGTTTTTATTTAATAACTTAGATTTTAAGCTATATAAAAGGATATTATTGTACCATTTATCTTCCAATATTTAATCCATGCTTCCTACAGCTGCTGAAATTAAAACGTATAATTCGAATATGGTCTCCATTACGACTAGGGAACTACCTCGCTCGAACTATCTTAAAGCCTCTGATCGGTCAGCTATTCTCGACCTTGTATCTCCTCCCACAGTTCCACACCCATGGACCTGAACCGATCGGAAATAATGAGAACAAAGCACACGTAATAAAAACTTTTCTAAGCCCTTAGCGCCAAGTGATGTATTTCGCGCCATGAATTCTATTCCATTAGCGGAGAAAAATGACCGCAAACTCGCACACAGCGGGAAGCACGGCAGTTGCTCAGGGATAAACGACCTTTCACTCCATCGGTGAACGGGCGTCGACGACTCCACGACCGAAACGGGGAAGCAATGAAGTGAAAACCGAGGCAGGCCCAGAGGAGGAGAGAGAAATAGCCCGGACGCCCCACTGAAGCCATCACCCGCCTGGGTGTGGTGAGGAATGAACCGAACGGGCAAAGGGCCGGGCGCCCGTGGGAACCAGAGTGGGAGTGCGGGGAGCCCGCGCCCGCACAACTTTGGATGGGACCGCTAGGATGTGGTGGAAACTGGAAAGCGGTGCGGGACCACAAAATTGAGAGACGGAGTCCATAGAAATGATGAGAAATGCATTAGGGAATATCATAGCCCTCGGAAGATAATTGATGGAACTACATGATGATAGCAATTATTTTTGAGAGAGAGAAAATATTTTATTTCATATTTGCAATACAATTTTTAAACAAAATTAAAAATAAAGTATGAGGCTACACATCATACGAACTTTCAATAAATTAACCTAAGCATAATCGTCTGCATAGTGCATATGTTTACAATATTAAGCGGGTACTCATATTTTAGTAAATAATAGTTCTTCAAAGGTAATGCAAACATTTAAAAAATAGGATATAGGCGACTGATTATGAGAACAGGACGATACATATTCTAATACAAAACAAAAATATGTACAAATATGCCATGTGACAATTTTGTAGAGTATTTTTACAATTCATATGATTTTTATATTTACCTACAAGAATGAAGATGTTAATAGTTCGCATGATATTTACAAATAGTTCCACTCAACTTCAGACATGTAATGGATAGTCAATATTAAACATATGTATATATGACAGATCTTACATTTACACAACTTCATTTCTTTCGGACGTAAACACAATGAAAAAATGGTAAGGCCACCATTACATAGTTATCCATTTGTTTTTGAAACAGGTAATTGAAAAGTCTTTGCCAAAAAGTTTATTTTTGGGAGTATTCTACCGGTAAAGGTAGGTTGTAATGAAAGCCAGAGAACCTCCTCCCGCTTTTATATACTTTTAGGGCCTGTCTCGCTATAGTATTTCATTCGTCGTCTCTGTATACGATCTGCCCTTCTTCATCCCGTCCATGAAACCTACTCTTTTTCTTCCTTCTCCCGGCTTAAATAAAAAAATAAAAAATTAATAAACTAAATAAACTTGACAACGAGTGGTGCTATGACAGTTACTTCATTAATCCCCACTCTCAATTTCACTTGATTCTTGGCGGACTTGGACTTGGCGGTCGATTAGCGGGATCGAGTTCCCCCCCGGGAGCAATTTTCACCACCTAAGGGCTGCTATTCTGAATGAAATAGCGTGAACGCTATATGCCAAAAATAGCTATCGTTTCGAAAAATAGCATGTTACTATTCGAAACAAAAGCGTGACAAAAGCTATTTCTGACATTTAGCGTTCAAGCTATTTCATTTAGAATAGCAGCCAAGTAATTCTGCTTAAGTTACAAAAAATGAGATGGAAGATGCGGAAAAGAAATCCCATTTTCCCAGAGTTCACATTTCCGCACCATAGGTGGCGAACATTTGGACTATTTCAAGTCGTTGTCTCCTTTTGCACAACGCAAATAATGGAAATTCTCAACCTGCTCGAGATATACCCTCCTCCTTGGATGACCAGCTTCGCTTTCCTTGACCCGTCGTAGTTCTCGTAGGGTCATAACTACAAGCAACCCCTCAATGCTTTATTATCTGCTCATCGCACCAGCAAATGTAGTGATTCATTTGTCGTTACATCAACTAAAATATGGAATTCACTGCCAGTAAATGTTAAAAACATTAAATCAATCGAAAATTTAAAAAGTAAAATTTATGATTTTTTTCTAAATTTCTAATAAGTAGCACTTTCGTTTAAACCTATATATGAGGACCCCAGAAGTCAAGGGGTCTAAGTAACAAAACCATTGTTTAGAGAAAACTTAAGTCAAAGTTGAAAATGTTTGGTACAACCCACTAAGTAGTTAAGAGGCATTACCCTAGATAGCAGTACCTGTCAAGAAAATCACTTGGATCCCTCTACAACCTAAAAGGTTTATATTTTCACATCCCATTCCTGTACCTAAGTCATTTTTTTCAAAAATGTCACTTGGACCCCTTGACTTCTGGGGTCCACATATGCATTTACTGTTTTATTTTTCTATTTTTCTTTTTATGTCACAAATGAACATGTATGTTCGATATGTATGCAATGGTTTGTATTTTTGCTCTTAAGGGCCGGTACCCAAAGCGATAATAAATTATTTACTTAATTCCTCACTTACCTATAAAAACATCACCACTAGATAAAACTACCCAGAAAGACAATAAGAAAGACCATAACAAAGCCCAAATGGTAATCAAATTTCCAACTAAAACGAAAGTCAATCACAATAAATGAAATAAAACTCGTTTCAACTTTGCGAAGTTCCACGTTGATTAGTAAAAATAACTTTTACACTCCACTGGTCAGCTCACAGGTCAATAATTTATTGCAAAATCCGGATTTCGATGCCTCACATCATCTTCATGTGCTCACTGGAGCTGATCCAGTGGTGTGCAAAAGTTATTTTTACTAATTAAATTCAATCACGATTAAAATACAACCATCGAATCTGCAGATGCCACAATCAGGTCCCTAATTCATACGGCCGAGATTCGTATACCAGTAGAGAAATGACCGCACTATCAGTGACAGCACAACTTATTTTGCAGTATTACCTGCATCGCGGCGTTCCTAAATCCTTTCATGATAACAGTAATTTTATGCAGGCTTCTACGCTATGCTATCCATTCAGGAATTTCAACCCTTGGAGAGCGAATTCGAGCGATTTGACCCTCTCTAATGGGATTCGCAGGATGCCACCTTAAAATTCCTCTCCGCATTCCCACCAGTTGGGGAAATTACTATGAACTCCGCGAAGGGAAGAGATAGCGAGTGGGGCGAAAGGGCCGTCGGAGTCCCTTCCAATACGCCCACGTCAAGGAGGCGGGCCCGAAGAAGAGGCCCGCAAGAAGTAGAGGGAAGATAAGATCATCGCGCACACGGGAGACTAATTGCTCCTGATTAACTCTCGGGGCGAACTACGAACCGCGAATACGAGAAATTGGGCGATGAATGATTCATGGATCGCCCTTTTCTATTTACCGCTCAAGACTTTAACCTTACTCCCACACCTACCTCTTCACTTTCGGTTAGAGTTCGAAATTACCGAGTTCCAAGCACGTACACCGCAATCCCAACGGGTGGCAAGGGGCCCTGAAAATCGTTTTTTTTTTTAACGAAAAAGGGAATACATTAGATCCCTAGCCGAACGCGTCGGCCAACATCTGCCAGTCGAGACGCTTCCACTCACTTCGCGCGGTAAGGTCGCGTTATACATGCCCCTGCGATGAATACGAGATAAGAGAAGCAATATTCTCTCAATGTGGACCACTCCACGCCGGTTTCCAATCCCCAGATTACTCAATAAACAGGAAAAATAAATAGGAAAACTATAACTGTAAGTACTTTTCCAAGCACTGATTTAATAATGCTTCCACTAATGTGAGATAACCTTTGGATGATCGATGTATTAACGGTCATTCGCCAAAAGGAGAATTATTGCGATTACCAATATGAGAGAGAGCGGCTGATGACAAGGATCTTGTGAATGAATGTAGAAAAAGATCTGAAATAGTAAAGATGGAGAGGTTTTGGAAAAGAGAGGTGATGTATTTTGCGGAAGCATGGACTCGTCTTCATGAAGTGCAGTTCGATCATCGAAGACCTTTCTTAATCGTTACTCATTTATATCTGCTTCTTATAGATAAATACCACCAACTATTACGGAGCATTACAATGGCAAGAAATGAAAATATCAACAAAAATTGCGTAAGTAAAATTTTGCAAAAAATATGAGCTCTATGAGAAAAAATAAGGGATCAAAAATACAAACATGACACGGTAAAAAATAAATACAGAATGAACTTCGCAAAGTAGTTCAAGTAGCACTTTCTGTGGTTTGTCAAGGTACCCTCGCGGTAGGAAATTAACCCCGGATAGCATCAACACCGATATCCTAATAGATAACACCTGCAACAATAAAGAAACATTGTCGTGATACATCGAAAACAGAAGACGAAGATTAAGAAACGAATTACGTAGACTCTGACCAGTAGACTGCCCTAATAATTCGGAGAATGCTCCATTAGCTAACTAAATTAAACCGATAACTTTTTCTTCCAAGACAAGCAAGTAAAGATAGAGAAGTTTTGAAGAAGAAATTCTGAGGGGACGTGGACTCGTCTTCATGAAGCGCGATTCGATCTTCAAAGACCTTTCGCGCATTTGACTCATTTTGTTTCTTTTCAACAGCCATTCCTCGAGAGGCGAAAACCACATCCAGGCAAGTAGGAGAAAGAAAGATACGTAACAGGAACGGGTGATGAGAGGCGAAGGGATGCTGACGGACGCAACATAGGAGAGGATGTTGGGTAAGCACGGAGGCGAAGAAAGAGAATGGGCTCTATGGACAGAATGAAGAGATGTAGGACGTACGTCGAGACATGACAAAAAAATATATTAATATATTCCACACTTGAAATGCTTATTGCCGACGCAGGTTTCGAGCGAACGGCAATCATTAACAAGTTAAAGTAAATTATTGTAATATTTTGATTATGATTACTGTGGATTCCAAACCTGGGTCGGCAATAAACATTTAAAGTACGGGATATACCAAGATATTTTACTCGTCATGTCTGTGACTATGTTCCACAAAGTTACGCCTTCAACCATTGTATTATACGTACGCAGAAATAAGATATGAAATTGTACATGGAAATACGGGCCTGCAGATTCGACGAGACTCTCAATTTTCCATCTAAACCTACTTGAGCGGGTAGTTTACCTCTGAAAATAATAATTAGCACTAAAGACTAGCTGAAAGACTAAGGAAAAGGAGCAATCAAAATGGCCGCCAGTTCATCACTCACGGTAAAGCATCCGGAAAAAAATATCCACAAACATGGCAGCCCGCGCGGCACAAGAACACATCTACGTCGACAGAGCGAGAAAAGGAATTACTGAGTCCGGATACTACGGCCCGGTGAACTTCTCGCCCTCCACAGAAAATGCGCTCGCTGGGCAAGCGCTGTAAACAAGGTCCATTACACCAGCCAGAGCACCGTGAAAATTAACGACCTGCGTAGCTCTTGCCTAAAGACATACACCCTTTGTCGGCAGTAAACTCAGAGTCTAACCATATGAGGCAGGAGGAGATACGGTGGGACGTCCACCTCTTTAATAGCAGACTAAAGAAAGAACACAAAATTTCATTGCCAAAACGTGCCAAGCAAAACCAGCCCTAATCATGGACTCCGGTCACTCAATTCTCGACTCGAAACGAAAAATGGAACCGGAACCTACTGGGTCCAAAAACCATGTCAAGGCAGCCGCTACGGAATACCGTGCATCCAACAAGGTATGGTCCACGATAATAAATCCCCGAGACATGAAAAAGTTGTCTCGGGAATCAGCTATCCTAGTTGGGGTAGTTATCCGCTTACTAGCCAGATAAGCCAAAAATCCAGCTCTAACCCATGCTGCGGAAATCCTATTTTCTCAGGCAATTCTCGAAGCACTCACCCGTTCGTCACATCAAATGAAAACACTTAAAATGAGCTAAGATATAAATACATTTTTAAAGGAATTATGTAGCTCAAATCCAACCCGCATTATTTTAGGGAAAACTGCTTCTAATCACACATTTTTACAATCAAGACAGCATAAATACTAGAAAAGATAATTTAATTGATCTGAAATGGTTATTTCCAAGAAGTCACGCGTGATACAATTGAGTGATCTGAAATATTGACGTACAGACAATAGTCCTTAGAATGACAATGACTCAGAAAATTGAGCAACATATTAGGAAGATTTAATGAGTGGCAATAATTTCCAATTAAATGACAGAGCTGAAAGATTTCATTGAAAACAGTTACCCACCAGGAATGATTTGTAATTATTATTATGGATGAAGAGGTCTCAGTGTAAGGTGATAAAGCGAGGGAAGAGAGTGAATCTCTAAAAATATACATGAGTGAAGATTCATCACTTAAGAAATTAATCCCATCACACATGAAATACTCGTTTCCCGGATGGTTTAGGTTCCCATTTGTTACTCGACGCTCGCCTGGTTCCAAAACTTCCCAAGGACAAAATTACACGTAAAAACACGCACGATCACTGTAGATCATTTAGACGAGAGGCTAAACTCAAAAGCAGCACAGAAAATTAAAGGCTAATATAAGGATATTTAACGGGCAATAATTATATGGAGCATAGCGTTGTATGGGGCAGAAACGTGGACCCTGAGAAAGGAGGACGAGAATGGGCTGCAGGCATTTGAGATGTGGTCGTGGAGAAGGATGGAGAAGGTTAGGAGGACGGAAAGGAAGACTAACGAGGAAGTGCTCGAGATGGTGGGCGAGGAACGGAAACTTCTTAAGGGTATTCGAGATCGGCAGAGTAGGTGGCTCGCGGATGTAATAAAGGGCGATGGGTTGCTGAAGAATGTGATAGCGGGGAGGATGTTGGGCAAGCGTGGTAGGGGAAGAAAGAGAATAGGTTACATGGACGGGATGAAGATGGGTAGATCTTATTCTGAGGCGAAAAAATATGTACCAAATGGAGATAGGCCCCTGAATGTGTAAAAGTCAGGGAGGAGATTCTCTGGCATTCAACAAAACCTACCTTTACCGGTAGAATACATTATCAATAAAATTAACGGGCAATAGAAAATGTAAGTATCAAAGCATAATCATAAAACACACGTAGGAGCAATTAAAATGCGTTAACAATGAACTAATTTTACAAAGAGACCATTAGCTGAATGCTTGAAATTGGAGACAAAACATACTCGTACGTAGAATTCTGGTTCAACAACCAATTTACCGACTCTGATTGCACAGCAAATCTCATTCAATCATTGAGATTGTTCTAGAACAACTAGTTCCAAATGGAATGAGAAGAGCGCTCAGACCGTATCGATTTTAGCAACATTTGCAATTCACGACGAAGACTTCAGAGGGTAAATTTCGCACCAGAGAATCTAATTATCGCACCCAGCTTTCACCGGTAGCAAGGAATAGCTGATAAAGCTGCATAATGGATAGTCGATTTACCTGGAAAAAATTCTCACTCCTCGTCAATCACAGTCGAACCGATCCATTTCCCACTTTCCATTCGTAATGAGAGCATACCGGATGTATGACCCGTCCTATTCGGGTTTCAGAGCATAGTATTAATTATAAATGACTATTCCGATGGGAAGTCTCTACCTGTTCACGCACCATAGCATTGCTTAGATGAGGTGATACAGAAACAACACATAGACCATCTGAAACGTAGATGATGCGTTAGGGGATGAGGGTGATGATGAGGGCGCAGAATATTCAATGAATGTAATAGAAGAAGGCGTACATAGCATATATAGAAAGAGAAGGAGTCATTGGATATAATGAAAGGTTGCAGGTACTTTTTTTATTAGTTTTCTACATGTTAAGGTAGGTTTTGTTGAATGTCAGAAAATCTCCTCCCGGTTTTCTACACTTTCAGGGGCCTATCTCCCTCTTGCATATCCTTTTTCGCCTCAGCATACGATCTACCCTTTTGGTGATTTTAATAACGTTAATTCTTAATACAAATCCAAACGATATTGTAAAAGAGCATTTTAGTCAAATGCTTACTTTCATTCCCAGGCTCTCATGCCACTTCATATTGGTCCGTTGTCTCCCCTGATGAAATTAAGATGAATTCACGGCAGTGGTAGCTGATTCGAATAAATAAATATAGTAAACACATACCATCAACTTCGGTCAAAAAAACATATCGAATATAAAATGTATATCGTAATTCGTAGGCTTTAAAACACATCTTCGGAAGTACGGGGGTTCTCCGATCAGAACATGGGAGGGATTGATGGAAAGCTGTCCCTTCGAAAAGCATCTAAGAAACGGCTGGAGTTGTAATGAACTCGCCCTAATTCCCGAGAGAGAAAAGTAAACCTCGCCATTACGATTTCTATCAGAAAATGCTCGCGAGAAAACTAGATGGGTGCACTCAAGAGGGAAAAAAACATTTTGTTAAGAGAATTCTACCAGTTAAGGTAGGTTTTGATAAAATTCAGAGAATATCCTCCCGGTTTTCTACTCTTTCAGGGGCCTTCCAACCTCTAGTATTTCCTTTTTCGGCTCCGCATACGACCCGCTATCACATTCTTGAGCAACACTTTGTCAAAATTCTTTATTATACGAAAGAAAACACTTAGTATTTCCACACGAGTCATCGGATCGACCGCTTAGTCATCATTTTCAACACAAACTAATCAATCGCTACGAAATAAGAGTCAACGAGATGAGACTGGGAGGAGACGAAGCTGGAGGTTGAAACAATAGGAGGAGTAAACAGGGGGATAGGATTTTGAATTCCCTATCAAAGAAAATACGAGAGAAGAGTTTCGGAAAATGTGGAGGTGGATAAGCACGTTGGACGGGATGAAGAGAGGTAGGATGTATACATACTAAGCTCAAAACTGTACTGGTAAAGAGAAGATTGGAGACGGGAAACCATTATTACAATCCTCCATTATTACGCTACAAAATAGTTACAATATTATTGATGGCAAAGCATGCACACTGAAGTGAAAATTCAAGTTCTTTAAACATTCAAATTTAAGAACAAAAGAAAACAAGAGTTGATGTCACTACGAACTTAATCACCTCATGATATAACGGAGAGAATAGCATACGTGAGGTTAAAAAAAAGAACAAGATGGACAGGAACCTTCGATAAAACTAAGAGAGTTGAAAAGTATCTTGAGCTGGAGTAAAATTTAGCAAGGAAGCAGTAACTCTAAGCCCTTGAAAGTGCACAGAAACCTACATTCGATCAGTTTCTACAAGCAGGAATCAAGAAAATTGATATGCCCCTAAATCTCCCGCCAAATGCTGACAACCACTGTACCCAGGACTAGACGAATATCGTGGCTTTGAGTTCATGCAAAGATGAATTCCTGGTCGAAGAGCGTAAGTATGAATGGACGTTTTAGGGACAATAAAACGTCAAGTAAGACACATAAGATCATTTGTACTTGTTTTTTATCGGTATACACCTCTAACAATGACAGAGCATTGCAATGTGAAGAGAAACACGAAAAATATCCACAAAAATTCTGCGAAAGCAAAATTTTTGTAAAATTTTTAACATTTTGTAAAAATTTTTGGAAAAAAATATGAGCTATAGAGGAATGAAATGAGGTTTCAAAAATACATGGGAGAGTAAAAATACATAAAACATGAACTTCGCAAAGCTATTGAAGAGGCACTTTCTGTGGTTTGTTAAAGTTTCCTCGCGGGAGTAAATTCACTAAAAAGAGCATCGACACCGATACTCAAATAGAAAACGCCTGTAACAATAACTAAACATTGCAGTGAGTATAAATATATCGAAAACTGAAGAGGAAAAATTGAAGCTTTCGAAAACGGAAAACTAGTAACCTCGTATTTTAGGAAGACAGTTCATATCCACAGAGTTAAACAGCTGACGATGATCGAGGACTCGCAATCAAACATAAAGAGTGAGCTGGGTTGAAAGAAGTAAAAAGAGGAAATATGAGCTCTAAAGAAAATAATGAAGGAATTACATAGGCGTGCGGGGAAGTTCATACCACCTGTGATAGGTGAAAAATAAAAAGAAGGGTAATCAACACACGGATATTGAACAAACCGTTGAAAATCGATGTACACATAAAAAACGAAAACTGGGCACCCAGAATAGCCGGGGTAATGCCGACGCCCCCTGTGCTTTTCAACCCACGCTCAGTGTGTGCCTGCGTGCTCATAACGCCGCGAAAATATACAAAGACGAATTTTAAAAACCGGGAAAATTCAATCTACCTGTACAAAACATTCTCCATCGAGGAAAATGTACCCTTTGCGAGCAGCTTAAAAGGTTCATTCACTCCTGTATTGAATAGAATAGAATATTTATTGATTGTTCAGGGGCCATGCCCCTCAAGGAAAAAAATAATATAGGTACGACACATCGTAATGCGAGTTTGTGAACAAAAATGAAAAGTCAAAGACGATGGCGCAAGGTTGTATGAAACATTACAATTGTACATAAAATTGTATATATGCAAATAATAAACATTTTACAAATATTCAAGGCAAAGCGCGAAGTATATCATATAAAGAAGTTAGAAATTCAGCAAACAAGTTCATGGTGTTAAGATACAACAACAACATTAAGAATCAGGAAGTAATACATTATAATATTTCATTCTGAATGTTCAGAGAGAGGCTCTATTTTTAATGTGTTTTGGTAGATTATTCCACAGATGACACGCTATTACGATAAATAAATTTTGGAACTTAGTCGACTTGACTAGGAAAATATAAAAATTCTGAATCACATCTGGCAAACATCTTGCCCGTGGATAGCTTGGTAATAACTAAGTCAAGCATATTCTGGGGATTTTTCGTTGAACAAAGAACACAAAAAAACAACATTTGATGGGTAATACGATAATTACGATGGAAAATTTAGATAAGACAAGGAAAACGCAAACGCTGCATTCAAGTCCGACGGACTGAAAACAAGCCTCGCCGTTTTTTTTCGAACGAGTAACTCTGCATAATCCACATCTACATGATATACAAGGAGCTCCCTGAAAGGTGTGCGGCAGGGGGCGAGTTATCACCGACACCCATTAAAATTAAAATCAGTACCACAACTGACATGCCAGCAAAAACTTGCACTAACTTGTCAAGAGACGAAACTTCACAAAAACGCGATACACTAAAAGCTGGGCACCAATGAACGACTCTCTGCATGAACATACGTACAGTTTTTCCAATACAATTGGTAGATCTGCGTTCATACAACGGCGATAATACAATGATGGTATATAAACACTTAAAATTTAACATAAATATACATCAGAACATTGAATTACTACATCAGTCATCTTGATTGGGTATTATAGCAGCTAGATAAGCTTTCGGAGAGCCATTTACCCCAACTTTTCCCGTAAATATTTAGAAAGTACTTTCGCCATTTCTGAAACATATACTTTTCCTTCATCTTACATCACTCTCATATCTACGTCAGATTTCTTCTCTCAAGTTCCTCACACCCTCCTCTTCTCCTTATTGCCGTCCAAATATTTCTACCTTTCCCTTCTTCCTTCCACCCCGACCCGAGAGACATTAAAATGAACACGGGGACATCAAAAAGACCGGAGAAAATTTCAACATTCGACGAACGGAAACTGGAAAACATGTAGTCCGGACCGAATGCCGACACCCACCAATTCTAGGAGGTGGGTCCGCGTTCATATACAACCGGGAATGTTTTTATACGCGACTTTTAGAAACAAGCAAAATCCAGTCCCTCCCCCGAAAAAACGTGCAGAATCGTTCGGTTGACGGAAAAAGAAAAAAAATAAATGTGCTCCGGGCAGTGAGTGGGTGTTTGTGCGTGGGAAATGCGGGAACGATAAGGACGCGAGGGGGTGCGGGGGTGTTTGTGGGTGTGTGGGGGGGTGGCAGGCGGAGGAACCCGGGGGCGGGGAGGGCGGAGGCGGAGTGCCGGGGGTATGCGAAGGAATCGCACAGCCAGTCGATAATCGCGTTCCCCGGGCCCCGGAATCGAAAGAGGCAAAGAAGGAAGGGAGGAAGAGGCGACGGGGATAGAGAGAGAGGAATGTGCGAGTCGGAGACGAAAAAATGGACGGAAACGGACAGGAAAAAAGGAGAGAAAGGAGGCGAAGAGGAAGAGATTGGACAGGAAAGGAAGACGAACAGAGGAAAGAAAAGGAGAGAGGGAAAGAGAAACAGAGAGAGGAGGTGAGAAAAGCCCAGTGAGGTCAATTTAGATAAAGCGTGATACCTCCCTTTTATTTTTTTATTCTTCTCCTCCGGAATAAGAAAACGATGTATACTTTTTTTCATTCCGATCTTCATTTTTTTAAGTTTTATCTCACCATTTCTTTCCCTTCTCCCAGAAACGTTTTTTTCCAGAAAACGAGCTTTTAGACATTCCCAGGCTGCGACTTCGACTGTGTTCTCCCCGTGAAAGCGCTCGATGGGGGCACCCATTCCGTGCCGACGAAAATACCGCTTTTTTCATGAATCTCTCGTGGTGAAGTGGAAAGAAATGGTGAAGATAGCACCCACACGAATCCTTACGATTCCATCGCCGAGTGCTTTATTCCACCCGGCTCCCCCCCACGTTTACAACTCCCATTCCTTTGGAGTGAAAGAAACGACTAATTCACTCCGCCGAAGACCGCTCGTCTTGAAAACTTTAAAGGAGGAATCACGATAACTACGATGATGAAACGAGAAGAGGGACACAAAAATAAAACAATGTGGGGACAACGATAAGAAAAGGACAAGATGATTCCCATTGAAGAATAATAAAGTCTTGAAAAGGCGACGTAATCCCTTTCTGTCGCTTCGCAGTTGCAACCCGTGCGAAATAAAAAAGAACTTAGACGACTTCCCACGAGAGAGGATACAAAATAATATAAAAATATAAAGAATATTGAATAAGGTAGTCCACGAAGGGACAGAAAACTTATTTTATTCGTGAATGCTAGGTAAATTGGTTTGCACAAAATTAAGGTAAACACCCTAGAACATGGGGTGAAATTGAGGATCACACCACGGAACAAAAATTGTTTATTATAATACCATGCCGTTTAATGTACGATAAAAATGTTTATTGCCGTTTATTGTGCGACAACTGTAGATACTTCTCGACATCTTGACAAATATTGATTCGTTTAAACCAAATTTAGGAGCTTTAATTGAGGAACACAGAGAACGCTTTCAGCAGGGCATTTACCTTGGTACAACTTGGTTTAGCATGGCATCTTGGACGTTAAGAATGAGCTATAACGAGAGACAACGCATGGGGTGAAGTACGTGCAAAATCAAAAGAAAAATAGAGAAAAATGCGTTCTGATGTCAATTTTTAAATGACACAATATTCTATGAAAATTGAATGCTCTTCATAATTTTTGCACACATCCCTACCAAATGTCAACGTAGCTACAGAATATTAGACTTCTTACATGAACCTTGTTGCATTAACCATGTAATACCAGTAGATTTTAAGAAAATTAAAAAGTCTGTCATCACATCCAATATATTCACATTGGAGAAAGGCTAACTTTATAATCATAACCACCATCACCAAATTAAGCAATAAACACTAAAAAAATAAGATAAATAAGAACTTTGTCAATTCTTTATGTAGAGATATTTCAGTTCAATGCTATTTTCCATTGTTTCAAAGTTAATACCACATTCTTTAAAAAAAATACGAATAGTTTAATTCCGACACACTAAAAAGAGTTAACATTAGTTTATAGGTAGGTGATCCACCCTCTAAACGATTCAAAAGAGAATTTCTAACCAAAGAAAATTCTATGGTCGAGATTTACGAAGATGCTTAAAGTATCATGAACAAAGCGAGAGACGTTTCTTTCGATGGCCAAACGCCATCACATCCTTCTGCATACATCAATTGGACTTACAGTGACAGATGGAGGACGCAAAGCGATATAAGGATGTTCAAATGGGTCTATTTCAGCATGGAAGCACGTTACTTCGTTGTTCCTCAAAGTACGCGACAAAGTCCCATTTCATTCACATTCCAAACGCCTTACAGAACATCCTTAAAGAAGCACCAATTTACAAGACACGCAAACAGACAGTATATTTTTGAGAAGTGAAAGAGGTCGGCACTTACCTCCAATTCTACGATATTTAAAGCGAATAGCGCAGCAGGGCATGCCTTTAAGGTACAATTAGAAACAATAAATCACGTTTTGTAGTTTTACAGTAACATAAAAGAGACAATAAGGAAAACCGAGCCACAAACCATCGCTCTACGCTATCAAAGCAAATTATTTTTTTTATAACAAAAACAAAACAGTTCACACCTCACATTCCCCGGACAATATACAAAACGAATAATTAAAAAGCACCTACAACTCACAAAAGTATTTAATTAGTGTCATAGCATAATTAAAATAGAACAAGTCGAGCGGTTTACGTATTTGGTATTATATTGGAAAATTGTGGGTTCAGAAGAGTGGGCTCAGTGATAGGGACTAAATATGTAGAAATGCCATAGCTTTAGAAGCTTTTTCAAAGAGTAGTGGATTCATTTCGAAGTGAGAAGTGAGGTAAAGAAAAGGTGGGTGAAAACTCTAATACGTGGAGTGGCACTGTACAGGTCAGAGGCTTCGAAGGAAGGATGTACGTATACATGAGCGTTTGAAATATGGGTGTGTAGAAGGATGGAGAAGGTTAGCCGGGTGGCGAAAAGGACGAACGAGGAGATGTTGGATATGGTTGGAGAGGAAGCTCGTGGCGAAGGTTCGTAGGAGGCCGAAGAGATGGATATAGGACGTTTGCCATGAAGAAAAAAATCTCTTAGTAAATTCCTCACTTAAAATTTTATTATCGACCTCGGTTTTGATTGCCTTGCAATCATTTTCAAGTTACATATGCACAGCATGCGAGTCAATATATAAGGACCTAGAGATATTCTGTGAAGTACAATGCTACTATTGGACAAAATGGTCGAGCCATCTCTGCAAGGGCTCGGGAGCATAAAACGTGTTGCGTGAAGGGAGATATTTCGTCAGTCTCTGCCAAACTCTCAATCGAGGAGGACCATACAAGTGACTTCGTGCCGGAGGAGTTCCACATTGAGAAGAAAGGGGCCAAATTGGACTACCTGGAACAATTTCAAATTGGTAATAAAATAATTGGTCGGTAATAAAATTTTAAGAGTGGAATTTACTAAGAGATTTTTCCGTCATGTCTGCGGTAACCTTCCACAAATTTACGCCTTCAACCATTAATTTTATAGGGCATTTGGTAAAGAGAGGGAAAGTTGAAGAGAGTAACAGAGGGGAGAGCACTGTGGAAGCGTGGAAGAGGATAGGAATGATGAATTTTGGACAAAATAAGAAGAGGGAGACGATATGAGGAATTTGTGAGGGATCAAATAAAGGATCACCGACGACGGGTAAAACGGAACGACATACCAGAAATTAGGAGGTAAGGATTAAGTACCGGAGTCAAAAAACCTACCAATCAGCTGGTAGTGCTAATACTCAAATGAAATGAAATTATCAATTCTTTAAGTCCCGGCAACCTCGGCCCAGGACGCGATGGATATATAAAATAGAACAAAGAAAATAACACAAATTTTCCATACCATATGCGATCATAGCATGAAAGTTAAATCTCAAATGATATTTAGGTGCATATAAGTTCACCACATAATTCCACAATTTCTGGAAAACTTATAAAAATTAAATCAAATGGCATTAAACTAATTTCCTGGGATAAAAACTATTTTAAGTTCCAGAAGAAACCAGCATCAGAACGTAGCAATAACTTAAGCTATCGACTATGAAGAAATGATAAAGCTTCTGTTTCTTTATTAAGGAAAATAACCCAAAGGCAGTCGGGAATAAATGTCCAACGATCATAAAGAATTTACATCTACACTTAAAAACAAAACTGATGGCAAGAAAACTTCTGTTCATTCATTAATGGAAGAAATACCTCACGCTCTAAATGCAGGATGGAGCCGCAAAAATTGACAGTGATTTCTAGTATTTATATTTTGATAAATAATGACGGGTGGTAAACTCCTGTATTATATGGTGTTAATACTTGCTTGCTTACGGTTCTACATAACAGTCATTAGTAGATAACGCGATAAATCCGAAGCTACATTGGGCTAAAACGGGAACACGGTAAAATTTCACCATGCAACAACACGCAACTGTCAACACAGGGTGTGTGGAAGTTCTTATCAACGTCAAGTCAAAAGTGCGACAATTTTAAAGGGATATTTATGACCACTAAGGATAAAAATAACGCGAAAATCAATTCGGAACGAACGACACTCCCGCGCGCAAGGAAAGAACAGCGCTAACGCATTGATTAATGCGACGGGTAAACATAAATCACCGAGCGCTCTAATTATTCTCAAACCTTTTAGCGAGATACTCCCACGGCGATGGCAAGCCTCCTTCATGGTGGGGGAGGGACGGGGTACCGCAAGGGGGGGGGGGTAGAAAGGTACCACAAACGCGACCCAGGAATTAATGAGCGCGAAAAGATAATTTTTACGACTCCTAATCCGATGTTTAATTTTTCAAACAGGTGTCAAAACAGCCTACATTAGCAAAAATGAACATCCCCGGTATACTTTTAATTATCTACGCCACGCTGATGAGCAATTAATCCACGGGTTTAAAGCAGGTGAAAGTTGCAGAGATAACTAATACGTGAAATAAGCGAAAGAATTCGGAGTTGAACAACAGAATCTTCTCCCGAGCTTTTCACACTCATAATTGATGAGGACCCATTATATTTTGAGAACGCTTTCATTCAAGTTTGAGTCATGTTATCTTAAAAACATCTTTCACTGGGCTAGTCATATAAATGTAACCGTCCCGTTACACGAGAAATGAGTTACGCCGTCCAATATTTCCAATTTTTTTTGTAACAAATCTACTATAATTTAAAAAAAATCACCGATCGAGCAAATATAGTGATATAAATATGGGAAAAACAACTTACAAGCGACAGTAGGAGAGAATTAAGAAAAAGAACCTGCTCTGCGATGACTGTTGCTAATGGTAAGTTTTCATTCACATTAAGAGCGTGATAGATCATGAAAATCGCAACGTGGTAGAAGTACAAATCAAAGAGACTGCGATGCGATTAGCAATGCATTTCTGAATATTAAAAAACAATATTCAGACATGTAGAATAGCCATTGCTCAAACTGCTACACAAATAGTGGCTTAGGGGGCCATTATTGAACCGAGTAGCGTTCTCCGTTCGGACACATCCACATGTTAGGGCCCATCAAGTTCCGCCAATTATATAAAAAGGCAATAGTAAAACAATACATCAACAAATAAAATGCAAGGAGTCCGGCAAAAGAATATCCAATGGCAAAAAAAGTAGAGACAAGTTGAGAAATAAGTAAGAAGTGGGCGGTATGGATTGTTTTTTTTTTTAATTTTCAATAAAGTCACGCTGGAAAAAAGACAGGAATCAAACAATGTACCTAAGATGATGTAGAGGAATGTCGTGACGGTGAAGTAACGCTTCGTAACTGAGGCGCTATGGTTAATGCCAACGATGGGTCCATACAGCATCCTATGCGAAAGGAGTATTTTTTTAGTATTCTACCGGTGAAGGTAGGTTTTGATGAAAGTTAGAGAGTCTACTCACGGATTTATGGACTTTCAGGGGCCGAACTACCTCTAGTATTTCCGTTTTCGCATCGGCATACGATCGACGCTTCTTCATCTTGCCCGTGAAATCTATTCTCCTTCTTCCTCTTCCCAGCTTGCCCAACTTCCTTCCCTTTATCACACTCTTGGGCAACCATCGCATTATTTCATCCTTCAGTTACCTTTACCCCTATCCGGGATTTCACTTAGGAGAGCATAAATATATTCAAATGACCTTACATTATCCGATTCCTTCATACACTTGTTCTAAGATCTGTGAAGCTAATTTAGGCACCTTATAATAAATTTATCCATCACCCAAGAAAGGCTAAGGGTACAGTAGGTTCTCGATTTACGTCAGAGATGCGTGTTGAATAAGATCGACGTAAATCGAAACAACGTAAAACGGATCCAGATATTCGTGCCCGCTTAAATATCGCAGTTAATCAAGTCGTTAGCTTCAAAATTCGTTTTTTGCCTTCGTCTAGGAAAAAAATAGCCATTTCAGATAGGATGATTATGTCGCAATACATACGGTCTATTTTATTAGCATGAAACAGGGAAAAATTTTCCGACGATCCTTGTCAGCATGGACGTAACATCGAGTCAGACGTAAATCGAAACGACACATACCGAGGACTTACTGTATGTGTAACTCTTTACATGCTTGGCTTGTTCCGACCAACTCACTCGAATTCCGTTTGCATTTAATTCAATGATATGTTTTACATTTGCTCTATATAATCCAGCTTTTGTGAATCAATTCCTTTATATATTTGGATTTTAACCAATTTATAAATATATTTTCGGGCAGGCTTAGGGCGACCCATTTTGCATCGATGTCTGAAAGTAAGGGGCCTTAGGGTCTCAAATGAAGACATTTGATGAGAAAATGAGGTGTACAAAAAACTTCTGAAATCTGAATATATTTAGGGGTCGCGCACGCAGCTTGTCGTTCAAAATGGGGGCTCCCATAAGCGCGCGCCGCCCGTTTGAAAAGCCCGCGCTCCCGGGCCTTCGCGCGACCCCCCACCATTTCTTTCCCCACCTATCGAAGGTTTTGATATGTAGGCATAAATTGGTTATTTTTTTGTTCCTTCTGTAACTTTCCCCTTCGAGTCCCCGACAAACATCGGGTTTCGTTGCCGTCATAATGGCCGAGAACTCGAAAGGGGCGGTGCAGAGTTCGTAGCCACTTCCGAAACCCATCGGATCAGTGGCTACGCTGCGTTCGGGTCGTGCGCACGAAGCAGTCGGAGCGACCCCTAGAGGATTATTGGTTATTATTATAATGTATTCTACCGGTAAAGGTAGGTTTTATTGAATGTCAGAGAATCTCCACCCGGTCTCTTACACATTCAGGGGCCTATATCCTTCTAGTATATCCTTTCTCGCCTCTGCATAAGATCTGCCCCTCTTCACCCCGTCCATGAAACCTATTCTCTTTCTTCCCCTACCCCGCTTGCCCAACATCCTTCCCTCGATCACCCTCTTCAACAACCCATCACCCTTTATTACACCCTTCACCCATCTACCCTGTCTATCCCGGATTCCATTCAAAAGTTGTCTTTCCTCGCCCACCATCTCAAGCACTTCCTCGTTAGTCTTCCTTTCCGTCCACCTAACCTTCTCCATCCTTCTCCACACCCACATCTCAAATGCCAGCAGCCTACTCTCGTCCACCTTTCTCAGGGTCCACGTTTCTGCCCCACACAATGCTACGCTCCCTATCAAGCTCTTCACCAGCCTCTTCTTCACGTCCTTACCCATTGTCCCCGTCATCAACTCTATTCTATTACTAAACGCCTCCTTAGCTAGCGCTATTCTCTTCCGTATGTCTTTGATACTATGCCCGTTTTCCTATAGCGTGCTACCTAAGTAATTAAACTGTTCTACTTGCTCCAGTTTGTGTCCTCCAACTTTAATCACAAGCTTCGCTTTTTTAGTCCTAGAGAATTTCATAATTTTGTCTTATTGTCTTCACTCCGATAACCCCGCACTGCATTTCTAAAGCATCTACCAAAACTTGCAGTCCCTTCGTATATCCACTAACCAATGCCTGATCGTCCGCGAATCTAACCGATTTTATAAGATGATATCCCACTTTGACTCCAACACGTAGGCATAAATTGGTTGCAGCTTGTATAACTTTAATATCTTTAATAATGACTTTATTAGTCGGGGACAAATCTGTCCCTTGGAGCAGAATTGGCTTTCAATCAATGAACACAATAGTCACAGTGTTCAATAAAAGACACAGCACATAACTGTAAGCAAGATAAAATAAGCTATATCATTAATATCACAGATGTGTGTATACAGCGCATCGAAAACACACAACTTCAAAAAAAAACTACAGAGTTGGGTGCATATCAATTAACTTTGGGAGGGTGGGAGTGAGACTGGTATGTAAAGAACAAAGCCTTGTACTTGGAGCATTCACTCATATAAAGGAAATAGGAAGCTCCATAGATGGGACGAGAACTAAATTCCAATATCACTCTTTTTGAGAATTTTAACTACATTATGTCACAAAATATTTGCATTGAAGACTGTGAGTGCTTTTTTGGTCATCTTTGGCATAACTTTTCGGTGCCTGGAGACTACCTAGAGTAAATTTGTGTTTTCTCATCAAATGTCACTATCTGAGACCCTAAGACCCATGACATTCAGACATCAACGCAAAATGGAGCACCCTAAGCAGGCTATACATTAATTTACCCTTAGTAGGGTGGTTCTTAAATTTTTCGGACTACACAATATGCTAACACTGGGTCATAAGTTTATTTTCTTTTTTGAACCTTGTTTTCTATTGCTTCTTACGACGGTCCTATTGTTTTAAATCTGCAAAGTGACAAAATAAGTCATTACTATAACGGTTATTGATAATACGGGCGAGAAATGAGAATATATCCGTCAGCTAAATTGAAGTTTGGAGAAGATTTCTCATTCCAGGCACAGAAAAGAGAAGGAATCTTTCTTGAATTTTCTCCCAGCACGATTATACTTATCGGCCGACGATACGTTTCGTGCCGAAGGACGCTCGCGTAACTCAGGACGTCTCGAAAAGAATCCAATGACACGCCAGTCATCGACCAGTGACTCAAATACGAGTGGCCGAAGGAGTGTGAAACTCCTGAGGGATACATGAAACACAATAACGATTTTATTTCTCGAGTCAAATAAGTGACGAGAATATAAATCAGCGATCGGGAGGGCGATGTTATAACATTCTCTGAATACGTCTCGGGAAGGGTTTTTTTTTTTAACGGAAAGAAATGGAAACGCTGACATTTTGAGGATACACGTCACGATTTCCATAAACTGCGGCGATAAAACAAAGAGCAGTTGAGTTACCGAGGATCATTAGCCATTTCGTTTTTGACAAAGAGACGGGGAAGCGGGATGTTATTATACCCCAAGTATGGAACGTTTCTCAAGATATCCCCAAAGCCGTGGATGAGGGAAATGAAAAGAAATACCGGCGCTCTCATTTGAATATTTTAAGCAGAAAATACCAGTCACGGAGCATTTACTTTTTAGATTACTTGGGAAGAGTTCAAAGCAAAAATGGCCATCAGGATATGATCTAAATTTGTCGGAAATGATTTTAGAAAAAGCGTACGTAAACTTGATTGTAGTCCGATATGTTATTTCAAACAATCACGTATGCCAAAGATGAAGGTGGGGTCAACGTTTCAGAAGGACGTACTCCGGAATGTGGAAAGATGGAAGTCATCGGCGGATAATAAGGTAATTTGAGCGAAATATCATTTCAACTAGGAATAAATGAATTCAGCCCCACTTTAAGAAAATATTTCCCACCCATCATAAGTCAAAATATCAGCCCCTTACCGAACTACTTCCCGAGATATTTGTCAAAAAATACCAGCCATTTTACGTAGGAAACGGTACGAGTATGCACTCAAGAGAGGCATTTTTTTAAATGAGGATTTTTATAACTCCAGGATCTCGTCAACAACTAACAGAGTGTAGTTTGTATGATTTCTCAACCATTTTTGAAAATTAATCATAAAGTCATCGCAGTAATTTTTTCGGAATAAAAAAAACCTCCCGTCGCGAAGGAGTTTTAAAAGTACCGCGCGAAATAAATGAGACAAGTCAAGACATTTGGAGATAATCTTATTTAATTAATTAGAACATCAGTAAAATGAAAGTATAATATCACAACTTTAAAAATGCAATATTTATTTCAAGCTTCGCACAGCTACTGAAGTTAAAACGTATAATTCGAATAAGGTTTCCATTATGACTAGGGAACTATTTCGCTCAAACTACCATACGGTTTCAAACTCGCTTGAACTCTAAAAATTAATCAGCCAGGATAAATTCTTCCCAATCGCTAAATTTGAGAAATTTCGGAATGAAGGGGGCTATAGAACTAGACGACATATCATAGCCGATTTCTCATATAAAAAGTCGATATTATCGGTTGGGGGTACGCCTGACGTATATTCTTGAACTTGAAGGCTCGTTTCCAACTGATATTCAATCGCACCTCATAAATGTGCAACGCTTCAAACGTAAAATGCTTCACATTTCACTCATAAAAGAGTTGCATGGCATACTCTGCACCATGCCAACATCGAAGCGAAGGCACAGTTATTGAAATACTGAGCATTCAAAGCATCAATTCATTTCCATCCATGTACACATCTTATCAAGGAAAGAAATATTTTAACCGAAATTTGGGCATGAAGAACGAAAACCGTCGCGTAATGGCAATGCATTAAGAACATAAAAATTAATTTCTATTTTTCTCTCTTTTTTGCATTTTAAAAACTATCATTAGGAATTCACAAGTTCAACAGAACATTAAACTGAACTTAAATGTTATCCTTTAACACTGGCGATAAGTTCATGTACCCTGATGCTCATTTACGAAATTTTACCTAGGATTATTCTTTCCGAAAAAATAACTACTCACAGCATCGCAACATTTTGCAATTTACGTAAAAAATACAATGCCATGGACGTGGTCATGACAAATGCAGAATTAAAATAGCTTAGGAAAATGGTGCACCTCAAGTTAAAAAATGAAAACCTTCTGGTGAAGTAATTTTTAGATAAGAAACAAATTTACGCATGACTGAAACAAAGGAATCGCAAATTAAACTTTTAGTTATTAAAGGATTCGTTAAAAAATAAACAAATCACATCCTGGTTTTGAGCGAATCCCATAACGATTGTTTTTACTCAGATGAGTTCAAGACGTTACAAAAATGAGAGCTATTTACATAACAGAGTACCAAAACCCAGTACTTCGTTTCGCATTTGTCAATAGACTACGATCGCTAAGGCGATAAGCCTCGCTGCACCACATGAAGTTCAAGAATAGCCAGACTGGGACCCATATTCCAGTGCATTCGCAGACATCCCATCGGAGGTTTTTTTTCGCATTAGACATGAGCTCCGGTGTCATGTCCCTTCAGGGTTTAACAAGGACTGGAGGCAAAGTGGAAAATGAAAAATAGTTCCACCGAAACACGACCAGTGGGGGACTCGAGACTCCATCGACTGCATGAATCGAATGGCTCCGACTCCCGGCAAACAGAAACGCGAATGCATAAAGCAAACCCCGGTCCGGCTCGTGAAAGGGAGTCCCGCAGCTCCCAATTTGCTCACTATTTGCCCCCAAGAGAGGAGATGTTACTGCAATGTTTGTCACCGGAGTACATATAGGGCCCACTACCGATACTACAAACGCATCTTACGACAATAGGGGTTCGGAATTCGCTTCAGTGCGCATCTCACATTGCAACACAACAGCGTAATAGTTTTCCATTAGTTTAACGTGGTTAAAGCACTAATCCCGAGTCCTTTAGTACACATTTTAAAGACTTTTCGAGTAATTCGAAAAAAAAATCTTGGACAACAGTTTCCTTTAATACACACTATGTTAATACGCTGGAAATAAACATAAATTCTGCATTACAAAACATACAAGAAAACTACTTTAAGATTTTGGTCTGAATTTAAGCATTGTAATGACTAGGGAAACTCATTGGAAAAGCTGACCAGAAAAGACTAGTAGCCTTCGAAACCTAGTGCTGAAGGAGGATATTGAAGATAAAATGGCCGAACCAAATAAGAAATTATGAAGTGTACAGAAAAGTAGAAGGGGAAAGGACCATGAGGAACACCATACAGAAAAGAAGAACCCGAGGCACTTGACACACCCTGAGACACAACGGGTTTGTGAAGAACACAATTTAAGGTAAAATAGACGGAAAAGTCCCCAATGGAAGTCCCAGGTATACGTTCGTGGACCAAATAAAGAGCAAAGTATATACAAAATAATTCATTACCTACTGCAATTCCAGAATTACTTCCGCAACTCTTTCATTATCCCTTCTTTCGTTTCTCCGCCACGAATTTCAAGGACAAGCCGTATAAGTGTCACCTGGGAGGGAAGAAGTACGGCGTACGTCAGGAGAAGAATAGCCCAAACTAAGAGAGAACTCATGGTGAAAAGACAACTGTTATGTTCAAAGAAGATAGGACAACACACGGATAAACAGTATGCGAAAACACGGACCTTGGCACTCCAAGGATCGGAAACGTGGACCATTGGAAAAGTAGACCAGAAAAAACCAGGAGCTTCTTACACCAGGTGTTGTAGGAGTATGCTGAAGATCAAATGGACGGAAAAAATGATAAATGAAGATGTATACCGCTGAGTTGAGGAAAGGAGCCGATGGAAAAAGATACAGAAAAGAAGAATCACATTGATACATCTACATACTACCCCGCAAGCCGCCTCAAAAGGCGTGTGGCGGGGGGTGTTAGGACACCAGCCGTCAACAAAAAAAATCAAAGTTCCGCCTAGCATTTATTAAAGTCCTTAATTGTTCGGGGGAAAAACGAGTTCCCATACCTATCCGTTCGGCAAAATATCTCTCTTAATTTATCGATTCTGTCGGACCTGGAGATATAATGTGGTTCTAATATGATGTTCTCCATGTCGCTCTGAAAGACATTCATTCTCAATTTCTCAAGCAATCTAAGCCTAGCGCGTAGCCTCCGAGTCTCTAGCGGCTCCCACCCTAAATCGTTCAAAATCTGTGTAACGCCTTCTGTATGGCCGTAGCAGTTTTTGACGAATCGCGCAGCTTTCCTTTGTATTTTATTAAGTTCATGGACTAGGTCTTTCTCCGCCGGATCCCATATGCTCGCTGCATATTCAAGGTGTGGCCGGACGAGTGCGAAATAGCACCTCTCTTTCACTTTATCGTCCGAAAATCTTCCCACAACACGCTTGACAAATCCTAGCTTCTTCAGGGCACACTAGGCGGAACAATGGGTTTGTGAAGAATGTAATTTAAGGAAAACTACAGGAAACATTCCCTAAGAGGAAAGCCAATGAATACAAACATGGGACACATTCAGGAAAAAGTACATGTAAGAACTAACAGAGAAAAAGAGGCCCAGTAATACATGGGGAAGGATGGAGAGCTGCAGTCAACCAAGTTTAGGGTTGAGCAATGATGATGATGATGATGATATTGTTGCATTTCAAAAACATCGAAAATGTATTCAGTTATGAAAAGTATTTTTTTTAAACATGTGCACAGGACTAGTGTTATTCTCTAAAGTAAGTGCGCATCATGAGGAAAACGAAACGATTTAAATCTTCGAAGCGCTGGGGACAACGATTATTTTGTTCTATTAAAAAGCCTCCAGAGGAAGACCGGGGGTTAAATACCTAGAATAACTACAGAAGACTGTACATAAGAAGAGCTACAAGGAGGTAAGCAAGCTAGCTTTAGACAGGAAAGGATGACGGACTGCAGTCAACCAATCTTAGGATTGAACGACCAAAGATGAAATTGCAACCATTTGGGACCCTAGTTATAAAGATAGAACCAAAAAAATAATAAAATAAAAAGAAAAGCTGCACGATTCGTTAAAACTGCAACGAGCAAACATATAGTGTTTCACAACTTTTAGAGGGATTAAGGAGGGAAACCCTATCGACTGAGGCTACACGCTAGACTTAGCTTGCTTGAGAAATTCAGAGCTGGTGTGTTTCAGAGCGACACAGAGAATATTATCATGAGGCCTTACTACATCTCTAGGTCTGACAGACGCGACAAAATAAGAGAGATACATTGTCAAACAGATTGGAAGAAAAACTCCTTCTTTCTGCGCACAATGAGAAACCACGATAAAAACTGAGCTCCACTCAATACACTCCCATAATACTCGTCACCATTTTACCTCCCAAAACCTTACATCTTTACACGGCTTGTATCCCAACACCCCCTGCCCGAACGCTAATGCGGCGGCTCGCAGGGTAGTATGTACATTTAGATGTGAGTAATACGTTAGCAGAAAGAAGACTCGCTAGTGAAGGCACGCATTGAGATATCGCTCGAGGGTTCGACAGAAATAAACTTCCAAACGTAATGCCGCCTAAAAACGATTATTGTATACGATCGATATTGTAAACCATCCCCGATGCGGATAAAGGTCATTCATTCTACACGAAGAGAGGAATGGGATTCGCGAGTAAAATCAACTGGTTGGCCATAGAGACCATAAATATACGTATCGGATACCGGGCGTTCCAATCAGAGACGCGATCGACGCCACAAGTCCGTCCTCCGAAGAGGAAAACAAGACATCTCGCTTGTACCCGTCGACGGAGACGTCCGATGCGATGGGAATCGACGCAGATTTCCCTCTCTCGAAAACAAAACCTGGAGAAACCAATCATCCGATCACATTCGAACGGGATGGACAGGCCGAACAAAATTGGATCACTTCGCAAGCAACGATGGTCATAAAATATATTTTTCCCGTAGGTGACTGACGCGATGGGAAGACAGATAAATATTCCACAGGATCGATCAATGGGAACCATTCCACAATTACGCAGTAAGTTATGACGTAGGGGGGAGCTGAGGCCTTCATACGCAGAGTTACGTAGTGAGACAAGATTGCATGGCGTTAGATTTGAGCATATACATCTACTTATTACCCCGCAAGCCACCACAAGGGTGTTTGGCAGGGGATAACTTATCACCAACATGAACTACAGTGAAGCAATTTACTTCCACCAACGTACACCACACTATCGGTATGCCACAAATTCTACAGAAACTACTTAAATAATCCATAGTGTTACTATGAAAACATGACACAAGAGCCCTGCAAGGAACATGCAAAACATGGAGTTAGCACCACCCGGCAGATTTAGAAACATGCATCAGGGGGCATATGAATGAATCAGCTACACTGTCTACTAACCTACTTCTAAGTCTTTACACAGCCATTATGGTCTCTTATCGATCGCGGGAAAAACGACATTATAAACCTTTCTGTTCTACAATCTATATCCCTTATTTTATCCTCATCATCTGATCTACCGTAGAATGTTGCAGTTCGTAAGATATTGAAAACTTCGTCTGAAAATAAAAAGGTTTTGAATTTGCATAAAAGATTGAGTCTATATCTCAATCGACGGCCCTTCATCAGCATCCTTCGTGTGATCGTAATCATATTAATTTTTTAAAGATCTTTGGACGAAAAGTCTTAGAATTTAGTACAACAAATATCGCACATCTCCCTTAAAGAAAGTATCGTAAAATCGAACGTAAATCTTCACTTAAACGCAGAAAACTAAAACAACCAGCAGTCAAGCCATGTCAGAGTTTCGTACGCACAAGACTATCAAAAAAACTGGTGTTGAACTCAGTCAATGGTGCATTGAAGTATTGAATTCCTCCTGGGAAAGATTAAATAAACCCCCTGACATTACGCACTTTCACAGCTACTGGTTTTAAGTATTTAACCGTCCATAAAACGCAAATTTATATGCTCGCCAGTTGCAGGAGTTGATCTAAGCACTCCAAATCGCCTAAATGTTCCACGTCAGCTGACATCAACTGTTTTCTCCTTCAACGCATAGCTAAAAAAAAACCGTAAGTATCTTTACGTAGCTCAGTAGTCCCACGAGAAGTTCGTATTGCATTAATTATTTTTCATCATCATGTCGATATATCTACATACTTCTAAAAATCAATAGTAGCCTACGGAAGGTTTCAACGGGATTTGGGGGATTCATGAAATACTGCGCAGTCTCACAACGAGTAAAGGTTGGGTTGTAGTTTAAATCTCCTTCCCTAATATCTGAACTGCCACAAACAAGGTCGTCTGCCCAACAAATGGCATGACCGAGGATAGAACCAATTAATTGCCCTAACCACGGAAGAATCATTTTCCTCATGCTTGCTTCTCAAAACATTTGTTTTTTCCAATATTAAAACATTCATCAATACTTGCATCCCTAACCTGCCTTAATAACGTCTCATATTCCTAATCTCTCCTACCTCTCCCACATCAATATTATCTACTCCATGTCGTAAATAATATTACGTCGTCCAGCTAATTCAAACTGCCATCGCACTCTCTCCTAAAAATATCTTAAACTGTCCTGTTTGTCAACCTCTTCACCCAATTCCATTCTCCTACACACTTGCATCTCGATAGCTACTAGTCCAAGTTCATCTTCTCTCTACAGCGACCAAGTTACTGAACCACACAACGCTACTCTCCATTCAAGGATTTTAACCAGCCATTTCTAAGTCTTTTAACAAGTTTTCCTCATCAACTGCCCGTTCCGCGTTGACTCTACCGTTTTCAACCCAATCTTTAATCATGTGAACCCGCATATTCTCCCGCACTCACCTAGGATACTCTTAGGGTAAGAGAACCGTCCTGCGAACTTAGTGTATTCCCTACTATCTTATCATAAGTATTTACTCAGGGGTCGTGCACAAACTACGTCACCAGCTTAGGCGGGGAAGGGATCCCCTAAAAATCTACCTGGGTAACGAGGAGAAGGGGGTGATCACTCAAAGTGACGTAGCTGTTATGATGCGACTGTTTACATTTCTTACTCGTCAACATCGCGTCGACTTTACTATAGTTTAATATGAGGAAGAGCGCGTATTATTTCAACCTTTATTTGTTTTATTTCAACCTATCCCGAAAAATAAACTCACTCAATAACTGAGAATTAATTTTTATTTGAAAGTTTCATTAGTAGAGACAACCCACATATTAAAATACTTCAGTTATGGTCCACTAAATAGATTTATTACTTACGACCCGGGTTTCGTCATATAATGACAACCCGGGTCGTAAGCAATAACTCTATTTAGTGGACCATTACTAGAGTATTTTAATTTCTTATATGGAGAGGTTCCACATAGTCAACCCTGAAGTTATTAATTATATATAAGTAGAGACAACGTTACATGTCGGGGATGGGGTAGGGAAAAATACAACGGTTGTTAACGAAGGGGGGAGGAGCTAAAAATATCACCGAAAACGGTATCGTAGTTTATGCACGACCCATTAGCATAGCTCGATGACTCTCACTATTTCAGTACATAGTAAGGTACAGTATTGTAACTTATTCATACCACACTGGAAAATAAGCACCTTGGATATTTCTGGCTACTGAAATGAAGACGTCCCAAGGTAAACATGCGCGAGATTGTGAGACGATAACGACGGGCACGTCTGAATCTTAAAAGAGCACGCTAGCTTTGTACAGCCGCACGGTTAACAAGGAAACGCCAAGGGATTATAATGGGCCGAGACTGACGAGTTTGAAAACAAACTCAAAAACGTCCAGACAGGGAAAATCAAAGGGAGACTTTTTCATCCTTTCACTTCCTCACGACTGACGTCTCCCGAAAACAAGAGACACGCCGATCCCTCCATTTATCAAAATCAAAACCGGAATCTTGATAATCAAAAACGGAATGGCGACCTTAAAAAGAAGAAACAAATCCTACTCTCATTCAAATAATATCGCGACAAGGAAGAATTTTTTGTCCAAGAAAACAAAGAAGAAACCGAACGAAGAAACGTGGACAACCATCAATTTCTCAACTCTCTCCTTTCCAGCCCACTCCTTCAGAACCGTGAACTAAAAACAAGGGTGTAACATACGAATAAGGAGGCTGTAATGTATTTGTTTAACCTATCTCGTGTACCAAAACGTGCCACATGTGATGTTTGTTACTATTTTTCTAGCCCATGGTTCAATGAATATTGACCTTAGTCCGTATAGGTGACCTTTGAATCAAGACACTATACGTTCCCTAATGTTGCTAATACCAGCGTGTATGCTTCTAACTACGTGGACCATGAGATAATCTATTTAAGGCCATGAGGTATTGTATCAGGGTGGAAACATGCTTTAGATTTTTTTTATGGGCAGAGTAAAAGCAATGGATTCTATTTCCATTTAGCCATGAGTTTATTTATTTATCTCTACAATTATCTCGCGTACTTAAATGTGCGATTTGTGGGGTTTGTAACTACTTTTCCAGCCCAGGGTTCAATAAATATTGACCGTAGTCCGTATAGTCGGCCCCGGTGGCGGCGGGGTTAAGTCCTCGCCTGCTTACCCGAGGGTCGCGGGTTCAAATCCCGCCTGGGTAGTATATTCATTGCCCAGGACATGGATTTTTGTGTTAGTCAAATTGAGTTAATAGTAAGAGAGAACTGTTAAGTCCTAAATTCGCTCAAAAATAAAGACAAGATAAAGTTAGCTTTAAACTACGATACTACGCTCTGCAATAACACTATTACAAGCGTGCATGCTATGTATACAATTTGTATCGTGGCGGGCAAGATGAGCGTAATCGTACATTTCGCCCACAAGGCGAACCCGTGCGCTAAAATCCTTATCACTTGCGACGCGTCAGGCTCGTTTTCGCAGGCCGAGTTTCTCCTCCTCTTACAACGTCCTTACATACGAACATAACGCGATACGAACTAAGGCTTCCGCCACCCGTGACTTTAAACCAACCAATGAATATTCTTCCTTTTCCTTGAGTACATCAATTGACCTAAGACAAAAAAAATTCGCTTCCAACTTTCCCTCACCTATCTTTTAGCGGATGGACGAAGCAAGAAATAAATTGTCAGCAGAATAGCCCAAGCGAAAAGGTCATTCCTCAAAAAGAGAAGTCTCTTAACAGCTGGGAATATAAGCGTTGAAGTAAGGAAGCAATTCATTAGGACTTACATTTGGAGCATGTTTCTTTATGGTAGTGAGGCATGGACGATGACAGCAGCAGAGAAATCAAGGTTGGAAGCTTTCGAAATGTGGTGTTACAGACGAATGATGAAGATCAAATGGATAGATCGTGTGAGTAACGTGGAAGTTTTAAGAAGAGTTGGAGAGAAGAGAAGTCTTTTGAAAACCTTGGGAAGAAGACGAGACAACTTAATCGGCCACATCATGAGACACGATGGTCTGATGAGAATAATCGTTGAAGGACTGGTGGAAGGGAAGAACGCCAGAGGAAGGCCTCGGATGAGATACATTGAGCAGGTGATGAAGGATGTAAATCAGAACTATGTAGGTGTTAAAAGACTAGCTGATAGGAGAATTGAGTGGAGAGCTGCGTCAAACCAATATTCGGATTGCTGACTGATGAATGAATGAGAGCCGAAATATCCTAGACCCACTTTCCTTAACCTAGGCTACATTAGACCGCGGATAAAAAACCAACTAATAAAGAAGTATTTCTGTATTAGCTTGTTTCTACTTCGTATCTCTTCAAGATTTTCAATTTATTTCATTC
Source organism: Ceriagrion tenellum (assembly GCA_963169105.1). Taxonomy (NCBI): domain Eukaryota; kingdom Metazoa; phylum Arthropoda; class Insecta; order Odonata; family Coenagrionidae; genus Ceriagrion; species Ceriagrion tenellum. The sequence continues at coordinate 34,453,981 of OY720637.1, forward strand.
ATATTTTATTTCAATTTCTTCAAGGTTTTCAATAATGGGTAAAATATTCAATACCGAACAACCAAATACAGACCAAAGCGAGGATAAAATATGGCCTTAGTTTCTGACGCACCATTGCTCCTTTATCCAACACACTTTGAAAAACTTGTCCTTACAATTTTATTTTAATACTCATCCCACCGATGTAGCATGTGGTCCCAATAAATGAGGCCTCGGTGAGGTTAACTTACGAAATCGTCCTTCTATCTGATTGTATAATTTAGCAACTTTAACACATAGATGTACGACACTCATTTTCGGAGTTGTAGCCTCGAGGGGCGCGGTGAATGCCATCTGACCAACGTGCTACGATGTCAATGGCTAAAGCAATCTTCTTAATAGGAGTTGATACTGCAAAATGGTCCAGTACTGCTGGTTCCGACACGCGCGGCGCTGATCCCCCCGAGGTTTCTCGCTTCAAGGGACGATGGCGCAATATTCCTGACTGCGCACTGAGCGAAGGCCGAACAAGTAAGCACTGGTATTACTTCTCGCATAACGTGGCTACAGATTTTTGGACCAGACGCAAATGTTTGAAGATGACTGAAAGCCTAGATTAATGATGCATAATGGGCTAATTACATGTTTAATTTTCGCAACGCTACTAATGGCCGAGAAACATTTCGTTAAAAAAAATTATTTCATAGGTTAGGTCTTCTATTGCCGTGGGTATGAGTTATCTGAGGAGTGTTTGCGGCAAAAGTAGGATGGATAGGGCCGGGGATGAGTGGTGTGCTTCGTTGGTTTGGCCATGTTGAGAGAATGGATGAGAGTCGAATAATGAAACGGATATATGAGAGTAGAATGAATGGTGCGAGAGGTAGAGGTAGGCCAAGAAAGTTGTGGTTGAATGTGGTAGAGGAAATTCTTAGGAGGAATATTAGGAGTCTTAACAACAGGAGGGCGTGTATGGAGCAGTGTATGGGGGTAAATGAAGCAAACTAGATTTGTAAGGATAGGTCAGTATGGAGGAAATTATTGAAGCAGAGTTAGGTGTACAAACATGTATTTATGAGTGAAACTTGGTGACTCTGCCTACCCCGGGAGGGAACGGCGTGATTGGTATGCATGCACGTCTTCTTTTATTTCTCCGATTTGGCTAAAATAAACTAAATGCGAACACATAAAAAAAATCCTAGCCATATGCTTCATATCTCAAATGGCAAAAAATGAACCTGGCATCTAGAGACATGCCACCATGGCGATATTACGGCCAACGGTCTGAAATTTGATTTTTCAGGCGTGGTATCCATCCCTACTGACCTTTTTTCATGGTCGATGGAAACTGATCTAATTTATTCAAGATATCGATCGTCTTTAGTTCATAATTTGAAGTCCTTGGAGCAGAAAGAGCCCAATTTCCGTCCACGCCGCCCGAGTCTCTACGCCACATGCTAATGCGAAGAATGCTTTTGTGTATTTTAAAAAGGGGGAGAGGTAGGAGGAGAAATGAGTCCCGTCTGGGACGGATAAGGGCTTTAATAAGGCAGACATAAAGTTTGTCAGATGCGTCCGTCTACCTTTCAAGGGAAATGGAACGATGAAGCTGACGTGACGGGGACGAGGGACCGTCATCATCCCCGAAGGCACCCGTGACCCAGGTTTCTGTATTTCGGGCACAATTCAAAAAAATTTAGACGAGAAAAGAGTGGATCGACGACAGCGCGTGACATTGATTTAGGCCCGGTCCTCGAGGAAGATATGAAAAAAGGGTGGGAACGCACCCCCTCCCTCTCGGCCGTTCGGACGCGAAAATAAAACCCAAACGGAATCTCCGAAAGTTATGCTCGTCCCAAGTCCTTTCGGGAACCAACCAGAGAAGAGGAGCAGCATAATAGAAGGGGGAAACTTCGCGAAAACAGAAATGAAGGCAGAATATAGTAGAGGGGAGGGTTATAGCCTCGAATACGAATAACTTGAACGAGAATATTCTGATCTATAGACTGAAATTGTTGAATGGGGCAATTTTCCTAGGCCTATCGGGGAGTCACAGATAAAGTTATACGTATAGAGGTGTCCTGATACACTTTTAAATTTGAAATTGGTTAAAAAGAGATTATAGCTCCATGCTCCTTATATTGAACTAAGTTATTTCATAATAATTATAAGTGTATTTCTAGGGTTTTTGAATGAAATTCGAGATCGGCAGAGTAGGTCGCTGGAGGATGTAATAAGGGGCTAGGGATTGCTAAAGAATGTGATAGAGGGAAGGACGTTGGACAAGCGGTGAGAGGAAGAAAGGGAATAGGTTTCATGGACGGTATTAAGAAGGGTAGATCGGATGCTGGGGCGAAAAAGGATATACTAGAGATAGATTGGCCCCGGAAAGAGTAGAAAACGGAGAGGGAGATTCTCTGATATTCAGCAAAACCTCCCTTAACCCGTATAATACTCAAAAAATGTAAAAGTTGTAAATAAATCTATGTTAGAGAAATAGGGAAACACTTACATAATAGGGTATCTAACCATAGATCAGACATTTAGAGCAAAAGAGTAGTCTGTGCTCTTGCTCAACAATCAATTGAGAAACACCATATAATTGATTTTGACTGTGCTGTCATTGTAGACTATGAATCCAATAAAAAATGCGCCAAATTAAAGAGATGAGTCACATAGGTAGAAATTCCCGTACATGCAATATAAACACTCACGTAACAAAACTAAGCTAAGTGTACATCAATTTAAACAATTTATCACGGTTAGGGTTACTAAATTGATTTATAGATTACATGTGTTTATTATTCATGTATCTATGTATAGCTAGCATTGTCATTGTTAATGTAATTCAAACATACTTGTAAGAAAAGAGCTGTTTATGTGAAATGGTGGCATTTTTATTGAATGAGGCCACAAAAATGTGTGTATGGATTATTTTGGTAAATGTCTGTTTCCGAGGAAATATTTTCGTGGATACGTGTGAGATTATTGGTATAAAAATGGATATTAATAAGAATGACCTTCATTCCCGGTATGTTAACCATTCTATCCCTGATAATGGGATACATTATAATCCGTAACGTCGGCAAAGGAAAACTAACGTTATATATTTGACCTAAACCCTCGAAATAAGCTATAAACTATTATTATAAAGATTTTAGTCACGCGAGGTATTAAAATGTATGTATAAGCATATAAATTATTATTGGAAGAAAAAAGGGAATTTCTGGATAGCAAGAGGGCTTCAATTTTATCTTAAAGTTATTCACTCATTGCTAAGTAATTTCTCTCTTCATTAGCACTCATTACAGAAGTTAAAGAGCACAAAGTGCCTATAACTTTCCATTAATAAACGATTTACTTAATACTAATCTATAGACTAGAATCCAAAAATCAAACACCAGGATGCGGTGTTTCATGAATTCTTACGCGGCTCTTAACAAGAGAGAAAGATGAAGTAATCAAAATCGCCGTAGGCAACAGTTCAGCGCCACCTGTATTTGCAAAAATACAATATATATGGGTTTGGGAGGCCGAATGACTATCGGAGTTTGGGACTAGGGCAGGGCTGGGCGGTTTTCCAATATATTGGTTCAAGATCAATGTTTTTAAATATTGGAATACCAAAATCACAATTTTGGAACGATCAATACCAATATCCTGTATTGGATATTGGTGGTCGGAAAAACCGATATTTGTAATTGGAATATTGTACATTGGATTACCAATGCTATAAATTCAAGTATTGAATATTAGAACCCAGCGAGGAGGGTGGTCGGAGAGGGTCCTAATTTTGAAAACATGGCGCGCTTGGCACTCAGTGCAGCACTTTCTTTTCCACGATTATTCATAGCAATAATGGCAATAACTGGGGAAAAGAAGCTTAAATAAAATTTTTATAGTTTTAATAGCAGACTTTTACATAGTTAATACAGTCCCTTTTTCGAAGTAAACCCCCTCGGTTCTAATACACCTCTGCCACCATTTTTTTAACCGGTTAATTTCGCCCGTAAATATTGAAATGTTCAACATTTTCCACTTTACCAATATTTCATGTTTTCATTATTTCCAATATTCCAATATGCCAATACTTTCCAATATTCAATACTCCAACACATGATTTTGATATTAGTCTATTATCAATATTTTAAGATATTGGATATTGATATTGGGATTCAAATACCGCCCCCAGACTAGGGCGTCCCCTGTGTGCATCAACCAAAAGGAAATGAGTATTGCAAACGATAAGGAGAGAATAATGCGACATAAAACCGTGCATATCTTTTTTAAGTTGGCCCCTTACAAGGAAGGTATAAAAAAAGCTGCATGAGGAACAATGCAGCCTCCGAAACATGACGAGGAAAATAAGGGAACATCTATTCCCCGCAGTGTTCTGACGCGAATCAAACAGTCTTAATACAAAATTCGGAAGCACTTCTCCCTCTCTGTCTGACTCCGCATCAAACAGTGGCGCCGAGATTACGGCGGGCGATATCTCATGGGTTTCCAACGTGAAAGTACTGCTGCATACATAACTCCCGGAGCTATCCCGTCGGCTCCGCATAAATCAAACGCGGGAAGTACTCAAAAGGGATGGGTTTGGAGAGGAAATGGGGAAGGAGGCAGAACCCATATCCGGAGGCTGTCGGCGATACTACGCCGTGCCCTCTCTACTTGCGCCGGCGATGAATACTCCTCCCCGTGTTTGGACTCACAACCACAAGCGCACTCCGTCGAGCTTAGGCGATTGCATTGCAGCCGAACGCTAAGGCCCCTTTGGTGCGTGCATAAGCCGAGGCTGCATCATCAGACCTCGCTCATCTCCCCGGGAATCGTGACGGGCGTGCGGAATCCACACGGGAATGATATTCAGACTAGCTCATTTCTTCACGTATTTACGTTTTAAACAGACTCGTAAATCAAGCGATATAATGGAGTGAGCGCGGGTACATTTTCCCCGAGGTCAGTGATCAATGGACGTACATGACAACTCAAGGCTCTTTTGAATTATGCATAAATATCGCCTACCAAAGGTCCCGACAGAAGTGACTAATTTTCTCACACTGCCAGTCTAAAACTGCAAATTAATCCAGAAAAGGCAAAAATTGAGCGTGTTTCTTTCGTCATATTTCTAAATTAATAAAAAAGAGACTTAATGGACGAGCAAATATAAATAAACAGGTATTATAACAATTTGGGGACAGCAGTAATCCACCAGGTAATTTTATTAAGTAACGGACGGTCGTATATTTAAGAAAACAGTTCCTAGAGGATAGACTAGACCTTCGTCACGTATATCACTAAAATATAATCCATTTAAGTCTCAGTTGAACTCGGAAATTCTTAAATCCCAAGAGCTGGACAGGAAAATTAAAAGCGGATACCGAAATCTGAACAAAAGTATCAAAATCTTGGTCTAGTTAGTGTAAATCTTGGTTTATTTCGAATTGCTGAGGGAATGTCGAATAAGTTTCGAAGAGAATATACACATAGAAAGTAGAGAATTTTAATTGCTTAGGTAGTACGCTAGAAGAAAACGGACAGAGTAGCAAAGCCATACTGAAGAGAATGGCGCCAGCTAAGGATGCTTTTAGTAATAGAAGGAAGTCGATGACGGGGACGTTGAGTAAGGATTTGAAGAAGAGGATGGTGAAGAGCCTGATATGGAACGTAGCGTTCTATGGGGCAGAAACGTGGACCCTGAGAAAGATGGACGAGATTCGGCTGCAGGTATTTGAGATGTGGGTGTGGAGAAGGATGGAGAAGGTGAGATGGACGGAGAGGAAGACTAACGAGGACGTGCTTGAAATGGTGGGCGAAGAAATGGAGCTTCTTAATAAAATTCGAAATCGGTGGAGTAGGTGGCTGGAGGATGTGATGAAGGACGATGGGTTGCTCAAGAGTGTGATAGAGGGGAGGATGTTGAGCAAGCGAGAAAGGGGAAGAAAGAGAATAGGTCTCATGGACAGGATGAGGAAGGGTAGATCGTATGCTGAGGGGAAAAATGATATACCAGAGCGAGATAGACCCCTGAAAGAGTGAAAAATCGGGAGGAGATTCTCTGACATTCAACAAAACCTACCTTGACCGAAAGAATACTTTAAAAAAATACATATAGACGAGCTCTTCGTCATTCGTACCACGATACCTAAGAGTAGGCGTTTCAACCCTACTGTTTAAGCTATCATTGGTATTCATAGACCGGAAGAAATATTTTTGCAACTCTTCTCTCTCCTATCCACTAACTGTGTCGTTCCTGCGTTTATATTCATTTGGGCGTCCCTCGTGTATTCATGATAAATCTTGGTCTCCTCCAGGAGTTTTTCCTTATTCTTTTCCCTTGCGATAGGGTCTTCATGTGGCTGTTGTTAAGCAAAATGCTTCTCTTTTTTTAATTGCTTAGGAAGTACGCTAGAAGAAAACGGACAGAGTAGCAAAGCCATACTGAAGAGAATAGCGCTAGCTAAGGATGCTTTCATCCTTAGCTTCCCGGCCGTATCCTTGAAGCATCCTTAGCTAGCTTAGTGCTAGCTAAGGATGCTTCAAGAATGCGTCGTCTCTCTATAATACAATTTTAAAAAACAGCCAGGTTTTCCTCACCCCAAGGTTTTTTTCTTAGCGTATCCTCTTCCAAATATTCGTAAAAACCCTTCACTGGTGATGTGAATCTGATATGATCATCCACTTGACCACCTTATTTTCATTTAATTGCAACCACTCAGCAATTGAACAGACGAAACCGTTTGAGTATCTGGGAGTATTTTTGGATAACCGCCTAATTTGGGATTTGCACATTTCCAATAATTGGGCGACTACTGCGGTATAGTTCAGCACAATTTTATTTTCTTCGAAATAAATGTCCTCTCCATATCCGTAAACTTATTTATTTTTCCCTAGTTCAGTCTAAGTTAAATTACGGATTGATTTGTTGGGGAGGAGCGTATTATACACAGTAGGGGTTGCCATAATATTACAAAGACGATACATTGATGAAACTGAAAAATCCGTAGGAGCTAACTCCACCCTCCTTTATAGTCTAAGGATGCTTCCTTTACGAAATATGTATTGTTATAAGGTATCTATCCATTGTAAGAATATTTCATGCACATATTACATTAAAAATAAAAAGGATAAGCTAGGAATCCCTATTTAGGCATAGCCTGTGTTTGGGATAACTGATAAATTAAATTTCGATGAGTTGAGAAATGAAAAAAAGAACTACTATGTAAGTTTATTTAAAATGCTATTTAAGCATTTTTCCAAAAAAAATGCAATTTCTTTGATAATAACATTTATTTTGAAATGTAACGTCTTTGTATTGTATATATTTAATTCATAATAATACTTTGCAAAATAATATTTTCACAAGGTATACTTCAACATTACCTTAATAACGTACATTTTAATTTAAATTTTCCAATTTTCTTCACATGACAGCTGTAACTACTTATTTCAGAGTTCCACCACGCACGCCATCGTCAGTGAATAGCGCCATACATTCATCTATTCAAATTGCTTGACAAACCCCAGAAAGAGACGCAACTTTCCACACACCCATTCCGAAGCGTTACAATTCTGTCTAGCACAGAAACCAAATAGAAAAGCCTCTTAGAAAGTAGATATTTCATTTTGAAACGTAACAAATTTGACTCGCTAGTCAATAGATGGTAAACTACGTTGAAAAATATAAAAAAGAAATTCTTATACATCCAAGCCGCTTTGACAAACTACAAATGAATTTGGAAAAGCATTTGAATAATATAAAAATATCAAACTTGAAAGGAGAACTCTGGTGACGTTTAACCGATTGCAAACACGATCGAGATGGAGAAGTGAAGTTCAAAACATGGAACTGGAACCTTTAATATTCAAGCGTCTAATCTTTCCCTCCTCGTAATTACAGAACAGGACGACTGACTTGAATTAAAGGCCAAGGGAGAGATGGGGTGGAGGGTGTAAACCGAACCGGGTGAAAAAATGAAGAATCACGTCCCGTTTGGCACCCGTGACACGACACGAAAAGTTTTCCCCCATTTCCGTGCTTCCGTGTGCGTTCCCATTATTACGGGGGTTCCAAAAATAGGCGTCTCCTTTATTACGCGAGCATTTCGAGATTGTACGAAAAAAAATAATAATCACGTCAAGAGGAGGGTCAAATGAGGAGATTTATGCCCAAAAACGGCACCAGGGCGGAGCCGAATCCCTTTTTCATCGGCGACAGCACGATTATAAGGTTTTAAAGCCTCACGACCGTGGATATTCATTCTCTTACGAGTCACGGCGACGCAGGGGGCGAACCGTTTATTCCCATCCGTAAAACTGAATAGAGAGAGAAATCACGCGAAACGAAACACATTCCGAAGGCATAAAGCTGCTGACAGTCATGCTTTAAGGACGTATTTGCCAAAAGAAATTGTCTCTGCAAGCCCAATGGTCGCTATGATTACCGTTCCAAAGGAAGTCAAAGATGCCCTTAGAAACCATGAACTGTCGTACTGACACCGCATAAGAATAAAACTATGGAAATCGCTATCACTCCTCAAAAAACGACTCGCGCAAAACGTGAACCCAGATAAAACTCTCAGATCCTAAGTGCAGAGTTTAACCATGATAAAAATGCGACGACAGAATACTGATTTTGAAACACCAACAGCAATACCAATATAGGGCAACACACAGATAAATGCTAAATCAATGAATTAATCGGGTTACTTTTGACCTACTTTTATTGAAGGTAAAATAGAGGGAAGAGTCCCCAGAGGAAGACCTAGGGATAAATTAATGGACCAAATATAGAGAGAAGTACATAGGAAGAGATACCAGGAGATAAGGGAACTAGTACTAAATAGAGAAGGGTGGAGGGCTGCAGTCAACATATCTTAGGATTGAAAGACCAGTGATGACTTTTGACCACGTGCGTACACATCTATTGAATTTTCAAATATAAGTCATTGTTATTTCTGCCAATCAGTTTTGTACACACCTCTGAAGCGCATTAACTTGTATCCGTAGGCTCTTTCTACACACCTGCGAAGCGTATTTGCCTAGACCACGCTCGCATTATAAGCAAACTAACTCTTTATACAGATCCAAGAAAAAAAGCTAATCCCTTGAAATGTTTAGTCAAAGAAAATCTAAAAATAGAGTTTGATGGAAAGGGGGATTTTCTACGTCCGTTTGATAATGTTTATTTAATGATAGCCGAAACGTGACGCAGAATTTTCGGTAGTTTTATGTTGTTTGGGAGCCCACGTTTGGTACGTCACATCAAAAACTCAGTTGACGGGAGGTTTATTGATCGGTGAAGATGTTAGACTCGGTTTTCATACAGGAAAAATATTTAACCAGAATACAAATGATAAAATAACGTCGTTTTACTCCCCTGGTTTATTTTCTTGGTACAACATGTTACGACACAACGGTGTCATCATCACGTTCTAAATAAAATGTTTTCCCGGATAAAAAGATTAACGATGACGAATTTTCCTCTTTCTTTTATAGATGCTACAAGTATCAATGCTTACAAAAAGTCACAATTAGATCAATGAATAAGAGAACGAAACTTCGAGGTCGACCTTGGCATTCCCTACATAGCTCACGACGACTATCGTAAAAGCAAAGATTATTTCGCTATAAAAATGTACAAATGCATCGTAAACATCAGAGTTAGTGTTATTCAATGCCTTTTAGTATATCACGAGAAAATAGTGCATGCTCAACCTTCAACAGCTTTCGAATCTGTTATGTGCTTACTCATTACGCTCACTTTCTCGATAAATTCGAAAAAATGACTGCCGCCCTGACTGCGCCTGAAGTGCCTGATGATGACACCGTTGCCTCGAAACATATTGTACCTAGAAAATAAATCAGTGGAGGAAAACCAAGTTATTTTTTCATTATTTCATTTTTTCATTACTCACAGTTATTTTACCAGGCACCTGAAGCACCTGATGATGACACTTATCACAACTTAAATCAGTGGATGAAAAGAAAGTTATTTTTTCATTTACGAAAACCATCTTCCACAAAGTTGAGCCTGAAGCCATGGAACGCATTTACCAGAAATTATAAAAACTGGACGTCTGGAGTCTCAACTCCGCATGAACAGAAAAAATTCAACTCATGTATATCGGTAAGTCATCCCTTTCCAGTCAGTCATATAATCAAAAGACTGCGCAATATTCTGATTCACTCCATCAAGAGTCAAGCATAGAGTTTCATGATAGGGAAAACGCCAACGCAGAGGAATCCGTCTAATCTGATCCCATGAATGCATCCGAGCGGAAAATTTCGAAGCCAATGACAGTCACGCAACCGTAACACAAAGAATTTGGACGCGTGGGCCAGGAAACGTGCCAAACGGGGACACATGAAGGGTAGTGATCCCGCGAAGGGATATACGTCAGAATTTGTTATGGAGAGCTTCCTCCTGCCATTCAGTACTCAACAACTGTCTAAGGGCATGAAAAACTATCCGGATACCTACGCAAAACTTGAGGCAGAGAAAGTCACGTATGTAATCTAATGAAGATTAAAGATTGAAACACTTCGCGATTCCCACACGAAACCTCATGTGAGAATCTCATGTAGAAAATACAAAGTGTTTCAATCTTCAATCATGAAGTTACTCCACAAAGTTACGCCAGAAACCATCACTTTAATCTAATCAACACGAAATATTTATTTACCGATACAATACCTATCTACAGTTTTCTAGCAATCCGCTTAATCCACTAAATTAGACAAAAAATTACTACAGATTTGCAAAAAGCAGCTCTAATTGATCCAAAAAAGTTAGCGACATACTAAATGCACTGAAGTAATTATGCTAATTTACGCCATTAGGACATTGGGTTCAAAAAGAAAAATTCATTTTTAAAAACACACATTGCCAATTGATTGTATCACAGACGTAAAAGACTAAATGAATATTTCTTTCTTTCTCTGTTCACTACAACATTTCTGCTGTCTACAAAGAAAGTAACAATAAATTACCAGGATAGGCACCTATATCGACAGCATTCTAATAAAAAAAGCAGCAGATGCACAATTCAACTATTGTAAAAATTGTAAAAAAATATACGAAACCCAAAAGAGTTTTGATAAATAATCACACATAGAAACCAAAAAATTACCTTGAAAGAGTGAGTGGGTCATGGAGCAGATTAAAAAATACGGACACAGCCCATTAGATGGAAATGGATGAAGACAGAGCGTCTAAACGAACGAGCTTACGCCCCCCGTGGCCCGAAGGGCAGACAGATTTCCAGGGTGGCGCCGGCGGCAGTCTGACTTTTTCCGGACTAATGGACGCATCCGGGGAATGTCGGAGGAACGGGAGTGCGTAATCCGAATTTCACGCCTCGACGGCGTCGACGCAATAAAGATGTAAACGAAGTCCTGGCGACTCGCGCGAAAATGAAACCGTAGAGAGCACTTTAAACCGTGTACGATGTCGTGATTTAGAGCGAGTTACGTTGAGGGCCTGAGTTGAGCCAGTCGCGGCAAAACTAGGGCGCAAAATTAAAGTCTGACCGTAAAAAACATGAAAATACATTAATTTTCTACATTAAGATTAACTAGCAGACGATTTTTACACGCAAAAGATATATGATTAGGTGACATATTAGATTTAATATGAGAATATTTATCTATAAATAAGAAACAAAGTAATTAGGGCAGAACAGTACACAAACTGAAACGTAAACTGCGCTGCAGAAAGAAGATTCCAGCAATTTCAGCGAAAAGAGGGAGCTGCTGACGGGGACGTAATGTAAGACTGAGAAGAAAAGCCAGCGAAGAGTTTAATTGGAAGTGTAGCGCAGTAGGGCGCAGAAACCAGGACTCGGAAAGGACGAGAATAGGCGGGATGCGTTTCAGATGTGGGTGTGGAGGAGAATAGAGAAAATGCGGGGTACGGAAAGGGATACGAATACGGAATCCCATAGCATGGGGGTGGAGGCGAGGAAATTCCGGGAGGAGACTAGGAGGAATCAGAGTAGGTGGTTGGAAGGGGTAATGAGGGGCCAAGGGAACCTGATAGCCGTGATAGGGGGAAGGATGTTGGGCGAGCGGGGAGGGAAAATAAAGAGAATAGGCTTACTAAAGAGAATAAAAAGAAGTAGGACGTATTCCGAGATGAAGAGTGACATTTTGTAAATAGATAGGGTCCGGCAATGTAAAAATCCAGAAGGATTTCTTTTACTTCCATGTACACCTAACCGGTATATATCAAACTTGTTTCCACCACGACGTGACGATTGCGACTGTCCTCTTAGCATACGACATATCCTGACGGAGTGTGAGAGATACCGGACGGTGCGTAACAGGCTGCAGCTGGTGGGAGACTTGGGGTACATTCTATACGATGACCCAGATGTTCTCAACCGCGTTTTGGCATTTTTAAATGAAACTGACCTATTTAATAGTATTTTAAGGATGTAAAATTATTTTTAATTTTGACTCAGCGTATGTATTAAGTATTTTATTATAATACCATGGTATGTAATATATATATATTTTTATAATTATGACGTGTAGTGGTGGAAAATGACCATGCCGTCGACGCACCCTATCAACCCCACTACTACTATCAAACTTGTTTCAAATCCACTTCAGCCATGTAATACATTAATGTCATATATAAAATGCAGCATGCCCGGCCGAGTCGGTAGGTTGAACTCCTTGAGGTCAGACCCCTAAGTCATTTATTCACCACCGTAAAGTAAGAGCAATTTTCGCATCTTTCCCACTCAGCTTATCCGCTTTCCGTTTACACCACGTTAACTGAGATTCGAACATTATGGAATCACCAGATTCACCACCATCAAATGAGAATTCCACTAGTTCTAGTAGAACTACTACGGCTAGAAGTTCGCGATCTTAGGTTTTTTATATCAACGAAGGAATGTGAAAGCCAATACTAGAGAGAATTTATAATAACAGGGTGTACAAAAATTCGGCGTCAAAATCGGTTAGCTTATCGCGAGAACAGCCAAAGGGTCCAAGATCTTCATCGCATTTAAATACTATTTGGACCATCATAGCTATAGAGATAAGTATGATTATCTCTATCAAAAAAGTGTGATGCCGATTCGGACGGCCACAAATATCCACTTACATCTGTGACTGCTTCAATGACCTCTGAAGGGATGCCAAAATATACCAGAGAACTGGGCTAAATTTAGGAAGAATATTATCGACGATAATTACCTGCTATTACCTGCCGCGGATTCCACACCTATCGCCCTTGCCAAGCGCTCGGTGGTTGGCTTAGGCTGGAATATTTAAGCTATAAAAAACTTTCAAATTTCACCCGTGCATTAATTACTTTTTCTTAAACTATTCCATTATCTCTAACGCTCGTAACCTTAAATTTTATCGCAACAATTATATTTCCTCCCTTATGTCCAAACTTTGTGAATTCCAGCATCGCTATTTACAACTAAGAACGCATTTTCCGTTCTACATGTATTCATAATGAACAATTCCAACCGAATGATTCATCCTGTCATTTTTCTCTATTACCAAGGCCCAAGTTTCGCACAAGGGTTTCAGTCACCTTGATAAGCTTCTCCGTTCGTTTGTTTGTCCACCGAACTTAATCAGTAATTAGTCATCTCAGACGTACGGCAGATGCGTAAGTTGTAGTTTATTGTAATGTAGTGATGAAATATTGGAATCACAAGTACGTACACGTTCCATTTCCATTTGCAAATCAATAAAGTGTCATCGGGAGAATTTTAGATGAGAACATCGTGGATTTTATCTTCATAAAACGGGAAAACAACTAAGTCCCTACAATACATTCACACCTACAAATATATACACACATACAATTGAGTCCCTACAAATTTCAAACGTTGAACGGAAAAAAACACAAATTGGCATATTTAGACATGTCACTATGGCGATGTAAAAGCCAAATGCCTGACGATTGATATCCATCTCGGTATCCATCACCACTAACTTAATTTTTCACGTTCAACGTGAACTACTTTAAGTTCTTCAAGATACCAACCGTCCTTAGTTCATAAATTGAAGCCCTGGGAGAAGATTGCGACGAAACTTCGTCCATGCCGGCCAAGTCTATCTTAAGGAAGGGCTCGTCAACCTCTATGACCGTCAGTCCTATTCCCGTTAATCAAAAGAAGCCAGAGGAGATGTATAATTTACCTCCGGTGAAGCTTTTGTCCACTATGTTTGTTTCATATGGCCTCGTCACCATCATCAAGTTTACCTTTAAATCTCATTTGCGCTTTCACTCATATATCCCTATAATTCAAAACCTCCTTTCCGTAAATGCTTTCCTTGGCTAACACAATTTTCCCCTTAAGTTATGACAAATGTGCCCATATTCGTCGGAAGTACGGCGAAACTAAGTAAAGCGTTCCACGCGCCCAAATTCATTCGCCTCGTCTTTGATGTTCAACGAAGCTTTCCTTTTTTTCCCTCTCGAGAGACTCATCTCTTTCGTAAAAGCGAAGAAATGTTAATTTTGGGAAATTTAATTAGAAAGCATGTTTTTGGCACTCGTCATTTATAAAATCCGTTTGCGTTGACGAATAGCAAAAAAGGCCGAAATCCCACGTATTCAACGGGTCAAGTTTAACATTAACACTCGTAAGCCTTTTCATAATGGCCACTCGGGAATATACAAGAACGCAAATTCCAAAATACTTAAACGAGAATTTTCCAAGCTGAAATACGGACGTATTTCTGGAGAGAGTTATCCACCGTTGAATTTGAAAAATAACCATCCAATAAAACACTCTTCCCTAAGAAGATACCGGAATTGACGCAGTAAAGTATAAAAGGATAGTTTAATTCTCTCTAATAATGTGTGCTAGGGTAAATAGCAGATCTATAAATTACTAGAAGATCTAGAAATGAGCTACAGCAAATACAAAATTTAGCTCGTTCTAAAACAACAGTAGACAGCCTTCAGCAAGCGTATCCTGAAGGGTGCGTGATTGAAGAATTCGTGGTAAGCAACAGAGTTTACTGATGGCGAAATAAAGTTTTACCAACCTATGCGAATAGGCGAATAGCAAACGAACATTTTCTTGAGGGAGCTGTATACTACCACCGAAATCGCGTCTGCAGACGCCGACCCACTTTTGTTTCACGGCTATGTTCTAAATCTTTAAGCAAATCTATTCACACAGATCTCAAGCATAAGGATTAATATTCACAATGAGTGATTTCTCTTTTTGCTTTGTGCTGATTTGATAACCATTTCGAACACGGAAGGAACGTAAATTTGTCGAAATCCATATGATCGCGATGTCGCGTACGGCGTACTTTTCTGAAATTCTTCGCACTTACTCTAAGTGGGAACCCTTCAACTCCACGAAGAATTATAAAACTATTGACAGCTATGCAAAATAAGTTCACAGGAAACATTCTCGTGGACCCGTACAACGCGTTTTACATCGTGTCATCAGCAGCACTGTTGTTCAGGAAGAATAATGGAGTGGAAGGCGAAGAACTCTCCTAGGCTGCGGAAGAAGCCAGAACTTAAAGGCGTTCTTGGCCGAGGTACACAGCCCCCTTAACATGGGATATAAATGATTTGGAAAAAATAAATGCGAACAAAATTCAAAAGAAGTCACGTGGCGCCGCTCAAATCGAAAGCTTTCGAAAAAAATCGGCAGTAGAGTATAAACCTCACGCTAACAATAAGTAAACTGGTTTTTAATAAACCATACGTGTAACTCCTCGGCCTTAAAATTTTAATGTCACATTTTACCTCATTACGCATATGGGAGGGCTCTTTTCTACAGAATCATTTTCAGCGTTATTAAAAAGTCCAAATGCACATGTTTCATTCATTTTTAATGGCCCACCGCTTACTCAGCGCTCACATAACTTTTATTCATGTCACACCAGAGAGCGCTCAAAGGTTTCACAAAAAAATGATCCAAATACTTTGTCTAGAGAAATCACTTGAATAGTGAAATATATTTTGAAACACAAAGATCTTCGCTCCGTGGTCAGTTTTACAATGCCACGAGACAAATGTACGGCCATAAGCACTTGATAATCACCAGGTAAGGCATAAAAACGTTCAGGGGCAAATAATTACAATTTTAGGCAGGTTTAAGTACCCAAACTTAAATTATCATGGAAATGAGTAGTGATATAACATTACTGAAGTAAAAAAATACAACTGTCAAGGCTTGGAGTGTGGAACAAGTCAAAAACGGATATAGGGGCGGCAACATTTACACAATTCAGGCAACGTGAATTGATTATGCAACGCATAAGCCACATATTTACTATAATTCAATGCTAATAAATTTACAAGCTCCCATTTTTATAAATGGGTGAAAAATATATATATATATATTTTACCAGTCACATATTTCGGCGCAAAACAACGAATAAAGATAACAATGTACGCGGGGAATAACGGCAACGAAAGGAGGAAATCTACACATAAAAACCTCACCATAGTGCTTCATCTATTATCATGTAGAACTCATAAAAGACAATGTGCGATTTCTTGACCAAAGGGAGCAAGCTGCTGGATTGAACCGCCAGGTGATGAAGCAAAAACTGATGTAACATCGTAGTCTTAAAATTGTAGAATGGAAATTAAGCCGAAATGTTGGTCTGACATTTACGAGCTACTTCGTTAATAGTCTTCAGTGGGGAACACGGACGACGTAAGCAGGATATGAAATCCCGTACGGAAATAGTCGGTAAATAAACACGCAAAGGAAGCAAGCAACGGTGACCAAAGTTGAGGAGAAGGTAAAAATTAGAAACACCCAAATACCCGAAGAAAGTTTACATCCATAATTCACCGAGAAACAGGCAAGTCATTTAGGACTATATTTTTTGACCCTTAAATATCCACTTAATTCAGCAAATAAAGTCATCCTTCGGAAGATAGAAAATGGTAACATGTTGACATTACATTTAGGCTAGACCATGTTACTTCCGACTAAAGAATACATACTATGTAAAGGCGCTCCTCCTGGGCCTCGACATCGGATTATATTTTTTAAGTATCTACCGGTAAAGGTTAGATTGGATATTTGGGGAGGCGACCGACGGCTAAGGTCATTTGTGCCTAAGGGGATAGGTAAGGGAGGAAGGGTGGACAGAAACCCGGCGTCGGTATTAGCCTGCTCTTAACGAAAGGCGCCAAGGGGACCACGGTTTAACGTCTCATCCGACAGACGGAGTACTCCACTTGGAGTGCCCTACACACTCAAGTAGGGATCGGGTTCTTCTGAGTAACATCCTCCTCCGCAGGGATTTGAACCCTGTCCGCCCGTGTGGTAGGCGAGTACTCTAGCCACCACACCAAACCGATCCCCCCGATAAAGGTAGGTTTTCTTGAATGTCAGAGAATCTCCTCCAAGTTTTCTACACTTTCAGGGGCCTATCTCCCTTTAGTATATCTTTTCTCGCCTCTGCAAATGATCTACCCTTCTTCATCCCATCCATGAAACCTATTCTCTCTCTTCCCTTTCCCCGTATGCCCAACATCATTCCCTCTATCACACTCTTGAACAACCCATCGCCCCATATTAAACCTAACAGCCATCTACTCCGCCGATCTCGAAATTCATTCAGAATTTTCCTTTCCTCGCCTACCATCTCAAGCACTTCCTCGTCAGTCGTCCTCTCCGTCCACCTCACCTTCTCCATCCTTCTCCACATCCACATCTCAAATGTCTGCAGCCTATTCTCGTCCTCCTTTCTAAGGGTCCACGTTTCTTCTCCACCCAACACTACTCTCCATATCAAGCTCTTCACCAGCCTCTTCTTCACATCCTTACCCAAGACCCCGTCATCAGTTTCCTTATATCTTTGTATGTTCCCTTATATCTTATATCCCTAATGTCTTTGCTAATATGCCCATTTTCCTCGAGTGCTACCTAAGTAAGTGAAATGCTCTACTTGCTCTAGTTTGTGCTCTCCACCTTTATTGACCAGTCTCGCTTGCTTTGTCTTATAGAACCTCATCACTTTTTTCTTCTCATGACTTATCTTCTTTCCAAATCACGCGCACATAATTACCTACGATTGATCATCATTAGCTACGAAAACATGTGTAGCAAAAAATACGACACACCTCTGAATGAAATAACTGAGGAAATGAGGGCACAATCTTTGAAATATACTGCGACCGAAGCAGCCTGCGATAATAATGACTGAAATAACCAAATTGTCAGAAAAAACACAATTAGATTAACAAAATATTAAAGAGTCGACAAAATATGTGATTCTGCCACAAATAGTGCCGATGGGAAATCCTTATTTGATCCATGTGTGAGGACCACCTCAATAGCCAACCAAAACGAACAAGTAAAATAGGTCAACCTGAGCGAATGGTAGCACTCTACCACGTTTTTTGACCAGTAATAGGTATCTTGCGCCAAATATTCAGATGCGATGGAATTAATTATTAAATTTAAAAAAGATGAGGAATATACCAAGGGCTACGATCAAATTATCAGGCACAATGCCTCACAGACTGAACCGCACGATTCTAGAACCGGCTCAGCTAAGAGGATAAGTACCAAATTATAAATCCAAACAATTACCCACACGAATGAAATATATATACATGCGTCAGATGTTAAATTAAGCGAAAAAATATACGAAAGAATAAACTATTCAATCACATAAAGTACGTCACTCCGCTATCACTGTTTCCCAGCAGAAACACTCACACGAGGGCGAAACGGAGTTTTCAAAGCTGAAGAGGCATGCATTACAGAATCAAAAGTGAAGAAGAAGGGTAATAGATTTAAAAAATACGTACCACTAATGAGGACAGAAACATGCTCGAATACCTGCATCATTAGATGGGAATCGTAACTCACCTGAAAAGATAGAAATGGCTTATTAAACTAAATAATTCAGTTTTTTAAAATAAATTACTACTTAATTTTTAAACCAGTTCATTCCTCCAAATAACTTATGTTGAATCAAATACACCATGGTGATAAGCGCTACTTCTCATACAAAAAATCCTAAAATAAAACCTATAAAGCTCATGAAAGAACCCACAAACGCTCGACAGCCTCAATTTACAGAACAAGAGCATCACTATTCATAAGAAGTAACACTAACTCAAGTATTTTTTCCATAAAATTATCTATAGCCAGGAAAACCCTCCATGATTCGCTTTGTCATTAGGAAATGTTGACTGTTACACGGTTCAAAACATAAAAAAATAATATACATACATGATATCTATAAAGATCAGGCCGAAAGCGTTCACCAGTATGTGCTAAATGCTGGTGAACCTTTTCAACCTGATACTCACTCGGGGATTTTACGACAGAATTTAGATCCTCTTCTAAGAGCAGCAATCGGAAGAAATTAAAACATAATTGAGCCTTCGTATCCACATCCGTGGTTTTTTCAATATTATAAATGAGGATTAGCGTGGAAATCACCTCTTTTGCCTCAGATTTATTCCACGCAATAGCCATATTAAGAGAATTATGGGGACAGTTTAAGGTGGGGAAGGAAGAAGGTAAGGGACAATTTTCCGCACGATATGGTAATTTTTTGAGGCAGTAAATTTTTCGTACAATTTACGAACTGCGGTCATTTTTCCGCCTTAGTTTGAAACCAAAGAAAAACATAAAATTATTATTGGGTTAAGCCTTTCGACAACACACACATCAAAGAATGATATAAAAATAAACCTCCACGCACAATTCATCGTTAAAAGCGATCTTTGAAGCCCAATCAGCAATCACAGAATATTTAAAAGTAAAAAATCAAAAATATGCTTACCCTGTTACCATTCTTCCTTTTTCAAACAGCAAAAAACTATAGCTTAAACCCATTAAAAGTCTATCTGACATGCAAATTTTTACGCTCGGTTAAACACAAAAAACATTAAAATCTATTTTTATGTCGTTGCGACTAAACTATTGATGAGTTCCATTAAAGACCAAGAAAAAAGTTTGAAAACTCTCCCTATTTCAATATAGCACAAATCGATTGGTGCTAAAAACATTCTCTTCAATTTCTTATAGTAATAACTGATGTTCTGCCGACAGAGGGGGAGTTCATTATGGGCCATAATAATTGTCACGGAACGCCTGGTCGCATGAATTGCATATCCTTTCCGTTTCTTGCATGTTCCGTCGAGATTTTGCCTTTCCTGTCACAATTTTCAAAATGCATTCACCCATTAATAAATAATAAATTCGCCTTCTTACCTTTTCCAAATTCCCTTTGATACCTTCCTTTCTTCTACAATGTCCTTCGTCTACCTTCCAGATTTTTAAAAATTACCTTCACATATACCCTCAAACAAGTCAATTGAAAAATACTAAACATCTTCGCTCACCTTACTCGACGATTAATTATGACATATTTCCGTCTATTTTAAGTCCAGCCAAAAACTGTTAAATAGCACTGTCACGTCACGAGTTCATTCTGACCCTTCCTTCTATATTTTTCACTAAAAGTCCCCAGAAATGCTTTTCCTTTCTTAGAGTGACCTCTTTCGAGCCAAAGAAGCACCTAGCACCAGAACCCATCTTGCTTCCTTAATTTCAAATCATCCAATAATTCAGGTAAAACCAAATTACCAAGCCTTACAACCGTATATAGAATAAATGATGCGGTCTATAAAATTCCAACAACACATCCACGGGTAAATATTTCACCTTCTCGTACCAAATTAAGAACCATTACAATACATTTCTCACACGCATCGCTTATGAGCTGAGAAAGGGCAACCCGCACCACATTTGAATGCCCAGATGAAGCATAAGTTCAAGGGTTGACCGGGAGAACTACGTGAGCCACAGGCCAGCTTTTAACGACTAGGTATATCGTCATAGCAATAAAATGCGGTCACAAATATCGCGTCAAAAGGGCGAAAAAGAGTGCAAAGTAATGAAAATAATGATAAATATCTCAATGGTAAAAGGAGGGCGCTTAAGAATTGTTAAAGCTTTCAACTTCATTTGAAGCTCTCAATACAATTCTTCCCGCTTCCTGAACAACGTACACATTTAGGTGTAATACCTCCTCACTTGAATAGTTACTAGCCGTTATATTATTTTTTTTAATATATTCCCATCGGATTACCACCAAATCATCTCAAAATACCTCGTACCATATACTTGCTTTACTAAGCCGTCACTAATTCTTGGCTTCACAAAACAATTGAATTCTTTAGCCCAGCTACTTACCTATTAAGGTAGTACTACCGAGATAGTTCCCTAATCATAATATAGACCATATTTGAACTAGACGTTTTTATTTCACCAGCTGTGAGATACACGAATTAAACATCGCATCATTAATGGGGACATAATATAGTTTTTCATGACAGAAAATGAAAGTAATCGAATGAAAATATCTAAATAAGTCTTTTACTTGACTCATTTTTTTGGCGCGGTGCGTTTGAAACTCCATCAAAACGGAAGGTTTATTGTGATCCCGACGAACTTACTGCGGTGACAATATGAATAATTTTCAAAAATAATTGATAAAACACACGAACTACACTTTTGATTTTTTTGACGAGATCTAAGGGTAGGAAATGCCTCATATTTAACATTAGGTCTCTCTGGAGTGCATACAAGTACCATTTCCCACATAAAAGGGATGGAATTTTCTGGAAAATATCTCGGAAAATAATGTAGTAAGGGATGGAATTTTTGGTTCAATGGAAGGGTGATATATTTTTCTTTAAAATGAGGCCAAATTCATTGATTTCTAGGTAAAGGGATATTTTGCTCGAACTACCTTATGCATACTTTTCAATTTCATTGGGTTTGAACTTTTCACCTAAATATTGCCTAAATACACTTCATACCAGTACGTCATGGATTCTTAGGCCAATTAACTGATTCAAGTATAAAAAATTAATCAATCAAATAAATTATGAACAAACTAGACAAGATGCCAGAGGCCGAGAAGAAGACCGACCGTCGCACACACGAAATAATGCAATTAAGTTTACTTAAGGCCAACTTCACACTGAATGCCGGAAGTAAAAGTGAGAGTATAGTTATATAAGCCCAATATTCCTAATTAGGATATTATAGCAATAATAATTAATGCAACGGAAAATTGCATTCGAGCATCGGGCACAAGAATAGCATACTCTTGCTCGTAGCAAAGCATCCCAGATTCATATGGTGCCTGCAGTTATCACGCAGCATTAACGAATTCAAGTGCCATGACACGCATTCAGGTTTGAACCCAGGACTATGCTATCACCGGAGGAGTGTTATTATCATCGGGCCAGCGAGGTGCCTGCATCGCTCAATGAACGACTGTAGTTTGTCTATTTATATTTTCAAGTGCAATACCTCCAGTACAACTGAGGACTTGTACATTGATGGCACATAAATTAAGCCTCGTACAATATGCGTAAATTATTGCAAAGTAAAAACTAGAACTGACGTTGGAAGTAACCCGGCTTTGCAGAAAAAATTTCTAAAATAAGACCAAGTATCTCAATATGGCTTTCAAAACTGAATACTTAGAAGGAGAAGAAAAAAACACGCCAATTCATTCGATCGTTTTAACATTTTTCGGGTCGGGTTATCCGGAAAGGAGACCGACAGCCGAGTTAACTTGTATTATTAACGAAGACGGAACAAATTTATCAAATTTAGGGAATACTTCGTAGAGAGTTAATGGATGAGCAGAGAGAAAACCAGCGCCGGCATTAGCCAATCCTGAATGAAACATGCAAGGAATTCACAGCAAGACGCCCTATGCGATGGATGGAGCGAAGTATTTGAAGTTTTCTCCTCGCAGCACCCACGTGAGGATAGCATTCCTTCTGAAAAACCTCCATCACAACCAGGATTCATCCTTGGGCTGTCAGGATAGAAATTTAGTACCGTAGCTTCAACATAAATCCCTACTTCCAGACTTCTCTTCATTCCGATTCAGCCAAACACTTAAAATCCATTGGTACTTGCACACAATTTTAACAAAATGAGAGATGCAATAGGAAATTCGATTCGGTTGTACCAACATCGTCATGAGTTCACCGAACTTTAAAAAAATAACTTTATAGTGATGAATAATGGAGAGAAACAAGACCATTACTCATAATTCTTCGCTGCGTCTAAGTCCCAAGGATACAAATGACTAAAGAATGCACGCAACCAAAGGAAGAGTTCAAATCTATGACCTCCTCTGACACATACAGCATACTCCCTTCGAATTTACATTTCCAGCATTTACCGGTAAGATGGAAGACTGCGACGGAATTCATGATGACATAAACGATTCCCACAAATTTAAGCCGGCTCTTCATTACGACCGTTACGGGAAAAACGACCCCATAAATTTAAGTGGATACACAACCATTACTTTAACAATCCTACCGAGGTTTCTGCTAGCAATAATTTAATGGAAACATAAATGCAAAGACAACAAGGGTATAGAGGAGTAAGCTGCGGGCTTAAAGACTCTGATCTCCTCAGATTAAAAACAGAAGCAGTTACGATGGACATAACTCCTCAATATCGGGTTTGAATGGCGAGACAAATTTTTTTACTAGATTTCGAATTTACAGCGAATTTTTTTGAAAAAACTCACTCACTTAGGTCGCCTCATAGTCTCCCTTCCTCGAATTTTAAAGAAAAACGACATTGCACATAAAATATCAACGCGAGACCATGGATTCACCACAACATTAAGAAGACTACATTACATGGGAATATAGGTTGACTCCATCACAAATTAAAACGCTTTTTATCTTCCCTACATTCATTGACAATCACTTAAAAACGAAATTCGTGTTTTTTCTTAGGTCAGGATATTTAAATAGAAGGCGATTAGTAGAAAGGTTTTTACAAAGCTCGATAAATTATTGCACATTGGTACCACACCGAACATATATTAAAAATAGGTTTATGTATCATTAACTAATCAAGCAATAGATTATCAAGACGGCCAAATCCAAATTTCAACCCCGTACGTAATTAATA
Organism: Ceriagrion tenellum; assembly: GCA_963169105.1. Lineage (NCBI taxonomy): Eukaryota > Metazoa > Arthropoda > Insecta > Odonata > Coenagrionidae > Ceriagrion > Ceriagrion tenellum. Next base: position 34,477,908 of record OY720637.1, read on the forward strand.
AACATGTGACTATAGAAGTAATTTTCTGGGACGACCAACAACACAGCATTATGCATAAGTTGAATATTTTCTGTATCATCGGTAGCACACATGCAGTGTTGTGCATGCTGGTGAAAGTTACATGTACATTAGGTATACTACATGTTGGTGATAACTCACCTCCTGCCTAACACCCTTGAGGTGGCTCGAGTGTATTATATAGATGTACAGATTAACTATAATTTAATGCGAGGGATTGCAAAACTAATGTCCAAAAAGCATTTTTTAACCATATTTTTTTGGTATTCAATCCTCCAATAATATAGAAAAAAACGTGAAACTTATTTGACGACAACACAATGCGCATAACTGCAAGTAAAAAGCAAATTATGCGTTCCTTTCAACGTCAAGGACTGCGTTTCTCATTCAGCGCAACACATATTTTATGAGTACTGTCCACACAGTGTTGTTCACTATTACTATCTTCGTGCATTAGACGCAGAGTAAGGAATGAAAGCTGAGTAATTTGCTGAGGGCGAGTCGCAGCGCTAGTGACAGCGATGGGGAAGAAACGAGTCAACATCCCTCTTATTCCTGGAAAAAGATAAACCCGTCAGTCCTTGAAAGCACATGATAAGAGTAAGTGAAGGCCCAGCCCGAGGGGGGGGGCGATCCGTTACCAACAGCCGATGAAGAAGACCTATAACAGAAGCTCACAGGCAGCAGGGCACGAGGTCAAAGCCTGGCGGCACAGGGCTCTTGTGACGGCCGATGACGAAGGCACATCGCGGGCTTCCTACCCTCGCCACGCCCCTCAGGCCCACGGGCTTCGACTAAATATACCACGATAGTGAGCTCTCCTCCATCGTGTTTCTCGGTCGCAGGATGAGTCACCAACCGCAGCATTAAAAGCGTCGTCATCATTGTTTTTCTACCCAATGAATGGCGGGCGCTGGGACAGTCCACCCCCCAACTTCCCAGAGCGTATTAGGATTTTTCTAGCAAAGTTTCCTTTGGTTAACAATCCAATCTATTTCATTGAATACTAATTACAGATAATCACAAGGCGCTCCCTCATTTTTCGCCTCTCTTCTCTTGTAAATTCCCTTACTGTGAACATCGATCCTTTCACCGTATCTTCATGCATCTTCGCTAACCTAGCCATATGCCGTTCCCAAAAAAAGTTATTTTTACTATCTCCCCATGTTGGATTATTATTTGCTACCATCTTCTTGTTATGTTTTTACGTTTGTGTCCTTTTTGTTTGTCATACGTTCACTATAAAATGGCTCCATGCTATATGTGATCATTTTGTCAAATAAATAAATAATAAAACTCTTTCCATCTTTTCACTCCCTTCATACCGTCCGAAATTCCCATTCTCCTCTTCACTTTCCACTGGTAACCCTACCCCTAATCATTATCTCCTTTCATTCTTACTGGTATTTCAAACATACACGTTCTAAACTCAATATTGTTTCCTACTACGACCTCATATCACAATTTTCGTTCCTTTCCCATCACACTGCTAAATTTTTCCTCATTTACGGATGTTTTTCCAGCCTGATACCCCTTCCATTCTTCTCCACACCCACAAATCAAAAGACTCACGTCCATGCTCATCCTCCGTACAAATCAACTTAATTTCTGAATCATTAAGTGTTGATTCAAATTCAGATTGCCGTAAAAGAAAATGTTTTGTTTATGAGGAAATATTTTCCCATATCAAAGGCTAATTTCTTTTGAAATGTGGAGATCGCGAATACAATCCTCCCCTTTTCCTTGCTACTTATTCAGGATATTCCCCAGGGACCTCTGGTAAAATTAAAATTCCCCTTCCATCCAAATTTAAAAAAGGAAGGACGTTTCGTCCAACAATAAAATTCTTGCCAATTCAACGGATTTTTCCACTGAGTAGAAGTAACAAAATGCCTAACTTATGCGATCACACATTGTAATTAAGACAACTCACTCTCATAAATATTGCTGGACAACAAAAAGTGCAAAAATAAACGGACAAAACACTGCCCTCAACGGCGAGGAAAATGTTAACTGGCATCGTCGCAGCTGAAAGAAATAGGTTTTTTTTTCAATTTTGACCAGAGATTTTCCAATCCGCAAACATTATAAATTACGGCGAATTATTTCAAACCATTTTTTACGATTGTTTCCGCAAATAAAGGATAGTGCTGAGCTTACTCCTTCCCGCATGAGTGAGAAAGCATGTTATATTTATTTTCAAACCATTAAAAAAATACATGAAAGACGAGGCGGATGGTGGCTGGTAAAGGTAAGTAAACATACACAGATGTGCAATCTAAAATAGCTCCTCAATTCTAAGGTGCCAACTTGATTTGATAGAAATTTTCTAAATGTGTTTTTGTGTATATTTATGTGCTTTTATTACATTTTAGGTTGTTCGTCCAGTTTTCAAATGTTTTCTGACAGATTAATGTTGTGCATTTATTTAATTAAAAAAAACTTTTTACTTATCCTAAGGTAATTATGATTTGATAGCAATGTTCTAATTGTGTTTTTTTCTTTAAATCTGCTTTGATTATTGAATGAATACTTGATTAGTAATCCGTTGGACACAAAAAGAGCACCTGCATAGGAGCCAGAGGCTTATCAGTACTTTATCTGTTGAACGACTCTTGTTATTTCAAATTGTTGAAAATAAAGTTAACAATTTAAAAAAAATCATTCCGGGCTATTGCAGTAAAAAATAGATACTTTATATTCGAGTAGAAAAAAGTAAATACCTACTTTGTTTCATAAGAAGTATACTGCAATCGAGAAAAGCGCACGAGATCCGTTGAGCCTGAGAACATAACAGGGAAGAACGCCGTGAACCCTGCCCTCCCCGTCATGACCGGAACGAACCGTGGAAGTCGAGACGAGAGCCATCCTTGTGTTTGTCGGCAGCAAGCGCACACAATTGTTTTCCACTCGGGGCATTCCTCCCTCAGCACGTCAAACAAGGATCCGGGGAGTTCCAGGTCAAGAAGCCCGGCTTCGCAGTGAGTAAACTCCGGGGGGGGAGAGGAGAGGGGTGGGGGGGTCCGAGCCGGAGCGCCTCTCGCAGGCAATCCCAACGGACCCAAAACCCCATTAAAATGAAATTAATGCCCGCCCCCGCAGAGTCACGGGCTGATGAAGCGGCGGGAGAGGGTCACAAAGTGTGGCCGACTCGCACCCCGGGTGGATTGGATGTCTCGCCGATGTGACGAACACGAGGAAAATGGGGCGGTCAACCAACATTCGAGTTCTTAATTTAATTATTATAATAATTATTCTTACCATATCGATTGAGATTGGTATAGATAGAATAGGAACATCTACACTAATATTTTACGAAAAAAAATTTCTGACATTTTCTCACCAACAATCATCCAAAACACGATTTCTAACACGACCACTCAAGTCGTGCATTTCCTTAAATGGAGAAACTCCGCGAGAAAATATTAGCGCTGCTCAACGGCATTCATTTAAAATTCGAATGGTGATTCACTTGTCGATATAGCAATAACTTTTTTCCAAAAATTACTCTTCGAAAGCTCAGACCAGTTTCGTTTTTTCATGACGGTGACGAGAATATTCAGTTTTTCATTGACGGTCGAAAGTGATGTCAATTCCTTTAACTTGAACCCGAGTTTTCAAAAACCTTTAAGGTAGTTAGAGCAAAATATCATTTCTCCAAGAAATCGATGAATTAGGTCTCATTCTAACGAAAAATATTTTACTCTTCCAAAGGTACCAAAATATCAGTCCCTACCGAACTACTTGCCGAGATTTCTGACGAAAATTACCAGCCCTACAACATGCGAAATGGTACGTTATGCACTCCAGAGAGACCTAATTTCAAAAAAATGAAGAATTTCTAACACCTTGATCTCGTCAAAAAATTAACAGCGTATAGTTTGTAAGTTTCCTCGACTATTTTTGAAAAAAAAATCATAGTCACCAAGGTAATTGTTTCAGAGTCGCCAGAAAAAAACCTTCCGTTGTGAAGGAGTTTTAAACGTACCGCGTGAGAAAATATTCAAATTAAAGATTCATGTATATATATATTTATTTAATTACTTAGAAATAAAAATAAATATAAAAGTAGTTACATATATTATTTGTACCATCAATAATGCAATGTTTAATTCATGCTTCCCACAGCTTCTGAAATTAAAACGCATACTTCGAATACGGTCTCCACTATAGCTAGAGAACATTCTCGCTCTACCTTTGAACTATCGCCATCACATTTCAAAATCTAGTTCGGAGGAAAATTTGAGAACTACCACTCCCGCGGGTCATTGGCTCCTGTGGTTTCCAAAACAGGTTACCCTTAATGGAGTAGGGTTTATAGGTTGCAGTCAGTAGCATTACGTCCCCTTGCTCAAGAGCCAATTTACCTCCCACGCTCCCCTTCCCAGGCGATCGAAGAAACCGACACGTACGCATCAATTAGTCACTCCTACGGGAATAACCGCAGCCTTCAGGCCAGACGAAACCCCCGCTTACATTCCACATAGCACGTAGGAAAGAGGAAAATGGAAGGAAATGAGACTACGGGTCGGAATCCTTATGGATAACGCTGAACCTGGAGGATATTATCCATAATCCACAGAGAATATTATCATGACGCCTCACTACATCTCTAGGTCTGACAGATGCGATTAAAATAAGAGAGATACACTGCGGAACAGATTGGTACAAAAACTAGTTCTTTCCGCACACAATAAGCAACCACAATAGAAACTGAGCTCCTCCAAATACACTCTCATAAGACATGTCACCATTTCACCTCCAAAACTTTTACATCTTTACACGGTTGGTGACCTACCACCTCCTGCAACACGCACAAGCGGCGAATCGCGGGGTAGTATGTAGATGTAGGTATACTTTCCGATTCATTATCACCACCAGTCATTCGATCTTAACTGCGGTCCTTTATTCTTCCTGCTACACATACATACAGCCGTTAGCATGGACGTGTAGGAGGGAGTAGGGCTGGGCAGTTGTCCTATATATTGGTCCCAATATCAATTTTTTTAAATATTCGGATTACAAAATCACCAGTTTGGAACGACTAACATCAATATCCTGCATTAGATATTATGTCGGAATTATTATATTTGGACAGAAAAACCAGTATTAGTAATTGGAATATTGTATATTGAAGAACCAATATTTCGAATCGGAATACTGAATACTGGATGACCCGAGCGAATATTTCGCACGGTATGCAGCTTCTTCCTGTTTCTTCCTTCTTTCTTCCTGTTCTTCTACCTGTCGAATATTTCGCAGTGTGCAGCTTCTTCCTGTTTCCTCCTGTTCTTTTACCTGTTTCTTCCCATGGACAATTATATGTTATTTATGTTTGGGTTAGAGATACATAACATAAACGTAAACAGTAAATGGTCACACTGATTGCATGCAGAATGTAAACAAACTAACTAAACGATGTGTTAATAGATGGCGCCTCCTACAGTCTTTTAAGCACGTAACCATTGCCGACATATTAGTTGATTATATTGTCAGCAGATGGCGTTGTATCATTTTTTTTAACAAAAACTTTAATTTTTAACAATTTGTCTACTTTTCATCAATATTGGGTAACACAAGCTTTAAAACGACGTTTGAATCATTAATTTTGGTGAATAATTATGGAAGTTATGGCGATGAAACACCTTTGAGAAATAATATATACGGATGTGTGGAGTCGATATACCTCGAGCGAGTAATCGACATGGAAAATCGAAACTTTTAAGTCAAATTAATGGGTAAATAGTGAAGATTGAGATTGTATTTTTCGTCAGAAGCCGGTGATTCAACGTTTAAAATGATACCTCATTTATCATTGAAGGTGCAGTATTAACGGAGCATATACGGAATGACAGAAAAAGACCTTTCTGTAATAATATATACGATTGGATTACCAATGTTAAAAATTCAAGTATCGAACATTGGAACCCGGAGAGGAGGGGCCCCTAATCTTTTGAAACATACGGCGCGCGTGGCACTCAGCGCAGCACTTCCTCTTCCACCTTTATTAATAGGAATTATGGGGGAAAGGAGCTTACATTGGTTTTCAAGTTTTATTGACAGACTATTCCATAGTTAACAAAGTCCCTTCTTCAAAGTAACCCCCCTCGGTTCTAATACACTCCTGCCACCGTTTTTCTGTTTTTGTACCTTGTACTTTTACCTGCTCATGTTGCTGTTCAAAATTTACCAATATCCCAATATTTCATTTTTTCATTATTTCCAATATTACGATATTTCCCATATCGCAACATGCCAATATATTCAATATTCCAATTTAAGGTTATTGATACTGGTCCATTTTCAATATTTTAAGATATTAGATATTAATATTGGGATGCATACACCGCCCAGCCCTAGGAGGGAGAGTTGGAACACCAGAAATGAACAGTAAAAGGGATAGGGAGACGGAACAGGAAAATGGAAGAGATAAAAGTGAATTGCATGCTAATGTGCTTCTGTGCCAAAAGATTTTTTTGTTAAGCTCGTTCTACACAGGGCACGAAATTGCACAATTTAAAAATGCGTTTTTCTCAACCTGGCGTGCATTACTTATAGAATTAGAGCAGGGGCTATTTCGCCATATCGTGTTCTATATCCGTGCATACGTTCTTGCAATTCACCGTATTACACGGCGCAATTTGAATTTCACGTTCGTTCATACATCATACTGCGCAACTACCTTTCCCAAGTAAAACGGGTTTTTTAGTAACAAATGGTGCAGGAAAAAAAGGTATCTGGAACGTGTTTGTTCCACAGAAAAGTGTTGCTCATTTTGTCACTTCCATATCTTCCTCGTTTTGAAATATTGCCTTACACTACTTAACGCCCTCAATGATCATGATCGCCGTATCGCTGCTGTACTTTTTCCTTTCGTAACAGTATCACCACTTCCAAAGCGAATAATGACATCGTTAGCAGTGATTTAGTATTCGCGCATTTTTCGTGATATTTTCCGTAAGATTCCCAGAATCTCTGGTAAATACCATAACTCCTTCACGGCTTACTGACGCTATCACACAAAAATCTTGCAGCGGCAGGCAAAAGAAAGCAGAAGAGTTCGACGCCGCACAAAATGTGCTTTTAGAAACACATCCGGGTTAGTTTTGAGAAGGGCAACAAAAACATTACGGCACGAAGTCTCACATAAGCCAGTGCCCGATTATACGAGGTAAACAGGAGTTCTGGGGATCAAATAAATTGGGTGGTTTCCGGCATCTTTCCTAGTAAAATAGTAAGTATTCCAATTGGATTCCGCCAGGGCTTCGTAAAGCGGCGTGGTCCACGAATACTGTTCTGGAACACAAATGTTGACCGTTATGAGAAGATTGACTTTTACTCAGTAAAAAATCTCCCTTCAAATCATACTCAAAGGTAAATGGATCTGTTTAGGGTAAGTACATGGGCATTTTACTCACACAGCCGCACACCGTGACGATGAGGTATCGAATAGGAAAAATATTATCTCACAATAATATCCGCCTTCGATTTCAACGCCAAAAAGCGAGCAAGTTTGGTCGGGAGAAGCCGGCAAGGCTGCAGTTTCCCGATGGATAATCCACCAACTACCAGCGTAATAGACAAACGAAGCGGGGAAACGCGTCCCGAAGTCAGGAAGAGTAATTACAGTGCAAGTTGAATTGAAAAGGATGCATTTACAGCACGGAGGTGGGCCAATAAAGGACTACAACATGGTTGATAGAGCCAGCGACTAAGCAAAACCCAGTTCATGATTGATTTACTGATGTGGCATGAGAAACGGAAAGCGAGTTGAAATAAAGGTAAAACGGAAAGGGAATTTTACAGATGAGAATTGAAACTAACCCTTAGATAAAGAGAAAAGTACATTGACGTTATAAAGAATGCATTAATTAATGAAGCAATTCTGTAATATATAATAAAATTACAAAATCAAAAATCTAGCATAGTATTTCGGTTAAAAACAAAGAAACAAATAGTAAAGCTATTTATAGAAAAGCAGAGTCACTGTCTTCCTATACAAGAATAACATAAATATTGGTTAACTTAAAATATTGGTTATTGGAAGTAAAACATAAATATTAGTTCTTTTCCTCCTAATACAATTTTTCTCAAAATTATGCTGGGATAAATTACTACCATAATCCTTTAGGCTACACGCGAGATCCTTACGAGCAGAGGGCATCAACTACGTTAAGCCGTCAATTTAACCTCGAGAAAAGACAATCCAGTTAAAGCAGGAACATTAACTATCATTCATCTTTATGAAAGGAAATCCAACATCATCTAACGCGAGTATCAGGTCAAAACTGAGATACTCCCAAGGACTGAAATTTTCACTGACCCACCAAAGTGCATACGAAGCATAAAGGGAGTCAAAGAACACGGCTCTTTCATTCGGGAAGGTTTTCAGCGCACCGCAACACCGCGCTCACGTTTCTACAGGAGATCCGGTGAATTCGAGAGCCGATTCACAACAAGGCTCAAACGAAACTAACCGACCACGAGGTGGAGAACCGTGAAAAATTGGAGTACTCCACGAGTAGGGGCAATGGATGGCACGAAGGTAATCCGTACTGGATGGAGTTGTGGTCAACTAATGGTCATTTCGGCGACGTTCTCCGCTCGAGGGGAACAATTAGTTAGAGCCTGCTGACCTGAGCGCCGTGACGTTCAAATCCAGTTGATGCCTCCAGACACGCTCAGCTAAGCCGAGGGCAGGTTGACTCCATCATGGCAATCAGATTTAACCGGTGACCAGAAGCGACAATAAGGAAAGGAACTGGTAAACCCTTAAAGCGATGTGTAACTGCACACCGCAGGATTCAGTACATGGTTACCTCTGCCATATCCCCTAACACCACTCCCAGAATAAAGGAAGGGCTAATGACTGCGTTGTAATGAATACTATTTCAAATATTGATCATCTAAAATAGCCTCAATACTCAGCCAGCAAACCCACCAGAACGTGGCACTCTCATTCCATAATTTTCAAAGCTTTAGCAATAAAATATAATAATCCAAAAAACAATTACTGAAGTGAATCCCAAAAATGTTCATCGATAAAGTTTCCATTACAATTTCAATGATTATTTCCGACTCTGACAACCAAGAAATCAAAGCATAAAATCGCAGAAAAAAGCAAGCGTTTAGACTCAAATATCAGGGAACAGAAAAAACAAAGCTACTGCAAAGAATAAATCGTTGTTATAGTTCTCCCGCTATCGCGCAATCTTACTTATACTGTGCAATCGCTGGTCGTTGACTAATATTTGCGAATTACATTGATCCACTAAGAGAAAAAGGATAAAATAATAAAAATTAAAATCCAAGAATCAAATGTGATAATTTTTCACGGGATAAGAGCCTATTCCAATTCAGTTCGGTCGAATTTTCGTCTGCATCACCTCCCCACAAAGCAGACGTTCGGCATTAAATTAAAGAGAAACTCCCGTCTGCCGTTCAGAGGCAGACTGGGGCTTCCCCCTTTGAGGTCTCCGCGCAGAGAGAACAAAACACAAGCGCCAAATGGAGTGCGGCGAGTCGAGGAGAGCTACGCGCCAGGAAAATAAAAAGAAAAGACCATCAGCGTGTCCCAGATACGGAGGAATATTGACAGCGCGCGCTGTCGCTACCCGAGGGTCAAGAATGGTAAACTACATTGCAATCATAATCTGCTGGAGTGATCCTTTAAAACTTTCCAATTCTTTTTAAAAGCAATTTTAACACCAACGAGATAAAATTTGGAATGAAAAAAATAATCCGCCATTAAAGACATTCGAAATCTTTAGTCTTTCCATTGGATCCCTATTTCATGTATTCCATGCACAGGCTCCTATTTCGGTGGTGCAATGCTCGTTGTCCGAGGAGCATTCGGATTATAGTATACTAACAAAATTCATTTTTCTAATACGTCCATTGGCTCTATCATCTTCAAAATTTCTTCCAAATTAATATTTTTGAATCAGAAGATTCACTGTTATCTCGAACCTTCATTTCTACGTCTTTGTCGTCGTCGTCTCTCAAAAGGCCAGGCCTTGTCGCTGTCTGGGTAGCCAATTTTCTCTCTCTAAGGCTGTTTATTTTCATTTCCCCGAAGGAGTTGCAGTTCATGATTGACATCACACTGTTAAGTAAGGATATTCTAGGTCGTCCTTTTCTTCCCCAACACTTTTCCTTCAAATATGTCCTTGATGAACTCGTTATGTCTTATAAACTGACCGACAAGTTTAATTTTCTTGGAGTGGATTGCTTGGAGAAACGTTCTTTTTTCATCTACTTCTTCCAAGGCTTGCTCATTTGTTTCCCTCATAACCCGACTTGTCTTAGTCATTCACCTCCAGAACCACAATTCGGCTGCCTGGAGCCTGTCTTTTTCTTGCCTATTTAATGTCCATGTTTCACATCCATAGGTGAGTATACTCCACACGAACATCTTTACAAATCTCTTCCTCGTATGAATGGAGAGGTGGTTGTTTACCAAGAGGTTACGCTTCCTTTGGAAACCTTGTTTGGCCAGGGTGATCCTTCTCTTAACTCTGTTAAGCTTGTATTTTCATTTGTTATTTGACTTCTACGCCTTATAATCACACATTTTGTCAATATAACAAGTATTCACTATCGTTAACGGAACGGCCAGACTGTTGTTGTCTGTGTTTACCGCTGCAACTGTAATCGCCTAATATTCGCTCTGTGTGATAGTTATATGACTTTCATACCGACCGTCTCCTCCAAATTTTCAATCGATTTGTACGTCACTGTTGAGTGGAATGTTGAAACCGTGCTAATTATAAACCTTATACATCGAAATTCTCCGCTACTTTCGCCAAAATTTTCTAAGTTCTATTACTTGAGGCTTTGATAGAGGGAATTATACAGAGCAAGCAGGGAAAAGCGGGAAAAGAAAGTGAATGGGTTTTACGAACGGGATGAAGAAGATAGGAATTGCGCTGACATGAAGAAATAAATATTACAGGTCGATAGGATCCTTATTGAGAAAAAAAACTCTTAAGGATTTACACTATCTTCCATTTAAACCCACTTTAAGAGACAGAATAATTTCAAAATACCAGTTCTAATTAGTCTACTTTTCGATTCGGAACGGAAAATACACATTACAACCTCCCCTGATATTAGCCTTTACCATCTTCCGGACGTTTTGTAAAGGCTTACAGAACTTTCGAGTTCGGATTTAGTCCAAATTAAGGGAATTTATATCATAGCATGTTTCAACAAATTAGTGCTGTATATATTGATCCCTTACGCATAACCAGGCGCTGCTCATCTATACATAACACCGTTTAGGGTGGTAGGGGCAATTTTCGTTTACGCAAAGATTTGCATGAAAGCTTTAATACGCGTATTCATAAGTAATATGTATCGATAAAGGCGCAAAAAAACGTAACCGATTTGGTTTCTAGGCAAATTAATGCTAATTCAACACGTCGCCTTACGGCACTTGGCATAGATTTCGGAATAATTCAATTGTATAGGAAAACAAAAATCTTCTCCTAAACACGAAAACATACCTTTCATATCATAATAATGGTTTCTCTTAAATATCAAGATACTACGCCGAGTAAAATTTATGACAAAATTAAAAACAATTTTCCCTAAAATATCGAATTCAGCGCCGTGAACCCAAGTCATAGCAATGCATTAAATGGAACGAAATATTAAAAATATAATTCTTGTAATATTTATGTCACAACATACATGGTTATTTTCAACGTAAAAGATGGCGTAGGCACTAAAAAAAGGTGAGGTCCAAGAATTTTTTTCGACTTACTTGAAAAGTTACAAAACTTTTCATTCAATGATTCAAGATTCGCCATCCAACCTCACAGTAATACCTTCAAAATTCAACTGTTTTTTTCCTGACTTTTTACCCATCCCATGCCAAAAATATTCTAGAAATTAGGAAACACCGCGGCAGACAACTAATAATATCCCCCATTTTTAAGACCCAACTAGAATAGCATTCGTTCATTCACTCAGACCGCTCAGCGGCAAATACAAATATAAATGTTCATACAGAAAGGTAGAAAGAAAGTGGATAGGAACACATAAAATCAACAAACACAATGGTGGTGTGAAGGTGTAAAGATGGCCGATTCCAAGTGGAAAAAATTCGACTGGACCGGGAATCGAACCACGGACCTGTTGACTTTGTGTGTTCCTATCCACTTTCTTTCTACCTTTCTGTATTAACATATTTATATATTTATATACACAAAACTATGTCGACAAAATTGTTCACTTTTGTCAACGCACAGAGCAAATGAAAACCACGCGGAATAGAATGGCACAGAAGATAATTTAGGGGAAATTTATCTCAAAATTAAAGGAACAAGAGCCACAGATTTCTTGTACCTCAGGCTGGTTGCTTTTTCTCGAATACCATTTTTCACATTCACCATAAAAAGGGTCGTTATTTTCTCTTCATCCTTACGGTCCAAAAGACGATGGAAATAGAATGTAAGCATTTGCGATTTGGGTGCGGAGAAAACCGGAGAAAGTGCGATGGGCGGAGAGGATAAATTAGGAAGACGCAGATGATAGGATAGTTGAGGAGATGAGGCTGCCAGAGGGAAAGTCAGTCGATTGAGGGAGCACACAGTGAGGGGAGAGGAAATACTGATTATTAGAGGGTAGGATTTGCGAGTAAGGGGAAAATTAGAAGAAAAAAAACTTTTCGATTTAAGTTTGCGGTAGTAACCGATAAAAAACGTGAACGAATATGAAGACATGAATGAGAGAATAAGAAATTTAACGGGAGTCACCCACACGATAGTCGAATACATAAAAAAACAGCGTGTGGTATGGTCGCACACATCGTATGACGGACGAGAGACTACCAGGGTAAATTTTAACTTGGAATCCACAAGGAAGAAAAAAAAGAGGAAGGCCCAGAATAAATTGGAGAGGAGGCATAAAAGACAATAAGAGACAAGCAGTTACCAGAAGTTCTGTGGATGAATAGAGTGATATGGCATAAGATAACGTCGTAGAACGTTATGAAACCGATTATATACATACTTATTCATTACCGTAAAATAAAAATAACGTTGATGACCCATTTATTGAGATTTCATTTAAACGAACCTGGTTTTAACCAGAAGGTGACACAAAATGCCTAAAACCAGGTGGTGTTCATAAAATCTTGCAATTGGAGTAGACAAATTTATTTTAATTATTCCGGGGGAAAATTAGACTTTACAGATGGTTTGAGACGAAGGAAGTGGGTCAAATTGGAGAAAGATGACATACACAGAGGTAGGGTCCAGCGGTTATTTGTAATATTACATCTACATCTACATACTACCCCGCAATCCACCTCACAAGGCGTGTGGCGGGGGGTGTTAGGACACCAGCCGTTAAAAAAAAATTAAAAATTAAAATTAAAAGTAAAAAAAAAAATTTTCCGCCTAGCATTTATTAAAGTCCTTAATTGTTCGGGGGAAAAACGAATTCTCATACCTATCCGTTCGGCAAAATATTCCTCTTAATTTATCGATTCTGTCGGACATAATATAATGTGGTTCTAATATGATGTTCTCCGTGTCGCTCTGAAAGATATCCATTCTCAATTGCTCAAGCAGTAGAGGTATTATGATCCAAACTTAAATTTACATAAATAGTAGACAACCCGTAATACGAACGAACTCTAAATAAGGAGAAAATTATTCCTTCGAGAACGCTTATGTCACACACACTTTCACTCTCCCCAGATAAGATTACTTTCAAACAATCGGAACACAATACTAAAACGTGTATCCTATTATGCTTGTGCTTCCCCTTCGAAGCCAAGTTTACATTCTACCATCTATCATGTCCTTTCGGCAACCACTTTCCTTAATTGCTTGCTTCATCTACTCGCTCCGACTCCTGATTTCCATCCACTGAACTTCCTTCTCCGACAAAATTTAACGTATCCATCACTAAGTTCAACAGATCCAGATGGGATATAGTGGAAGTTGGTGCTATTAAGCAGCAGTAATCGCACTTTCCCGCAGATTTTAATAATAATGAACAACGCGTTCCGACGCGAGGAGTCATCAGCAGGTACCGGACACTTCAGCAAAACGAGACATCAAATTTATACGCCTATGTCTATCGAAAGGATCTTCGAAGGTCTTGGTTAGTGGATCTTCGAAGAGACTACAAGCTTTGGTAGATTCTTTAGCAATGCAGCGTGGGGTATTTGGTATGAAGATAAATCATAAGAAAACAAAAGTAATGAGATTCTCAATGACAAAGAAAGCGAAGCTTGTGATTAAAGTTGGAGGACACAAACTAGAGCAAGTAGAACATTTTAATTACTTAGGTAGCACGCAAGAGGAAGTTGTCAGGCTAAAGTTCCATGACATAATACCCCCTCTACGTCCATCTACCTCAACGAATTAGACAGCTAAAATAAGGTTTACAGGTGACGTTCTAGCATGAGAAGCTGTGGGAGGATACCTGAAAAATTCAAGAGGGATGAACATAGTATTCACTATTGAATGCCAAACCAAATTTTGAATACAGAGGTTAAACGGACATTTCTATGCAAAGAAGTAGCTATTATGAAAACTATCGGCACTATAGCTATGTCGGGATGGAGATAAGGTGCATGGCTCGCGAATATACGGAACCGCACGGAAATCCCGACGTCAAGGTTTTCGTAAACTTGTCTCATCACATGATTTCCTACCGATCGAAACATGATATTCCCCTCAGATAAAATTTCCCGTTTCATTTACACGTATAATATCATAAGTACTGTTCTCATTATTATCAAAACACGGTCAACGGTCAGTAACATTTTCGATGGCTGTCACGTATAAACATTATGTGACGGCTTCAAGGATAGCACGCAAACAAAAAATCTTTAAGTCATGTGCTGATAACGAAAATTGCGACAAGTTCTCCAGGTGGACCTACAGAAAATTTTACGGGTAGGATGAACAGATAACAGCAGTCACACGAAACATATGCATTCAGTCTTCTGCAAAGGTCGAACAAGAAAAATATGAAATCGAAATGAAAATGTGAAGCAGAGAATAACGCTCACGTTCCTTTCACCCAAGTTCGTTGAAATCTACGCTACGGCACGCTACGGTAATTTCCAAGGTACACCCTTAAACCTTCCCTTCTTTATCTAAGGTAAGAAAGTATGGAGAGAGCAGGGTAGTACAATACGGTTGCAATTTCGGTTGTCACGCTTCAGTTTGATGACGTAATGCCACAGTGATTAAAACCCACATCCGTAACAATCCCCTTTTGTGTCTGTGGAAACAAAAACATCAGCCACCCAAACAGCTTTGGCAAAAAAGGCAGGCGTGCCGCTGTTAGCATGCGAAACGACAACGCTCCTCGCCATGAGCGCCAATCAGGAGGTGATGACGTCGTCCTCCTCGTCTTCCCTTGTTTTTTGTTCCCTTGCAGCAGCAGCCGCGAAGACTACGGGCAAGAGTTTAAAAAAATGAAGTGGAGCAACCGTTTCGTTGAGAGGACGCGGGATGAGATGAAAAACCGAAACACTGTCCCACATCCGAATTTGACTTAATTATCCGCGCTTGCATGCATGCGCGAGGAAATTTCGCCGACGACATAAATACCGAGAGCCCACGTGCCCCGCCGAAGAGGGTGACCGAGACGCTTCAATGGCGCTCGCTACGACTGCGGTTCTTCATACAGAAGCGTTTTAGTTGAGTACGAATCGATATGGACTATTTTAAAGGTGACATTCGTTTCTGCCTCCCCGTCGTTCTCCCCGGCCTACTTGCCGACGCGTGCACTTGGGAAGATGACACGTGGCGAGAGTCAACACCACCAGGATGTTTCACTACAAAATATTAATAGATATTTGTGCTGCGCCGTATACAAAACATATGCGGCACAGCATTAAAGAAACTAGGATTTAACAAGTGTATAATTGGAAGGTACTCGGAGGAAAAAGAAAAAAGAGAGATGCTTCTTCATCCTGGTTATGCCACACATCGAATACGCCGCGGGAATTAGGGACCCTGTTCATAAAGATTTAACCAAAAAACAATAATATACAAAGGAAATCTGCGCGCTTTGTTAAAAACTGCTACGGGTGAACATGTAGAGTTTCACAGATTTTAGAGGGATTAGGCTGGGAGCCGCTAGAGACTCGGAAGCTATAGGATAGGCTTAGTTTCTTGAGAAGTTCAGATGAAGTACATTTAAAGGCTACAGAGGGAATCTCATGTTGATGTCATAGTACATCTCAAGGCCCTAAAAAACCAATAAAATACGAAAGATACATCGCCGAGCTGAAACGTGGAAAAATTCATTAATTCCACGCACAATAAATGACCATAATAAAACCGGAGCTCCACCTTAAACATATGCTCATATACTCATTTCTCTGACGACGTAAAAAACATACTATTAACCCCCTCGTACTACGGCAGATTAGATCGCGCCAATGAAATCAGAGAGCTAGATTGTAGAACCGATAGGTATAAAATGTCATATTTTCCGTGTACCATTCGGGACCATAACAGCTGTGATCGTCGTCACGAATAGTTCGAATTGTGACAATAGGCAGTAAATCTTTCTCTTTATGTTCTATACGTTCTTATTTATGCATGATGTAAATATTGACGTTCTTATTCATGCATGATATTTTGAATATGTAATAGTAGTCTTTGTATCCCTTGCATGTTGGAACGATTGACGATAGAATGTTTCTTGGTTATTAGATTGTTAATGGGCGCTTTGCATGTGTGGTACGCGGGTTTCAATGTAATTTCGGTGTTCTACCGTATCATTCATCCATGCCTGGTGTGGAAACACCCCCTCCCACACACCCTTTGGGTGGCTTGCAGGGTATGACGTAGTTGTAGATGTAGATGCGAAATACACTTCACCATTAAACCTCCCACAACCTCATCCCCAACATCTTTACACCATATGTCTTAAAACCCCATGCCATACAGATGCATTAAAAAGAAAGGGCATGACCTAACAGCCTCGTTAAGGAAAGGTGTTTGTTATCAAAACTCTATGCTTCCCTGATAAATCCCACGACGAATACCGTGGCCAAATATCTAACTCCACGTACGCGCCCCTTCAGCAGATTTCACGAGCCTGGGATGTTGAAAGTCATAACGGGCAAGCAGAATTTGTGATTGTAAAACAAAACGTAAGGAAGACGTACTTCAAATGGCGGGGAGAGATAATGTGATATTGAGGTATAAATAATGCCTGAAGAATGAGAAACTTTAAGGTAATAGGTAAGTATGCGTAAACCTTGAAGTCATGAAATTGATGATCAACCCAATGACAATAACTAGGCGAAAGATTATTTACAGGAACTTTATATACTTAAGTACGTATTAATCTTCATCTATAATGAGCTACGCACACGGCGGATATGATCTGAATAACCTTCCGAACGTGTCCTCAGAGTACACACAAGATATGACAGGCATTAAACCAGATGCATAAGGAGACTCGGATGAAGAATATTTACCACAGGACAGTGTCACAACGAATGTGTCCTTAACACATTTCCAGTTCAAACCCTTTGTACTCATTAAAACGCAACCGCGCTGAGACACTCCACGAAAAAATCTTCAGAGCTGCAATGCAATTTTCATTAGGGGCGACAGAAATGTTTAATCACGACCCAAAATGATTTCTTTGTCCCCCAAGAGCGGGTCATGTGATATTCTCCCTCGTCGGCGTACATGAATAGATAAAACCACCCCTTCGAGGCAGGGAGTACGCAAGCGGTGCCCGACAATTCTTCTTCGTGACTGAAACAACAAATGTCAGCTCAATAACAAGTATGACGTCAAAACGACGTCATTCTCGAGGTTGGACGATCTTGAGTCCCCCTGGACTACAAAACTTAGACTTGTGTCACTCCCACAGATGTTACAGCTCATCCATCTCTGGTTACTAGGGAAAATCATAGGCGACAGAGGGAAGTTATTCACGTTAATCGTCAAATAGTATCACAGCGAAAAATATTTTCGTCATAATTATAGCAACATAGTTATTTTATGATGCTGAAGATAAAATGGACGGAAAAAAATAAGAGATGATGAAGTGTACAGAAGGTAGAACAGGAAAGGATCATATGGGACACCATACAGAAAAGAATAACCAGATAGATTGGACATTAACTAAGGCACAATGGGTTTGTGAAGAGAATAATTTAAGGCAAAAGAGAGGGGAAAGCCCCTAGAGGAAGACCCAGGAATAAGTTTATGAATCAAATAAAGAGAAAAAATATATAGGAAGAGATACCAGGATTTAAGGGAACTAGCATTAGATAGGAAATAGTTGAGGGCTGCAGTCTACCAATCTTAGGATTGAACGATCAATGAACGATTGAGTTATTTCATAGTTCGAACCAGGTTTCTTCACGAACTCCACCTCCATTCTAATCTTCACACAACTAATCGCTTCATTTTCAAGAATTCTCCCTCTCCTTTGATATTTTCCAACATTTACTTTCTTTTCCTTCCCCTTCTCCGCTTTACCTCCATCATTCCTTCCGTTCCTGTCGTTAGCAAACAATCTCTTCTCACGCAATGTCCAATACAGTTCTTCTTTCTCCTTCTAATCGTTCCCATCATAGTTTTTTTCCTCGCCTACGCTGGTTAAAGAGCTTGATATGGGGCGTATACGATGTATGGAGCGTTGTAAGCGTTGTATGAGGCAGGAATGTGGAACCTCAGAAAGGAGAACGAGAATAGCTGCAGGCATTTGAGATGTGGACGTAGAGAAGGATGGAGAAGGTGAAAGAGAATGGGTATCATGGATGGGATGAAGAAGGGTATATCATATGGTGAGACTAAAAAGGAACTACTAGATGTAGACGAAAGATACATCGCCGAGCTGAAACGTGGAAAAATTCATTAATTCCACGCACAATAATTGACCCCTGAAAGTGTGGAAAACTGGGAAGAGATTATCTGACTTCAAAACCTACCTTCACCGGTAGAATACTTTTAAAAAATTCTCCTCGATATCTCCTGATTTCTCACTTTACCTCCCCAACTCACTTTTTCCATCATCCTTTTCAGTTTTTCCTTTGAAATCCTCCTTTTGTCATTGCAATTCTACTTCATATCTCCATCGAATAATACATCTTCAGATACCGTACTAACTCGGTACTTGAAACTCGTCACTTGTTCAATCCATTCTTCCTTAAGTTTGATCTTAATTTTCTCTCCTTTCAACCATACACTTCGTTTTCATCTCGTTCATCTTCAATCCATATTCTATACACTTTGTTTCAAGGTTAGCTAACATTATTCTCAATTCTTTTTTCTTTTCAGCTAAAATTGCCGTGTCATCGGTAAAAAAAAAAACGCTCCAATAAACACATATATCAAAAGATTTAGGGAATGTCGACTATCAACGCATGCTTAAGGTAGTTTGAGCGAAATATCATTGTACTTAGAAATCAATGAATTTGGTCTTATTTTAAAGAAACTTATCTCACCCTTCTAATGACAAAAAAATATCAACCCCTTACCACACTACTTTCGGAGACATTTGCCAAAAAATACTACCCCTTTTACATTTGAAATGGTACGTGTATGCACTCCAGAGAGACATTATTTACAAAATGAGGAATTTCTAACACTTAGATGTCGTAAAAAAACTAACAGCGTGTAGTTAGTATGTTTTCTCAACTACATTTGAAAATTAATCATATTTTCACCGCATTAAAGTCTTCGGGATCACAAAAAAACTTCCGTTTTGAAGGAGTTTCAAACGCACCGCGCGAAAAAATTACTTAAGTTAAAGACTTTTGCTTTTTTTAGATACTTTAGTTACTTAATTTAGATACTTGCATTGAATTACTTACCATTTCTGTCATATAAAACTATATTATTGCATAATTAATAATGCAATATTTAATTCAGGTGTCCTACAGCTGGTGAAATTACAACGTAAAATTCGAATATGGTCTCTATTATGACTAGCGACCTATCTCGCATGGCCTACCTTAATAAAACAATATCAAGGGTTACTTTTATTCTGAAGAGTTTCCTGGTACAATTCCCAGTGTATCGCTACGCACAGGAAACCCTAAAAGTTGGGCCAATCATAAGCTGGCTAAGCATCGACTCTCGCGGAAATAAACCAGGTCGCCCTCGTAAACACACACAAGCAGGAGTATTCTCCGGATGAGGGTATCCGATGCATTCAACGGTTTCAGAAAGCACAGGGAGAAGGATGAGGGGCCTTGAAATGAGAAATAACAGGAGACTCTCGGCTCCGAACATGCGTTATGCTTTTGCGAGTGGGTGGAGCGGGGAATACGTACGTGAATTATAAAACTTAAAAAAAAAAGTTTCGAAAATTTGCCTTACCCTCACCCGTTCTAGACTGGAACGGGAACCCCGAGACGTTTCCCCGAAAAAGCATCGTAGGGGGGGGACTCTTCATCAACTATTCAGGACGCACAACGACTGTCTTTTTTTCCTTTAAACCCCCCCCCCACCCTACCCCCAAACTTGCGTTGCGTTGCGTTTCTCTGAAGGGGAAGGTCCCTCCCCGGCCCTTCATCGCTCTTTCCCACAGCCCCAGCATCGCCCTCTGCCCTTATCCGGACTAATTAAACCCGGAACGGGAGGGGCGGAACGGCGGAGGGAGAAAGGGTAGGCAGGGGGAGGGTACACACAACCGGCAAAACCAGAGCAAAACTTCGTTATTGCATTGATAGAGGGCACGTGGGCATTGCACGGCATAAGCACACACTCCCGCCTTTTATGCCTTCTCATCATTTATTTTACTCCCTTTCCATCCTGCTCTTATCCGAAATAAAAAGAAATGAGCTCGAGATAACCTTTTTAGAAGCGTTCTTTGATAACACAGACGACATTAAAAGTACTAACTGGAACGCTATTCAAAAACCACAGTCGCTGAACGCTCCTTGGGTGATAGGAGTCGATGAGACTATGGTTCAACTCCAAAATCAGTCCTTAGTTAAGGAGTTTAAAGGTATTACATAGGCCACTGCATCCATTAGATGGAATACTTGTACATTTAAATTTTCATCATACTACAACTAGAACGGTTAATGCTAAACGATAGCACTTGCCTATGACGAATGGGTGGTTGTGGAGGATAAGGTACTGACTTCCCGTTTCGAGACTGGGGAAAATTGGAGAGTTGTCATTGGAATACAGATCCTTTCTTGGCAACCAAATGGAGAGCACTTGAAAGTGTATCACTTAGCCCTTTGCAACAACGTTAGGAAGAGGACTCCGTAAGGCCTTTCGTTAAGGATTGACTGTAAACATATTTTCATCTATATCTTCTCAGCCCGCATTATGGAAAGGGAATTTAGTATTCAATTTTGCTGACATACTTGACATTCCAAGTTCAATTCGTTTTTATTAGGCTACATTAACGTGTTTGGCAATTAAGTTTATGAAAAGATGACTACTGATGTATCATCAAAAACTTACAATTTTTTGTCAGGTGTAGCTATTTCACCAAAGGTCGCTGCTCTATAGGCATGCTACCACGGTTAGAGAAGGTATTTATGACTTAGTTAACGGTAGACTAATGCCCACACTGGATGATTTATACCCACCCTTCCAACACTCCCCAATTGATCGTTCCATAGTCAATGTACCAATCAGTTTTGAGGTTGAAATTAATGTCGTACATCGTAGGCCTCTCGGAATATACGACGTGGTTTTATTAGAAAGCTTTCTTTGCGGTCTCAAACGCACTTCCAAATACACACATTCCTTTAAGTTTAAAAACCATTAGAGATAGGCCCCTCCGGTGATTACAGTCAACGAGATGTTCCTTCAACTGCCCTATCAACCCTCTTTAACGACT
Organism: Ceriagrion tenellum; assembly: GCA_963169105.1. Taxonomy (NCBI): domain Eukaryota; kingdom Metazoa; phylum Arthropoda; class Insecta; order Odonata; family Coenagrionidae; genus Ceriagrion; species Ceriagrion tenellum. The sequence goes on from OY720637.1 coordinate 34,499,739, forward strand.
GGGTAGGCAACCACTGCCATGATTTTTACTGTTAAGGCAGTTACCAACCTCAAAGCTCAAAAGATGCATACAAGGAAGCAAGCGTTTACAAATTACGCCACCGCATGCGAATAAAGAGTCTAGAAGTCTGAGGTAGATGGAAAGGGCACTTGCACTGTAACTGATGCTAGAAGCTGTAAGGTGGGCGTGGCCCTTTTTGCTATCTTAGTTAACCCCGAGATTCCTTCGGCGCTTACGGGTTGACGCTCAAATTTTGCAATTTTACGATATATTCCATTGATAACTCACGAGAAATCAGCATGCATTTACTCCTTAAATATGCACTCTCCTTACATATATTGTATAATTATTAAAATTAGTAATAATACGCATTCCCGGTGAAATCTATGGAAAAATCAACGACGATAGCATTAAGTAGCCAAATTATTTTTCAACAGTAACCTAATTTCGAGCAGATGGTAGGTATTCTTGCTTCACATCCGCTAATTTGTCCACTCCGTCGTGCTACCCATCGGAAAGCAAGGAAAGAGTAGGAATAACCAATATGGTTGTTCTCACGGTTGTCAGGCTGCAGTTTGGTGATGTAATACCCTCTCCATCTACCTCAACGGTCTAGTATATAAGCTGTCACCAGACTAGTGCAACAATAGCCAACGCCTAGAAAATGCATTCATATCGTATATCACGTATTCGTTTTGAAGCTATTTACCTATGATTAGCGCTTCCGTAAGCATGTTTATTTATCTGAGGCATGGAGATCGTGGTGTTGACACACCGTAAGGATGTCAATGAAGTCTACGTTGGCTTTCCACCAGGCTAGGTATTTGTTGGCAAATATTTTGATGGCTACCTCCGCCATCGTTTTCAGGGTATGTCAGTTAGAAAAATTCTGCATTCTTACGTACACCAACTGCTCAGGACAGATCAAATCTGATTGGCTGGCACCAATTTACTCTCTTCTCGCCTACAAACATACCCATCACGCCGGTCCCTTTCGGGGTAGGTACAGTCAGAATGTTTCACTCATTAATACATAATTATACACCTAACTCTGCTTCAATAATTTCCTCCATACTGTCCTATCCCTGCAAACCTCTTTTGCCTCATTTACCCCCATACACTGTTTCATACACGCCCTCCTGTTTTTAAGACTCCTAATATTCCTCCTACTAACAATTTCCTCAACCACATTATACCGCAACTTTCTCGCCCTACCTCTGCCTCTCACACCATTCATTCTACTCTCATATATCTGTTTCGTTATTCTACTATCATCCATTCTCTCAACATGGCCAAACCAACGAAGCAAACTCCTTTCATACACGTCCATTACTGGAGCATTTAACCCACATTCATTCATGACCCACTCATTCCTGACCCTATCCATCCTACTTGTGCCGCAAATACTCCTCAGATAACTCGTACCCACGGCGTTTAGTCTACTCTTATGTTTATCCTGAAATTTTCAAAATTGACCTGACCTGAACCGAAGGTGAACATAGGACGCAGAATTTTTCCAACTGACCCCCTGAGGACGATGGTGGAGGTAGCCATCGAAACATGGGCCAACAAATACCTAACCATGATCCAAACCATTCTCCGGTGAACGCTAAGGCCGTTCAAATTATACAACGCTCAAGCGCATAAATGAGAATTGGCATCCTATGAGCAACTACGATGCATGGAACAAAGTGACCCACTTCCTGACTGATGGCCTATCGCAAACGAACAACATAAATGTGAACCACCAGTATTCTCCTAATGTGATACTTCCGTTCGAGCTTTGTTCTGGTTTCTCAAAATATAGACGGGTAGTTAATTTGTACTCTCCCACTTCATAGGTATCTTTTTATGGCAATTTCAAGAATACACTAGGAAGCACGATATTTAAAACGTATGGGAGTATGAAAATTTATTTTTAGAAATGTGACTTTGAATTATATTAACTTCGTCGACCACCTCGTTTCTCTCATACGATTGCGGGAACGGCAGGTAAATACATATATTGCTTTAAAACATCACTGAGCCAACAAACATGAGAGCCTGCACAAAATCGCAAGATGCGTAAGTAGTGAAGTAAAAAACTCTTTGAGAAAAATGTAAATTTCCACCGAGGGAAAATCATTCACCTTGATCGGGTCTCGAACCCCAGTTAAACCCAGAGCTTTAGACAGTTAAAATACAGGAAAACGCCGCGATATCGATATATCCAGGTTCTAGTCCCTGTGGAGGCGGATGATATTTTCTCTGAGGAAATTCGTCCTAATGTGCACGTGCAGGAGACTCCGAAAAGATAATAGCGACTTATCCCGGTATCCTAAAGACTTGCTTATGAAAATGACCAAAATAAAAAAAATATTTATAAACTTGAGAAACTTTTTACAGGCCACGGAAAATTCAAATTCCACCACAACCCGTATTCGATGTCACGGCATCGTTTTAAAATGTCGAGCTGTTATAAACCATTGAGCTAACGTCGGTTATCTATAACATGCAGCACATTCACTTTATCACTACTTCACAAATCACTAGTTAAAATATGTTTACAAAAAATAGTTTTGATTTCTATTACATCACATTGAATAGCTCTCATTTCATTAAGAAAACTTGAAATTTGAAGAGTTTAATTAATCAATGATTTTTAAAAAGTATTTAACGGTGAAAGTAGGTTTTATTGAATGCCACGGAATCTCCTCCCGGTTTTCAACAAAGTCAGGGGTCTATCTCACATCCTTTTTCGCCTCATCATACAATCTACCCTTCTTCATCCTGTCCATGAAACCTAAATACGAGGGTGGGTCAATAAGTCCGTGACTTTTTCAATCAAACATAGGTTTTTGGATTAAAAATTATTTTATTTTTCAACGTAGTTTCCTTTGAGCTCTATACACTTGGTCTAACGTTTTTCCAAATTTTTTATACCTTCCAAAAAATAAGATTTGTTGATGTCATGAAAATACGTATTTGTTTGTGACATGATTTCATCGTTGGAGTCAAATCTCTTTCCGCCGAGCCATTTCTTCAGGTTTGGAAACAAGAAATAGTCATTCGGGGCTAAATCCGGAGAATAGGGTGGATGAGGCAACAATTCGTAGCCCAATTCATGGATTTTTGCCATGGACACTGCACAGGTGTGCACCCTTGCATTGTCTTGGTGGAAAAGAACTTTTTTCTTGGCCAAATGCGGTCGTTTTTTTTCAAATCCTCATTAAATCGACCCAATAAGTTGACATAATATTCGCCATTGATTGTTTTACCCTTTTGAAGGTAGTCAATGTGGATTATACCGCGTGCATCCCAAAAAACGGTCGCCATGACTTTATTGGCTGACAAACCCACCTTGGCCTTCTTTGGCGCCGACTCACCCCGAAAAACCCACTGTTTTGACTGCTGTTTGGTTTCTGGTGTGTTATGGTGGATCCACGTTTCATCCACAGTTACAAAACGGCGCAAAAATTCGTCCATATTGCGGTTAAACAAGGCCAAACACTCCTGCGAAGTTGTCACACGATTGCGTTTGTGGTCGGTTGTGAGCAAACGCGGCACCCATCTTGCGGAAAGTTTTCTCATATCCAGGTGATCTTCCAAAATTGAAACCACTGAGCCATGTGAGATGCCTATGGCTTCCACAATCTCTTTCACTTTCATTCTCCGATCGGCCAACACCATATCGTGAATTTTTTCAATTGTTTCGGGTGTAGAGACCTCAACTGGGCGTCCAGAACGTTCGGCATCTTCCGTGCTTGTACGGCCACAACGAAATTCTGTAAACCACTTCTTAATCATTGAAACTGATGGTGCAGAGTCCCCATAGTATTTATCAAGCTTATCCTTGGTTTGAGTGATGTTTTTTTTCCGCAGAAAATAATGTTTAATAAGCACACGAAATTCTCTTTTTTCCATTTTCCTCTTAAATCACGAGGTAGTCAGCTATCAATGGGTATTAAACACAAACTAAAAGATGGAACTAGCTCAGAATTTTACAGTTGTTTACTAATAGATGGTAACTAACGAGAGTATTGTTGTAATTATAGCGACTACGCTGGAAATTCAAAAAGTCACGGACTTATTGACCCACCCTCGTAACTACATTAATATCGTGTAGATTTAAGTCTTTTGGCATGAAGGTCATTTTAATAATTCAATCAACAGTGACCAGACTACATTGGACACGGTGGAAGAAACATGCCTAAAAATGTGACATGAAAACAATACGAGGAGCACATTTGGAGCTTATAAAATAACTTTTTTTAGTATTTAGGACAAAAAGTGTACAATTTATTACCCCATTCATGCATTGATTCTAAATCTGTAAATACATAATCGAAAAATGTTCATTCTTGTCTTCTCACCAAAGAGACTGTAGAGGACATTTTACTGTAAATGTGTTTGAAATGACTCTATTAACTGTCAATATGTAGCTTCTTAAAGTACGCACATTGTTAAGTAATTTTCTTGGGTTTCACTAATGAGCTATATGTATGTTTAATTGTACGCAAAGCAAGTTATCATTGGATGGTAGTCTTCAAATAGGTTCTCCTTCAAGGCTTCCTAAAGTGACACGCAACTTGTAATTGTGAATGTAAATTGTGAAGGAGTATTAAACAATATCATTATTAATTGTTACTTTAGCAACATTCCTAGTCCTCTGCAAGCATCGTGTTTCATTGCCGACATAATGACCGAGGACTCGAGAGGGGTTGGGCAGTACTCGCCGCTACGTCCGACGCCCATTGGTTGTGTGACATTATTATTATGTATTACCAACACAAAAAATGCGAAATTTCAACAAAAATACAATTTTTCGCAGGTAATGATAAAAGACTCCCGAAATTCCTTTGACATCATACGCGATTCCGTCTTTACACGCAGGGCGAAACGATAAAGTTCAACTCTCTCGATTCGGGGTGTGGAGCCATCTGTTGTTCTCCCCGCCCGAGCGACTTAGACAAGGGATTCCCCGACTCCAATGTGGCTCTCATTCGGGCAAGTCTCGAGAAGGACTGAGGGGCCATTCAAACGCAAGCCAGGCGGTCAATTTTCGCGCATAGCGCGCTGTTCACATCGGACGAATCTCCTGTAATACTACTCGCCGGCAAAGCGGGCAACTTTGGAGGTCCAGTCGAGAAGAGTAGAAGCCAAAATCTCGGATAATCGGGCACGGGGTACGTGCGAGGGCCCGGGGAGGGAAGGCTACATTCACCGCCCCAATGACCCGCCATAAGCGTCGAATTGGCCGACACGTTCAAAGCTCAGTGAGAGAGCCATTCCAGCGTGTTAGTACACGACCATTACCCATTTTCGACGATCTAAATGCCCAGCCCTACTGGAGTTTCGGAAAGCACGTAACGAACTCCGAATAACGCTTTCTTTTTAGAAATGCACAAGAAGAGCAGTTATTTTCTTTACTATCCTCTAAAGGACCACATTATCCAGTCATTGATAGCAATAAAAACCAAGAATGTCACTAAAACTTTAATCATCATTATTATGCCGCGATCAACCGGTTAATGTAAGACTTGGTGGAACATTGCTTCTCTCTTGTGGTCCTAGTTAGGGATGTATTATTTCTTCACATACCGTCGAAAATGTAGATACCATGAATATGCATTATGGATTCGGATGTTTGGCATTGTTGCCTAGGCTACGTGTTGCCGAAATTTCCACTTTTAGTTCACCCAGTCCTTGGCGCCACTTCGATTAGAGTCTTTTCTGGTATTATTGTAAATAGACGCAGTTAATAGTTGCTAACTTGAGACTGTGGTGAATATTCAATAACAATCGAGGAGATATGAATTAACTGATGATTAGAATATACCTTGCTATTTTTGTTGTCTAAAATTTATTTTTTTAATGCTAGAGAGGAAATATCTATCACAGGAAATCAGTAAGAGGTTAATGAAACGTCCATCGTGTGCCGACTACGTTGTTTGCCAGAATCTGATCATAATTGGAATGCATTAAGCCCGTTTGGCTTAAATAAAGAATTTAGAATGCCTTGTTTAAACAGAACTTGCTTCGTACCAGGCTGAAAAACAGGGTATGCGTCTACGAGGACCCAAAATAGGAGACTTGGATTGAAAAATAAGAATCTATTCAAGGCGGCGGTAAGTGCATTCCTTTTTACCTACACTGCAATGATGGCCATTGGGAATACTCATGAAGTCACCTCGCATTGTTATTAAATTTCCGCATAGCCATATTCACGAAGTTCTAAGTAGTTATTGTGCACCTGTGTGATTAAATTTGGAGAGGAATTAAATGCAATTGTAGACCGGACGATATTAAAAAAGGGTATAATTACGTCCCGCGTGTATTACTACATTTTTTGTCCACTACATTATGATTACTTGTAAGTAAAAACCAATGTATATCCATGACAAAACCGGTGAGACGTGTTTATTTACAATCTGTCGACTGTATTTACATTGGAACTTCCGTCTTTCATCACTAGGCGGCATCAATTTCCAAAAAGTTAATTGTTTACGGAATTCTAGACAACAGTTTTTGGCAACGAGATCCCAATCCATAATATATATTCATGGTAGATACCATTACTGAATACAAGAACTCGCCCACCATTCAACAAAAATTATCAATATAGCATAATATTTTTCTCTTATCACATTTTTCATTGACGCCATCCTAGTAAACTGTTCAACAAAAAGAGAATTTCACAATCATGAAGCATAATATAAAAACTGAACCACAGTATGCAGACATTGCGCTTTAAAATCTACAAAAGTATCAACAGCTATCAAGAAATTATTTATTTATTTATTTGACAAAAAGATCACATACAGCATATAGCCATTTTACAGTGAGCATAAAACAAACAAAAAAGGACACAAACGTAAAAACATGACAAGAAGAAGGTAACAAATAATAGGGAGATAGTACAAATTACTTTTTTTGGGAATGGCAAATGGCTATGTTAGCGAAGACGGCGGAAGATACAGATGAAAGGGTCCATGTTCACAGGAAGGGAATATACAAGAGAAGAGAGGCGAAGAATGAGGGAGCGTTTGGTAAGCGATAATCTGGGAGTAGGGATATGGAGCGAAGAGTGAGTTACAGTGTGTCGGAAAGGCATTGTGAAATTTATCAAGGAAACAAGGTCGGGGCAGTCAATGGTTGAGTTCAGTGTGCTATGGATAAGTTTAAGATCGGTTTTAAGGGAGATATTATCAAGTTTATAAACAGAGAGTGAGGACAAGACATCATCAGAGGGTAGGTAGTGTAGAGTTGGCACTCCATTTTCAACAATACGTGCGAAGAAGTTTGGGATATGTTGCAGGGATTGAACACATTAGTTGAGGCTGACATCGACCATATAGGGGAAAAGTAGGAGAGAATAGGAAGAACAATAGATGTAAAATATGTATGTAATGCTCTGGGATCTCTAATTTCAGTTTACCGAAATTGTAGGCCAAACAGGGACATGGCTCTACTTCTTATGGCATGGATGTGGTCGAAGTTTCTGGTCCGTAATTACTCCAAAATCTATGATCCAAGATAAATGGAGAATTGACTCGTAAATTAAATTAAAGAACAACCCGAACTGTCAATTGGAGTAGAGGAAATCGGACTCCGTAAGTGTCGGATTATTCTTCAACTATACGATTCGGATTATAATTCAATCAACAGTTTTATTTTCGGATCCACAAAACCATGCAAGATCACACTGAAACACTAAGGATCGATATCTAATGCTACCTAATATCACAAACAATCATAATTTAATTATAAAACAATAGCAAATTCCTGGCCACATGAAAATAAGCCATAGGCAACAAGAGAACAACAAGCGGCGGACGCCATGCTTGGTGGAGGTCACGGGACATACATAACAAGAGGTGGAAGAGTATAAAATAGAGAACGGCAGAGGGGGTAATACACCTATGCCAGTTATAATAAGTCGCGGGGTGGATAAATGGCGTCTCTCTTCAGCGAAATTTGGCATTTATAGAAGTTTCTAAAGTTTCACTCAGTTTAAACCAATTTATTCAACGAAGCTACTGATATCTTACGAATCCCAACATATTACGACCATAGATAAGGTGCTAACCAATTAGCGTATGACGTATACTTCTTAAAATCTTTCCACTTACTGTAAATGGGAATTCTTCGTCTCAATGGAGAATCATTAAAATGTTGAAAATTGTGTATTTTAACGCCACTCTGAACATTCTCCTGAACCCTTGCAACGCATTTTCCACGGTGCCATCAGTGGCGCTGTTGTCCGTAGCGGGGAATACGTAGAGGGGAAGGCAAAGATCACTCCTCGTCTGCGGCAGAAGCCAAAACTAAATGGGTGTACAGCCCGGTTCAGTCGCATACCTTCAAAGGTTCGGGGGCTGACTTCGTGGAATTTTTATTTCATATAAAAAACTTGTATTAACTACACTTTCAACGCAGTCCATAAGTAAACCCAGAACTTTATTAAAACTTTCGTGGCATCTTAGTGAAAGGGAAATAACATATGTTTCCTTGGGCGAGTTCTATAAGAAGTTTATTTAATTTTACTCATTAATAAGAAACTAATTAGACTTAAAAATGATAGGTAGATTGGCAGCACTCAGTAAGAAGCCTACAGCGCTTCACCACTTCATCTGGAGCCTCTAATTTGGTCCAGGTTTCGGGGAAAGGGTTAAAACAGGGGTGGGGCGGAAGGAGGAAAATCGGGGGTAATGAGAGAAACAGGAAACCCCACTCAAAGCTCGAAAAGAGTCCGGAATCAAATGCCAAGAGGGCGAAAGGAAGAGCATTCCCTCCAACCTGGGAGCGGTTCAGAGGAGCCGCGGATGAACGACGGAGAGGGAGAGTGAGAAAATAATAAAACTTCACGTCGAGAATTCTCAAGAGTTGGAAGGCAAGAAGAAGATGAGGAGAGCCTGGGGGACGAGGACCACAAGAGGGTAAGGGCTGCGGAACTCAAAATTAAGCATCGTACTTGGTTTTACTGAATAGAAAAATCTTCGACATATCGCAAATCACAGAGCATACAGTCGCATATGATGGCAAAAATATCTTATACTACTAAACGAGCAATTCTTGAATATATGTATATCGGTACGTAAATATTTTCTCGAAAACTACCGAACCGATTCTCCTGAAATTCGGTAAACTAGGGTTTTCTGGTCGAGAACTCCATTGGACGAAAGGCTTTACGGCTTCTATGGCCCCAAGGCCCCAAAATAGGCCTTTATTTTACTCGGAATCAATGCAGAGGTTCCTTTTTTTGCTTTTTTAAATTACTTGCAATTTAGGAATTTAAATTTTTCCTATTGGATGGCAAAACTAATGAAGTATTTAATTCTTGCAATGGATTTTGTTATATATTTTGTTTTTTTTTTAAATTACGTTCATAATGAAAAAATTGCAAATTTTTCTCTTGTTTCAACAGTATCATATTTCTTTGGCAGCCTGAGCAAAGGCTATTAACGGAAAATTCGGTCCGGACGTTTTGCGCCTTATCTTATACGTTAGAGAAAAGTACGGAATCTGAGAGTGGGTACTCCAGGGTACCTTACTTACTTAGGGTACGAGGAATCCATTGCGCCAAGTTTTACTACCGTAAAAGCTGGCTTAGAAATAACCAATTACGTAGGGGTTCATTAACGAAGAGACATAACCTACTAATATGAAAACGAGGCCATTATAACAACAGAACTATTATGTCAACGGTCTGTTATGTAAACAACTCTAATAATGATACGGGCATTTGACACTAAAGTATCTTACTAACGTGGAGATTTTTCTCGCCAGTTATTAATAACGTAAGAACTGTATTTATTTGAGTAAAATACTTTTTTAAGGTAATTCCTTAATTCCACATGGATATAATAACTGTTCTTTAATTCCATTGATTCGCCGACAGTAAATCTATTGCCCATACAACCGTGTACGTTATCGAGGGATATGAAACGAAATGAAACTAAAAGAAGCGACTCTCAGTAGATTTGATTACAAAAATACGTTCCATGTATCATAAACAAAATGAAACTTTCAAATGAAATTTCATATGTGACTCAGACTGGAACAAAACATGGAATTATAATTCATTCAGTCCTGGAATTAAAAAAAATTTTGATAGAAACCAACTTCAGCGATTAATAATGAGATTTTTTCTTGATGATAAAATATATAAAAGGTTCAACTATTAAATTATATAAAATAAGATAACATTTGATTGTTTATTTTTATAATCAGTACATTCAGTGATCCGAGCAAAGCTCGGTCCCCCGGTACTTGCAATAATACGGCGCGTATAAAAAAGAATGACCAGATTTTAGACTGTTGTAATTACAGAACGGGGGACATTCCGAGAAGAAAACGTGGGTCAATCGAATGGTCAACTGAAATCAAGATGCTGTCCGTGCTGCAACTGTTAGACATGCAGAACACTTGTAATACCATAGCTGAAAGATTTAGATCTAGTCAGTATTTTGAAATTTTACACTGTTTTGTAGTATGTTTCCATCAGTAAATATAAATTTTCGAAATCAGGTTATTCTTTTTGATACACCCTGTACTACAAATTAATGAGTATTACTTTATTTAGCACAAGATTACAAATGTCACGAGATCTCATCATTCCACATGTCGCATGATATCATGAAAGTGCGAAATTCAGAAGAAACTGTCATTCATCCGAACCAAAATCCTTTAAGCGCAGTTAAGGTGGTGGGAGCGCGAATCGTGAGTCTTTGAGAGCACATTTTCATATAAGTTCAAGTAAGTCGAAAACGAAATCTTGGACCACACTTGACTCAAGTATACTAAATTGGAAGCAGGAAATAGTCTTGTATGTTGTACTATAAGTTAGTCTAAAATTATATTTTAAAATTTTCATCACAATTAAAGCATTTATATGACTTTGTTATACGGCAAGAAATTCGAAATTTATGCAAAACCGTAGGAAAGTAGGAAATAAGATTGATTCACGTAGTGCCCTCTCCATCAAACTGTAGCCTGGCAACCGGAATGACTACCATTTTGTTTAACCCTGCTCTCTCCTTACTTTCTTACGGATAGTAGGACGGAAAGAACGAGTTTACGGATATATAGCAAGAATATCAACCGTCTGTTTGAAATTTAAGGTAAGTAACTCATAAAACATACCCTGGCTTCTTAGTGCTATGGATTCTAACCGCTTTAACGGTAGTTTGCGTCTGGAATCTACATCTACATACTACCCCGCGAGCCGCCACATGGGCGTGTGGCAGGGGGTGGTAGGTCACCAGCCGTGTAAAGATGTAAAAGTTTGGAGGTGAAGTGGTCACATGTCCTATGAGAGTGTGTTTGGAGGAGCACAGTTTCTATTGTGGTCGCTTACTGTGCGCGGAAAGAACGAGTCTTTGTACCTATATGTTCGCAGAGTATTTCTCTTATTTTATCGCATCTTCAGACCTAGAAATGTAGTGAGGCGTCATGATAATATTCTCTGTGTCGCTCTGAAACACACCAGTGCTGAATATCTCAAGCAGCCTAAGCCTAGCGTGCAGCCTTCGAGTCTCTAGGGGCTCCCACCTTAATCCCTGTAACAGTTGTGTAACACTATATGTTCGTTCGTAGCAGTTTTTAACGAAGCGTGCTACTTCTCTTTGTATTTTGTTAATTTTTTTGGTTAAATCTTTATGACCAGGGTCCCAAATGCTCGCGGCGTATTCGAGGTGTGGCCTAACCAGAGAGAAGTAGCATCTCTATTTTACTTTTTCATCCGAAGATCATCCTATTATACGCTTAAAAAACCTAGTTTCTTTAATGCTGGGCCGCATATGTTTTGTATGTCTGTTCCCCACGATATGTCTGAAGTTAAGGTAGTTCCAAGATATTTTACTGTATTTGAAGATTTTATGTTTACTCCACCCACGGTGTAGGTATGGCTTTTGTGTGATGACTTTCGCAGGAAGTGAACTGTGGTGCATTTACTAATATTTAGTAGTAAACCCCACTCCTGGCACCACGAATGAACTTTTTAAGCTCAGATGACCGAACTTCAAAGTCCGCGTCTTCGCTTATTTCACGGTAGATTACTGTATCGTCTGCAAATAATATTAATTTACTACTAATTCGAGAACTTAGGTCATTAATATAAATAATGAATAAAAGAGGGCCAATCACGCTTCCTTGAGGAACACCGGATGTGACTTCGACCATATCAGAGCTGAAGCCATCAATAACTACCTACTTTTTGTTTTCGATCACTGAGAAAATCCCTTATCCAGTTCACTATTTTTTTATTAAATCCGCATGAATACAATTTATAAATGAGTTTTTTGTGAGGATCCTTGTCGAATGCCTTCTTAAAATCAAGGAATATCGCGTCGATTTGCTTATTCGATTCACCTGATGTTAGGATATCAGGAATGCGAATAATGATCAATTTAAATAAATAAAGAAAATATGTTAGGAGAATCCATACCTATTAAAGAAGTAAGTGCACGCTTATTTCTAAGTTATCGATTAAAAACATAGTAAAATTGCGGAATTAGTGCGTTAGCCCGCAAGCGGTATAGGAAAATGAGGGTCAACTATGATGGCGGAATAGCTTCAGCTTCTAGCTTTGGCAAGCATAGCAAACCCTACCCATCAACCACACTGGTTTCACCCGTTAGGGCATCATCAGGTAAAATGTCAAAAATAATCGTACCTGAATAAAAAATTCTCGGGCTTCTAGCCGAGTAAGATTTTTTGTTGCTGACGTTTCGACGGATAACACTTCCATCGTCCTCAGAGCAGCAGATTACTGCTCTGAGGACGATGGAAGTGTTATCCGTCGAAACGTCAGCAACAAAAAATCTTACTCAGCTAGAAGCCCGAGAATTTTTTATTCATATTATTCGCCGAGAAAGGACAAGATCGTACATAATCGTACCTGATGTCGACCTAACGGGTGAAATCGGCTGCCTTGGGATTGAAATTTTTCCCGAATTTTACAAAATGACTTTCACATTTCTGTAAATATAAACGGCATATCTCATTCCATGCGAGGAAAAACCATAAGGCAATACCGAAGAGAACTGATGTTGGAGAGCGAGGTAGGGTCGAGATCTCTTCAGGTCCACTACGGCCGCACATCTCATCCGCCACGTCCTAAACACACTCATCCACCAGAGCCCTCGACCCTCCGATCACATACACACACACACCCTTGCCCAGAACGTTTCCCCCCTCTCCGCAAAATCCAATAACGCGAAATTTCACGTCCGTCCAGACGGAATCGATATAATATAGAGAGGAGATGGAGGAGGAACGATTGGGGGGGGGGAGCAATTCAAAGACCAATTGGGTGTGTGAGGCGATGGCGAATCTATTGGACGGACGGCAAAGACGAAATTTGTGGCGCGGATGCCACAGGGGTCCGTTGAGTTCCCCGCTGCAGAAGGAGAGGGTTATCATCCCCGGTGGGGGAAGGAGAGGGGTCGGGGGTGGACAGGGATCCAGGGAGGGGTTAAGAGGTCCGGGGGTTAACGAGGAGCGGTGGCCGGGCATAAAGGAAGACCCTGCGAAAAGGGGTCGAGGGAAAAATGAGGCAGTGGGATGGAAGTACACAAGGAGAATCGCAAGGTAGAGCGCCGATGCCTTATGATAACCATTCAAATATCAATTATCGTAAATGATACGTCTAACCTCTAACCTGGTCATAAAGATTTAACCAACAAAATCAATAAAATACAAAGGAGCGCAGCGCGTTTCGTTAAAAACTGCTACGAGCGTACACATAGTGTCTCACAACTTTTAGAGGAATTAACGTGGGAGCCTCTAGAGAATCGGAGGCTACACGCTAGGCTTAGGTTGCTTGAGAAATTCAGAACTGATATTTTTCAGAGCGACACAGAGAATATTATCATGACTACTCACTACAACTCTGGGTCTGACATATAAGCCGAATAAGCCGAAGGTCTAGGTCGCGAATAAGCGAGCTGGAACGCTCGCGGGACTGTCGTCAAAAAATGACACAACGCGGAAGCAAACCCGAAAGCCATCATGATTTAACGATTGTATTGCGATTCTTCGGGTTCTCCCCGCGTCGCTACATTTTCTGGCCGACCGTTTCGCCGGAATTTTTAGTCGGTATCATCAAGTACTAACCTTAGGACCTGATGATGCCGACTGGAATGCCGGCGAAACGGTCGTCCACAGAAATGGTGCAACGCGGGGAGAAAAAAAACCGCGGAAGCCCTCGTAACAAGTCAAATGATTATTTTTTAATGCGCTCCTGTATCAGGAAAAAATTGACACCATTATTCAGCATAAAATTCATTGAAAAAATAATTGTTTCCTCACTTGGATGATGAGAAAATTAATGTATTTCCCTAGTTGACGAGTGATTTCATCTATCATAGGCAGAAAAATGGTGAAGACAGCTTGATGTTTTTTCATCGGATCTACGAGGAAAATTGATGAAAGCAGTTCTAAGGCTTTTAAAATGATGCTATGAGAATGATGAGAAAAATACAAGGATGTAACATTTTTATGGAAGTTAAGCCGGGAATTCCGGAACACTAGGAATGGAAAAAAACTGTCACGGGACTAGAAACAAGAAACAAATTATTTGGTATTTGGAAAGGAAGAAAGCGCGTTTCGACGTCAGGTACACAGGTAGGGATAATACGTTGGGTCGAAGAATGAGACCACAAAATATGTAAACAATGGTATTTAAAGTTATCAAATATTTACTTGCGTTTTCAACTCCATTTTCCCACCGCTCTTTTCACAGGATACATTCAAAAAACGATTTATCAAACGAGCCATTACAAATCGCAATGATGGAGTTCTCAAGGTGTGCATTATATGGAAAAGGCATTAGCAGGGGGCGTGATTCATCGAGAGGTATCAAAGAAAAACAAAGAAACAAAAACAAGAATAAAAATAAGATGGGTGAAAAGAAAAGCATATGATACGGCGAGAGAAAATTGGGGGGGCCGTCAGAGAGAACCAGAGACCCTAAGCAACGAAGAGAGTTGATTACAAGATAATTGGGAGGTAATGGGTTGAAAGTGATAGAAAGATGAGAAATTTGATCCCGGAAATAAAAAATGTCGGAAAAGAATACATATCTATGGATGGAGAGAGGGCGGTACAAGTATGGGAACAGTGAAATTTGTAACTCGACAATGGCAGTAATTCACACAGCCCATCGATCCAAAAACTAGTTAAAAATGGGTGCAATAGAGTGGCGTGTCCAGCCATAAGTAATGATAAAACTCTCGACCAAGTAAGTTACCGTCATACCGTCATAAAAGTATAAAAAACACCCAACTTCTGGATATTTTCGCTGTAAGTACACGATTAGAAACCCAAGAATCAAAATGATTGGATATTTGGGGAGGCGACCGACGGCTAAGGTTATTTGTACCTTTGGGGACAGGTGTGGGAGGAAGGGAGGATAGAAGAGGATAGAAACCCGGCGTCGGCATTAGCCTGTTCTTAACGTAAGGTGCCAAGGGGATCACGGTTTAACGTCTCACCCGACTGACTTGAAATGCTCCCCACAAGACACTCCAGTAGGAATCGCGCTTTCTCTGTTTAACATCCTCCTCCGCAGGGATTTGAACCCTGGCTGTCGTATGGTTAGCCAGAACCACACCAACCCGATTCCGAGTCTAAATGAATGTGATTCTAACGAACATAAATAATTAAACATTTTATAATTGAAAACGACAGAAGAAACGTGTAGCCGACAAAGCTATAGAGACATGGATAAGAAAAGAAGTCCGGCGTACTTGGCAAGCCCATCCCAATGCAATCAAGGAGAGGTCTGATGAGCATCCTCCCCGAAAGATATCCCCCGGCTTCTCTCTGCCTCCACAAATAGCGGAAGGAAAAAGGAATTTATATGGATTTAAAAATACCACCGCTTATCGCGAGGTGAGGACGAACGTGCAGCCGCCATCCGAAATTTGATGGAAGCATCGAGATTTCTAACCCATACACCTCAAAGAGTACCTCGCAACCGTTATAAACCATGGGTAAGAATACTTTAAGTTGGCAATATACGAAAGAAAGTCGCAATCCTCATTAAAAATCGCAACGAGCGAACAGAAATAGTAAAAAAGCTGATGAAAGGATCGGGACTTAGAAACTCGAAGGGTGTGCGGTATGCTAATGTAATTTGAAATTTCAAGACGGTTGGAGCGAATTTCATTTAAAAACAGTTTTGCTCCAAAATATGCAAGCCTGTTTCTATTAGTAATATGTATGAATAGAAAAATAAAAAATTACATCATGCCGATTTGGTTTCTTGGTAAATTTATGCAACTTTAACACGCAGCCTTACAGCACTTGACATATATTTCTATTCTGTATACTCATATGTTCTCTTAAACTGGAAAAATACATTCCTCGAATCCACATTTAAACAATCCTTGTACTTTTACACTAATATTTATTAATTTACGACGCGTTTCGCAGCTTGCTGTATCCTCAGGTACAACTGTTTATATGTATATTCATCTCGTAACCTTTGGGTTCTGCGAGTATATTTTGTATTATTTATGCGACAGTTTCGCCGTGCTCTGCTGCCGGCTTCGTCGGGATTTTTAAACAACAATTGTTTTCTTTTTTTATAAATAAACAAATTCGGCAGTCGATGAATTTAGAATTAATAAATTAAAAAATTAATTCCAAAGAAGTGACTTCCATATAAATGACTTTCATAATAAAGGGAGTTTATAGCCATCCTCTCTATTTATATTTTGGGGTCTCATTTCAATTTCAATTGCCTCCCTAATAAGCCGCGGAAAGTAACTGCTTTCTTTGTGTAACACTTTTGAAGCCTCGATGTTAATGGCGTGACCTTCTTCTAACGTTACACTACGATTCCCTCATATAATGCAAAAGTAATGACTACAACGCCAAAAAAAGCAAGACACCAACCCGTCAAAAAACATTCAAATTTGCCCTCACCCCTTTCCCCAATTCACTTTCTTATTCACGACTGGTACCTTGTCTCCCCCTACAACGCATCCTTTCGATGTTAGGCAGGATGGTGCGAAGGTATAAAAGCGCTTACATTTTAACCCTAAGACTACCAAGGTATTTAAAACCTTTTCAATACCAAGTAAGTATCCTGGTTACCCCTTAAATTATATGACATAAACATTGTTCTATTCAGTATTGATACTTAATATCATGATTATATAATCCTTAATTCCTCTATAAAAGAATAAGAATATCTGTTTTCAGATATAAACAATATTTCATTTAAAAGATATATGAAAATATATACATTCCATAATAAAAAATCGATACTATAACCCACAGTGATACAATTACGCAAAAACATTCAAAAATTATACACCAGGGTTGAAATTCGCTATGAAAAAACCATTTGACTCGACCGGTATTCGAACCCGGATCTCCAAAATGCCAGTCAGGTGTGTTAGCCAGTTACAACGCCAAGCCATCTTCCTTCAAGGCGAATTTAGAGGGCGTACATGCACCCGTGCGAGTGACTTCGTACCACATCATTTGTTAATTGCAATGTTTGGAAATTTATTCAAAAATTAATTAAACCCACTTTCAGGAATCAGTGAATGTTACAAACTAATATAAATTGCACTAAACGCATATGAAGATCCATTTCAATGGATTTACTTACGAAACTGATTCGGCACTTTCGCTACCAAACCTGGGTAATCGTCACAACCTACTCTGGTCACCCCAAATTAATTGTCTCCGAACGCATTAATGAAAATAACAAATATTTCTCCGTCATTAGGATCTAAAATCAACCAAGAACAATGACACGGAAGCATTACATCAGCGAAAACATTCCATGGCTCTGCGACTGAAAATGTTACCGGGGGTAATCTCGCGACCACCCTTGGTAGACTGAGAATTAATTAAAACACTACGTCTTCAAACAATCAATCAATCTAGGATAAACAGAGAAAATTTAGGAATCAATTTCTAGGAATAAATAAATGAAACGTTGATATTTGATGATCCGGCATATGCCTGCACCTGAATCTTTTTTGCTATTTGGCAAAGATTCCTGCAGCAGTAACGAGTGTGAGGTCCCCAGCTGATGACCTAATTCCTCCTTTTCCTTCGATCTTAGGAGAGACAAAAAGGAAGGACGTACGATATCCTTCAGTCCTCCGCAGGCGAGTTCGATTCACGAGATATCCAGACCTTCGGAGAGGATATTATTCTTGTCAGGTCCAGACACAACCATAGGATAAATTACCCTGTTTCGAAATACAGCCTGCGATCACATGCAAGCGCATTCCCAACATTCACCGTCCATGGGCTCTTTCAATATAAATTATCCTGAAGTTAAAAACTTGTTAACTGACGCTGAAGGAACTTAGCAACGTAGCTCCAGATTAAGCCAACTGTCACACTGTACTGGATCAGTTTATTTAATCATTTGCCCTTTATCGACGCATTAGCGTCAACATTTTGAATAATAATCATGGAGAATATTCAACATTTCTTCTATTAAAACCAACCTCTACCGATAGATCATCATTAAAATAATCATAACAAACGGCGTAAACGGCTAGAGTGTTAGCTGAGAGAAGGAAATTGTAGAAAGGAGTGTATATCCTGATGACGACGGCAGAGTCATCATCAGGATATATAGAGCCGTCATCGCAACGTTCAACATCACCCGGTGTGTATCCCGAAAAAAACATGAAATCTTTTATGAGGGTAAGCAAACTGGGATTCGGAAGTAAAAAGTATCGTTTGCTTTCCAGACCAACATGAGATGGGTCCATCATCACTGGGCACTATACCGGTAGATTTCAGATTCCACATGTTTTTGCACTAGACCGATACTGTCTCATCCATTTATGGGTTGAATTTTTAGTTTCCTTCACATAAAATATCAGCTGATTATGTCGGTAAGATTTTCAAACTACCAGGCGTTGGCTAGTCGGTCTTCGAAAGAACTACAAGATTTAGTAGATGCTTCACAAATTTAGCACACGTAATTCGGAAAGAAGATAAATCATAAAAAAAAACAAATGTAATGGGATTCCCCAAGACAAAAAAGGGAGGCTGGTCATTAAAGTGGGAGGATACAAGCTCAAGCAAGTGGAACATTTTAATTACGTAAGCAGTACGCTTGAAGAAAATGGGCATTGTAGCCAAGAATTAAGAAGGAGAAAAGCGTTAGCTTAGGGGGCGTTTAGTAATAGAAGGAAGCTTATGACGGGAAATTGTGTAAGGATGTGAAGAGGAGGCTGGTGAAGAGCTTGATATATACGTAGCGAGGAGCAGAAACGAGGACCCTCAGAAAGGACGAGAATAGGCTGCAGGTTTTCGAGATGTAGGTGTGGAGAGGGGTGGAGGTGAGGTGGACGGATAGTAACACAAACGAAGAAGTGCTTAAGATGATGGGCGAGGAAGGGAAACTTCTGAATGAAATTCGAGATCAGCAGAGTAGGTGGCTGAAGAATGTAACGATAAGAGATGATGGGTTTCTCAAGAATGTGATAGAGGGAAGGCTATTGGGCACGCGGAGAATGGGAAGAAAGAGAATAGGTTTCATGGAAATGATAAGGAAGGGTAGATCGTATACTGAGGCGAAAAAGGATGTACTAGAGCGAGATAGGCACTTTGAAAGTGTAGAAAACCGGGAGGAGATTCTCTGATTTTCACTAATACCTACCCTTTACCGACAGAATTCTGAAAAATAACATTAAGTATCTGCTCGCCAGCAATATATCCATATAATTTTGAAAACTAGAGTATGTATATATTAGTGTAAATAAATATTCTATTCTATGAGTCACGACGGAAGAAACGAGGGGCAAGGAAGGAAGTAAGGTTCGGCGTCGACATAATTTTGCGAACCACTGTACGCGGCTCGACGAGCGAAACTAAGCGGAAGAGGAAATAGGAGGAAAGAGCGTTGGTAAACCAATCGCATCCGCTTTCCCCACATCCCCCCCGCAGCCCCTCCCCCCTTTAATACACTCCGCTCGTCCCGCGATAAGCTCATTGAATAGTAATCGCAGTCAAAAGCTCCGGAGGGGTCGGCTGGTCACCTCGGAGAGGAAAGGGGATGCGAAGTGATGAAGGTTATCGATCGTTGGGAATAGGAGGAAGGGTGGGTGTGAGGGGGATGAAAGACATCGCCCATCGCGGACAAAGTAGAGGGAGCGGCAATGAGACAGGGAAGTCGACGGCGGTGGTCTTCTCGCGACCAGAAACAGAAATTCCGATATTTCCCTCCGAATCTCCCACGAATCGGCGTCAGCTTAGCAGGGGCATCGATTGAGATTCCGTAGCCGTTATCTGGGCGCGCAGACACTTTTCACCCGCTCTCGAACATCCGTGACGCGAAGTTCTGAGTTAAGGTGGCTCAGGCTCGACCACGTGAGTCTATACAAATACTCAAATGCACATTTTCATTTGTTCAGTTTTAAAAATCTTAAAATGTTAAAGATTAAAAATGCTTTCGCCGATGAAATTGGTTACGTGTTGAAAACCAAAAATTTGGTAAAAAAATATGTCAATTATTCCACAAATATATATTTTTAGAGACCATACTTGTCCAGCCGTACGAGCAAACTGCAGCGATAATTGAATGGAACATTTTGACTGTAAAAACGGAAATGATTCGCTAATCACATTTTTTTTAATATAATATAATATGCCTGTATAATATTTTTATTCTATTTCACTGGAATTTCCGATTTTTAGTATACTTTTAATATGTATCATATATAGTTTAAAAATTATATATAGCTTTATTAAAAGCTTTAATATGCTTACTCCCTCAAGTTCACGTTTTTCTCCTCTAATCAATATATTCTCCGTAAGAGCCCTTGTTTAAATCTCCACTTTCAAGGCTGAATAACGGTGAAATTAGCCCAGCTAACCTTCTTCACACCTTCAACCTCCAACGCCTCAAGTCTACGTAAAGTCCCCTTCAAAAAACTTACCATCTCGCGGCCGAAAATTTTTAAGTCCAGAATTGACGTCGATGTGACAACTCCGAACCACGCCCCCTTGCGCGGGAATGCAATAAATGTATCAAACGGAAAAGGAACCTTCTGCGGAACTCACTTGGTGTGAGGGAACGTCCTTCGATGATAATATTTGACCTGCGAGGGTATTATTTCTGGAGGTGATGAAGGATGCATTTGGTCCGTTGAGTCGGTCCGATCCGGTCTCTAACCGCAGGCTTATTGGTGAGGAAGCATCGGAATAATAAATAGTCGGAGAACGAAGAACGGCGGAAAGGCGAACGGCAAAATCGTCCTTGCTTTCGGAAGCTTACAAGAATTAAAGGACTCAAATATCCATTTCTTGTCTATATCGGCGTACAGGAAACCTTAGCTGAAAGAGATGGGTATGCATCCTGCCTTCGCCAAGACGAAATCTCCGACCCATACAGCGCCACGCTATATACTAGAGATTACATTACTACATATCGATTACATAGCTTTATTTCAAGTATTCCACCGGTTAAGGTAGATTTTGTTGAATGTCAGAGAATCTCCTCCCGCTTCTCTACACTTCCATGGGCTTATCTCGCTCTAGTATATCCTTTTCCGCCTCAGAATACCATCTACTCTTCTTCATCCTGTCCATGAAACCTATTTTCTTTCTTCCCCTTCCCCGTTTTTCCAACATTCTTCCCTCGTTCACATTCTTGAGTAACCCATCGCCCCTTATTACATCCTCCAGCCACCTACTCTGCCGAAGTCGAATTTCATTCAGAAGTTTCCTTTCCTCGCCCTCAATCTCAAGCACTTCCTCGTTAGTCTTCCTCTCCGTCCACCTCACCTTCTCCACCCTTCTACACACCCACATCTCAAATGCCTGCAGCCTATTCTCGTCATCCTCTCTGAGGGTCCACGATTCTGCCCCGTACAACGCTACGCTCCATATCCGGCTCTCCGCCAGCCTCTTCTTCACATCCTTACCCAAGGTAAATACTCAATTTAAAATTGAAAAGGAAACGAACCATTGATTTATAATCACTAAGATTTTTCACCGAAAAAAGCATTATCAATGACGAAAATCCGGATAAAAAATATTATTCGCTTAAGGAATCCATAGAATCCCAGGCAGGAATGAATTTATAAGCATTAACTTTACTCAACATAACATACCCCAATGAAGTTTCAGATTAGGAACATTGCTATTCTCAACACTGAATATTTTACGTTCAACTCATTAAATATCTATTTCCATAATAATACATGAAACTATTAGGAATCTCAATACACCTCCTCACGGTGAATATATGAGATAAATTTCCGAATTTACGGGTCAATTATTTTTACAGGATAATGATCACACATGAATATAGGTCAATTATTTGAACACGGCCAGTTAATGAATTATGGGCGTTGATCAAGTGGCTGCTTCAAACAATTAATTTCCAGGGATATTGAGCCGCTGCGTCATGGGGGCATGCAGGCATTAAATAACCCAATACGAATAACCTGATATCAGCGATGTATGCAAACTCGGCGATCAATGATTGACCACGATATGTCACATGTATCTTACGGATCAAATCACGATTGGACTCGCCAGTTGACACATTAAAAAATCGATAAATATATAATGAATAATAATGTCCAATTCGACTTAATTTTTCATACCACCTCCTCAGAAAAACTTAATTTGGTCAAAAGAGCTTCTTCTAACAACTCTGTAGAACAAGTTGATCCATCAACTACAGAGAGAAAACAAATACCATTCCGAAAAACTGCAAAAATTTAACAGGGCCCACATTCGAATACGCCGACTACCCGAGTGAAAGACTTAACATATCAGCCTCAAAAGCAAAACGAAAAACAATATTTCTTCCATATATCGGTCTTTTTGAGCAACAACTATACATTAGCTATTTATATATGAACGAGAAGCATTTTGGGAAGAACTTAAACTCCCAAAAAACAACGGATTACGGAAATATGTAAGAAAAGGGAAATATCCTCTTTTAAATGTGTGTAGCAGATCTTTTTTTAATATTATTATACCAGTTAAGGTAGGTATTGATGTATGTCAGAGAATCTCCTCCTAGTTTTTTTCAATTTTAGGGGCCTATCTCGCTCTAGTATATCCTTTTTCGCCCCAGAGTAACACATATGAGGACACGTTTATTTTCAGAAAGGGTGTGTTACCGAGTATCAGAGAGAATGGTGCAAGTGTTATCCCGCTGAGAAGGCAGGACTGATCATGATTTGCTTCCATTAAGACATGGCACAGGGAAAAAAATCAATTTTGACCTGAAAAAACACAGATATAAAGATACTATGAATTATGCATTCACTAAATATTCTTTCACCATCAAGGCGAGAACATATCTTCTTAACGTTAACCAATACTCTTAGAAATAGGATAATTCAAAGTTTTCTTCCCTAACAGTATTTTTTTGCTTAATACTGTCACTCTCGGGACCGTTGGCGTCGGACTCCTTTTTTGCAGCAGTCTCACTGAGGTACAGAAGCTGCACGGACTACTATTCGTTTGTCTCTTGCCCTTGGATCTATCTCGAATGACAGCAATTTTAATTCCTCTCTGTCGAGACGAGACGAGAGAAATTATAATTCCTCTCTGCAGTTCAGCATTTAAATTCAAGATGGAGACACCGGACACATGCAGTGATTCGTAACAAGATTGGATTACAATGGGACAGGGATTTTGGGGACGCTGAGCCACGTAGGAAAAGTCTTACAACTTACCAACAATCGTAGAATTCGAACACTTCATCATTGGTCGTTCCATCCTAAGATCGTTTGACTGCAGCCCTCCACACTTCACTATCTAATGGTAACTCCCTTACCTCCAGGTATGCCTTCCTATGTATTTTCCTCAATATTTGGTCCATGACCTTATCCCTGGGTCTTCCTCTGGGGACTTTTCCATCCATTTTACCTTAAATTAGGTTTACACAAACCCATTGTGCCTCAGGGTGTGTCCGATCCATCTGGTTCTTCTTATCTGTACGATGTTCCAAATGGTCCTTTCCTCGTCTACTCTTCTGTACACTTAATCTCTTATTTTGACCGTCCGTGAAAATTTCTTATTCTGTCGAACACCTCTGGTTATATGCAAACCGACATGCGGACTGCGGATTTCACCGTCGTGAATACAAGAAAAATGGGGTTTCTTAATATTTCAAGAGAAGGCCCCACGTCAAGGGAAATTCAAATTACGGTGGAAGTTGTCAATCAGATTAAATGCACGATAATTTTATTTCCAGTGGCATACGCAATCACGTGTCTGGACGAACGGGTCTGGACGTGCAGTTGCCCAGTAGAATGATTAGAGAAGCAAATTGGATTACGTGCGAGCGAAATTCACAATGGATTGGTTTTCGATTGGATTAGGTCGGCGAATAGCACGTTCTACGGCTCTCCAGAATATAGAAAGCTTTGCATTCGGAATAGACACACAATTAAAACCACCACAAAAATATTTTTAATGAAAAAAATTGTGTACGAAGAAATCACTCATGTACACTACAATTTTGGTCGTGTCGCTTCAATTTCCAATTATTTCATATTGTAGATACATTATTGTCAAGGTAATTTACGACATAAATGTAGATACATAAGGTCCTCAGTGTGCGTCGTTTCGATTTACGTCTGATTCGATGTTACGTCCATGCTCACAAGGATCGTCGGAAAATTTTTCACCGTTTAATGCTAATAAAATAGACCGTATTGTCATATGCTTGCGTTTTTTACAACTGAGACATAATCATCCTATCTGAAATAGCTATTTTTCCTGGATAAAGGAAAAAAATCGAATTTAGAAATTAAGGCCTTGATTTATGGCGAGATTTAAGTGGTCACGAATATTTGGATCCATTTTACGTTGCTTCGACTTACGTCGCTCTTCATCAACACGCATCTCCGATGCAAATCGAGGACTAAACTGTATATCCATGCAATCCGTCGCAAGGTAGTGAGAATTTGTGACAAAAAGTAGCCGAGACGTGTTACTGGTCTTCAGGGTTTTTTGTTTCAACCATAAAAAAAAAACTATTCTTAAACCATTCAGTCCAATCACCAATTCAACTATGGCCACTAATTGATCCAACAAGCACAAGAGTTGAGCGATAATTATAAATTCTACCCCATGCACCAGTGCTGGGTTGCTATTAATTCGACGCAACAACAGCCTTAGTTATGGTGCTTAAGGTAGTGCGAGCGAGATAGTTCCCTAATCATAATAGAGACCATATTCGATATATACGTTTTAACTTCTCCAGCTGGAAGACACATGAATAAAATATTGCATTTTTGGTGCAATAATATAGTTTTACATGAAAAAAATTGCAAGTAATCGAATGGAAATATCTAAATAAGTCTTGAACTCGACTGGTTTTTTTTCACGCGGTACGTTTGAAACTCCTTCAAAGCGGAAGGTTTTTAGTTATATCCGAGAACCTACTGCGGTGAAAATATGATTAATTTTCAAATATAGTTAAGAAAACATATAAACTACATGCTGTTAGTTTTTTTACGACATCTAAGTACCATTTCCCATGTAAAAGTGTTGGTCTTTTCTGGCAAATATATCGGAAAGTAATGTGGAAAGGGGTTGAATTTTCTGTGTCGATAGAAGGGTGATATATTTTTCTTCAAAACGAAACCAAATTCATTGATTTCTGGGTAAAATGATATTTCGCTCAAACTACCTTAACCTTCATTCACTAGCGCGGACCAATACTCTCACCTTATCACAACCGGCGTAACAATAACGAAAAGTGAAATTAGAGTCGAAGAACCAATCGAAAAATCAAGAGACCCTAAGAAGTTGATAAATTCTATGAGTAGCCAATCAGTAACGACGGGATACAACTTTATCTTCATAATACTGCACGAACCGCCGCACGGGCTTGTGGCAGGGGGTGTTAGGACACTAGCCGTATAAAGATGTGAGGAATAAGGTTTTGGGAGGTGAGATAGTAACGTGTATTGTAGGAGTGTACTTATTGGAGCTCGGTTTTAATTGTGGCCGCTTAGTTTGCGCGGATAGAAAGAGCTGTCGTAACTAACTGCTTGAAAATTTACAATTGATACGAAAAAAATAAAGAGGAATGTATCTGATATCCAAACTATTAGAAAATTTTATGAACTCATGACAGCGCGGTCACGTCGCGATCGTGGCTTAGAATGATGAGAGTATAAACCTACATACATACACCTAATGACCAAAGAAAATTATAAATGGTTCTCTGAGCTGAATAGGATTTATATTCTTTGTTGGAGTTAACCATTCAGTCATTACTGACGGCAGAAAGCATTAAGAGCCCACGCACACAACAGACTTTTTATCGGCCGATAGTTTGATCGCTCGTTGAATTTCCAAGGAGGCATATGCGAGGGCGCACACTCAAGGGATTTGAAATCGGCCGATAAAAAAGTTAATGAGCAGTGCGATTCCCTTCAAACTCAATAGTTGACCAACTATCGGCCGACTGCTTAAACAGTACGGAACACTATACGAGAGCGCAGACTCGCCGACTGTTTAGTCGGCGCGGTGCTCTCAGATCGCCCTGAGCTTAGGTGTGAGGCAGTGCGTCTGGCCTCTTGTATGGCATAAATTGTATTCTCTTTTGCAATGGCTGGCCCAATTAATTCAACAAGCTCGTTGAAACTGGTTATGCTCAATCCATAAAAAGCGAAAAACTTTTTCGGATAGTCTAGTAATTTACAATGCAGCGTGTAAAACTTTCCTCGCAATAGTCTGTCACTGTATATTGGATGTACCCAATATTCTCCGCTTCTTTTCTTATAATTCTTCTCCTCCATTTTATAATAAGGGCGATGATAGCAGCGCTTCTCGACAACATTTCTGTCAAACACAAGCGTTCAACCCGAGAGCAGCTTATCGACTAAAGCAATCGGATGACTGGTAATCGGCCAGTCTGCGGACTCACCACCAACCGAACCGTCTAATCGTAGCAGTGTGCGGGTCCAATCCGACTAAACTATCGTACGATAGTTTGGTCTGTAGTGTACGCGGGCCCTAAATGTCATTCAACTATGGAGTAATGTTCACCATGGAGAATATGTGTTAATCAAAATTATTAAGCTTTAATCCCACTTTGACAACGACAAATGATACTTCTTTGAAATAAACCGTTCACTGAACAGCGTGAAAACACAAGCTCGAATGTGAAATTATAAGGCTAGTTACCACTTGGTCATTTTTTAAAGAAGTGGATTACAAGAGGAATAGAGAAATGTTGGATAAATGTCTAGCATCTAAATTTGTCTACTCTCAAAGCAATTCGCCAAAGAAACTGGAGGCTAATGTTCCATTCTACGAACGAAATACCGCAATCAAAGTGACGCCCACATCGTACTCAAACATGGATCTCGACCCGAACACGGATCAAGATTCCAGCGAAAAATCACCGCCACTACCGGTATCTGAAGAACATAGCCACACCCGTATTTCCTCCCGTTTCATCCATTGTCTAAATTTCCATTGGAATTCAGTGACTTAGAAGAGGAATACTCACAGCTGTTGTCAAAGGTCCATTTCGGTTGATTTAAACTCACACTTAAGGTCAGCCATTCTCTTACCTGAAAGAAAAGAAGAAACAAATTAACATCGATTCAAAGATTGGTAAAACACCAGATAAAAAAATAAAAACTACGTTAATCCCAAAAAATATTCTCACATTAAATGCCTAATGAAAAATATCAGTCAATTATGGATATTACACGGCTTTACAGTTACCTACACTTCGCTTGCGCTATTTAAACTCTACATAAAGAACGTATAAGGGAATCAGTATTTCACCATCAAAACCACAATTGGCTAACATAAAGTATAATAGGTTTATCTCCAACATATCAG
The DNA here is from genome assembly GCA_963169105.1 of Ceriagrion tenellum. Lineage (NCBI taxonomy): Eukaryota > Metazoa > Arthropoda > Insecta > Odonata > Coenagrionidae > Ceriagrion > Ceriagrion tenellum. The sequence continues at coordinate 34,527,546 of OY720637.1, forward strand.
AGTTTTCATCGAGCATAATTTTTTCTCCAGCTTTTCGAAAGATTTTTTTCATTAGCTATTCTTTCTGTCCTATTGATATACAACATTATCCAATTACATGACATTTACATGGTTTCCTACCCCCTCTCCTCAGCCGCTGTTATGTTGGCCAACCACTTATAAATGTAATGTATTCTACCGGTTAAGGCAGGTTTTGTTGAATGTCAGAGAATCTCCTCCCGGCTTTCTACACATTTCGGGGCCTATCTCCCTCTAGTATATCCTTTTTCGCCACTGCATACGATCTATCCTTCTTCTCCCCGTCCATGAAACCTATTTACTTTCTTCCCCTTCCCCGATTGCCCAATATATTTCCCTATACCACATTCTTCAGCAACCCATTACATCCTTCAGCCATCTACCCTGCCTATCCCGGATTTCATTCAGAAGTTTCCTATCCTCGCCCACCATCTCAAGCACTTCCAAGAGACCCTTAATGGTTAATAGCCACCATGAATTACGGATGCTAAGGAATTACGACGTGACCAATCGCCGAAGCTCGAAGCTGCGAATAACAAAAACGAGCTGCGATCGAAACGCCCGGATATTGAACCTCGTGAAATCTGTATCGATCCTCGACAGTCGGGTCAACAATTAAAAAGAAACATATCGGAGATAGAGGGAGCAGGTATAGGAAGAGAGAACAGCGGTCGTGACCTGGTTCGAAAACGCCGTTTTTAAGGCACTTAAAAAAGTACGCCGGGCGAGTCCTGCTCCCAGCAGAGAGGAAAAAAGAGGTGGTAGGGGTTCTTCAATCAGAACATGGGAGGGATTGATGGAAAGCAGTCCCTTCGAAAAGCATCTAAGAAACGGCTGGAATCGTAATGAACTCGCCCTAATTCCCAACAGAGAAAAGTTAACCTCGCCATTGCGATTTCTATCAGAGGATGCTCGCGAGGAAACTAGAGGGGAATACTCGTGAGGAAAAAAAACCCTTATTTTTACGTATTTTACCAGTTAGGGTACGTTTTGATAAAAGTCAGAGAATCTCCTCCCGGTTTTATACACTTTCAGAGGCCTAGATCGCTCGAATATATCCTTTTTCGCCTCGGCATACGAACTACCCTTCATCATCCTGTCCTACCATCAAAATCAGTCTGCTTTCAAATGTGAGTAAAATTCCCGCGGATTCCCGCGTGGAAGGCCCTAATTCGAACCCCAGCGGCGGACGTAACTTTTCACTCAAAATGCTATTTATTGGATAAGGTTGGTCGACGTGAAAGATAAAGGAAGAGGATTGACTTTAGGTCGATATTAAACGATCCATGATGGACCTACGAAGTGTCTAGAAGCACTTCTTAACTTCCGTGTTTAGTTCTGTAGTAAGTTTTTAAAAAGGGTTCATAAGTAAGCCAGTAATTTGAAGGTAAACGATAAGATGAATTTAGACAATGGTTTGTCCAAAACCTACCAATCAGCTGGTAAAATACCTAGAGATCTTGAGAAAACCTGGTACCTTCTTGGATGTCATGAGAATAGGAATACACGCAACGAATTCAAATCGTAAAAACGGGCGTAAATAATAGAATCTCGATCTATTATAGTTAGTGGGTTCTAATGTCGACGATAGTCTTTTCTCTCACTTCCAGCCTTACATCGATTCCAATCCCAACACCTTTCGCCCACCACTCATTTCAGTGATTATTATAATATATTATGCCGGTAAAGGTAGGTCTTATTGAATATCATAGAATCTCCTCTCGGTTTTCAACGTTTTCCGGGGCCTATATATCTCTGGTAGCATACGATCAGCCCATCTACTTCCTGTCCATGAAACATTTTCTCTTTCTTCCCCTACCCCGCTTGTCCAACATCCTTCCCTATATCACACTCTTCAGCAACCCATCACCTTTTATTACAACCTTCATCCATCTATCCTGCCTATCGCGGATATTCAAAAGTTTCCTTTCATCGCCCAACATCTCAAACACTTCGTTAGTCTTCATTTTCGTCCACCTAACCTTCTCCATCATCTCCACACCCATCTCAAATGTCTGCAACCTATTCTCGTCCTCCTTTCTCAGGGTCCACGTTTCTGCCCTATACAACGCTTAGCTCCAAATCAAGCTCTTCACCTCATTTCATTAAAATGAAAATAAATTAAGGTATTGATGAGGATCGGGTTGGTGTGGTGTCTTGAGTACTGACTAACCATACGGGTGGCCAAGGTTAAAATCACTGCATAGGATGATGTTTTTCATAGGAAATCCGATCCCTGCTTGAGTGTCTGGTGGAGGGCACTTTTAGTGCAGTAAACAGTGGTCCCCTTGGCGCCTTTCGTTAAGAGCAGTCTAATGCCCACGCCGGGCTTCTATCCACGCTCCCTCCCTTACCTGTCCCCCATGGCGCAAATGACCTTACCTGTCGGTCGCCTCCCCAAATATCCAATCCAATCAAGTATCGGTGAATTATAAACCAATAAAAAGTCATATTATTATTATAAACCATTAATAATTATAAACCATAAACAAGTTAAGAATTAAATTGCATAAAAACAGTAACTTTCGACGCACAAGCTAACTGCTGCCAGCAGTCACTACAACAAAGCAATATTCATAAGATTATGATACTTACGCAGCATCACAAAAGTGTTTCTGCCCGTTTAAGTGGCGTTTAAATGGCTCATATTTGACTATCTGGAGCTGAATAAGCTTAAGGTCTTAGCAAAAGATAAACATGACTTAAAAATTGTAAATAAGGAAGTACAATAGTTATGAAGGAATATTCAGACGGCAAAAGTATTGATTAGCCACCTATAAATAAAATGACATTTCATCACAAAAAAGTTATTATAGCCGTTTTACAACACTACCCTCTCGAGAATCACAGCTGTAGATGGTAAATTTTCCAAGTCAATATTTAAAGAAAGCAAACTTGAATTAATCACACAAAAGATACATTAAAGATGTACATAAGCAACGTCGGACAGCTTCAAAATCTATGCCAGTGCGACACAGGTGTGCGAGGTCGTATAAGAAATTGATGCCTTAATGGACCCTTATTCATAATAAAGAATACACTGAATCTGGGATATTTGAGGGGTATTCTAACCACCCAGGGTTTAGGCACCCTGGGATTCAGCATGGGTTTCAGCAGATCATCAGCATTTTCATAAAAATCTAACAGCAGGGTGCGAGAAAGATCTCAGGTTTATTTATGGAATACGCTGGCAACAGTAGGCAAGGTATTGCAGTTGTATATGAAGGGAAGCCATTAAAGAAGCGCCAAACGAAATGAACTTTACTCGAGGCAATATGTGCTTAAAAATAGAAGAGAAGTAATATCGAGGCAATCAAGGGTCCTTCGATGAATTAAATTGAATTATTCAAGTAGCAGGAAGAGAAAAGTAAAAATATAATAATACACTTAGCATCGCCTCCACAGATACACAAATGTGTCCCAAAAAAAATGCCGAGGCAAGATATTCTTATTTTCCTTGTCCAATTTCTTTTTCATATCTGCGGAAGACTCTTTCTTTATCATCAATGGTTTGCGAGCTAACTTTGTGGAATTAAGAATTCATATTGAGATGAAATAAATACACTTTGTATAATCCACACCAAACTTAAATGGTCTGAGCCCGACCGGTTTCAACACTTTCGTGTCATTCTCAAGTGACTACTTTGGTGTCATCCTTTCTCTAGTTCTAGTTGAAAAATATAACTCGTAAACGGCTAGAAGGGCATTCTAGCCGTTGGAAGTAAACAAATCAATCTACGAATTCCGAAGTTGCATTGTGCGCTAAGCGAGGAAGTGCAAGGCAAGTACTACAATTGATGTAGTATTAATGTAGGTATGAAGACAGTTATCCAATTTGGGGAAAGAATTGCTTGATTCTTCACTGAATGAGAATAATTGCAAAGTTGTTTCCACTGTTTACATTATTTATTCAGTTACTTCTAATATAAGTTTCTTAAGCTTCAGTGGAAAATAATGGAAATCATCGAATCTCACAATTAAAAATTCTAATTTAGGGGGAAAACGCAAGGATTTTCATAAACTGCAGACAATATTCTTCAATCCGGAATACATTAATAGAAGTCTTTTTACTTTTTACGCCTATAACGAATTTGGAAGACATTGGGAGAGAGAAGATAAGCTTAAATTGTAAGAGATTTGATGCGGGCAAGTAGTGCTTTAAAAAGTGAAAGGAAGATAACGACAACGGGAAGCCATGGTAAAGACTCCAAAAATCTTGCAAATTAGTTGTTCTAGTACCCAGTGGCGATAGATCTAATTTAATTACCCCCTACATGACATTCCCACATAGCTTGAATGGAACGCTGACCGATGATGCTTCTCTCATTCAGTCGCTTGACGCCGTCAATTTACGTCAGATAGCGTAAATGCCATTCACGCTCAGAATCGAAGTTGTGTGCCCAGGAGCTGTGAACAGCCCTTCTCAGTTGTAAAGTCCTGTTCGTATTCGAAGAGGAAAAGATAAGGTCTGAGGTCCCCACGGGTTTTCAAGGGCCCAGGAGACGGGTCCGAGCCAATAATGGACCAAATCCAGCACGCAGATCAATAGCGACGTCGAATCGGAACGGGGGTTGGCGATCCGCGGCGCTAAGTGCAGACAGGTTGCAGCTAGATTCGGCGATCGATTGGAAGCAAACCTCCGCGAAGGATTAATTCAATGGCCGACCACGACCGGACGAAAAGCGATGCAGACATGTTTTACCTCCCTCTAGTAAGACACCATCTCGAACGAGCCGCAAACATTCAGTACTCAGGACAGAAACACATAATTTTCAAAAATTTTGAGTAGAAGACAGAAATATGACAGAAATAACGGAATTATTGAAATGGCAGCCGCCAAAGACTCAAAGGCTATGCGCTAGGTTGGGACTACCGAAAAAAATCGTACACGTGAATTTCTGGGTGAAATTGAGGAAATACACAACCCTGCACTGCATATTTCTAAATATACACACCAAATGGATGAAATTACTTTTGGAAAAATAATTTGACACGATTTGACCCAAGATTCAGACCAGAAACTCACAATAGCATGCCAAGTATGCTAATTATTTACACCATCAAGTCATCTTAGTTCTTAGCGAACTGCATGGGGGATTCACACCAAAGAGGTGTTTTCTTGTATCCAGTCCACACTGTAGCGCAGAAGACGTTGACTTCTGACCTTCAAAAGAGAGACCCCAGCAAGAAATACAGTCAAGACAAACGATTCTTTTAATGCAAATTTCTTCCCTTAGCTGTAAATCTCAGCGCCACTACATGGAACATATCATTTGAGTATTCCGCAGAAATTCGGAAATTGCTATCTTTCTGTTGAAGGTAAGCGATAAATTTGGATATACTCTGCAGAAAAATAAGTACGAAAATACCTTTCATCCAAGTACTATTAATTACTAAGACATAAACCAAAGATATCAGTCGAAAATCCGTTGAAAAAGACACACAACCGTTGAAATACGTATCATTTTTCGTCATCTCTCTCTCTTTTCCAATTCTTCCCTCTATTTCATTCCTCACTTCTTCACAGATTTCCTTATTCTCTCGTCCACACATACTTGTGTTACCTCAAAGAGACGGTAGAAGACGATGTACAGTGCTGACAAGTTGTAGCAGAGATCGGTGATAATTAGAGTCAAATATACGCTGAAGAAATAATTTGATCTCCATTATGGTAAGAATAAAACATTAGTAACTTTGCACTGAAAACGGTTTCAACATTTAGTTACTCTTTCAAAGTAAAAGGAAAGGAATTATCTTTAACATTAATACCCCGAGCCAAAACAAATAGCATGACTCAATCCCCTCCAGTACAGTACATGCAGAACAGACAATCGCAACAGCATGATAACGTCACCACGGATCACGCGGCATTTTCTAGTTATCATACACATTCCACGGCAATTACTTATTCCTGGTTGACGCAGACATAAAGGAATAATGTAAAGATCTAAAGAAAATTTTCTCTTATGCATAGAACTCAAAAACAAGAAGTAAAATGCAAACATTCGGTGATTGATTCGGTTAAACACTGTACATGATTGAAAGGAACACAAAAAGGAACGGAAAGAGTCGGAAAAGGCAACCAAGGCTGGGGTTACCGATAAGGATTCGGAAGAAAGTTTGAGAGTACGCGATGAAAAAGCATGAGATAAAAGGAAGAATTGGACCGGGGTATGCTGGGACGAGGGAAAAGTGAATGAGCATTTTAAACAGAATAATAAGAGGCGGAGGATACGAGGAACAGAAAAAAGAATCGGTGTATGGAATTGGTCCATATCAGAAAAAAGCAATACTCGAAGAAGGGTTAGTTTATTATTTTTTTAAATAAAAACAAGCCTGCAGTGACGTTGAAAGTACTCGGAATGAATTTATACGAACAAGTAACTCCACTTGTTCATTACTAGTGAATGAGAACAGGGATGAAACACGAGATTCAAAAAACATTTTCCGCGCTACGATTGCGTTTCAATATTCGTCCGATCTCTCTCCCTCACATGGAATTTCAGCCCACGGCAGTCCAATCGGCATTCGGCGATGAAATGCACACTAATATAATTGATTTTCACGCCGGTCCGTAAGCGCAATAAATGCATCGGCTGCACAACAATTTCTCATGGTATCACATTAAAAATTGCGCAGCGGGAAAGGAAAATGGATTTCATGAAGAGCTCGGCTGGTAAGTTACACGGGAATTCCGCCAAAAAAAAGTAAAGCTGTACCCACCGAACCCGATGCGGCACGCCAGTAGCCAGATTGCAATCAAACCGAAATATTTCGAATCGATAGCTCATGGGCTAAATTACAGGAAGGCAAAACGTGGGACATTTATTTTTTAGAAAATACTCCAACGGAAGAGCTTCCCTTACAGCGCCTTATATTCCGAAACTATTCCCCATAAACCGAATAGCCGAATGCGACTGCGAGACCCAAAAACTATTACTCTTTCCCAGAAATATATATACCCATGTTCCGCAAACTTCCGCGTATTTTCTTGATCAATAGAAGAAAATGGGAGACATCATTATCCCACAGGAAAATAAAGCGATTAACTCAGTTTGACTTATGTAGACAAGGGTAGAGTTGATACTCCTGTGCTTCCTATTTGGTGGTGACTCAATAATTGATATAACAAAATCTTAAGTTCGTATAAGGAATGAAGTAAAATATTAGCTACTTTTCCACAATATTTCATAAGTAGGGCACGTTCATCGCTTTACAGCATCGTCAGGTACAGAATGTTTGATTTTAAAAGAACACCGAACCTGAAGGTGCTCTAACGATGTCGAATTCGTCGAACGAATAAAATATCTTTGAAAATACAAAGTAATTAACTTTATTAAACACAATCACCAAACACTTCTACGAAGTGAAGTCTGATACAGGACGTATTCCACTCCAAGTACAGCCCTTAGTACGTGCCTCGTACGAAGAGCCAGTTATGTATGGGTCGTACTAATTAATTTGCACGGACAGCTAGCTCCCACTTGGATGCGGTCGCCGCAGAAGAAAAAACAAAAACGTATCTGTAAGCGTTCACGGATGCTATCAACGAGGGACGCCGGAAAACTGAAATTTATTGCCAATACTTTCACAGAGAATTAAAACGAATATCAAATAAATGTACGCCGAGCTGAACTGCCATCAAGGTGATAGGATTAGGCAAAGAAAATAAAGAACTGCTCACAACCAAGGAAACACGTGGAACAGTTTATGTACAAACACGTTGACACGTGACTCTCAAATAAGTTTTCAACGCGATATCATTAACGTACGACAGCATGATATTTAGTCATAAAACTTGAGAATAAATCCACACTGAGCCGATTTACGTATATTGTAACATTAACTAAAATATTTAGTGCGGTTTGCGAGGACGCCATGATGGATTAGTAGGACCTTTTCGACCATTTGGTAAGCTTTGCCTCATACCAGCCCGTACTAGTCGATTAGTATAAGTCAAGTTGGTCCAGAGGTTGAAAACGTGACGCTACTTCTTGAATGTGGAAAATTTAGAACATCTAGAACGCCTCAACGTGGATTGAAACATTGTCCCAGTCAAGTTTAAACGCTATAGGAACTACGTTTACCAACCGATCTCAGATCGATCTGAACTCTGACCGATCTGAAAATTCCAAGCGAGCCGACTCAGATCGCCTGGTTCACCAACACGAACTAAAAATATCGATATTGAAGAATCGAATCTATCAGCTGAAACACAATTGACCCGGTGTGAAAACAAATACAGAGAAATTTTCAGTCCCATTCCCAGTGAACAAAATTGCCCGATGGCGGTAGATTCCGATGTGCTACGATACCATCAACGTCCAAACACTCAACATTACTGCACTCCTGTTACAACTGGTTACAACACACGCCTTGAACAATAACCATTAAAATTGGTTCATACCAATGACAACCAAAAAAATAACGAGGAGCGCCACATATCCGCGGTTTTTATTTTTAGACGCGGTTTAAATTTTAGACGGGCTGAGAATGAGGACCGAGTCGGCCCGCTACTCAGATCGATCTCAATAGCATGTGCCAGCTAAGAGTCAGCTACATAATATGGGAAGCAAGAAAGTGATTCGTTCTAATAGAGTATATTCTAAATGGCAGAAAAGACCCACACGCACAGCATGACACAAGTACTTGTGAGCTGACAATTATATCGCACCGTCTAGTTATAAGGTGTTTGGGCACTCGTTCCAGTCACGGCCAATCTCCAACTCAACCGGTCGGTCCCGCACAACCGCGCATATATACCCAAAGCCGGCCAATATGGCCGACCTAGGCATATAATTGCGGGAGTGCGGCCCTCGATGGACGGTCGGTGAGATTGGCCGCGGTTGGGACGAATCTCCAGGACGCCGTGCCCAAGGAAATGTTCGAACCTACAATCTCTCGGCTTCCACGAAAGCACTTAAAAAATGCCAGTACCGAGAACGGCTATTGAAAAGGTAATCGCGCCGTCTTAGTTCATAGTAAAGGGATAAATGTAGAGGATAGTTAATGCCCATAACGAAACCATGCTTCAGAAAACAAAGAGCACATGAACACGCAGCCGGCCCCACTTTATACCATAACCAAGAAAACCCTCAAGAAAACTTCATCCAAGAATTTTGCCAACGAGTTATTCTAAAGAGATTGTGTTTGGTACGTAGGTAAGGATTTTTCAAAATATAGATTCAGAGGTGATGTGGTGGAACCATTCCAGAAGACAAACACTGGCAGTTTTCCACAAATAAAAGTATATAATTCGACTAGTTTTTGTACAGCCACACACTTCCCTACGCGCCAACGCGCTGGCGTGAGGAGGAAGTGAAATGGTAAAGTAGACTATCGGAGTGTATTGATTGGAGCTCAGTTTTTATTATGGCCACTTATTGCACGCGGAAAGAACGAGCTTTGCACCTATCTGTTCGGCTATGTATTTCTCATATGTTGTTCCTTGTCTGACATAGAGAATTAGTATGGCGTCAAAATGATATTTTCAGCGTCACACTGAAACACACTTGTTCATAATTTTTCAAGAAATCTTAGCCAAGCGTTTAGCCTCCGAGTCTCTATCGGCTACTAACCTAATCTCTCTGAAGGCTGCGAGTCACTGTATGTTCGCTCGTGGAAGTTTTTAACGATGCGCGCAGCTTTCTTTCGCATTTTACTTATTTTGTTGGTCAAATCTTTCAGTATAGAATCCAAAATGCTCGCGGGGCGTTCGAGGTGTGTGAGCGAAGTAACACCTCTCTATTACTTTCTCATCTGAGTACCTTCCGATTATACGATTGATAAATCCCAGTTTCTTCAATGCTGTGCCAAATATATTTTTTATGTGTGATCTCCACGATATATCTGAGGTTAAGGTAATTCCAAAGTATTTGGCTTATTCTGAGGCCTTAACGTTTACTCCACCCACAGTATAGACATAGCGTTAGTGTGATGACTTCCGCAAGAAAAGTACGGTGGAGCATTTACTAAGATTAGCACTAGCCCCCGCTCCTTGCTTAAACGTTGTATAGTTCCGATGGTAGAACTTCTGAGTCCGCGTCTTCGCTCCGCTTCTATAATAATATGTTCGCTCGTAGGAGTTTTCCACTAATCACGCATGTTATGATGTTACCACGTCATCTTCATTGATTTCAAATGACCACTTGACGATGATTAAGTTACATCGGTACTAGTCGAATTACATCTTATATTAGTGGAAAATTGAAAGTGTTTTGCTTCTGCCATTAGGTAAGGTTTAGGGACGGAACAGATCAAGGGCGAAGAGTAACCTTGCGTCGGCGTAACGTAACGTAGCGTAACCTTAACGACGGGTACCAAGAGGTTTACAGTTCCACACCCCATCCATCGAACTCAGAATTATACCTAAATGTTCTCACCTTAGAATTCACTTGGAGACTGGGACCTCAATATTAAACAACTGCCAATTCTAGGTTCGAACATAGGTACTCCATCCTCCACAGCATCCAGATTCGGTCCCTTCTATTCCTCACAACTTTTACCTCTCACCGTACACACACAAATCATACTTACCTTATCTCTTTTCGAGTTAATCGTATGGGAATCGCCCATATTTTTGGTCATGGAGAAGGAGGAAATAGGTTATAAACGGAGATGATGAAGAAAGAGAAGGGGAAGAGACGCCGTAAGAAAGGCTTAACGTAAGATAGGCGTTATTCATTCTCCATCGTCGGGTAAAAGACCCACCTTTCCCTTGCTTTTTCCCCGAAAGACCCAAAGATCTTATCCCTCCGACGAGGTTCTCAAAGAAATAAATACATATATAAAGCTTCCTCCACTGCTGAGGAAGGACTTTCAGACCAAAAACGCTTTGAGGCTCTTATATTTAAGTCTCCCCCTATCGTTATTATTTATTTCCACGAGTGAATGCGAGGTCACGAACGCAGATGCGAGTATATGGGCCTGTTAAGCGATAATGAATGTCAATAAACATACAAGCACATAGAGAAAAAAATAGATAAAGCACTCGCAGCGGGTCTCATCGTCATACGAGAAGCCATTTACTCTGCATCATAAAATACCCCTTTCATTCGATCCCGAGAGAAAAAAATGAAAAAAGATAGATAAGGATAAAAGGATTGCTTTAATCGTTTTTGTGGCTGGCCCACATAAGACTTCATCTCCGCCGCAATGGAAAAAAATCAAACGAAAAAATCCTTCCACATTGAAATAAAAAAAACTATATGAGCGTGTTCACATTTTGGGAATAATGTCTGAGTAGGAACTATTATATTAGGCTAGCTAAACATTACTCTCGTTCGATTGACTGAGAAGATACGGACGTGAATGACGGCAGAAGAGGAACGATTGTACAGCTTCAATTAGAACGTTTTATCCACTGGATTTCTGAATTTTCCTCTTTCACACGGAATGAATATGGGCTTAATAAAAAGGACGTGAAAAAGGACACAACGAGGTTGCTCTCAAAAGATGAAATATTTTTTTTAATCCTCCATTAGTGATTGGATACCCAAAGGACCGTAGGGCGATTCGTATTTCGAGGAAAAATTAGTCGAGCGCATACACGTAGGATGAACTTAATTTTTTACGTCTTTATATCCTTGATATAATAAATTATACAGATTGATGCACTCGAAAACCTAAGAAGTTAAAACAATGAAATGAGGTCACAATATTTCGTAGAATTACTAATTAGAGAAGAAATGGTCGAGCTTATTACTTAATTCCAAAAGTTATCCTACCGAAAAAAGTATCTCCATATTCCATACATGAACATCGCAATAAAAAAATTCCCACCTTTACTAAATTTACTAAAGCTAGACTCACACTCCTTGATCGTCATTCAGAACTAAAACTCGAAATGCAAATAACAGGGACTAGCCGATAAACTCAACAATGCCGCCATAATGACAAATGCTCGAGATAATCATTGAGTTCCGCTAACCTCAGTGAATTCTGTATGCAATAAGAAATTAACAAATTGAGGCAAAACATGTTTTGCAATGGCCGTAATTCTTGGCACCACTCGTCAAAAGATAGAAAAACAACATTTACTGTGTTGGTTTAACGGAATCGTCAGTGACCAACCACAACCTTTCTACCAGACAACCCCTCAGTTGAGGTTTACGGAAATGTTAATTCCTCGTCAGTGATCACTAAGAGAGACACACACTCAACTCAAAATGGGATCCTTCAAAGGGCTTAAGGTAGTTTGAGCGAAATATCATTTTACCTAGAAATCAATCAATTTGGTCTCATTTTAAAGAAAAATATATCACCCTTCCACTGACACCAAAAATTCAACCCCTTACCACATTGATTTACGAGATATTTACAACAAAATACCAGACCTTTAACATGGGAAATGGTACGTGTATGCACTACAGAAAGACATTAATTAAAAAATGAGGCATTTCCTACAGTTAGAACTCGTCAAAATATCAAGTGTGTAGTTTTTGTGTTTTCTTAACTACTATTGAAAATTAAACATATTGTCACAGCAGTAAATTCTTCGGGATCACAATAAACCTTCCGTTTTGATGTAGTTTCAAACATACCGCGTGAAAAAAATGAGTCAAGTTAAAGAATTATTTAGATATTTTCATTTTATTACTTACAATTTCTGTCATGTAACACTATTTTATTGCACCATTAATAATGCAATATTTAATTCGTGTGTCTCAGAGTTGGTGAAATTAAAACGTATATATCGAATATGGTATCTATTTTGATTAGGGAACTATCTCGCTCGCACTACCTTAAAAGACCCCGTTAAGGATGCCTGGGTTATAACCACAAACACACAATCTGTGAATGTTTACGGGAATAAAATTCCGCGCCAGGGACAAACACGGAGCAATCACACTCACACGTAATCAGAAATTCACTCACTCACACATTAAAATGGGCCCAACTTCTGGGAGAATCAGACTCGAGATGGGCTTGGTCCAAGAAAGGCAAGACAGGCAAAGACAAGAGGGGGTGGGGTGGATACGCGTATTTCGGCCACAAGGTGGCCCTGGCGAGAAATTATCATTCCCGTAAACAACCACAGAGGGTGTGAAAATCTCTCGAGATTCACACCGGGTAAAATTTTTGGCTGCTGTCAACGTTTCGATGGATAACACTTCCACCGATGGAAGCGTTATCCATCGAAACCACAAGAGGGTTTTTCTGGTTGAGAGGTTGTGGTTGGTCACTGACGTTTCCGTTAAACCGACAGAGCAAATATTAATTTCTCTTTCTTCTGACGATTGGTGCCAATAATTACGCCAATTGGAGAAATTTAATGCCTAAACTTGCAAATTTCTTCTCGCATACGGAATTCGCTGAGGGAAGTGGAACACAGGATTGTCTAAGGCATTTGTCAAAATGGTGGCATTGTTGAGTTTTTCAGTTAGTCCCTGTACTTGCATTTCGAGTTTTATTTCGAGACATTACGTGGCCAAGGGCTTTCGCGGTGCTCAACGCTGATCTCCTTAATTTTTCGAGATCTACCGCGTCTTTTATTGGAGAGTGACAACAGTTTCGCTGACACTACTGTCAGAGTCTTCAGGTCGAAGATGCCGGTTTATGAGTTTGGACGAAACTATCCAACAAAAGACGCGGTAGATCCCGAAAAATGGAGATCAATTAAGGAGCTCAAGTTTTCTGGTTTTTATGAAGAAATTAGGTTTTTAATTTAAAATCTCGGCTCAACATTTTTTGAAAGCTACTACATCTACATACTACCCCGCGTGCTACCGCATTGGCGTGCGGCAGGGAGTGTCTGGACCCCAGCCATATAAAATAGTCAAGGCGAAGATTACAGGGAGACGAAATCGTGAAGTGCATGCTGGGCGTTAACAGTTTGTAGTGGAGCTTAGTTTTTACTACGGTCACTGAAGCTGTGTCCCAATTTGCCATTTAGGCAGCTAAATCGGCAGATTTAGGGAGGACGCCATCTTGAAGTGTGTCCCAATTCGTTAGGCATCATGGGGGAGCGGATTTAGGTGCCTTTCTCGGGGGTAAAATTTAGGGTAGATGGAGTTTATCCTAAATCCGCCTCCATATTGAATTTCCCATCATGCAAAGCGCAGCATGCGTCGTACAAGGAAACTCGCACCGCTCGTACCCAAGGAAGTAGTTGAAAAGCGGCAAACATGGCAAGTATTTGTCTGTTGTGAAAGAATTCTCTAGAATTTTGCAAACCAACACCCGACTACAAAAGAAAAATTTTACTTACTACACTTAAATAAAACAAATTTAAATCCCAGAACACCTACACAAACTTACATATCCCGAAAACTAAAAACTAACGAATCTCCAGACAACGAAATGGATGAAAAAATGTTATTTCACTTTCCAAATCTCACAACGCACCCGAAGGTAGCCACAGGCGTCAAAAATGTCTTTATTTCAGGTTTCATTTGTTTCATTCAGTCCTTTAATAATTACTCATATGTTTTTCATTCGTTTCCAGCTCGGTAGACGGCAACACTAGCAAAGGACGTCCCAAATCAAGCTCCCTTAGCGAAAGGCATCTAAATATTTAGCTAGCTAACCGCATCCTCCCTAATGCCTAACGAATTGGGACACGGCTTTACTGTGCAACCACGCGGATTGCGAGCGATAAAAACAAATGACAGGCAAACCCAAAGTGAGGCGCCCGTCGGGCGCCACGTCCGGTCAAACTCGGAAACCCCAATTAGGGCCATTCCCAGGGACTCCAAACGTTTGAAAGTTTTTGTGTGTACGAACCGGTAGTTGCGTACTTGAACACGGCCGGGGGCGCTGCTGGCGGGTATTTTCGGAAAACTCGCGTGTCCTCGTGCCATTCCACTCGACAGAAAGCGTTCGGTAACGGCCACTACAAGACTCCTTAGGTAAAGCGGAAGAGGTAGCGGTAGTAGACATTTCATTCATTCGATTCACTCAAACGGGAGCCCTCCGCGCCCATTCCCCCGCCCGATGCCGTGCGTTTGTCATGCCGAGTGTTATAATCGCCCCCTTATTCACGCACAAACAAGGCTCCCGATCCACAACTCGGCTTAACAGAATATAACGATTTAAATCCGTTCAGACCTCTGTATCCCTCATACAAAGGCGGAAACAGAGAATCCATTGACCCCACACACCACGAATCGTTTTCAGACCGTCGATTGAAAATTAGACCAAATCTTTTATGTAAATTAAAAACAGATTTATTTTCAGAAGAAGTTATCAATATATTACGAACTCCAACAAACTATAGTAGATCAGATCATAACAATAAAATAAGGGAAATAGATAGTAGAACAAAGGTTTAATAATCTATTTAAATATCTTTCTCGGGCTTCTCACCGGGTAATGTTTTCATAATCCGCCGACGTTTCGGAAAGCGACTTGTTTTCAATTTTCAAGGCACGTGTTATTTCCGCCGTGACCACTATAACACGTGTTATATATAACCGGTGCGAAGCCCGAGAAAGATATTTAAATGTAACACACCGGGAAAATCTAAAAACATTTATTGTTTCCTAAGTCGTTTTTCCCACGATCGATAAGAGACCATAATGGCTGCGTTGAGACTTTGAAGTTAGTTAGTTGACAGGTAGAGTAGCCGATTTATTCATATGCCCCCCAATACATGTTTCTAAACCTGCCGAGTAGTGCTAACACCATGTTTTGCATGACTCTTGTGTCACGCTTACATAGTTACATTATAGATTATTTTAGTAGTTTCTGTGGCATTTTAGCATACCCATTATGTGGTGCATGTTGGTGAAAGTAAATTTCTTCACTGTAGTTCATGTTGGTGATTAGCCACCCCCTGCCAAACATCCTTATAGTGGCTTGCAAAGTAATAAGTAGACGTAGATGTACCAAAGGTGAGTAAAACAGTACGCCTCTCTTTCCCCAGGATCGGTTCGATTCGATATCTCCGTAACCCTATCGATATGGGTCTTCGCAACCATTTCCACCACACGGCCACCATCAATGTACTATTTGTGCATTTACCATTCATTGCACAGTGTTAATCCCAAGAAAATGTGCGAATATGCGGCGCCAGCCATCATTTAGAGCACAAATGCACTGACAAATCATCATAAACGATGAACATCCTATGCTATGCTTGTGGGGAATAGGTTCTTCGCCACCGTAACCCTCCCTTAAGGAATTTATCCCGTGAAGAAGATTGTTTCACCCTTGGCATTAGCCACCTACGTCAAAGCCGTTTGAGAGCAGACATGAAATTATTGTACAATGTTTTAATGGTTCTTTTGGGAATAATGACCATGCATTTTTCTCAATCCGCGGGCCTCCTCGTCTCACCCGTAACAAGAACCCCGAACACGTTCCGTAATTCCGTATCTTTGTTACCCGACGTTCTCTTTTCTACAGGCTACCCTCCGGGCTAAATTCCCTTACAACAAAAGATCCCTCCGTCGACCTATTCTCCTCATCTCCCTCCGTCAACTCCGTTGTTTTTCAAATACACTTTGTTCCCTGAGAACCTTATCTGTTAATATTTTGTGTGACTTGTTTTTGTTAAGTCTCAATATTTGATATTTATACATTATACCAATAAATTCAATAAATCTTTTTCTGTTGTAGGGGAAAGGATATGGAACAGTACTTCTGAATCAATCAAAAATTCTAATTCGCTGATGGCTTTCAAAAACAGATTGTTCGACAAAAGGCTATTGCAGGAAAAAATTTAATTCGATTCACCTATATGCTTGTTTTTTATTGCTCTCTTTGTTGCCATTAATATTTAATTTATTGCTTGTACCCACTATTTCTGTATATATCTCTCTGTATTCGAGCTCTAATATTAATGTATACTTTTTGTGTGTTCTTAGTGGACCAAGTGGTCCAAGAACAATAAATATTTCTTCATTATACCAACTAATGTAAAAGGCTATGGTGCTGTTTTTAGGGTTATAATAAATAAATAAAATAAGCACATTGATGGCGGACTTGTTTGCGTTACGAGGACCTGTATCGAAGGAAGAATATTATGGATATTGAACGATCTTGCTTCTTTCTTACCTTGCAGCGCACAACCCTTAGGGGTGGACGCCGAATGCGTTTTGTCCCGACAGTGAAAGAAAAAGACTTCCCTTCCAAGAGAGTAATTGCTCTTGTATTACAATTCAATTCACCATGAAAAAGTGTCATAAAAATTGCCACAGAGTTTTGTATTGAAAAAATTTAGGAATATTTATCTTCAGCTCTATTTAATGGTAAAAATTCCGATTCTACCAAGATACCCCGATATGTACTCATATTATATTTTACGAATCAACTCAGATGAGACTTGGTTACATTTACGATACATTTTCACGCCATTTTTTGAATCCGCCATATTGGCATTAACATAATATTCAAAACTGGATTCAGAATCCCTAATTCAATTTTGTACATTTTCTTCGTTGCAAACAGAACGAATTAATTGCAAATACGTGCGCCATTTTTTTTTTTAATCTTATTTCACATTTATAAAGGGCAGCCCATCAAATCCAAATTATCAAATTTCACTCCAATCGGAAGTATGTTTGATGTTTTTCCCAGTTTTTCAGTTTTTGGGAAGGCTTTTCGGCGGCGGCACACCACCTGTTCCTCCCGGAGGTAGCGGCGTATGCGGCCGATTGGGCGTCGACCGAATGTAAGGATGCTAATGCGAAATTAAGAAGTCAAAAACAGATCAATCACAAAAAAATGTATGCTCAAGTATGAGGATTTCACAAAAATACAATTAGGGATGAAAATAAGCGACAACATAACGTAGTAGTAACTTCATTGCATCAGGCTCAACTTCATAGAAACATTATACATTACTCTCTATAGTGACGGGAAATACTTAGTACCCCAACACACATTTTTTTATTCGTTAGAAGCGACGCGTTCCCAGTTTCACGTTATTATCAGGTACAGATATTCGTTAAACATTTACTTATTGTTGAAATAGTAACGAGGGGGGCTGGAGAAAATACTAACGCGAGAAGGAAAGGTAAGTGAACATAGATTAAGGGCTGGAGAAGTGGGAGAGATTATTACTTACCCAAGAATTTTTAATGGAAAGGAACTGGGAGGGGTGCGGAAATTGAAGTTCACTACAGAGATCTCTTGACACACTAAGTATTTCCATCATTTTAATGTAGTCATCTTCAAATCTTTCGGATATATGGGTAAAATTTCGGGGTTTTAATCCCTAACATGATTGTTTTCAGGCAGATGTTTGACAAAAGTAGATGTGGAACTCTATTTGTGAAACTTTAGGTGTGTTCTTTAATACGTGTCACGAAATTAGTTTTGTAAAATACTGCTTAGATATTTTTTACCTGTGGTCGGGAACTAACCGCAAATCGCAATCTATCCTCAACCATCGACATTTCCTCCATACAAATATACATTTCACGATGGGAAAAAATGTAAGCTGTACACTGAGTTTCCTAGATCTGTCAATCTCAATTACGGGGCAAAAATATGAATTCGCAGTCTTTTGGAAACCTTCGAACACCGATCCCATCATACTTGGCGATTTGGTTCACCATTATTCCCACAAACATGCAGCTTTCATCCTAAGGTTCATTGCCTCCTTCAAATTCCACTTACACTTGCTAACTTTTGAACTAACTTTAAAAAATCAAGTCAATAGCCACTAATAATGGATAAAATCCAAATTTAGAAGAGAAACTTCTTCGTAGATAACAAAAATCCTCGGCTGTACAACAGATTTACCCCTCACAAACACAACAACCGTCGATATTCAAGTGATGCTCTTTTCCATTTCTAGGTTAAATGTCTGACAATATTTCAAACTGTCTTGCAAATTTCCTTTATAGCAGCATTATACACTCCCCTAACACTTTCTAAATTCACAACTAACGGAAAAGACAAACATGATAGTTTATTCCAGTCTGGTACAATTTACAAGTCTGATACAATATTAAATGCAAAAGTGGAAATGTAGCATAACTAGGTCAAATTGGTAGAGAGTTCACGACACATATTAAATACCACACCTGATGTTTCATAAATATGGACTCCACCTCTGCTTTTAGATACTTCGAAACATGTCGAGGTTGGAGGGAAGAGAGCTTCGAATATGATGAGTGACATTCACGATTTACACCATTCCAAGATCACAAATTCCCATCATAAACGCGTAACTCGAACAAGGGGGGCAACTCCAAGCTCAAATTTCTTACCTATCGCAGACTATGGTATTAGGTAATGGAGCGGAATCTGTTTGGTGCAAAATAGTCCGTCGGATTCACAAGCGTCAATCAAAATTTCCTGAACAGTGAGACGATGTAAAAAGCGACTATACACCCCTAGTCACCACTTCACCCATGACTTCCCGAATTAGGGAGTACCACAGAGCATAGAGGCAAAGTTCGTCGGTTGGCGGTTGCCTCCGACAGGTTGACGGAAGTGACTAGTTATTTGCAGCTTCCAAGCTCCGAACTTCATGGAGGGAGAGATCATGTCCGGTCTCGTCCACACTTCAATTTCCGTCAGCGAAACGCCCAACGAAAGCAAGGAACTCACGGTTCGATTCAAACGGCCTTGACTGACATGTGAGTACTTCAGTAACAGCAATTGGAGAGGTTCATTCCCGCTACATTGCGGTTAAAATCCGTGGCCAGGCTACGGCCATAGGATCAGCCCAACGATAAATAGTTTAAGGAAAGTCATCAACGGATGAGAACAGATATTTATTCGATATGTTAAAATATTAATATAGAATATATAACACAAATGTCACACAGTAGATATTTTTACAAATATAAGGAACTTCAAGCAGCCTCAAAGGTCACAGACCTGTCTATCTCTATCCATTACAATAACTGTCACTATTAAACGAAAAATCCTTATGAAGAGCATACATAGCTATTAACTCCATATTATTTCCTTTTGTACCAATTTCGAACTATAATGAATCTCATACATTATACATAACTTCCTCAGGCTACATACATACATTACTTCCTCAGGCTAACAACATGAGGCACAAGCTAAGTTTTTAAATTACTTTTTCATTAGTTGTTTTTATAATTGTTAATGTTGTTTGCAGGTTAATGTTGTAAAATTGTTTTTATACATGTTGCTCTATAATAGTGTTATTCCTAACTCCTGTCATTGGAAAAAAAGCATGGTGTGAACTGTAAATTTAACTAAATACGACGATTTGCTGAAAACTATGGTAACATCATCTCCGAGTCTCAGGAGCTCATTTCATTTAATTACTTACAATTTCTATCATATAAAACTATATTATTGCACCATAAATAATGCAATATTCAATTGATGTGTCCTACAGCTAGTGAAATTAAAACGCATAATTCGAATATGGTCTCTAATATGACTAGGGAACTATCTCGCTCGGACTACCTTAAGTCTTCTCGGGTTTTCAACCAGGTTAGGTAATTGTTGGTCGACGTTTCGATGGCTACCTCCGCCATCGTCATCAGGGCATGTCAGTTCCAAGACTGGTGCCTCCTTGTATACCTATCGGTTTAACTAACTTATATACCTATCGATATAACTTTAACCTCGACACGGGCTATGCTTTAAGCGCTGCCTGGAATCCAGCACTCCGTAAAATTAAGGCTGAAAGGGAAAATATTGGCGCTAGCCAATCACAAGGAACCTGACTACCTTAGGCGCGAAACTGATAGGTATACATGGAGGCACCAATCTAGGAACTGACATGCCCTGATGACGATGGCGGAGGCATCGAAACATCGGCCAACAATTACCTAACCTGATGGAAAACCTGAGAAGACTTAAGGTAGTCCGAGCGAGATAGTTCCCTATTCATATTAGAGACCATATTCGAATTATACGTTATTATATCCGAACAAAATCAATTGGTTATCTATCGATCAATCTAAGTTTACAACAATAAATCATTCCATTGACAATGATTACCACAGGGCTAAGGTGGTCACAATGGAACCCACACACAAAGCGATAATTAGCACCGACAGGAAACCCTCGATTACACCTCGAACTAGCGACCGCCTCTCTGTGACCGCTGACGTGGGGAACGAGGGCTGTCACCTGCACAGCCACGTAACCACACTCGGAAGCATTGAAATAAAAACTTCACAATTTCCATCTGCCGCCATGCTTTACTTATACCAGCACCGTGGGCTTTGATTCAAACATGTACTTTGTCGAGCAGAAAACGTTTTTGATAGCCCGATTCAGCGAGGAATAAAAAGAAACAAGCTCGCTTTGCCGGTGCAAAATTTCTAGCCACACCTCAGGGCACGTTTCACACACGAAATAAAGTTTTTTTCTTTGATTTAATAAAATAAAGATAACGGAAACAAATTTCTTAGCCTCCCCAAATCAAAAAAATCCTAACTGCCTCAGTGCTCCCCCTCCTGCATGCTTGCGCGAGAAAATTTTTCAACCTATTTTTTCCCGTCTCTTTTTTCCAACCGGGAAAGCGCACGGCCGAATATGTGGACCACCTGTAGAGGTGAATTGCGCAGCTTTCACGCAGGGAGGCGGAGGTAAGGGGAGATATGATTCACGGAACTCACGACGCGCAATTCGCTCCTGGGGTCCAATGAAGTGGGAATTCGGTAAATTCGACCGGAATGGGTTTCCATTATTCCAAGAGAGAACCGTCATCCGATAGGAGTACGAACACCGAAAATAACCTGATTAAAAACTAAAAAAGGTTGAATTTACTAAACTACTAATATAAAAAGAAATAATGGGGATATTGAAGAGCTTCCGACGTAAGAACGAAGGGACGTAATTTATTTTTGGATCAAGCGCTTTGCAACACCTTCCATGATCCGCCCAAAACCGAGGTATAGTTATTGTTACGAGATTTATTCACTTAAGGTGGCTCTGGCTTGACTATGCGAGTCAAGACTAATACTAATAATAATTTGCACATTTTTATTTGTACAGTTAAAAAATGCCTCCTTTCGCTGATGAAATTGGTAACCTGTTGAAAATCAAAATTAAAGCGCAAAATATGCAGATGAAAGTTACCCAAGAAACGAAGGAAAATTCATCAATAGAAAGGCAGAATTCCACAATAGGTTCAGAGTTTCCACTTTACTGAGAGGCTAATCTCAAAGTAGAATTAGAAAATGATAGGGCCGAAAGTTATATAAATGACCCTCTAGAGTGATATTATTTTGTTAACTTTTCCGGTTCGAATCGAAAAACAGATTCGGCCGCTATCAGTAAGGAGTAAAAAAAACTTCAACGAGGGAAAAGGGAAACTTCATCGGTAGAAAGTTTCAAATAGCTCTTGTCACCTGAGCTTTCATCGACAGAGTAAATTATCGATAAAATTGCAAAACTAGAACGTCAGCCCGTTAGCGCTAGAGGAAAATAGGTGTTAAGAAAGATGGCGGACAGGGCACACCCACGTTACAGCTTCCAGAATTGGCCACCATAGCAAGCGCCTTCTCCATTTAGCTCAATGGTTAAAACCGCCAAGTACATAAAATATAAGGCGATATATATTTTCATGAAACAACGTTTTATGTCGACAGAATATTGGGCACAGGTATTAAATATTATGAACTTCGCGTGCTAATAGTTTTTCAAAATTATATGTGTACCACATTACGTTGTCTCTCATCACTTTTCCTCCCCCCAAGCCAAGCCCTTATTCGTTTTCCTCCACTGTCAGCTTAGTCGAACTTTCTCCACACCCATTCCTAAGTAGGTAACGAATTTTTAAAAAGTATCTCTATTCCAATCTTCCTTCCCCTGATAACGAGTACCTAAGATAGGGAAGGGAAAAGGAGGCTGGCGAAGAGCTTGAAATGAAGTGTGGCGTCGTGAAACCAGGATATCCGAACACAGGCGCTGCATCAGGCTAGAATATCCTGAGAAATCGGCAGTCGTAGACCACAACATTAACCGTGACCATATCATCAATTTTGACGGAGCTGAGTCGATCTGCAGGGCCAATGGATATTGGTAACAGCTGACCAAAAAGGCAATCTAGATAAGTACTGCAGATAAAACTATGAATAGAGACGCAGGGTATACCCTTAGCAGAACAAGGAATCATACCCTTCAACAAATGAGAAAAACGACAGGGAAAAGGCGCCAAAGTCAGAGCAATCAGAGGAGACTTGACTAACACGCCAGACCATTTACAAACCAGGCACGATACTAGGTCCCACATTAGCCCTCATGACGATGACGGAGTAAGCTTTCGAATTGCTGACAGCAATAGCCACCCTGACCCGACTGGAAGGTCGAGAAGAATTTATTAGCCATTTCGCCGGGAAAGAACCACATCCCTCTTTTTCTCTAAATTTAATAAAATATAACTTTTTAGCGATAAAATTCTACAAAAAAACTTTCCTACCACTTAAATACTTATGAGTCTTGCAACACCGTTCTCTATATTGGTATACAAATGGTTTACTTGAAATATGAATGAAAATGACTCTGCCAACATTAAAAAAAAAGAAATAATGATTTATCTATATAATGCGACATTTTTTTAGAAATATCAGAGCGTCAAGGACAGGAATTCACCACATTGTGGCCATAAATTATTAAAGATTTTTTCCATGCATTTTCTATCTCAATACAGCCGCAATCACACTCGGGAACTAATTAAATTAAAATAGCTAACCAGGCAATTCGATATCTACACGACTTACACCAGAGAAATGATTGTTTGACCCAACCCCTTCAATTATAATGGAAATAGGACATTCAAAAGGTTTCATCATCTATATTGCCCCCAAATACCTCAAATATACTTTTTAATTCAACTATCAATAATGCAATACCAATTCCAGACAGTTTAATGAGGTATGAGCATATTCCAATTAATTTCAATGATAAAGCCCTAATTTTCAATAGATCTCACTGATTTCAATTTGATTTGATTAATTACGTTCCCATAATTAACAATATACGACCAAGAACGACGAGTAATTAAATCAACCACACACACTCCACTCCAAAACAACCACAGCCTCTTCAATTAAAGCCTAAATTCGAGCCCTATTCAAATACCTATCACAGAAAATCAGGCACATATTGCTTGATTAATTCCTTCTATTATCTACATCTACATAGAACCCTGTGAGCCGCCACATGGCCGTGTGGCAGGGGGTGTTAGGTCATTAGCCGTGTAAAGATGTAAGTTTTTAGGAGATGAAATGGTGACATGTATTATAGGAGTGTACTTAGTGGAGCTCAACATTTATTGTGGCCGCTTATTATTCGTGGATAGAACGAGTTTTTGTAACTATCTGTTAGGCAGTGTATCTCTTATTTTATCGCCTCCGTCAGACCTAGAGATGTAGTGAGGAGTCATTATCATATTCTCTGTGTCGCTCAGAAAAACATGTGTGTGATAGACGGAAGGATGTTAGGCAAGAGGGGAGGAGGAAGAAGGTGAATAGGTTTCAATTAAGGGATGAAGAAGGGTAGATCGTATGCTGAGGCGAAAAAGGATATACTAGAGATAGATTGGCCCCGGAAAGTGAAGAAAACGGGGAGGAGATACTCTGACCTAGATTCAAGGAAACCTATCTTAACCGGTGGTTCACTTTTAAAAAAATGTACTAGAGGGAATTGATATTGGTGGGGTCTGAGAAGAGACATAAATAAAAAGGATGGCGAAAACTATAATATTGATCGTGGCGCTGTATGGGTCGGAGACATAGTCATTGGGAAGGGAGGATGTATGTAGACTTGAGGCGTTTGAGATATTGGTGCGGGGAAGGATGGAGAAGTTGAGCTGGGTGGCGAGAAAGATAAACGAAGAGGTATTGGATATGGTTTGATAGGAGAGGAACCGAGTGACGGAGGTTCGGAGGAGGCAGAAGGGATGTCTGAAGGGCGTTTTGAAAAGAGAGGGAATATTGAAGATAGTAATAGAGGGGAGAACACTGGGGAGGCGTGGAAGAGGAGGGAACAGGATAGGAATTCTGGACGGAATTAGAAAAGTGGTAGACGATATCAGGATTTCAAGAGGGTTCTAATGGCGCATCGAATATAGGAGGGAGGCAGGATCATACGCCAGAAATTATTATTATTAAAATGAAAGAATCAAAAATATTTAGTCCTAAATGCTGCTCTGTGGTGGAAAAACCCAAAAGATTGACTCACACCACTTACGCACAACACTGAATACTGCTTGAGGAAGGTATTCTGCTTTCCTAAATTGGCAAAAACTTGGCAATAGACTAAATTGCCCCAAATTTGCTCCTATCGACTCAAATACCTAATGAAGTCTTAATTTTCGGCGAAATTAGAGCTGTTTAGAGGGGTAACTTCGTTTGGCACCAAAGTCAGCGGGCTAACGCATCTTAGTCGCGAGATTTACGGCGAGTAAATTTTTTACGCCCACGCCCTAGATTCGCATCAGGTAACCGCGGGCCCCTTCCCGGGGCTTCGCGCATGCGCTACGCCTACGTCATGTCATGCTCTCATCGCAGCCGTATGCCCGATCGAATGAGGCAACATTTACTCAAGCCGTGTTTCAGGCACTAAATTATAATTTCTCAATGAATCGCCCTGCTGACGTTACATTACCCTTTCCATTATGGTTTACTATTGTCGGTGTGACTTTCAGAGACTAACCCTCGCCTTACCCGTTTTCAAAATCATTTATGTACTGGAGAAAGAGTTTCAAGACCTTGTGATTGATTTCATATGCTTCTTCAATGTGGGACTGCTCTTTTGCCTCATGCTAAGAGTTGGAATGGATATTTTAATTCTCATTCAGCGGGGCAAATGAACTCTCTTAGGTCGTTATTTTTTTTTGCTACTCCCGCTCTGCTATCTTATATTTTTTCCGATTTTGATTCCCTCGAGCCATAGGGAATTGATGTTCTAACCGAAGTTCGGTCGAGTGTCATAGATAACGCTATCGCTCGGTTGATTTTATTTTCCCCGCTCGAAAGTAATCAATGTTCTGGGGCGCTCATATCTCATCTCGTGTTGACGTATCAAGGACGCAGTCGAAGTGCGAATAAATCAGTGATGATGGAAAAGAAGAATTTGTATGCTTCTCTCAATTTCCTGGAAATGTAATGGCTTGGTTCGCACCTAAAATTTGCTATCATGTTCAATAATCATTTTTATAAGGACGTAAATAATACGGAGTATCCCATATTTAAACAAGCTTGGCTATACTGATGTTTTATGATGAATAGTGTCTCCCACGGGCATTTGCAGATTTATGGACTGTAACATAAAACGTTGTTGGACTTAATAGGTGCGCGTAACTGAATCCTGGCAAGTGATAGAAAATATTTGCACTTCAGTAGTATAATAGGTCCTTTGATTGACAGGTACGGTAATATTTAAAGGCAACGAGAGATAGTGTTAGTTTTTGATTGAAAACATTATTGTTCTGAAGCAGCTGCCCCGTAAGATACAATTCAAAATGGGAATATATGAACTCTAAAAAGTGAAAGCACTCGATCGCAGCAAGCTGTGTTCACCAAGACGTTTATTGAATGACTCATCGCACCGCACATACATAGATACACAGATACATAGCAACGCACTTCAATATATAACTGTGATAAACAAAAGTATAAACAACATACAACTGAGTCTTACAAAAGGATTAATATATTTAAATTACTTATAACTATATATATGAGAGTCAATGAAATGAAAAGAAAAAATGAACCATCAAATAAATAAAGCAATCAAAATTATAGCATTAAATTACTATTAATATTAGTATAAAATACAGGGAAAAATTGAAGAGATGGTTTAAATTAGCAAACATTGTAATAATTTTGCAATTATAGAATCAATTAAATAAATAACAATTGCCTCCCAAATCTGATTTTACAAAGAAAAAAAGATTCATAGGTGTCATAACCACATGTTCCTCTATCAACCAATTTTAGTTAATTAAGTAAGCATCAGTATGGAATCGAAATTCGAAGTCAGTCGGCATTTGAGGTTCTATACTTATTGTGAGATAAAGGGTGACTTCAAGTTGCACTCATTCGTGTCACGTCGCAAGTCACGGATCAACTTTCAAGTCGAATGGGGAGAGAACGGCTGAGGCCTGCAACCAATATTTTCCTCACGAGACAGTATGTGCCTCTTATCGGAGACAAGGAAAAGAGCTCCACGCCTTGAGCCGAGACCGCAGAAATGCTTCCTTTTTCCTCATATAGGTACCTATATATATGGGTTAATTTTTGAGTTCGTCGAATCTTGGTAATTTTCACCAAACACATCCTTTTAAATAAAATAGGGCTTAAGGCAGTCACTAAAAAGACACATTTACTAAATTTATCAGCGAGGATGGTAATAAAAGTAGGTCGACACAAAGTAGAGTACGTGGAGAATTTTGATTACTTGGTTAGATCGCAAGAAGAAAATGGGCTTAGTAATAAAGACATAAGGAGAAGGATAGTGTTAGCCAAGGAAGTATTAGACTTGTAATAGGAGAGAGCTGATGACGGGGACCTTGGGTAAAGACGTAAAGAAGAAAATTAATGGTTGAAGGCGTAATTTTGTGGAAGGTCACTGCAGACATGACTGAAAAAAATCTCTTAGTAAATTCCACAGTTAAAAATTTATTACCGACCTAGGTTTCGATAGCCTTGGAATCATTTTCTTCGCCTTGAAAATAATTGCAAGGCAATCGAAACGTAGGTCGGTAATGAAATTTTAAGAGTGGAATTCGCTAATTTTTTCCGTCATGTAAAGAAGAGACTGGTGATGAGGTTGATATGGACCGTAGCGTTGTATGGAGCATAAACGTGGACCCTCAGAAAGGAGGACGAAAATAGGCTGAAGACTGTAATAAGGGGCGATGGGTTTCTCTAGAGCGTGATAGGAGGATGTTGGTCAAGCGGGGAAGGGGAAGAAAGAGAAAAGGTTTCATGGATGGGATGAAGAAGGGTAGGTCGCAAGTAGAGGCGAAAATAGAAATAACAGTGGTAGATAGGACCTCGAAAGTGTAGAAAAGCGGGAGGATGTTCTCTAACTTTCAGTAAAACCTACCTCTTACCGATAGAATGTAAAAAAATAACCGTATGCATATAAAAATGTGAACATTTTACTCTGAGGCAAGGTGAGATACGTGGGTCAAATTTAGTACCAAGAAACTTATTTTTATTTATCTGCTTGAAAAAAATTCTGTGTCCACTAAATAAGTGGATCAAGCAATTTAAACCAAGACTAAGATACAAAGTATGCGTATTATTCCACGAATATAATTTTTATAACCTCGTTTATCCAACCAAAGGAGCCGACTGCAGCGCCATTTGCATGGAATCTCCGCATTTTGACTACAATTACGTCTTTAATTTGTTGATAACTTTTTGAACTAAGTGGTCAAATTCCTAGAATTCATTTTTATTGTTTTCCATGATTCGTCTTCGCTTTTTATTAAAAGTATTATTTAAAAGCTTAAATATAGTTTAGTTTAAATTGACGTTTTTTAGCTGTATCTCCATGAGATCCCATGTTAAAATCTCATGTTCAAGGCTTAATTACAGTAAAACTAGCGTGAAAATGCATTTTTTTCATTTCCGTTTAAAGAACACACTTCAAAGATGCCGTATTTAAGTTTTTCGTATTTCTGGTTTATCCTTAATAGGCTAGCTAATTTTTAAAATACTGCAATATGGTTCCTATCCTGTTACAAACTACCGAATATTTTCCGTATATTTGGTCGAGATGTGTCTAAAACTATGAAGTACTTAGCAGTCGTCGCGAAATGATAGTGCCAAATCCCGTATTTTACTTGACAACATTGATACCGTGACTTTGGATAATTGAAGTAAATTCCTATCGGGTTTGCGTCCGGGTTGATTGCTCAATCTTTACCGACGTTTCGATGAAAGACTTATTCATAGGTGCGAAACGTCGGAAAAGATGTAGCAGTTTACGCGGACGCGAACCCGAGAAGAATTTATGCCGAAACCATGGTCGGTTTTTCACTAAAAAGAGAGATTTTATTCATGCCTTCGTTGCTATTTCAATAATTAGGCGTTACATTCGTCGAGTACTTACATCTGGAACAATGGACTTCTAATTTAGAACTTGGTTACAACGTTCCCTTGTACTACAATCTTGTCGTCGTTGAAGAGCTTGCGTGTTCTAACGACCCTTTGAGCTGCAAGCTTATATAATCCTTCCTAGTTGGTCCACTTGAAATGGAGCGTAGCATTGTATGGTGCAGAAACGTGGACCCTCAGAAAGGAGGACGAGAATAGGCTGCAGGCATTTGAGATGTGGGTTTGGACAAGGATGGAGAAGGTGAGGTGGACGGAGAGGAGAACTAACGAGTAAGTGCTTGAGATGGTGGGCGAGGAAAGGAAAATTTTGAATGAAATCCGGAATAGGCCGGGTAGATGGGTGAAGGATGCAATAAAGGGTGATGGGTTGTTGAAGAGTGTGATAGAGGGAAGGATGTTGGGCAAGCGGGGTAGGGGAAGAAAGAGAATAGGTTTCATGGACAGGAGGAAGAAGGGTAGATCTTATGCAGAGGCGAAGAAGGATATACTAGAGGGAAATAGGCCCCTGAATATGTGGAAAATCAGGAGGAGATTCTCTGACATCCGACAAAACCTACCTTTACCGGTAGAACGATTCAACAAAAAAGTTGGTCCACCCATTTTAAATTCCGTGGAAGGAAGAAGCCAGGCTAACGGAAGTTGGATATGATGATGACACGTTTAAAGTACGTTCGGGAAAGACAATGGGGAAAACCAACTTAGTTTTACAATTACCACGAAGAATGAAGGTCATAGTGACACTATACCGAAATTGTCATTTCTCGTAGCCCTACAGCACCCCTTCCGATTCGCCGCGAAGTCTTGTCGGGATCAAGGACGAATCTAAGACACTCATGACCCGCAAAATCGCGTAGCGAACAGACTCGGTGTCCAATTTCGCCGGACTCGAGAAGCGACGTGCCTCCCCCTCTCCCTCGGCTGTCGCATGCACGAGCAAGTGGTCAAGGTTCCCATGCCACGGCCTCTCGACTCGGCTGCCATTTAAACCATCCCCGCTCCGTGTCTTTTACTCTCCTGTCCCTCACCCCCGGGCCTTTAAGATGCCGTGGTTCCCCACACGCCGGCGATCGACGTCTCCCCGGAACCGTCTTGATTGAACGATATTGCCGGCGAGCGGACGTCTGCCGTGTCTCCGGCCGTGCGGCCTTGTCGTCCCCGTTCCCGATCGGAAAGAGATTTTATCCTCCTCCTGTCTCCTCGCGACTGGGCTAACAAGAGTCCAGACGGCTCTGGAGGATTTGGGATGGGGACATGAGGAGGGAAACCTCTCGCTCGAATTTATTCCCTTGTCATCCTCTCTTTTCTTCGCGACCTCTCCTGTTTCTCCTTTCGATTCCGTGCGCTGACGTCCTTTTTAGCGGATCAGACTTCGTTTTATCTCGGTTTGTGCTTTGATGCGCTTGAGGCTTTAGTTTCGAAGCAGAATTCGTTCGGGATTCCCGCAATAACCCGGGGAGAAAAGGTGTGGAAGTGAAATATTTTTTTCAAACCGCGAGGGGGAAACATATCATCATCCTAAAAATATCAAAAGAGAGTAAATTCTAAATAAATTTCTTCGTGTTTTGAAATCAAGGCTGTGTACCCAGTACAATATTGGAACTCTGTGTTACGCAAAATTATAGATTAAGCATTGTATAATATATTTTATTGTACACACAGTAGAGCGTCAAAAATCCAGACCGTCGATAATCCGGATTCACATCTGGCGATAATTAAGTTGAAGTGAATACAATGCACATGTTTGTCAAAAGCGTTGTTGTGAGACGTATTACAGTATGTTTAATTAAAAGACTACGCGATAAGTTCATATTAATCATTGGTTTTATTTATCTGCTCTAATTATTTAACTACATTTCTAAAGTGAATAACTGTTTTTAGCAAAGTTTCTTTATATTTAAGGCATCAAACGGCCTTTTTTTGGTTCTGTTCGAAAATCCGGACTGGGTCCTGTAACAATTGATCCGGATTACCGACGCTCTACTGTACACATTTTTTTCGTTCCTAAAAATAGTAAAACTATTGTTTAAGATTGTTGGTGTAATATTTATATTTTTATACGACCAATTGTTGATTATCTAATGGCGACGCATGCCTATGTTAATTTAAGGTAGTCTTACACAGGTATTACCTTTAAGGCTTCCTAAAACTTTACTTTTTCATCTTTAAACGAAGTTTTATACAATTTTCTTTTCTTTTGTGGGAAGTAATAAACATCCATATCAATTTTGAATCATATCCACCTTCTCAAAATGCTAATCGGAAGAGAAGTACGGGCAAATATAACCGAGGAAGACTAATGATGGGGTATATCAAGGCAGCAGCTCCTCCTATCGGTAAAACTGTCGAAATAGGTATTTTAAAAGTGGCATTTTCGTGTAGTTTCATCTTTCCGTATGATGCAGTTTTCTAACAGCATGCTAATGAAAGTGATGTAACTGATATTCATGATGAATTAAAAAACTTTTTAATGGTAATAACTTATTAGTTATATTAATAGTAATGACTTCTTAGTAGTAATAACCTCTGAGTGACAATAAGTAGTAGCAGTAATAACTAAACTCAGTATCATCCGTAGATTTATTGACTGGCACGACGAGTTTTGCCACACTGCAGCATATTCATGTGCGGCGTTCTTCGGTTAGGGTCGGAGATGTATAACCCTAGATCTCCAACACGAAAGCGATGGAAAAGGGAAGGGAGGGGAGGTGAGCGAAGTGGGAGGTTGGGAGTATAAATTTTATTGAGTGGACCACGGAGGAAAAGACAAGAGAAACAGTGGTTGCAGCTTTGGGACAGCGTGGGAATGCGGGGGGGAAAGAACGGGGAAGAAGGAAGCAGGGTGGTATAATTTTATTTTATTCTCCCGGTAAAGATAGGTTTTGTTGAATGTCAGAGAATCTCCTCCCAGTTTTCTACACTTTCACGGGCCTAGCTACCAATACTATATCCTTTTTCGTCTCCGCATACGATCTATCCTTCTTCATCTCGTCTAAGAAACCTTCTCTCTTTCTTCCTTTCCCCGCTTGCCCAACTACCTTCCCTGTATCTCATTCTTGAGCAACCCCTCGCCCCTTATTACATCCTCCAGCCACCTACACTGCCGATCTAGTATTTCATTCACAAGTTTCCTTTCCTCGCCCACCATCTCAAACACTTCCTCGTTAATCTTCCTCTCCGTCCACCTCATCCTCCCCATCCTTCTCCACACCCACATCTCAGATGTCTGCAGCCTATTTTCGTCCTCCTTTCTGAGGGTCCTCGTTTCTGCACCGTACAACATATTACATACAACGCTACGCTCCATATGAAGCTCTACGTGAGCCTCTTCTTCACATTCTTACCCATTGTACTCGTCATCGGCTTCCTTCTATTACTAAACGTCTCCTTAGTCAACGCTATTCTCTTTCTTGTGTCTTAGCTACTATGCCCGTTTTCCTCTAGCGTACTTCGTAATTTATATAAATGCTGTACTTGCTCGAGTTTGTGTCCTGCTAGTTTAATTACCAACCTCGCTTTCTTTATCCTAGATAATCTCCTTACTTAATAGCAGCTGCAAAGCTATGGAAGATTATTGTTTTATTCATCTTGAATATTGACAACTTCCACAAAGTCCAACCTGAAACGGTTATTTTGATATATCCTTTGTGTTTCACCCTACCATAATTAAGAATTTTGTACATTTTCACAGCATCTCTACTCTTGTTGAGTGTTTCGTAGGCACCCATCAATACGGAGATGATGGATCCCTAAGGCTCGATATTTTAATTTTGATACCTACTGTTTATGGTAGGGTTGGATGGATAATTGTATGAACCCTTCTACTATCCACTTGAACAAGTTTTTGCCGTAATCGGACTGAAATTAAATGTCTAAGATGCTTTAGTGGATAGAGAGTTTTATGTATCTTGTTGGAAATATAGCTTACGTGATCTTGCCACGTCAGTGTTTTATTTATAATAATTCCCAGATTGTTTAAGGAGTTAGAATAGTCAATTTTCTACCTTGAACAATAACTCAAGGAATTTCATTTAAAGCTAAGCTATTGGCGTAATTAGAGCTACCAATAATTATGGCCTTGGTTTTTGTTGGAGTTAGTTTTGTAGATGTAGTTCTCGTTTGTCTCACTTACATCCTTTTGCGTTTTCAGCATTCGAGACACCTATATTGTATTTATATCCTTTAGATCCCATCCGGAAAGCTTATAATACAAATACTTGTGAAACGCCCTCTCGTGCACTTTTTTCTCACCGCACCTCAAGAGTCGCCTCGTATCTCCCTCTCCGACGCCTCTCCTTCCTTCCTCTCGATATCCGCCCCTCTCCTCCGTCTTCCATTAACGCCCCCTCGTCGCTATCTTCCTCGACTCCTTCGCCAGATGCAGAAAATACGCGTCACTCGGTCGGCGACGCTGGGGAGGTGTGTGGTTTGGCCGCCGGGGCGAAGAGGAGTGTGGGAGGAGGTCGGTGGGGGGAGGGGGTGGGAGGAAGGGAAGGGAAGGAGAGCAGATCGATAAGAGCGGGGGCAAGTGAATGAAGAGCCATTGTGTCCCTGGTTCGGGAGGTATTTCGATGGTTGATTCATTAGTATGTATTTCAACTCGAAGGATGGTGGACTGGGGACCATTCCCTCTCCCTTATCCGTTACTGAAGCTCTTCCATGCCGATGTCTACTTCACTTTCGAGCCACTCTATTTTAATAACGCGTGAAGGAGTTTCGAGAATTACTTTGTGGAAATATTCCATTCTACAAATGATGGTGCGAATAAAATAACACAGTCATATTGTCCAAACGCTTGTCAATAACACAGTTATATTGTCCACACTCTTGTCAATACAAGCCGACCATGGTTTCGACACTTTCGAAACTTTCATGGAGAGAAGGAAAGTTTTGCTAATGGCCAGTTGCAGGAACGACACACACGTATTCTATAAAGTTATGGGACCCATTAGTCATGGCAACCATTAAATAAGTGTTGCTGAAACATTCGATAAATTTATTGGTTTTATAACTTACGACATAGAGTTGTGAGTTCCATAAGTTGCGAAGATGGCGGATGCGCAATTAACCACTTTGAGACTTATTTACTAGATAAAAGAGTTGTTTTTAGACGGATGACCAGTTAATTCACTCTTACTGGCTAATTATTATATGCATTAGTAACTATTAATAGGCTTAACTTTCATAAATATTATCCGGCGGTAGAAGATTAGATTGAATATCCGACGCTCTAGACTATTAGTAAATAAGTTATGTAACTTATAGATGCGTTCCTGCAACCCGATTATTTTTTAGATCTATAACTTTATGGATCTCATAACAATTGATCCCATAACTAAATATTCTTACCACCGGCTACTAGAAAACGAAGGTATCAATATCATAGAACTTGATAATGGCACCAAGTCGAAAACATGGTCGGTTTTTCATGAAAAAGAGAGTGGAAATTTCTACTGAGTTATTTTATTCACACCATTATGGCTATTTAGTTACTTGGCGTTAAATTCGTCGTTGCACCTCTGGAAATATATACTTATATTTTAGAACTTTGTTAGAACGAACCCTTATTCTACAATCTTGTCGTAGTTGAAGAGCTGGCGTGTTCTGGTGACACTTTGAGCGGCAGCTAATATGATTCTGCCTAGTTGGTCCACCCATTACAAATTCGGCGAAGGGAAGAAGCCAGACTAAAGGAAGTTCATGTGATGATGTCACGTTTAAAGTACTCTCGAGAAAGACAATGGGAAAACCAACTAAATTATCTAATTCCCACGAAGAATGAAAGTCATAGTGGGAGAAAAAAGAGGGAAGTTCTGGAGGAGATTAGGGGAGTCAGAGTAGGTGGTTAGAATACGTAATGAAGGGCAAAGGGCTGAATGCCGTGATAATGAGGAGGAAGTTGGGTTGGCGAGGAAAGTTAAAGAAAAAGAGAATAGGATTTATAGATGGGATGAAGAAATGCTGAACGTATGCCGAGCTGAAGAATGAAGTGGTGAATTAGAGATAAGGGTTTTCAACTGTGAAACATTAACTGTCGTATCTAATGCATATAAAACCTACACCTCGTAGAAGATCACCAATAATTATAATAAATTATTTTGGAGATTGACCTAAAATTTATCGGCCCCCGGTGGCGACGGGGTACAGGTCTGCAAATCCGAGGTTCGCGGGTTCCATTCCCGAATGGGTGGATTTATCACCACTCATAACCTTCTTTGTCCATTGTTAAAACACCCGAGGCCAGCTGCGCTGTTCTCGGAGTAGTGGAATTAAATAAGTAAAATTCATCCCCGCTGCTTTTAAGGACTGGTAGGGAAATCTTATTCTACATTTTAATTCCGGTTCCTTATCAATTCGAAAATACTCCTGCAGCCTCTCGGATGCCATTCTAGTCCCAGTGAGAATTCCTTTCGTATAGACCTGCAATTATCAGGTTTTTTTGTTTTGAGAATAACATGTGTATGTTGAACTGATGTTAGAGTAAGTACTTGATCCACCTCGGCTGTCTTATAGGTGTGTCGTGACTGTAAGGTCCATATTTTTTGGAAAGACCATTAGTTAGTTTGAGTGAGATTATTTCCTAGTAGAATAGAGATCATATTTTAGTTTTAGTTTTTATTTCAGTAAGAAGGATGAGGTAAATGTCTTCATTGCACAAAAGTGTTTTTTTATATGACAAATTCCAAGTAATTAGCTTTTTTAACGATTCTGTTAAAATTTATGAGGTGAGTAATTGAAATATTTTAAAAATATAGTGAAGAAAGCATACAAGAATCCCTCAGTAAAATTTCTGACGGAATCTAAGCATAGGAAGTGCAGTCCCTCTGGAGAGCATATCCTTACTGCATACCGTTACCCTGTGGGAAATGGTAATGATATTACGTAAGAGGCAGTTGTTTTGGTATCTTTGTAAAGGTATGATATTTTTTCTTCAAAACGTGACAAAATTCACTGTGTTCTGGGTAAAATTATATCTCGCCCAAACTACATTAAGGGTGCTCTGCGGCAAGGGAATAATGAGAACGTCATCTCGCAGTGTCCGAACCGGCGACGACGTTAATTCTATCATACTTCCGGCGCTGTCGTGGATTTGATGAAAACGTGATAGGCATGCCGTGGGAGTGCCAGCACTACGTCTCCATAGAGATCGCGGATGCGCTGTGTAGGAGATGAGGCGTGGGGGTAGAAATGGGCGAGTTTGGCCTGCGTAATTTCTTGCATAGAATTTCGCAATTGTGATGCGGAGTGGTATGCTGCCCTTCGGGTACCTCCCGCAGTTGCAATTTTAGAAAGTTAATTCCTCTATTTTCAGTTTTCACCCAATATATAAAAATAATGAAAGGGAGAACAATTGCCAATCTAACAAAAATACGATGCTAGTATGTAAGTCAAAGGTGGCAAAATAATTCTTTTCAAGTATTCCACCGGTTACGGTAGGTTTTATTGAATGTCATAGAATCTTCATCCGTTTTTATACACTTTAAGGGGTCTATCTCGCTCTGGTATATCCTTTTTCGTCTCAGCCCACGCTCTACTCTTCTTCATCCTCTCCATGAAACTTATTCCCTTTCTTTCTATTCCCCGCTTGTCCAACATTCAGCAGCTGTAGGAAGCATGCAATACATATCATGCTATTAATGGTGCAGTAACATACTTTTATATTACTGAAATTGTAAATATTTTAATGAAAATATCTATGTAAGTCTTCAACATGACTAGCTTTTTTACGCAGTAAGGTAAGAACTCCTTCTGGAAGGCAAGTATTTTTTGTGATTCTGAAAAAAGCTTTACCCTAAATACGTAATATATTTTTATAAATACTTGAGAAGACGTATCAAATACGTGATACTCATTTTTGACATGAATGGACGTAATAAATTCCTCATTTTTTAATTAAGGTCTCTCTGGAGTGCATAACACGTACATTTCCCATGTAAAAGGGCTGGTATTTTACGTTAAAAATCTCGGAAAGTAGTTTGGTAAGGGGCTGATATTTTGGTATCTTTTAAGGCTGTGATATTTTTCTTTGAAATGAGACCAAATTCATTGATTTCTAGGCGAAATGATATTTCGCTCAATTTACCTTTAAAAGTATATTTGGGACATAAAATCCTAGTCTAGTAGTACCTTCTTCTCTATACTGCTACCGTGTTTTATTTAATTTAGAATTATGTTGATCCTCCCAAATTTCGGGTACAGGGTCTCACCCCAATGCATTCGCTCGAGTAGAACCGAGTCATTGTTCCCTTTTCCAGTTTCCCCCCTTCGTGGCCCGGGTGTGCAGCAGCAGTCGTCTGCCATATGGCGGTCGCGGTTAGCCATTTGACTCCTTCAGCCTGCACCGTCTTACCCTCCCGCTCACCGCCTCCCTCTCCGTCTTCGACCTGTGTCTGCTACCCCTTTTCTCATGTGCTTCCTCCAGCCCTCGCTCTTCCTTCTCCAACCTCCGTTCTCTCGTCCATATAACTTGCTCCCGGTACCAATATTTGACCCACTCCCATCACCCTCGAACACCATCCGATTCCATCATTTCCACTTCAATACCCCAGACTAATAACGCTTGACTGTCGAAAGGCTTATGTGGTCGATGGCTCACTTGTACGCAATCCTTATGTGAGCGACCTTCTTGAGATTGACAATTGACTACAGCTCGACCATGCATCATGAACACGCCGTCATTGGTTGTTCAATTCTAATTTTGGTTAACAGCAGCCCTCCATCCTTCACAATCTAATGCTGGTTCCCTTACCTCCCGGTATCTCATCCTATGCACTTTCCTCTTTAATTGGCCCATAATCTTATTCCTGGGTCTTACTTTGGGGGCGTTTCCCTCTATTTTGCTTTCAATTATCTTCTTCACAACCCCATTGTGTCTCAGGGTTTGTCCTATCCATCTCGTTCTTCTTTTTTTGTATGGTGCTCCATATGGCCCTTTCCTTTCAAACTCTTTTATAAACTTCATCATTTCTTATTTTATCCGTCCATATTATCTTCAGCATCCTCCTCAAGCACCAGGTTTCGAAGGCCTCTAGTCTTTTCTGGTCAGCTTTTCAACTGGTCCATACTTCTGATCCAAAGAAAGCCACGCTCCACATGAATGTTTACACATTCGCTTACCTGGTTTGCACTGGTACATGTACTAGTATTTTATCGGAAATCGGTTGCAGATACTGCACTGAGTAAATACAGTGAAATCTGAAATTTTACGGGAAAGATAAGTCTGAAGTTTCTGCTGTAGAATTTTGGAAATGAATCGTTTCCTCGCATTTCACAATTTCCACTTACTTTCTAATCATTCTGTTTCTCATTATCCTTTCGAACGGTCAATCTGTCTGAATGTATACATGCGCAATCGAGGTATCTATCGGTGTTGCCAGACGTGAGCCTTTTCATTTTTTCATTTATGTTTCCTCTGTCACGCTGTTGTGATCCCAAGTTAATAATCTCTGTGGTAAACACCGATCAATTTATATCTTACAGCATAATACCTAATAATAATTGTTCAAGGCTACGGATTTTAGCTTAGCACGTTGGAATAGCATAACGAATGAATAGCAGACTTTGTACGGTCCACTTACAGTCTTTATTTCATTACGAAACTGTTCTTACACCAATGGCGTCATAGACCTTGCACTTTAGTAGGTGCACGCAATGACGGCTTTTCCTTTTAAAAGTATTTCTGCATTTTTAGAACGATCATCATTCTTGGTATCGTGAGGAATGGCTTAGATCAGTGATGCAGTGCTCAATTGGGAATATTGTGGAAAAAAATCACCATCCCCTCATTTGTGAATTTGGAAGCGCGACACTACCAACGAATGTTTTCAGGTCCTGCTTCCTTACAGATACGAGTCATGATAAAGGTTACCTCTAAGA
The DNA here is from genome assembly GCA_963169105.1 of Ceriagrion tenellum. Taxonomy (NCBI): domain Eukaryota; kingdom Metazoa; phylum Arthropoda; class Insecta; order Odonata; family Coenagrionidae; genus Ceriagrion; species Ceriagrion tenellum. The sequence continues at coordinate 34,566,404 of OY720637.1, forward strand.
TTCAGGAAACTCGAGTTAATTTGACAACAACACACTATCAGATTCTCTAAGCTCCCTCAGTAAATTAGCAGCTTTGAACACTCAGGTAAAATGAGGGAGATGAATACCGGAACCGAAAAATTTGGTCGTTTCAAATGCCTCGTTCAGTTAACCATCGTACGGGCAAAGGTAAGTACGATTGTTTCGTGAACGGGGTGCTGCGTTACCCTCAACAACCTCACCAGGGCATCTAGACGAACAAATAAAGATCAAGCGAACGAAATAAGGAACACGATATTCCTGTAGCGTTTTGAGGCTGTCGTAATGTTTTCATGCAAATGACTCGTTTATATTGTTGTTCATTAATGTAAGATCTTCTAATTAGCTTTCATTTTTGTCTTGTTTTTTTTTCGTTACCGTTATTCATCATTTCCAGTTCCAGTTTAGCCAAAAAAATTAATAAAATACGAATAAAAGTAGCACGCTACGTTAAAAACTGCTACAAGAGAACATGTAGTGTCTCACAACTTTTATAGGGATTAAGGTGGGAGCCCTAAGAGACTCGGAGGCTACAGGCCAGGCTTAGGTTGCTTGAGAAATTCAGGAGTGGTGTCTTTTAGAGCGACATAGAGAATATTATCATGACGCCTCACAACATGTCACTAGGTCTGACAGAAGCGATAAAATAAGAGAGATACATTGCCGAATTTATAGGTACAAGAATTCGTTCTTCCCGCACACAATAAGCGACCACAATAAAAACTGAGCTCCACTGAATACACTCCCATATTATACGTCACCATTTCCCCTCCCAATACCTAACCTATGCAGCGGCTCGCAGGGTAGTATGTACATGTATTGCTTGCGATACCTGCGCTACCACTGTAACGTTACTGCATTCACATTAAGAAGTTAGCCAAGCGTCGAACGGTCCATCGTACGTTCGGTAGTAATGTGGAACGGGCAAAACACGTGTTTGTCGATATGTTTATTTGTTGTTAATGCCGCCAATGCGTTTAAGCCGTTTGAAACTTTCGCAGGAGCACGGTATCGTTATTTTTGCGCTTTTGTCATAGATGGAGCCTTTACTAAGGACACTCTCTGTAACGCCATGGTGTTTTCTTTTGGTAGCGCTTTATTATCGGTTTTCTGGCACACCTTCTATCTCCTCTCTCTCCACTCCAATAATCCCCCCTCCCCAAACTTCAACAACTCCCTCACAACCAACAACGACCATACAAAGTAAGCAAATTAAACATTAAAACACAAAAATAAGAAATAAGAGAGAACACACAAAATAAACAATAAACTGATTACACATTAAAACACAAAAATAAGAAATAAGAGAGAACACACAAAATAAACAATAAACTGATTACACATTAAAACACAAAAAACAAACAATAACTCAATGAGCGCGGCGTTTAATCTCATTATGTTCACTGCTCTTTATGTGTTCCCTCTAAACATTTACATGACTCTTAGTGTACTTCTGGCTATATTCGTACCCTCGCTTTCATTTCTTGCAGCACGAACCATCCTTTCGTTGGGCCGAGCAGGGATAATTGATCGGGACCATGGATCATATTTTTTTCCATTCTCCTAGACGTATGTGGGGGTGGCATCTCTTCGTTAGCGGCATATTGTTGAGGGAAGACCTTGATATCAGTACTGCAGCGGCGCAAAGAGCAGCTGCCCATCCAGCCTCGGGGAGAAACACCGCTGGCCGCCGCCGTATTTACGAAGGGGATGAGTGCCTGCTTGTGCAGCTGTCCGCTTACCCACCGCCCTCTCGTCCGGCAGGTTCCGAGCCAGTCCCCGTCTTCTACCCTCCTCCTACCCTCCCCCAGCCAACCCTCCTCGCTCATGCGGATCAGTTTGGAAGAGGATTTCGTACCCGAGAGTTGGTTCGTCCACTCCCGCACTGCTCTCTTTACGCATCTCCACAGGTTTTCTTCTAAGTTACTTCATGTTGATACACCGACAAATGAATTAAATGTAGTTTTTTTTCATACTCTGACTTCACTAATATAAGCGTTTCCTATGTTTTGTATGGACATAGTCGTTTTTTCGGCGCTTGGTTTTTTTTTCCATCCAATCGAACTCGAAAATTCGAGGATAGGTTTAATTTAGGAATACTCTTTATTTTACTTTTAAATATACATCTATCTACACCTACATGCTAGGTTACTAGGTTACATGTACATAATAGATTAGTACGTACTACTACTACATACTACCTACATCTACATACATTCTTGGTTTTTTCATCCAATCGAACTCGAAAATTAAGAGAAGAGGTTTGATTTGGGAATACTCTTTATTTTATTTAAATACACATCTACCTACATCTACATACTAGGTTACTACATACTAATACTACATACCACCTACATCTACATACATTCTTGGTTTTTTCATCTAATCGAACTCGAAAATTAGATAACAGGTTTAATTTTGGAATAATCTTTATTATTCTCTGAAAGATACGTCTACCTATATCCAGATACTACCCCGCGATCCGCCTTATGTGCGTTTGGCAGGTGGTGTTGGGACGCCAGCCGTGTAAAGGTATAAGGGATTAGGTTTTTGGAGGTGAAATGGTGAAGTGTATTTTAGGAGTGTATTAAGTGAAGCTCATTTATTATTATGGACGCTTACTGTACGGGGAAAGAACGAGTATCAACCTTTTCGGCAATTTATCTCTCTTATTTTATCACTTATCCTGGTAATGTTGTGTGGCGTTAAAATGATACTCTCGATGTCGTTCTTAAACACACCTGTTCTAAATTTCTGAAGCAAGCGAAGCCTGAGATGTAACCTCCGAGTGTCTAGCGGCTCCCAACCTAATCCCCGTCAAAGCTCTGCAACACTACATGTTCGCTCGTTGCAGTTTTTAACAATGCCTGCAGCTTTCCTGTGCACTTTATGTATTTATTTATTTATTTGAATACCTATAATTACAAATAATGGTAAAAACTTTGACTGAGGGGAGATTTCTCCCGGAAAATCAATAGTAGTAAAATGAAGGCTCCATCCCTGGTTTTTTTTAGGTGTCAGTAAATTCAGTTATTTTTGAGGTCAAAATGGGTGAAGTCAGTAGAAATGGTGCTACTTATGGCTCCTTTTGGTGGTAATATTATTCATTTAAGAAATACTCGTCGAATAATCTTCGTATTTTGTTCCTTAATTTTGCTTTCTAATAGAGAAGACATTTCATCAAGGCAGGTAGTATTTTCTTTTTAGATCTACCAACGAAAAACTGGAATTCAGAAAATCCTGTCTCAAGCACTGCAATGGGACCTCTTGAAGTCTCGAACCTATTTCTTAAGTTCATGTTTTCTTGATTGAGCTGGTATATTGTTGATACTTCCATATATTCTGCATTTGCATTATATCCTGCGAGCCAACTCAAGGGTACGTGGCTGGGAGATTATACGTAGGTAGTCGATCTGGGGATATACGATATATTTTAACTTTCGGACCCTTAGTTTCTAGGGCAAAAGCAGATTTACGTCATAGTTGAGCTCATGTGACAAGAGCTATCAAGAAACTTTTTACCGATGGATTTTCCCTTTTTCCCCCATGAATTCTTTCTCCTTACTGCTATCTGCCGACTCTGTTTTTCGATTCGAATCGGAAAAGTTACAAAATAATATCACTCTAGGGGGATCATGGATATAACTTTCGGCCCTATCATTTCCTAGTTCTATTTTGAGATTAGCCTCTCAGTAAAGTGGAAACTCTGAACCTACTGTGGAATCCTACCTTTCTACTGATGAATTTTCCTTCGTTTCTTGTTGAACTTTCGAGATACTTATCGTTAGAACCCGAATATATATTTTTCGATTCGGGTCCAAAAAGTTGTATTACCGCCCATAATCCGATTCGTGAACCTCACTAGGTTGCTAACCATTTGGTTTCATACATGTTGGTACATATTCATTCATTTGAGTAATCTACCAGCTGCTTGATAGGTTTATGGGCAGTACTTATTATTGCGTCCTAATTTTTGACCCCTTTCCGCGGACTACAACCTTGACGTGGTGGAAGGGCTTGCGCGTTCCAATGACCCCTAGAGCTGGACTGGCGAGAGTAATGATCCCGGTAGGGCCACCCATGCCAGATAGGTCGAAGGGTAGGAAACAGACGAAAGGTAGTCCCGTGATAGTGTCACGTGAAATACACTGTTGGGAAGTGGGGGAGGTGGTCCCCTCCTGGCTATTATACTACCAGAAATATAAATGTCGCTCAAAGAGAAATTAATCCTGGGAACTACGGGACGCCGTCCGATGGGGCGGGTGTCGGGCGCGGCATCGGGGGAGGCAAGGCCCCCGAGGTCGTCATCACAAGAAATACTTGCACAACAATGTCATCACAGGATACAAGAACCAAGAAAGATAAGACGGGATGAAGAAGGGTAGATCTTATGCAGAGGCGAAAAAGGATATACTAGAGGGAGATAGCCCCCTGAATGCGTTAAACACCTGGAGGAAATTCACGGACATTGAAAAAACCTACCTTTACCGGTAGAATACATTTTAAGACTCAATTTCCCCAAAAAAATAATTATTCGCTTACACCACTCTTCACCTCAACAAGGCATTTGTTGGTGATAGGCTAAAAACAAGAGCCCTAATTTGGAGTAAATTTCAGATTTTGAGCCATACTTATCGTGCAGCTAAAAAGATAAGGAAGTATATTTAAACGAATTTCATTGGATAAAGTACCGTGGGCGAGGTAAGGAAACTTCATGATAACACCCGTGATAGGAAAGGTGGGAGGCTGGAGTACGTAATGGTTCCTGATGGATTCCTCAAGAGTGTGCTTGAGGGAGGGATGTTGGGCAAGCGGCTAAAGGGAAGAATGAGAATATATTCTATGGAGGGGATGAAGCAGAGTAGATTGAATGCAGAGACGAAAAAAGAAATACTAGATATTGATTGGACCTCGTAAGTGTTGAATACTGGGATGAGATTCTCCGACTTACAACAAACGCTACCTTATAACGGTAAAATACTTTAAAAACAGGCATCCAATAATCAATAGATCAGCGCAGCACTATGCCCGTGGCGAAAAGAATAGAACGACTTCGGGACGTCGGTAACCTGACGCTTGCGCTCGGCAAATACAGCGCAATTGCCTCGAAGGCTACTAAACATTATCGTCAAACGCAGCCGTATTCACATAAAAAAACAGAGACGTTTCCCGAGCGTAGCCATTCACTACTTATCCTTACGAGACTAGGCGAAAAATCTTCTTAAGAACCCTGCTAAGTCAGCGTTCAGATTCTTAGAGGTTTAAGGTTTATATTCACTGAAGTATAAACCCATTCCCACCTTTGTTCCCTGCCCGGTACCGCTCGCCGCATTAATACTTCGGACTGGAAGATGTTCTCAGAGTTCATCGGGCTCTCGCCATTTTTATGAATACACGAAGAAGTCTAGATTCTCATCCAAATTTAACATAGAAATAGAAGGCCGTGTCCAAAGAGTAGCCAAATTTCAACAAGTGTCAAGTAATTAAAATTAAAAGCTGATACTTCGCATGGCCACTCTCCATTAATTGATGACTATATATTAAGTAAAACAGGTTCATATGAAAAAGTTGTATTCCAATGAGTCAGAGTACCATAGTGCCTAGCACAATTTGGAAGTTATAGAACACTTACACAACTACGCTACATGGCCGAATGACATAAATTAATACTACAGACCCAGTTTCGCAGGTCTAACGTCTAAATTTACGCTCCTTTTACTTTGCCTGCCTAGGAAGAAGAAGAGATGATGAAAGTGTACTTTTTAGTAAAGTGTTCTACCGGTTAAGGTAAGTTTTGTTGAATGTCTGAGAATCTCCTCCCGGCTCTCCCCACTTTCAGGCGCCTATATCCCTCTAGTATATCATTTTTCGCCTCAGCATACGATCTGCCCTTTTTCATCCCGTCAATAAAACTTATTCTCTTTCTTCCCTTCCCAGCTTGCACAACATCCTTCCCTCTATAACACTCTTCAGCAACCCATCGCCCATTATTACGGCGTTCTTCGGTTAGGGTTGTAGATGTATAATCCTAGATCTCCTAGACGAAAGCGTTGGGAAGGGGAAGGGAGGGGAGGTGAGCGAAGTGGGAGGTTGGGGGTAGGGAGTAGAAATTTTATTGAGTGGACCAAGGGGGAAAAGATAAGAGAAACGGTGGTTGCAGCTTTGGAACAGGCGAGGGGAAAGAAACAGGGAAGAAGGGAGCAGGGTGGTATACATTTTTTTTGTTATTCTCCCGGTAAAGGTACCTAGGTTTTGTTGAATATCAGAGAATCTCCTCCCAGTTTTCTACACTTTCAGGGGCCTAGCTACCAATAGTTTATCCTTTTTCGCCTCAGCATACGATCTATCCTTCTTCATCCCGTCTAAAAAACCTTCTCTCTTTCTTCCTTTCCCCGCTTGCCCAACTACCTTCCCTGTATCTCATTCTTGAGCAACCCCTCTCCCCTTATTACATCCTCCAGTCATCTACCCTGCCTATCCCTGATTTCATTCTGAAGTTTCCTTCCGTCGCCCACCATCTCCAGCACTTCCTTGTTCATCTTCCTCTCCGTCCACCAAACCTTCTCCTTCCTTCTCCACACCTACATATCAAATGCCTGAGTGTGTACTTATTAAACGAATTAGGGTTAACACTGGAATCTTATATGCATAAAATTTGTAAAGTGTGTAAATTTGACCTCAAAACATCAATTACCTATAAAATGGAAGGCATCTTCATACAATTACTCATCATTTCCAATCACAATGCAAAGGACTCGAGAAAACAAAACGGTTTTCACAAACTATCTTCCCTTCAATATTTAGAGCACTAGCGAGGACAACGGAAACAGCCTTTAACGAGCAGCAAGGGACTTCGACATCATTAACCGTTGAGCGGGAATTCACAAGAAACAACACGGCGAACCCTTTTCCCCACCTCTTGAAGTCATTAGCATGAATTGGAAGTGGATGCTAAAATGCACATTACGCCGAGAAAGAATGAAATATTTTTTTCAAGTCGAAAGAGGTCCCTCGCGAGAAAAAAGGAAGGGTATCTTCTCAAAGACAAAAAAACCTTCGCTGAAAATAAGAAAATTAAATTATCTTCCCCGAGTCCCAAAAAAGGAAGTGCAAACACACCCTAACACCCTTTAAGACATTCCGCGGACGGCATTTTAATTATGAGATCCCAAATTTTTGGCGACGTCCCCTTAATTTCCTTAACGCATCAGGGGAGGAGGGAGAGAGGAAGAACGCCCCAAGATCAACAAGGGTCGTCTACTTATATCGACCTCCTTCCTTTCCCTTTTCCCCCTTTCCAGCTCAAGGCTTAAAGAGAACAGCGGTCTGAGAGAGAAAAAAAGAACTTGTCCGCCTTTTTTAACACAAGGACTCAACTTAAAACCTTAACATAATAAAATTACTTAATATCGTAACTTAAGTACTGCTAAAATCGACCTCAGTTGATATTAGTCGGGGATCGGGTTGGTGTGGTGGCTAGAGTACTGGTTAACCATACGTACGGCCAGGGTCCAAATCCCTGTAGAGGAGGATGTTTTTCAGAGGAAACCTGATCCCTACTTCAGTGTCTTGTAGAGGGCACTTCAAGTACAGTACTCCGTCTGTCGGATGAGACTTTACGAGAATCTAAATCCACTCCCATAGTACATGTCAACATTTCACCCCCAAAAATTGTACATCTTTACACGGCTAGTGACCTACCACCCCTTAACACATGCCCATGCGGCGGCTCGCGGGGTAGGATGTACATGTAGATGTAATGATCTCAAGCCGCTACTCTAAAAGTATGTGGTGTGACTAACAAAGACAAGATTTTCTTCTGTTGTAGAGTTGCATGTACAGCTGTCTAACGTTTATCAATTTCCTTGTGTCTTGTTCCAACGTTTACGATACACCAGACTTGACATACGTTAATGCATTAACTTATTCTCGAGAGTTCAACGTGAACCAGCCTTGGAGGTGAAATTTTGATATTCTTCTCCATCCTTCAAACATACGTAAACCCAATTTTTTTCCTCAATAGAAAAAAAGATGAACAAGGAACCAGGAAACGACCGAAGGCTCTTTATTTTTACCTTGAACGAGAGACGTGATCAAAATAACTCTTTTCAGTTACCCCGCACGGAATTACCCGGAACACACTGATTAAGCCTCCAGGGCAAGGAAGGAGGCGAGCTCCGAGAACTACAACTCCTAGCCGGGTGAGGGCTTTTTGCAAAAGAAAACACAATTAGCGGATGAAATAAGATCAACGTGCGCTGAAAAACGGCTTGGGGGGGGTAATGACAATGGATTTTAACCCCGCCCACGACAGGGAGCGGTAACGCGACGCGCAGGGGATGCGCGGGATCCGGGAGAAAGGGAGACACTCTCGGAGGCACCGGAAAATCAACCAGGAGGTCGAAACGTGGGAGGAAATTAATCTCTCGCGAGTTCGAGAAAATTATTACTGCGGTGATGGGCTTAACACAGCGGTTACTGCAGCCCGACAACCGTATTCCATTAAAATAATTCTACAGGAAATGTGAACACCGCGAGAAGGTCATCCATTATTCGAGGAGGCGACGGAAAACTAAGGCAATGAACGTTATTACATCTATATTTACATACAACCAAGCAAGCTTCCGCATGTGCGTGTGGCAGGGAGGGCTAGGACACCAACCGTGTAAAGGTGCAAAAGGATGAGGTTTTGGGAGGAGAAATAGTGAAGCTTATTATGGGTGTATTTTAAGCTGAACTCCTGTTTTATTATAGTCACTTACTGTGCATTGAAAGAACGATTTTTTGTACCTATTTGCTCAGCAATGCATCTCTCATCATCTATCGCATCTTTCGGACCTAGAGATGTAAGGCGGCGTCAAAATAATATTCTCCGTGTCATCCTGAAACACACCTCTTCTGAATTTCTCAAGCAAACTAAGTCTACTTCGCAGCCTCCGAATCTCTAGGGGTTCCCAAGTTAATCCCTAAGTTTCTTTAATGCTGAGCCGCATATTGCTGTGTCTGTGTTATACTTCAGGTTTCCGCGGCGAGCAGGTATTCTTTCCATTTTTCGGGATTCAGCCGCGTAATTGTTTTATTTCGACAAAGTTTCTCCTCCTATCCTGGAGGCGTCTTCAGATCGAAGAAGATCATTGTCAAAAAACAACTACGCGGCTGAATCCCGAGTTATTCTGAGAACTTCATGTTTACTCCACCCACAGTGTAGACTTTGCGTTAGCGTGATGACTTCCGCAAAAAAGCACAGTGGTGCAGTCACTAAATTTAGCACTAGCACCCGCTCCTTGCACCATGAACAAACGTTGTTTAGGTCCGATAATAGAACTTTTGAGTCCGCGTCTTCGATAGTTTACCGGAATGAGGTGGGTAGTGAAACCCAAGCACTAGATCACCATATTGAATCGAGATTAAATTTCAGTAAATGAACGTGGTTCCCCGCGCTGCTCAGCTTTCGGGATTTCTCCGGCGTTACGTGGCTCAATATTGACAACAATTTCTCTAGCAGGCTGGCGTCTTCAGGTGCAATGCCATTTTCTGTCCATGCTGCATAGAATGTTGTCGTGTGATCGCTATCTACCGATAGAAGACTCATTATAGCGGGTGATTGGTTGATTCCTGGACTTTATGAGCATCCTCTTCCAAGTGTTCGATAGGGTGGATCCATCCGTCCTCTCCAAAAGGCTGCTTTACACGGTAAATTTTACTGCACTAACGAATCTATCATAGATTGTACAAGAAAATGAATGGAAATAGAGTTGGTTCTATTTCCGGTTAAGGTCGTTAAAGCGAAATATCATTTTACCTAGAAATCAATGAATTTCGTCTCATTTTAAAGAAAAATATATCACCCATCCAATGACACCAAAAACTCAACCCCTGACCACATTACTTCCCGAGATATTAGCCAAAAAATACCAGCCCTTTTATATGAGAAATGATACGGATATGCACTCCAGAGAGACATAAATTAAAAAATGAGTAATTTCCTACACTTAGATCTCGTCAAAAAATCAACAGTATGTAATTTGTATTTTCTCAACTATTTTTTAAAATAAATCACATTGTCACCGCAGTAAATTCTTCAGGATCACAATAGACCTTCCGTTTTGATGGGGTTTCAAACGTACCGCGTGAAAAAAATGAGTCAAGTAAAAGACTTATTTAGATATTTTTGCTTAATTACTTACAATTTCTGTCATATGAAACTTTATTATTGCACCATTAATAACGCAATATTTAATTCGAGTGTCCTACAGCTGGTGATATTAAAAAGTATGATTCGAATATGGTCTCCATTATGACTATGGAACTATCTCGCTATTACTGCGTTAATAACTTCTTTGCGTAGCACGATCTCGAGACCCTTCTCACGTAGACCGCGTCGCCTCCGCGAAGTAATATGTACTTCCACTCCCATGTATGAAGCCTGTGAAGCGTGAATCACATTCCGAGGCGACTGGCCGTGGCTTTCAGAGCACGTACAAGCACGAACTGAGTGCATTCGCAACAGTTACGTGCCCTTGCCTGAGCGATGACATGAACATATTTCACCTCCTAATTCTATACAGAACCGTCAGCTATATTTAACAGATGGCAAGGGCTGTGATCATCTTTCAAATACTCCATCAATCGAAGTTCTGCCAGGGAAGGGGAATAAGATTTGGGCAACGACGGATTTAAGATAAGGAGGCGAGTAAATTAACGCATTCTTGATTTAACTTGCTGAGAAATACTAGGTAGAGCCAGAAAGTAAGTTCCGTCTGATAGGCCAAAGAAAACAAGTACATGTTCGGAAAAGAAATTTATTGTGAAAAAGGTTATAGACCTTACGATTTTTTTAACACAACTCCCAATATTTTGTAGGCACTTCTCACAGTGCGGCACCAGTTTTTTGTACTCCCTCTTTTAAAAAAGTTGCCGCCAATGATGTCAAACAAGTGACAGCATGTTCTTTGAAATCGTCGTCATTGTTAAACATCTTGCCACAAATACTCCCTTCTAAGTACAAAAAAAAGATGGAGGTCACTAGGAGTGAGGTTCGGACTATAAGGAGGGTGGTAGAATTGTTCCCAATCAAAGTTCTGTGAAAGTAGTTGTGTCGCATGCGCAGTTTGACGGCGGGCATTGTTATGAATCACAACAATACCGCAGTTAAGCACCCCTCGGCGCCGGGATTTCCAATTTTATTCGCCATTTCAAACAAGCACAACGAAGCGTACTCAACAATCAGCTAACTCATACCGGCATCAACTCCTTCTCAATAGGTCAACGTAACTACTGCGCATGTGCAAAACTGCGATCGCAGCGCTGCGGTGGCAAGAAATACAAACGGAACTTACTTTCTAGAGCTACCTCGTATTACAGAATCGAGTGTGGTGACCCAATCGAGGCTCCTCCAAAGGAAAGGTCGTCCAGACTTGAGTCAATAACGATAGCAATGGAGCTATAACACAGAAATTCCAGCAATGACGTCCTTTTACTTTTGATTCAAACAGATATTAGGAGCAAATTTTGTTTTTGTTTTTATTCGCCACCTTTGTGAAAAATCCCACAAAAGTGTAACGAATTCTGAGGTATATCAAAAGCCTCACGGCATTACAACCGTTACTCCTGATCCCGTTAGAAATGTGAACTTGCATGGCTCGCATACTTCTCAAACTGAGTAGTCGAAATACAGACTGCCTAAATATTAATTGATTCCTCATTCTGTCAATTGATTCCTCATTCATTGGTCGTTCAATCCTAAGATTGGTCGATTGCAGCCCTCCACCCTTCCCTGTCTAATGCTAGTTCCCTTAACTCCTGGTATCTCTTCAATGCCCCTTCCTCTTTCTTTGGTCCATGAACTTATTCCTGGGTCTTCCTCTGGGGACTTTCCCTAAAAAATTACGTTCTTCACAAACCCATTGTGTCTCAGGGTGTGTCCAATTAACCTTGCTCTTCTTTTCTGTATGGAATTGATTCTCAGAAGACCAAAATAATGAACGAGTGCATGTAAACCGTAATGTTATCCGCAGCGTATCCAATAGCTCATAAACACAGCGAAGTTTTTCAACCAGGAACACCGTTTCCATCCTCAAGAAAAAAAGAATAATAGCGGGAATATTTTTTTCGAAGGAATAAAACAAATGCTCGACCGCTTTAATTAAGGGTAAATCAATGATTCAGAGCCGTAACTGGTAGGTTCACGAAAACTGAACGTGTTCCCGTCGGTGACGTGGAACGGATATCGAACTGGAAAGTCCCACGTCATCCGATTGGGCCAAAGAGGTCAGGACCGAAGGCTCAACTCAAAGGACAAGGTCATCAGCACCAATTCCGCTAAAGAAAAGCACCTCGAATCCTGGGGACCGATTCGGGCAATGAAATATCTCCCCATCAACAACGGGATCAATAGGATCGTTGTCACGTTCGATTAGCATCCATCACTAACGGCCTTGATGTAACAATGCGTCATTATGGTTCTCATATTTCGCCCGAAATCAAAGTGAATGTACTCATATTATACGTATATTTTGAATGCGAATAAAAGACAACTTTAGCGACCACCGACGGTTCCAGCGGAACCGTCGGTGGTCGCTAAAGGAAGTTTGAGCGTGATAGCTCCCTAGTCATAATGGAGAGCATATCCGAACTATATGTTTTATTTTCACCAGCCGTAGGACATATGAATTAAATATTACATCTTCAATGGTGCAAAAAGTACTTATATAAGACGGAAATTCTAAATAATAAAATGAAAATATCTAAATGAGTCTTTCACTTGACCCATTTTTTCGCGCGGAAAGTATAAAGCTCCTTAAAAACGGAAGGTTTTTTCTGATACCGAAGAATTTACTGCGGTGACAAAACGATTAATTTTCAAAAATAGTTGAGAAAACATACAAACTACACGCTGTTAATTTTTTGACGAGATTTTAAAGTTGAAAATTTCTCATATTTTAAATAATTTCTCTCTGGAGTGCGTACACGTACCATTTCCCATGTAAAAGGACTGGTATTTATTGGCAAATATCCCGGAAAGTAGTGTGGTAAGGGGTTGAATTTTTTGTATCTTTGGAAGGGTGAGAAATTTTTCTCCAAAATGAGACTAAATTGATTTCTAGACGAAATGATATTTCGCTTAAACTACCTTAATTCAGGTTTCTCTGTAGGTGCACATCAAATAAATATGCATTTAAATTTCCCAGGAGAACAAAATAATGAGGAAATAAACACTATCTGTCGTTTCAAGAGTGTTGCACTTTTATCAAATCAGCTATCCGTTCATTTGCATAAGGAACCCTAGAAGCTTAACCCCTGTCGAACGATCACCCCTCTTAACGACCATTTTTCAGTGGAACCGCCGCCGGTCGCTTAAGACAGGTTTCACTGTACTATAGTTACTATATTTCAGCATACATATTGGTTAAAGGAACGCTGACAAAAGTTTAAAAAATATTACGCTGATCCATTACTTCAACTATCATTATTTATGTCTCATGAAGAATTCATAAAGCTATTTCCTTCGCTGATTCTGCAAACATTCGTGCAGGGAATACCCGGGAACCTGGCTCGTTCTTAAAAGGATTCTTAACAAAAGCCCACAGGCAAGATCAAACGATGAAACTTTCCGGACATGCAGGAAATTCTTAACAAACGTACTTACCCTTACTACTCACAAAGTGACTTTCATGCCAGGTAGGACTCCGCACGAGTCGACGAATGGTCGAGCATATAAAACCATAAGAGGGAGGGGGAGAAGAAATGAACCTACCGTTGTTCTTACAGAGGAGTGTTTCCGTCAAAGCAAAGAGCTTTTTAAGACCCTACCCACCAAAGCAAAGAGCTTTCTAGGACCCCACTGACCCAATTTCAACGATACCTATCAACAAACAATACAAAAAATATTTTGGCAACCACGAACCCCAAACGATTCGGACAGATTCCTGGAAGAAAGAAAGATGTTTTACAAATCGACCTCACGCACATTAAAATCGAACGATAAATATTTTCTTCGATTGACTGCTTCAGACTTGAACAGGAACTTAAACAATTATACGAATTCAATGAAGGGAGCCGGATTGCGATTCACGAGAATGCATGCATTTTTTCGTAATGTACAGAATGTTAGAGCATTTTCAATGATGGTATACTTTGCCGCCAAGAGTTACGCTACAATCTTCCAAGCCATAGGTATAATGTTCTCTCTTCGATTCAAAAGTATTGCCGACATTTTCCACGCACAATGAAACTAATTGAATGAGATGACTCTCCTGATCTCATACATAAATCGGTATTAAGAAAAATACGTCCATCCGCAAACTTGATAAATTGCTATTCACACGTGCAAATGTTCCTCATTAGCATAGAATCCCTGGATAGACATTTTTTGGCATACATGCACATGAATTCCTAAGGAGACACAAGTAACAACTATAACCTACCTTAAGAAAATCACTACCCTTAGTCACAAATATCGGCGAAAAACAAAAATGGGCCCCCTCCTGAATGAAGCATAACGAATGGCTAATCATGAATACAGACTACACATTTCAACAAATATGTATAGACAAGGCAATACATTTATTTAACAGCATTTTAGCATAAATGGAATGGATCATTATATGCACTACATTTCGTCGGAATGTATATTTCATTAAAATTTCGGGTAACTGAAAATACTTAGCATGATATACCACTTATATTAATTTTCTACAAATTTACACTGACACTTTAAACCAATCATAGTCTAATGAAGTGAAAATGGCATTAAAAATACTATAACCAAATGATAGTACTACTCACATATACACCAGAATCAGCCAACATGGACATGGATTTAAGCCACATGATGCAAACTTACCTGTGGAAGAAAAAAAGCAATTAGATATAATTAGCAGCTAATTTCGACTACAATATTCTCGAGGACAAGAATTAGACATGATAACAAGATTTGATGAGGAAAATAACAAGCATAGAGCAAATACAGGGCTGGCAACTTTCCAGGCGTATATTTAATTATTTCATTAAAAACCGAAAAAAAGGATAGCAGCGTAAAAAACGCATTTCAATAAATACGACTAAACGGAAAAGTATTCTCCTTTACTAAAACCATCCCACTACGATTCTAATGTCTTCGAAAGTCTCGTCTTGTTGATCGATGCTTCCTAATAGCTTAAAATCCATTACCACGACTAGCAACAGTCCAACAGGTAACGCGTGAAGAGTTACTCCTTTTCTATCCTTGATCCATCGTCAACGTCATTCAAAAAGCGAATTAAAGTCTCGGAACTTTACACGATCTGCACGAGGCCGAAACTCCGGTGGAAAGATAATTAGAATCGGGCATTTAACCGAGACGCGAAGGATCCCATCGAGAGGCGAGAAACCTGGAGACACAACTAACCACAGAGGGTAAGGGAGTTAAATGGAAAACTAACCCTTAGCTAATAGTGTGCAGAGAGAGAATCTTTATAAAACGTATGAGGCTCCGCGTAGCATGGCTCGGAAACGTGGTCTTGACGGAAAAAGGATGGGCGAAGATTTAATTGGTAAGATAGGAAATGGCACGAGGAAATCAAGATGCAGATTAGTAATTTTTCACTAAACCGAATTTCACCTTACAGAATCTCCCAAAAAACTAATTCTATGTAGAAGCGATTATATTAACTTACAGATTGGTTAAACACTGTAGTACAAAAAGGAGATATCGCCCAAGAAAGTGAAGTGATTTAAATACTACTATTAGAAAGCATATGAGAAATGACCCATCGAAACCTACCCTAACCTGCAGAGCACCAAATGATACACAGCTCAGTACCAACCTGCCTACGAATCACCGAGGGGCGCATGGCAGGGGGTGTTAGGACACCAAACATTATTAAGAAGAGAGGGAATGAATGTTTATCATAATCTGTGTGCCCCTGAGAAAAATACTAAAATCACATAAAAGATTCTGCTTTCGACTAAAAACAATGAAAAAATGTGACTGAAAAAAATTACTCAATAAAAAAGGATACCCGAAACAAATATGTTACCAACAAAAATCAAATATGGAAAAGCGAATTTACGTTGAGATAACGAGAAAAAAAATCCGATTTAAAAGAAATAAATGCAGAGAACACAATACTTGATGTGCATATTGGAAAGGAATAAAACATCCAACATACTGGTATAGGGGCAAACAGGCTTAAAATGAGATGTACATATGAGCTTAGTATAATGATAGTTAAATATTTTCTCCTTGAAAATTAGCAGAGAAGTAGAATTTTATATTAACAACGGCAACGGATTCAAAAGGCTTGAGCCGAAGATAAGAAAGTATATCGGGTGTTTTCCCGAAGTTATGGGCGTATAAGATAATAGAGGTTAATGCCATAGGGTCTAAAAACGGACGCTAATCTGGGCTTAAACATGGATTATAGGAAGGTTGGCTTTTTCTTGTACAAAATGGTAGAGATAAATGAGCCAACAACTATAAACTCCGGGAAGAGGTCTTAAACCACGAAAAGTTGAAAAGGTCTACATCTACATAATACCCTGTGAACCGCCGCATGGCGTGTCAGTGGCGTGGCAGTGGCGTGGCAGGGGGAGTTAGGTCACCAGCCGTGTAAAGATGTAAGTTTTTGGGATACGAAATGGTTACATGCATTATAGGAGTGTTCAGTGGAGCTCAATTTTTATTGTCATCGCTTATCTTGCGCGAAAAGAACGAGTTTTTGTACCTATCTGTTCGGCAGTGTATCTCTCTAACTTTATCGCGTATGTCAGACCTAGAGATGTAGTGAGGAGTCATGATAATATTCTCCGTGTCGCTCTGTAGGTGGTGTAAACCGGGATAGCAATGAGGAAGAGAGGAGGATAGTCACTGGATGTTTACGAAAAACCTTCAGTGTCTCCCTCTGTTTCTGTCAAAATCTGTTACGTTCAGCATTCATGTACAATAATGTTATCAACAGTGGGAAAAGAGAATGTTCGTACCACTGAGGTATATGGAGAGGGCACTCGCTACGCTGGGAAACTCTAGAAGCTGAAGCCAGTCCGCCATCTTTGTTGACACTCATTTTTCTATAGCACTTACGGGCTAACGCTATAATTTTGCAGTTTTACATTTTCAATCGATAACTTATTACAAATCAGCATGCACTGACAACTTTAATATGCATTTTTCATGCATGTATTGTTCAGTTAATTAAATTAATACCAACCTGCATTCGAGAAAGAAAGCGAGAAAGATAGCGAGAAAGAAAGCGAGAAAGACCACCTCAGTCATGTAACGAGACGATTGTCAAATGCTTTCTATTTCATGACGAAACCAAACGCATTACTTTTTTGTCCGCACTCTTGAAGTCCTTAAAGGCATCGAATACCGTACACATTAACTGAGCAAAACGTTACCAAATAAAAGATTGGACTTAAGTTGGAGAAGAAAACATATACTGAAGAAAATAACAAGTGAGTAACCAATTATATATTAAGCGTCAAATATTTACGCTAGGATAAAATTTTTCCTACGAGGTAATCCTAGTAGAATAAGAGAATTGTTAGTGTGGGATACGCTGG
Organism: Ceriagrion tenellum; assembly: GCA_963169105.1. Lineage (NCBI taxonomy): Eukaryota > Metazoa > Arthropoda > Insecta > Odonata > Coenagrionidae > Ceriagrion > Ceriagrion tenellum. The sequence goes on from OY720637.1 coordinate 34,583,966, forward strand.
CGATTAAAGTTGGATGACACAAACTCAAGCAAGTAGAGCATTTTCATTACTTGGGTAGCACGCAGGATGAAAAAGAGCACACAACATACGGAAGAAAATAGCGCTATCTAAGGAGGCGTTGAGTAATAGAAGGGACTTGATGACGGGGATACTGGGTAGGGATGTGAAGAAGAGGCTGGGGAAGAGCTTGCAATTGAGCGTAGCGTTGTATGGAGTAGAAACGTGGACCCTGAGAAAGGAGGACGAGAATAGGCTGCAGGCATTTGAGATGAGGGCGTGGAGACGGATGAAGAAGGTTAGGTGGAAGGAGAGGAATACTAACGAGGATTAAGGAGGAAGTAATTAAATTGCTCCTCTTGCTCGAGTTTGTGTCCTCCACCTTCAATCACAAGCCTCGCTTCTTTTACCCTAGAGAATATCATTACTAAGGGTGACATGTTTTTCTTTAAATTTAATTTAAATTCATTGATTTCTAAGTGAAATGATTTTCCGCTTTAACTACCTAAAATGAAAAAGCCGAGAAGTTTCAGTTGGAAAAAGATGTTCAATGGTGTGAAGTATGACGTAGATAGCGAAGAGAATAATCGCGAAAGCACGTGTCAGGAGGGAAAATTGTTTTTTTTCCCTAAGTGTCCCGACCGACTTTTTTCATCGTCTCTATTCATCTTTCCCCTCTTCCAAACTCCTCACGACCTACGATCGACAACAGGTTGCCGACAAAGGGAGAGTCTGTGCTTTCTCGGCTGTTAATGGGAGCATAGGGCGATAATGTCAGTGAGATGCAGCAGCCTGAATAATACTGAGGGAAATAGGTCGTCTTGAGCAGTGGCTTTAGGCTACCAAACCGCCGCAGTGGTTTAGAAGGAAGTGAAGCAAACTCATTATTAGAAAGAAGAGGAGAGGACCATATAGAACACATTATAGAGGAGAAGAATTAGATATATTTGACACACCCTGGGACACAATCGGTTTATGTAGAACATAATTGTAGGAAAAATAGAGGGAAAGTCCCCAGAGGAAGACCCAGGAATAAGCTCATGGACCCAATAAAGAGGGGAGTACATAGGAAGAGATATGAGGAGGTAAGGGAACTTGCATTTGATAGAAAAGAATGGAGGGCAGCAGTCAACCAATCTTAGGATTGAACGAGACTAGAAACCTCAAATATAGTTCAAAGAAATAGCAAGAAGTTCGCGAATTTTGAGCAAAAGTTAAGCATCCGTTAAGGGACAAAGATTTTGAGTCATTCGGTCATTTCAACGATAAGTATTCAAAAGTGGGGTGGCGCCTGGACAGCCCTCTCCTTGGGTGGGCAACTTTCGCTAGGAGGCAGTGCATGTTAGAGGGCAGAGGACATTTACTCTCTTCCATTTCAACTTTTTATTGGTAGATCATCCAATGGATAGTACCTGAACGGACTTTTTAACCTAAATGCATCTTTCGATATTCACTACGTTCTCCACTTTCAAATTCAGCTCAAAATACCAAATACCCATTCAAATAATCCGTCATCGCGCAGGTATTTTCTATACAATTGCCATGAGATATCATACAGATTTGTGAAATAGTGACATCTTTATACGCCTAGGAAAACATTACACATGCGGAGAGGATTTGTAACAAAGATAAAATTTAGCTGCCGTTTCTATTGTTCTATGCAACAATAAATAGCTCTGCAAAGTAATAAAATTTTCACAAATGAAAAAACGACTTCGTTTTCTTCCACTGATTTATTTCTTTGGTACAACATGTTTCGACACATAGAGGTCATTTTCAAGTACAAAAAGTTTTAAAATTCAAGCAAATATATACCTGGAAGGGTCTTGGGGGAGGTTGGAGAGGGGTGGAAGAATGGGTGTTAGGAGGGGGGGGGGAAGGGGAAACCCGGAGAGAGGTGAGGGGTGGCGGTTATGGTGAGAATTAGGGAAAACCCTTAAACCCTTAGTCGTTTTTTCATTTGTGAATATCAACTTCCACATAGTTGAGCCTGATACCATTGAACGTAATAAAATTTTATTTGCCTCATCACAGAGATCGAAATACGATCACTAATTGTTTATTTTTTCTGGCAAATCATTACCACTGAAATCAAAGGATTCACCTATGATCTAACAAACAGTTACTTCATTCCTGCTGACTAAGACTACACAAGGATAGGTAACTTACCTCGAGGCCACAAAATTATATTCATATTTTCCGAATACGTTAACCCGAAAGAACTTTCCTGACAAATACTTGTTAATAATTAATACAAATACTTTTTAATAATTTGATCGAAATACCACTAATTAATGATAGAGTTCATTAAAAACGGTTTAAAAATATTCAAAATGTAGACAAATGAACGTGAAATTCTGTGAGGTAATTAAACACCGGTTATATTCCTTCACAACGCGTACGCAATTGAAATGAATTGAGTAATTGCTTATTATTCTCATTATGTAATTAAGGAGTCAGCACCGAGATGAACGTTTAATGGGTTCATTTAAGATGGAGAGATGTCGAGAATTTCCTCATTTCCCATTAACATCGAAGATTGATTACCATAATGCGTGCATCAATAACAAAGAGGCTTCATCAAAATAAAATGTCTCATTAATTATCCTAATGAGTTTCTATTCGTGATGAATTAGTTAATAGGAAGTTTTAAGGTACATTTTCACATGGTACTCCACTCTAAACAGAAGAGAACTTTATAAACTTTATACAGATAACTTTATAGAGAGAAAAGAAAAACAAAGGGACCAAATTCCTAACGGCATTATAAAACGACTATTCCTTTCACAAGTTTCATTGCGATACTCAATATCTCATCAAAGGTCAGTATGGCTCTCAGAGTTCACTTGGTTCGATCGTAAAACTTGAAATTAATTTCCACAACACGTACTCAATAAATGTAAGGGTTGGCGACAAAATTCTCAAAAGCGAGTTTTAAAAAAAGATTGGAAGACCGAATGAAAAAATTATTCAGCAATTAGTTTAATGAGTTTTCAGGGAATAAAGCTCAGTAAAATACATTCAAAGAGTGTGGAAAATTACTATTCAAAGAATCGCGGGGTCGCATCGTCGGTTCATGCCGGAGATGGGATGTAGTGATCAGCTATTCGCACTTCAGTAAGTACTAGATACATGTGCGAAATTCCCCAGTGACTACGACTTAACGAAAGTTGGCATCATTCTCACTTAGTCCATGAAGAGTGAGAAAAAATGTAAACATGATAGGTGGTTCAACGAAAACACACAAACACAGGAAGCACAAAATAATGGATTAAAATGAGAAGCGTCGATTCAGACAGAAGATTGGGGCCCTTGCATGAGTTAAACACACGTCTACCTTCAAGAAAACAACGGAGGAAGCAAGGCGGAAAGGTGGACAAATAAAAGAAAACTGAACATGAGGACTTCAGGAGGATAGGGAATAAGAAAAGAGATTCAAAGAGGGAGAATTATTTCATAGTATTTACCCATTTTCCAGTAGTCGTAATACCAATAAACTCGTTCGTCATACTTAAAACACGACTTTGTACCTAGTAATAAACTAGGTTACGACAGCATGTTAAAAAAACAACTGAAAATATTCCTCTCGAAGTTTTATCCCTCTGCTAAAAAACTGAACCACACATTAGAATGTTGATAACTAGGGACATAAGACCTGAACTAACTAACCTGAACCAACTGGATTGTTAAAAATTTAGTTTTTTCCTGAACAACCGATACATTATAGTTCCTGATGATTGAAATACATACATACATACCAATCACGCCGTTCCCTTCCGGGGTAGGCAGAGTCGCTAAGTTTCACTCATAAATACATAATGTGGAAGTGCAGATCCTTCTGTGTGACTTCATGCAAACTATGGAACACACTCCCTGGGCAAGTGAAATCCATCAATAACTTTGCACAGTTCAAATATAGGTTAGCTATGTGGATACATTCCCTGTCCGATGAATAAAAACTTAATTCATAAATTTAATATTCTGCTAATGTTGTTATTCTTTTTATAACACTGTATTCTGTTTATTATTTCGGTATTTTTTGTTTGTTTTAATGTTGTATGTACCTCCGTAATGTATTCATCTAATAATCAAATGAAATGAAATTGTAATTGCAATCTTGTGTATCAAAAATAATGCTGGTGATGTTGGAAAGCTTGTTATGGCTCGATTGTGACTACTGTAAAAATTGCTTCTTTATCATGTTTCGTGGCAATTATTTTCCCCGAACAATAAACATTCTATTATATTCCATTTGTACACCTAACTCTGCTTCAATAATTTTCTCCATACTGACCTATCCTTGCAAACCTCTTCTGCTTCATTTACCCCCATACACTGCTTCATACACGCTCTACTGTTTTTAAGACTCCTAATATTCCTCCTCCTAAGAATTGATGATTGAAATAATTTTAAGTAAAACATACACAGTGTTTCTGACATCCCTCCTATCATTCATAACGCTGAATTTTCCAAACAATCTAAAGGCACCCGCCCGAAAAGCCACTGACCACCTGCCGTCCGGAACAACCTCACTAAGACCGGTCACCAGATTGTCCAAAATTTAGTTTTCGCCTAAACAACCGATACATTATATTTCCCGATGATTGAAATAATTTAAATAAAAATATACACAAGTGCTTAAGACATCCCTCCTAATTTCTTTTATGGTAGTCCGAGCGAGATAGTTCCCTAGTCAAAATAGAGACCATATACGAATTATGCGTTTCATTTTCACCAGCTGTAGGGCACATCAATTAAATATTGCATTATTAATGGTAGGTACAATGATATAGTTTTATATGACAGAAATTGTAAGTAATTAAACGTAAATAGCTAAATAAGTCTTTAACATGACTCATTTTTTACGCGTGGTGCGTTTGAAACTCCTTCAAAACGGAATGTTTTTTGTGATACCCAAGAACCTACTGCGGTGACAATATGATTAATTTTCATAAATAGTTGAGAAATCATACTAACTACACGCTGTTAGTTTTTTTACGACATCTAAGTGTTAGAAATTCCTCCATTTTTAAAGAAGCTCTATCTGGAATTCATACACATACCATTTACCAAGTAAAAGAGCTGGTATTTTATGGCAAACATCTTCGAAAGTAATGTGGAGAGGAGTTGAATTTTTGGTGTCATTAGAAGGTTGAGATATTTTTATTTAAAATGAGTCCAAATTCATTGATTTCTAGGTAAAATGATATTTCGCTCAAACTACCTTAACAAAGATTTTTCCAAATATTCCAAAGGCACTTGCCCAAAAAGCCAATGACCACCTGCCGCCAGGACCAGCCTCACCAAGACCGGCCACCATTTTCCTTTTGTTCCATTTCAGTCACCCCAACCCCACGCTTAGCTTCTTTTTCTCCACAACTCCGGCTTTCCACCACTCAGGAATAGGAATCGTGAAAGAGAATGAAAATCTCGGCAAAAAAAGAGAGAATGGAAAAATAAATTCCATGTACACAACTACGTTTCCCCGAAACCCGGCAATGGTGCGGTCATGGCAGCAACGCCTCTTCTCGCTAGGCTTGATGGGAAGGGTCACGCGATGTCCGAGTACATCCGGGGTTCGGACGAAGTGAGGAAATGGGGAGAAAGAAATAAGGGAAGGAAAATCGCCCGAAAGAGATTTTCGGACGTAAGACACTCGGATACATCGTCTTAAGAGCGAGGACTGCAGTTCTCCCTTTTACCCTTTTTTTTCAAGTTTCCAGATTCATTTTCGATGAGTGGGATCGCACCAGTACTCCTCTCACTCAAGATTCACACTATTTGTTCATTCACTCTTCGAAACAAATGCTTCTATTTATAATTAAAATAAATCGTCCCCAGTTCGTGTGGTCCTTTAAAATCTTCTAATCTTCAGGGATATCTTTGTGTAACTCATAGGCATTCATGAGTGGAACAATTTTGTAGTATTCAGACCAATTTAAATGCTGCTCAACCACGGTTTAAACATCTGCAAAGAGTTCTCTAAGCCCAAGACGCCGGCATTCAAACTATAAGAGCAGTCAGTCAATCGATCATATGGGCTATAAATGCAACTATAGAGCAAAAAAATTCAGGATGAACAGGGATTCAAAAACATAGGAAAAGAAACAGAAAAAACATAATCCCTCCGCAGGAACTGTAGTGACTGATACAGAGACGGTCTTAAGCCCGTTTTACGGGGAGTAAGAACTTGCACAATTTGAAACTGCATGGTTCTCTTAATCTGATGTGCATAGCAATTGAAATAGAGCAGGGGCTATGTTTAGTCGTCTCGCGTCCATGCATTCGCGCATGCAATCTTGCAATTCTCCGTTTTACGCGATGCAATTTGAATGCACGTTCGTACGCTATTGGACTGTGCAATTACGTGCCCAGTGTAAAACGGCCTTTACACCGTTATATCAGCAGCCATCAATTGTGACAGTTTGCAGCAGGTTTGATTTGCGTTCTCTAATAAGACGACCGTTGCATTCCTTTCGGCGAGCGGAAATGAGCTCCAGAAGACAAGAGTTTAGCTTATTTACCTTGACTGCATTGGAATATTTCCTGAAGCTGATCTTCGCCAGCTAGACTAGCATGCTTTATTATTCTGCAAAGCTTCGTACAGATCATTATCCTATTTCAAATGTTTCCTCATTCTCAGTTTTCGCAACTAACAGAGCACTCTCCATTTATAAACTGCCTTCAACATGCAATGTTCCTAAGGTATCTCCTGCGTATATCTATTCTGTCTCTATACGTCCCCAACTCGCGTCCTTACCTCCCTAACTCAGAACTTTCAACCGCATTCTGAGAAATGTTTAACCAGTATTAACTTCCCTTGATGGGAAATTCTCCAAACTGCACTTTTAATATTTAAAAGGCCTCCCAAAGACGGGTAACCATAATAATCGAAGTGATGGATTGATTGAACTTCAAATTTAGATGAGTGCAATCATCATTCGTGCATGATATATTTCGAGCAAGATAAGACAACCAATAAATTTCAATGAATTTATGACATTAAAAAATGCCAAAATATCATTACCTTATTGTAATATTCAGTTTTACAGATGTTTTCCAAAATAGAGAAGCTGTTTTCCATCGAATATTGTACGACTGTGCGGTCTGGAGATATATTTCGCAGCTCTGACTGAAAGATTGTCAGAAAATTTATCGCGAGTAAAAAATGAAAAACATTCGACGTTGTACTGTCCACTCTATTTAATTCTCAAACTTTACCACACGTGTTTCGGCACTTCATTTGGCCATCATCACACTGTACCTGAAGATGGCCAAATAAAGTGCTAAAACACGTGTAGAAAAGTTTGAGTATTAAAAAAGTGGACAATACAACGTCGAGTGTTTTTCATTTTTAATAATGCAGTTCCACAATACTTCGCCCGAAACTATTGACTTAATGTAGTTTGTATGTTTTCTCGTTTATTTTTGAAATTATATTTATTAATAATCACCGCAATAATTCCTCAAAAAATCTCAAAAATAAACCTTCGGTTGCTTCGAGTTTAGCGTACGGTGTGAAATCAAAAAGTCATGTTTCAGTTTTAATTATGGATATCAAGTTAATTACGGCAACATTTAGCCAGTTAAACAAATTTTTAGCGTTATTGACATTACTACATCTACTTCAGGCTCCTTACAACTGCTTCATCACAACTTGAAAATGCTGCCATAAAAAAAATCTTGCACAAACTACCTTTACGAGGTACTTAGTCGTTCATTTGAAACACGACTACATGAAAGAGTTACAAAAAACAAGAAAGGATTACCATACGTAGACGAGAACGAACTTCAAAGGGCTTGTTGGCCATTTTCAGCGTAATTTACATCAAACTGGAATAAGTGGCTCACATAAACGGATCGGCACAAGCGAGCTTTGAGAGAGAGCTTAAGGAGGAAGAGGAAATAGGAGAGTAAAAGGCAGTTGCCAATTATCCAGCCAATTTAAGCCGAGAGGTAATAGAGTACCGCGGTCCAAGACTACGAGGCAAAAAAAATCGCGGAGGATTATGGATCTAGGATCAAATGGAGAGTAACTTACGTCTCCGAAGCAGTACATAATTGAGAAAAACCATGGAAACAGCTCGCAACTAATTAACGGGCCTCTTTTACCAAAAAGTACATCAATCGTATCATGTAAGCAAAAGGCCACGCAGCGTCTGAGAACAGAATTAACCATCAAAGCGGAAAGTAAAAACGACGCATTAACTTGGAAAACACCCATAAAAATGAGATACACGCAAGAAAGAGTTGGGTAATTAACAAATCAACCAGGGTATATTGAAAACGTATGAGCTCCTCCAGAAAATGAGAAACCTGTTCCCTACCCTACACGATGCTTTTACTTCAGCAATCCATTTTCTAAATCTAGAATCTTAAGAATCTATGATAAACCATCCCTTTCTTCTAAGCTGATAAAATTGTGAGAAAACTGAAGAATATAGATAAAATTTTAATTTAACTGAGGAAAAAGGCAAGATTTTAATCAAACTTTCGCCAATAGGTCAAAGCAACTTAACCGAAGTTCGAGGAGCGTAAATAAAGGTAAAGCAGCGTTATCGAGAAGACAATGTGAAAAGTTCGGTTGAAGCTTATTCACGCGGCCTTCGTTTGACTGAAAGGAAAATGGGAAATCAGGGGAAAGATTTTCGAGAAAATGTTAAAATTGGTACAACCAAGTCATCGAAGTCCTCGGGCATTTTCGAATCACATTACTGACTAATGGCCAGTTGCAGGAACGACACATACATCTTTATATATATAATTATTATGTACGTGCGTATGTCACTGAACTCCTCCTAAACGGCTGGACCGATTTTGATGGCGCTGCGATCGGGTTCTAGGAAAATTATTTCAGCGAATTTAAAAAAAATATTGTTCTCATATCAGAACATATAACCCCAAAATTTCACCACCCAATATTTTGAAGATGAAAAAATCATAAGTTCATGAATAATTAACCGCTAAAACCTTTAGAGATGTTCATGAATAATTGACCATCTGAGAATAATTTATGGTTATGTTTGTGTACCATAGGTGGCGCTGATGTCGAATTCTGTGTTATTTGACGTACGCATCAATACATGCACAAGTCGTCGCACTTGCGTCGTAGCTTGGCGTAGTTTTAACGAAACGAAAAGATTGAAATGTCAAACTCAATGTCAAGTGTCACTTAGTATATAGTTTATCGAAAATTCGAATATCGAAAAAACGTTTGCTAAACCCGCTGATAGCCAACGTTTGGGCAGGACAACGTCTGTCGGGTCCACTAGTATTATATAAAGTTATTGGACCCATAAGCCATGGCAACCATTCAATAAGTATTGCAGAAAAATTCGAAGAATTTATTGGTTTCATAACTTATGGCATGGAGTTATGAGGTCCATTTAGCAGCCAAGATGGCGGATGCGCAATGAACCGCTTTGAGACTTAATTACGAGTTAAAAAAGTTGTTTTGAGACAAATGACCAGTTTGTTTACTCTTACTGACTAATTATTATGTGCATTAGCAATTATTCATACGCTAAGTTTTCATAAATATTGTCCGGCGGAAAAAGATTAGATAAAGAATTCGAACATCAACTATTTGTAAATAAGTTAGGTAACGAGTAGACGTGTTGCTGCAAATCGATTATATTTTTGAGATCGATAACTTCACGGATCTCAAAACTATTTCTTCCAGAGCTAAATGTTCTTGCAGTCGGCCATAAGAGACGAGCATTTGATGTGATGTTAATAGTTGCATTTGGGCTGTATCATTTCTCCACATCTCTCAGTCCTAATCAACTCGTAATGCTTCCCATATCTCTCCACATCCTTCATCTTCCCAGGATCCCCCTTACAAAACGGCTTCAAGCGTACAATATCCAATTAATACTTTTTCCATCCACGTAAGTTACTTCCTTTTCTTCATGAAAATAATAAATACAAAAATATGACACTTATTCACGATGAGGTCGAAGTGTAATTAACCCTCGAGAAGCCGTGTGGAGGACGATAGCCGTCCATGGAAGGCATAATTGCCCACAAACCATGGTAATTACAAACTCGGCGGTAAATATAATTCACATCTCAGACACATACGTACATGAGTACCTGGGACCTCGGCGCTATAATTATAATTGAAATTGTTTGATGGCATCCATGCAACCATAGATGAATATTGTCCATCCGGGGATAACTCAATGGTCAACTGTTGTAAAACTTTTCTGCTTCACCGGGAAATATGGCATGCAAAAGAATGCTGAGCTAAACGGGAAAGCTTTCACATCGATCTGGATAAGCAAATCAGTAACTAGAGAACTTAAAGGCCTTTGAAACTCGCCCTGCATGTAAGAATCTCTCCAGGGTGGCTTCTTACCTTGGAAGTAACGGATGTGTGAGTACATCCAAGTACACTTTTTCACCGTTCATTTTTTCCCGTCAGGGAGAAGAAGTCAAATGTAACTACTGGAATGGCTGCCGACTATTTAATCACGCCTCATCATAGAACGACAACTTACCAAAGATCTTTTCGTCTCGATTGGGGCAAGGCTATGGAACAGTGTTCCTAAGGGCATAAAAGACTCAACCTTCACCGTGTATTTTTGAGAAAAAACTATTTTCACCGTCTTTATGTCCTAGAGAAGGAACAACAAGAAACATTAATCCCATGAATTATTGTGTGATAACTTATTGTTTCTCTGTTTAATATATGTCCACTTTTTCAAAATAATTTAACATGTAATGTATGAGCTCCATTACTATATTGTATCTTTACTGTGTTTTTAGTGGACGAAAAATGCCCAGAAACAATAAACATTTCATTACTTTACCTACACTTCATTTAACCAATTTGGTAAGATCTGAGGTCATAAAATTAACAATAAAAATGTGATTTTTATCAATATGGCATATCGTACGCCCTTCACTTAACACAGCCAGAGTTGCGCACTGAGCACACCATCTATAACCGTTGTTCAATCCAAGGCTTCCCTTACAGTGCGGCCCTCGATATATTTCCAGTTAAATGATCACTCTCTCATGGTCATCTTACATGATGCATGTACTGGTGCGTTCAGAGGTGAGAATAAAGCTTTCTTCAAAAACGCATCGTGTAAACACGTCAGCGAGCTCCTACATCGGAACTCATCCATGAAATTGCCTCTTTTTATTTTATTAAAGTATTCTACCGGTTATAGTAGGTTTTGTTGAATGTCAGAGAATCTACTTCCGGGTTTCTACACTTTCAGGGGCCTACCTCACTCTATTATATTCTTTTTCGCCTCAGCATACGACCTATCCATCTTCATCCCGTCCATGAAACCAATTCTCTTTCTTCCTCTTCCCTGCTTGCCCAACATCTTCCCTCTACCACATTCTTGACCAACCCATCGCCCCTTATTACGTCCTTCAGCCACCTACTCTGCCGATCTCGAATTATATTAAGAAGTTTACCCCCCTTTTACATCACGCGAAAGCAATTTAACACTAGGCTATGCGTTCACTCGCGCGCCTAAGAAGACAATTACACCCTTACGAACGATGAAACAAGACACGAACTTGTCGGACATACTCCGGCACATGGCATCCTCCTCAAACCTAAAACCGTAGGAGAAACGAATAAAAAGGATTACCGAGGGATACCACGGATGGACCAAGTAGGACGTCAAAATAGAGTCTTTTGAAATATTTTAGCAGCTACCTGCAAGGGAATAGATCGGAAAGCTGCAGACAAACCAATCTTCGGACTGATGACGTTTGATGATGACACCCTGGGAGTGATTCCTTCATAAATTCCCACAGAGCCCATGTATAAGTTCATCGATTCTTACCAAGGGACTTTCCCTTAAATTATTCCCTCTATTATGCTCTTTGCGAATGATAACAGCCCATCACAGTTGAGACTTGAAACTAGATTTGTCGGTATGATGTGTAGCCCATTAGCTGATTTTCCCTTAATTCTAGATTTCCCCTTAATACTAGTATCATTATCTGCTCCCTACCACTGACACTACGTCAGGTATATTTCCTAAAAAAACTCTAGTAACTCAGGGCATTCACGGAACTTGAAAAGAAAGTATAGTAATAAACATAGCTTCCCTAAAATTGACGGCGTACCGATGGTGTAGAGCGTGTCGCTGGAATTTCAACTACTGACAAGTATTTGCAGGTTTTTTGCTAATGCACCAACGGTCGTCGCTTTATTACTATTACTGAGGTACAGGGTAGAGCATGCTGGCAATAACTCACCCCTTGCCACACACCCTTCAGGTTACAGGGGATTAGGTAGATGTAAACGTATGCTTCTTTAGCATTCCTCCATATCAATGGCCGGAGAAGCCGTCGTTAACGAAATGATTGCCCCACTAATTTCATTTTGTGGCGATCCTTTTCAGTGCCAGATGTACGATCTCCAACAAACATTGGCTCGCTTTCCAGGAATTGCATGAAATGGGGCTCGGCGAGTTAAAAGGGCGCCTTCTTTCCCGGAGGAAGGAGTGGACTCATGTTGAGCCTTATGAGAACAATCGGTTGGAGTGTGGGTGTGTAACATTCACGTGCACGCACGCATATTACGAGAGCGGGTGCTGTGTTATCAGGGTCGACTACAGTGGCGTGGGACTTCTCTGGGGAGCATGCGAACAGCCCACGCACGCTATCACACGCCAACTCGCAAAAGGGAATTTCCTCACATAGAAAGGAAAGGGAGACCACAGGGGTAGGATCAACTGCGGGTGGTTTTTTGACGTTCCGCACCTTGAACGGATAAATATGCAGGTCACGAGGGGCATTTCGTCTAAACAAACAAAGAAACCTGTTACGAACCCAGAAAAATATTCCGATTTTGCTGAGTCGAGGGTTTTATGTCGTTAGCTATAGCGGATTTTAATTATTTTCCGTCCAAGTTCAAGGAAGAAAGAGAATAGGGTGCATGGGGGCGATGAAGATGGTTTTGACTAACGTCAAGCTGAAGAATGTAAATGTCAGAAGAAAATTACCTCAAGCAATCAAAGATTATCGTAAGTATTTCCACTTTCATGTAAAAATTATCTTTACCACTACACTACCTCTAAAATAATACATAAATTTATCGGCGCTTAACCGTGGTTCCATTGTTGTTCCGACTAGAGTGAGAGAGAGAGAGGGAGAGAGAGAGAGGGAGAGAGAGAGAGAGAGAGAGAGAGAGGTATAAAGGATATTTCAGAATATTTTATCCCAATGAATCCCAAAACTAAGCTCCTTTTATTTTCTACAACAAAGTTTTGCCAATGCGGCGGCTCTCTTGCTTTTTCTTTAATCACCTCTTTCTCTAACAGATCCCAAAAGCCCCCAATACTATTCAAGTGAGATGTTACTAACGTAAAATGACATTATATTCCATATGCATTGAATTCCATTAATTGTAATTAACTGAAATATATACTACATACATACATGCCCATCACGCCGTTCCCTTCCGGGGTAGGCATAGTCAAAATGTTTCACTCATTAATTCATAATTGTACACCTAACTCTGCTTCAATAATTTCCTCCATACTGACCTATCCTTGCAAACCTCTTTTGCCTCATTTACCCCCATACACTGTTTCATACACGCCCTCCTGTTTTTGAAACTCCTAATTTTCCTCCTCCTAAGAATTTCCTCTACCACATTCAACCACAACTTTCTCGGCGTACCTATACCTCTCACACCATTCATTCTACTCTCATATATCTGTTTCGTTATTCGACTCTCATCCATTCTCTAAACATGGCCAAACCAACGAAGCACACTCCTTTCATACACGTCCATTACTGGAGCATTTAACCCACATTCATTCATGACCCACTCATTCCTGACCCTATCCATCCTACTTTTGCCGCAAATACTCCTCAGATAATAAACGCCATGGGAGTAGACTAAACGCCGTGGGTATGAGTTATCTGAGATATATACTACTATAGATAAATTGTAACATCTGTGTGATAAGATAATATTTTCATACTGTGTAAGGACACTACTTGTATGTTTAGTTGAATGGCCCTTTGTATATTTTATTTTGTAATATTTTCATGTAACTTCCGAAAAACGCCATATCCAAGGAATGGCAACCCCATCACAGGAACTTTCCATTAGGGGTGCCTAATTTCACTCTTCCCTCCATATTGATTTATTATTTTTTTATTTCTTGTTGGAGTGAAATAAATATCTATTATTTATTATTATTACTCTCGTATTCATTCCTTTACCGACCTCCAATCGTATGAGCTTGAAACATGCATTGAGGGACATTGGCGTATTAATGTCCCCGTAATCAGGATTGTCAGGAGCCGTATGTTAAGGGGGGTGCAGTACACCCACCTTATGATAGTAATAAATGTATTAGCGCCATATCTCACCTGTAACCATCCTTTCTGGCTCCGTATAGCAGATCTGGAAAGAAATATCTAGAGGTGAGGCAGCTGCTGCCAAACCCCCCTCTCTTATGTCCCTTACCCTGGCTACGCTAATATAGTGGCATATCATGGTTATGAAGCTAAACGAAGCAAGGATTCGCGGAAAGAGTAGGACTAGAGAATACGACAGATCAGGAAACAACGATCGATCGATATATGATCGTAAGGAGGAAATAAGAAGAACGGGGAAATATGACGGGAAAAAATTCGCTTAGAAAACAGACATAAGACAGAAAAAGTGGGTGTAGATAGTCCAAAGGCTTTAAGGGTCTAGTAAATGCGTCTTTCATTCCGCACCATATATTACCTACGGAGATGGGCAAACCCGTTCATTTTTGGGAGCTCGCCCACTCTGAACTGGTCCTTTTTGGAACCCGTTACATTTCACTCGTTCACCGTTCCTTTATCATTGGTGGTCATGAACTTTTATTTTTTAACATGTTCTTGGTGTTTAAAGAATGTTAAAAAAAAACAAGACATACTAAGTGTTCCGTAATGATGGCGTTTCAGAAATGTTGGATAAAATAAAAGATAGAAGGTAATATTACCAACATATTACATGGCTTCGTGAATAGGTTAAATTTATATGAAGAGAAAAAGTGCTGCTAATTACACCGCGAGTATCGGCAGATGAATTTTGGGGTGTTATAAAGAACATCCTATCTCATACAGATAGGATGGAAGGAGCGAAAGAAACGGCGGACCGAAAGGAACGACGAACCGAAAGAACTGCCGGACCGAAAGGAACGAAGGACCGACCGGACCGAAAGGACCGACCGGCCGAACAGACCGATTGACCGAAAGGAACGAAAGACCGAATGACTGAAAGGACCGACAGGACCGACGGACCGAAAGGACCGACAGGCCGTAAGGACCGATTGACCGAAAGGAACGAAAGACCGAATGACTGAAAGGACCGACGAGCCGTAAGGACCGATTAACCGAAAGGAACGAAAGACCGAATGACTGAAAGGACCGACAGGACCGACGGACCGAAAGGACCGACGGGCCGTAAGGACCGATTGATCGAAAGGAACGAAAGACCGAATAACTGGAAATACGAAGGACCGTAAGAAACGGTCGTTCCATTGAAGTCGGTCCTCCCGAACAATCCATGGACCCCTTCGTTCGCGAACGACCCACCTCTATTAACCTAACTTCACAAATTGTACGTCAGTCAACCACAGTATACATGCCTCGTTAAACTGCAATAAATTGTATCTAATTCCACTAAACACCGTTCATTATTCCACAATTCTTCCCTCCTTTGCCCAAGTATGCAAATGAATTTCTTTTATCGCACAACGATCGTCCCGCGACATATTGATATACATTCAGGCAAAATTTTTCAAAATGACTCAACGCCTTCCTCTCTTTCATTCCTCGCTTAAAATATTCGAGTCTCCCTTCCTTCGACTCGTCAAATTTTCTCCATTCGTCTACAACCTCATATCTTACAAGATTCAAATCTAGATTTATTCACATTCAATTATAACTCTCTCGGCCAACATGCAATATAGATAACAACAAGTTTCTTGAATATGTGGCTGTTTACGTATTTCACTCGCAGCCAACGTTTCGCCAAAGATATTCGCTACCTCGGGGCTCTGCAACACGAAACAGAGACATACAGCCACGTATTTATATAAATATTAGCACAGAAGTTGGTTAATCGGGAATTTACCTACCATTGAGCTTAATATTGAACATTAACCAAAATAAACAACAACTCCGAACAGTAAAGAAATATGTAAACAAGCAACAATGACATTAACACAAACCATGTGCAAATTTAGCAAAAAAATAATTAGCGATTAAATTAAAATTTCACAACTTTCAACACTTAATAAACAAATTTGACATTGCCAACGATTTCTTTTTTATTAGACTACAAAAACAAAAAATTCTGAGTTCAATAAGGATTCATACTATCGAACCAATATAAATTCAACTAAGTTTATCATTGCCAGTTCTCCTATTACAACATTATTGTTTTTATGATCTGTACCAGTTCTTTGAATAGTCTCTTCTACAAACGCGGATCATTAACAATAATTCTGAAATTGAAAAAATCAAAACTATGATATTTTATGATTGAATGATCCGCAAGGGAACACGTTTGTTTCGATAATTTCATTCAATAAAATATTTCAAATAATAATAATTTATTCAAGCCCCACAAACACCCGGAATTGGGAATCAAGAGAGCACAAGCAACATCTCCGAGAGAGAGCCAGCTCAAAATCACCAAGAAACGAAAAAAAAGCTCTACTGCCGCAATGCAAGGGAGGCAATAATGGCACCGGATAAGCCGCAATTCCGGCTTCCAAGTTACGTCATTTCCCCTTCACAAACAACCGAAAGTGGGACGACCAAGATGACAGAGAGAAAGAGAGAGCAAGCCAACCATTCGAAATAAAAAAACTGTTCTATCTGCATCACAACGAATCATGTGCGGATTCAATAGGGCATTGAAAGGAAAGATCACCCACACACGGCCCACTTCCCTTGAATATTTCGTAACGGCGGAAAAAATGTACGCTAAATGTACGGACTGAATTATGCGTTGAGGGAGAAAGGGCATAGAACTCATGCACACGAGGTATACTGGTATAAGAGTCAGCTCGCAGTTCTCGGTAAAAAATGGAGGAATATAGATGCGAAGAAAGCTATGACATGAAAGGGGTTAATCTAAAGAAATGGCTTTTGTAGATTGGGGAAGGCAAAGAAGGTGAACAGCGGAAGTCTATAGCTTTTCGGATGGAGGATTTTTGGGGAGGCGACCCACAGCTAAGGTCATTTGTGCCATAGATTAGGTAAGGGAGGAAGGGTGGATAGAAACCCGGCGTCGGCATTACCCTGCTCTTAACGAAAGGCGCCAAGGGGACCACGGTTTAACGTCTCATCCGACAGACGGGGTACTGCACTTGAGATGCCCTCCACAAGACACGTAGGGATCGGGTTTCCTCTGAAAAACATCCTCCTCTGTAGGAGTTTGAAACCTGGCCGTCCGCATGATTAGCCAGTACTCTAGCCACCACACCAACCCGATCCCCTGGTCTGGTCCGAGCTGGTCCGAGGTCTCACACTGCCATGAGTCAAGTACTATAGCTTTACACGGTACATTTTTTTGTACAAACGAATGTGTCATAGAATGTACAAGAAAATGAAAGGAATTAGTGCAGATTCTATTTCCCGTTCAGTCATTCAGACAATCATACAATTTGCTGCTTTACACGGTACAATTTTCCTCATGCAAGAGCTCATACATTCGTTTGTAAAATAAAATGCACCGTGTAAAGCGGCTTTAAGAACCTACCCCTGAAAGACTGATCGGACATTTAGAACATCGGACATTTAGAACATCGGACAGGCATTTAGACATAGTTGGCGCAAGGTTTAGAGAATAATAAGAAAAAAACGTGCACACTTATTTACCTCCAATGGTTGAAGACAAAAATACTCGGCTCACACATTCGTTAACTTCACAATATGAATATTAGAGCACAATATTATTACAGAAGATTAGAACTATTAGAGCAGTCTAGTATATAACAGATATGTGGGTGTGGAGAAGGATGGAGAGAGTGAGCTGGGTGGCCAGAAGGACAAACGAGGAGATATTGGATATGGTTGGAGAGGAGAGGAAGCTAGAACTTCGAAGGAGACAGAAGATATTGATGGGAGAACACTAAGGAAGCGCAGTAGAGGAAGGAAGAGGATAGGAATAATGGACAAAATAAAAAGCGTGAGACGATATTAGGAATTCAATAAGGATCTAATGGCGGGTCATCCACAGTAGTGAAAACGAATTAGGATAAATACTGTCCAAAAATGTACCAATCAGTGGGAGGAATACTTAATGATGATGATGAGTATATAACAAACATATTTCTTCGCAAGTACAAAAGAATTCCCTTTGAGAAGAACATCTACTCTTGGATACGATCACTCATTAAGATTCATCACAGTGATTCCGAGAAACAGATTCTCATATCATGGCATTCAATTATTCTCGGCTTAGCCAACACAATGACTTCACCAGTGACCACCTCAGCCATATTACGAGAGATTTGTCAACTTCTTTCTGTTTCATGACGTAACCAAACCGATTACTTTTTCGTCCGCACTCTTGAAGTCGTTTAAGGCATCGAATACTGTACACAATCACAGAGCAAAACTTTACCAAGTAAAAGATTGGACATAAGTTGAAGAAGAAAACATAAATACTGAACAAAATAACTAGTGAGTAACCAATTATATTTTAAGCGTCAAATATTTAAGCTAACATAACATTTTTCCCACGAGGTAATCCTAGTAGAATAAGAGAATTGTTAGTGTAGGATATGCTGGTGATTAAAGTTGGAAGACACAAACTGGAGCAAGTAGAGCATTTTAATTACTAAGGTAGCACGCTTGAAGAAAACGGACTTAGTAGCAAAGACATATAAAAGAGAATAGCGCTAGCTAAGGTGGTGTTAAGTAATTGAAGGGAGCTGATGACGGAGACATTGGGTACGGACGTGAAGAAGAAGCTGGTGAAGAGCCTGATGGAGCGTAGCGTTGTACGGTGCAGAATCGTGGACACTCAGAAAGAAGGCCGAGAATAGGCTGTATGCATTTGAGATGTGGGTGTGGAGAAGGATGGAGAAGGTGAGGTGGACGGAGAGGAAGACAATCAAGGAAGTGCTTGAGATGGTGGGCAAGGAAAGGAAACTTTAGAATGAGATTCGAGATCGGCAGAGTAGATGGCTTTAGGATGTAATAATGGGCGGTGGGTTGCTCAAGAATGTGATAAAGGGAAGGATGTTCGGTATGCGGGGAAGAGGAAGAAAGAGAGTAAGTTTCTTGTACAACAGGATGAAGAAGGGCAGATCGTATGTTGATGTGAAAAAGGATTTACCTAATAGAAATAGGCAGGTCCCGGAAAGTGTAGAAAACCAAGAGGAGATTCTCTGGCATTCAGCAAAACCTACCTTAACCGGAAGAATACTTTTATTAAATAAATAAATTACCATTTGTTAGAACAACTTAAAATAGTTAATAACTTTTGCAAAACACTACTGTTCACGACTTGTGCCTTTATCATAAAGCAAAGATTCATTGATTTAACACCAAACACCACGTAAAATCCCTTCAGGGAGGGGATTTAAAGATGAATTTGGGTGGGAATAAAAAAATGAACACATAATGAGAAACATATGCAAAGAAAGAAATTGAAATCGAAGGAAATCAGACATAATTGTTTTCAATGTGATGGAGAGAAAAAATAATTCTTTCTATGCCATAACGATGAAGACGAAGCCGAACGATGAAGACGATGCAGCCGAACAGATTTCCAGCATAATCATTTACTCATCAATACAATCTACAAATTCAGGCTTCACTTCGTGGAAGTAACCATCCAAAATAAAATTCTGAGGAAAAGTACACAATTGTATATTTTAAGTATGGATTTTACTCATTACCTATAAGTCTAATGAGTAAGAGCAAGAAAAATTTTTCCGCAGGCAAAAATATTCTGACTTGCCAATTTCACATGGAATTTACTCTTCGCTTTATTAGTAGGTCGACATGGTCGCATGTATACCTACTAATTATTCCCCCGAGCAGAAGAACTCCCAGTATATTCGCTTCCAGTACTGCATTTCTCCACAGAAAAAAAAAGTAGTAGGGCTGTTGCCAAAGGAACAGATGAGAATGTCACTCAGCTAATGCAATACCAAAAGCAACGACGCCCACTGGTCCCGAGAAGGAAGACTAGCTTGTAAGTGCATCAAAAACACAATTCACCGTACACCACTAAAGGGAGAAAAAGATCGCTTCCTTCCCAGAATCGGTGCTTGGAATACTGCCATCGCGTGCATCATTCAGATATTCCTGGCACAACTGCAACTTCTGGGGTCGATAAGTTTGTGACTGCGTCCCAGCATCGAGAGAAAACACATAATGGTCATTTCAAGCGCTAAGATATTCCGAGTATACAACAAGGGGGGAGGTAAATCTTGCAGAACCTTTAACCTCAGAGGTAATTCTCACGCGAATGCTATCCGCTGTCTCCGGCGCAACTTCGTGGAAACTACTCACAAGGCATTGAAATGAGAACATTCGTTTTATCGGCGGTAGAATTTCTGAGACGTATTTCGCTAAAATAAGAGGTGTTCCAATAAGTATTACATTCGATTGCATTTCCTTAACATAATTTTCCTTTCATTAAATAATAATGTTCGTTTATTACTCCGATAGAGAATGCGTAAACACAAGAGACTTTTTTTAATGAACTACCACAGGGTAAAAATTGCAGCCATTTGAAAATGTAAGTTATTCCTGGTAATTAAAACGTAATCAGAGTCCCACAGTGAAAATAAAAGCATTTGGAAGAAAAATTTTCTTTCAAACAAGGAAACTAAATAAAGGAAGCGAAGACGTAAGATTGATGGAAAAGTGCGATTCATTTTAGGAATATGAGTAGCACTTTTCCATTTCAATACATAGAAAAATATCGCACAGCATCATCCCACTGAATAGCTACAGTTAGAAGCACAGCATATTGGCGTTGCTGTGTCTCCATTGAGTAATTTAATCCATTAACGCCTATCATTACTGTTTGGTACCGGTCGGATGAGTATTACAAGTATATGTATCTGTATTATCGTCACTTTAAATAAAAATTGAATTCGGAGGGAGAAGCAGTGGTTCCGAGAAGGGAAAAAGCATAGGCTAGCATTATTCAAAGGTGACAGCAATTAACAAACTTCTCAAGATGATAGTTATAAGATACCAAAATAGAGACGATAAACAAGTACATACTACTTCTCCATACACATGGTAATCACGCTAAAAGCAAACAATAACCTAACGCTAGGAGCTAGCAAGTTTCAACTTGACAAAAATATTTTGTGGCCACCAATTAAGTCGGCTAAACAGTGAGTAATAACGAGGTTCGCTTAACAGAAAAGTCGTAACATATCCCATCAAGCGCGCAGTCGATCAACAGATTAAAGATATACATCAATCGAAACAGTTAATAAATCGCTTCACCAAACGCATTAAATGCTAAAAAAACGTGTGAATGCAACAAAGACTATCAGCGCCCACAAAGCTATCATTTTTGTAAGCACAACAAATCGCATGAAATATCAAAGAAGTACGTGGGCAACTTTAATTAAAAAGAACTTTAACGGACTCCGGTATAAATGGAAAAAACGAAAAACCAGGACTTGCAAAGAGAACTCACAAGACCCAAGTAGAGTGTGATTGAAGATTACTACGTAAAATCCTTAAGGCCGCTTTACACAGTACATTTTATTGCTCAAAAGAATGTATTATAGAATGTGCAAGAAAATGAATGGAGTTAGAGCAGGTTCTATTTCCCGTTCAGTCATTCAGACAATCATACAATTTGCCGCTTTACACGGTACAATTTTCCTCAGGAAAGAATTCAAGCATATTTTTGTACAATAAAATGTACCGTGCAAGGCGGCCTTTAGAGTTAGAGCCAGAAAACGAATTAGCAAATAAGCTCAAAGATTTAACACAATAAATTATAAAGACTTACGGTTAAAAAAAGACATTTATGCGAGTTCAAAGACAATAACTCACAGCATCTTTAAGATTAGAGAAAATCATGACTATTAGCGAAACACTGATTGAGTTAAAAAGCAAAGAACAATATTGAAATAATGGCATTGGCAATAATTTACTACAGTAAATTACAAGTTTTTTGCTTGTACTTGTAATTGTACAAAAAACTTGTACAAGTTTTTAGTGCTTGTCTTAGGAAGCGAAAATTGCCGTGTACAAAAGTGTACTTCTTTCCACTTTGCTATATGGTAGTGAAACATGGGTATGTCAGGATAGACATAAGAGTAGACTAAACGCCGTGGGTATGAGTTATCTGAGGAGTATTTGTGGCAAAAGTAGGATGGATAGGGTCAGGAATGAATGTGGGTTAAATGCTCCAGTACTGGACGTGTATGAAAGGAGCGTGCTTCGTTGGTTTGACCAAGTTGAGAGAATGGATGAGAGTAGAATAACGAAACAGATATATGAGAGGAGAATGAATGGTGTGAGATGTAGAGGTAGGCCGAGAAAGTTGTGGTTGAATGTGGTTGAGGAAATTCTTAGGAGGAGGAATATTAGGAGTCTTAAAAACAGGAGGGCGTGTATGAAGCAGTGTATGGGGGTAAATGAGGCAAAAGAGGTTTGCAAGGATAGGTCAGAATGGAGGAAATTATTGAAGCAGAGTTAGGTGTACAATTATGTATTAACGAGGGAAACATTTTGACTGTGCCTACCCCGGAAGGGAACGGCGTGATGGGTATGTATGTATGTAATTACAAGTAAATACTGCCAGTAAATTACTACCCTTTTGGCGAGGTCAAAGACCTACTTGGTTCTCAATAGCTCCAGGAGTAAGAGTAAGTAAGTAATTTACTACCAATTTACAAAAAATACCTACCCCCTCTCATTTTGTAATATTTAAGCCAAGTGCTTTACTATGCCAGTACCTGATGATGTCGCGCCGCGAAGAAACCCGGGTCGTAAGAACGTAATAAACTTTTGTGGAAAACTAAGTAATACATCATTTCATTACTAACAACGTTATGTTAGAGAGTAAAACCGAAAATCAAATGGTGGCCACTAAATCATCTGTTATGGTGGTCTGGTCTCAGGGTCATTGATTAGATTTTATAAAAACATAAATATAGCATCCTTGTAGAGCGTTTCATAAACTGAGATAAAAATAAAATGGGGATTAGTTCTAATGTAATTCAGCCTAGACAGTGGCATTTTATCATGGACTCTTATGGAGATTGAACAGACTACAGCAGAAAATCGTCAATTTGAACGACAAATCATTTTAAAGCTTACATTTAAGACTGCTTATAAGACGTGGGAAGTCCGGGATAATGAAAAAATTAAAATACAAGCGTCTTACCGCCCATTTTAAAAGTTACTAGCCAATAACTGCCGAAATTGAAGTCGAAATGCGGTTGCTCCATACAAATGGCGCTGCAGTGGTTTCTTACGGTTGGATAAATAAGGTCATTAAAAATTGAATTACGGTATAATTTGCATCTGTATTACGGTTTTCAACATGTAACTCATTTCATCAGCGTCAGGATTATTTAAGCTAAAGAAATAAAAATATGTAACTTGGTATTGATCTTGACTCGCATAGTTAAGCGAGAGCCACCTTAAAGAAGGATTTCGCAAGCGGGGTTTCAACTGGAGATAAGCAGCTAATATAAAAATATGGAATAAAACGGAATCCTTCTTTTCTGCATATATCCAACTTGTGCACAAGCCTAATTAAACCAAATTATTACGTAAACGCACTTTACTGCTCATGATACTGGACTAGTAAATGTCAACTTTCCTCCTCAGTTGGCTCAACCGATTTCCAGAAAAATAAAATAACTAGAACAAGACTTTACATTCATTATATTGCTGTGCTTCACGGCCTAATTAAGGTCCATAAGATCAATTGATTGTGGCGTTACGTAGTGAAACGACGAGAAGGAATAACTCACAATAAAAACGATGTACAGTTCCAATACGTTTCAATGCTGCCTACAGGAACTGATAGCGTCATTTTCAAGACAAACATGGCTGATGAACAAATTGTTTGTATTGAAAATGACGCTATAGATATTGAAACCACTAGAAAGCATTCAAACATATTGGAACTGCACGTCGTTTTTATTACGGTTTAAGGTTCATCAGCACCGATCAGTGTACGGCGAGAGAATCTATACTAGTAAATTCAACCCAAGTTTCCTTTGAAAATAATACACGCAACAGAAAAATATTACGGGAGCGTCATAAATAACAGAAAAGGGACCCAAATAGGATTTTTTTAAATTGAAACAAGGTGACCGTATTTAAACATAAACGTTAGTAATGCTCTCAAAGGATGAACGAAATACGCTACCGGGTAAAGGATGATCGGTAACTCATGAGATTTATTGATTTAATACATATTCGCTACAGAATACCCATTGTAAGTGTATAGGGATGTAACAGCTGAAACGCAGCGAACGGGTGGACAAGCTAAAGACTGCGCATGAAAATAATGCTTCCTCACGACAAAATATTACCACGGCGGTTTCTACTGAATGTATATATGGCTAACCTACACGGTACGTACAAAAATGTAAATACATATTTTCTCCGACGGCAATATAAACATGGATATTAATACATCCTTCACTTCGTGTTCTCGCGCGAAAAATCGCTTCACTCACACGGAGATTAGACCGTGAAAGAGCGCCTTTAAAGACTCGTTAAAGCTGAATCTACGCCCCAAAACGAAACTAACGAGGCAGGGAGGAAAATAAGCCGGTAGGATTAAAGGGCTATTAACGAGGTGTAAATTAAAAGCTACGGAAATAAAGGAATTTTGCATTTGCATGTGACAGTAAGTGCAGCACTGCAATTAGAAAATTAACGCTAATTTGCGATGGCCATGAAAAGCCAAAAATAGGACGCTAAATTGAGCAATGGCAGCCATTATCATTGATTACCTCGATTTAAAGCCGAGAACAAAGAAGTGTCTCGTACTGATGGTAAAGGAATCAACTAAGAAGTGAAGAAGGCGAAACTGTTGATTAAAATATGCTCAGTTTTGAATTTCCACTCAACTTTGTGAACGAAAAAGAGGTCAAAAAATTATGGAAGTCAATTAATTTTACACCAGTAAGATATGTGAAGACAAAATTCATTTAACTAATTAAGCAATTACAATAATTACGGTCCGGTCCAATTTCATTACATTACTAAATAGAAATATTAGTTATAAATAACTGTTATGAGCAAAGCGCACACAAAATATTCGGACGCAGAATGTTAATACCGTCTAAATAATATGGCGTTAAAATGATTACATTCAAGCCGCAGACTTTGAAGTGAATTATTTCACATTAACTAGAATAAAAATATTGTTTTTAATGTGTATAACGAACTCATAAGTAAATTGGAGCACGTACCACAGTCCAGAAATATGCAGGAATAATCAAAAATGTAATTTTATGAAGAAGATTAAAAGTATTATTTCGATTAACCTTTCGCAGCTTGACGAGCAGCATAGGTAAATACCATGCGAAGCTCTACTCCCCTTTGACACGGGTCAAAGAATTATTTGAAAATGCGTAACATTCTCACGATTATCTTTATTACGAGCGAGCTCGTATTTGAGCTGCGTATGAACTACTCTACCTAATTAGATGTCGATTGCATTTCTCGATTCACAGGAATGAAATTTATTCAAATGAGGCCGCTACTCCTCGAGGTAGATGGAGACCAGCTTGGGAAATAGAGTCACAAAATATACACGCTGTCTCGCGCTAAACTCGTTTCGGCTGGATAAAACATGGAACAGTTCACGTCGCGGCCAACAGAGTAAGATTTCACTGAGGTAAAAAACCTGACGATGACGCTGATGCGACAAAAGTAATCGCACCATAAAAAATACTGGTGGAAAATGATATAGTAAGTTAACTTCGGAGATGATTTTCCAAACAGCTTAGACGGAGGCTATCGAATGCGTAAAACAGGAGTTTATAAACGGGGTCGAAACGTTGATTAACGCGTTACGACAAAGAAATTTAGATAGAGCGAAGGCTTCCGCAGCGGTTGTTGACCATGCTTTCAGTTTTTCCGGTGCATCTCCGTGGGTCAGTATTCATGACGACAGTTTCTCCTCCGTTGCGGAGGAGAAACTGTTGTCGCCTCCGTTACGGAGGAGAAACTGTCGTCATGAATACTGACCCACGGAGCTGCACCGGAAGAACTGAAAGCAAGAAATTTATATATTTAATCTGACTTTCAGGGGGCCCGCTAAGCCCGAGGGTACACCGATGAATAGCACATCAGTCAGCATTGCTGAGATTCGTGCATTCATTCCCGAAAAATTAAGGATAACAAAATCAATATACTTTTTAAAAATCATTTAATCCCTACGCATTACATTTCCTAGATAAAAGCTACGGAATTCTCTATCACAGGCATAGGATTAAAGGAAATACACGGCAGAATCGAGACTTAAAATGTAATTTTTTCCTCGCACAATAAGGGACCTCAATAGTTGCGATAGATCAGTTTTATGAAACTTTGACCCTCACTAGGTACAGTAGATTTTGTACTTGAGCTTAGTATTCCACCATCATTACTAAAAACTCACTCCGTATGAAATTTCCGGCATTATTTAGCTTTTTGCATAGTTTAGTACCTCTCAACACAACTTATCAATCGCATTAATAATACGTTAAACCATAATTAGTGTTACATGGTAGCATTTAATTCTGCGTAGGGCACTCCTAGTGTCTGGTCTGATCGTGCTTTCATATGCTGACTGCTTTCAGCCAGCGCCTATCGGCCGGAAGATGGTGCGCGGATCAGACTTAACAGAGATGCGTGCAGCACGCCTGGTGTGGAATCACACCGTGCCACTTACCCTAGCAGTGGATTACACGGCATTTCGCAGATGTGCATGTAAAAAAAAGTCTAGAAAAATACTCTGCTTCATCTAGTATTACGGTTGAAATCTGTACTCGCACGTTACCGTGCAAACTTCTAAGAATTAAGTTTCGCTAACATTGTTTTTACGATGAACTTGTTAGTTAAGAAAGCCATTGGTAGGGCATGATAGGCTTTAGAATATAAAAATAAGTCTAAGTTACGTATATTTTTAACCCGTGTAAAACACCACGTCGCGTTTTTTTGCTCTTTAGTATAGAGAAAAATAAATTTAAAATGATTTTAACGGAATCTGAACCACGTTTTCTACGAGCAGTTAGGTCAGAAACACTATTAGGTACCTAGTCAAAAAGATGACATCATCTAATATGTTTATCTATAATATCTCCTTTGCGCAATCTAGGCAGTGAGAAAAAAATTTTCATCAGCGAACAGTTCTAATGTGTTCATTGTTTATCGCGATATCAAACAGTCACCTAAAGTGGAGCGACATCGAAAAAAAATTAAAGGTTCCACACGCAGCGTGGGAAAGTTAGTCGCTAAAACTGCACATGGACCAGGAGCTAAATACATCATCAACAACACTAGACCTAAAAATGCTACAGAGTTAATTAAAAATCATTCACTTCTCATTCTCATAAAAACAGCTGATATTCTAATACGCCAGGGCAAACGTTCCCGAGGAGGCTCGCGAGGAAACTCGCAGATGCAACTAAGCAGATAGTCTTTTCTTGCTTCTCTCAGATATCCCTCCAAAGGCATGATTCGAAATCAATAGTTAAAAATGGCACCAAAGATATTATCGGTAGCAGAAACATTGTAGTAGGCATAGTAACCGGCGATGCTATCCTCACTTTCTAGGTAGAAACTTGGACGTAACTTCGTAATATCCCTGCAATAATGCCAGCAAGCATAGAACGACCGAACCTAAAAGGTGTGCGGCTACGTAGAGCGCTAAAAATGGCGCCAAAGGTGCCATCACATCGGCAACACAGCAGTCGGAAGGGAAGGAAGAGCCGCGGCGCCCCCTTTTACGTTCCGCTCGATGAACGCACTCTCCCCCGCGAAATCCATTCATAGGTGGGGTATCAGCTTGGCGCTGGGGGAGGGTCGGAAGAAATGTTATGTGAGGAGCAGCGGAAGGCGACTAGTGGAATCGAGAGCGAAACGACTCGGGAGTGTAACGGGAACGACCGCGGGGCGGGTGTCCGATGGCCCCCGCGCCGGTGAGAAGGCCCTCGTCCGCGGAGGAAACGCGAGCCTTCTTCCTAACGACCCACTTCCCTCGCGGAAAACGGGAGGCTCGCAGTCCGTCCTTAACGACCCCGCAGTACCCCTTCTGCTATGCTATGCTTCGTACGGCGCCTTCTCCGGTGAGAGAAAACCATTCTGCTCGCCGAAAGGCGCGAATAACGCGCCGATTTTGTGCACCGTAGATGGCTCCATCATCTCTTACGGAGTCCATCTTTCAGGAAGAAAACGATAATAACTATTCGCAAGAGAATATATAGTGCGCAACGAAAAATAAACCCTTCATTTAATAGTAAAATGCATTTACTAACTGCGTAGGAATAGAGGGAAGAGCATAGGTATTTCGGGAGATATTAGAACGCACAGAAGGTACGAAGATAAAAAAAAAGAGAAGAAAATATGGCACATTTTAGGTAAAAATCAGATGAAGTATGTCAAGTTTTAGATTTTTTTTTCGAGGAATGCCCCTTTTTCATAATATTTCTGAAATCATTTTACAGTACCAATACGAGACGTTCAATTAATCATAAGTTTTTTAGCAAGAAATAATGAGGCCAAATAGGTTTCATCATCATGCAACAAGACCAAGACAAGTACCTATTTAAGCACTTAAAAGCTTCATCAAGCCCACCAAGGAATAAGAAACATGCAGGATGGCGTGCAAGATTGCATTGCCTATGAAAGTTTAGAGAAGACCCAGATGATGGGAATTTAATATGGAGAATGTAAAAAATTTTACCAATCGGCTGATTTAAAAGCCAATGATTACGCAACCTTATCACTAAGCACGAAAAAAGGCGATAATTCAATACACCACGACGAGAAAAACCTTTGAGTCAAATAGGAAATTGACGGAGCAATGCAATACAAAACTACATAGGATTATTCATGCCATTGAAAATATACTATCGTCGGTAACAAGAGGTTTATGTGCCACATAACTCCTCTCAAAACTGAGTTCTAAGTTTAAAGTCATCACGATGCCTTAATAAACTCTCCAAACAAAAGGGAACAAAAAACACCGCCATAAACATGGCGCTGAATACAGAAATACCGGAAAAATCGCGGGCGATGGCCACTTAATGTGGACCACAATTCACAAAGAAGCTCTCCGGTTGTGTTTTTTAGACTCCATTTCATAAATCTCTACGAAAAAGGGAAATAGTTGTATTCTTCCAGTTGCCTCCAACGGGGATATATTCCTACGACTGTCGGCAAGCATAACAAAGGGGTGACATGATGTTGCCAAAGAGGAGAAAATATAAAGGAGAGGAGTAATAAAGCCACGCGGATTCGCCGCCACTGTTGATGATTACATCGAACATATCAACACACTAACGGGGAAGACCATCGTATCGGCTGATTCACCCTCAAACCACTAGAGATTGATAATGACAGCTGAGGCAGCTGAAATTAATTTTAATGGATCCTTCGAGTCCTCACACCCACCCACCCCTTGCGGATAGTTTAATTTAATAAGTATCCTACCCGTTACGGTAGGTTTTGCTAAATGTCAGATAATCTCCTCCCGGCTTTCTACACTTTCAGGGCCTGTCTACCTCTAGTATTTCCTTATTCGCCTCTGCATACGATCCACCCTTCTTCATCCCGTCCATAAAACCTATTCTCTTTCTTTCCCTTACCCTCTTGCCCAACATCCTGTCCTCTATCACACTCTTCAGCAACCCGTCGCCCTCTATAACACCCTTCACCCATCTACCCTGCCAATATCGAATTTCATTTAGAAGTTTCCTTTCCTCGCCCACCATTTCAAGCACTTCCTCGTTAGTCTTCCTCTCCGTCCACCTAACCTTCTCCATCCGTCTCCACACCCACATCTCAAATGCCTGCAGCTATTCCCGTCCTCATGTCTAAGAATCCACGTTTCCGATCCATACAACGCTATGCTCCATATCAAACTCTTCACCAGTCTCTTCTTCACGTCCTTACCCAATGTCCCCGTCATCAGCTCCCTTCAATTACTAAACGTCACCTTAACTACCGCTATTCTCTTCCCCATCTCTTTCCTTGCGGCTAGTTAAGAGATATTTACAGGGGTTAAGCAGAGAGCCAGTTTTCATTAAATATTTAGCAGTCTAATTTCTATAATTGAATTGCCTCATGGGCCTACACATCCAAGAGAAAGTCCGTTAACTGCTCCATGATTGGCTTAACGTATTTTTCGGTTTCCATGCTTAAAACTCCGGAACGGTTGAACCAAAATTCAAAATAATTTATATTCACAAGCACATAAGCTTGCTTAAGGATGGAAACTCAATTATGGCTAAACAGGTTAATAAAGTTAGCGACAGGGTGCATTAATACGGCCAATTTTCCTGGAACGCTAGTGCTACCGGGCTGGAATTCCTAGCGCGATCATGGCGTGAAGGAAGTGGAGTGCCTGCCGCAAGGAAACATTAGAGAGTGGAGCGTAAAAATAGCCACGCAGATTTGCCATCAGCCAATCACAAAAGAGAAGAATCGATCAAAAGATCGAGGGGGGAGAAGCGTTTCCTTTCGTCCGAGGAAGCGAGCACGGCGGAAGTCGTTCGGGTGTGGGAGGAGGAAGGGGGGGAAGACCGGGGAAGGCCAACGCCTGCAAGAGGAGTTCGATGAACGCCAGGCAACCCTCCCCCACGACTCGCGACCTCCGGAATAACATACCTCCGCCACAGTACACTACACACGCCCGCCGCGCGCGAATCGTACCGGTTGGCGGAATGTATGTGAGGAGACGACGCCAGATTCGCTTCGCGGATTCTTCCCACCGAACCGGTTCCACGCCACCACCCCACGCTATCTTTCTAACGGTTCGCGGGATAGAGGACGGAGAGGAAAACGGAACAGTTTCGCCTTCTCGCGGGCATTACACTGTGGCGGCACATCTTTTTGTAGTTTCGTAATTTGATGATTAAAAACCTTTGAAATTTGAATATTAATTGTTTTGGTACATCGTTCTGTCTATGCAAATTGATGATTAATTGTTTGGTACATACATGCACACATACCAATCACGCCGCTCCCTTTCGGGGTAGGCATAGTCACAAAGTTTCACTCATAAATACGTACATATTTGTACACATAACTATGCTTCACTAATTTCCTCCATACTGACCTATCCATTCAAACCTCTTATGCAAGACTCCTAATATTCCTCCTCCTAAGAATTCCCTCAACCACAACTTTCTCGGCCTACCTCTACCTCTCGCACCATTCATTTCACTTTAATATATCTGTTTCGTTATTCGGCTGTCATCCATTCTCAGCATGGCCAAACCAACGAAGCACACTCCTTTCATGTATGTCCATTACTGGAGCTCCAGTAATTACTTTGTAATTTATTTAAAATGTATAAGGGCAAAAAGCATGGGAAAAAGTAACAAGAAGCCTAGAGACAGCCAACGGGGATTGTTAGTTGTTTATAAAGGAAAATGAATGGACCACCATGTTAAAAGCAACACGCGTTTTCTTTCGTGTGTGCAAATCTCGACACCACAACACAACACAGTCTTAAGGTAGTACGAGTGAAATATCATTTCACCCATAATTCAATAAATTTCGCCTCCTTTTAAAGATAAATATCTCACCCTTACAAAGAGACCAAAACATCACCCCTTTACCGAACTACTTTCCGAGATTTCTTTTATTATTAAATTATTCCACCGGTAAAGTTAGATTTTGTTGAATGTCATAGCATATCCTCCCGATTTTCTACATTTTCAGGAGACTACCGCGTTTCAAATACCCTAAGAGCTGGACTGACGGGAGCAATTAATAATGCTCCCGGTAGGAGCCACCCATTCCAGATAGGTCAAAGGGTAGGAGCGAGACGAAAGGTAGTCCAGTGATGGTGTCACGCGAAAAACACTGTTGGGAAGCGGGGGGAGGGAGTCCCTCCCAACTATTTACTACCCAGAAAAATGAATATCACCTTCCAAAATATATATGCAAAAAAATGCCAGCCATTTTACATGGGAAATGGTGCGTTTATGAACACCAGAGAGACAGTATTTTAAAAATGAGGAAATTTCTGACACCTACATCTCGTCAACAAATAAAAGTATGTAGTTTGTATATTTCTTCAACTATTTAAAAAATAAATCCCGTAATTTCCACAGTAATTTTTTCAGGATCACAAAAGACCTTCCAATGCGATGGAGTTTTAAAGGCCCCGCGTGAAAAAAATGAGTCAACTCACAAGATTTATACATATATTTATTAAATATCGAGGATTTCAGTCACGTGAAAGTAGATTATTGCACTATCAATACTTCAATATTTAATTCGTGCTTCTTACAGCTGCTGAAATTAAAACGAAAAATTCGAATACAGTCTCCATCATGACTACGGAATTATCTCGGTCAAACTACCTTGTGTTAGTATGAGCGAGATATGGTCATAATTAGTCATTCAGTTCTATGACAGGTTACGGTGATGGGAGTGATTTTTGTTGGTGTACCGATTGGCGCTACAATTTGCATTCCTGTTCTCATTGATGGCATTGATTGATAAAAGTGATTAAATGTACCATATCAATTTGATTTGTTAGGTATTCAAGGCTGTTTTGGGTTGTTCAAGTGAGTGATCGAGTGAAGAATCCACATTGAAAACAATCCTTGTACTTTTCCACAATTATTTATTAACAGTCTCCTCCGCTTCTTCGTTCCTTCTGTTTTTAAATACCAGTGGAAAAATATCAGGATTGTTTTCAACATGGATTCGAATATAAATTACTTCCTAGAAGTGACGCCTGAAGGTGTAAAGTTCATTAGAGGGAAGGATGTTGGGCAAGCGGGGAAGGGGAAGAAAAAGAACTGCTTCCAATGACAAGCCTCCTAAAGTCTGAATACCGACGGAAGAAAATATTCTTCATGGTAACGCCAGTTCCAACATGGATGCAATGAGGAGAGCCTTTCAAATAACATAATAGGTTTCATGGACAGGATGAAGAAGGACAGATCGTATGCTGAGGCGAAAAAGGATATACTAGAATGAGATAGACCACTGAAATGTCGAAAACCGGGAGGAGATTCTCTGACACTCAAAAAAAAAATAACCTACCTTTAGCGATGGAATACATTTTTTTTTAATATGCTGTTTTATCACGTAGTTTAAGGATACATGACATTCAGTTCGCTATAATTCCATTTCATGTGTGTAGACATACTTCTGAACGCGAAATAATAATTTCTTAAAATCATAATTATAACTTACAAACAAGTAGGATTCCCGCCGAGACTAATAGTCTATGTAAGCAACTATGAATATTTCTCAGAAAACTGTGAAGGAATATTAAAATTCTCCACATGCCGACGCACGGAAGTCTGAAATGGGAAACAGCTGATCAAAATATATAGATTATATTTAATATAATAATTTAAATATAGAATTATAATTTCTGTAAAATTTGGCACCGAGGCGTTTTTAGTCGTTGATTATAAATCCAAAGATAAAGGCAAAATTTTTTCAAAAAGCGAAATTCGTGCTCAAAATGGCAGGAAAGTATTTCAAAATCGCTCTAATTATTTTTTTGCTGAAGTGGTAATTTACGCAAACGGTTGAATTGGGAAATAATTACTTACGCTCACGTACTAGCTAACTCATATGATCATGCCTCTAGCGGAAGCGGTACTAAATGAAAATATTTTTGCCAAGCGTAAATGCCTTGATGATACAATTAACATTGAATTTGCTCGTCGCGACGGTTCTCACACTCACCAGAGTACATCCAACCAAGAGCCAAAACTGGAAACGAGTTGGTACGACAGAATGAAAACTGGCTTCCAATGCCCAGACTCCTAAAGTCTGAATACCGACGAAAGCGAATATTCTTCATGGTAACGCCAGTCCCTACATGGATGCAATGAGGAGAGCCTTTCAAAAAATTGGGCGTAAAAATGTGGCCTGGAGACCTAAATTGAGAAGAATCTCCTCAAAATTGGACATTCGGAAGAGTACAGAGATGAGAAAAATATAAACATTTACCCAAATTCAGGTCTTCACCACGCCACTCGTGTATATACATTTATTGTACATGTATATTTATCTATACATTAAAAATACATTTACACTTCTCGACCAATATATCTTCCCACCTCCAGCGAAGAGATCTTGGCTGAAACGATTCCGAACCGTTACTATTTTCCTTAAGCCTTCAGGGAACTTCCCAAGACACCAATGGAAGTCCAGAGAAATCACCCTCAGATTCCGAGGAAATGCAGACAGAGAACATATGTTTGAGCTTTCACGAGAGATGTGGTGTTTACAATACCAATAATTCGAGTTAATTTTAGCAGAGGTGAGGAATTTTCAGCAGAAAAAACGAAACCGCGACTCCATTATCAGGTTCCCCGAAGGTATGACTTATTACCTTACCAGCAGCCTATTCTCCTCGTCCTTTCTGAGGGTCCACATACAGTAGGAATCTCTAAATAAGATACAGACAAGGGCAAAGTTCAAGGCACTCGACGCATAAGCAGAATTGATTAGCGGGAAACAAAATCGAGCCGTTTTTTCCTTAAAAGGCAGCTGATCTACCTTCGCAAAATAAGCGGTCAACATTCAAGCTCAGAAAATTTGGATTCGTGAAAGAAAACAATATCGGAAATTCGGGTTCTATAAATGCGAAAATATTATCCACGGGAAGGAGATAATCGCTTAATGGATTGCAAGTACGCACACACAACACGTCGCCACCACATAATTCTGCACATAAAATAGGCCAAAATATACGAAATCCACTAAATATGTGACAGCTGATGAGAACCCACACAAAGGAAAACACCAATTAGTTTTAGTAATTCTTTAATAGGAATCTCTTTTTTTAAGTATTCTTCCGATGAAGGTAGGTTTTGATTAAAGTCAGAGTATCTCCTTCCCGGTTTTCTACACTTTCAGGGGCATATCTCGCTCTAGTATTTCGCCTCTACATACGACCTTCCCTTCTTCAGCCCGTCAATGAAACCTCTCCTCCTTCTTCCTCTACCCCGCTTGCTCACCATCCTTACTTCTGTCACACTCTTGAGCGACCAATTATCACAATCTCCAGCCGCCTACTCTGCCGATCTTGAATTTCATTAAGAAGTTTCCTTTCCTCGCCCACCATCTCAAGTACTTCCTCGTTAGCCTTCCTCTCCGTCCATCTCATTTTTTCCATCCTTCTCCACACCCACATCTCAAATACCTGCAGCCTATTCTCCTCGTCTTTTCTGAGGGTCCACATACAGTAGGAATCTCTAAATAAGCGAAAATACCGAAGCCGTAATTAGCATTTAGGGGCAAATTACATCACTCATTCCCACCTTTCTTCCCTTTTTTCCTTCATGTTCCTTCCCTCTTCCTATATGGATGGCTTAATACTCCTATCACACTTCGGAGCGTCGGACAGCACGTAGGGTAATGTATGTACTAATAAGCCCTTTTTCACAGCGCCCTAAGCTCACAAGCTGAGGAATTTCCATTGAGTAATATCCAAGCATTTTCATCCGAGCGAAAGAATTCTGACCAAATTAATAACGCGCCGTAATACATCCGTGCCAGACAAACTTTGAAGTAAAAGTTCCCGGGCAGTTCTATTCAGCATTTTTTAAGAGAAAAAATTCTGAATGCTATCTCAGAGAAAAAAATTGTGCTGTAAATAAGGTGGATCTGTTCTCCAACTTTACAGTCACTGGACTGGAAGTGAGCTCATTACTGCAATTGAAACAAAAACAGTACAGTTTGTCACATTACACACCATTCCTGCAGTACAGTGATTGAAACAGAATACTTTCAGCACTGTAATACAGTACAGTTTTTACCTCAGTACAGTTCCTGTACTGTGATGCATCACCTTTTTAGTACATTCCTCTCCGCAACTCAGTCTCTACAGTACACTTCCAGGGCAAATTATTCTTAACCATTCAACCACAGTACTGCCCAGCTAAGCCAATGTCAGTAACTGACAAAATTTCATTTTTGAGATGATTTTGTGATTTTCAACCCCAAGGATTTTAAAAAACTAAACCAAAAAAACCGTATACGTAGAGGTTTGCCAGATATCACGTCCATCTTTCACCGTATCTATCGTATTAACTTCTTTGTACTGACACTTCATTGTTACCATGTTATTACGTAGAACAATGTCATGTCCGAGTCTGTAGGTACATCTTTATTACTGCTTTTTTTTCTTTTTGAATTATTTTGCAAACTGATGTTTAATTCTAAAATCAAAGATTAAAAATAGAAATTAAAAATTTATATTCTTACGGCCAAGGTTTATGATATCCCTTTCAATGATCCAGAAGAGCTGTCTAGGTAACAGTAACAATGAGCAAACCTTGACAAATGTTAATGGTGTCAAGTGAAACTCAGTACTAACTTTTTTTGTCATTTATTCGCAGTGGATTGAAAATGTACTCAAAGTTTTATAATTTAGAATATGTTAAATTGTAAGGCTTTATTATTACCATTCTATTATTTTGAACAATGGCATTTCCATGTCAGTAGGCACTTTTTTGTCATAATTTTTTTTTCTTTTCGAATTTTTTTGTAAACTTATGCTTAATTCTGCTATGCAAAAATTGAAAAAAGAAATGTAAAATTCTTAAACATTGTAATCTACTGTTCTTTATTAATGTACAAAATCGTCTCCTGGGCTAAAATAGCCTATGACAATAAACGGTGTTATTATTATTATTATTAATTCCCTTCCACACACCTCCGTGGCGGCTCGCACGGTAGCGTGCAATGCGCCTTCCGCCGGGGGCGAATGAACGCCGATGTAATAGCAAATTTTCTTCCTCCACTTCCCTCCTTGTCCTACATCGTATTCTCTATCAAGATATTGAGTCCTCTATCCCCCAATTACCTGTACCCGAGGGGTACGCAACCTCAAAAACAAGTGTACACCGCATTTCCATTTTAGCCATTTCTATCGATTTCTAACCATTTTCATCCATATCTGTCCATTTCTATCCATTTCTGTCCATTTCTAACCATTTCTGTCCATTTTTGTCCATTTCCGTCCATTTCTATCCATTTCAGTCCATTTATGTCTATTTCTATCCATTTCTGTCAATTTCTAATCATTTCTGTCCATTTCTATCCATTTCTATCCATTTCTGTCCATTTTTGTCCATTTCCGTCCATTTCTATCCATTTCAGTCCATTTATGTCTATTTCTATCCATCTCTGTCAATTTCTAATCATTTCTGTCCATTTCTATCCATTTCTATCCATTTCTGTCCATTTATGTATATTTTTTGTCCATTTCAATCCATTTCTGTCCATTTCTATCCATTACCATCCATTATTATTATTATTAATTTCAGTTTTCTTCGGCAGGTAACCACCTACCTGTCTTTTTCCAAGACAATATCGTTACTTTTGATGCCTTATGATTTATCTTCAATTCGCACTGACAATCTGAGCATCAACTAAATTGAAATCTCATCGAAGATTGACTACATGAAGAATCGAAGGTGAAAACTTTAGCATCCAATAACTCAGAGCCAACAATGATGGAGTTAATGTCTTTTAGCTTAGCAAGGCAGATTATTGCCGAGTACAGTTAAGAGGACTGGTACTTCACTTACTGGTGAGTTTATTGCAGTTTAAGCTTATCTACAGTACGCCGGTAGAATATAATTTTTTTCTCAGGGGTGTTCTTTACAGTTACCCGCAGGGTTCGCGAATAGGTTCCAGTTTACGCACTGACGCCATACTTCACCAAATCGAAACCGAATCCGCAATTCCGCACTTCCAGGAAACGAGACACCAGAGCACGTTCGACATGGGACTGGGACATTTAAAGAAAGGCAAGAGACACGTGAGAGGGAAAACAACCCGCACAGCTCTATGTATCCTCGCTTTCGAAACACAAAGCGCAGACGTCGAAAAGCAAAACCAGCGAAAAAAACAGATGACTAGCGATTTCTGTTTCTCGCATGACTCGTGAATTCACACGACACAGCCGCGACTGTTTCTTTTCCCTGCACCGACCAGGTTGCGCTCATAAAGCAAGCGGGAGAGTTTCCCTCCAAAATACCCCCTTATTTCACCTTTTCCGCGCAAACGGGATATTATTTTTTTTTTACAAAAAACAGCGGCAGTTCCACGGATACACGCTTAACTGGCTCACGCAAAGCGTCTCACTGAAGAATACGTCTCCTTTAAGACGCTCGGAGCCATATTTTTCGGGCGCGCGAAGATTTTTCATAATTGCACAAATATTTTCCGAATAACGCCTCGTCAAGCATAGAAAAACAAGCACAACAAGCCCAGATGATATCGAATTGCTTTCACCTCGCTTTAACCCAAATAAAAAAATTCTAACTCAACGTAACATAATAATTTCACCGCTTTAACTAAAGTAAACCAATCGTGGCATGTCAATTAATCACTCTTATCTTGACTTTAAGTTAAAACAACAAGTTAAGTTTTAGACAAGTTTAAAAGGAGCACAATTCTCAGATCCATAATGGTAAGAATAAAATAACACAAGTAATTTCCACACCGTTTTAATGAAAATTGACCATGGTTTCGAGACATCACGTCATTATCAAGGTAATGACTAAATGGTCGAAACTATGGTCGGTTTTCATTAAAAAAGTGCGGATATTACTATTGTTATTTTATTCTTACCAATGTGGATACACACTAGTTCCACAAAGTTACGCTTGAAACTCTTTCATACAATTCTCAGAGTTTATACTGCTCGCGAAGAGGTTCAAACCATAGGACCTTGGGACATACACGTGATCCCGACACCCACCAGACAAACCTGCTGAGGTCGTGGTTTACATGAGGTAGAGCGCAACACACACGAATGATATGTTTCACATTAAGAACCAAATAAGTATTCAATAATCGTAGAAAAAAAGTTGAAGAAAAGAAACCTCACAGAGCACCCTTACGGGAAGAGAGGGGCTTATAAAGTTACACAAAAGATATTTATGAAGTGTAAAGAAAGGAATATTTATGGGTCCATAAAAAACTTACTTTAATAAGTAACAACAAATACCAATATGTTAACTGAACTGAATTTCAGCAAGATATTCTAAAGCGTACGGTTAGGTTGAATTTGCAGCTAAAAATGGGCTATCACAAAGAAGTAAAAAATTAGAATAAAGACACGGCTTCAAATATAAACCCTTTGAGCAGTAAGAACGTTCATTTACGTCCTCGATCCTCCTGGCCATCCAGAGTATGATCGTACGTGTACGTCTTTCAAATTTGCGCTTGAGCAG
Source organism: Ceriagrion tenellum (assembly GCA_963169105.1). Classification (NCBI taxonomy): domain Eukaryota; kingdom Metazoa; phylum Arthropoda; class Insecta; order Odonata; family Coenagrionidae; genus Ceriagrion; species Ceriagrion tenellum. The sequence goes on from OY720637.1 coordinate 34,623,340, forward strand.
TAAAGGCATACGTTCAATCCTCCCATTCTGATGCCTTATAACATGTTCCATCTATCCTGGTGGTTGGTGAGCCCAATGATCACTGTAAAGTGTCACTGAAGAGTCCTGCCATCTATTCCATTATTCTACTATCAACATTTAGCCTTGAGGACGTGCACATCACATATAGTTGGTTCCATTGACGGAAGTTATATAATTTCAAAGCTGGTTTCATTCCTGTTCTAAGTTAATATTTTTGATCTCACACCACAATATTTAGCATCTTACTCAGTATAATTGTTTTGCTTATTTTGTTTTACTTGTGTAATGTATGATCTTCTTTTTTTCATTGTTTGTTTATCAAACAAACATGATTGTGTGAAATTCACAGGGGAAAAATCATTCGCCTGGACTGGGATTCGAACCCAGATCCATCGGGTTCGATTCCCAGTCCAGGCGAATGACTTTTCCACTGTGAATTTCACACAATTGTGTGATCACTAACGGGTGACTCCAATGAAGTAACAGCGCGGCTAGTTCCGTGGTTCTTTGAAAAACAAACGTGAGTTTGAGGTAGTAAAATTGAAATCGGAAGTAATTTCATTTCTTAAAAAAACACTCCTGGGGTCAGGGAAAACGAAAAAACCTACTACTCAGAGGGTAAAGTTATCCAAGTTGACTTATCTCCAACAAATACACATACACACATACCGACCACGCTGCTCCCTTAAGAGGAAGAAAAAGGTCTTCGTTAAGAATAATGAAAAGAAGAAGAACTTTGTTACCTTCGTTAGCCCTTGAATACTGGCTCTGTTTTTAGTAATTTCCTCCATGAAACCCCATCCTCACACCCCACTACCGCTTCTCTAAAACTAACGTTGCATTGCTTCAGACACGTCCTATTTCTATATCTGCTAATATTCTTCATTTTGAGTCTTTACCGCCTCATTTACCACTGAGTTTCGCGGATTTCCCCCACCTATCACAAGCATATTCCTTGTCATTTGACTCCCATCTATTCTCTCAACAACTCCCCAAACCAACGAAGCACAATCATTTTATATATGTACCTTCTCCAAATAACAAATCATCACAAATGAAAAACGGTTCACGTAAACCAAAAACACAAAACTTTCATTAAAAAATAGAAATAGAGATTCTTATGGACTCAATAGCAAACAATTACCGCTTGAGCCATTTCAAGGCCCCAAACAATACCTTCCTTGGAATAAACTACGGCATAGGCAAGGAAATTGGGATATTTTGCGGCGAAAATATTATCCCCGGGAATGAGATAATCCCTGAAGTATTACATATATATATACACACACCACGCCGCCATTATGGAATTCCGCACGGTGCGTAACACCCAAAAAGGAAAGAAACATATAAGGCACCTCGGATGTTCCACCACGCAAAAACTCCGCTTTAATCTCAGACTCCCTAAGGTTTCGCGTTTGTCAAAGGAGAAGATTAACTCGCGTCGTAAATTCCCAGGTAGAAAAATAACGCTCCGCCAGAAGAAGCCGGGGGAAGATGTGTACTTTAAATCAAAATACCAAGAGGCATTTCCATCTCGGAAAAAGATTTGCGGTGAGAGTGTACATTTTATTCGATCGCAGCTGTTGGTTAAACAAACCGTAAAAGGACGAAATGAGGCAGTTAGTCCGTAATATACTTCCTCGAAGTCATCGCACTAAAGAATATTTTTCTGGTAAGATAAATAAATAATAAATAGATAACAATTATAATAAGAATAATATTAGACTATTTAACAGATGTATTCAGAAGACTGTAAACTTACGGGCTGCCACAATCTCATATTTTAAACAACGAAACAGCACGCGCAACCCTTCACTCATCTGGGATTTCACGGTTTACAGAGCATATGTTGTACAAAGACTATTAAATTATATTTATCATCAGAGGAGATCAACCGGTCAGGATGTCTTAAAATGAAGAACGAATGGTATCCTTTTACATACACAGGCCCTTGATTCATTACGCGAATCCATTCTTCAACTTGACATGCGTTACACCTCTCTCCACCCCACACATATAACCCCTTTCTCACTTCGCCTTCCACGCTTACATCCTCCCCTCCCTCTATCACGTTCTTTAGCATCCCTTACCCCTAAATTACTAGTTCCAACCACTTACTCAGCCTCCTCTAAATCTTCTTTAGCAGTTTGCTCTCCTCAACCAAGATACTGAGGACTTCCTCATCCATCTTCCTGTCCATCGCCCTTCTTCCACTCTCCCACACACCAATATCTCCAACGTTGATAACCTATCCTTAACCTCTATTCTCAGGTTTCCAATCATTTCATTAACAAATGATGTGATACGAAGTCACTCGCGCGGGAGCATATACACCAGGGTTGAAATTCGTCATTAAAGAATCATTTGACTTGACCGGGATTCGAACCCGGATCTCCCAATTGCCGGTAAGGCGTATTTAGCCAGTTACACAGTGTAACTAGCTAACACGCCTGAGCGGCAATTGGGAGATCCGGGTTCGAATCCCGGTCAAGTCATATAATTTTTTCATGGCGAATTTCAACCCTGGTATCTATTTTCAGGGTTCATGTTTCTCCGCTAAACATAACTACGCTCCATACGAGACCCTTCGTCTGCCTTTCCCTTACGTTCTTCCACGAGTACCTCATTATTAAATCTTTCCCATTAGTAAACACCTCCTTAGCTGACGCAACTCTCTTTCTACTTTATTTACCACTCAGTCCATTTTCGTTCAACGTACAACTCAAGTAATTAAACTGTTCCGCCTACTGCAGTTTGGGCTCTCCTAGGTTTACGTCCAACGCCGGAATCTTCGTCCGAAAAACTTCCAACAGTGTAGAAATGGCTACTTTTAAGAGAGGTTCCAATTTCTAGTAGATCATAATTGACATTGTAAATCGCTATGAGCGCCATCAATAAGCTATAAACACACAGCACCAAAGACACTAGTATAGAAAATTCAAAGATAACAACAGATAAAGATAACAACGAACCTTACACAAAACTACAAAGATGACAATGAACCTGCAAAGGATAGTTTATCCAGGAAAGTATAGAAAAGACCCTTAACAAAGATTTTAGAATAGATCCAAACAGAAAGTTAAAATATGGCCTCTTTTTCTCTGCTGATGTGTATACGTAACTGCCGGGAGAAATTTTTCTCCCAGTAGTCCTTCGGTGAATATTAAAACGTTCGTGTTTCGAGAGCTGCGATAAAAGGCCCATTGAAAGTTGCGTCGTACAACTTAAAAAAAGAAAGTAGTTCGCCATAACGGAGTAGTTAAACGAATGGGTAATCTACTGGGGTCTACTAAAGAAAATTCCCAAAAACAGGTGGTGTGAGGACAGAGAGAGAGAGACGATGAAATAGTAGATATTGTGATGAGAGGAAGAGGGAAGCAAGGACGTCGGTATTTTAGCCGAGAGTAAGACAGGGATGAAGTGCCCCGAGCATGAGATTTATGATTCCATAAGGAGTACAGGAGCAATTTAGCCATAACCATCAAAATGTAATACGAAAAATAGACCTAAGTATAACAATGTAAATACGGCATTCTCGAACCCAAATGGCATATTGAGCCCAAAGGGGAAATTCACCCATTAGTTTGAATGCACACACAACAGTCATGTCAAGTAAAAAAAGGCACACAAACGTCCTCACGAAAGTCGTGCAAGCTCGCAATACTCGAGGGGACAGGAGGAGGGTGCTTAGCAATCCTGGGTGGGGGCAAGTTCTGTGAAATTTCATCACGCGATATAGCAATGCAGCCCGAACAGCACGTGCAGCTTATACATCCCCGACCTTGTACGTACAAAAGCGACCGTAAATACGTCATATTTACCAATGGGTAAAAAGAAAGAGGAAGAGGAGTAGTCAGGCGGTAATTTTGCAATCTATCCACAGATTAGCGGTTTCATTGCAATTAGAAATCTACAGTTACATAATACCCACCGAGCCGCCGCATGGGCGTGTGGCAGGGGGTGTTAGGTCACCAGCCGTGTAAAGGTGTGTGTAAGTTTTTTGGAGATGAAATGGTGACATGTACTATAGGAGTGTATTTAGTGGAGCTGAATTGTTATTGTGGTCGCTTATTATTCGCGGAAAGAAAGAGTCTTTGTACCTATCTCTTCGGCAATGTATTTCTCTCAGTTTATCGCATCTGTCAGACCTAGAGATGTAATGAGGAGTCATGATAATATTCTCTGTTTCGCTAAGAAAAATATCAGTTCTGAATTTCTCAACCAACCTAAGCCTAGCGTGCAGCCTCTAGAGTGAGTCTCTAGAGGCTTCCACCTCAATCCCTCTAAAAGTTGTGAGATATCTTACTGATAGCATTCACTATCCAATACAACCCATTTCATTCAGTCCTCAAGGTTAAAATAGCGTGGTACCGTATTTACTATGCCTAGTAACAATTTGGGATCGGAGAGATGGAGACTCCTCCCCCAAAATTCCCGACTCCAGTGCCGGCGGGATATAGTCCAAGCCTGCGAAGCCAAGAGTCACAATTCGAGACCCGTCTTTGTGCATTTATAAACGCTCAGGGAATCGCAGTGCGTCCATCCTCCTCAATCAACGTAAATTATTTCGACGTAAAGAGCCTCAGAAGCGATAATTAATGGAAAAGAAAACTTTTGTTCTACCAATTTATTTTTACAGAACTAAGAGTTTCGACGCGGTGGCGTCATCTTCAGGTACCTGAAGAGTACATGTACAAGAGGTACATAAAGGTACGCCACTGCGTCGAAACTAGAAGTACCGTAAAAATGAATTGGTGTAATAAAACTGAGTTTTTTTCTCCTTATTCATAATGAACTTCCACAAAATTGAGCCTAAAACCATTGATAGCACTCAGAGGCGATATTCGGCGGTTGTGAAAATAAAAAAAAACTAAATGGATAAATATAATGGACCACAAGCAAACAGCGTTTCAAGTGAAGCATTCGGCCGTCCATGCTCAAACTCGTGTTCATCTTGCCTACCTTGGGATTATTATGAGACCTCCACTAACTGTCCCTTAAGTCCTTCTAACCCTCCTTTAACTTCCTTCTGGTGATTTAAACCATCCACCCACCCCAAACTGCCTAAAACATGTAGGTAAGCAGTTGAATATCTCCACAATTAATGGTGGCTACAAGAAAAAGGCAGGGATACTGCAAGTTCAGGACTAGAGGAGATGTAAAAGAGTATTTTACTCTAAAGCATAATACACCGTAATAAAGCCATTATTATTTGAAACATAAGAAAGGCACATAAAATCCGAAGATTCTTGCGATATTGAGTGGTATTATGCATGATGCAGAAATAAAAAATTGTAATTATCCACCGAAATAAATTTTACTGCGACCGAGGTCTCGAAGTTTTTAATCTACATTTACCTGATGATGACGTAAACACGTCGAAATCGAGGTCGCTGTAAAATTTATTTCTGCGGATAGTGGCAATTTTGTTTATTTCTGCATCAAAAAGACACGACGTAACGTAAAACGAGTAACCAAAAGCATGGTCGGAGATAGCATCATAATTTTTAGAAAAAAATCCACTTTGTTAGGCGAGATATTGTAAAAGACCATTTTAAATTATACACAAAGGATATCGAACTGTATACTTTAATTCCAACTCGTACAACACATGTTTCAACTGACTAGCAGTCATAATCAGGCACAACCTTGATATTATGATACCTTTGTGAAAATTATGATACTCAAAGGATATCGAACTGTCTACTTTAATTCCAACTAGTACTACACGTGATTCAACTCACGAGCAGTCATCATCAGGTACCTGATCAACTTTGTACCAGATGATGACTGCTAGTCAATTGAAACACGTGTTGTGCGAGTTAGAATTTAAGTAGACAGTACGATACCCTTTGTGTATCCTTTGTGGTAAGAAAGTCCCCAATTTCTTCAGGGGATAAAAAAACTCATATCACAGGAAGTGAACGATAAACTCTCCATATCTTGCATGATTATAAAGGCATGACGAATTATTTTTCCAGAATAAGTGCACATTTCTCGGGCTCACCACCGGGTAAGATAGTCATAGGCAGCCGACGTTTCGGGTTCTGACTCGTTACCCATTCTCAAGGATACTTACCGCGGATACAAGGCATACCGGTGGCGAGCCCGAGAAATGTACACTAATGTTATTCGCCGGGAAAGTGTTAAATCATACATTTTTCCAGAAGTTTTACACAACATTTACTCCATACTCTATAATAACTATTTGAAATCCTCACAGAATATGATATTTTACACTTATCGCGATGATGATTAAGTCCATAAAGAACATAACGTACCATAAATTTCTTTTGCGAAGGTCAGATGCTTCATAATTCAGCTCATCTAATGATCTTCCTACAATCAAAGGTTAATTAAAAACAACATCACCGTCAACGGGTAAATCAACAACATGTCCTGCCACTCATCTGTCGCAGTTCAGCTTGAATAATAGCACAATGAAACTCAAAAAATAAAAGACAGCGTCTAGCAGCTTCAGGGCAAAACATGGAGACAAATCTCAAGCTGTTATTCGACTAGCGAGGGAAGGATACGACGGGAATTTCCCTTTCAACGTTTCCGACGGGAAACGAAAGTTGGTGGTCCTTTCCCCCAAATAAAACAAGAAAGAAAACAATAAGGCGAATAAATAAATAAAAATCATCCACCATACTCGGGAGGCAGGGAGAAATAAAACATCTGAAACGAGGAAGGCTTCGATCTCCTCTCGCGCCCGGCAGAGATAGGGACAGATGGAGAAAGAAGAGAACGACGCTGAGAAAAGGGTTCTCGAGAGGGAGGAGTGGCGAGGGTAAGAGGGATAAGGGATGGCCGCCCCGGCTCAGAGAAGATTTTTCCTTCCCTCCCGCAAAGCCTTGGAATCCGTCCAAGGGAACGAGAGTTTTAGGCGAACCCGGCGAACCGCCCCCAAATCCGACTCCATCCTCCCCGGTGGGAGTCCCACTAGGCAGAGGCCTAGGACCGCGGGATTTCTCTTCAACTGAGGCCGCGTACGCACGCACGCGATCGTTAGTGGTACGCGTGAGGTCTACTCAGGGAACACCTCACGCATAGGATATCCTGAGTAAGCTTTTTTCCCTTATTTCACCGTTTCCCTTTCCTTTCTCCTACCACTCCTGTCCAATCAAACGCTTTCTCTGTCAGTAATAAGCAGGAACATGGACCATGCGAAACTTAATCTCGTCATTTAAACGATCCCAATCAATACCGCAGATATTCTACCAAGGAAGGGAGTACTTCCGGGTGTTCCTCTTCTGAAACTACAGCTGCGTTTAGAATGTATTATTTACTAATGTTCGGCTTTTTACCGGCCATCTGATGCACGTATGGGGAAATTTAATTGCATTACGCAAAATGACAGCTTACTTTTAGTTCTCTGTCTCACCAGCTAGCCTAAGATAATTCCTTCCATCACAGGCTTCAACACACCTCACTACTAATTAGAAATTCATGCATCACATTTTTTTGTCTTCAGTCGTCAACCCGCACAGATCCATTTCAATCAAACCACAACTAACACCAATTCCTTTTTACTCTCTGTCCTACTTTACCTAATTACTTTCTATCATTCCACTTCAAAAGCTTAAAATGAATGGGTATCCTATTCTATCAATGAACCAAAATCTCCATTTCCATAACTACAACACCACTTCTTCCACATTTGTGTGCTCAGTGATCCTTCTAAGCAAACCGAATATTTGATCTAGTTGTAGACATCTCGCCCTGATTATGTAAATATTTTCATGTCTTATTCATCCTATATCCATATTTCAAAAGTGATTTTCCCGTTCTCACAGAACTCCGTTCAAGGGCAATACAGTTTTTCTTTTTCAATAAATTGTTCCAAAAATCCACTGGGGAGTCAAACGGCTCTCGGAATGACGGGAAAACATGAATAAAAACTGATTTACCTTTACGGAATGAACCACTGGACCGAAAGCCCACGCACGCGCACTTGTTTTTTCATTTGTTCCTCCCCATACCCCCGCCCCGTTTCACCGCCCAGAATCAAATTACTTGGACGTTCTGCCGAAAAGGGATCCACGGTCGCGTCGCTTCGCCTTTTGTGCCCGCGGATCCCGCAACTCCTTTGTTTCCCGACCGCCCGAAGTCCCTCATTCCTTTCCATTTTCGCCGATAATTTCCATCATCGCTCAAAATCCACGGTCGAGAAGTTGATGAATATTTAGGAGGCGGAGGAGGAATCACTGACGCTCCATTTCCTCCCTCTCCCCCTCCTCCCCCTCACCCGGTGCCTCAGAGGTCGAGCGAATCACAGGGACGAGGAATTCCTCCGCGTTCCCGAAGGGCGCAATTACGCCTCACGCGATACCTCGCCCCAAACCCATCGCCCAAAGAGGCGTAAAAACAAAAGGAAGGAAATATTTTTCCCACAAAATTACTCTCCTCCCCTTTCCGGATAATTCCCATTATTGCAGAGAGAAAAAAAAAACTTGGGGACGTTGTCGATTATTTCTTTCGTTTCTTTTCACGAACGCTCAAATATAACGAGACCTTTTGTGATTAGCCATAAAGCTAATTTCGAGGTAACTGTTTCGTGGAGTTTTACGGTCCGAGTAATCGACCTACGCTTGGGATCGCTGATTGATTAGTACTATAAAAATCTCGAATAGGTCGGAGCCAAAACAAAAACGATAAAACGATGTCGTAAGTTGCCATGAATGCTCGGCCTAGGGTCTAAAGCTGGCAGTTCCCAACCCCATAACCCAAAGATATTCTTCTATTCCTCAATATCTTATAAAAAAATTGCGAGTTATGCGGCATGACGACCTCAGGAATGACGGGGCATGTAGTGGTAGAGGAAAGATACCCTTTCCATGAAAGATGAAGGCCCCATTCACATGAATTTTTAAAAGAGGCATGCCTTTGATGGATAAAACATAACCAATACACCTTGGCATTCAGGGGTTCCACTGAGATTTATAAGGTCCCAAAGATACAGGTATTTCCTTCAACAACTCTTTCCACGGTCTTAACCCTAACAACCAAGGATTTTCTCTTGCATTCCATTCCTGACAATTTTTCTCGAAAACCATTACATGTATTGAAAAGCTACACACACTCTTTCCATTATTATTAAATGAAGTCGTACATTTTAACTGAAATTTGAGATTAAAATGATACAGATTTCCAAGAGGGTTTATGTTTCACTTGCATTCACAGCAGCAGATAGGAATGTACGCATAAGAAACAATAAAACACCTTAAAATGGGGCCCACACAAAAGTTTTACACCGAAAAATTGTTTAATACCTTAATTTGTCAACTTTTGAGTCGGAAGCCAGGCAATATTGAGACATATAGTCTCAATCTGCGCGTAAATAAGTAGGTCAAGATTTCACAAATACAATAGTGGTGTGTCCATTACGTGCTTCACTTTCATTACAATTATGTTTACGGTTGAAACCTTGACGAGGACCTTAGGATGGAAAAAGGCATATTTTCCAATAAACTCTGGGTGAGCTCTAATCTTTACGTCACCTTAAAAGCAGGTGAGGAATCATCTTTGCCCAATGACGACGTTGAGCGATAGGAGGCCTCTTAGATATAGTGAAAACCAGTAAGAGGATCGCAAGACCATGGAATGAAATAGTAGTAGATCATAGGGATTCTTGAAATAAACGCTCACATATAGAAGGAATGTACGCTCACTTCACCTAACATGTTTACGACAGAAAACATGGAAGAACGTATCAGGGGGAGGAGCGGAACAGAAATACGATGAATATAGCATGAGGACCTCAGTGGAAGCCGCAGCAATTACTTCGAGTCCAAATGATCAAATTCACCCGGCCGACCGTATACATCTCTTGATCCCAGCTTCGTCAAAAATCCACCGAACGGGACATTGAAGAAGGCGATCATGATCCAAAAATAGACATGGTGGAGAGGGAGAACGAGAGGTCACAGGGCGAGTGGGGTGGCGTAATTTCACCTTTCTCCCACCAGATGCCATCCGAAATGACTTCCACCAAGCCCGAAATCTTTTGCGCGGACACGAAAACGAACAAATTACACGCTTCGTTTTATTAGCCCGACTCTGCTCTCGTTTCGATCGAACTGCGGAGGGAATAATCCTCCGCTTGCGTGCTTCTATAAATAGACACGCAATGCGGATTCATTTGTCCTTCAACAGGGCCACGAAAAGATTTCTACAGCCTTTATTTTTTTTTGTTTCTCCATCCTTCTCCCTCACACCACACCTCTTCTCCTCCCTCCTCGTTCTTCCACTCGCCTCAAGAGGTCCTTCGCCTCCCGAAAAGACACGGGCGTCCGGAGCTTGGTGGCATACACAAACACGCCGTTGGGAATAAGGTACCCCAGTGGAATAAGTCATTTACAGAGGCAAGAAACAACTGAGGTCACTGGGGCCATTGGGATAAGATGGGTTAGTTAGTTAAATTCATATGATTATAATGTATTCTAACGGTAAAAGTAGGTTTTGTTGAATGTCAGAGAATCTCCTCCCGGTCCCTTACACATTCATGGGCCCACCTCCCTCTAGAATATTCTTTTTCACATCTGTATAAGATCTACCCTTCTTCATCCCGTCCATGAAACCTGTTCTCTTTTTTCCCCCACCCCGCTTGCCCAACATCCTTCCCTCTATCACACTCTTCAGCAACCCATCACCCTTAATTACATCCTTCAGCCATCTACCATGCCTATCCCGGCTTTCATTCAAAAGTTTCCTTTCCTCACCCACCATCTCAAGCACTTCCTCGTAAGTCTTCCTTTCCGTACACCTAACCTTCTCCATCCTTCTCCACGCCCACATCTCAAAAGCCTGCAGCCTATTCTCGTCCTCCTTTCTCAGGGTCCAGGTTTCTGCCCCATACAACGCTGCGCTCCGTATCAAGCTCTTCACCAGCCTCTTCACATCCTTACCCATTGTTCCCGTCATCAACTCTCTTCTATTACTAAACGCCTCCTTAGCTAGCGCTTTTCTCTTCCGTATGTCTTTGCTACTATGCCTGTTTTCCTCTAACGTGCTACCTCAGTAATTAAACTGTTCTACTTGCTCTAGTTTGTGTCCTCCAACATTAATCACAAGCGTAAATAGATACTTTTATTTAATTCCTTAGAATTAAGTCATAAAAAAGTATATAACTGCACCATTATTAATGCAATCTTACTAATATATAAAAATCTAGTTTTGTCTGTCTGTTACTCAATCACTCATAAACCTCTGAATCGATTGAAACAAAATTTGGCAGAAAGATACTTGATACATCTGGTTCACCCATAGGCTATATTTCATAAATGCTTTCTACAGCTTTTTTTAATTTAAGCACATAGCTCGACTATTGTCTCCATTACCACTATGGAACTATCCCGCTCAAACTACCTTAAACGACCACCATCGCACCCATAAGATCAATACCGCTTAAGGAAGGGAATATTTACATTGCGTATACGTATAAGAAATCCAGTTCGATCCCAAAAGACGGCCGCTAGAGAGGTGACCGCTCAAGGGAGGATCTAAATCTAGTTTTAATTATTTAGATATTTTAAGTCACGGAAGCAGGTTTCTCTGTATTCTCCTCTGCTCTTCCACCTAACCCCATTCTCCAAACTTTTCCATACAACTTTACTCCATCCCATACATTACCATCCTCAGTAACCCCTTACTCATCACTGCACGCTTCAACTACTTGTCTTTAATTATGCATAATTTTTCTAGCATCACTCCATCATTTCCTAAAATTTCACGTCCCTAATTTAAGTTTTGCAATGCCAATAAATTAAAATGTATCACGCTGTACTTGGTGGCAGTTGTCTACATGCATGCTGAATAAAAACTCTCTTGAAGAGGGGTCACACCAGTGATTTCATCCCTAGGCTTTTGCATTCCGTGGACAAAGGAAAAAAATTGACGCCTTAGAAATTCTCGAAATTGTGAATCATGGCAAACTCAAAAATGTGCAGTTGTGTGATGATTATTTTTTCAGCCACCCATACCCTTTCCTAGCCACTCCCTACCCCTTCAACTAAGGATACCACACCCTACGGCTTCCATTTCACCCCAAACCGTCTCTGTTCCTCCCCATGTATCCTAATGGCTTAAACACCCCTGCCCCCAACCTTCTTCCTCCAGGGCCCGGTCCGGGATGGAGTAGTTACTATTTAAAACCACTCTGCTCCCTTCTTCCCCGTTTCCTCCCCCCTTTCCCGTAACCATGCTGCCTCAAACTACAACCGCCGTTCCTTTGTTTTTCTTCCTTGATCCACGCAAAGAATATTTACTCCCACGCCCCCATCCCCTCCCACTCCACTCACCTTCCCTCCCCCCCCCCACACCCTTCCCAACGCTTCGGTCGAAGGCTATATATCTACGACCCTAACCCGTAGAACGCCGCACATGCTTATGCCACAGAGTGGCGAAACGCGTCGTGCCAGTCAATAAATCTGTGGGAAATTACCAATTGTTCTTTATTCACCGTGTTGCAATACTATTGATCCTCTTTCTTCATTGTTGTAGTTTCGATATGGAGGTGAGTAATTTTGTTGGTATGGTGACATGAGTATTGGCTTCGAATCCCGTCGGTGGGGGAGATGTCTCCATATAACCAGGGTCCACATTTGGATGCCAAGCGCCTAACACGCCACGCCATCTGAGGGATTGGGATATAATTTGTGGACCCCTAGGAAATGAATATAGTCAAATTCCAAAGCGGAATTTCGCTCCGCCATTTCTTTCGCCCCCGAATATTCCTAACTATACCAACCAAACAATAAGAAACCACTAAAATTACCTCAGCTATCGTGCCATAAAAAAATAGTCTAATGCCAAAGCGGGATTTCGCTTAACAATTTCTCCGGCACAGAAATATTCTGACATTACCAACCAACCAACCCGAAAGGTCAAATATTACCTCAACTATCGCCCTGTGAACCACAAGCAAAAGCTTCCGGCTTTAATATTTGTGTTTGACTCACGCGGAATGATTTCTAGGTAAACGATAACTGGGTTAACTAACTAACCCCAGTATGCGGAAGAGAAGCTGCATGGTATACGCAAAGGTATCTAGCGAGATGCTGTGGAACATAATTTCTGAATAATGAAAGAAATTTTGTAATGTGCACTTAGTTTTTTTATTAGTATTACGCGTTTCAACAGTTACATAGTCATCAGGTACAAACAAAAACTTTTGTTTGTACCTGATGATGACTATGTAATCGTTGAAACGCGCAGTACTAATAAAAAAACTAAGCGCACATTACAAAATTTCTTCCATTATTCCGAATGCAGAAGTCACCCTGAGAGGAGAGAAATTACAGCAAGTGGATTCCTTCTCCTATCTCGGAAGTACCATCACGTGGGACGGAAGAAGTACAACAGACATCAAGTAGAGAATAGCCCAAGCTTAGCAGGCGTTCATAGGAAAAAGAGAACTGCGGAGCTCACAGAAGATAAGACTTCATACCAGGAAATAGTATGAGAAAACCTTCGTGTGGAGAGTGCCACTCTAGAATCGGAAGCATGGCACATTGGAAAAGCAGACCATAAAAGACTAGAAGCCTTCGAAACCAGGTGCTGGAGGAGTATACTGAAGATAAAACGGACGTACAACATAGAAAATGATGAAGGGTACAGAAGAGTATAAGAGGACCGTGTGGAAAATCATTCAGTAAAGCAGAACGAGATGGACTGAACACACCCTGAGACACAATGGGTTTGTGAAGAACTTAATTGAAGGTTAAATAGAGGGAAAATTCCCTAGAGGAAGACCCAGGAATGAGTTCATGGACGAAATAAAGAAAAGAGTACATACGGAAAGATACCACGACATAAGAGAAGTAGCAATGGGTAGGGAATAGTGGAGGGCTGCAGTCAACCAAGGGATATCGGGTTGGTGTGGTAGCTAGAGTACTGGCTAACCATTCGGACGGCCAGGGTTCAAATCCCTGCAGAGGAGAATGTTTTTCAGAGGAAATCCGATCCCTACTTGAGTGTCTTGTGGAGGGCACTTCAAGTCCAGTACTCCGTCTGTCGGATAAGGCGTTAAACAGTAGTCCCCTTGGCACCTTTCGTTAAAAGTAGGCTAATGCCGACGCCGAGTTTCCATCCACCCTTCCTCCCTTACCTATCCCCTATGGCGCAAATGACCTTAGCTGTCGGTCGCCTTCCCTAATATCCAATCCAATGCAGTCAACCAATAGTAGGATTGAACGACCAACGAATATTTGGTGAATGGAGGAATGGTGGAGAGATTCTCAGCTGCAGATTACTCCCAAATAGTCCAAGGGGTCCACAGTTTTACGTCCCAACCGCTAGGCAGAGTAATGTAATTTAATTGCTCTTCACGTGGAACCCAAATGGGATGGCGACTCCACTGAAAAATCCCCGTCGCTACCAGAACAGCGACCCACACAAAGGTCTCCAGTAAAATAGCCGTCACAACAACGCGATCCGTTCAAAGTCAAGAGTTTCGACGTGGAATGATAAGAGGCAAGAGGTAATTCGTTTTGGGTCGCACTTAGCGGTTACACGCAACCTGGAAACCAACGACATAGGATTTATGGAGAGAGAAAAATAGCAAAGCAACCTGCTCAATGAAAAACATTTACAAGGGCTGGCCACCACTATAGGAGGCCAATTCACGACAGCAAAGGAGACCTTCTCGTCCAAAATCGTAAGACAAACCAATACCGAATGTGAGGTTGAATTGAAATGCTTAAGTAAAGGCTTTGTCATTTGAGTACACTCGTATATGTTCCCAGATCACATAAACGAAAGGCAAACATCTGTGAGAGCGAAAACTACAGATTCCGTCAACGGCCCTTTCATTTTTTTGTTTACACGGAGAGATTGAAGGCATCAACAGATAAATACGCACATGATCAAATGCCAAGGTAGAGTGAACAAAAATAAAGAGAAAAAACCGTTTAAAAAATAACACTGCTGCCAAAAACATTGGAACTTAAAGCACCAAATAGTGGATGAAAGGGGTTAATAGAACAAATAGTGGTTGAAGATCTATAACCAGAAGTAACCCACACTCTGATACGCAAACATAGCAAAGCATTCAAGCAAATGTAGAAAAAATGTTTTATGGTCTTAAATCTTTTACTTCTAAATGAGAAACATATTGACAATGGATTTGGAAAAGCGAAGCAGAAAAGACTAGAACCCTTCGAAACATGGTAATGGAGGAGGATGCTGAAGATAAAATGGACGGACAAAATAAGAAATGATGAGGAGGAGTTAATGGTAACATTGACAATACGGCATACTTAAAAAACACACGACCCGGGTTTCAACGCTTTTAAGCGTCATCTTCAGGTTTTCCCACGAGAAAAATATCGCGCGACATTTAGACCCCCAAGAAACTTAAAAACCCTATTCGACAAGAGCAAAGACCCGTTGAATCCAAAGAAGAGATGTGGCATATATGCATTCAAGTGTGGTGACTGCCCAGGTGTATATGTAGGTCAAACTGCCCGTAGCATCAGTGTTAGAGTCAAAGAACAACAGCTAGCCTATTTTAACAATTGTGAACTGAAAGAGTAATTTTGCGAAACACCTTTTAAACCATGACCACCACAGTGATTTTAATCTTGATATTTTATGCTTTTCAACCCATAGACATGAGCTTTACTCACTTAAGCAGCTGGAAATTTTAAAGACATTGCATGACCCTGACTTGAAGATTTTAAATGAGTATTTGTACCCGTCCTCATCTCCCATCCTCACAGCCGCCTCCCGAATTGCCCTTTCCCCTCCCCCACTAAACTCCCCGCCAATCGCTGCTCCTGACCAACCCGCATCCACACCACCCTAATCGCTCACCTCTGCCCCTCCCCCCTCCCCCGCACCAAGCATGTTTATAAGACATTGTAAAACCGGTAAAAAAAAACACCTGAAGATGACGCTTAAGCGTTGAAACCCGGGTCGTGTGTTTTTTAAGTATGTGGTATTGTAAATTTTACCATTAAATCCTCTGAAAAATGGAATACCACAAAGTTACCAAGGAACTTGTATTATTTATTAGAAATGATGAAGTTTACATAAGAGTGGAAGAGGAAAGGACAATATGGAAGA
The DNA here is from genome assembly GCA_963169105.1 of Ceriagrion tenellum. Taxonomy (NCBI): domain Eukaryota; kingdom Metazoa; phylum Arthropoda; class Insecta; order Odonata; family Coenagrionidae; genus Ceriagrion; species Ceriagrion tenellum. The sequence continues at coordinate 34,639,429 of OY720637.1, forward strand.
AAAAAAAACAGAAAATAAGAACCAGATGGATTGTAAACACTATGAGGCACAATTGGTTTGTGAAGAACATAACTGAAAGCAAAATAGAGGGAAAAGTCCCCGGAGGAAGACCTAGGAATAAGTTCATGGACCAAATAAAGAGGCAAGGACATAGTAAGAGCTACCAGGATAGAAGGAAACACATTAGATAAGGAATAGAGGAGAGCTTCAGTCAACTATTCTTAGGATTGAATAACGAATGATGATGATGGTCAAAGCAGCGTGAAAAATATTTTTTGCGCCTGGACAGTCCAAAATCGAGCACGAAACGCATTTAAACCTTAAAGAGTCCTTTACTATGACAATCAGTACATGCAATAGGCGGAATACTCAATTGTAAAAAAAAAACACAGAATCATTGTATAACTCACACAAATACTCAAAAAGCAGCTTCAACGGGATGATCGACTCAACAGATTTCCTTACCTAGAAAATAAAGAAAAAAATGCAATTAAGGGAGGAAAATTCACAAATCAGCATCATCATCAATCAACTCAATACCTCTTCCCCTAAAATACAGGCGACAGTATTATTTCTAAAAGCATGCTGATAGAACCTGATAGGAATACAACATTCCAATTGCGATTATATAATCTGTATCATGATAATCGATTACTTTTAGGATACCGATTTAAAATTCAATCGATTATTCACAGATAAACTGATTTCATAATCGATAATTCACAGTGATCAACCGGGAAAATTATCAAAGGTTTATCCCAGCCGTAGAGTTATAATTTTTATGAGACGTTATTTAACAGGCAAGCGATCACTTTCAAATGGGGTCATTCGTAAGATTTTAGCGCGTCATGACTTCATGGAATTCACTACACAATATAAATGAAGAAACTTTGTTATTCCACATAAATTTTTTATTTAAGACGACCAGGGTTTCGACGTGGCACGTCATCATCTTCTGTCAAGGCTTTCGAGGGATTTTACCCCAACGAAACATTTTTCACAAGAGTCATATTAGTTACGGTTTACAACGGCAGCAATACGCTTCTGTGAGAGATTAGCCGGCACTTTAAAAAGTTCTGGAAGCGGACTCGCAGAGCCGTTTACTTCTGAAATCTACGTTGAAAGTCGCTTGCTACCGGTAACTTACACAATAAACTTGCCAGGGAAAACTCTGAAAAAGTCTGCGGTAACGTTTAATGCATTAGAACGAGACGAAATGTAAGGTGAGACAAAGAATAGAACCGTCATCCTTCCTAGTCATTGGACGAGAAGCCGTCGGTGACAACGTAGTCTGAAGAGATATGAAGTGAAAGGTAAATATTTCCCGCGCAAAGTCAGAAATAAACCTTGCGGTTGACTTGAACTGTGAGAAGAGAATGCCATTGTGGCCTGAGCGGTCGAGAACGCGGAAGATCTTGGATTATGAAGGAGTTCCCTAACCTTTCACGGTCACCGACGCTTGTCTCGTAACCCTCCCTGCCTTTAGCCGGAGTGAGTCACCAAATGAAGCCCACTCAAGCACAAGTTTCGCTCAAGAGGAGCCAGGAAAAAAAATTTTTTTTTTTAAGTGACCCATTGGAAAACAAAAATAAAAGATCTCCGACAAAAAGCCGAAGTTCTTTTGATGCTATTTCCTGTACATATTATATCTCTACTTTCGATATCACAGTTTTCACGCAATGGCACGGGTAACGCGTGATCACGCACTTTCGCTATCCTTACATACATACATACCCATCACACCGTTCCCTACCGGGGTAGCCACAGCCAAAATGTTTCCCTCGTAAATACATCATTGTACACCTAACTCTGCTTCAATAATTTTCTCCATTCTGACCTATCCTTGCAAACCTCTTTTGCCTCATTTACCCCCATACACTGTTTCATACACACCCTCCTGTTTTAAAGACTCTTAATATTCCTCCTCCTAAGAACTTCCTCAACCACATTCAACCACAACTTTCTCGGCCTACCTCTACATCTCACACCATTCATTCTACTCTCATATATCTGTTTCGTTATTCGACTCTCATCCATTCTCTCAACATGGCCAAACCAACGAAGCAAACTCCTTTCATACACGTCCATTACTGGAGCATTTAACCCACATTCATTCATGACCCACTTATTCTTGACACTATCCATCCTACTTTTGCCACAAATACTCCTCAGATAACTCATACCCACGGCGTTAAGTCTACTCTTATGTCTATCCTTTCATACCCATGTTTCACTACCAGATAGTTACAATAATTAGAGTTTAAAATATAATAAGAGCTTGTGTTAAAGTCGGTGTAAGATAATAGCGCTGTTAACATTTACTGATTAGGCTAGGCAAGTAATGAAAAAAAAATAGCTTCACGATAAGGCGATAAAAGCAACGACCACCACCATGGATTCTTCGGTCACGTGATTTTTTCCCAAACGAAATTGGACGTTTTTACTGATTGGCTGCAATTATAACTCTCAACCGCGTTATTATCTTGAACGGACTTTAAACCGAGCCGATTCTTATTCAGCCGAGTTCCATCCTCATTTCCGACTCTAAAGGTCGCTTTACACGGTACATTTTTTTTGTACAAACGAATGTATGGACTATTGCACGAGGAAAATTGTACCAAGAAAAGCGACAAATTGTATGATTGTCTGAATGACTGAACGGGAAATAGAACCTTCTATAATTTCATTCATTTCCTTGTAGATTTTATGTTACCAATCAACTATAACTTTCTCGACCAATTAAGTATAGATTATAATAATATTCTTGAATATATGGTCAATATATTAAACTCACAGTCAGTATTTTGCATCTTCAGAGCTTTGAAACAGAATAAGGAGACATACAGCCAGGTAATTATATAAATAATAGTACAAAAGTTGAGGTACGAAAATTTACCTAGAATTGGGCTTAATGTTAAACAGTAACAAACAGCTGTATGCCTCCTTGTTTTCTGTTACAAAGACCAAAAGATGCCAATATATTTGGCGAAACGTTGGCTGTGAGTTAAATTTATTAATGACCAAATATTCAAGAATCTCATTATTATCTATTCTATGTTGAATTCCTTTGTACAATAATTTATACCGTGTAAAGCGTCCTTAACACCGTCTTTTACGGCTCTTACGGCTCCGTCGTCCTCTTTTTTTATCCTCTTTTACGGCTCTTACGGCTTACGTCACCGGCTCTTACGTCAACCATTAAACGTCTACACAGCACTCAAGTAAAGATGGGGAATTCCACTGAAAAAAATTCCTGCGAAGGTACGAACCCGGTCCCTCGAGATGGCAAAGCAGTCAACCTCGCCACCACGCAAACCGGTCCTCTTATGCAGACCTTGACAAGGCGGAAGACCGGAGAAAAATTCGTGCGTCACGCGAGTGACGCCCGTCTTGGGCCACAGTCCCAGGAACCCATTCCTAATTGAATTTTCATACGGACGAACGGAAAGAAAAAAAATACTTCCAACGAAACTCATCCGAGGGTGAATCCTAATTACCCTACGATATATAGAGACCTTTTTTATCATTAAGCTCATCTTAGCTTACTATTACAATCCATAAAACGAAAGGAGACGGTTTCATACTGATGTTCATCGCGTACGCTAAGTGAAAACCATTAGCACGGAAATGAAACGTGCTAACGTTTTCACAACAGCAAGTCGTGGGGTTTTTTTTGTACCTTCATCTTTTTTTTACGACGATATCTAACGCGCTTTCGTATAAATTCCCCAAAAAACCATCGCATCGATAGTACCAAAGTCAACCACTCTTTACCTTCACAGTCAGCCGGCAGGCAAAGATTAACGGCGACATTTTTTCCCAAGGGCTTGGAAAATATCACTCTCACACACCCTCCTCCTCTTTCGAGGACAGGCAAACAAGTGCGGGCAGTTCTCTTTCCTCCTTCCTTCAAGGAGATTCCCTTGGGAAGGGATGCGTGAGCCAAAACAAATGTTTTTTTCTACCGAGAGCGTCGTTTACAAAATACCACTTAGACTTGAACCATGCCCTACGTAAGATAAAGCAACAGTTTAGCACTGAGTACGCAGATTTGTTGGTGTCTGAACACTTCTTTCGTTTTAAGTATTCTACCGGTGAAGGTAAGTTTTGATGAAAGTCAGAGAATCTCCTCCCGGTCTTTCACACTTTCAGGGGCCTAACTACCTCTAGTATTTCCTTTTTCACCTCGCCACGATCTATCCTTCTTTATCCCGTCCATGAAACCTATTCTGTCTTCCTCTTCCCCGCTTTCCCATCATCCTTTCCTCTATCACACTATTCAGCAGCCCATCAATGTTAGTCAATGTAATATAATTTACAATAAGAAAAAATCCATTAGATTAACACAGCTGATGATAAAAATCCGACAGAGGACAAATTCAACAATGGAAGAATACTTATGTTGGTTGGCGCGACTTTATGTCCTTCCACGGTAGTAAGTTTTCCCAATTACTTTTAAAAATAAATCAATATTGTCACCGCAGTAATTTTTTTCAGAATCGCAAAAAGCCTACCGTTGTTACGTTCCTTCAAACGTACCGCGTGAGGAAAATGAGTCAAGTTAAGGACATTAAGATACTTTTACATAATTACTCAAAATTTCCGTCACATGAAAGTATATTATTGCACCATTAATAACGCAATATTTAATTCATGGGTCCCACATCTGCTGAAATTAAAACGTATTATTCGAATGTGATTTCCATTATGACTGGGGAACTATCTCAAACTACCTAAAATCACATTGAAAGAGGTTCGCGAGTCGAAAAAGGTGGGGAACCACTCGTGTAAACAACGCGCACCGGTGCAACGAAAACAAGACGAGGTTCTCCGGCAACAGCCGACCTTTACCTCGAAGAAAGCCCTCGTTACGAAACGAGCAGCTCTTGACACAATTTCCGGCACGTTACGAAAAACGCGGAGCTTTTCTTTTCCAGGCAGCAAGATAGGCGGAGTAGCGGTCGGGCTCGTCGGCACTTGTTCAGCTTCCAGGAAGCCCGGTGACATAACGTCAGTCGCCACGCAAGAAAGTTACGGGTGGAACGTGGATATATCGTAGGATGACGGACACACCTAAGCAGGGCATGCGGTCTCCCCGGATCATATTCCAACAAACACACTCTCCGGCAAATTTTCTGCGCAACCGCGGCCATTTCCAACGAAGTCACACTATTCCCCACAACTGGATCGCTCCAAGGTCAAGGATGTATCCACTGATACGACAAGGTTGCGGTCACTTTCAGGATGCAACGGATTTTTTAAATTATTCTACCGGTAAAGGTAGGTTTTTATGACTGACAGAGAATATCCTCCCGGTTTTCTACACTTAGAGGAGCCTATCTCGCTCTATTATACACTTTTCCGTCAAAACATACGATCTACTCTCCTTCATCCCGTCCATGAAACCTATTCTCTTTCTTCCTCTTTCCCGCTTGCCCAACATCCTTCCCTCTATCACATTCTTGGGCAACCCATCGCCCCTTATTACATCCTCCAGCCACCTACTCTGCCGATCTCGAATTTCAATCAGAAATTTCCTTTCAATGAGTCAATGCGCCGACCACATACCGTCGATGGAATAATTCCGCCAAACTTACAAATAGATAAAACGCACCCTTCCAGCAAATTTCATGTCAGCGCCGTTTTCAAACTCGTACACTGCTGTTACCCGTTGAGATTTTTGCTGAATTATATATTAATACTCGGCGGGAGCTCTCGATACTTTCACAACTGCTAAAACCCAATCTTCCCAAAATATTTCACGCAACGATACTGTTCCTTCAACGGCGATATAATTTTTTTTTATTTGCCGGATGATTCTGTTGACCCGTGTGTCCCTGGAATCCCGATAGGCTGCTAAGCCTGTCATCAGGTATACCAGGGACCGGACCAACAGACTTTACATACATTCATCCCCTGGGTGGTGAAAAACTTACCCAGGCGGGACTCAAACCCGCGACCCTCAGTTTAGCTGGCGAGGACTTAACCACGCCGCCGGCTTTTATAATTCCGAAGTTGATTTTTCTCTAAAACTTTTCAAAGACCTGAGGTTATTTTCATAGTCCGAGCAACCTTATGCCTATGACAATTTTATTTACTATCAGAAGTGTTTTACAATTGAATCACGAAATTTGACATCATAAATTACATAGATTTGGCAAAGTTCATTCGCTAACCTTACCCGAGCAAGGTAACTTTCCAAAAGTGAGCAATACAGTGATTCTGGGATCCAAACCGAGATAGATGGCAAGCCCTAAGGGCCCGTTCCCAAAAGGGACCACAACAATGACTTACATCTTCATCTACATGCCACCCTGCGAGCCGCCACATGGGCGTGTGGCAGGGTGTGTTAGGTCACCAGCCGTGTAAAGATTTAAGTTTTTTGGAGATGAAATGGTGTCGTGTATTGTTGGAGTGTATTATGTAGAGCTCAGTTTTTCTTGAGGACGCCTATTGTGAGCGGAAAGAACGAGTTTTTGTACCTATTTGTTCGGCAGTGTATTTCGCTTACATTATCGCTTCTGTCAGACGTATATGTAGTATGGCGTCATTATAATATTCTCTGTGTCGCTCTGAAACACACCAGTTCTGAATTTCTCAAGCAACCTAAGCCTAGCGAGTAGCCTGCGAATCTCTAGGGGCTCCCACCTTAATCCCTCTTAAAAGTAGTGAAACACTATATATTCGTTCGTAGCAGTTTTTTAACGAAGTTCGCAGCTTTTCTTTGTATTTTATTAAATATTTTGGTCAAGTAAATCTTTTTGACCAGACCTTTCGCGGCGTATTCGAGGTGTGGCCTAACCAGAGCGAAGGACCATCTCTCTTCTACTTCATCATCCGAGGACCTTCCTATTATACGCTTAACAAATGCTAGTTTCTTTAATGCTGGCTTAAAACTAATCCAGCAGAGAACGAACCCATTTATGATTCTAGCATTGTAAAATGATCGACGTGGAATTACACTGCACTCATTTCTATGCTAACAGTTAACAAGGGCATTCCAGACTGCATACACGATGTGGGTTATGGCTTTAAAGAGTTGGATTGTTCAACGGCTGGCCAGGCGAGATCCCAACGCCAGCGAGGCCGAGACGTCAGAGGGCCTGAATGAAGCTCGTTAACGGCCTCGCTGATTCGATGCACACAATACGACAATCGGTGCGGCCGTGACCACTAACTCAACGGCCCAACGGTCATTCTGAATGAAGCTAACGTGAGGATGCGATGATGACGGAACAATCTCGTTTCACGCCATTTAGCGAGGTTTCTACGGGCACGATGACTACAGTACGACAAATATACCACATATGAAGCATTTTTATAATATGCATTTAGTTCGAGGAGAAAATTAGAACAGTATTGCATTTACAATCACCGAAATATTAAACAATTTTAACTCTCTTTACCAATATAATATATATAATAAACAGATTCTTGAATATTTGGTCAATTCTGTATTTAACTCGCAACCAATGTTTATCGTCAATCGCCAATCGTCAAATCTATTGGCATCCTGAAGTTTTGGAAGACAAAAAAACGAGACATACAGCCAGGTATGTATACAAATATTAATACAAAAGTTAAGGAATCGAAAATTTATCCACTTTACTCATTTTACCGAAAATTTACCCATTCAGTATAATGTTGAAAAATAACAAGTAAATAACTCCAAAAAGTAAAGGATTACGTAAACAACCAACAATTAAATTAACATAAACCATTAACATATTTTGCCAAAAAATAAATAAATAGAGATCAAATTAATAATTCACAATTTTCAACACATAAAACAAATTACAAATCAAAGTTTACATTAGCACTGATTATATTTGTTTTTTAATTAAAACAAAAAAAATTAAATAATAGTTCATCCGATCAATCCAATATAAAATCTACTACGCTCGTCAATTTCAGTTGTCCCATAACAAGCATTAGTGTTTTTTAATGATCTGTGCCACACCTTTGAACAGTCTTTCTCCCAAGCACGGCTCATGATCAATAATTGTGTCATTTTTAAAATCTCTAAAAAAAACTACAATTAATGATAATTGAAAAGCACAAGTTTGTTTCGATAATTTTATTGAAGATCGGTTCTGGTTTAAACTATCTTTGAAATGCTGTAGTATCTGTCCGTTATAAATAAAGTCTGTACAAGGAATAGTATAAACTATGGTACTCTTTAAGATTTGGAAAAATAAAAGGAAGAATACACAGAAATCATTAAACAAAAATCTAAACCTACTAACATTAAAGCTAATATGTTATATCAACACTCATCATATATGGCTTGCAGCACGATATTACATATTTTACTTAACACCACCATCGTATACTATTATACCTATTGCTTTTTTTAAGTTTTAGGATAGTAGCAACCTCCACATCCCTTGCAGTGAACTATTGAATGCTATGCTCTGGTCAGGCCACACCTCGAATACGCCGCGAGCATTTGGGACCCTGTTCATAAATATATCGGCCTCGGTGGCGGTGGGGTAAAGTCCTCGCCTGCTAGCCCAAGGGTCGCGGGTTCGAGTCCCGCCTGGGTAGGATAATATATGCCCGGGACATGGCTGAGTGTGTTCGTCTCTTGTTAATGTTAAAACACCCGATGTAAAAGGTCTTTGTTATGCTGTTTTCAGGGTTGTGAGTATAAAATAAAAATTTAACCAAAAAAATTAATAAAAAGAGCCAGATGGACACACCCTGAGACACAATGGGTTTGTGAAGAACATAATTAAGGGAAAACAGAGGGATAAGTCCCACAGAGGAAGACCCAGGAATAAGTTCATGGACCAAATAAAGAGGAAAGTACATAGGAAGGCATACCGGGAGGTAAGAGAACACGCATTAGATAGGGAAGGGTGGAGGGCTGCAGTCAACCAATCTTAGGACTGAACGACCGATGAAAGAGAGTATTTGAATTTCACTAAGGTAGCCAGTTTAACATTTTTTTAAGCCTGAATAAATGCACTTTGAACAGAATTCGAAGGAATCAAACAAACGTAGACCGTGAAAACATCTCCAAATCCACTCTAGAAGATAAATTTCACTTTTTCCGATTTGGATTCCCTCATCACAAAATAAAACACTCAGGGAGATTTTTATTTCCCAGACATTATTTTTCAGATTTTTTCCCAATTGGTTGATAAGGTTTTTCCAGCTTGATGACAAGGGTCGGATCAGATGAATTATCGGGACACCTTCCGATAAACTCAAAGGCCAAATTCGTCCTGAAGGACCTCCATGACTGATGGGAGAATAGCAAATATATTCGGATAGAGAAAGGCACACTTACTGTACGCACAAATATCATCCGCGAATGGAGAATGTCGAAAACAGATCGCTCTTCTGAGATTATAAAAAAATCTCACAAATACACTTTTAATTTTCAATGACAATACAAACGTAAGACAAAGCTTTACTATGGCTTATAATTTCAGAAATTGCAAGCACAAAATGGTCCTATCCATAATGAATTTGCTCAACTCGCAACAATTTGCTCATCTTTACGAATTTAGCTAGGTTATTGCGACATATTTTACGCCATCAATCAAGAGCTTTAGTTTAAACTTGCACTGATCCAGCTTCAATATGTTTCAATAATCCGCAACAGTAGATACTTATATACTAGACTTTAATTTATTCGATATCGCTACGCGTTTGACGAACCTAGCGGTCATAACGCTTAGGGAACCGCTCGAAGCGAAGGCGATGGTCAACACGAGTAGGCGGAATAGTTCCAGTGAATGGAAACGAACTCTCTTTGCGTGCTCTTCCCATTACCTTCACGTATCTCGAGGAAAAAGAAAACACTCAAGCAACTGAACTAAAGCTTTCTTCATTTCCACCATTACGGCTTCACTCAGTAAACCCTTTAGTTCTGTCCATCCCATATTATAAAGAAGGAAGAAGTAAAATCTTTTCAAAACCCTAGGACGAGTACTGCCGAGTCAAATGAGAGTCTGAGAAGACTACTAGCAAGCTAAGTGCTTGCACACTTGGTGAAATATGATTTAGAGGTGAACAGAGGGCGAGTTTGCGGTGCGAATTTAGCCTTCTAGTACAATAGCTGCAGATAAGATTAGCTATCCTACAGAAATTAATCTACGGGTTTAAATATTGAAGAGGGTGATATAGGGGAAAAATGTTAGTTAAACGCAAAAGATGAAAGAAGGGCATTAGAATGTTGGACGATGTAAAATATGCCTTATTAAGCACACTTAGATGCTAATATAGAATTACAACGTTCAAAGAGCTACCGTTGCATACACTATGCAACTATTAGCCGAGGGAATAAAATACGCGCGGCATGAGGCGAAGTATCGCGTGCACTCGTGCAACGTGAATTATCTCAGATAGAACTTCAATATCATGAGTATTGATTTAATTAAAATTGCAGGGACACGGGTTTCTCACAGAAAAATATAATGAAACATGATAATGAATTTTTGTTTCCTTTGTACGCTTGGTGAACTACAAGAACTTGAGCACTAGTAAATATGAATGTGTAGAGCCGTTGTCCGATGGTGAAAATATCCTACAAATATCTGATCAAACCGGATTGCATATCAAGGGAAAATCAGAATCAAATGATTATTTTATTTTATTTCAAAAATATAATCAATTTGGTGATTAATGACCTTATACTTCAAAGATACGAATTTCCAATCATTGCATTAACAAATGATGTGATACGAAGTCACTAGCACGGGTGCATGTCCACCGAAGGTGGAAAATCGCCATGAAAAAATTATTTGACTTGGCCGGAATTCGAACCCGGTTCGAACTAGAGTCGATTGGGAGATCCAGGTTCGAATCCCGGTCGAGTTAAATCATGATTTCATGTCGATTTTCAACCCTTGGTGCCCCAAAGCACAACATCGAGCGACGGCGCGACATTGTCGCAGAAAGAAAATGAGGGCTGTAGAAAGATATCGTATACACTGAAAAAATCTATAAAATCAATAATTTTATAAAGTATTTTATATAAATTGAAGTATTTACTAAGCTCAATAAAAACAAAGAATTGATCAAGTGTGACTTGCTTATCTATTCACCTATAAAACCTATACGATTAATTTATTACTAAAACGCCTGCACTCGCAGAAAGTTTTTCGTCTTAGCATCAACCGTTGCAGAAAGATAAGACACATTCTGCTTGGAGCCTTGGTGTATTGAAATATACATTTTCTTCACAAAAGAAAAAGTAACTTTATTTACTTCCACAGATTTATTTTCCTGATACAACATGTTTCGACAGAGCGTACCTGACGATGACACCGCTTTGACAGGTATCGTGTGACCGGCAGAATGATAATAAAATGTATATGGTCCATAGTTTGAGGCTCAACTATGTCGTAGTTGAATTTCACTACGACATAGTTGAGCCTCAAACTATGGACCATATACATTTTATTATCAATCTGCCGGTCATATTTGCATTAAATACAAGATTAAGAATAATATTGTATCAAATGTATTACATTAATGAATATACCCTTTTTGCTCTGAAATTAATATACCATGGATTAGTTGAGAACTTAATAAGATATGGTGTCACTATATGGGGAAATGTAAATAATATGTACCATAAATTATTAATTAAAAAACAAAATAAATAAAGCAAACACAAATATTGAAGATATGTACAAATATTTAGGCATTCTGAGATTTGACAAATTATACAGGTATATAATAATCCAGGAGAACTACTTCTGTGATACTTATAAAAATATACGTGCCTTCAAAAATATGGAAGTTTTCCGTTCTATAAGAAATTTTATTGTACCTCTGCAATACACAAGGTATGGTAATAATACATTTAAAGTGGTTGTACCAAAAGAATTTAATGAAATACCATATAGTATACGTACATTAACTACAAGAAATGAAGTTAAGGTTAAAATTAAGAAATGGTTGCTAGAAGATTAAAATGATGGGTAAAAGAAACCCTGTAATCATGCATTATATTGTTTACGAAAAGCTTCATAAATATACTTGTTATTTCAATATTAATATATATATATATAGATATGTGTATGCGTGTATATGTGTATGAAATTGAAAATGAATATGTGTAAATGTATGTATTTATAAATGTAAATAGGGAAAAATGTATATGTCAAGCAAAAGTGTGGTTGCCATATTTTTATGATGTCGTGGAACCCGCTGACAAGTCCTTGGGACTTAGCGGGGCCTAAATTGTTAAATAAATGGCATAAATATGTAAAAAAAAAAATGAAAATTTAGCACATATACGATACCTACTCAACTCCGATTGAACAATTTTCTTGTAAAAAATTCTGACTCTGTGACATCGGCTTTACGAGAGTTACTAGGGACATACCCAGCCGTTACACTTTCTATTCATTTTTTTTGTTGCTGCCTCCGTGCAGATTCTGACGACGATCTTTAAAGGGGCACGAATGTTTTGAGGCCGACGGATGCGAAGGCTGGGTGGCGAAAAAGAGGGACCGAAGCGACCTCTCCCCCTCTTGCAATTAGGGTGACGCACAATCCCCCGTCCCCTCCAAGCGTAAGGACGCACTCCAACAACCCACTCAACCTTCTCCGCCCGACACTCCATGGACGCTACCCCCCTTTTCCTTCCTTCTCCCAACCCCTGCCAGACACCACAAAAAAACTACCTCACCAACACCACTCTGCCACTCTCAGCGAAAGGAGAAGCAGCTGTCAGGAGAGAAATGCAACTGCTAACAACAGCAAAGATAACTAATAGTGGATTTCAAAAAAAAATTCCACAAAATGTTTTAGTACGTGGAGTGAACAGAGGGAGGTAGGATATATGGTGAAGTGTAGACGCCAGTAGTTAGAAGTAGTACAAATCTTTTCTACAAGAATGAGATTAATGTATGGTAGTGGTTGCAACCGCACTCATAATGTAACCCTGCCTCAATAAATAATTTAACTTTAATATTAGCAATAATACGGAGCAAAAACAAAAAGACCACAGAGGAAAATAAATATAAGGAGAAATAGAAATGAGACGGTGAGGAAAAAAGAGAGCATCACATTCGGCACAAAAGTAAAGAATAAAGAACATGTAATTGCGCGCGTTAATTCAAGAAAGGAAAGACAACTGAATATGGCATATTATAATACAAGACTATTTACAGGAGGGAGTGATAATTTTGTTTTTTTTTAAGAGTGGTGTGCCGATTAAAGTTAATTCAGATGGAGATGAAATTACCTCAACTATTATCTTACATTCATCTACATCTACATCTATGTCATACCCTGCAAGCCACCCAAAGGGTGTGTGGCAGGGGGTGCTTCCACACCAGGCATGCATGAATGATACGGTAGAACGCCGAAATTACATTGAAACCCGCGTACCACACCTGCAAAGCGCCAATTAAAAATCTACTAACCAAGAAACATTCTATCGTCAATCGTTCCAACATGCAAGGGATACAAAGACTACTACTACATATTCAAAATATCATGCATAAATGAGAACATCAATATTTACATCATGCATAAAGAACGTAGAGAATATAAAGAAAAAGATTTACTGTCTGCCTATTGTAACAATTCGAACTATTCATGACGACGATCACAGCTGTTTTGGTCCCGAATGGTACGCGGCAAAAATGACATTTTATACCTATCGGTTCTACAATATAGCTCTCTAATTTTATTGGCGCGTTTATTTAGAAACATTATCAAGGTAAAAAAAATTCAAAAAATGAGGGGGATGAGGCACATCGCGCGTGAAAAATATGGAGGATTTTAACTAACTTTTAAATAAGCCTATCTTTTAAACCGTAGATTACTTTAATTATTTAACAATCTTAGAAACCAAGAATATAAACAGGAAAGGAAGAATAAAAGCTGAAATTTAGGTGGAAATACCGAAATAGGAGGCTAGTATTACGTTGGAAAACCTAGCAGTAGGAAGAGATATAGAAATTCTGAGGGGCGTAACAAAGAACCAGCCAACAAATACAGATTCAGCTTTTTAAATGGAAGTAACTTAAGTTATTCCACATAAATTTTACTTAAGACGACCCTGAAGTGGCACGTCATCCCCGGTTGATGATTACATGCCACGCCCAAACCAGTCGTCTTAAATAAAAATTATGTGAGAGAAAAAAGTTCCTTTCATTTACATTGTTTCGTTAATTCCACGAAGTCACGCCTGTGACCACTGAATACGAAGTACGGAGCTGTCCCAGTGTAACAAGACCGAAGGCAGTTTCACCGAAGAATCTAACCCAACCTCCTCTATTAAGAAGGTTCCATCATTAAAATATATGAATTATATTTTCCGTATAGATACTGCTTAAAGGATCGCTCTCTACCCAATCGTCTATCCTATATCTTCAATTGAACATACCACTTCTCACCATTCTGTAACCTAGTGGAATGAGACACTAAATAGCACGGGATATGAAACGTGATAAAGAGTAAACTTACCTCTGCATTATGCGTAAGATACCACCTCGAAAAACTGATAATAGCCGTGATTTCTCATTGAAACTTAACAGTGACGAAAAACATGAGCTGGTTTTGACTTGTTAAAATGCACATGCCTCTGAAGAATTGAAGGCAAAATGCCTTAAGTTACCTGAAAGGGAGCGGCACAGCCTATTCCTCGCGTCGAATGAAGTATTCATTAAAATCATATTTGTCTAATACGCATTATTTGAAGAAAAAAATTGATTTTAATTTTCCACATTTTTAATACAACTGCCCGGTATTGATTTTAGAATAACATCATCAGAGTTCTAATGTCTTCGAACAATGTAGCGATTCCACAAAGTTACTTGGCCTACCATCACGTTACGGTAGCTCGAAGGAGACTTGCTCCCAGTTGTATGAGAGACCACATTTGAATTTCATTTTTTTATCCTAGCAACTACATTAAGTATGAATTAATTTTTTTTATTAATGGCGAAAACATATTGTTCCACATGACTGGAATTTCCTGTAATTAACTAAATATGCACGCAAAACTCTTAATTTTGATTCATTTTTTTTATGCCGCACGGTAAAAAGCCTACACATTATAAGTTTTTTTTTCGATTCTGTAATATTATCAAATATTTTTTTTTTCAAATAGTTGACAAAAAGTGGAAGAGGACGCCAGGGTAGCTTAATCGATTAGAGTAATCGAGGGATCTGGGTTCCATTCCTAGTCCAGGCGAATTATTTTCCACTGTGAATTTCACATAATTGTGTGATCACTAGCGGGTGGTTCCGGTGAAATAACTGCGCGGCTAGTTCCATGGTTCTTTGAAAAAGTTGACAAAAAAACACAAGGCACCCACTGTTATATTTCTGAGGTGGTCCAGAAGCTAAAATTTACTCTTTTTTTAGAATAAACTCTATCTCGATATGCATACCCAATCTATTTCCCATGTAAAATGGCTGGTTTCGAGTACTCTACCAGGTGATTGGTAGGTTTCTGGACAGTACTTATCCTTACGTCCTAATTTATGGCAAATTGTTCCGTTTTCCCTCCAAAAGGTGACCCGCCATTAGATCCCTCTTTAATTCCGCATATCGTTTCCCGCTTCTTATTTCATCCTTATTCCTATACTCTTCCTTCCACTTCCACGCTTTCCCGATCCTCTGTCAATCTCTTCAAAATTCCCTCTCTTTAAGATATCCTCCATCCATCTCTTCTGTCTCCTCCAAGTCTTTCGCCACTAGCTTTCTCTACTCTGCAACCATATCCAATACCTCCTCGTTCGTCCTTCTCGCTACCCAGCTCACCCTCTCCATCCTTCAAGCCCACATTTCAAACGCCTCAAGTCTACGTACATCCTTCCTTCGCAATGACCGATGGTAAATATCTCTAAAAGATGGGCCGAGAATGGCGATGTTTTGGTACCTTTGGAAGGATGAGATATTTTTCTTTAAAATGAGATGAAATTCACTGAAGTCTAGGTGAAATTCAATTTTGCTCAAACTACCTTAGTATAGGAGACCGCGGCTAGTTGGGTACAGGGGCACGTTCGTGAATTAAGGATAAATTGGCAACTAAAGCGAGCGAGCGCGTGGAAACTTAAACTGTGTCTGGCTCTCACCACCCCCTCCACTCAACCGATGGCCAGTCTCAGTTTGAGAAAAAGACTGCACTGTGTTTTTTGAGCCGGTTTTAAACATTCTTCTATCTTATTTCCTTATTAACCCCGAGTTCACTAACTTAACTAATGTACTCAATTTAGAAAAATTTAAAGAGCAATCACTTGTCTGCAATTTGTTACTTTCAGACTTATTGTGAATGTAAAACAGACAACTGTGAGTCAGGTTGGATGAAAATATATATGCTGGCGGGGCTAGTATGTACAAAGAAAATGACTAACAAAGAGAGAATGACACTACACTCCATTTGTTGTCTAGAGTGCTGACTAACCATACCGACGGTCAGGGTTCAAATCCCTGCAGAGGATGATGTTTTTCAGAGGAAACCCGATCCCTACTTGAGTGTCTTGTGGAGGGCACTTCAAGTACAGTACTCCGTCTGTCGGATGAGGCGTTAAACCGTGGTCCCCATTGGCGCCTATAGTTAAGAGCAGGCTCATGCCGACGCCGAGTTTCTATCCACCCTTCCTCCCTTTCCTGTCCCCTATGGCGCAAATGACCTTAGTTATCGGTCGCTTCCCCAAATATCCAATCCAATTTCCATTTGTTGTATGCTATAACATTATAATCCGGGATTTCATCAATAGAGGTAGAGTGTTTCAATAATGTGGAATAAACAAATCAAAAAAGTCATAAATAATTTGTTTTACTCGCGCAGTCCCAGGGAACTCCCCTTCAAACCCAAACCCACGTGTACTGGATGATACGCCGGCTCTTCAGAGGGAACAATGGGGTGGGGGGAGGAATTTTCAGCGAGCCGAGGAGGAAAATGCGTACGCATGTAACATGCAACGAGTGTATTCAACGATTCCCCCATCACCCCTCTCACTCCCACAATCCCTTCGGATGCATTCCTGGCGGGGAACGAAGAGATCGATTCCGTCTGTGAAAATCCACGCGAAACCGTTACGCCTGTAGCCATCGCAACCACGGGGGCAACGGTACGTCACGCCCTCAAGGAGCTGTCTCCTTCGGCCAACTGATAGCTGGGTGAGAACTTAAATGAAAGCCAGCAAGATAAACTCAACGTGGAAGGAAAAAAAATTGGGCATTTTCGAGCCAGCTCTAGTCCAATTATTGCATTTATTATTATAATAGCCCAAGCTAAGAAGGAGTTCATGAGGAATAAAACAACTACTGTGCTCAAAGAAGATAGGACTACAAAACAGGAAACAGCATGTGGAAACATCCGTGTGGAGCGTAGCCAGTGTCCAGCAGCTGTGCATTTGAAAATTCCCTGAGATTTCCAGGTTTTCCAGACATTTTTCTTTTTTCAGATGAAATATTGATTTTTGCTCGTTAATTATAAGAGAATGTTCGGCATTTTTTTGGGTGATTAAACGTAAGTATTATTAATAAACTTGCATATTTGGAGGAAAATATACACAAAACTTTAACGTTTGTTTGTTAAAATAGTTTGAGAGAAAGTCACATCACCACCCTTTCTTAGATTTAAACATTGTCATGCTGGTGCTCAAGGAACAAGGTTATATCATAGTCAGACTTTGCTATGAAGAGCATTGATATCAAATGATCAACAACTTAAAAAATGAAAGAATTGACTTTTTTCCTTATTTTTCTAAATGCGACCACTCAAGGGAAATTTGACTTCGCAACTAGCCGATAAAGGCACGTTCTTTACGCCACTGATTTACAGACTATGACCAATGAGGACACAATATACCTATATAGAAAACATTGCACCTACTTTCGGTGATTACAGGAATGCAAAATGCGACAACGCAAGGGAAATTTGACTTAGCAACTTGCAGAAAAAGGCACATTGCTTCCGTTGCTGTTTTATATATTGACACCACAGAAAATCTCCAGATAAATAAAATTCCCTGAGATTTCCCAGTCTTCCCGGTTTTCCAGAGTGCTGGACACCCTGGTAGCACTCTATGGATCGGAAGCATGGACTATTGGAAAACCTGACCAGAAAAGATTAGAAGGTGCAGGAGGAGGATGCTGAAGATAAAATGGCCGGACAAATAAGAAATGATGAAGTGTGCAGAAGAGCAGAAGTGGAAAGGAACATTTTGAACACGATAGAGAAAAGAAGAACTATTGTAGATATATCAGGCACACTCTGAGAAACGATGAGTTTGTGAGGGACATAATTGAAGGTAAAAAAAGAGGGAAACGTCCCCAGAGGAAGACCCAGAAGTAAGTTCATGAACCAAATAAAGAGGAAAGTACATAGGAAGAGATACCAGGAGGTAAAGGGACTAACTAGCATTAGAAAGGGAAGGGTGGAGGGCTTCAGTAAAATTAGGATTGAACAACCAATGAGTGAATATGTCAGTAGTTTACAATATTTCTACGTGGTAACTAACATATATGAGTCAAACAAAATTCGATGATTAAATGAAAATACTAAGGTAATGAACAAAATTCTAGGCACTCAAATAAGAATGAGAGCGCTGAGCAATTATTGTCATCAACCACCTTCAGCAACTTTTCTTAAAAAACGACAAAGATGCCCAGACAGTAATTTTTTGGCAGACCGTTCCAGTAGACAGTCGTTTAATCTCATCACCATCAAATACGTTCAGCAAAAAAAAGGCAACTCTATAGACATCTACGACAATAATGTGCAGGTTCTTGGAGTATTCTGAAATTTTTTATACGCAAGCTGAATATTTTCCAGCATTAAATCTCTCAAAAACTCAGCGTAGCTCTGGAATGCCTCTCTTCAAATCTCCGGACTTTCAAACTTCGAGGCACATTTCCGGAAGCTTAGGTCAGCACTGAATTCAGGGCTGAAATTAGCACCGAAAACTCGCACCCGTTTTCGGGACTTCAATCGAATTCGATGACTTGGAACCTGTCCTTAAGGCCGGTTAACACATGTCTACATCTACATAATACCCTGCCGGCCGCCACATGGGTGTGTGACAGGGTGTGGTAGGTCACCAGCCGTGTAAAGACGAAAGTTTCCTGGAGATGAAATGGTGATATATATTATAGGAGTCTATTTAGTGGAGCTCAATTTTTATTGTGGTCACTTATTGTGCGCGGAAAGAACGAGTTTTTGTACCTATCTGTTCGCCAGTGTATCTCTCTTATTTCATCGCATCTGTCAGACATAGAGATGTAGTGAGGAGTCATGATAATATTCTCTATGTCGCTCTGAAAAATATTAGTTCTGAATTTCTCAAGCAACTTAAGCCTAGCGTGTAGCCTCTGAGTCTCTAGGGGCTCCCACCTTAATTCGTCAAAAAGTTGTGAGACACTATATGTAAGCTTGTAGCAGTTTTTAATGAAGCGCGCTGTTTTCCTTTGTATTTCATTCATTTTTTTGGTTAAATCTTTATGACCAGGGTCCCAAATGCTCGCGGCGTATTCGAGGTGTGTCCTAACGAGAGCGAAGTAGCATCCTTTTGACGTTTTCATCCGAGGACCTCTCAATGATACGATTAACAAAACCTAGATTTTTTAACAATGTGCCACATGTTTCGTACGTTTAATCCCCACAATATATCAGAAGCTAAAATAACATGGAGGTAACGTCCATGACAGTAGCCTTGCAAGTCGCTTACAATCGATACTTCGATGTGTAAGCACAGACTTCCATGTCATTAGGGGTCGAAAGTGGAAGTGATCGACCGAGGTCGAGATTTCAAATTGTCGAAGGGTCGATGGAGGTGGTAATCGACTCAAGTTCGCACTTGCACAGAAAATAGACAGGCTTCTATTTTACCTGCGAGTAACATATCGATTCTGCGATAAAATCGAAATGCATTCTGAGGAACCTAGGTGACACGACAGAAAACGGAGATTAAAAAAGTAAACAATGAATAACATAGTACGGGGAGGACTCTTTATCCCTTATGTTAATTTTTATTTGTACTTGAAAATATTTTAAATTCCAAAGAACCCCTACGGTATGCTTTATGACTTATCACTTATCTGATAATAATTATTACTGTCACAATTATGTTAATTTTTTCTATCATATCACATATATCTTGTTTTTTTATGTTTGGTCTATGGTATGTGTGTCCTGTATTATCACTTTAATAATTAATACCAACTTGTGGCATTTCCCATTAATGGCATTCTCCATTGTGTTTTTGAATGGATATTAGAACATACTTGTATTTATAGGAAAACCATCTTTTTCTTTCTTCATCAATTTGTTTGGATAAACCCGGAAGTAACGTGTAAGCAGAACGATTCCCTGCGAGTGGCGATACGATTCGAGATATCGGGAAAGTTCAATTCAAAAGGCAATTTATAAAAACCTACACCAGGGTTGAAATTCGCCATGAAAAAATCATTTGACTTGACCGGGATTCGAATGCCGGATCTCCCAACCCTCCTCGAAATCCGCCTTGAAGGAAGATGGCTGGGTGGTGTTTCTGGCTAACACACCTGACCGGCAATTGGGAGATCCGGGCTCAAATCCCGGTCTAGTCAAATGATTTTTTCATGGCGAATTTCAACCCTGGTGTGTATGCACACGTGCGAGTGGCTTCGTACCACATCATTTGTTTATGCAATGATTGGAAATAAAAACCTACACTGACTAAAAAATAATGACAATTGAAATGGAAAGTAATTCACGTTTTTTATGGGAACAAGAAAATCCCCGGAAAATCAGACGGGTTAAAAACATAAACATTCCCTATCTTTCCACCCGATTACGATTCCAGGTCTCTATAATCAACACAGATAAGAGATGTAATGAATAATCCCGCATTCCAACACGCCAAGGTCGATAAAACTTATTTATGTTTGTTTGGCATGCATCACTATTCATTAGTTCTATAAAAACAAAGATCTATTAAATATTGAGAGCAGAAAATCTTATTCCTTATTTAATTAATTTTTGAAGGTCTTTCGTTGAGTCCAGTTTGAAAGACTCCTCTAATAAGAGAAGTTACCACTACCAAAAAGATACAGGATATCCTTGCCCCTTTACGCAATTATACAGAGAAAATTTAAGCTTTCAATTGATACTAATGCACACTCTTCCAACAGAAAAATGCCATTTACCCGTTAAAATAAGTCTAGATTATCTTTCGTTACATCAGGTTAGCCAGAGATCTTCAGACCGAGTTAAATCAAGCACACGGATTAACATTTACTAGCAGTTAGCATTTAAAATATTTAACATATTTCACGCTGCCCTCATAGCATTCCTTCTCTTCCCAAACCGCTTATACCCTAGTGGGAAGTAGTGGGAAAAGGAAATGGGAAGGGAAGGTTAGCGAACCACAACCCCTGCGACGCCGACACCATGAGGCGGATTGACGTCAAAAGGACGACAATGGGCCACCGCCTCCCCGCAGTACTCTTATCTGTTGGGTTTCCCCAGCAACGTAAGACGAGTCCCCGTCAGTCTCGCTTTTGCGAAAACTTACCGCACATCTTTAGAGAACCGGAGGAGCCCGTTGCCCAAAATATTGGGATTAGGTATCCCCCGATTCCCTTTTACGGGTAAACGCCGTGCGGTCTGCCGGAGTACGTCATCGAATCAGGGACCACAGGACCCATGGAGGGTCATTCGGACCAATTCTAGTCAAAGCGTGTGTACATCCATCATCTCAATACTCCTCGTCTACCCTTTCAGTGACATACAATACTTTTCCACTTTTATAAATACATGTTATTAATAAACATATCTGAAAAGTTTCGCGCAAATTTGTACGGAAACGAAAATCCGCCATTTATTTTTACCTGCTGAATGGAGAACCGTATCGCACAACTTCTACGTGAAGTAAGATTTGATGCTAAGTGAGCGACTATTTAACTCACCGACGGACGCGGAATGAATGAAAGAAAGAAGGTAGGGGGGCCTGGGCACGAACCGAACCGGGAACGGGCCGGCATACTCTACGAGGAAGCGAGTGAGCACACGGAAAGTGCCCGAAAAAGTTCAGCCCGGTCACGGAGTGAAGGGCCGGGAGGAAGAGGCGGTTTTCTTCATTCTTTTTTTTCTCTCTCTCCACGCCACTCAGGAGGACCAACTCCGGTCGATGCGTTTGAATGCGGACGGCGGAAGCCGAGGGAGTCGCCCGCGGAGGAGAGAAGGGAAGCCGCTGCGTTTACTCTCCGCCAAACAACCGAGAGCGTTTCTCGGCAGGAAGGAGACTTTTTTTCCTTCTTCGCGAGACCAAGCAAACTCACCACACGAACACAAAATGCCCTTTCTCCGCGGAACGGCTCGATTCCATTGAATGCCTGGAGAAAAAGCGTTCCGATTGAAACGCTCTGCAAAAAAACTACCCCTCTCAGAGATTTTCCCATTTTATTCCTAAATGGATCTTACACACCGCAGTTTAAGCGGAATATCAGGAAATACAATTTCATTAATTTGGCCTCATCGTTAAGGACGGCATGAAATACTAATATAAAACAAAATACACACAAATATTCGATATAGGTACTAGTAGAAGAATCCATAGGTGATGGTGAGGCTATTCACCGGAGTATTCCATTCTCTAAAAATGAAGTTCTGACACAAAGATTAAGTCCTACACTTTACAGGGTGTAGTAAGTAAGTTTTCTCAACTACCTTTAAAAATAGAAGTATTACCCACAGCGATACATTTTATGAAACTGCAAAAAAAGCAATGGGGAGTGAAGGCAAAGTAAGTATACGGTATGAAACAACTAAATCAACACATTTATACCATGTGTGGAGAATTCGGCACATGGCTCTGGAGTCATCTCAGCTCATTTTAACGTTGAAAAATATAATAATTAAGTTAATTAGAAAACCAAATATATTGTAATATATGCATGTTTTCCAGAATTCGTTCACTGAGGTGTCAATAATGCTGTTTCTTTCACTTACGGGGAGCTTGTAAGGAATAGGAACGGAATATGTATCTCATAAACAGCAGAACAGAGTAACTTGTAGTCCCAAATTCGCTTAGCGATGTGTCCTCAAGTTAATTTGTTCTGTTGACCAAAAATCAGCCTGAGGGAAAAAACTTATCCATGTCAACAGTTAATTATGGCAAAGAGTGTAGGTTCGCTGCGAAATTGGACTAGGTAAAAAAAACCCGAGTGTTCCAGGTAAACTAGGGTAACCAAGCCATTTTTCCATAGCATTCCGCAGGCCAAAATAGGGATGTCACTGTTAATTATGGAAATAGTTCGACCAAGTGAACGGTTCGACCGTACACTGCATACATAGATTTTCCTCGACCGCGATAAGCCCAGTCTTACATATCTATCACGAAGATATCTTCAATTTTCGCAATATATTGTGGCCGAATCCTCTAAAATTTTACGAAAAAATTGGCCCACTTAGCACCGCCTAAAATTTCTACTACTCACTTCCCTCCACGGCGATTACTCAACATAAACATTGCTCCAAGAGAGACCGCAATAACTAATTTCTTTCCACGGATGGGTTACCTATCCAGATTCCATTCGGTTGCAACCGAAGGTGAATTAAATGTATATTAATTATGATTGCTTACGGGGTGGTGATTGGTTGGCTATTGGGGTGATGATTGGTTAATGGAAGGCCTGGGCAAAAGATAAATTTATAGGGAGGAAAAGAACGACAGACGATACATGAAAAGACTCCAAGAAAATACTCGTTAAATCAGTTGATATACAGAGGAAAACAGGGACAAATTTAGGGATATCTGGGACAGGGATATCTCTGGTTTGAGATACAATTTGATAAGACAAAAGTGAAATATAAAATTTTCTGGTCATAAGTAAATTCATGCGAATAGGGTCAATATTTTGAAACACATTGGGGGCTAATAGCGAACCAAAGTCTTGAAAGTAAATCGAACAATGCAGTTGAAGATATACATTACTGCCAAACGTAAGATCGTAACTGCCTCGATCTGATAAAAGTAACAAGGCTGACTCAGGTACCCAACATACGAACTGAATGGAGAGCGATTGGAAAATCGTGGCGTGCTGAAACTAAGTATCCAAGAAAAGAAAATAACTTTGGCGATGAAACGTCGTCTCATCCAGTTGAAGCGATTCTTCCATTTTGAAAAAAAGCAAAGGGATTGAGAAAAACGAACCAACCCCTTGTTTCAACGGAAGACAAGTTAATTGGTTCGAGATACGTATGTCTACGACAAAAAATGGAGAGTTTGAGGAAAGGTAGGGGAGACTGAAACCAATAATTATGTTTTTTTATATTGTTTTCATGCTTCTCGCTTATCCAGAAGAAAGAAGTTGGTGCGAAAAAAATAATTACTTATTTGTTCAATGACTATAAAAATACCCTTACTTGGTCTTTACAAACCCACAATTGACAAGAAACCGGATTTAAACTAAGCATAGCCGACAATGAGATACTGAAGAGATAATGATAATTCCACAGGGTGTAATAGATGAATGGGAAGAAAGTACCATCTACATAACAATAATATTTAGGTAAGAGAGTAAAACCTTACAGGCATGAGCAGAGATCAGATTGAGGAAGAGTCTTCGTGTTGACGCCGACGTTCAGTTGAAATATCACAGCTTCATTACAATAAGACGAATTGCCAGGACAAAAGATTTATTTACAGAGGGAGGAAAAAAGTGACAGATGATATATGAAAATACTCCAGGAAAATATTCGTTAAATCAGTAGATATATAGAGAAAAACAGGGACAAATGTCTTCATTCAAAACCCATGAGTGGTATCTTTAGCTTTAGATATAATTTTATTAGACAAAATTGACATAAATTTTCCGGTAATAAGGAAATTCAAGCGAACAGGGACAATATTTTGAAACGCAAAATTGAAAATTGGTACTAATCAGAAGTACACTATGGCTGCAGCCTTCACGATTCTCTCGAAATGACCGTTGACAATAGCCGTAACAAGCTGTTACATTAAGTCGAATCTGAAATCAATCCTTGAAAATGGTTCAGATAAAATCGGGAGCAATTTTTTTAGTCAAGGTCTGACTCGTAAGGAAAAAGCTGAGCAGTTAGGTAAGGGTCTGAAAGACCCTGGAAAAAAAGCAGCTCTTTGGGATTTACAGGACTTGGGGATTAAGACGGGAAGTCTTAGCGGAGACAAAAAAACACCGGCTGAGACAAGTCAACATCGAATGCTTTTGTGATCCACGAAGCTGATTTGTTTTTCCAGGATTAAAAGTCGCAGCGCCTAACACACTAAATCTCATGTCCCTTTCTTACGCAAAAATAGGACACAAACTCGACAGCATTTGAGAGTAAAAAGAATTTTTCTAACGAAGCAGTCGTATACGATGGCAGACAAAAAAGTCAAACAGATGACGCACTGGATACGGCTGCGACAGTTTGCACCCGGAACACTTCTCTCACGGCGACACGTTCCGTCTTAAAACGCTCGACTATGACTCAAGAGACAGCCGAAGTCCAGATTTACGTTCCGATATATTTTTATCCGAGCGCACTCCATAAAAAAGAGGCAGCACTGCCATCTGTTATCCAAAGTTAGAAGCACTCAGGAAGAAGTAAAACGATATTTTCGAAGGAGGAAATACGTATACGCATTTGAGATGGGGGTGTGGAGAAGGACAGAGAAGGTGAGGTGGACGGAGAGGAAGACTAACGAGGAAGTGCTTGAGATGGTGGACGAGGAGAGGAAACTTCTTAATGAAATTCGAGATCGACGGATTAGGTGGCTGGAGGATGTAATAATGGGTTGCTCAAGAGTGTGATAGAGGGAATGATGTTGGGCAAGCGGGGAAGGGGAAGAAAGAGAATAGGTTTCATGAACGGGATGAAAGAGGGTAGATCAGAGGCAAGGGGTAGAGGGTAGATAGTGAGGCGAAAAAGGATAAACTAGAGCGAGAGGCCACTGAAGAGTAGAAAACCGGGAGGAGATTCTCTGACATTCAACGAAAGCTACCTAACCGGTTGAAAACTTAACAGAAAAATATAATATTTGAGTGTGTGGAGTCCTTTCTATCTTAAAGAAACCATACTAAATAAGCCATAAGTGCATTTAATTCAAGCCGAATTATTCTACTGAGGCAGTAAACATCCAAGGGCATAAAATAATAATAATATGGTGTCTTTATAGGGGCGAAAATGAGACTAAAGCAGTTCCTTCTTCCACCTAACCCCTCGTCAGAGAAATACATGAAATAAGTGCGAAGAAAGATATTGAGGTTCAATTGTGGGAAAAACGTAAGGAAGTAAGGAGGTGGTATCCCTGACGAAATAATCCACTGCAGGAAAACACCCACACATGAAGGGGAGTGTGAACAACATGCGAAAACCTACAGATGGATTAAGCTAATGTAACACCTAACATACTGTAAAACTAAAACAAAATCTCCAAGGTACTTCATTATCGTTGGTTCGATTTCCAGCACCAAAAACGACGCTATGATACGGAGTTCAATATGATCATAACCGATTGAACGCGAGACCCTTAAGTAACTGATATTAGGCCGCAGTTGCTCCAATAATTCATCGTTACTCTTAACATTGTCAGAATAGCTTAAAGCGGGTATGCGGCATCACCAGCTTTTCTCAACAGTCATGTCACGCTTCAATCTGAATCGGAGTGATGACCATGATCATAGAACATAAATTTACGTACGAACAATAATGGAGTCTTCTTTGAAGACCTATAGACATTTTTTGGGCCCGTACGCTTTGCTTAGTAGAGGTTTTCCAAAACAAACGAGATCTGACAAAACGGAATAGAATGAGAGAGGTTAACGGACAAAAGAAAGATCGCTGGCAGGAACCCAAACGTCAACAAAATGAAGCATTGAAACGCCACAAAATCAAACCGAAAACAAAGCCATTTAGGATTTAGAAATAAAACATACAATCGAATAAAAAAACGGTGCCACTACTGACAGGTTAGTTTATTAAAGCATATTTCACCGTCCGAATCAATTGAAGGACCCGTCAAGGGTCCTAAATTGTGCTGAGCGATCGGGAGAAGCCCGGGTTTAACCTCCATGCCATTCCTCTTCGTTCGTCGTCCACCGACCTTTCGTCCAAACAACTCCGGGACCGGATCCGTCGGAATCCTTCGTCCTCCACGACCAGTTCCAATCCAACGCCTTCCACTCTTTTTTTTTCTTCTTCCTCCGCTTTTTGCACTCCCCCCGTTTTCTTTCGCACCGTTTCGGATGAAGACGGTCGACGCCCGGTCGGACTGAGGGGTTGGAGTGACCAACCCTCCTCCCTCCCCTGTCCGCCGACAAAATTGGATCCGCCGCATTGCGTGACTGCGCGGATCCGACCACTCAAAAACCAACACGCCCGAAACCGACCGCCTTCGCTGGCAAATCGTTTTGTTTTCTGAGAGGCGCACTCGTGCGAAAACGGTGGGCAGGCAGGGCCGCTCGCCGCGTCGATCCGTAGACATCTCGACATTTGGAATGTGTCGAAGCGAAGTGTATTGGATGGACGGAACTCATTGACGTAAGCGGGCAGAGGAGGGGCTCCATGGGGTCGGGACTCAATAGTTCTCCTCCCTATGCATGACCCTCATGGACCCTTTCATTTAAAAAAAAGGGCACTTGAGGATGAAGCTATAATTGATTGTTACATCCTTTTTTCTAATTTTTCATTCATTTTAGAGAACTTATTCAAAGACTATGCTCATTGCATTCATACAAAAAACTGTGGGTGTAGAAAAAAGTCACGTCAATCGCAAAATCCCGCCCTAATTACCAAGGCGCATTCAGTAGAAGGCTGCCTGACAGAAAAACAGGTCGAGGTGTCCGCCTTCGAAATTCTTCCGTTTCCAAAGGATGCACTCGGGCGTGAACATTCACGGGGCAGAGCAACGATTCATGGGGCTGTTTCAGATGCATTGGGTGGGCGTCGAAATTCCTCTCTCAAAAATTTCAAGATTGCTTGCAATGAGGCAAGAGTATATTCTATTCAGAAGCGAATTGACAACACTCACGGAGGTACGAATCAAGAGTCAATATTCGTATACTACCAGTCACAGCATTATGTAGCTATTACAGATCGTATATGTGTAGTATAAATGCCTTAATGCAAACTATAGCGTAAACATGCCCTGGACAAATATTCCTCACGCCTCCATAAGTAGTACTTTCAAGATAGAAGAAACCATTAAAAAATAAGATATGAATTATCATTAGCATGTTAATATTTTAGCCTATGAATTTTATGAGGGGTATTTGCAAGAAATTTTAGATAAATTTTTTGCACACTTTTTTGTCATGGTTTTCGGTGAAATTTCGTATGACCTGCATCCTCTGCGCAACAGATTAACTATTTTCATATTGTTATGAAATAAAATGATCGAAGAGGGAGCTGGTGACCTCATTTTTAAGGCGGGTTTACTCATAGAAGTAGCAAGTGTAGTGATATCTCGAATCGTATCGCAAGGCATCGTTCTAACTTACATATAATTTCCGGATTTGCCCAAACAAATTGATGACGTAAGTAAACAATAAATGCGGTAATTGCAAAAATCGCCCAAATCTGGCGATAATGGCATTCGTATATCGCAGTTTGAGTGCCATAGACATTCGTGTGTATGAATTACAATAAACATGCTTTATTACGTCAACTCATGGGTGCTAATTCTGACAATAATAATTATTATTTAATAAAAGGTAAGTCCTAAAGATTACCTGAGGAGTTCTTTAGCATTTAAAACATTTTCAAGTACAAATAAGTATTCACATGTACAACAATGAGTCTTCCTCCTACTAAGTTATTCGTTGCTTACATTTTAAAGGTCCGTCTACTGTCACGTGACCGAGATTACACTGGATATGATGCGATTTTATCGCAGAATCGATACGCGACCTGCAAGAAAAATAGAAACCAGTCTATTTTCTTTGCAAGTAGCAACCGCGGTCGCTTACTTCCATTATCGGCCCCAACCGCCATGGAAGTGCGCGCTAGTGTGAGCTGGGCTTTACACATCGAAGTGTCGCTAGCAATCGGTTTCCAAGGCTACTGTCATGGAAGTGATTTCCATTTTTAAACCCGCCTTTAGGAGAGGGAGCGATTTTACAGATATATAATTTAGTATTCATGAATACTTACCTTCACAAAGAGAGACTCTTTGAATTGAGAACCTAACATTTATACCTTTAAAACCCAAGAGACCCAACACCGCAAATAATAATTTCACTCGCTCTTATTTAGGGCGGGATATACAAAGAGAGGAATATACGCAAAGTGCCGAGTCAGCATAGAAATAAACGCATTTTAGTTGCATATAAACATCTCAACAAAACACAATAACGAGCAAAAGTTTTTGAGCGACAGCCCTAAAGCTTCAAGCAATCGGTACAACCACCAGCTACGAAAAAATTCCGACTCTAGATAAACGGAAAAGCCCCAGAATGGCTGGAGGACTACGGCTTATATGAAGTTTGAGCCTCACACGGGCCCAATTCTCCTGGGAGTGTTCCCACGCATCCCTACTCCCTTTCCCTTATGATTTCACCTCGAATGAGCCTCTTTTCTGTGAGGAATTTGAGGATTTCCGATAAATCTTGCGCACCGGTAGGAGGGGCGAGGCGGTGATTTATTGCGTCGTTTTCCTCCCACGTAGAGAACTGCGACAAAGGGAAGAGGATGGATTTTTAAATTCGTTCACGGCTCAGCGGCGCCGGATGAAATAGAGAGGAACGGCCTGCTCACAATCGTCCGTCCTCTTCGTGAGCCGTTCTTTTCCGTTAAAAAGGAAGATTTGTCAAGGACCATGAGGAAGGAAACGGCGTTAATAGCGAGGCATCAAGCCTTACTTCCACGCCGATAACCGGATTTCGATTCCCAGGGAGTAGCGGAAGTCTTTTTCCGTTCGATGGATTTCATTCTAGAGACTGAAATCCCAGTAAGCGGTAAAGGAAAGCTGAATGCTGAAGTCACACCGAGAGGAGAGAAATTAGAGCAATTGGATTCATTCACCTGTCTCGGAAATACCATCACGTGGGGCGGAAGAAGTGCAACGATCATCAAGCGAAGAATATCCCAAGCTCATCATTGGTCATTCAATCCTAAGATTGGTCGACTGCAGCCCTCCTACCCGTCCCTATCTAATGCCAGTTCCGTAGAGTGCTTAGCTAAGAAAGCTAAGTGCCCAAAATACAAAGCTAAGAAAGCGAATAAGGTAAAAAAAAACTCCTGTGCTTAAAGGACTACAATCTATTAAACGTGGCACTCTTTGGATCGAAAGCATGGACCAATGGACCAGTAGAGACTAGAATCCTTCGGGACCTGGAGCTGGAAGAGGATGCTGAAGATAACAATAGACATACAAAATAGGAAATGATGAAGTTAACTGAAGAATAGAAGACACATTTGAAACACCATACAGAAAAAAAGAACCAGATAATGTATTTTGTCATCAATGTCATAAGTAGAGGCTTTCAATTTCGACATAGACATTTGTGCTTGTTTCGAGCATTTCTGTATCCCATTATGTACTCCTAAAGATATGCCTCCTTCAGAAGAGAAAAGCTGAGTGCATAAGTCATACAGAGAGGAGAAAAATTAAAGCATATGGATTCCTTCACCTATCTCGGAAGTACCACCACGTGGGACGCAAGAAGCACAACGAACATCAAGCGAAGAATATCCCAAGCTAAGAAGGCACTCAATGGAAAAAGACAACTGCTGTGCTTAAAAAAGATATGACTACGAACCAGGAACCAGTATGTGAAAATATTCGTGCGGAGAGTGGAACTAAATGGGTCGGAAGCATGGACCATTGGAAAATTTGACGAGAACAGACGAAAAGCCTTCGAAATCTGGTGCTGAAGGAGAATGCCGGAGATTAAAATGGACGGACGAAATAATAAATGAGGTTTAAAGAATAGTTGAGGAGGTAAGAAAGATATGGAATAATATACAAAAAAGAAGAACCAGGTAGATTGGACATACCCTGAGGCACAATGGTTTTGTGACGAACATAATTGAAGGAAAAATAGAGGGAAAAGTCCCCAGAAAAAGATTTAGGAATAAGTTAATGCACCAATTAAAGGCGAAAGTACATGAGAAGAGCTACCAGGAAGTAAGAGACCTAGCATTAGATAGGGAGGGATGGTTTGCTGCAGTCAACCAATCTTAGGATTGAACGACCAATGATGATGCATTTCATCTTCAGGGAGTGAGGCATGAATCACGAAATTTTAATTGCAGGTTGAACGGGATTATTGTGGCTGGAGCGATTTTCGCTTATACACAGATTTACGTGAAGCAAATATATGCGTGTTCTTATTGGTAATATGTATAGATAGAAGTAATAAAAATTGCAGGCCACCGATTTGGCTTCTTGGTCATTTCATGCTAGTTTAAAACGTAGCCTTACGTACTTAACGTAGCTAAAATTTTTTAAAGTATCCTACCAGTAAAGGTAGGTTTTGTTGAAAGTGGGAGAATCTTCTCCCGGTTTTCAACACTTTCACGGGCCAATCTCCCTCTAGTATTTTTTTCAGCAAGGTTATCGATAATATAGCACGAGTATTTCAGTTTAAACTGCTAACATCAAGTTTTCGTCGGAGCACATACACGACATAAATTGAGTATTGCAACGTTGCCAACGGGAACTTCTACATTTTACCTTATTTACCAAGTAGCTCAGTAAAAGACTTCAAAAGTAAGTATTTAATTTAAATGGCTTAAACGTGAAGATAATAATACCCTTCCCTAAGTTCCGATAAATCATTACATCTAATCCTGCTGAAATGGCAAAGAAGCCTGGGGTCAGTATAATTACTTGCTTTTGTTAAGAGGTACAAGCTATGGTTTAGCGCTTAGACCTATGAGATATTACTGCCCTTATTTATATCAGGGTGGATACTGATATTCAATTTTCAAATTCTCTGACCTTTCCCTGACTTATCCCTGTAGGATTTACTGATTTCCCTCACCGATCGCCAAAAGGTCACCTACTACAGGAATATATTTTTCTTCTGAATAAAATTTTCTACGGCAGCTTGAAATTTTCCAATTTTTCTAATCATCGTCTCGTATTTTTAGAACTGCAAGCATGTATTAACTAGTGTGCTCCAGCTACTTCTTGACCTGAGTTTCGGAAGTAAAAAAAAACGCGAGGTAAAATTTTCCGAACAACATAGCCTCAGATCCCTTGTGATGGGCGTAATACATTGTGATCATGATTTTTAACACAACTAGGCAAATATCGAAATAAGAATATACAAAAGGGATATATTGTACGTCTGATTTACAACTAAATAACTAATATTCACAACTAACAAGATTCACAACTTATGGGGCTTATTCCATGCACATCAGCAACGGACGTTAGTTTTAGTTGGTGAAATAAAGGGCGGGAAAGACTCGCCGATAAACGCAATGGTAGAAAAATAACTATGACTCCTATTCCAGTTTCTCCCTGACTATTACGAGAATTCCCTGACTTTTCCAGATATTCAAAATTCACTGACAATTCCAGGTTTTCCCGGTTTTCCCTAACGATCGCCACCCTGTTATATGTAATATTATTTATCATACACGGAGCATTTATATGAAATTTTTAAAAAATACAAGGCAACACCTAAATTTACTCACAACAGACACATCTACACGCACAAAATAAAAGAAAGACAATAATATTTTTGTGTATCACATAAAATTTGAAAATATTTATTCCAGTGCACTGGGATATTCAATATTTTTGGTCTTATCGCCTAATCTAGATTATATCTATTATATAATATATAATCTAATGATTATGATGACATGAGTTTCCATTCCATGTATATGCTACGATTGTAAAGTAATGAAAATAATCTATTGTTTTAATAGTGCAAAAAGTTTAGATTTTCGAGCGAAAAAATCCAATTTTGGGAAAAAGAGAAGCCTATACGAAAATTGAATGCAAGAATTCAAATAAAAAAGCAAACAAAGAGACCAATTCACCAAATCTTATTCTACGTACAAATAAATAACGTACCTTTTAATACAAATTATGTCTCACTGATTTGCTTCTGATGCTCGTGATTGAGCTACTCGTAAACGATCTGCTTCCTTGCTTGCTCGCCGTTCCTCGCTTGTTTGAGAAGCTCGCGTGCCAACACAAATTTGTTGAAACTACTCACGCTCCACCTACCCTTGTACAATGGATTTTATAATTCAGAAACCTTTGCGGGCGCGCCGCACAACTCACCAAAGTTTCATCGTAATCTGATGAATGGTAATGGAACGCATAGAAGACGAACAAACAAACATTCATTTTTATATATTAGATTTCTTTAACATTTAACCCTAATTTGAAAATGGATTACATCATTTTATGTTAGTAAAGAATCAATACTTAGTGTAACGTGGAAACTGAACCCAAGGCCGGTAAATCGCTGGTTCACTTTACGGCGGAATTCACTTCTCAAACGGTCCCGTGAAACGGATTAATATCTTAAGGCTGGGGTCTACTGTAGGTACATCATAAAAAAATAATGCATGGAAGCTCACGTTCCTCCTTACTTTCGAAAATCTCCGTTCGAGCGCTAGAATAAAGACTGACCGTTCGACCTCGACTCCCTTTCAGCCCTCTCTCCTTTAATGTGGACATGACAATTTTCGAACCGGCTACCTCAGCCCATTCTCCCCAACGATTCCCCTTTCTCTCGATTCCCTTTACGCGGCCCAAAGTCCACCCAAAAGAGCGGACACGTTTAAACGCTTGAAAGGGAATTGAATAGCTTGTCCGGGCGAACCGAGCCGGGTGTTCTGAAAGCGGTTTGAAGAGTGATTAAAATTTACTCCCCGGGACTTTCCCCGTCGCACGCCGAATTTTCACGTCGGAAAAACGGCGAACTTCGGGGAAAGGAATATTCTGGAATTCATTGAATGCGGACGGAAGGATACGAGACGGAGGGGAGGATATATATTCGTGCATGGGCTTTCATAAGTTTTGGCCCATTTGAAAACTTTTTTATTTTTTATTTTTAAGGAATAGTACAATCGCAAGCGTAACAATAAAATACGCACTCCTCGAGGGAATAGCCAAAATCTCCGCTTCGGAAACAAAAACTCACCAGCGCGAGGACAATTACATAAATTTCTCGAATCCGTCGTGAATTGCTCGAGTATAACTCTGAAGAAAAAGTTTTTCCACCGCTAGCTCTTAGCGAATGTAACAAAACATAAGAACTCTTTCAAATCGCCTGGTTATTTCATTACTTTGAATGCCTTTTTAGGGACGGAAGAAGGAAAAACGGGGTCCCAAGCACTTCCTTAAATTCAATGGCGTATTTGGTGGCTTATTCCAAAATTCAAAAACACATTTGAATTAAGCCATAAACTCCTACCGCCACAAAATGAGAACGCGGCCATTTCCACGCTTTCAATATATAAGGGAATCCAATCTCAAGCCCTTATTACCTCGTATTCCTCCTTAACAAAAGAAAAAACTCTTTTGCCGCACTGCATTCTGAGACTGGAATCCACAACGATGAGGCCTCTTAATATGACGCTTTCTTAGTAAATTAAGACAAAAACACTTCACAAAAAGAACAATATACATCACAATGGAGAATTTAATGTACAAGGGAACAATGACAGGGTAGAATTGCACAGAAACAAAGCCTTGGATGGAAAAGGGTCCCCAGGCTGAGTACACAGAGAAAACTTTATTAGCCTAGAAGAGGATATTGGAGAAAATTTGCAAGAAGGAAGGGGATATTTCAGCTCCAGTCAGTTTTATTTAATTCCTTCAGTTAATGGAGAACTGAGAAGAGATTGAGACTTAAGCTTAGGCTTTGATTAGTAAAGAATACCTAGGGTACTTCAATTAGTAAAGCTAATTGAAAGATGAGTTGATGCATTACTTTCTTATTCAATTAAGAAAAGCCTCTTCGTGCTGCACACCGAATAACCTCTATAATTTTAGATAATAGATAGAGAGACAAGGGGGAACATATTAAATAAACACGAAAGGGAGTACGTAGAAAAAGCATAAGCATAAAATCCGCATTACAGCAGTTCATTCTTCAAACCAGCTTGCGTATTTTCAAATTCTTCGTCATGCATATCTTATGTAAATAGCTCTGTTTCCGGACGCTACCGCATTCTTTTCCAAAGTAAAGGATGAGTTCCCTTATAATCACTAAGTAAATGAATGCAACAACTGATGGATGGAATAGATGGATGGAATTTTTACTTTCAAGGGGTGAAATTATACGTTAATATTCGTAAAATAACTACGATTACACCAGGTAAACTGAGGCATTGCCACTAAATATTAGTTTGCAAACGAGTCCCATTCGTTGTCATACTTCCGTATCTTGAGAACTTCAATTTTAAAAGCAAGCGGGCATGAATTGCACAATCGAACGACTTTTTCCATTAAACGCACATAAAAGAACATGCTAAGTAAAGGTAACGGATTGATAACCCAAATTAAAGTCAATATCACAAAGCCGCTAATTATTGACGCACATCTGAGAACAAAATAAAAAATTGATCGGTGTCGAGGAGTTCTCTAATATGATCTAAATTGCATTCAGGAGCAGCGTTGGCCATATCACCAATCTGGTCACAATTATATTTTCACTCCCCATAAAAATAACTTATTTGCCGATTGTGATTTCATATATGATACATTAATTTTGTAAAAATTGATATAAACGGTGACGGGTTGCTGAAGAGTGTGATAAGGGAAAGAATGTTGGGCAAGCGGGGTAGGGATGAGGAAGGGTAGGTCTTATGCAGAGGCGAAAAAGGATATACTAGAGGGAAATAGGCCCCGGAATATGTAAAAGACCGGGGGGAGATTCTCTGACATTCAACAAAACCTACCTTTACCGGTAGAATGCATAATAATAATCCTAAATAAGGTAATTTTATGCAGAAATACATGCGCAAAGTTAAGAGAATTTTAAAGTTTTCATCTAGCCAGTCCTATTGCTACATTTCTGAGCAGACCAGCCGCCCCTACGACCAAAAGTCTACAGCTTTTGCTCCGACTGCCCACCCAACCCCCCTCGGGAGAACATTGTTCAGCAGATCAAATAACAGTCTCAAATGGCTGTACCACTGTTTAAATATTTTGCCTTATCTAGTACCAACAGCTGTCCCGAGAATCAAGGCAATTCGATGGGTTTCCACTAAAACTCCAAATAGAAAACCTAAGAGAAATTAGATTATTTTACGGTACCGTTAAAAAGACTTGGGTATTAAATGAAGTGATGCTAATGCAACAAGAGGGGTCGGGTGCTCTTTCAGCTCGATGACTACACGGAGTAAGTAAAGCGATATCTGCAACGGAGAGTCCTAAACAGTAGTTCGGCTCCGTTAGACATAAAACTTCGAAATTAACCTTTAAATTGGTAATGATAGGGAAAGAATAGCAAGTAACAACGGGGGCACGGTTACATCGATCGAAAGGAAGCGCGCTAGTGACATAGTGAAAAACAGGTAGATAAAGAACTTATTGACTAATACGAATGATATGACAACTTCAGCCGCAGGCTAGCAAAAATTAAATAACGCAGGCAAACAATAATAAAATAAAAATCCGAGATATAATTTTGAAATGAATCATCCTTCTTTCATGAAGTTTGCAGACGCTTCCATGAATGCAACGAAGTTCATCGTCATGAGCGCTATTTTTGTTCCTCACCGAAATTATTATTATTACAATTAAACAGTTACAAGTAGGCCATTGGCCTGGTGGTGACAATAAAAACAGTCAAGTAAAAGAATAAACCTTGAAACCCTCTACTTCTTCAACCTATTTTTTTAAATACTTCATTTTTGGGGAAGAGCTCAAATATTTTTGCTGGTAGGTCGTTCCAGTCCTGCATGGTCCTATTCAAGGAGGAGAACTGTATTACATTTGTCCTTTGTGATCGGCACCTTTTCTTGAACTGGTGATCATTTTTCCCCACAAAGTTTGGCTTTACTATGTCCTTCGCAAATTCATCCCATGCTTTTTCCTCACTCACCATTTTGTGCATCCCACAATGCCTGCTCCTTTCCATCCTCACCTGTAAATTCTCCCATCCCAGTACTCATAAGTATTTCTGTTATGCTCTCTGATTTATTGTATTTCCCTATCACATACCTAGCCGCTTTTCTTTCCACCTTCTCCAAGTTCATCACCACTCCTTTCTTGTGTGGGTCCCATACAAGAGATACGTACTCTAGTGTTGGTCGAACCACGGTTTTATAGGCCTTCTCTTTAGTGGTCGTGAAATCTTGAGATTCGCACTAGCAAAACCATCAAAGGAAAGTGGCACAAATTGAATTAGCGTATTTCATAAATGTAATCAACAAAATCCCTGTATAGTAATTTAGAGCATGATCAAAAATGGATTAAACGAGAACCCAATCGAGCTTAATGGATGTACCATACAGTTTTCAGAATCCATGAAAAAATGACCTGCGAAAATTCCTTGAAGGCGTTAGTCTCCTGCCAGCCGGAATAGATAGTTCATCACTCAATCAAACAGCTATATCCCTAGAAATAAGCGACGAAATAGCACAAACTTTACGCCGCAGTTTTCAACTCACTCTTCGACAGTTAAAAAAAATAATAAATCTTACGGTAAATGATGATTGCTCATAATAATCATATACAATTTGAAAGCTTTTACAGGGATTAAGGTGGGAGACCCTAGAGACTCGGAGGCTAGAAGCTAGGCTTAGCTTGCTCGAGAAATACAGGAATGGGGTGTTTCAGATCGACTCTGAGAATCTTGTCATGACGCCTTACTACATCTCTAGGTCTGACAGAAGCGATAAAATAAAAGAGATACATTTCCGAAGAGTTAGGTACGAAAACTCGTTCTTTCCGCGCACAATAAGCGACCACGATAAAAACTGAGCTCAATTAAATACACTCCCATAATGCTAGATATAGGCGAAAAATGACATACTAGAGCGAGATAGATCCCTGAAAAAGTAGAAAATGGGAGGAGATTCTCTGAAATCCAATAAAACCTACCTTAACCAGTAGAACACTCATTAAAAATACAGGTTAGCATTTCACCTCCCAAAACCCTATCCCTAGCATCTTTACACGGATGGTGTCCTAACATCGCCTGCCATACGCCCAAACGGCGGCTTGCAGGGTAGTATGTAGATGTAGATAATTAACATCCGCACTAAAATCCATGGTGAGTCACACTTGAAAAGGGTCACGATGGCGCCACTTCAAAAGAGTTTTAAAAAATCATAGAATTTCAATGTCAAATATCCCACCCTTCCAAATATACCGAAATATCAGCCCTTGACCACAGAAATGTCTGAGATATTTGACGAAAAATACCAGCCCTTTTACATGGGAAATGGTACGTGTATGCACTCCACAGAGGCATTATTTAAGGAATAAGAAATTTCTGAGACCTAGATCTCGTCAAAAACTAAAATAGTGTATAAACGTCTAGTTAATACGTTTTACCAAATATTTTTGAAATAAAATCATACTGTCACCGCCGTAATTTTTTCAGGATCACAAGAAACCTTCATCTGCTTAGGAGTTTCAAACGTACCGCGCGAAAAAAATTAGTAAAGTAAAAGACTTATGAAGTTATTTCAATTTAAGTACTCAGAATTTCAGTCATATTAAAGGATACTATTGCGCCATTAATAATTCAATAATTTATTCATACTTTCTACAGCTGCAGAAACTAACACGTACGACTCAAATATGATCTGCGTTATGATTAGGGTTCTATCTCGCTCAAACTCCCTTAATTTCAGCAGCTGTAGGAAGCATAAATTAAATATTGCATTATTAATTATTTTTTAGTGATCCTGAAAAAATACTGAGGTGACAATATGATTTATTTCAAAAAATACTTGATAAAACATACAAACTACACACTGGTTATTTTTTGACGAGATTTAAGCGTAAGAAATTCCTCATGTTTTTAATAATGTCCCTCTGGAGTCCATACACATACCATTTCCCATGTTAAATTGCTTGTTTCTTGATTACTATCTCGGAAAGTAGTGAAGAGAGGGGCTGATCTTTTGGTACCTTTGAAATGGTGAAAATATTTTTCTTTTAAATGAGACTAAATTAATTGATTTCTAGGTGAAATGATACTATGCTCAAACTACCATAATATAAACATGAAATAATCTCCAAACAAACGGGCACTTTACGAAAAGGTCTACGAGGCTACGAACGGAGAAGATCGTTATCACTAACTTTAACAAAAGGAGAGTGAGGAAATAACCAGGAAAAAAAGAGAAGTTTCTAAAGTGAAGCCATCAAACTTTGCTAAAACAGACGGGTCTCGTCTCAACCTCGCGAGCGGTGGCGACAAACTGAAACTAGGCGCCAAACAAGTTCCTCGAGGGCTCTTGTGGAATACGCTGCGAAAAAAAACACTATTCCATCGGTAGGAGCCTTTGAGGTCTCGAATCAATCGATTCCTCGCAATTCTGGAGAGCCAAATTGAAACTTTGGCCACGTAGGTCGATGCCCGACAACATCAACTGAGGACGGGCATTTGTGATCGCAGGCCAATTCCACTAGTCACTTTTCCAAACTCCGGAGAGATCCAAAACCCATTACTTTCCGAAAGTAGATCCTTTGTAATAGACACGAGCAAGGATGGGCCTTTTAGCTCCCGTCCACATAGACCACAAAAAAATCCATGCCCTCCCGTAATCAATTTTTAAAAAATGAAGCATGCTCCCTGCGATTCACAGCAATGGCATTGACCAATAATATAAAGGTTTTATATACAATATCTAAATATAAAGTAATCCTACCAATGACCACACGCTGAACGCAGCAGGATGAGACGAAAACCAAAATCTATCTGAAAACTCAGTCTGAAAACGAAATTTGAAGTCAAAAATGATGAACAAGGATAAACTGGAGAATTGAAACTGGTATGGCGCGGCAATTATTTGATGGGACATGGTTCATTCGTTAACTATTCCACCAAATGATCGGTAGGTTTTCTTTGGAGAGTACTTATGCTGATCCATTTTCACTGCTACGGATGGCTCGCCATTAGATCCCTCTTGTTATAAAAGGTTACTCAGGCTTTCCACCGGATCAAACTTTCCATCTTGGTCTACGTTTCGATGATCGAGTCTTCCATCGTCCTCAGGGCAATAATGATTTTTAGCGAGTCGTCTATCGTCATGCCCTGATGGCGATGGACGACTCGTACATCGAAACGTCGGCCAAGATGGAGAGTTTGACCCGGTGGAAAATCCAGAGTAACCTTTAATAACATCATATACCGGGAAAGCCTTATATCTTTCTTCAGATCCCTCTTGAATTCCTCATATCGTCTCCCGCTTCTTAATTCGTCCAGAATTCCTATCCTCTTCATTTACCGCGCTTCCCCAGTGTTGTCCCCTCTGTTCCCCTCTTAAAGATTCCCTTCCCATTCAAAACGCCATCCATCCATCTTTACAGAATTATTGAGGAAGAGGAATGTGGGTTAGATGCTCCAGTAATGGACATATATGAAAGGAGTGTGCTTCGTTGGTTCGGCCATGTTGAGAGAATGGATGAAAGTCGAATAACGAAACAGATATAAGAGAGTAAAATGAATGGTGCCAGAAGTAGAGGTAGGCCGAGAAAGTTGTGGTTTAATGTGGTTGAGGAAATTCTTCGGAGGAATATTACGAGTCCTAAAAACAGGAGGGCGTGTATGAAGCAATGTATGGGGATAAATGGGGCAAAAGAGGTTAACAAGGATTGGTTAGTATTGAGGAAATTATTGAAGCAGAGTTAGATGTACAAATATGTATTTATGAGTGAAACTTTGTGACTGTGCCTACCCCGGAAGGGAACGGCGTGATTGGTATGTATGTATGTTTGTCTTTTGGAAGAGGTTGTTAAGATATTGTTGATTAAAGAGAGAAGAGGTAATTGTTGCGAGAGAGGCTGCAGAGAGAGGATCAGAGATGTATCGAGGTCTCAAAAAAAGAAGTGTCTGGTACTCTGGAATATAAAATTTAATTCAAAAAAGGTCACGATATCACAGATATTATTGGTAATGAATGGATGAAGAGGCAATGAAGGCATGAAGAGAGGTAGAACGAATGCTTAGCTGAAGAATGAGACAAGGGGTTGCGTCAGTGAAATATAAGTGTCACCAATGTCGGTTCCAGGCAGGGGCAATGGAGGCAAAAGCCAAGCGGCCAGTCAGCGGCATATTAATTAATGAGATTAGGGCAAAGAAAATAGAGAAATATTACAAACTTCCTGCAGACATTAATATCCAAAATCTTTAGAACATAGTAAAAGTACGATCTTGTCCTTTCTCGGCAAATTATATGAATAAATAATTCTCGGGCTTCTAGCCGAGTAAGAATTTTTGTGGCTGACGTTTCGATGGAAGTGTTATCCATCGAAACGTCAGCCACAAAAATTCTTACTCGGCTAGAAGCCCGAGAATTATTTATTCATAGTAAAAGTAACTCAAAATATAACTAACTTCAACAAAGAACAAAAAGAATCCTGCAGACTAACGAATTCCTCTACCCGAATTCTTTTCACTAGTTCATCGAAAGGATCTGTAACCATGATTGAACTGCAATTCACGGCTGACATTGCACCCACCCATATCGCAATAAAAACTATTCCTCGTCAAACTCGAAAATCGAAGAGAAATTGTAGAAAAAATGAGTTCCTTGCGGGGAAAGACTGCACACAACAAAAAGAATCTACGGAGAGAAAAATAATTCAAAATAGAAAAAGATATTCTTCATCAGGGGCGGCCATATAAAATTTTACTCACACAAGTAAAATTGCTAGGGCATGCACTGAGCGTACTCGTGGGTATTCCAACTTTCAACAAATTCCACCAAAACCAATTGATCACTTCCAATCTACATGTAAATACACCGAGATAATTTTTATTTTGGTATATATTCCAATCCTAACAAGCTTCCCACGCTAATGTTTCATTTTGCAACAATTTTTATCGGTAAGTTCGACAATGTCCGGAGAAAATAGAATTTCGGAGCAGAGTGAAAACTCAGGGAGAGTTAATTGATATTATCAACTTTATCTTCTTTTAATTAATCCTCATTTCATATTTTAGTCACGCTGATTCCAGAGGGCGGATAATGACGACAACAACCCCTTCTCCGATTGGTCATTACAAAACACAACCGCCTTCGGGAAATTCTACTCGCATTGTAATTCTCAACCCACTACCCTCCCATACATTAAAAACAGAATAGAGAAAATTTTGAAGACACATTTTTAAAAAATTCGTTAAGAATTCCAAGCTGCAAAAACATAGTGAATATAGACTCAGCATTCTATACACCGATCTCTTCTTAAGACGAATTTAAGCAAAGCGTCCATCTCAGTTATCCAAAAAAAATACATAATTTAAGGTGGTGGCGTGAAACATTTCATACGTGTACTCATAAGTAATATGTTTAGATAAAAACAACAAAAATTGCATGTTACCGATTTGGTTTCTTGGCAAATTAATGCTATTTCAACACGTAGCGTTATGGCACTTAGCATATATTTCGAAATAAAGCGAAGGAATATGTACAGATTTTCTCCTACACGTAAAAATATACATTTCATATCATTATTATGGTTCCTAATAAGCATCAAGGTACCAAGCCGAATTAAAAAATGAGATTTACTGACGACATTTGCATTTCAAATTCCGGGCCGTTTACTCAAGTCACAAGGCTTTAATTCAGATGAAAATTTTAAGATAAAATTCTTGCATTATAAATATAACAACATGCACCGTAAATTTTCCAACGCGTAAATACTTGGGACTCCACTAAAGTGGGACACTTAAGTGAAAATGGTCCAAGAAATTTTGTTTGGGCTTACTTGAAAAGTTATTATAATGTGCACTCAACGACTCATGATTCGCGCTCCAACCACCTTAACTTCCCCAAAGGCTAAAAGTCCCCTCACCCCAATATATCTCCTCTTTAACTTTAATTACTAATAACCTCACAACGCACCCTTATTTCTCTTAAGACCCGGGCAAGCAAACCGTCTCCATTAAAGTAATGATAAATGGCACATTCTCAATAACTTACAAAGATGAGGGAACCCATAAGTCACAGATGAATCAGACGCTTACCTGCAAAGATAAAAATAAAATAAAATGCATTAGACGAAAGATTGTTTACATTTAAAATTAATTGATTATCACTGCAATAACAATTCAAGTCCATTTTGATGGGGATTAAATCATAAATTACTCTGTCAAACAACCATAGGACCATTCCTCCTTACAGGGTCCTTTCTTTCAGCTATGCACACTCATTACTCCACTTCGCTCACAGCCTTAAATTAATCCGTTTCTCTTTTATCGCTATTAAGCCAACATCCTCCTCTGTATCACAGTCTTTAGCATCACATCATCCCTTAATACCAGCTCCATCTATCCATTTCTTCCTTCTCTAGCTTCCTCCGACAGCTTTTTCTCCTCAC
Organism: Ceriagrion tenellum; assembly: GCA_963169105.1. Taxonomy (NCBI): domain Eukaryota; kingdom Metazoa; phylum Arthropoda; class Insecta; order Odonata; family Coenagrionidae; genus Ceriagrion; species Ceriagrion tenellum. The sequence goes on from OY720637.1 coordinate 34,682,838, forward strand.
ACCCAATTCCAAAAACTTCCTAGCGTGACTTTCCTTCTGGCCATCGCATTTACACCATTCTCCACCACAACCATATCCCAAATGTCACAATCAACCCTCATTCATCAAATGATTTCAGGTTTCTCTAACTTAGAACGCTACGCTTCACATTAAACTTTTTACCAACCTATAACAAACATCCTCACAAAGTTTCCCTCCCATCAGTTCTCTTCCATTAGTAAATGCCTCTTTGGCTAACGTAATAATCCTGACAAACGTGCTACTACAAACATTTTCCTCAAACATCCTTCCAAGGAACTAAACGGTTCAACCAACTACAGTTTATGCCCTCGTACTTTTATTGAACGAATGCATAAAAAGTCACAAAGCTTATCAAGACTTTCGAAGAATATAATTGAAGGTAAAATAGAGGGAAAAGCATGAAACGAATAAGCTCACGGACCAAATAAAGAGAAAAAGTACAAATGAAGAGCTACCAGGAAGTAAGGGAATTAGTATTAGTTAGGGAAGGATAGAGGGGAGCAGCCAACCAATCTTAGGAATGTACGACGAATGAATGAGCCGAGACATTGCTGAGAAAAAATGAACTATTTCAGATTAGAGAGGGGACAGTAGCATCAATATGAACGAATTCGACGAACCATGACTGACGCGAATCAAGTAAATTCGTAAGGGGCTGTCCATAATCCACGTAGAACACCAAACAATGGTGGGGGGGAGGGGTTGATGTACGAGGGTTGTCAATGAAGGTCCACGTTGGCGGCGTGGGAGGTTGGAGGGATGTCTACGTAGACAATGGTCGTAGTAAGTGACAGGCCATCATAGCTACAAGGGAAGTTTTTCTTTTCCTTAAAATCAGCCTTAAATTACACATAGTCCATGGCAATCAATTTATAACCCGTTTCACAGCTTTTTCCGCAAAAAAAGAAAAGTCTACGTGGACCACACGGGGGCGGGGGGGGAATCGGGAGGGTCCGGATGAAGTCTACGAGTGTCCACGATTAGGGGTGGGGGAGTCAAAAAGTGGCCTTTTCTTGTCTACGTGGATTATGGACAGCCCCTGATTGCTAAGCATGTCCCAGGACGCCGCTAATACTACTCCATTTGAGTAGATCACGCAAACCGAATATAACCCAGAACCGTGAGAAGAGCATAACATCGCGTACAGTTAAATAGCTAAACCAAGCTCCCTGGTGCGCGCAAAGTTACCAGTTACCAAGACTCGTGAGGCTGGGATGCAGTCCGAGGAGGAAGTGGCGGAGAGCTTAAGCCGGTGAGACCCCGGGGACCCAAATAATCGATATTGCGTTGTATCCCACTTTAATCCGGATTCTGCGGGATGCAGCAATGGGGGAAGAGAATACAAACTGCGATAGGTATGCCTAATGTGCTTTTAACGTCTTGGAAACGGGAAAACCTCCGCGTTCCAGGAGTAAATCAAACAAGTACACCTCAACTTTTTTTACACAATTTGATAAAGACAGCATATATTATTTCAGGAATAAATGTTATATTACGATACAACTACCACAATTGAGAAATAATAATAGCAGTAATTCACAAGATACTCGAAAAATTACTTTATCGACCATCATGTCATTAAAAAAACTCATTGTTCTCCTTTAAAGGATGCTTTATACGGTACATTTTATTGTACAAACGAATGTATCATAGAATGTACAAGAAACTGAATGGAATTAGAGCAGGTCCTATTTCCCGTTAAGTCATTCACACAATCATACAATTTGCCGCTTTACACGGTACAATTTCCTTCATGAAGGAATTTGTACATTCGTTTGTATAATAAAATGTACCGCGTAAAGCCTTAAGTCATTAGTATAATGACATGAGTGAACATTTTTTTCCTGCTTTCTACCCCGAGAATACAGCGCTTGTCTAAAGTAATTTGTAGACCACGTAAACTTGAAGAAATAATTCTACATTACCCAACCACATCAAAAGAGCAATTCCGTAAAACTTCACGCCAATCTATAGGCAAATCGGTATTTTAACAGTTCATAGCGTTAGTTTACACTAAAATGTATTCCGATTCCATTATGGTGACTGTTAATTTACGGAGGAAAAAATAAGTGACAAGAAAGGTAGTAACTGAGCAACAACAATTGGGACGAACCCATGACTTTGGAACTGATTCGACGGATTAAGAGGCAGTACTGATAAAAATAGGAAGACAAATGCATGCATTGGAAAAGTCATTAGAAAAGTCATCAGAAAAAAGAACGAGATGGATTGGACGAATCCTGCGTCACAATGGGTTTGTGAAGGACATAATTGAAGGTAAACTAGAGGGAAAAGTCCCCAGAGGAAGACCCTGGAATAAGTTCATATGCCAAGTTAAGAGGAAGGTACATAGGAAGTGATACCAGGAGGTAAGGGAACTAGCATTAGACGGGGAAGGGTGGAGGGCAGCAGTCAACCAATCTTAGGATTGAACAACCAATGCTGAAGTGCATACATACTTCAAGACTTCCACTACATGGAAAAAAAGCGAGTCGAACACCGTGTAGAAAGATAGATGGAAAATTTAGGTGAGGAATATGAGAAAAAAATACGTTAAAAAAACCAATCTTCAAAAACTAGAATGGCATGGGAGTTTCCCTTTGAGCAGCTGTATCAGCATTCATGAATAAATAGTTCTTGAATTATAATTTTGTATATCCCACCACTAAATTCACCTCAAAATAACGCGACTTCGTTGCAACCGGCCGGGGTTGCGATTAATAGAAGTGGAGAGTACTCAAACTCTATTTAATACCTGATAAGGAATGCTGCGTAGTACGGAAGCCAAACACTGGGCCTTGATGAAGGGGATGAAAAGACATTAGCAGCGTTTGAGACGTAGGTGCGGACAGGGATGGAGAAGGTTTGATGGAGTTAAGGGAAAACAAACGAAGGTCTGAGACGGGGAAGGAGAGAGAAGTCACGTGAGTCAACCCCATACGACTCTAATCTCTTTCTCCTCTCCCTCAATTCCAACATCTCTCTCAATCACTATCTCTAGTCAGACCTTCGCCTCACATTATCCTCTCTAACCACCGACTTTTCCTCTCCCTCATCTCATCCAACGTTGCTATAATACCGTCCCTTGTCTGCACCGGTCCCACATCAAGTGACAGAATGTTAAGTCTAGTGACAGACGAAAAACTTTAACCGCGACACAGGCTATGCTTTAAGCGCTGCCTGGAATCCATCACTCCGCAAAACTTAGGCGGAAAGGGAGAAGATTGGCGCTAGCCAAACACAGGGATCCTGACTTCTTTTGGCACAAAACCGAAAGTTATATAGGGAGGCACCAATCTAGGAACTGACATGCCCCGAGGACGATGGCGGAGGTAGCTATCGAAACGTCGGCCAACAATTACCTAACCTGGTTGAAAACCCGAGAAGACTTTATTAATATCGTACGCCGGGAAAAAACCAAATCATATTTCAGACAGAATGTTAACTTTGCAAGTCCCACACAACCGGTCGTAGGGCAAAAAACAGGACTGTAGGTAGGGAAAAGTTTATTTATTTATGACTAACAAGGGAAAAACAACTCCCATCAATACAGAAAATAGATCGACACGTAATTAGTAGCGTAAAGTAGTGTTACAACCCGCAGGAGGGCGAAAAATTGCACTGCATGCAATGCTAAGTTTTCTGAAGTCTTGTTCTGTCTTATACCTGTGTGCTGAAACGCGTCGCACTCATTAAAATATACAGCAGAAAAGTGCAATTGTTGTTTCTGTTATAAAATGACGAACTTCCAGGATATCTCGCCTTAATCTGTTGAACTCAAAGTTTATTTATTTGTAAATAACTACGGAACGACAATTCCCATCAATAAGGAAAATAGATCATTAGGTAATTGGCAGCATGAAGATGCGTTACAGTCCCGATTGATGTGGTTTTTGGAAGATAGGAATAGTTGAGCAATAAGTTTGCTTAGACAGGGCGCGAAAGTACTCCGAAATTGATCAGAGAAAGAAGCTCGAGAATGGAATAAACGTTTCAACGAATGACTTTTTGGTGACGACGACGCGATGACCATTACATCCATGAATATACATAATGGATTCAAAAGTTTGGAATCGTTGCCTAGGCTACGTGTTACTTAAATTTCCACATTTAGTTCACCCAGTCCTTGGCGCTACTTAAAAAAAAGTCTTCTCAGTCGACTTGTAAATGGCCGTTGTTGATTGTTGTTAACGTGAGACCGTGGTGAATATTCGATAAAGATTGAAGAGATATGAACTACTTGATGCTGTGAATAATAGCTGGCTATTTTTTAGACCAAACAGTTACTTTGTAAATGTCCTCTTAATTCATTCCACTTTTTTCACCTCGTATTATAATTAAATTGCCGTAGAACGATAATCACGAAGTGCTATGAAGTCAATTGCGCATTTGTGTAATTACATTTGTAGGGGATTTAAATATATCTGTAGACCGGACAATATTAAAAAAGGGTGTAATTACGTCCCGCGAGTGGTACTACATTTTTTATCCACTGCATTATGATTACTGGTAAGTAAAATCGGTAAGACGTGATTATTTACAATCTTTAGACTGTATTTACATTTAAACTGCCGTCTTTCATCACTAGACGGCGCCACAATCGACAAAGTTGTTTTTTTACGGAATTCTAGTCAACAGTTTTTGGCGACGAGTCAACAATCCATATGTATACTAGCAGGTAGCGAGCCTGCTCACTCCGTGGGCAGGGGTGTGTACCCGCCCCAGAGCTATCAGCTCTGGGGCTCTAGGGGTAAGTGTCCTAGTCTAAAAATAGCTCCTTGGTGAAAAACTTTTTCTCATTCACTGTTCTCCTTTGTTGTTTTTAAAGCCATTTGAATAGGAGAGCACTGTGCGTTTCTTTTGTTTCAACCAATACACTCTTCCAGTCTCCCTTTTGGCCTTTCTCCCTTGTCACTGTGTTTCCCAGCATCTGGTTGTTGCAACCACAACCCAAAAATGATCCATTTCATCTCTAAATAACTTACACATTTGCACGGCTGGTAACCTAACACCCCCTGCCGCACGCCCAATAAAAATTCAAAACTACCACCAAATCATGAAGACAGAGATTCCACATTCAACGCACCAAACCTCACTCTTCTAGCTCAAAAATTGACAGAGAAAGAAACAAAACGGGTACAGAATGACTGACACGCTACAAAATTAATATATACTAGATGACCAGAGCGAATATTTCGGACAGTATGCAGCTTCTTCCTTCTTTCTTCCTGTTCTTCTACCTCTCGAATATTTCGCACAGTATGCAGTTTCTTCCTGTTTCTTCCTTCTTTCCTCCTGTCCTTTTACCTGTTTCTTCCCATGGACAATTATATGCTATTTTTGTTTGAGTTAGAGATACATAGCGTAAACGTAAACAGTAAATGGTCACACTGATTGCATGTAGAATGTAAACAAACTAACTAAACGATGTGTTAATAGATGGAGCCTCCTACAGTCTTTTAAGCACGTAACCATTGCCAACATATTAGTTGAATATATTGTCAGCAGATGGAGTTGTATCATTTTTTAGCAAAAACTTTAATTTTAAACAATTTGTCTCCTTTTCATCAATATCGGGGAACATAAACTTTAAAACGATGTTTGAATCATTAATTTTGATGAATAATTATGGAAGTTATGGCTTTGCGACAAGAAAACACCTTTGAGAAATAACATATACGGATAGATTCATGGTTACACCTTTAGAGGGAACATCAACGGCGGAGTAATAATGGTGGGGTTGAAGCCGAAGAGACGGGATCGACGAAAGAACATGCGACGCGATGGAAAAAGTCGACGAGTGAAGAGGGGTTCGCGAAAAACGAGGAAGCAAAAGAGACGAGGGAGTCGGCGTTGGGTGGGTTTGGGGAGAGAGCCATCCATCTACGAACCCCAGAACCCAGCCCTTAAAGGAGCACTCAGTCAGCCTCCCCTTTACAATGCACCGGCGAGGGTTAAGATGGGACACTCGCTACGAGGGTGAACGAAAAGTGAAGAGCTGGGGAGGACAGGGGGTGGTACGTCGGGAGATGCTCTCGTGAGGGAGAAGAAGAACACAAGAGGGTGGAGGGGTTTTTCACCGAGGGCCCTTGCCCTTTCCACCCCAGCTGGGCTCGGAGGGGTTAGAGGGGTCGGGGGGAGGGAGAGAGGGGATCAAGGAAAAGGAGAGAGAGACTGGGAGACGAGCGGTCGAGAATGAACGCCGAGGAATCATGTGCCTCGCATTTTTACGAAGACCCACATACAATTTTTTTCCCCGCGTCCCGATGATGGATCCGCGATATCTTGAGATGATTGGCCAGAAGCCAGGCGATGAGCCGTCGAAGACGCTTACTGCCAAGCCAACCAAAGACCCTCCCAGTCCCTTCTACCCTCCACCTTCTCACCCCCTTTTAACGTACTTATACCGGGGTAAAGGTAACCTCAGCGAATTTTTCCTCTATCCATTAAAGAAACCACACAAAAAATTTACAGCAAATTTAAGCACTCATGTGAAGCACTAAAAAAAATATTACAAAGTTGATGACGCTAAGACTTAACTTATAAGGCCTCTTTATACGATTCATTTTATTTTACAAAGGAATATATCCTAGAATGTACATGGAAACCAATGGAATTAGAGCTGGTTCTATTTCCCCGTACAGCCAGGCCAAACTGCAAAAAAACTGCCAAATAAACTGCAAGGCCGTACTGCCAAACCAACCCAAGACCCTCCCAGTCCCTTCTACCCTCCACCATCTCACCCCCTTTTAACGTACTTTTGCCAGAGTAGAGATAACCTGAGCGAATTTTTCCTCTATCCATAAAAGAAACTACACGAAAAATTTGCAGCAAGTTTAAGCACTCACCCGACGCACTAAGAAAAAAATTGCAGCGTTGACGAAGCAAAGACTTCACTTATAAGGCCGCTTTACACGATACATTTTACTGTACGAACGAAATCAAAGAAGCAAATGGAATTATAGCAGGTTCTATTTCCCCGTACAGTCAGGCGAAACTGCCAGGTCCTACAAGCACACCAACCGAAGTACCTCCCCGTTCTGCCATCCTCCATCTCACCCCCTTTTAACGTACTTTGGCCGGAATAAGGGTAACCCGAAAGAATTTTTCCTTTATCCATTAAAGAAACCACACACAATAATTGCAGCAAATTTAAGCACTAATATGACGCACTAAAAAAATTGCAGTGTTGATGAAGCAAATACTAAACTTATAAGGCCGCTTAACACAATACATTTTATTGTACAAACATGTATATCATAGAATGTACAAGAAATGAATTGAATCAGAGCAGAATTCACAGTGGAAGAATCTTTCGTCTAGATTGGGAATCGAACCCAGATCCTTCGATTTCACTCCTAAGAGCCCCCATGAGATTCACAACGGAAGATGTCGCCAGGGTAGCTTAACTGGTTTGAGCGCTCGACCCAAAATCGAGGGATCTGGGTTCAATTCCCAATCCAGACGAATGATTTTTTTTTTAATTTCACACAATTGTGTGATCACTAGCGGGTGATTCCGTTTAAGTAACTGCGCGGCTAGTTACGTAGTTCTTTGAATTAGAGCAGGTTCTATTTCACCGTACAGTCATTCAGACAATCATTTATTAGGCTGCTTAAACCAGTACAATTTCCCTCATGACAGAGTACTTGCATTCGTTTGTGCAATAAAGAGTAACCGGTAATGCAGCCTTTATGAAACAAGTGGGTAATTAACACAGTTAACATACTTGAGGCTATAACGCGACTTCTGGCAGATAAGTTTTTCGGCATCTCTTACGCGTCGTGGAACGTCCACGAAAATGGGTCAACGCGGAAATGAATCCCCAAAAGTCTTCTCTGCCATCTCAACGATTCCCCGGAAGCCTTTGCAGCCATACTGACTAACTTCCTTCCCGAAATATGCTTACAATGAGTTTGATCACGGAGTACCGCCTCAATTGTGTAACTTCGTAGCTGTCAACCTCGTCATCATGGATAGTTCTAATGTAGGAATGAATCCTATAAAGAAAATCAACAATATAAATGATCACAGGTCAATTCTACCCATAACTCATTCCTTACCTTTATGCAACCACTACTCCGTTCTTTTAACGACAGCATACTTATATCCTGTCTTCATCCCATTTACAACACTCATACTTTTTCCCCTCCGACTGATTCACAACTACCCGCATAAATATGACACGCCGGAAAACTCTGCATGATAGCATTTAAAAATTTTCTTCTGCGTCAAAATTTGTTCATCACATGATCACCCAGTCAAGCATCTTATTAGGATGTAATACCACGCAGTGATGTGATACTTGAATTAACGAGTCGCACAAATATTTTGATCCGCGGAAAATACATATCGTTACATACGTACACGTTGTCACTTAATTGCACTCGAAGCATTGACAAAGAATGAAGTTATATGGATTACCATAAAAAGATAATTAAACTAATGGCACCATGTGTGAATACAGCCGTGAAGACGCAACGTTTAACGGTCACAATAAAATGGAACTAAAAATTGGATATTGACTCAATTATGCAACTTAAAAAAAAAATAAAAATAAACAAGGAGTTACTGAGTCATTAATGGAGGAATCGCAGCCTATGTTTTGTTTACGTCCCGTATCCGTCCTTGCGGAAGAAAACAACCTTTGCCGATAAGCAGAAAATGTCAACGCCGACGATATCTTCCAAATACGTACTGGCGCGGCAATATTTGGCCAGGCACGCTTTAAGCAAACATTCCCCTCACCCGGAGCATTTGTTCCCCGATTGAGAGGAGCGTACAAGACCGCGGGGAGCAGTCGCGAGCTCTGGGATTCCAGCCGATGAACTACAGGCAGGGAAGCGAGCGAAAAAAAGAGCAACTCATATCCCTTTTGCCAGCTGCATGACCCACATCCAATCAAGCCGCATGAATGGATTTAAAGCGCCCAGGTGGAAGCGATTATTACACAGCCTCGTGATCGAGTGCAATTGTCAATCACCCACTTAATTACGAACAGCAAAAGATCCACGTACCATATGCGCTTCAGAATTGAAGCCAGTGATTAATCTGGAACATCCACCACGAATAGGCTCTCTCGTTGGTCTTCCCGTAATCAATGGATACAAGTGCAATTGAAACGTCAACGAATCTATACGAAAAAACCTGCTCCGCGAAAGAATTAGTCCCACCACAGCGAACGACGGAATTTGTGGAACTAGGAATTTCTATTTTATCGGCCCACGGTTTCGACTCTTCAGCTAATCTAAAAGTCGTTTAAAAAATAATCCCGAATCCTAATTGAGTAATTCTTTACTTTGCCAACAAAACAATTCCATAAATTTACATCATAGTGCAGTAAAACATTTCCATTCATCAAGTTCAAATATACAGTAGGGAACCGAGGCCGACATACCACCAACCAGAACACGGTATTCGGAATCTTGACAGGTAAAAAATCAAATTGACGCATTCCAAACCACTTAGACCCTACATTTATAAAACCTAAGTGTCACTTTCTTCTGCAAAAGAAAATTTCTGTGGAAAATCAGGCTCTGAACTCCATATTGCAAGAGTAAATATGTTTCCGTGAAGTCCAAGTTAGCAAGTCACCTTGCATTATTTCCCAGCTAAACCATACAGTTACATAACTGAAAAATATCAAATTCACAGTTTGCTAAATAAATTAATAAATGAGATATCTGGAGATGATTAGTCCAGGAAAAATTTTTTCATTAGAGCAACAAATAAAGAGTCTTATTGTTCAATACTTTAGACGAAGGAGCTTTGCGCATATTTGGAATCATACTATACTGAACCAAAGGATGCTGGGATGCAATCACCGAAGAGGCCATTGACATTCGCCTCGATTCCCATAACTTCAACAGATATTCATGAATTTCTCTTCAGAAAGACATAGACCCCAAACCTAATAAATGGCGGGAAAGAGACCGCTAATCAACGACAACCAAAAATGAAGAAGAGAGAAATAGGCCGGGCATCCAGCATCCACAGCTCTGAAGATGAAAGGAAATTCTCCAGTCGAAACGTCAGCTACGATGAAGACATTTACCCTGTGGGAGGCCCGGGAAGAAATTACCTGAATATTTCGCCGGGAAATGTGCCAGTAATATTTCATCAAAAACCTTCGGGCGAGTCATGCAACGAAAAAGATAAAAGTCTGAAATGAGTTTCCCAATAAAAGAAATATCTCCCCACATCTCGAAACCGGCGCAAAAACGCTCTCCATTGCCCTCTTATGATTCCAGAGTTATACTAAAACATGAAAAATGAAAACAGATTGCATCCGACACCCGTGCTGAGCGAAATACCCTTAAAAATGTATTCAAAATACTAAAAAAAAGTACAAGATGAACGAAATACTTCGTAGGACACGTTTGAAATACAAAATACAAATAACGTACTGAAAATACTAAAATGGATTCCAATCACAGAAATCCGTAAGAATGCAGGATAACTAAGAGAAAAAAATGACGCCAATACACTAATTCAGTTCTAAAAATTCATTTATTATACAAAAATTGAGTTTGCGGAGTCTTTTCTATCTGAACAAAATACTAAATAAGTCATAAGTAAATTTAATTCGCATGCTTCAATATAAGACCGGAATTATTCACCTAATGAATAATGATACGAGAACTTGGCGATGGATCTCTTCTCAAACCAATCTTGAAAACCAGACCGGTGAAAAAGAAGAACAAAGTTGAGTGTTTGAGAAAAAGTATGCCACAAAGTAAAAAAGTAACCTAGAATATTTCGACTGATTCCAAAAAATTAGGACTATAAAATGTTTGTTACTCAAAACTCTTATGAGGAACCATGTAACTGAAATTGTCTTACTTATATTCTCACGTGAGTATCCCCAACTTCTACATAGGACCACCCTGAAGTTCATTTTTAGTCATCTCGCGAAGAGATCACTAGAGCACTCCCTCCTAACATCTCTCGGGTAGCGTCATTTACACGCTTTTATTAATATCAGCATCGAGGATACTATAAAGTGAACTTAAGACCACGAGTGTTGGATTAATACACAAGACGTAGTTATTCTCAATTTTATGTACTTGATGACTAGCACCATTTCCAAAAACAATCCAGTCATGATTTCCCAGCTACCTCCAAGAACGATCAAGGAAAGTGGTCGCATGAACATCTGCCTGAACTTCAAGCTAGTAAAACAATTTTCCGAGCGATTTCGAAGGTAAATCAGGCTTTCTATATCTCCTCAGTTCAAAAACAATTTTTTGCTACGTTCAATTCCAATAGAACGTACTTAAGTCACTCGAACTATCACAAACATGAATAGGACCAGGGGTTGACGATCCTCAGTTCAATGACTCTCCCAGTACACAGCATTTACTTAGTTTTTAATTTATAACCAACTAATCGCAAAATTGTTAAATCCTCCGCTAGCCCCATCCCTCGGGTTTTTCCCTAGTCCCAAAGTTAATTCCTTATTTATTCCTTAATTCCTAATTCTCGCAACTTTTATCATGACCCCCTTTGAGGGCAACACTGAATAGGACAATGTAATAAATAAATTGAAATCTTTTACGAATGAAAAATAGTTTTAAATATGGACAGAAGGTATGAATGAGGAAACCATGCGACAAAATACACACAAAGCACAATCGACCCACAAATCATTAGGACTTAACGCTTCGCGAATTTCAGGATACTATGAAGTAAACTTAAGACCAAGAGTGTTGGATTTATACACAAGACGCAATTGTTCTCAATTATATGTACTTTATGACTAGCACGATTTCCAAAAACAAAACAATTTCAAGGAACAACTGAGATAAATGTTTTAAGTGAAGGTAGCCACAATAGAGAAAATTTAGGCGAGATAGGACCATCGCGCACGTCCTTCGTTTAAGGCCGCATTACACGGTATTATTTTTAACGTAGAAACGAATGCATGAACTCTATCAGGGAGAAAATTGGACCGTGTGAAGCGGCAAATTGTACGAACAAGTGTGCCATTGTCTGAATGGCTGAACGGAAAAAGGAACCTACTCTATTACTCATAGATAACAATAAGATTCTTGAATATTTGGTCATAAATTTATTTAACCGCAGCCAGCGTTTCGCCGAATATTTTGGCACCCTCATGGCTTTGCAACATAAACCCGGCGGCGGCGGGATAAAGTCTTCGCTTGCCAGTCCGAGGGTTGCGGGTTCGAGTCCCGCCTGGGTGGTTTTTCACCACTCAGGACATGGGTGTTATTTATTGTCAATCGTCGGATGTAAAAGGCCTCTGTTGAGCTGTTTTCGGCATTGTGAGAATAAATAAAAAAACAAGGAGACATACAGCCTGGTAATTATACAAATATTATTACAAAATTGAGGAATCGTAAATTTACCTATCATTCAGATTAATATTGCACAGTAACAAAGTAAATAACAACTCCAAACAATCAACAATTAAATAAACATAAACCCAAGAACACTGAGTAAGGACGGAGAACTCCCATCTTGACTCTGTTGCCAATGGAAGCGAAAGAATTGAAGTTCCACTTTTGGCCACAGGCTGCGCTGTTTAAGTTATCAAGCCTTATAGCAGACGTCTCTGGGCTAACTATCGCGTTCTTACGTCTCCTTTTTCTCCGCCAGTACGATGATTTATACTGAAAGTAATACTTTAAGGCATTGGATAGTAGATTCATGGACCTAAGGTACCGAGCCATCGACGAGAAAACTCTCCAGAGCGTCGCGAAATAAATCAATGACACCGAAGGCGTACAGAATTAGGTGATGTGATGGGTGGATTCGTATTCCGAATTCCACCCTACAATTCCTAATTTACGATGTAAGAAAAGGGAAAAGAGTACATTGAAATAATATTTAATGCAATTAATTCGAATGCTAGTTCATTTCAGGTTATTCGATGACAATTCACGTAAATTGAATACTCCGCTAGCAAAATCAGCTGATGTCATTGATGCCATGACAATAACAATGATTCGAAAGCATTTCCCCTTTATAATTCGTAGGGCGTAGAAAAGTAAAATGGACATTGAAAGAACAAGAATACGCGAGCGGGCGGGCGGGGAAGCGAGCAAAGTATTCTAATGTGTGTTAAAAAGAAACAAGTATCAGTGACTTACTTGCTTTACTATAATCCTTGGAAAATTAATCTATGTCTAACACAATTGGTTGCCCGTTATAAACAAACGGTCAAGTATAAAATAGCCTGTAGCAGATGAAGGTCAACTGCTGAAATGAAAATGAGAAACTTAGGCTCAGAAAAGTTACGGAAACAAATGAAGGAATGATGGAAAATGTAGGAATAGCATACGCTGGGAATGTCAAAACAAAAGGATCACACTGTAATGTGCGCACTGTTGGAGGCACTGGGAAATATATATGTACACTGAACTCTCTCTCGCCAGCAAATGATGGAATAGCATACACTGGGAATGTCAAAATAAAGGGATCACACTGTCATGTACGCACTGTTGGAGGCACTAGGAAATACATACGTACACTGAACGCTGTCTCTCTCGCCAGCAAATGAAGGAATAGCATACTAAACAAAGGAATCACACTGTCACTTACGCAAAAGGAAATATATACACTGAACGCCGTCTCTCGCGTAATGGCTACCTTGCGGTAAGGGCAACGCTCGTCACCCACGTGTACTTACATTAACCTTAAACAAGCTTTTGTTCTTTTCGCCGAGAATCTTGTTCCTCATTTAGGTATTCAGGTACTCAGAAAAGCATCTGACACAAAAAAAACTTCGCAAACCAATTTTGAACCAAATTCGTCTCGTTTAACTGCACATTCACACTCCAAACTGCCTTCACAACAATACAAATCTCGTCGTAAACAACAGTAAACAAGGCTCAAAAATCGCATCAGTGCCACCTATCGTCAAGTTCTGGAACGCTATTAACCTGCGACAGAAATTTTACCAAAGGACGATCGAAAGCGCATCAAGAGTCGCGTCCTTATCAGTGTTCTTGCATAAACCATTGACAATTAATTTATTGGTTGATTGTTTGGAGTTGTAATTTACTTAGTTACAGCTCAATATTAAGCTCAATGGTTGGTAAATTTTCGATTCCACAACTTTTGTACTAATATTTGTATGATTACCAAGCTGTATAGCTCTTTTTTTGCTACAAAGCCCAAAGACGACGCAAAAAATTTGGCGAAACGTTGGCTGTGAGTTTAACATATTAATGACCAAATATTCAAGAATCTTATTGTTATCTATATTTTACTGGCCGAGAAAGTTATAATTGACTACTCTATTACATTCATTTTCTTGTACATTGAAAGATACATTCGTTTGGACCATCACATGTACCTAGTAAAACTGTCTGTAGAAAAATGTCAATTTCCCTTGCGTGCGGAGATGAGATCCGCCGACATCACCCTCAGCATTCAGTGACACCGGCGATTCTGCGTAGCGATTATCACTGAGTTTATGCTCGCGCTTCTATCCGCTGATGATTGCTCGAGGCATGGACACAATGGAGGCAATGGAGAGCACTAAAAGGGCCCTTGTTGGAGATGTTTGCTTCAATTCGGATGAGGTGAGCTGCTCTTCACCTGGAGTCCTGCTCCAGGGACCATGTGGAGGAGGCCGTGACCGTACATTTGTACCATAAGTTTCTCTTTGATACGAATAAAATGACAAATTGGCATAGTTTACACCTATTATTCGAAAAACTTCGGTCCAACTAAGTACCTTTCACAAAGTGGAATTAAAGCCTCAGGTATATAAAATCTCAGAAACACTTGAAGAGTATTTGAAAATCATGAAAATACCTCCGATTTGTACTTAATTGCAAAATGCTGCGAGTTTTTCAAATATTTGCAGTATCTTGCAAGTATATGAAGTACTTCCCAGTACTTATATGCACAGGGTGATTCAAAAGTCTTTTTGTTTTTAAAGATTACGGAAAATCAGAACTTTTTTTATTTTTATACATAGACACATGAAACAAAGATGAAAATGTTACTAAATACATCAAGTTTTATTTGCTATCGCTACAAATGTCCAATAAAATCTCAACAAACGTTCAAAAAAAAACTTGATGGACTCAGTAACATTTTCATCCTTGTTTCATGTATCTATGTTGAAAAATAAAAAATGTTCTGATTTACCGTAATCACAAAAACGTAAACACAAGACATTTTAATCACCCTGTATTAGGATACATGAAAGTATTACCATACTTACATGCACTTCAAATACTTCCCAGCTCTGCTCGAGACCAAGATAGTGAACAACTGTGCTGACAGGAAAAAAAAACTCAAGCATCACCGTCGCAGTCGGCGAAGAAGGAAACGTAGTCCATTAAATCCACTGAGAGGAGGGACACTACCGCCCCTGAACTCATTCTGAGCCAACCGTGGGTGCACAACGAGCAACCCTCGCAGGAGGGCACGTAAGCAGAAAAACGCTCGAGTGCGGCAGGTCACGATCGCGAATAGACGTGGGGAGGTCACGAAACGAAACAAAATCCAACGGTAGGGTCAACGGAGTGAATGCCCAAATTAAAGCGTCTGCAGAGCGCAACACAGCAAAAAGGCCAGAGGATCCATTAAGCATGCAAACGATGGAGTGGGGACGACGGAATAAAAGGAGGAGAGTGAATGAGAGGCCTCTGTTCAATCAAGAGGAACGCACGTTGAAAGTGTGCAAACACTTCACTCCATTACGTGGCATACAGTTCCATTCAATGAAGACGGAAAGGATGTATCGACTCACTCTTTTTGCGAGCGAGATAGTACCCTAGTCATAATAGAGACCATATTCGAATTATACGTTTTAATTTCACCAGTAGTAGGACACATCAATTAAATATTGCATTATTTATGGTGCAATACTCTAGTTTTATATGACAGGAATGGTTAGTAATTAAATAAAAATATCAGCATTAGTCTTCAATTTGATTCAATTTTTTCGCGCGGTGCGTTTGAAACTCCTTCAAAACGGAAGGTTTTGTGTGATACCCAAGAATCTACTGCAGTGACAATATGATTAATTTTCAAAAATAAGTCGATAAAACATACAAACTACACGCTGTAGGTTTTTACGACATCTAGGTGTAAGAAATTCCTCATTTGGTAAATAATATCTCTCTGGAGTGCATACAAGTACCATTTCCCATGTAAAAGGGCTCGTATTTTTTGGCAAATAACTCGAAAAGTAATGTGGTAAGGGGTTGAATTTTCTGTTTCATTAAGAAGGGTGCGATATTTTTCTTTAACATGAGACGAAATTCATTGATTTCTGGGTGAAATGATATTTTGCTCAAACTACCTTAAGACACACGATTATAAAAATAAAAAGAATGATCGGTGCACCATGGAAACAGATTAGAGGGGTGGCACACTATAGTGCGCGGAGGATATTGGTGCCATGATACTCGCATAAAAAAACAGGTAAATCTCCACTATAATAAAGCATTATATAATATACCAGCTACAAAAAAGTATTTCATAATTTACTTCAATCACTAATACAGAATTGATTCAATGCTTTCCAAATCAGAATCAAAATTTTAATAGAAAAGTATAACGCAGCAAACTAGGTACCTTTCGTTCCATACATGCTGGGTTTCAAGTATTATGAACCTAACTCCAGTTGTTTATTACATGCTATGCCAACTCTGCGTACTACATAATATTAAAAATCCACACACGGGTAACAATCTTAAAAATAACTTTTTTCCGAAACGGTGATCATGTTTTTACGATTTGAGATATACTTTTGAACGCGTAATAATCATAGCATGACCTAGGTGAATCTCGGATCGAATTCCAGATATTTCAAGCCTTGTTTCTCTTTTGCATATTTCTCATTTGTTTAAATCCCATTTCGAGAAAACTTTTTGCTACCATTAGATATCTAGCTAAATAATTATTAGATGTAGGCAAAATACCTCCACGTCGAAATACAGCAGCAATTGTTTAAAAAACAAATGCAGTTATTCTCGCCTAGATGGAATTGGAGGACGTTTCTCCGTGAAATCGATGCCCCACGATATAATACCACGAGTCAACCATTGGCCTAGCTTGCATATTCGTTTCTTTAGTTTAAATACACTTAAGAGATATATTCCCACTTCTATAATTAACATTATACACAGCTACTTCAAAATCCGCGGCCTCTCTCATAGGTCGTTCAACCCCTAGACTGGTTCACTGAAGCCCTTTCCTCCCTTCTCACTAGAGAGGGAAGGGCTTTACCCTTCCCTCTTTAATGCTATGTCCCTTACTTCCTGGTAGCTCTTCCTATGTACTTTCCTCTTTACTTGGTCCATGAACTCATTCCTGACTTTTCCCCTGAGGACTTTTCTTTCTCCTTTTCCTTCAATTAAGTTCTTCACAAACCGACTACTCTGAGGACTTTTCCCTCTCTTCTTCCTTCAACTATGTTCTTCACAAACCGACTACGCCTCAGGGCGAGTCCAATCAATTTGGTTTTTCATTTTTGTAGAGTATTCCATAGGTTTCTTGCCTCATCTAATCTAGAGACCTCATCATTTCTTAATTTGTCTGTCCATTTGATAATCAGCATCCTCTCCTAACATCAGGATTTGAAGGCTTCGAGTCTGTTCTGGTCCGATTTTCCAATGGACCATACTTCCGATCGACACAACAAAATTTCTATTTACCATTTATCATCTTTCATTTTTCTAACCCCTTATGGATCAAATGACCTCCAACGTGAGTCATACCAAGTCGTTTAATACAAAAAATGGAAGGGTTTCAACCAAAACTTTGCACACAAATATGACAACTAATTTGGACCGATGGACATCGGCTTAACAGTTTTGGAGCATTTTAGTTAGTTCATTACGCGAAAGCTACTCGGGATGCATGACATTCTATAGCTAAATTGAAAAGCCAAGGCCTGCGCAACTTACTTCACCACCACAAACACTGAAAGAAGAGGAAGAGTCCGAGGAAGCCTTTGAATACAGCAGCAGAGAGAGCAGGTTTGAAATTTAAACACGCGAAGCAGAAAGCATATACATATAAAATATTATCGGAAGCTCAGTTACTAAGGAATGCACATATTTTTTCCAGTGCAATAAAAATGGCACATTTCAATACAACCTTTAACTCCCCGGTGCCAAATATCATCAGCATTCACCAATCCGAAGATTGGTTGGCGGCAGATTCTCCAATTCACCTCCTTATGAGTTAACCGATACATTTCTACATCGTCTTCATATTGACACCTCTTGTCATTTACCTGAAGTAATCCACCCTCAGTTTTCATCAGTTATACATCCAATTTATTTCTCTAATTACATTTTTTTTCACTAAATGTACTATTGCTATATCTTAATAGACAAATCTCCCGAGGTATGACCAAAATAAGTTAAACAGCAAAGCTCAGAATTAGTCGAACCTTTTATATATGTATTCTACCGGTAAAGGTAGGTTTTGTTGAATTTTAGAGAATCTCTTACCGTTTTTCTACACTTTCAGAAGCCTATCTCTCTCCAGTATTTTTTTTCGCCTCTGCATACAATCTATCCTTCTTCATCCCGTCCATGAAACCTAGTCTCTTTCTTCCCCTTCCCCGCTTGCCCAACATCCTTCCCTCTATCACACTCTTCAGCAACCCAACACCCTTTATTACATCCTTCCTCCATCTACCTTGCCTATCCCGAATAGCATTCAGAAATTTCCTTTCCTAGCCCACCATCTCAAGTACCTCCTCGTTAGTCTTCCTTTCCGTCCACCTCACCTTCTCTATCCTTCTCCACGCCCACATCTCATAAGCCTGCAGCCTATTCTCGTCCTCCTTTCTCAATGTCCACGTTTCTGCCCCATACAACGCTATGCTCCATATCAAGCTCATCACCAGCCTCTTCTTCATATCCTTACCCAACGTCCCCGTCATCAGCTCCCTTCCATTACTAAACGCCTCCTTAGCTAGCGCTATTCTCTTCCATATGTCTTTGCCACTCTGCCCGTTTTCCCCTAGTGTGATACCTAAGTAACTAAATGCTCGAATTTGTGACCTCCAACTTTGATCACAAGCGTCGCTTTTGATCAGGGTAGCAACTTTATAAAACTAAGGTTTAGGAATCAATAAAAACTTTGTAAAATTTTACGTAGAGTTAATATTAGACAACCTGTTTCATCGAACAGTCGACATCTTTGGGTCAACTATTCGGCGAAACCGGTGGTCATATAAAATTTATGCTCAAAACTTTACAAAGTTTCTGTTAATTCCTAAACTTAATGGAAAAGTTTTCCGAATTTAAGGCTGAAACTATTGAGTTTTATTTTTAAAAACACTCCCACTCTTTCCTTCAACGCCTTATTTACCCATCTCTTTAATCTTATTTATGCTTAAAACATGCACACTATTATAGGAAATAGCACCGGACTACGGAGCCCACTCGCCGGTTATAAGGTGCGAACGAGCCCCGTGAGTTACGTATCTGAAATTGCAAATCCCGGGGCTGAGTCGGGGAATACTCGAACGTAGCATTCAAACACTTCTCTCTCTTTCTCTCGCTCTCCTCGTCTCTTCGACCCTCAAATATTGACGCGGCTCGAACGAGGAAAATGGGGAAAGGAGGGTGGGGGGGGGGCTGCAGGAAAGCCAACAATGAAACGAAAAATAAAATAAAAGAGAGGAGGAGTGCGATGGAGCAAATAGATATCGGCGAGCACGAAAACTGGCTCGGGCCGGCTCTTCAGCCTTGGGAATACACACACCAAGTCCACGCGAGGGCCACTCGCTCATTTCTTTCTCCCTCTCCCCCCCCCCCACCCTGAGTGTGTGCGCGCATCGGCCAACGAATCCAATCGCGAACGCCCGAATGATGGAAACGTGGAGTGGAAGCTACATTTCTCCACGGCCACGCTCCACCAACGCCATCGATGAAAGTGGTAAAAATAGACTACGTTTACTATATATTTTTCCCATTTATAACTTATGGTGTGCATTTGGGTAATTAATATTAATATTGTTATACCAAACATTATGCATATGCTTGTTATCCATCCTGTTCTTCGGCCTCTGATCGTGTGAACACACTTTGAAATACATTGTTACGAGCGTGATGCGCCCGCTCCCAGCGGGCTTCCTCCGTGGAAATATTTAAGTGAAATAGTACTTCTTGGCGGCCCTGTCAAAGTAAAGGAAACATTTAGACCGTTGAAACACCAAGGTCAGACGCACATGATGACTCATACTTACGTATCAACAGGAGACTTGAATGTGGAATCAGCCGCATTTTGATAAAAGTTATTTAAAGAATGCGAGATATTGTTGCAAATGAACAAATGTATCAGTTTGTGCGCCGTTAACGTCAGGAATATTTACCGGTTTACCTCTCGAACATTCCACCATAACCAAGACACGAAAACAAAGAAAAGAGGGTGCCAGAGAAAGAGAGACAGAAAATGGTTCGCCATAGACTGAGTACGTGTTGAGTCCAAGACCTTTCTGTGTTAACTTGAAATAATATGTTGAAAGCGCGTTATATTGCAAAAAATATAATAATATGTATCTGAAACTAAATTGGTATCAATTAAATATCCTGAAATAAAGGTTTGCTCTGCACCATGGAGCAAGTGCGTGACGTCAAGATGGCGGATCGCCTCATCCCCTAAGAGAAATATCAAGGGCCATTTTTTAAAACCAATTTTAGGAAACAATAGCAATATTTAGGAAGTAAGATATGCCGTCGCATGTTCTCTGATAAATTCTGTGTATTTTGGTACCTCATTTGTAGAGTTTGGTTGCGTATAAGTTGAGGAAAAGGTATCTATACAGTAGAAATAATATAGGAGATATATTCTACCAGCTGATCTATATCTACATTACATAATACCCTGCGAGCCGCCGTATGGGCGTGAGGCAGGGGGGTGTTAGGTCACCAGCCGTGTAAAAGTGTAGGTTTTTGGAGATGGAATGGTGACATGTATCATAGGAGTGTATTTAGTGGAGCTCAAGTTTTATTGTGGTCGCTTATTGTTCGCGGAAAGAATGATTTCTTGTACCTATCTGTTCGGCAGTGTATCTCTCTTATTTTATCGCACCTGTCAGGCCTAGAAATGTAGTGAGGGGTCATGATAATATTTTCTGTGTCGCTCTGAAAAATATCAGTTCTGAATTTATCAAGCAACCTAAGCCTAGAGTGTAGCCTCCGAGTCTCTAGGGGCTCCCACCTTAATTCGTCAAAAAGCTGTGAGACACTATATGAACGCTCGTAGCAGTTTTAAACAAAGCGTGCCGCTTTTCTTTGTATTTGATTAACTTTTTTGGTTAAATCTTTATGACCAGGGTCCCAAATGTTAGCGGCGTATTCGAGGTACATGGCCTAACCAGAGCGAAGTAGTATATCTCTTTGACTTTTTCATCCGAGGACCTTCCTATTATACGTTTAACAAAACTTAGTTTCTTTAATGCTGCGCCACAAGTTTTGTATGTGTAATCCCCACGATATATCAAATGTTAAGGTAATTCCAAGATACTTTACTGAAGATCTTATGTTCACCACCCACAGTAAAGGTATGGCATTTTTGTGATGACTTTCGCAGGAAGTGAACTGTGGTGCATTTGTTGATATTTGATTCTAACCCCCACTCCTGGCACCACGAATAAACGTTGCTAAGGTCCAATGACAGAGCTTCAAAGTCCGCGTCTTCGCTCATTTCTCGGTAGATAACTG
The DNA here is from genome assembly GCA_963169105.1 of Ceriagrion tenellum. Lineage (NCBI taxonomy): Eukaryota > Metazoa > Arthropoda > Insecta > Odonata > Coenagrionidae > Ceriagrion > Ceriagrion tenellum. The sequence continues at coordinate 34,704,530 of OY720637.1, forward strand.
TATCGTCTGCAAATAATATTATTTTACTGCTATAATGCTGATAGTACCCGCTTAAATTTAACGGGTGTGAAAAGCAACAAATTTTCTTTCAAGGTGCTATCATGGTCCAGCAGGAAAATGTGATATTTAAATGCTAAATGCTATGCGGGAATATCCTTTGAAAATCAAATCTCTGGTTGTCAAGGAAATTACTATTGATGGTTTCAGAGAAAAACGTGAGATTTTTCGGCTAAAAACATTATTTTCAGACAAATACGAAGTGTAAAAGAAAATCGATTGAAATAATGAGAAATCCATCTATTCAGGCATCCGATAGGAAAAATCCCAGCCCTCTATCTTGAGTGAAAGTACTTTTAAAAAGCAAAAAATGAAACCACTGCACCGGACTCAATGTTTAGGATGGACTGCAAGGTGGATCTTTGGTGACCCTGAGGGTTTTATAATATAGCCTATGTCACAACCAGATATATTTTCTATATGCAGGTCAAATTTCAGGTCAATCTGTCCAGTGGTTTTGCGTGATGGAGCAACAGACGAACACCATTACATATTTATACATTAGCCAGGATTTACTACAACCTATATTTTTATATTTTCTATGTTGTGGCTTCGCACCAGCCAATTATGCGTTAAATATGAATGGTGGCAACCCCAACACAGGTTTTTTCTCAGGGGTGTCTATGTTCCACTGATTGATGGAGAAAATGTGTATAAAGGTTTTGTGTGTAAAAGTGGTGGAATGAAATATAAGAATATATATATATGAATTAATATAATTATTAGCTACAGTAGGATCTCTCGTCAATGATAATGAGACCCAATTTTCACCGTAGCTAGCAACCTATTAAATCCACCTACTCGCCATTAGCAGTAGAGTGAAAAGCACGAAAAGCGTCCTATGTCTACAGACAGAAAAATTATGTGAAAAATTGCCAAAGGTATTATTTTCTAAGTATTTTTACAATCCCTGTGAATTATAGCTGAAGTGGTAAACACGGCAAATATCCCCTCGTGAAAAATTCATACTCCTATATAGCACCACGTCCAACGCAATGAACGCTTGCAGGAAAAACAGCAAATGTCTCTATTAAAAAACTTCTTTCATTATTAATGATAGTTTTTTCTCATTAACAAACTAAATTATTTATAAAATGACGTTATCGACAAAATGAATTACATCGATATTTAAAATACGTATGACGGCGATAGCAACTGGGATACTACGCTAAACACTAGCCTATTACGTTGCTCAAACGCCCTCGAGCTCCGAATCAAATTGGATAACAACAGCAACCCTAGAGGTAATGAGTCCTATTGTCCGTATTCAAATAGTGCCCACTTGAAGTTGAGTGCAGATATCTTCAAAACGGCTGATGCAATTTTAAAACTAAGCATTTTAAATTTCTGCCGGCAATATTTTTCATTGTTTCCAGAAAAAATTTGTATTTTAAAATTTTATATAAGTAGCATATTTCCTCCATGAATGCAAGAAACGCCTTTTTGCGTTTTCCCGACAATGGATTGCAAGCTAGGCTCTTGAGCAATGAAGATCAAAGAAAGATGTCACAGCGTACTTTAATGAAACATAAAATAAACTTTAATCTTATCAAACAGGAGTTTGAGACGAATGTCTTAAATTAGAGAAGGATATCTTAATTACAGTTTAAAATTGATACATTGTATGCATCGCCCTTCCTCCACGAGTGGGCGTCAAAAAAAATTATATTGGTATTATTAAACTTGCTACAATAACAATGGCATTACTCGTGTAGGATAATTGATTTCTTCATTTGGTAATTATTTAAGTTGCTTAGTTGCACATATAAGAAAATGCCCAGCAGCCCATCTCACTGCATCCCACGTTAGATTCAAAGCTCCAGCAGAAAAACCGCATTATAGCAAAACAAATTAAATCGATCAAAAAGCTTTACAAGTCGTTTGCGAAGCCATACTTTTCAATAAATTATACAATACAAGGAGGCATTGTTTAAAGTGATACGTGTGGAATTCAAAAGAGTTCCTCTAGATCGGATGAAAATATACCGAGATGAAAGCAAGTGCGAGACATTTAAAGAAGGTGTTACCAAAGACGAGAAACACGATTTCCAAGACTAAAATCTTCCCGTCATCAAACGCGAACCAAAAGGAGAAAATTAAAAGAAATGCCGAGTCATGAGGTACTCAGCAATAGCGAACACGAAAGGTGTATTTCTGCGGAAAAATCACAATGGAAGTTGAAACGTTAAGTGGCTTTACTGTCCTTCAAGCTTCTCATTTCAAAAGACTTCTTTCTCTTGCTACTCATATCAAAATACTGCCTTTCTGCCCAGTTCTTTTCGCCAATTGAACATGGCATTATAGGCATTGTAGGCAATAGTTGATTAAACTTGAGGATAAGTAGTATTTCACTATCAATAAACCTACCATTTTCGCAAAAAAAAGTTGAACAACATGAGAAAACAATTAACTTTAATAATTTTGAATAAAAACTATTTAGCATCTGCAATAACCTTTGCAGCTCTCTTTGCTCTTCCGGCAAGCATTTGAGATGTGGGTGTGGGGAAGGTTGTAGAAGGTTAAGCGGACGGAGAGGAATGCTAACGAGGAAGTACTTGAGATCGTGGGCGAGTAAAGGGGAATTCTTAATGAAATTCGAGATCGGAAGCGTAGATGGTTAGAGGATGTAATAAGGCGATGGGTAGCTTAAGAATATGATAGAGGGAAGTATTCTGGGCAGGCGAGGAAGAGGAAGAATGAGAATAGGCTTCATGGACGGGATGAAGAAGGGTAGTTCATATGCACAGGCGAAAAAGGAAATACTAAAGGTAGTTAGGCCCCTGAAAGAGTAGAAAACGGGAGGAGATCCTTCAACTTTCATCAATACCTGCCTTCGCCCGTAGAAGACTTTAAAAAAAGACGCAAAAAGACGGATCGATAAGCGATACCATTAGATTCGCTATTTGAAGCGGTAGCCAATGATATTCGATATTTCGAGTCATTTTTGGATTTGTCAACCTCTCGCAACATGATTTTGGATTGCGAATATCGCCCAGCCATAGTCAAGATCTCCAGCCCGCCGGCGAAAAATGTGTTTACGCACTCGGGGCAAAGAAGATTCTGCCTCGTCAGCGATCGTCTCACGACCAAAAATTTCTTTGTGAGAACGGCAAGTCGAGGTGAGCTGAATCGGCGATTCGTTTGACGAGAGAGAAAGAGAGAGAGAGGAAAGGAGTCAAGAGGAGGAGAGAATGAGAAAGTTACTAAAAAAGAGAAAAATAGAAATAATAAAAAAAGGACGTCTCAAGTTGGAATTTTAAGTTGGTTGGTAGGAGAGTCACTTGTTTGGCCATCGAGTGTTGCGACTTCATCGATTTTTTTATATCTCAACGGAGAATATTCCGAGAACCACATTTTACCTCGACCCTCCGCATCGAAAGAGATCGCGATTCTGCACATAGGCGGATGGAGAGGGCGTTACGTCACAAAACTGTAGCCTGACAACCTAAATATCAACTATATTGTTTAAGCCTACTCTCTCCATACTTTCTTTTAAGTACTTCATATATTTTTATACATATTTTAGAAAAAAAAATCAAAGTAACCACACAAAGCTCTGAAGAGATCTACGTGATAGAAAATCCTATAATCCGATAATTTTCTATACAGTCTTCCTTCAGTCTTCGCGCGTAGAATTTTCTGTGTAAAATGGCTTACATTTATTGGAAATATCTGTGAAAATAGTGTGGAAGGTACCTAATATTTTAATACATTTGGAAAGATGAGATACTGTTCTTTAAAAATAGATCAGATTTATTGAATTTCAATAATGAAACTTGAGCATGGAAATAACATTGAGTACTCTCCGGTACAATAAAGAAACCTCGCAGCGCTTACGCAATAGAGAGAGGGGGTGCGACCTCACTGGTGTTAATCATCAATCATAACAGAGGTTCTAAGTACAAAATGAGACGCCAATCGGAACCTAAACTCAATGCTAATGAACTGTTTGCATTAGCGGGAACTTGTGACTTCCAAATGAGGTCCCTAAATGAAGACAAGGCATAGGCAACAAAGCAAATACATCCCAAATGAGGCAGAGTTGGATGTATTTCGAAAAATGAAACAAAAAAATAAAGGAAAGGAGACTATGATCTAAATGCAATGTTTTTAGTGATCCACAAATAGCTTCAAAAAATTCAAATGTGAAAAAGTAATACGGTTGCTTCACTGGCTAAAGCCCTAGGTGTGATACCAAGGAGTCCGTATTCGAATGACGGAGAGTATTTCCTCCGAGGAATTTTAGCTCACGCGAAAAATATAAGAATGACAAACACATTACATTTTCAGTTTTCAGCCATTCATAATTTTGTTAATAATTTGGTCAATCATATTTTGGTCAGAGTCTACTTTTACAGGTCTATTTCAACTCTTCAAATGAGCCTGAGCAGTGGAAAGAATATAAAGTACCTGAGATTTGGTTGTCTGGTAATCATAAAAAAAATAAGTGATTGGAGGCAGAAGCAGTCTCAAATTGCAACGAAAAAGCGTCGGCCTGAATTATTAAATGGAGATAAAAATGGCAAATTTACTTGAAAAGTTCAACACACAACAAACGCAAGTGTTAGCTAAGGAAATACCAGAATTCCGTCCTGGTGATGATTTGAAGATTTCTGTTTCAACTCTCCTCTTTCCTTCATGATGGTCTTTTCTCAAGTTTCGTAGCTAAGGGGTGATGGACGAGAGGATTCGCCCTGTTTAGCCTGCACTTTTACTGGGCAATTATGTGAAATTCAAGGAGCGAAAATAATTCCCCAGGACCCAGGCGATTGAATTTTCTTGTTGTAATTTTGATCAAGTTGGTTTTAACCCGCGGAATGCGGCGCTTAGCGCTCGCATACGGATACCTCTGTCATTACATGCGTGGTACCTGTGAGGACAACTTGCTCCTTAAGCATGTAACATTGTAATTTATAAACAATTGTACAATATAAACATTTTCTGATCCTGTCATGGAAATATTGTTGAAAAGAAGCCTCAATAATCATAAAGAGTTAGAACTATGTTTTTCAGTCTTTTTGCGAGTGGCACCAAAGTTACATGAATTTTTATAACATTTAAACCTAAAATAATTTTATTACTTTTATTTATTTTGTTTGGAAGTGTTAAAAATTTTGTAGCAATTTGTTGTAATATATTTGTGGAAATTTTCATACAAATTACTACAGCTAAATAAATTACATCATATATTAAAAATATGACCGAATGCTAGCAAATGTCAATAATTTCAAAGCAATTATAATAGTATAAATATTGATATGTTAAAAATTTTGCGAACATATTGTGTATTTCATTGCCTATTTTTGATAAAAAATGCAATAACAAGGTTTATTTATCCATTATATATGTCAAGTATGCCTACATCGGGGTTTTCCATCAATATCTCTCAATTTACCAATACCTAAACAAGGAAAAATGCGTTAAAAATGAAAAAAAAATTGTTAAACAAATTCAAGGTAAAAACCTTTGATTTATGTTTTAGGGGCCATGTAAAAACATAAAAATAGGTTTTTGTCCCATTAAAATCCGTGGATTTGCTCCCCACCAGCTGAAGGTTAAGGAAAAAATCCGTCCCCAGCTAAGGGGTTAAAGTCCCCATGAGATTCAAAGTGGAAGAGGACGCCTGGGTAACTTAATTCGTTAGAGCATTCGGCACGAAATCGAAGGGTCTGGGATCGATACCCAGTCCAGGCGAATGATTTATCCACTGTGGATTTGACACAATCGTGTGATCACCAGCGGGTGACTCAATCAAAGTTATTGCGCGGCTAGTTCCATAGTTCTTCGAAATTATCAAAAGTTAACACCTTCGTGTTTAAAGTTGGGCTTTACCCCGTGGAATGTAGCGCATAACGCTCGCATAGAGGTACTTGAGAGGGAGGGACGCCTTGGCAGCTAAGTTGGTTAGAGCACTCGGCGCGAAATCGAGGGATCTGAGTTCGAATCCCAGTCCACTGAGAATTTCACGCAATTGTGTGACCCTTTGCGGGTGACTCCGTTAAAGTTACTGCGCAGCTAGTTCCGCAGTTCTTTGGAATCTTTAATAGTGTCAGAACTTTTACCACTCGTAAAAATATTTTCAAACATTCTTCTAATGATTAGGAATTTCAGAATGTAAGCTGATTAAAAATTATCTTAAATCCTGAACAAGTGATTAACGATGAATAAATCGGTCGAAAATTTAGTTGTCTATCCACCATCAACACATTAACTAACAAGCGAAATAAATTTTGATTGCATAATCAACGATTCTGCCAGTAAAAATAAAAAACAATTGTATTTATATTAAAAATAAATACAAGAAATAGTTACATTTCCTTAAACTTTATTTCTAATCGTGTGTAATAAGTTTTGATTGAGCTAGCGTATTTTACAAAGGAATGGCGGCAGTGGATAAAAGGACCAGACTGGCTCAAGCTAAAGATACATCACCGATATTTCCTTCACCAGTCATACATTTCAGTTTTTCTCATATATATGTAAAGTATACTTATCCTACGCTCCCATATTTCTCCCTCAAAAGGACTAGGAAAAACGACCTTTTTACATAAATACGAGGGGCAAAGCAAAAGTAATCAGTTCACCATTTAACAAACGAATTTGCCATCAACCAACGGAGATAAGAATAAGCTTTAATTTGACGCGGAAGAGGCAAAAATAGTTCTTCCTGTTTTTGAGATACCACTCTTCGAACGCGAGTAACACAATTTTGATACGGCCAGTAGTCCCGGTACCTTCAAAATTTGCGTTTCCATACCCATCTCCACAAGACGCTTCCATGATAATTTTATAAATATTGCGGAACTTCCATGATAATTTTACACAGTGAAGCTTCCTTACGCAATTTCCAGCAATCCCAAAAATACTGGAAATTAATGAAAAGGGAACAATTCAAAAAATAATAAATCATACTTCCATTGCCATACGTCTACATACCGGTGAGAACAAGAAACGAGCCGACACTGAAATGCTATCACGCCGTGGTTGCCCAAATCGAAAGCATAGTTCATTCTCTTCCTTTCCGAGGCCATGGTTTTAGCGAAAGTAAAGTTTTTATAGAGGCCGAATGAACGGTTTCGACTATAACGGGCAATATTGAACAGATCTGCTATTGGAAAATAATAATGCTTTAAAAAACACGTAAACTTACGGCCGGCGCTTCGTGCAATTTCAACGATAACAATTAAAATGTGCTAGGATGATTGCCCTCGTGGTTACTCTTCAACTTTCGAGAGTTACGGCCGCCACTAAAGTCGAAGGCTTTGAAAACCTTCCATCACTGCGGTGGTTAAATCATTAATTTCCTTTCTGAGCAGATATCCAGACACATTTAGAAAATTCAGACGGGAAAAAATAACAATACACACTTTGCACATGGACCACAAAAGGCAGAGAAGACGGAACAAGTCCGGAATGCATGGAGGCATGACGCTCGATTGCCATGGCAACGGACCGTCGCGCAACGGCGGGCACGAATTCAAACAATCATGGGAAAGAACTGAATTGCGGATGACATGGTCACGTTCGGCCTCAATTAAATTGCTGGTGAATGCTTTTCTTGACTACCGCGGGCACCAATAAAACGAAATGATGGGAGCTCGGTTTACGGCTTATCAGAGATGGAAATAGAGAAAATAATGCGAGCAAATGCCGGCAGAAAAGCCGCCGGAATTACACCGATTGAATCAAATATACATATTTTGGTTCCATGGTTGGTAAGATTGGATGGCGACCGACAACTGCTCAGATCTTTCTACGTCCATGAAAACCGCGAAACAAGACCCATTGTTAAAATAGTTTTAGCATCGAAACTAAATGAGAAATGATGGTAAGTCTCTTTATCTACATAAAAAGGATATAACTGTGGTTGTACAACATGGACTTCACGCAACGTGTTTCAATTCGATACAGCAAATGGCGAAAAATTATGATTATTAGCAAATGTGTGGAAGTTCACAGCTCCGTAGTGAGATAGATGAAAACCGATTATTTGAGTTCTATTAGTAGACCACATTCCTCCGAAAACAGAAAGTGTACCTCTATCACCATGCACTCACAACCATGACAAAAAGGGAAGATAATACAACGCCTCTATCAGAGGAGGCAAGAGACTCTTCAAGAGCAGGCGGTGCAGTTGAAGAAATAAGGACTGTTCGGAGAATAGCAGAAGAGAGGAGGGAAACCCAACATCTGCCCCATCCTGAACTAAACAAAAGGCGCCCACGTAATATGTAAGAGCAGAGTCATCTACATGCCACCACAACAACTATTTAGTACTTAATAGTTGTTGTGGCGGCATGTAGATGACTCTGATGTAAGAGTAATGCCTTCAAAGGCAGATTAAAACCTGCAATGATTTTCGACGTTCATATATTTTGTAAAGCCTGTTTGAAAGCAAATTAAAACAACACATTCAGGAATTTTTCAAATTCAACGATTTTAAGCGGGCTTGAACGAGCCTACTACCCCGAAAGTATAGTTCAAATCATTGACATGCCCCGAGAAAGATTTAACCAGTTTTTTTACGTATCGATAGTACATTAAACTTATCCAGCAGTCACCAGCATTTATCCTCCAGGTCATAAATACCCAAAAATGGACTCAAGAGTATAAAAGAAGGACCGAAAACGTGAGTACATCAATGACAAAACAAAAAGACAGGGTCAGACCATTGTTATTACAGAGAATTCGATATAATAATGCTGGTCAATCAACCAATAAGACAACAATTATAGAAGAGATGTTGAGAAGAATGACTGATGCAGATCAGCGTATAACTGATAGTTTCGGAAAATGAAATAACAACGGAAAGAAAAAATAAACTTATTAGTGAGATTACGAGTTAAAAAAGATTCACCAAAAAGACCCAAAACTTAGGTGGATTCATATGCACCATTATCGATAGGCGGGTATGAGAAGGTGGGTAAAGGAGGAGAGAGTTGGGAGAAAATCAAGGGATATACAGATATCAAAGCCAGGGCTTAAAGAGAGGCGCCAAAGGATCAACAGTTTTACCTCTTATTCGAAAGGCGGAGTACAGTTTTTATAGAACACTCCACTTCAGTAAAAGGCCAGAATTATTGATGAAAATCTCCGCCACAGCGGCGATTCGAACCCCCTATTCTCGTTATGAATAAATAAGAACATGAGACTCGTGAGGAGCACCAGTCCGCATCTCGCAGCGAAACCAATGTGGCCAATAATGCTTTCAGAGAACATTTGAGGACTTAGAAATAAATACGCTTTCACGCTTTAGTTGATAGTATCAGGTAACACTTAGAAAATTTTCGCGATTTAAAACAAAAAAAGCAATTTACACAATTTCGAAAATGTTTTTATTCATCAATCGATTTCGACGACTGTAGGATGGAGATGGTTAGGTGGATGGAAAGGAAGACCAACGAGGAAGTACTTGAGATGGTGGGCGAGGACAGGAAACTTTTGAATGAAATCCGGGATATGCAGGGTAGATGGCTGAAGAATGTACATGTGATGGGTTGCTGAAGAGTGTGATAGAGGGAAGGATGTTGGGCAAGTGGGGTAGGGGAATAAAGAGAATAGGTTTCATGGAGACGGGATGAAGAAGGGTACATCTTATGTAGAGGCGAAAAAGGATATACTAGAGGGAGATAGGCCTCCGAATGAGTAAAAGACCGGGAGGAGATTCTCTGACATTCAACAAAACCTACCTTTACCGGTAGAATACATTATATTATTTGACAGATTGATTTTCGAGGAGACTTAGTTCGACTTCGTCCGGGTTACTTAGAAAATGACGCCAGAGACGTCGAAACCCAATGTTTAAGAACTAAAAATTTTATATTCTACGAGACTAACGACCGCGAATGTAAAACAAAGGATTTATGAAAGTTGAGCCAGTGAATATGGAAATAAGAATCCACCGAGATAACCAGAGCTTCAAACATATTTTCAACCACAGGCCTAGCATCGTTAAGTTTAATGAAGACATGACGACAAATGACATGCGATAAAACATACCAATTTAGAAAGGTCGTTTAATAAATAATTCACTACAACGGCTACAACTAAAAATATCGCACAAGTTGACATGTTGGCCGATATGCATGGGCGCATCATGAATAATAGAATATAAACTATTTAATTATGAATGACAAACTCGGTGCGACCAGGGAGATATGACCTTTAAAATGCACGAAATAAGCGCCCATGACGAAAAAAGTCAACGGCAAGCCGCAAACTATTTATTAATTATGCAAGTCGCCATGTATATTGAACTGGAGGCACACGATTTAGCAGCAACGGCGTCAAACAATGAAATGGCACACACCTACAGCCAACATTAAATTAGGTGACGTGTTACGAGAAACTTTAAAAGTGAGAAAAAGTAAAACACGAAATGAATTCAGGAAACATCTCTTAGACAGGCCCGCATTCGAAAACGTCTTAATTTCCTCCCTTCTTTCCCGAGAGCAGTTCCATGTTTTAACAGAAACAAATAAAGGAGAGATATTTACGTTCAATGAGCCTCCGCTTCAAACAATATTATCAACAAAAGGTGCTTCCCCCATCCTCCCCAAAAAAAGCCCAATTTTTCTCCAGTTCCCGAAAAACCGATAATATTTCTTTCTGTTATTTTTGCGTTCCCTTAATTTTTTTCCCAAAATTTTCGAATGAGAAAGAATCCCTCCCCACCAGAGTACTGAGCTCTTCAGCGCGCCAACGCCGGAATCGCCATTTCCGCCGCTCTTTTGTTTCCAATTTGAATAAATAATTTCGAACGTAGCTGGTGGAAAGAGTCCCCGACTTCCGATGCTCCCTTTGTTATTTCTAAGTCGGGGTTGCGGGGAGGAGGGGCTAGGGTAATCCCACAGCGCCAGTGGAGAAGGGAACAAAATTCACGCACTAGCCCGCCAACAGCTTCGCCGTTCAACCCTTTTCAGCAATAATCTGATCACGGTGAGATCACATTCGAGCTGAAGTCGTCCCGAGTATTTTAGACCCTGAACAGTAAGATATAATTCACGAAATAAAATACAACAGAAAGACAATTTCAGTAATAAATAAATTACAGTGGAACAGAGGCTACAAAACAGCTGACTTACGGACTACTACCTATGCTTGGAATCGCTACACACGGAGGCTACACGCCACGCTAAGTTTGTGTTATGGATGTGGAAGAAACCATGGCCATCTTTATAGAAGGCCGGAGTGCTGAAATCTGGCAGCGCGGCAGTCTAGCCGACTTTTAAAATTTCTCCCTTCGTAGTGGTGAAAGGAATCGTAAGTTTTTGATGGTGGTGCGAAAGCAGAAAGCAACGAATTAATGACGGTACCGATATTGTTGCAGAGGCATTCCGAAACATTATTGGCTGCTCAAAGTCTGGCTTTGCAATAATTACATTGTAATCCAGTAGTAAAAAGGCGTAAAGTGGGCGTTATTATAAGTTTTACAATTTTCAGCAACCGGTACAGAAATGTTACCATAAGCAACGAGCATATTTGCCCACGCCTTGCCCTTTTTACCCTCACTTCTAACGTTTTAAATTTAGTGCACCCTCCTTTTTAACCCATTTCTGGGTAGGACAATCAGACACAATGGTTTCTTCTTTCTTCCTCGTCGCTTGGACTTTTTCCTCTTGAACACTTCCTACAGTAAAACAGAGACAATATTTGACCTTCTTGCGTCATTCTAAGATATAAAAACCAAGGTTACCCCCCAAAAAAAACCTTTCGAGTTACCCAGAATACTTGCTTGCAAGTCCATACAACCCTTCAGACCCCTTTGCCTAGTTCCTCTATAAAGACGGCCATGGAGCAACGTATTCCACCAGCAGATTTACAGTTCTTATCCTGACGTCCCAAATATTGGCGTATCGTTCCGCCTTACCTCTCATTATATCCCTCGCCATAACGTCCCTCTTTCCTATCGTCTCAACAAGCAAAAAAAATCAGACCACGAGAGGGGAGTACTATGGTTACCCAAAAAGTAATGTCCAGCATTTTCTTTCTCAAAAACTAATTATTCTAAAAGGAATGCAATTTGCACAAATGAAAGAATGACATTTTACCTATTCACTCTATTTTTCTACATGATCTCCTTCAATTTCAATTGCCTTTCTCCAGCGATTCACTAGGGCGTGTACACCTTGTCGGCACCAGTCGAGTCCTCGCTCAGGTTATGGAGCCAGGTTTAATCACCTCTTCGTCGTCAGAGATAGGAGTGAGGAAAAGTATTTGTCATTCGTCAAAAGGGATTTAAAAAAGAAGAGAAATAACCATGCACTTTACATTCTTTCGCGTCCCTAGTTTGTCCCAGTTTGGTATTTGCGAGCCTAATCTTGCAGTCTGTCCAATGCAGATTTTACAACTTTGGTCAGAACACTCAGATTTAAGATACGATAGCGTCGTTATAACCTGGTAAGGTTTGACGACTAATGGAGATGCATCTCTCGATGAACGTTTCAACGCCATGATTTCTGTCATTTTATTAATATTCTATCGTTTAAGGTAGGTTTTATTGAATGTCAGAGAATCTCCTCCCGGTTTCCCATACTTTCAGGGGCCTATTTCGCTATAGTATATCCTTTTTCGCTTCAGCATTCGACCTACACTTCTTCATTTTGTCCATTAAACCTATTCTCCTCCTCCTTCCCCGCTCGCCCAACATCCTTCCCTCTATCACATTATTGAACATCCCCTCGCCCCTTATTACATCCTCCAGCCACTTTAATTAGGGTGTTAAATGAATATGGGGCATTACTTTTTGGGCACCCTCGCATGTAGACGTATATGCGAGAAAATAAGAGAGAATAGCTGTTTCCGAGTGTAGAAATGATACAATAGCATGAGAGTACGACATATAAGCCAAGTTAAGGAGCCCACAAAATGTTGCTCTTCCACCTCTAATCGCATGATTTATATCCTCTTCCCTGATAGTTCTCATATAACAGACCCATTAGCAGAGTTCACAAGAAAGTTTCGGTATCGTGACAAAAATGCAACGGGCAGGTAGAGAAACATTTTAAAGATTATGAAACGAATTGAAAAGTCTATTGTTCTGGGACTTAAAGTCCCCGAGAACGCTGAAACATAATTACAAGCCACAACAAAAGAGGTCAATGGTGACAGCAACACACATTAATTTCATTAGGGAGCACCACATATTTACCAACAATAATCATTGAATAAGATAATACATAGCCTGTGAAAAATCAGGGTAACAGTATACAAATTTAGGATCAAACATTAAGGATTGAGATTTCTTTGAAGGCTTCCGCGACTCATACACTTGTTAATATTGCTCTTTTCCGGTATTCTCGTCGCGTGTTTAGTTTTTCTGACAACAGTTTCTCCTCTCTTCCTGGGGGCGTCTTCAGGTCCGTTGGACATTTTGTAATTGTTGTTATTATTTATTTCCCGTTGTTATGTATTTCGTTTCTAGTTCATCTAGGACCATAGGGTGTCTCCATTGCCCGCTCCTCGCTGTGGTTTGACCACTCTCTCCCAGGTTGAGGCAAGTGGGTATCCATCCTCCGGATTGAAATTTGATGGATATTTAACCAGCTCTACTGCTTCTCTGATCAGCCTGGGAAAATAACGATTTTCTCTTTCCGAGTACTCTTAAGAGTACTCGGAAAGTCCGAGTACTCTTAAGGATTGAGATTTTAAATCAGGCAGCATAGAAAACCAATCGCATTACTCACACATTTTGCATTAACCATAATGGAATATAAAGTAATAGACACAGCATCAAAAAGTATGATGATACCATAGAACATGACGAATCCCATTCAACATTGCAATGCACAGATATGAAACAACATTTCAAGAATTGATCACATCGATTTGATGTGAGAAGATTAAGCTAAGTTACGTAAACGATCAGTCATATTTCTCTTGAACATCGAAATTGTAGAAGAGGTTCTAAAATTTCCAGGTAAACAATTCCACAGATTACAGGAGGAAAAGGAAGAAGTGCTCAAATTTTAAGGAATGGTATTTAGGAATATAGGATATCTAACGTCGGCAGGTTCAACAGCAGGTCTTCCAAGGCATTTAGTTCAGATAATCTTCTCATTCCGACATCCGGTTCCAATCAACTTTGACTGCCATCTGTCCAGATGACGCAGCTATTCGGAGTAGCACTAATGACCACACCAATGACACAGCTTCTAAAATATAAACGTTCCCCCCCCCCCCATCTCTATGTTTTTCACGAGATTTGCGCCGAAGATTCGCGACTGTGGCAGTCTTTAGCCACACGCAAATGGCTCTTTGGCTAGACTCTAAACACATTTCCGGAGTAATTTTTACTGAAATCTCAAATGTTTCCCAGACAAAAAAAACTTGAAAGTGACTCAGCGACGCAACATAAAGATGAAATGCACAAAAAAGGGCCGCCTTCATCCTAGTAACCTTCCACGCGAGATTTTGAGATAATCAGAGATGATTTGAGCAAACCCAAAAGTTTTTCGTTCCCACATTCAAATCATCGGCTTGTTAAAAGCGAGAAGTTACACAAACGTAACAATAACCGCAAGGCAGATTATTTTTGCTGGCAACGTTCGAGCAATTCAAAGATGGTATCAGCCACCAAATTGGATACTGTCGTCGCAGTTTACCACAAAGAGCATCGTACACTAATCACGTTCTTCTGCGCCAGATGAATGTTGCTTTTATCAGGAGTGCACAGGCGACCTGAGACGTCAGGACATATTTTTAACATTAAACGATATAATTTTAGATACCCTGCGGAGCATAATAGGTTTTGGAAGGATCATGATAGGTACCACACAAATTAATGATTTACCACCAAATATATCTCACCAACACATAAAAATATGTCCTGCTTCGGTATTAAAATCACCTTTCACTTCATTCTATCCACAATACATATTAATTCTCCCCTACATTTCCAGGGAGCTTAATTTTTTCCTCCTGTCACATCCAATAGCATTCTAAATACTCTTACCTAATTCTCTATTGCATCATTCTTTTCTTCGGCCTTTCGGAATTTTTTGTATCCCCTGGCTCTCTTGGTCCTCATATCGTGATGATATATCGAGGGGAACACAGATACATAACATACGCGGCAATACATCAAAGACACTAGGTTTTGTTACGTGTATAACAGGAAGGTCCTCGGATGAAAAAGCAAAAGAGAGACGATACTTTGCTCTGGTTAGGCCACACTTGGAATACTCCGCGAGCATTCGGGACCCTGCTCATGAAGATTTGACAAAAAAATAATAAAATACAAAGAAAAGCTACGCGCTTCGTTAAAAACTGCCACGATCGAACATATAGTGTTTCACAAATTTTAGAGGGATTAAGGTGGGAGCCCCTAGAAACTCGGAGGCTGCACGCTAGGCTTAGGTTGCTTGAGAAATTCAGTACTGGTGTGTTTCAGAGCGACACCGAGAACATTATCATGACTCCTCACAACACCTCTAGGTGTGACAGAAGCGATGAAATAAGAGAGATACACTGCCGTAGAGATAGGTACAAAAAGTCATTATTTATGCACACAATAAGCGTCCAAAATAAAAACACAGCTCCACTAAACACACTCCCAAAATACACATCACCATTTCACCTCCCAAAACCTTCTCTTTTACACCTTTACACGGCTGGTACCCCCAGCCACATTCCCATGCGGCGGTTCGAAGGGTAGTATGTAGATGTAGATCATGCCTATTGTGAGAACATTCCTTTCTTACAGCCTGACTAATTTTCTCTGATCGACTACATAAATGTGCCATCTTACGAGACGGCGAAATACCGTGTTTCAGGGGGTATTAGAACATCAGTTACAAATAAGGGAGGGAATAGGAGGAAATGAATCGTACACAAATATCAATGCTTTCACCCGCAAAACAATGGGTAGCCGCCTCAAAATCTTTCAATATCCCGCAATCTACCCCTAAACAAGGATAAAGAGCCTTAAGGTAGTCTATGATAATGAATTTGGTCTCATTTTAAAGAACAATATATCACCCTTCCATTGAAACAACAAAATGCAACCCCTTACCACATTACTTTCCGAGATATTTGCCAGAAAATACCAGCCCTATTACATGGGAAATGGTACTTGTATGCACTCCAGAGAGACATTATTTAAAAAAAGAGGAATTTATAACACTTAGATGTCGTAAAAAAACAGCGTGTAGTTTATTTTCTCCGCTATTCTTTTAAAATGATCACATTGTCACCGCAGTAAATTTTTCGGAATCACAATGAACTTACCGTTTTGACGGAGTTTCAAACGTACCGCGTGAAAAAAAAATGAGTCAAGTTAAAGACTTATTTAGATATTTTCATGTGATTTCTTACAATTTCGGTCATGTAAAACTATATTATTGCACCATTGATAATGCAATATTTAATTCGTGTGTCCCACGGCAGGTAAAATTTAAACTTATAATTCTAATATGGTCTCTATTATGATTAGGGAACTACCTCGCTTCCACTACCTTAAAATACCATACAGAGGATGAATTAATATCCATTACACATCGCTGACACGACCTATTCCGCTGAGTTCCTCAGAGTCAATTCGAATTCCGTTTACCACAAAAGGTTACGGTATCGATTCCCCGCTTCCAAATTCGTCATCGGTTAACGACCTGATGGGGGAGGGGGGGTTGGGTCGGGTCGGATGAAGCCAAGCAGTACCACCGAGATAATGACTCCTCCCGACTACTTAAATGATTTTAAAGAATCCCGGTCTTTTGTCAACGTGGGGGAGAAGGGGGCCGATACTTCCTTTTACTCCATCCAAACGGGTTGGGTGGTCGGGTACCCCACTCTCCGCTCGTTATCTTTGGACGGCAGCGGGCACGAACGGGATCGGTGATGTGACACCGTTGTACAACTCGGCGTGACTTCCTCGGCGGCGGAGTGGGTGGGGGTTTAAATAAAGGAGGAGCCGTGAAACACCAAGACTGGTACCGACCCCTCGAGATACCGTTCGGCATGGAAAGATAAGAGGTAAAGCAGGGGCGAGAAGGTGAACACAGAGAAATGAAAAATAAGACACATCTGAGCTAGTAGGAAGTCCCATTACAGAAATCGCGTGATAAAAATTAGTGGGTGTAGTGCCTTATGTAATACTATAGGAACAATACAATAATAATAATAATTTATAATTTCAGTTAGTAGTGTCCGTATCCCTTTCCGCGGACTACGACCTTGACGTGGTGGAAGGGCTTGCGCGTTCCACTGACCCCCAGAGCTGGACTGGCGAGAGAATTTCTATTGCCCCCGGTAGGGCCACCCATGCCAGATAGGTCGAAGGGTAGGAGCCAGACGAAAGGTTGTCCCGTGATAGTGTCACGTGAAACACAGTTGTGAAGCGGGGGTGGGAGTCCCCTCTCGACTATTATACTACCCAGAAATAGGAATGTCGCACAGAGAGAAATGAAACCTGGCAACTACGGGACGCCGCCCGATGGGGCGGGAGTCGGGCCCGGCATCGGGGGAGGCAAGGTCACCGAGGTCGTCATCACACGAAATCCTTGCACAACACAGTCATCACAGGAATGAAATCCGGGATAGGCAGGGTAGATGGCTGAAGGATGTAATAAAGGGTGATGGGTTGTTGAAGAGTGTGATAGAGGGAAGGATGTTGGGCAAGCGGGGTAGGGGAAGAAAGAGAATAGGTTTCATGGACGGGATGAAGATGGGTAGATCGTATGCTGAGGCGAAAAAGGATATACTAGAGGGAGATGGACCCATGAATGTGTAAAAGACCGAGAGGAGATTCTCTGACATTCAACAAAACCTACCTTTACCGGTAGAATACATTATAATAATAATAGTGTCCGTATTCATATCCATAAATCACAGGGCATTCCACCAGAAGAAGAATCTACTTACAGCTGGAAATACAAGCGTGGAAGTAAGGAAACAATTTATCAGAACCTACATCTGGAGCAAGTTTCTTTATGGCAGTGAGACATGGACGATGACTGCTGCAGAAAAGAGAAGGGTGGAAGTATCCGAAATGTGGTGCTACAGATGAATGATGAAAATTAAATGGATACACCGAGTGAGTAACGAGGAAGTCCTCAGAAGAGTAGGAGAAAAGAGAAGTCTGCTGAAAACCCTAAGAAGAAGAACTTAATCGGCAACAACATCAGACATAATGGCCTAATGAAGACAATCGTCGAGGGACAGGCCAACAGGAAGAATGGCAGAGGAGGGCATCGGTCGAGATTCATAGAAAAAGTACTGAAAGATATGATAGAGAAGAAATATGTAAATATGAAGAGATAATCTGATAGGAGAATTGAGTGTAGGGCTCCGTCAAACCGATTTCAGGATTGTTGACTGATGATGATATCACAGTCGAGGTTTTTTCAGCTATTTATACTACAACGCAATCAAATTAATTAAATTACAGGGTGCGGCAGCATAATTTGCTGATTTGAATTTGGCGGCAGGAAGCGAGGTTCAGATACGATTCTGTATGCCTGATGAAACAAGTTTGTCCAACATATTCACCTTGACATACACAACACTTTAATGCTTGAAATGATTATTGTAGAAAAGGAGAAAAAATAATTACGATATTTAAAGCATCTTTGTTTTATTGGCTCTTCAAATCAGCAAATTATGCTCCCGCACCCTGTATGATTAAATCAGGTCTAGATGAGCCCCCACCATAAATCCAGGCCTGGTTTAGAAGGAAGTCAGTAAAAACCTCGTACATATCCTTCTACCTACTATTTCCCTCTTCATTTCATCACTCGTCCTGCCCTTCTTCATCTGCATACTACCTTGCGAGCCGCCGCATGGGCGCATAGTAGGGGGTATAAGGACACTAAGCGGGTAAAGATGTAAGGGGTAAGGTTTTGGGAAGTGAAATGGTGACGTGTATCAAGGGAGTGCATTGAGTGGAGCTCTGTTTTTACAATGGTCACATTGCGGGAGAAAAGAAAAAAATCTAAGTTTTCCTTAGCCCGGATACTTAAATCTTTCATTAAATTGTAATAAGCTGCGACCGCTTCAACGTAGAATAAGTCACCAGAATTATTATAATCAGAAATAATCAAAAAGTGATACTCGGTAACTGAAAAGTCTACGACTGATGTAGGAATATTACTTCGAACGCAGCGGAAAATAACTAAAATTTTCCCCGCCGTATTCGCGGTAGGCATGAATACATTGTGATAAATACCGAAAGAAAATTTTCTTCATTAAAAGTATAATGCCTGTCTACTCATTATCATAGGTGTTTTAGCAAACATACGGTAAACCACAAGGATGGACGTACCTAAAGTTTTCCCGATCTTGTGGAGTTTTTCATCAGTTTTCGTTATTAAAATATCGATTTTCCAGGATCAAAACTCTTTCAAACTCTCTATATCTATACAGCCGTCTGCTACAAAGGAAAAAACAACCCTTCAAGGACTGCATCACCTCCTAATAATGTGAGTTGAGTCCCCTCGTCGAAGGGCTCGGCCGTAAACACGCAGTGGTTTCCTTGGGAGAAAAATTTCGCCAGAAGGTCAATATTAAGATTTCCACGCTCCCAAGTTTTATACAAGGGAAGAGGAAATGGATACGGCAGTAAACAAAATCTCGAGGCGGTAAATAAAACATCCATTCAAATTTAGAAGCCCGGATCTCTCCAGAAGCACGCATTCGATATGCGATGCAAACAACTTTGCCTAACCGCTTTGAAACACTAGGGAAACAGACACTGGAGGATTTCTGCGTCGCAATTATTCTCCTGCACGCCTAGGCGAACCAAAGAGAACTTCCTGAACGCGGTTAGCGTTTTCTAACACTAAAAATTGAACTCTCCTACACCGGGACAGTCGCTATAAGTTCTGGATCAAATGAGCCATAGTGATGCAACGTCTACGGAAAATATTACCTAATTCAATGACCGAGAGGACCCAAGAGTCATTTACCGCCTCCGATTTAATTACATCGCAGGGAATAGAAAAAAGGAAGGGGGCAACGTATCAGGGCAGCCAACTCATACACTAGAAAAGATTTCAACAGATTCAGGCGAGATATCTTGGAATATCGTCATATTATAGCAGAAACACCAATTGCACTTTTCCACAAGATATTTCAATGAGTACGACGCGTTTCAGCTCAGAGCCATCATCAGGTACAAGACACATTGAGCAGAGGACACATCACATTTATACATTCAACATGTTTGGAGGAAGGGGGGGGAATGTTTTCCTTCAACATGCTAGAAGGAAGGGGAGGATGTTTTCCTTCCAACATGTTGAATATATAAATGTGATGTGCCCTCTGTTTAATGTGTCTTGTACCTGATGATGGCTCTGAGAGCTAAAACGCGTAGTACTCATTAAAAAAATCCAAGTGCAATTTTTGTTTCTGTTATAATACCAGATAAGATCATGATACTCAAAAATGTAACGCGGTCAAACGTTGCACCATTCATGCGTCCAGCATTTTTCGGGTTTCCGTCAGAGTGCGTTGTTTAGAAATTCACCACAGTTTATTAAAGCCAGAATTACAACAATTAATTTTAATTTAAAAATATGTATCGGAAGTACTTCTTTTAATGTGGCGAAGGTGACATTAAACTTGAAGGACAAATTATTAAAACTATCACACCAAGCAATAAATCGTGCTTTAAATTCAAATAATATAATTTTTCATCGCCCACGTTTCATAAAATACGTAAGCATCATCAAGGCTTTGACAATAACCAATCAATAAGAGTTAAAATGCGTATTGATTACTAAATTATTTGACTCAAACAAAAGAAAACTTGAATGTTACATAGTTTTGGTCAATACTTTATTCGAATATGAGGAACTTTTGTCTTCGAACCAAAAATGGAATTAAAAGCAAAAAAGACGCACCCGAAATCTGGTTCATTAGAACGTTTAATTTTACAAAGTTAAAACATTCTAATCTCCTTAGTAGCACTTGCACCTAATTTTATTCTCAAAACAATCAGGTTCACCATCAGTTTTTATCCGTCAAAAACCTAGACCTTTAACAAAAAAATGAAGCATAAGTAGGTCTATAAGGGAATAATTTTTTTCGCACATCAATAAAGTAGAAATCAGTAAGCTTTGAGGAGAATTGCATTGCGTAAGTTTCCATCTCCTCGATTAGAAGATAGAATCTCAGACTCGAGTACCTCGACTGTCTTGATGGAGCGACAAGGGGGCCTTTGTCTCAGACTTGCCCGGGGCTACCGCCGCAACCCAGTCTACGCAGAAGCCTTAATTGAATCTCCCAAGTGATCTGGGAAGCCAAAACCGTTTGGAGAATCGGGTTCAGCCTTGGCTCGCTGGCATTCAGGAAGTGGTCTCTACCATAGTTGCAATAGTTATGGGGAGGTTATTGAATGCATTTATTATGTCCAGGCCATATATTATGTCATTCATTTAACTCTTGAGCGCGGAGAAAAGCTTGAAATTAAACCAGAAAAACTTGTAAAGCCAATTAAGTCGAATGCATATTGAAAAAAAGTATTGCACTTTTCCACAGTCATTTATTGTCATCGTACAACACGTTTCGCAGCTTGCTGCATCTTTAGGTACAATTGTTTATCTTTCATTTATTGATTATTACGATATTAACCTTACGCTAAGAAGGGGGAGTTTGGAGAATAAACTTATGTTTTGGAGAAAAGGCTGGGTAACACAGATTAGAGGCTTGTGAGAAGGGAATTTTGCCGGAAAGGAGTGGGGAGGGGAGCGGAAAAAGTAGCTCACTGTTAAGGTTGCTTGACTGTCTGATAATTTCCATCTGTTCCAAAGCATCCATCTTTAAGCCATTTGGTAGAACGTGTAAAATTTTGGGGAAAAATAGATTCAAATATATAATACTTCCACAAAGTGACGCCTGAAGGTGTTAAGTAAAAAGCCAGTAAGTTTTTGTAACTAGGTGCTTGCGAAATTAGGATGAGGGTAGATAGGAATTTTTTTTTAGAAATATAGGCCAAAAGAAAGATAGTGAGGATAAGCTATGGTTTATAGGTAGTCAATTGATGATGTGTTAAACAAGTTTTAGAAGGGTAGGGTATTAGTTGGATAAAATCGTAGGATGCAGACGGTAAGGTTGTAGGGTTGAATGTCGAGAATAGTACGGCAGAAGAAAGTGATCTACACCTACATACTACCTACCTGCATGCCTGATGCAGAGGGTGTTAGGGTGTGTAAAGATGTAAGTTTCTGGCAGGTGCAATGGAGACGTGTATTATGGGAGTGTCGTATTTAGTAGAGAACAGTTTTTATTGTGGTTGCTAGTTCTGCGCGGAAAGAACGAGTTTTTTTGCCTATCTGTTCGGCAATGGAGATCTCTCTCATTTTATCGCTTCCGTCAGACCTACAGATGTAGTATGGCTTCGTGATAATATATTTTGTGCCGCTCTGAAACACACCAGTTCTGAATTTCTCAAGCAAGTTAGGTCTAGCCTGTAGCCTCCGAGTCTCTAGGGGCTCCCACCTTAATCCCTCTAAAAGTTGTGAAACACTATATGTTCTCTCGTAGCAGTTTTAACGAAGCGCGCAGCTTTTCTTTGTATTTTATTAATTTTTTTGGTTGAATCTTAATGATCCTAAATGTTCGCGGCGTATTCGAGGTGTGTGGTCTAACCAGAGCGAAGTAGCATCTCACTTTTACTTATCCGAGGACCTTCCTATTATACGCTTAACAAAACTTAGTTTCTCTAATTCTGTGATAGAGGAGAGAATAATATAAGAAGGGAAGGGGGGGTAGAGAAGTAAGTGGGGATTTTCTATGCCTAGAAGAAAGATAGAAGCATTATATAATTTGTGAGAAATTAATAAGAGGTATATACGGTGATTTACGTCTTGATTGGTTTTACGACCATGACAGATAAAATTAAACGACAAAACACTACTTCTGACATTATAGTGATAGAGAGAAAAGTCGCACATGTACACAAAAACGGTTACGAATGAAAACTGTACCGCAACTGATGGAACGACTAGGTTGTCAGCCACTAAATACTGGGTTTAGGCTACGAGCTACACTACGTTAACATGAAAAAAATAACATATACGAGGTACTTTCATCAAAATATTTAAGAATTAACATCGCAGGGTGTAGTGAAAAATGTAATCCGTGCGATCGTCCAAGTAATTACGACCACAAATTTCCTCCACAAAATAAGCAAATACTGTTGAAATTCAGCATATATTCACTTATAAATAGCCTAATTTCCCTTCGCCATGAATCCAAGCGGTGGCTCGCCGAATATTATGCATATGCAAGCAATCAAGGAATGTGAAACGCATTTAAAATCACGAGTCACCTGATTTTGCCCAAAAAAACAGCTTCGCTGACTGTCACATTTTTCTCCGACAAAAATTGCATGAATTTTTAACGACTCTTTGCATAACCGTACTGTGACGAGGTCACCAGAAAAGGGGAATAAAAAAAATATTCGCATTCAATATTAATGCATGAGAACCACAACTCCTCCTTGGGTGAAAACGGGCCTCTCGAGCAGGCATTTACATAAATGGTGGCAGAGCAGCAAGGAAAAAATTACGAGCATTTGCATGAGATCCTCGCCCATCCAACCACGGAATTATAAAGAATCAGAGAGCAACGAATCAGAGAGCAACCAGAGTACGGAGTTAACCTTTCATAAGCCGTCCCGGAATCTCCCGAATTTTCCCGGTTCGTTAGAGTCAACCCCGTAACGGTCGAACTGGTAGGTAGAAAAATTACTTCATTCCATGAACCATTGGCGTCTACAATCAAAACAGAGCGTTACACCGTGACACTCCGTGAAGGAGACGCATCAAACCCCCTCAACTGATTGAATTTGTCATCATTTCCGACGCCAGATTTATGTTAAAGACTGAACGCCATCAATCTGAAATTTTTAGTCTAAATAAAAGACGTTTGCCAAGGGAGTCCTGTATCTGAAATATAACAAATTTATCTCGGAGCATAATTAAGCCACAGGGGATAGGCAAGATAAATGGTGTATTTTTACAAAAACGATTATTACTATAGAAAAATCTTAAACAAAGGGAGATGTATCAATTTTTCTTCTATCAGAATTCTAAATAACAGCTTCATGGTTGTAAAAAAAATCTGTTACTGGTTCATTTCGACAAGCTACCTGAATGGTTTTCGGCCATGATATGGTCGGATGGTGTCGCAAATAGTTCAGTCTTCCCTCACAGATTTCAGGTCAGCGCTGCCTGTACTTACTCGCTGTAGACTTGGCAACAATTTACCGGTGACTGTTGCCGAGTTATACTGGAGACTCCCGACTTACGCCTCGATCAGGCGCAAATTACGCCATCTACAATATTTTCCACAGAACTATTCCTTACCGAAGGGTAAGATGCGTTTTCTTAATATGCAGTTTACTTTCGCCATTTTTCTCCCGCACTTCCGCGGATGAACGCAGGGAATAAGACGAGCTTACGGCGGAAATAATACATATATGGAATTTACTGTATTTGTACATCTACATAGTATCGCACTACTTCTACCATCAACTGCAAGCCACCGCAGAGGTGTGTGGCAGGGAAAAGATTGAATGGCAGTATAATCATAAAATTGAAGCCGCAGCTCAAAAGAGGGCAAGAGATGTAAGGATAGATTTCCATTCGAATATTCTGCCAGCTGATAGGTAGGTTATTGGACAGTCATATCCTAACTTCCCAATTTCTGGTGGATCGTCCCGCACTCCCTAATACTGACGAGCCGCAATTGGATCCCTCTTGAATTCCTCATATCGTCTCCCTCTTCCTATTTCCTCCAGGCATCCTATCCTCTTCCACGCTTTCCCAGTGTTCTCCCCTCTATTACATTCTTCAACATTCTCTTTCCTTTCAAAACACCCTCCATCTATCTCTTCCGGCTTCTCCGAATCTCCGCCACCAGCTTCCTCCTCGTTCGCCCTCCTCATCACCCAGCTCGCATGTCCATCCTTCTCCAAACCAACATTTCAAACGACTCTAGCCTACGACCATGGACCGTGTTAAAGACCTATGTATATCCCCCTCAGCCTTCTTCGCTGGAACATGATAGAAATTTCTCTTCTATTATGTTCCTTAAACTTTTTCATGTACACAGTGCTTCACCTGAAGATGTTGCTAAGAGAATTTGTGCGAGATTGTTCCCTAGTCACGAAGGAGACCATATTCGAAATATAAATTTTCATTTCAGCAGCTGTAGGAAGCACGAATTAAAAATTGCTTTCTTAATGGTGCAATAATTTACTTTTATCTGACTGAAATTTTCAGAAATTAAATAAAAATATCCGTAAAAATCTCTAACTTGACTCATTTTTTTGGAGCGGTACGTTTAAAACTTCTTCAAAAAGGAAGGTTTTTCTGAGATCCTGAAAAAAATTACTGCGGTAATAATATGACATATTTCAAAAAGCAGTCGATAAAACATCGTAACTACGCACACTTAATTTTTTGACAAGATTTAGAAGCTAAATATTCCTCATTTTTTAAATAAGGTCTCTCTGGAGTCCATACACGTACCATTTCCTATGTAAAAGGGCTGGTATTTTTCGTCGAAAATCTCGGAAAGTAGTTTGATAAGGGGCTGATATCTTTGGAAGGATGAGATATTTTTCTTTAAAATGAGATAAAATTCATAGATTTCTGAGTGAAATGATATTTCGCTTAAACTACCTTAAACAACGAAACACGGGTCGCGTAACTAAGTATATCTATCAGTGGGAAATTGCACTAAATACTGGTTTATCATACACCTGTCTCCAGTACCACGTGTCGACAGCCTTTATTCCTTTCTGTTCAAGCTTTCCATTGGTCCAAGTATGAACATAGTTCAGAGTACCAATATTTGCTGATTTTTCTAATACAAAGGTTCATATTGAAATAGATTTAACAATGATTTTAAGTGGCAACATTTATAATGTAACATTAACTACAAACACTTCATAAGTAGATAAATATTTCTCGGGTTTGGCACCGGGTAAGGCTGTTTAAGGCCAACGTTTCGATGAGAAACTCACTCATCGTCATCAGGGCTAAGACTGACTGCCGAGTTTGGTCCACGCCGGGTTTTTATACCAAGATAGCCAATGGACGGTTGAGGCCCATTGTTGACCAGCCGATTCAAATTTGGCTCAGGGCGGTTACCCGGTGCCAAACCCGAGAAATATTTATCTATAGTATTCGCCGGGAAAGCCTACGATCTTTTAACTTCATAAGTACATAGTATGACGAGGCGAGTATTGCACGCATCCAAGCCATTTGATTTTAATACATTGAATTGAGATAACTTTCTCTTCCCTGATGCCCGCAATTATCCACATTTTCTCTACCTCTATACACTCCATTACCGCGCATAGGGTAAACCGTACAGTAATTGGCCACATATGAAAAATTTCGTACTTGATGCGCAATAACAAAGAGAAAACGTTTTTAATTTAATTCACTTAACATATTAGGATACCTCAGTTATTAGATTGTCCACGGTATCAATGTCGTTTACCTCTATTTCGACGGTAAATTTCAATTTAAAACCTTGTTTTCTTTAAGATCATTCCTGATTGGATTTGGTGACAGCAACGCAAGAAAGAATAAAGATAGCTTGGCCCTGAAACATGTCATTTACGCCTACACCACCACGCAACATTCAATACCCAGAGTTGGATTTGACGAGGTAGGGTTTCATCGAAACCAGGGTTTCGCAATCAGGGGTGCGAGATAGCAGTTCAGTTTTCCGTTTATGCTACGAGTGCTTTTATTGTATGGATTAGGCAAATTTTTGTTTGTTGCATTGTTTTCCTTTTTCCATATGTTTCATTTTTTTCAATAAATTATTATAAATTAAAATAAAATGTAAACTTGACGCTTTCCCTTGGTGGAAGGACGTCATAATAAACAAGATAAAAATTCGTGACGTTTGTACAATTGAATTTGTGACCTGATGATGGCGTGACAGCCGAAACCGGTCGCTTGTGTTCAATAAATTGTGGAAATCACAAATTTTTATCTTGTTTATAATTAGAAATTGAGTATACATATTTGTTTATTGCCATCATTTTTATTCCTATATAAATAATTACTTTAAAGGGAACGTGAGGGGTGATAGATGGACAGCTTTTCAGGATAAGACCATTCAACTTGGCTAGTCGCGGCCGCATCTCCACGTTTCTCCATTACGAAATGAATGAAATACGGAGTAAAAAGAAAACCACATTCGAACAAACGACCCACTCCCACACAGAGGAGGGGACGAAAACAACCGAGTCGCGAAGACATCATCCGGGGCCAATTGCCCACTCAATTGTCGCGCCATTACACTTTCGCTCGCAACCGCTGCGGCAACGAAACGCTGACGAGCGCTGTTGACGCAATTTTCCCTTTCGGAGCTGTTTGCTCCGCGGATTAAGACGCGAGCAGTCATTGTTATACGGTGCGATGAGGGGCGTTGGGGAGGAGCGGGGAGACGGGGGAGGGGATGGAGGGGAAGTACCCCTCGTCTAATTAGGCGGAGGGGGGTGGAACCGAATGGGACCTCCAAGGATTGCCGACCTTCCGACCGGGATCGTTTGCTCGGCCCAGATTGAGCGAAACGAAGCGAAATGCAAATCATTTCCCCACCCCCCCGGCTGCCACCCGATGGAGAGGGCGTAACAGAGAGGGGGGGAAGGAAAACCCTTTCCCGTTCGTCGACTGCGAAAACAATGGAATGGGAAGAGGCGCAAGAGAAATCGAACCAAATGATGCGGCCGAAGGAAGGGATGGATAGATGCATCCCTTAGAAGCCACGCCCCCCTCACCCGCGCAAACATTAGGATGCGTTCAAACAAAGGCAGAACAAAGATTTGGAAAGCGCCACGCAAGAAAGAATGAAGATGGCTCCACTCACCCTGAAACATGTCATCATACGCCTAAACCACCACGAAATATTAAATATCGAGGGTTGGACTTGACGATGAAGGGTTTCATCTACATCAGAGTTTCGCAACTAGGGGTGCCAGATGGTGTTCTATGGGGTGCGAGATAGCATTTCAGTTTTTTGTTTATGCTATGCGAACTTAAATTGTAGGGCTTAGGCAATTTTTGGTTTGCTGCAATATTTTTTTTCACATGTTTGATTTTTTCAATAAATCATTTAAAATTGATAATACAGATTTATTTTTCACCATCACTTTTATTCCTAATTGAATTATTACTTTACGGGGAAACTATAATTTGCTCTAAGGGGTTCCAGAACTTTTAAGAACTTTACGAGGATTTTCAGGAGTATTAGGCATAAAAAAACTTGGAAAACACACACACCTAGACGTCCATCACGTCCAGATACGCTCAGTAATATCCACACATACAGAGTAGACACCCTATGAGCGTAATATCGATAAATTATTAGAATTCCGACACTTTATATATGCGAATGTTTAGAAAACATACAAGATATCTAAAATATTTCCGATACAACAAAGGCCGATCACAAGATGAATTTTGATGACGACGATACGACTAAAACTTAAAGGATTATTTATACATTGCTGATGAGCGATAAGGAGAAATGTAGGTAGGAGAAATGTGGTAGAGGGAATGGATTGGATAGAAAATGCAGATAAGTAACTAAGGCGTGGACGAATATGAGCCATTTCAATGACGAGATAAATCAACGCGCGAAACCTATTGCCGATACTCATTACAATCTCTCGATAGTTCGACATTCCGGATGCATTCGATCCAAATGGATACATAAACCTATCGCCACTACCTCACTATAAATTCAATTGGAGAAGTAAAAAAGAAAATTACATCAATGCTATTGGAGAAATGTAACGCATACTCCACATTTAGCTACCATAATGATAAAATACAGTTTAATTTTATGAGGATGATCACAGTTATGAATCACCTTTACCCATTACTGTTACTTATACTCACGAGGTTTTACTAGATTCCCAAGAGTTTTACATCCCATGAAAGGCTCACTACTTCCACATAGGTACTTGGCCAAGAAAATGGCCAAAAAGCACCACTCTAATAAGGGCCCGGGACTTACCGATCCGCGGTCTATCTAATAGGTTTCTCCACTACAAAGTAGCAAAGCTCATAACAATAGCAAGATGAAGATAATAGTTTCCACCTTACATCGCCACCAGATACGAAATCAATGTACGGAAACATCAATGTTCCCGAAGTTATCACAATTAACCTGCAATAAAAAGTAAAATCGAAGTACAGAAGACGTGATTTTAACTGACCCATGACTCAAGGGTCGATAAGTAAGTTTGATCAATTATTTACAAAAATTAGCGCGGGGTTTCTTCCGAACCGGCAAATTGGCAACCACCACAAGTCACTGCAGTCGAGTTTTTAAATATTTGACCTGAACATTAAAAATTGCGTGTCCACTGATGTGATTTATTTGACCTTGCACGCGTTACACAAATAAAACTTTCACTAATAAATGCAAACAATCCTCAACAAATATCAAATCACACGTACAGCGGCGGGCACAGGGAAATGCTTGCAACTCCGTCAATGTTGACGAATGAAGATTGAAATTTTTACATAGATATTACGCATATGAAATATTCGTAATGAACTAAATATGTATTCATGTTGACTTGCCAAATATACTTCTGATGTGGTGAATTTTTCGTATTCCAAAACAACCCCATCAATATGCACTACGTTGGTTGGTTGAAAAATCATTTTTTTGGTCAATTCATGTTTTTTCTTTTAACTGCTAAAAATGTTTTTTTTTCAAATCTCATACGTATTGTAACCTTAAGGATTTTTACCCTTCGATTACCTTTTATGAAATCAATACCTATCTTAGAATTCAATTGTAACATTTGTATAGTTATTATCTTTCACTGACGGTAGTTCTTTTTGTCTTTATTTTTCTTTGTTATTAAGCTCCATTTATTTTCTGATTTCAACACAATCTTTTGATAATTTGTTAATTACCTCACTGCCATTTCACTGTATCTTATTCTTTAGAGGCAGGTAAATTCAATAGGTAGATCGTATGCTGAGGCGAAAAAGAATAAACTAGAGGGAAATAGGCCCTTGAAAGAGTAAAACACCAGGAGATTCTCAGACATTCAATAAAAACTACCTTTACCGGTAACATACTTTTACAAAAAAAATTCAACAGACCAACAGTATTGGCTCAACTCATTATAAAGTAAGAGAACACCATGAACTACTGATGGAGGGAAATGATGGATAGGAATAGGCTTTGGGAATATTCAGAATCATCCACTCACCAATAGGACCTAAGCAATCGATGACGGAGAATACTGCGATATGCAAAATCCTCTTACCTGCAAAAATAAAGAAAAAAACAATGAGTAACAGAGTCACAGCCATAATGTGATAAACCAATAAGTAGATGCTGAAAAGGGTATTTGAAGGAAAAACATTTTCCATCACCCATACGAGATGGAAAGCGATGCTAAACTTAACATATGGAAACAAAGGTTCCACTTCATGATTTTAGACACAATCGAAAACCTAAAAATGGCAATACAGAGAGCTGTAGGGTAACTCACAACAATGAACGGCAAGAAATGACGCTGCTATTTAGTAGCCTGATGAGGGATGAAAACCTCGATTCATATTATGACAGCATGTGGGGGCAACTGAATGAGCCTGGAAATCTTTCTTTACGCTTAGGTGAAAATTTTAAATTCCAAAGCGAATGAAAAAAATATCTAATTATTCATGTCCAGCATAAAGAAACATTTTGGAAATCCTTACACACACAAAATTGACTCGGCAGACCAGAGATACACAATTTCCTTTCTTTGATTCCTCCATATTTTTCTCCATAAAAGCTGAAAGCTGACTAACCAGAACACCCTTAGCAAAATTTTAAAAGAAGTTGATTAGAATGACATAATTTGTTTTTTGTGGCTTAAAGTGAAGTTAAACTATAAGTGACTCCAGAAGTCCCCGAAATACAAAGAAAAGGTTTAATATTAAAAAGTAAATCAATTATTTCTTTGGTTAATCACCAGAAAGCCCTCACTGGGAAAAAATTTATAATCTGTTAGATAATTAAGTATCACAAACAGTAAATTACGACATGACACCACAATTTTGTAAAATACACAAAAACATTCCAGAATACGGAGTTACCCTGTAAGTCTTCAAATTATATGCTTGCGCCATTAGCAAAAAATGCATGTTTTCCAATGATTAGGCATTAAATTGTCAAGAGCAGTACTTCAATTCTAAAGCAACTTGGTACATGACCCTTCCTCAATTCTAACTTTATCACATAATAAAAAACACAAATAATTAAGTTGAGGTTTTTTGACCGGTGTTCCACTCCAAACAGGGAGAAAAAATCTAATAACAAGTATATGGTGATTAGATTTATGAAACTGTAAACGGTTATTAGGTTTTATGAAACTAAGTTTTTAAAGAGCTAACATTATATGAAAGCCACATCTATTAAGGCTAAGTACCTTAGAGGGAAAAATCAATATAAAAATGTTTAATTTCGGGGTACATTCATCGCCATAGAGGGAAACTGCCACGTACTTTTAATACCATGGTCAAAAATCAAACATGGCATCAGAATTCCCTTAACATACTAGTTTTTTCCTGGCGTTTCAAGCCAGTCGCAACGTTTTTAAAGTGTCATATGATGCGGAACTTCAAATTTCGCCATCGCAGGCGCGAACACCACACTCACAGGCCGGCAGCATGATGAAAGGTCACGGCTTTATCCAAAAATATTTCCCACCATTTAACACAAGCTTTCCGCAAAGATGAATATTCCTCCTGCGAGTGCAGCGAAGCAGAGAAACGCTTTGGAATTAATTCCGACGGGCACGGGCGAGCCAGAAGCGAGCGGCGCCGAAAATTATGCCCCGGGGCCGGCGGGCGGACGGGCGCGCCTCTCGTTCGAGGGCCTCAGCGGCAAAACATGCCTCCGTGCACTTCAATTAGAGGAAAATGGCGGGAAGGGAGACAGAGAGAGATGCATAGAGCGAGAGAGAAAGGAGGTCCATGGTATTCTGCGTGGGAATCCCTTTAACCCCAAGGATAATGCCATTTTCCGTCGCATCGCATCCAGCAAGGGGGAGAAAACAATGACTCCATTCGACCAGCCCATCCACACGCTCGCACAAAACCATACGGTTCCATTCAACCACCATCGGCTGGGCAAGCACGGGAGATGGACCTCTATCGACCTCTCCAGATCGAGCACAATACGCTCCAACAAATATTTTATGAAGACTCTTTATTTACAAAAGACTTGATGCAGTTTGATTCGCTCATAGTCATCATCAATAATTACGGCATATCAATCCACATCATTGAATAATGACACTTTTTTCTGTCAGTTACGATCTCTGTCCGCTATTCATGGTAAAACCGGATGAAGGATTATTTTGAAGTATTGTACTTGAGCATTTGAGTGCACTGGGACGACAATGCACCATAAAACAACTCCTCGAGGGCCGCAGGGGCATCGAAGTAGGCCTTCTGTCGGCCAAATAACCCTTGCATGTAGGCAACCCGCACATTAATGTCCGTAATAATCGCAGCCCAACTCGTAGGATACAGGAATTAGGACAACTCATTCATTTCCGCATGACTTTGGGGGCGTCCATCAATTACGTGAGGCCTTTAGGGGGGAGGGGGTCGAGCCGAATCTCACCCAATCTCACGTGGGGGATAGGGGGGGGAGGGGGGTTTCGGCAAATATCACGTAATTCTTTTCCGCAAGAAGCAGTGTAAAATTGCGAGAAAAGTGGGTTAAATGAAAGAAAACATGTTTCTCCACAAAAATATGGCTAAATCCTACACAATAATATTTATCGCGGTTATGCGAACGCCACTACTACTACCCGCGCGCCGTAAATAACTGGTACTTTTTACGTTATAACTGTAGTAAAAAATATAAAAATTCATCAAAAAAATAAAATTTACTATTACATAACGTAGAAATGAATGAGAAAAATGATGGTGTCATTAGTTTCTCTGTAAGCCTTTTCGTTCACTTTTTATTTGTACCCAAACTCGAGTGCACATAATTTCTGCGCCGACAGTAAGTCAGTGTTCCCTTCTTGATTCTCCACTGCCTACCGATTCAACCTTTGCACGCCTTCATCAGCATGCCCTATGACTTCTATTGCACAAGTGCACGTGGTGATCTAGAAAAGATCTACTTTTCGTCCATCACAAGAGCTGCAGAGCACCGGCGTGCGGCCCACAGTGCACTAGCTGCACCAGCGCGCTAAGTGCGACCCTCACGGATTGTCACACGTCGAGCTACTGAGCTTTTGTGTGCAAGCGACAACGGTTTAACCGTGGCTAAATCAAAGCGAGGTAGAAGGAGCAGATGGTTTTACTGAAAATCACATGGACATGTTGGACCCACTAATCACTCTTGAGACCACACATGAGTCCCCGTGGACTGAATTAGAATGAGTATTCCTTTACGAATTTGTTCCTATTTAAGTATTTTTTTGTTCGATTTTCTCACTGTGATTCTAGACTACGTTCTTAGTAGTCTTAAATACTAGTCTTGACTAGTCTTAAATAAAAATAATTACGCAAATTATGTTTTTTTTAAATAAATCCAACGCAATCAAGCACAGATTATCGTGTTTACACTTGAAATACGCATTTTGAAAAATCTCACGCGAGATAAGGGGGAGGGGAGGGATCGAAAAACAGCCAAAATTGCCTCACGTAATTCATGGACGCCCCCTTTACAATGTAGATGACGAATTTGAGGAGTAGTACATTTCAGGAAGATATGGGCAAACTGAGCAAAACAAAAAGCCCTTATGGATCCATTATTAAAGCTATAAACTCCATACCTAATGCAGTAATCTAAGGAATGTACCCGATACCAAATATTCATAACGGTATTTAACTGTATATGCGTAAACATTGCGCGGGTTCACCTAGTTTTCTACTTCAAGTACCTAAGTGCACAAATTTCTATCCCATTATACATTAAGACACCAATAAACGACTTCCCTGACATTAAACCAGTGAAAAGCCATGGGGGGCTTGGGAGTATAACAATATTGTCTTATGGGGAGCCTCCATAGTGAATTTTGCAAATATCTTGAGATAAACAAAAATTACACATAATTGCCAAGAAAAGAGGCCTCATAATTTCAGTAATTTCACAATTTTAAAAAAGGAGCTTGACCTTAATTGCATAAATACCTCTCAATATTCCATCATCGCCTATTATATTTAAGACCAAATCAAACAATTCCTTCCTCCAGCACGAAATATCGCACTTATATCTTTCTACGCCTCTACAAGCTGGACCACTGTTAGGATAGAATGCAATAGGGGACTGTGAGGGCACGCCCACATAGAATGGCGCCACTAACACGGCCCACACGACCACATAACCTTTCAATTTCACGCCGCCAGCTTTTCCGTCCATCGCCATCTCACGAGAGAAAGGAGGGAGGGAGAGTGATGGGATGGGGGGAGGAGGGGGGATATATCGGCTGGATGGACGGATAGAATATGGATGGCGGTGCGGAAGGGAGCCAATAGGCTGACACGAGTGCTTACGCCCTCACGGCGGGAGAGCTCTTTTCACGCATTTGCATGGCGGGCGTGGTTGGGACAGATTTGGACGAGCCTTCGGTCACGCCTACCCTTAAACAGCGAGCCGAATATACCCACCACCACACAAAGGAAGTAAGTAGGGGGGGGGGGAGATGCGATAGCGATAAATCGGCAGCAGGTCGATGGTACTTCCAAATCTGATCAGAGATTGGTAAGGACTAGGTACTTGAAGGAAATCATATCACTACGACATTGCCTATGTCAATGGTGAAAAATGTCATTACCCATTTTTTGTGATTAATTCGATATTACCATACGGATGGTTACATTTAACTCTACGCGGAAAATAGATAAGCGAAGAATTTTCAGACCCCTCGCGAATCCTCGGTCACGCTTTTTCCCCTTCAACGTATCTATATTTGATTGATAGACAAATATAAAAGCCACTAATTCTCGCCAAGTTGGAGTAGCTTCACTAAATCGGCACATCTATCGCAACAAAGGTCAACACTGAAACTTTTACCAGATTGTACTTATGAGACAACGTTATTCCGGAATATTCGATATTTTTCCAGCGATGTTATTTAAAAATGGAAAGAATAAAAAATATCTCACAAAGTAACTATAACCGGCTGGCGACGGCAGAGGGGCCACGATCGATTAGTGTCCCTGAAAGACGCGATCTGATGACCAAGCCAGGACAATAAAGTTCTACCGTAAATAAAATGCTACTTTAGTTCTTATATTACTCATCTCACCATCAGGGCCAGAAGGGTAGTGTGATTTAAGCATTCTATTTTTCTATAGTAACAGCACTCAACAATGAGAGGATTTAAAAACATGTTGAGGCTGACCGCAGATATAATATATATTTAAGGCCTTGTTAAGCCCTCAATTTTGGAAACAAGCCATATTTTATATCCAAACCAAAATTTAATACCGACCAAGGCATAATGAATTAATTAGTATCATCAAGGCACTTGAATGAATTGCTGGAACTTTGATCGGATTCCACCCATGCCAAATCCCCAAAGAAAAGCAAATTTATTGCATAACCATTTTCGACAATAATAACTTTTTCTTATTTTTACACAAACATCCGCATTGGATACAATGGTTATAAAAAATGTGTCCGCCTTCATCTGGCGGCAGCCATTTTCCCAAACAGCCCATACGAATATTTGAGAATGTATATGTTCACTATACCTATACCTAAAATCTCATGAACTAACTATGACGGAAGAGGAATACAAAAAACCATACAATTTTACACATACGAAAACATTTCTCTTAATTTTCATTTATCCTTTTAAATCCCTTATTCGTTGAATTTCAACTTGAAGAGAATATTCTTTCTTGAATACTCTTTCCTGTAAACTCATTTTTTACTTGAGTGAGCTAAGCAAAAGATGGCTAATTTCAGATTTAGAGGTTATATAGTTTTAGAAATAAAGCAGAACAATATCTTTTGTAAAGTTTTACAGATATGGCACTGATCCTTTCGTTGCTAAAAGAAGGCGAAAACGACTTCGTGCTCCAAATCGGCGACTATTGAACTTCAATTTCTCCATTGGGGTAGATGTTAAAATAAAAATGAAGTCCATATATTTCACTTAGTAAGGTCCTCTAATCTATCACCTAATAATAACTCGTTTTAGAAACAATATCACCGAGTAAGATTCTTAGTAGATCAGTTACTTTTAAAAAATATACGAATCATGCAGTAATAAAAAACTAGAACATCTCTTGACCACTCAACATGTTCCTCTACGCTGGAATCACCAAGGAAAACTAAACGCATAGGGATATTCAGATAATAGGAGAGATTCTTCCTGATGGCCGCTCTACACGGTACATTTTATTGCACAAAGGAATGTATCATGGATTGTAAAAAAATGAATGGAATTAGAGCAGATTCTATTTCTCGTTCAGTCATTCAAAATCATATCATTTGCCGCTTTACACGGTACAATTTTCCTCGTGAAAGAGTTCGTACATTCGTTTGTACAATAAATTGTACCGTGTAAATCTGCCTTGAGGAAAATTCTCTTTTGCAACGCACCCTACCTAAAAATAGCCTTCATTTCCCAGTTTTCAATTGGACCAAGCAGTCTTCGTCAATTAACTAATTATCGATAATCCTCACGTCCCTCATCCCTCAGCTTCTAAAAAAAAACCTTTATGAAGCAGGCCCCGAAACCTCAACACGCGGAAAATAAGAGCCGCACGAAGAAGACGTCCACCCGCATACTGCTTTGCATGTAGGCACCCTCACGCGGTCAACCATTGAACTTTTACTTAGCACTCCTCCACACCGCATGCCTCCGTTAAGTCTTAGGATCCAGCAAATAAATTAGCCCGTTCAAATGCAGGAACCGATTATAAAGGATGAAAGAAGGGACGACTGACATCATGCCATACCTACATAATTAATATTTGCGATACTACATGCGATTTCTGATGCATGGACAATTACAAGTGGATAGACAGCTCAGTTTACCATAACACACATCACATATCCAAGGTGTTTGCGGAATTCATATAGATCATTCCAAAGGATGGAGATTCGTTTCCTACGCAAATATCCAAAGGACGGAAGTGCGATGCAGCCAATAGTTGTAGGAAAATTGACAGAGTGCTTTTCAGTATTCTAGCTGCACAAGAAGATGTCCTCAAAGATGCACATTTAATTACAAAAAGCAACTAACTTGATTTTAGCGCAGGGCTGGAGGTGGTCACTTGTGTGGTCATGATGGAAGTTCACGAAAGTTAAGTATAGCAACAGCGTTTTCCATTAGGCCAATACGGTCAACAAAATGTGGAACATTCTACAGGCATCCAACCATACTTCGCTTAGTACACGCAAAGACAGGTTTTAGAAACCATATACCCGATATTATAACCTTCCAGGTGGGTATGCATTCCATTCCACGGACAGAAACCGTTTATAAACGGGAAAGAAAAGAACATCCCTCGAAGCGGAAACGGAAAGAAAAGAATATCTTATAATGTGATACTTGACAAAGGGACCCGATTGATTGCTCTTGATCACCGAAGCGGATATCAGAAACCGTAAGCATGGAGGGAGGAGCTATGCTTTGAGGACTAACAGCGAGGAAATATATCTCGAGAGAACATAAAGCAGTCTCGGAGAAAAGAGAATTTTTAACGTTATCAGATCAGTGAATCCAATCATAAACCGCAACAGGCATCCAGACGGAGGGAAATGAAGCAAGTCGTCCTTAACTATGAAGCAAGCAAATGAAACTGATGTACTCGAAGAGCTTCGGAACTCTGAAACCAAAACCTTCGCGACCAATGGAAGCAGAAGTTAAAAATTGAAACGAAAAACGCCAAACACCATGAAGGTATCCCAGCATCTACGCCCGATTGTTCTTATGTAACAGGATTCGAGTATTTTAGCCAAGTTGCTTCTCAAAACTCTATCAACCACTTCTCCAGTTTCCTGGACAAGATGCTAGAGATGGACCATTCTGAAAATCACCGCGGTAAATGTCGTAAATTATCGTGGAATTTTACGTAATTTACCGCAGCTCCTAAAAATTCCCGTAATTTTCGGTAAAATTCACTTCCGTCTCAGATATTTTTCATACCAATACACTATTGCAAACAAATGATTTTAAGTCAAGTCAATATACATTTAATACAATCTTAATTATTAATAAAGACACGTCCAAATCATTTGAGGAATACTTTTACTAATGGAATATTTGTGGGGATATCATTTTCAATGGTTTGAATGAAAATCTCTTATACCAAACAAAAGAACGCCGAATTACGTGAGGACTACCGTGTTTGTCAATTTCCGTTGTTTCAAATGCATTAACGTATCAATAACAATGGTCTAAATGTATTTAACCAATCGCCATTGCGACTGGCTTTGCCATAAATTCTCTAATAGCTATTAATTGCAGAAAATTAAAAATTACCGGATAATTACGGCAATTTTCAAAAAACATCGAAATTTAACACATTAACTTACCTACCTCTGCATGTTGCAATAAGGGGCAGAAGTCTATTGCATCCAAAGAATTTTATTTTTGGAATTTCTAAATCACTTTCTTCACTGAAATGAGTCCTCTCATAGATGAGACCGGTTTATATCGATTTGTGGTGGCGAGGCAAACTCGGAGGCAAATTTCATCGAGATCCTTAACGGGGAATTGAAAATTTGTGCTCGCGCTCACAAAAAAACGACTCTAAACGAGACGAAAAACGACGAAAATTAGAAAACAGAATTCTATCAAGATAAATTCATAAATATCTAGAGATAGGATAAGAAATGAGTCGAATCATTCACTCCCACACAAAAAAAATGAGAAGGGCCTCAAAAAAAGTGAAATCAATTAAGAGGGGTATAGTGGGACAAATGACGTCAAGCAAAAATTCCTTAATTTAATGCGATAAAGATCACAAAATCCAATAAATTAACTCAATGCCGAGCATCAGCAGAAAAGAAAATGGATTTTTAAATGTTCAAACGTCACAAATTCAAATTCGAGAAAAATTAAGAGTGGGGGATAGGAGAAATTGCAGGGATAGGTAAAAATACTCATTAACAGATTCTGAATTGAGTTTATTAACAGGGAAAGTGAACGAATAAATACGATGCTCGCAATAGAGAAAAAATCAACACCACCTACGGGAGAAACCCAGATGGGAGGAGAGTTGAAGATGAAACAGAAATATACACATATGAAGAATTTAGATAACGCAATTGAGCTCTTAAGTGAAAGATAAACGCAGGGAATTTAAAAATAGATCATAACAAAGAGAGGGATTACGATAAGGGAACAAGCGAGGACGGGAAAGACAGCAGGTACAAATAATTCCCTGATTGAATACCGATAATATAGAAAAGCAGGGGCAGCAAATATTTTCCTAAAAACCAGCAGCATTTATTTTGAAGTTTTTTTACGTCAAACATAATTCAGTGATAATACCAATTCTAAAAGTGATCAGCTACTGCTTAAATTTCATACCAGCATTACTGCATTATCACAAGTGGAGGATGCAGGTCCTTGATAGTATGGCTTGGAAAACAAATGCGAAACAACCAAACTTCAAGTTTAAAAATGAGAAGTAAGCTATAAGCGTTAGAACAGTCAAATAAAGGAATATATGGGGAGTTTGGGGTATCTCTGCATGCTCCGAGGCTTGTTGGACGTTGGAATTGGACGCAGTACAGAGAAAGAATTTAACTCTAGAATAAATGGGCAACTCATACGACCTATCTTCGTAAATCGGAGTGAAATCATAAGCACCACACCTACTAACCATTAAAAAAGTAGAGTCCGTTGAGTTTAGGACGCTGTATCTTCAAGTAGGGTCAACCGATTATAACAAAATAAAATGCATACGATAGAATGATTATTCCTCCGTTTACTGATGCGGGTAAAAAAAATGTCCCTTTTCTTATCTACATGTTTACGAAATATGTTTTGAATAAAAAAAATGTAAAAAGAATTTTTAAGCATACTTTTCAAAAAAAGATTAAAAAATCTAAACAAAAAAATCTCAACATCGTACTATAAAAGAAAAAAATAATATTTAATCGAGTGAATGAAAACTTAGCCTAGTACCTACTGGAAATAGTTAAATTCAATTCAAGGAAATTTGCCACTCAATGATAAGACCAGGACGAAAAGCGAGGGGCGCTCTTTCATATTCGATATCAACATAAATTCATTAAATATGAATATTTTGGTATTCAATGGAATAGAGAGCTTCAATATACAGTTTCTAGAAAATCTTTAAATGAACTTACGTTAAGGTGCAAAATATAAATGAAGTCGCGCCCCTCGTTGTGGTCTAATCATTACGTGGCTAATTTTCTTTTATTGAATTGAAGCATTTCCTGTACTAGGCTAAATTTCATTTACTTGAGAAAATATTTTTTTTTCTTTATTAGTACGATGTTAAGATATTTCTTTTCTGTATTTTTTGATAATTTTTTTTAGAAAAGCAAGCATCTTTTTTTCATATTTTTATTTTTTTTTTACTTTTTAGTCCGAGTTCATAAAATGTTTATAAAATAGCTTGATGATTTTAGGAGTAAAAAAACTGGGACTGTTTACGATAAAATCGGCACGTTGTGAGCTCGATGCGACGATTCTGATAGACCCACGGGACGAAAATCGGATGCTTTACCACTATTCTAACTCGAATGATAAATTACAGTGAATGAAGTGGTAAGTATGAAGGGTAAAATGAAGTGGTAACTATGTAAAAAAAAAGCCCTGTTTTCGGTACTCAAAATCCGACTTTATGTTATCGCCATTCTCGATTCTCATTCTTTTAGTAGGGTGCAGTACGTCTACGGTGGCGAATACAGAACCGAGATGGACAGTGATAAGCAGGACCAAAGCGAGGTCGTTGCCCGTAGATAATCTTACTCATCGAAATTGACGGTGTGAATTGTCTTATTTGCCGGAATAGAGTTATAAATTATTGCAATATTAGGTATTCACACGAGTCGTCTATTTTTATCCTAAATTATGTTCCACATCGTAAAAAAGGTGAGCGACTCGGTAAAGAGGATTATATTCGTCTCCATGGTCATCACGAAACAACAGTACGACCAGAGACACCCCGAACAAACGAAAAGCCAGACACCAACTAGTTCCCAGTAAAAATACTACCAAGCACCGTCATTCGTACGGTAATCCCCCGTGAACTAGTAAATCCCCGATAAACTCCTCCGTACCTATCTGCCAGCATCGCCAAATCCAGGGTGCAGATAGTTAATCCTCCACGCCCGATGGCGAAGTCCCGATCACCAATTAGTGATCCGTCTACCCGCTTAATATAATCGCGACATCACGCTCAATATTTTCCACGAGCATGGTCGAATTCCCTGATCTTTTATTTTCCAATTAGCAATCTCTGCTGCCATGCCTTTCGTGTTGAAAGACTGGGTACGAGGACATTGGCAACTGCGTCCTTCTTACGCATTTCTATCCAAGTAGTAGAAACAAATTTAACTAAGCTCAAAAACCCTTACTATACTGTCATGAGTAACTGCCCGCGTCAACCAAACGTGAAATCGACTAGGCCTTTATGAATATTCAAATTTACGCGACCTTGTCACTCACCCGCATCGCGTCTTCCCGCACGGTCAGCACTGGACAGCATACATGCTCCCATTACTTGGATTCTACGACATTCGATACGATTCTACTTCCACTGGGGGCTTTTCACTCAATTTTGCCTTTAATTATGCTCTTCACAAACCCATTGTGTCTCAGAGTGTGTCCATTCCATCTGGTTCTTCTTTTCTCTATGGTGTTTCACGTGGTTCTTT
Organism: Ceriagrion tenellum; assembly: GCA_963169105.1. NCBI lineage: Eukaryota > Metazoa > Arthropoda > Insecta > Odonata > Coenagrionidae > Ceriagrion > Ceriagrion tenellum. The sequence continues at coordinate 34,746,407 of OY720637.1, forward strand.
CTTCAACTACTCTTCTGTACACTTCATCAATTCTTACTTAATAATAAGGAATTTATTCCACGACAACAAGTAATTACATAGATTTTACATAAATAAACAAAAACAAATTTTCCGGGAATATAGGTACCCCTTTGGGAATGCCAGCTTTGGGGTTACCGACTCGATCATCTTTTAACAGTCATCATCTGGCGTGTTGAAACAGTAAAAGAAAACTACATGTTGACAAACAAATTGGCAATTATATGCTGAAAAAGTATAATTATCATTAATAAATATTGCTGCTTGTTTCAATAATAAATGAGAAACATCCTCAGTTTTTTTTCGCCATTTTTTCAGCATTTTACAAAATTTAGCTTCACTTGATTATTTTGTCCGTCCATTTTATCATCCGTCCCGCTATTCACATGAAAGTTAGGAGAGAGCAAGGATAACCAATGTGGTTGTTATTTAGGTTGCCAGGCAACAGTTTGATGACGTAATGCCCTCTCCATCCACCTCAATGGTCGACACCCATGAGACATAAATGAGCGACAATCGACACACCAAGTCCCACACGTAGCCAAAGTTCATTCGCAATACTACACCGTGATTTAAACAGTTCTACTCCCCTCCGGACGAACGGCGATATCAAGAAAAAGACGAGGCCTCGGGAATGGAATGAAAAACGGGAGAAGAAAATGAAGCAGCGATGAGGAGTGAGAGGGAGAGAGAGAGAGTAAAAAAGCAAGACAAATCGCAGCGCCCGCCTTGAGGATGCTTCATGAGATTCAATCAAGTCGGATGAATGAGCGGCCACGTCCCGTAATCGCGTTTTGAGGCGACCCCTCGGGATAAAAAAAGGAATTTTTCGCTTAAGACCTCACCCGAATTACATCTCCGGGAGCAACAATGTGTATCAACTAGATTCTGGGATTGGAATACACCGCGACCTCCCTCCGCGCACTCACTTTAAAAACGTAGCCCTTATCTGAAAAAATGGGTCGAAAAGAGGGCCCAAATGAAATCCAGGCAAGGACATAAAAGAAACGAGCGAAACGTAATCTATTTCCTAAAAAAAAAACTCCAAGATAAAATCCTTATGACGTCACATTCTTAATAACTGATTCAGAAGACGGTACATATACATCCATGTAACGTATTTCACCTAAATGAGTTTTTTCTTCGTGCTCGCATAAAAAAATGGATTCAGGAGACGACAGTTGATGGAAACGAAGAGAATGAAGTCTTTCAAAAGTCTACCCCAAACGGTAGACCATAGATTGCATACTATTCATATTATGTCATTTAAAACTATAATCTTCCATTAAAGACGTTAAAAGTCGTGAGTTAAAATCCGTAACGTAACGCTAAGTTTTAACCGTAGTTAAAATATCCGTCCGACAACAATTAGCCCTAAAAACCAAACAGAGGCGTACTTAGCAAAACTAACCGGACCTTATTGTGGGAAGTACACCATACCTGCACGATTACAAAATTTGGACATCACGGCCACGCAAATTCCCAGTTTTTGTAATGGAAATTTCATAGCTGTCGTTGATATGATATCACTACCTGGATATTTAAATGTACGACAATTTTCATTCCCTTCAGAATTAGACCCACACAAGCTGTAAAAGTAAAGGTGATTTTGGGAGGCGAACGGTCAATGAGGTCTTTCAAGCCTTGGGTAAGATCACGTAGGTAGGATGATTTGGACAGGATCTCTTGAGTAGTGGAGTAAAGCTAATGATTCGAAGTAGTCAGAAGTGTAACACGCCATTAAACGGCCGGAATACTGAAATTGATGTGATCTCAGTGAGGTACTTAATCAGGGATTTGTATGCTAATGACAAAGATTCGTTTGCATTAAGGAGCATAGACTCTGCAATGCAAAAATGTTTGGAAGAGTATTCAGTCGTAGGTTTCTGAGACATTGAAGAGTTAATCTCTGCATTGGTTCAGGTTCCCACCGCGTTGGTAGTGTATTCATGAAGACAGTTTCACCAGCGTTCCAGCTGGCGTCTTCAGGTTTAGGTGAGGACGCCAGACTTCGCCCGGAAGACGCCAGCTGAAACGCTGGAGAAACTGTCTTCATGAATACACTACTAACGCGGTGGGAACCCGAACAAATGCAGAGATTAAATGTTAGGGAGATACTCACAAAACACCTCTATAAATCCAGGGAAAACTAAATTAAAACATCTCCTTTTTATTAAATCAAGTGTACAAGAGTAAAACTGCACCAGAATCTCCAATGTATAATTTTTAACATCTGAACACAATCAAGGGTGAACAACAACATAAGAAAATTCATGAGAGTTCTAGAGGAAATGTATGAATTATCCAAACCCTACGTCCTTCCGGACGTAGGGTTTGGGTAGGTCCAACCATGCACTTGGGTAGGGAGGGGATGGAGAAGTATATTCTCGATGGTAAATAGAATACTGCATCGCGTCGTGCGGATCTTCGAAGAGACTACAAGCTTTAGTAGATTCTTTAGAAATACAGTGCGGGGTATACGGAATGAAGAAAAATCATAAGAAAACAAAAGTAATAAGATTCTCTACGACAAAGAAACCGAAGCTTGTGATTAAAGCTGGAGGACACAAACTAGAGCGAGTAGAACAGTTTAATTACTTAGGTAGCACGCTAGAGGAAAACGGGCAGAGTAGCAATGACATACGAAAGAGAATAGCGCTAGCTAAGAAGGCGTTTAGTTATAGAAGAGAGTTGATGATGGGGCAATTGGTAAAGATGTGAAGAAGAGGCTGGTGAAGAGCTTGATATGGAGCGTAGTGCTGTATGGGGCAGAAACGTGGACCCTGAGAAAGGAGGACGAGAGTGGGCTGCAGGGATTTGAGATGTGGGTGTGGAGAAGGTGAGGTGGACAGAAAGGAAGACAAACGAGGAAGTGCTGGAAATGGTGGGCGAGGATAGGAAACTTTTGAATGAAATCCGGGATAGGTAGGTAACATGGCTGAAGGGTGTAGTAAAGGGTGATGGGTTGCTGAAGAGTGTGATAGAGGGAAGGATGTTGGGCAAGCGGGGTAGGGGAAGAAAGAGAATAGTTTTCATGGACGGGATGAAAAAGGGTATATCTTATGCAGAGGTGAAAAAGGATAAACTATAGGAAGATAGGCCCCTGAACGAGTAAAAAACCAGGAGGAGATTCTCTGACATTAAACAAAACCAACCTTTACCGGTAGATTACATTATAAATAAAAATAAATCCCGTCGTGCATTACCTCGGTGGCGCAGCGGCGTAATAATAATGTCGTCTTTAAAGAGGAAAATCTACCCAGGCGGGACTAGAACCCGCGACCCTGGGTTAACGGCCGAGGAATAACCCCGCCGCCACCAGGGACGACAACGTACGGTGGCGACCAGGGGTGTCGGCTCGAACTTTCGGGACCATGCCTCAAAATCGCAAATAGACGTAAAAACCGAAGAAAATACGGTTCTGAACAATTTCACCTCGGCGCTAGACATATTGAAAGCGTTTTTCCCACTAGAAAACACGAATGTTCAATTTTGAAACACTTAGGGAATAGGTTCCCGGTAAATAAAAGTGACAGGACTGAAACACGTGAATTCACACTCCATATCCAACATTTTAAACATGGAATGCATTACTTTTCTCAGTTTAGAAAAAATAAGGCCCACGCTAGAAGGCAATGATTTAACCATAAATAAATCAGAGAAAAACCAAACTCGAAGATATTACAGGAGCATATTGAAGCCAATAAAATGTTCAAACGGATGCAATAACTACGCAATTTTTTGAGAGATGATACTACTTTCCCGAAACATAAGTGGGCCAAAAACCGTTCACGAAAGACGCACGTCGGCAGTGAAAGTCGCAAGGAAAACTTTGCGCGATATTTATGCCTTGAGGACCATTTTTTTCCAAAAATCAGGCTTTCCTAATAAACAATCACAAAAATGATGGCCAAATACAGATAATTTTCGCGGACGCACGAAAAAGACTGAGGAATCAAATTCTCCAAGACTTCTATAATCTTTTCAGTTTAATCCTAACTATTCCTAAAAGCAGGAGGATTGAGAGGGACGATGTACAGCAGCCCTTTCATCTGAGGTTCGGAGAAAGGTAGACTTCACCCTTAAATTTCTCTCTTCTTCCTTCGCCAGTCATCAACATTCAAACATCATTCGTAGCTAATACCCTCGAATGTTCGCGCACCCGTCGGCAAGAACGTTCTCTCGGACGTTCAAAAAACAAAAGAGGTGGGCCTTGTAAATATGACGAAAGAATTCTCAAATGCAAAAGAGAAGAAAATTATACGACCTAAAACGGAACATCAAAATGAGATATGATAAACTGAAAATTATGACAGAGGCGAAATTACAAATGTGTTTTGGAGGGGTTGGAATAAAATAATAACTCGCTCATTTCCTCTTTCTCTACTTTCTTCGCCGTTTTTCACAAAAAAAATGAAAATGGACCAAGAAGAAAAATGATAAGACTCGAGTTCTCAGCTGAACTCCGAGTTATATGTCAAGAAAAAGAAGCAATAGAGGGAAAGAGATATAAACGTAAATAAATGTAATCCCATTCTATCGACCATCCAATGCTAAACGGTGAGATGATAGTTTCGGACATTACTTGGAGGCATTGATATCAGGGGTAGAAGAATTATAATTGTAATACCACATGGTATTAGATTTATTGACATGACCGGTTTCGCCACAGAGCAGCATCATCAGATATCATAAGGCACCATCATCACCTAATGATACTGCTCAGCGGCAAAATTGGTCGCGTCCATAAATCTTATACCATGTGGAATTGCTGTGATAATTCTTCTACCCCTAAACGGAGACGGCGCTAAGGATCGTATAAGTAAGCTAAGTAGGTACGGCGCAGAGACTAAGTAACACTAAATTCCGTAGCATTCGTTAGTCCTCTACCGTTAAATTTTCTCCGTCCAGCACCAAGCTTGTTAATAAAAGACATACCATGAGGCAAACATTACCTCGTACAAAGGTATCCTTCCACAAAAATACAGACCTTTGTCACATCTCCTTCCACCGTCAAACGTCCTGTGACGATTTTGCAAGCGTCGATGGAAAGAAAGCTTATCTACTGTCGGTGCAAAAATTATGTAGACTCGAGTTTGGACACTGATTAAAAATGACCCGTGGTACCCACATGAATGCGAGTTAAACAAAATTTTAGCTCGTTTTATTTTGCGTTTAACTGTGGTTGCCGATTATTTTTATGTTATATACTCGATTTTGTCTTCCGGTGAGAACAAAAAAAGTGTCGGCTTTTGGCCATTTTCTAATGGAGCACTCTCTTTGACATTTAATAGTAAGAAACTTGGAAGTTTAATCGTAATGAACCTGTAGTATTGTGTAGGAAAAACATATTTAAATGTATCTTTACACGTTCAGTTTTCTCATGTGCCATAAAAAAGTTGTTTCATAAAATTGTTAAGGGACCAAACAAAGAAGGAAGTACATAGGAACAGATACCAGGAGGTAAGGGAACAAGCATTAGATATGGAAGGGTGGAGGGCTGCAGTCATCCAATCTTAGGATTGAACGACCAATGAATGACTGATCATTAGTGTACATAAAACTACTTACGCCTATACTTTCCTTTAACGAGATATCCCCCGGTAGAAACAATACTGTATTTATGTACTATAATGTTTAGATGGGGTGTTGGGAAAGGATTCTTTTGCAAGGGAATGCGCAAAAACTCCACTAAACCAACCAACTAAGAAACAAGCCAACGACTGAACCCGTAGATGTCGATAGAGCGAGAAAAAAAAGGACAAAATGACTTTCCGGGTGAGAGAAGAAGAGCGGTGACGACGGGCGAATGGCACGATGAGGAGTGAGGAGGGGTGAGTTTATGAAGAGAAAAAGGAATGAGAACTTGAAGAAACAAGGAAATGGAAGAAACAGAGAGAGAGAGACAAAAAAAATTTAAGACAGCGGCAAGGGAGCTCCCGGAGTCATCATTTTACAAGGCCCAAACCATCTTGCAGTCGAAATTCCACGAGAATAACCCGTCATCTCATCTTTCTCTCCATCTTCCCTCCGCCCGAGCAGTGGTGGGAGGAGAGAGAGATAATGGCCCCTCCCCTTTAATCAAATATTTCCCAACGCGCACACACCCGAAACCACATCCGCGCGATACCCACCCACATGCACGCTCCTCCTCTCGTTTCAATCTCCCACTTTCTCCCCTCGCTCGCGCCGCTAATGGACGGGATGAACTACTAGGCGCGGTTCCAGTGGAATTTCGGCAGCAACGGCTCCCTCGGTTCTCCCTCTCCATCACGACTCCCCTCCTCCCCCTGCCCCTTACACCCCCTACCCCTCCCCCCAAACACAAGAAATAATAATCCACCTCCCCAATCCATCAGAATACACATGAACTGACGCCCATCCGCAGCAATGGGCAACGCTCAGTGAATAAATACGTACCTACTCATACTTGAGGGAGCCATCTACTAAGATCTGGGGGCTTAATATAAAAAAACATCGAAAACCATTTGTCTCAATTAATGTCACCTATATTTTTGTCTCAATGACACCAGCTAAGGTTTATACACTTGAGAAAACTTCCAATGCGAACTATAATTCCTTTAAATGTTGAACAAATAAAACAGTATCTTTTTTAACTTGGTGGTATGTTTCCATAGCCTTATTAAATGGTAACTTTTACTAAACCACAAAAAAATTACATCAGCTAAGGTTTAAACGCTCGAGGAAATGTCTAATGCGAACTATTATACCTTTAAATATTGAACAAATAAAACTGTATCTTTGTTAGATTGTCAGTTTGGGGAGCCTTCGACAGGAGCTCTGGCACCTAGACCTTGAGTGGTCCATTGCGCCAACCCCATGTTTAATCTGCCTGCCACATGCAGACAGAGGACAAGAGCGCCACGGTGAAGGTATGAATGGTCACCCATCCAACCCTAGTCCGGGCCCAACATTGCTTAACTTCAGAGACCTTACGGGAACTGGTATTTCAATGAGGCTAGACCCTTGCTCATCTTTGTTAACTTGGTGGTATGTTTCCATAGTCATATTTAATGGTAACTTTTACTGAACCACAGAAAAATTACACCAGCTAAGGTTTAAACGCTTGAGGAAACGTCTAATGCGAACTATTACACCTTTAAATATTGAACAAATAAACCTGTATACTTGTTAACTTGGTGGTATGTTTCCATACTCATATTTAATGGTAACTTTTAGTAAACTACAAAAAATGACACCAGCTAAGGTTTAAACGCTTGACGAAACGTCTAAGGCTAACTAATATACGTTCAAATATTACATTTACCTCGTGGACAGTAAGACTCGGCACAGAAATACGAAAACTCCATCCACTACCTGAGCAGTATCTAGTAAGAAAATTTACTTCCGTTTGAGGATCTATGAGGGGGAGCCAATTGAAAACCTTAAAAACATAATAAACAAAATTTACACCTTCAGGCGTCACTTCGAGGAAGTATTTTATATGTAACTGTGGAAATGTACAACAGTACTTAATTTCTATACAGATTCGAACGTAATAAACATTCAATTTCCCGCGCCATTATTCCGTAAGTTGGCAGTACATTAACCAGCGCTCACAAATGAAAACTTTCAAATATTTATGGTTTTAATTCGATTCTCCCTCGAATACATAGAAAATGAAACTGAACGGCTGGATAAAATGAGCAGTTACATCATGCGACGCAAGTGCGGGAAATGTGAGTTCAAAACGCAAAACCAAGCGAGTGACTAATTTCCACAGTAAGAGCCTCAACAAATGGATTTCGGAACCCCGTAATTACAAATCGAAACGAGGGTTACTACGAGCGAATTCTAAGTATAACAGAGCCTATAATCTACACACTACCATTACTGTTATCAAAAAAACGACAACAACTATTATCTGCGACTTAAGTATCTATAATACATGTACCTACATATTTCCATATATACTGCAGGTAATCGGAAGACGAGTTCGGTAATAAAGCAACACTGCCTAACCGAAAGGTACAATTTTTCAACTTTCTAAGCAACATTAAATGCCCACCACAAAAGCAGAGCAAGGCACATTACGACAATAGTGTCTAAATCTTCGTACTCTCTCATGTTTCCTTTCTGTATAGCTGGTGTCCCCCTAGCCACACGTCCTTACGGCGGCTCCCGGGGTTATAAATATACTACCCCGCGGACACCCGGAAAGAGCTGCAGCAGAGGTTAGCGCCATTCTCGTCTTTACAATAGGAATGAGAGGAACAATAATTTGGACAAATACGGACAAATTTTAAATATTGACGACACAAATATCTACAACTACATATTATCCTGACAGCCACCGCATGAGCGTGTTAGGACACCAGCCATGTAAATATGTAAGGGATAAGGTTTTGGGAGGAGAAATGGTGACGTGTATTACGGGAGTATATTTATGGAGCTTAGTTTTATTGTGAACGCTAATTGTGCGTGGAAAGAACTAGTTTTTGTACCTATCTGTTCGGCCATGCATCTCTCTTATTTTATCGCTTCTGTAAGACCTAAAGATGTAGTGAGGCGTCATGATAATATTATGTGTCACTTTGAAACACACCAGGTATGAATTTCTCAAGCAACCTAAGCCTAGCGTGTAGCCTCCGAGTCTCAAGGGGTTCCCACCTTAATCCCTCTCAAAGTTGTGAAACACTGTATGTTAGCTCGTAGCAGTTTTTCACGAAGCGTGTATGCTTTTCTTGTCCAGGGTCCAAAATGCTCGCGGCGTATTCGAGGTGTGGCTTAACCAGAGTGAGGTAGCATGTCTCTTTTACTTTTAATTCCGAGGAACTTCCTATTATACGCTTAACAAAACCTAGTTTCCTTACTGCTGTACCGCATATGTTTTGTATGAGTGTTCCCCACGATATATCATCACGATATCGAGGTGTGAATTTTTATTTCTCCTCTATTTCCTCCATAAGCGTGAAAACGCTCTGGTTTACGAAGTTTCAACCAGTGACTTCGATATTATTAAGAAGTAGTTAATACTTAAGCCTTTTAATTTATACCTTTCGCTTTTGAGTATATTAAAGTAAAAACATATTCAACACTAACGTAAACGTCACATGTAAATCATAGTGGTACCCCAAAAAAATCCTCAGCCCAATAATCTGAGCCGCACACAGCTGTTGTTATGAACTTGGCTATTGATTTTAAACTAAAAAAATGTAAAGTCACGGCTATATGCATATTATCGAACTAATTACAGATGTGACGTCAATTCGAAAGCCGATGGTTATTCCGGATCTAGATAGGGCCCCATCAACATCGTCTGAGCCCAGAATAAAAATCATCGACGGCAGGAAAACTCGATATGAGTACATTATAGGATTAGACGACTGACTATTAATATGCTAATCATTTGCATACCCCATAAATTCCCATAAAACTCGACCGCGCCCTCAATGAAACCCAAGACCATTTTTGTAGCATGCAAAATCGAAGGGGAAAGAGTAATCGCTTGACTCAACAACAGGAAAAATTTCAACGTGAATAAAAAGAAAGGTTTAGATTTCGAACGAATAAGTAAATTCGTCGACCAATTTTGAAAAGATCAAAAAAAATCGTCTGCAGCTTACCGTAATTCCACCGGCGAAATATTCTACGTACGTATGAGAATAAAAATTCCCTTACCTGCAAAAAAGAAAAAAACAATCACTTAAAAACTCAGGTGCTTTGAATATTACAATAATTTAACAACATCTAATAATCTGTTCAAGGAAAAAGAGATCATTCAAATAAAATTTCCACGAGTATTGTAAGCTAAAATTGGTGACGTAAAGCTATGATTATTTGCGAAAAATTTCCTCATCGTAATGCACTAATAGTCCTATCGCCGCTATTCAAAATGTCTGCGCCGACAGCAGAGATAACAACAGCTATTTCGAGTGTAATTACATATTTAATAAATTCCGCGTCGCTGACAGAAATAACTGTTACTCGAATTTAAGTTAATAATTATAGCTTTTCAACTCTTTATAGGAGGTATTATAAAACCATTTCATGTGTTTTCAACACACCAACAGAGTCGGTAACATGTCCGTCACATGATATCACAGGGTTATGCAGAAACCAAGAACGGAGATCGAAAACCAAGAAAAAAATGTTGCTAACTTTCACACCATTTTCAATTGATTACGACCTGGTTTCGTCGAATAGTCCAATTCATCAAGTAAATAATGCATAACGGTTTTGTCTTAAAAAGGCAATTATGCTGGGAACCCACCAATGTATTTAAGTCGAAATCGATTTGGTATTCAGTTGGAGCTTAGGGAACTGCTCTCCGTTTCCAACCGTGGAATACAGGAATATGGCTTCGCGCCATAGTTAAAAGTCCCAGGTTCCCTCTAATTTTCCAGCTCCGACAGCAGTTCAAGTGAGGGGGGAATGCACAAAAATGTCACACAGATGAACACACAAAATCTCATCGCGAACCACTCTCGTCTCTCTTTCCTCAACCGATTATTTTTTAGGCATTTCATTGTTTTGTTCTAATTAACTGTACGATCCAGAAAAAATAATAATAACGACATTCTCTCAAAGCCATTAAAAATGGAAGAGAAAGGACAGCAAAATAAAAGAATCCGCCAAGATAATTAGTAAATAATTTTCTTTCGAAGCAATAATGCGATTGTACTATTTTTTTATAGTGGATGATTAAGCCTATTTATACTGAGGAAAGCAACACACGAAGGCAACTTTCCAAAAATATGGCTGCGTAACACCCTATTTCTATAAAAAAACTAAGCCTACAGAGTAATTTGAGAGTCAAGGCAAAAACGTACTGTACCACAAGGAGAATCTACTAGTTGACACAAACGCAGACTCTGGAATAAGGAAGGACTTCATCCGCAAATTTATTCCGAGCATTATGCTATATGGCAGAATAGCTTTAATGATTCCTGAACAATGATGGTTGGAAGCAAGTGTAATGTGGCGCTGTCAAAGAATTAAGACCAAACGGACGTCAAAATTACAACTTTTAAAGGAGAGTAACAGTTATCTGATGGGAGAGGAAGAGTAGTAACGAATCAATCCACAGTCTGAGGACAGCTGATGACAATGATAGCTATTCCTAGACATACACATACATAACATATTTGGCACAGCATTAAAAAAACTAGTTTTGATAAACGTATAATAGGAAGGTCCTCGGATGAAAATGTCAAAGAGAGATGATACTTCACCCCTCGAATACGCCGCGAGCATTTGGGACCCTAGTCATAAATATTTAACAAAAAAACTAATAAAATTCAAAGGAAAGCTGCGCGCTTCGTTAAAAACTGCTACGAGGGTACATATATTGTTTCACAACTCTTAGTGGAATTAAGGTGGGAGCCCGCAGAGACTCGGAGACTACAAGCTAGGCTTAGGTTGTTTGAAAAATTCAGAACAGATATTTTTCAGAGCAACACAGAGAATATTATCACCACTCCTCACTACATCTCTAGGTCTGACTGATGCGACAAAATAATAGAGATACACTGCCGGACACATATGTACAAAAACACGTTCTTTCCGCGAACAATAAGTGACCACAATATCAATTGAGCTCCACTAAATTCACTCCCATAATACCTGTCACCATTCCACCTCCCAAAAACTTACATCTTTACACGGCTGGTGACCTAACACCCTTTGCAACACGCTCATGCGGCGGCTCGCAGGGTATTATATAGATGTAGACAAACCTTTAATTGATTACGTTAACGAAATATCACACAATATTCCTCACATTTTTATACAAATAAACTTGAGATGATAAGGCTATTTGGAATGTACACAAATTTTTGGTAGTTTAAAAATGCAAATATTCCAACAAGTCCGAAAAACCGAAAGCGACAAACCACTTTCATTTACGGGTATTTAAAAAAAATCAATGCAATTACCTCAAGGGACACAAGCGAAGCGCCATTGGAGAGACGTGGATTTACGACCGAATGGTAGGAACATAATCGCATTTAAAATTGAAAGAGAAATAATACTTAGCTCTATAAAGTTCACCCAAGTCTCGAGTACACAGCAAGGATGTCAGCCAATGAACAGAAAGATTTAATACGTGAAATTCAAAAACACAAAAGACGCTCACTTTCACAAGCAAACCGAGAGGCTAACATAGCTACGGATGGGACAGTGAGGGAGCCGCTAGAGACTAAAAGGCCTAGGCTTCAATTATTTGAAAAGTTCAGTTAGCAGAGTTTTAGGGAGAGGAAAAGGAATTGATTTCACTTATTCATCTATAACTGATAGAAGGAACGAATTACAAAGTTCCTCAACCATCTACATCTACATACGACCCTGCGAGCCGCCGCATGGGAGTGGGGCAGGGGGTGTTAGGACACCAGCCGCGTAAAGATATAAGTTTTTGGGAGATGAAATGGTGACATGTATTATGGGAGTATATTTAGTGGAGTTCAATTTTTATTGTGGTCACTTATTGTGCACGGAAAGAACGAGTTTTTGTACCTATAAGTCCGGCAGTGTATCTCTCTTATTTTGTCGCATCTGTAAGACCTAGAGAGGTAGTGAGGAGTCATGATAATCTTTTCTGTGTTGCTCTGAAAAATATCAGTTCTGAATTTATCAATCAACCTAAGCCTAGCGTGTAGCCTCCGAGTCTCTAAGGGCCCCCACATTAATCCCACTTTAAGTTGTGAAACACTATATGTTCGCTCTAAACAGTTCTTAACGAAGCGTGCAGCTTTCCTTTGTATTTTATTAATTTGTTTGGCAAAATCTTTATGACCAGGGTCCCAAATGCTCGCGGCGTATTCGAGGTGTAGCTATTAGTACTATTACTAATTACAAAACGCAGATAACAGAGTGGTAATTACCATTTTCATTTTCTTCTCACCATCATGGGTATAAAATCATCAACTATAATCAAATTACCTTTACTACCTGGATTTTACTTAAAAATACACAAGGAAAGTTATCGGTAAAAATAGTATTTTATTTGGCATTAATTCAAGAAGAGAAATTCCTCATGGCTTCGAATCACACAGACGCGATGGAACCTGCTTATTGTATTTCTCCTCCTAATACGTAACGGTGCTGTATACGACGACCTGCGACGCATTAATGCAAAAAACACGTCGATGAATTTACGCAAGCTAATGTATTCCCTTGCCGCAAAAAAGGGAGCGCTGTTCTTCCTCGTGGCAAAATTGATTCGTAGACTAACCTGAACGAGGGAGATTCACTAAATCCGGCCCTCGAAATCACATAAGAGTAGGCAAGAAAATTAAGATTCCGAAGATCAGAGGTACACACCAACATTTTTTTATCTTAATACATGTTTTTTAGAAAAACATATAGTTATAGATAGTGTAGGGTATCCTACAATGGATGGCTGCAGTTAACCAACTGCATGGTGTTAACTGTGAGCATCGGTGAAATAAGGTGGATAATATTTTTTTTTATATCTGATAAAAATGTCGTTAACGCAATAGATAAAGTAAGAAGAAAATTTTCACACTGAAATGATGAAATTTATCTTAGTCATTGATCAACATAAAAGTTACTACAAGAGCAGAGATAAAAAGGCGTTAAGTTCAATACAAATGGAATGCAGGAGGCTCTTATGGCTGGCAAAAGAATTACTTAAAGGATATATTCGAAATAATTGAAATAATTTTCATTACGTCTTTGGTTTCAATAGCTATGGTATTTCATCATAGATACGGTGTAATTGAGGTTTTTTTTAATCCTTCAGAGTCGCCGTAGAATTTCCTTAACTCCTAAGCGGAAGAGTTCCTCGACCATTGAATAAAAATATTAGCAAACCGGAAAGACAAGTGCCTTCATTTAGCAGTTTATTGTGTTGAAAAATAAGCCGAAAAAATCGCAGAAAAGTGAAAAATATCTTCTTTCTATGTTCTGGTGCTATTTATACCCAAACTACGCTTAATTTCCGAACCATTCTCTTTATATTTAATCGTCTCTCGCGCAAGATTCGCTAATAAATATTAAAAATCTCATGAATATGATCAAGTATTCACAATAACTTTTAACTGTACAAACTAACGATGTACGAAAGGTTGAGGTATCACGTGGCCTGCACTTATGTATCTTACATGGCAGCCCCAAAAGTAACACGCAGATGCACCAAGGTCCTGGCCAAGGAATCATATTCAAGAACATAGCGAAGAAGTTGTCAAGGCCGCTAGCAGAGATGCCTTGGAGTGTCGGTTGCGGAGAAGAGAAACCTTTTTACAGCAAGATGACGAGCCATTCCAAGAAGAAGACCTATTACTCCACGGAAGGCCGAAGAGCGCGGAGCTCTCGTCTTAAGTTGTTGCATTTTCTACTAGTATATAACAAATACATAACACCCTTAGAGCTTAGGCAAGGACAGCCGGCGTGCGATCGAAAGTGCGGTGGGAGATGGGACAAAACCTCGATAATGATTACAGTGAGCAAGTAATGGACACATTCAATAAGATCGGCACCGTTTAATTGCAATACGTAACGAAAATAATCGAAGGACTCACGCAGTATGCTATGAGGTCCAGTCACTTTCACTTAATTAGGAAATTATTTAATGCAATATTCACCAGCTAAAATAGGTTTTCACACTTTAAAAGAAGCCATTAAAATACGGCGAACGTTGAACTTTTCCAAGGAAATTTTCCCAAGAAAAAGCTCTCACTTTTCACACAGACATCCAGTCACGGATATCATGTTTTCCACTCTATATGATAGACCGCACGACTTCGCTTTACTGCACATGAATACCCCTTAAGCTGCTGAAACAATTCACTACCGAACAGCATACGCATAAGGGATCTCCAAAGCCGTTCGATTAGCTACTCAATGAGACCATAAATGGGGAGCTATTGGAGAAAAAACCAAATAACTACTATATATTCTTCCTCGGAAGTTCATAAATCTACCGCTGTCCTGGTACATTCAGTTAACTGGGACATTTTAGTACATCCATCAAATATTTATTAAGTGACCAGATGCCAACCCTTATTTTATCATCACAAGTGCAACTCACCAAATCATTTTGTCCTTTAAGTACCACTCCTCCAGCATACGGTAATTACACGTCACCTACAACGTAAAATCGTACTCAGACGAGTGTTTTGAAGATAATTTTACAATACACGCAAATAATAAAAGTGAAGGAATTCAGTTTCCGCTGATGATACATCCAATTTTTTAATCCAATGACCCACGGTCGCGAGTCGGTGTTTTTCTTGTCATATGGAAGAAATCTAGAGGCGTGCGAGCAGCGATTGATGTTTCCACCGGACAAGGAGGGAAAAACCAGCGAGATATTGCAGAAGGATATCTCCCATTAACGCACACAAGGATCAGTCGCGGAAGCCTTTAAGGTCAAGCTATTATTTCCCACAAGTTTTCAAGACAGATATCAAGAATAAGGACTAAAGCAACTAATTCGATGTAAAATATCATTCGTTGTTCAATCCTAAGGTTGGATGACTACAGCCCTCCACCCTTCCTATTCAATCCTAGTCTCCTTACCTCCTTATCTCCGAGTATCTCTTCCGATGTACTTCCATCTTTATTTGGTCCTCGAACTTATTCTTAAGTCTTCCTCTTCGAACTTTTCCCTCAATTATACCTTCAATCATGCTCCCCATGAACTCATTGTGCCTACGAGTGTGTCCAATCCATCTGGTGTTCTCTGGTTCTCCGTTTCCGTATGGTGTTCCATATGGTCCTTTTCTCATCTATTCTTCTGTAATCCTCGTCATTTCTTGTCTTTCCGTCCATTTTATGAACCAGGTTTCGAAGCACCAGGTTTCTAAGGCTTATAGTCTTTTCTGGTCAGCTTTTCCAATGGTCCATGCTTCCGATCCGTAGAGTGCTATGCTCCACACGAATGTTTTCATATACTGTTTTCCGTTTTGCAGTCCAATCTCCTTTGAGCACGAAGTTGTCTTTCTCCCATGAACGCCTTCTTACTTTGGGCTATTCGACGCTTGATGTCCGTTGTACTTCTTCCGTCCCACGTGAATGCACTTCCGAGATGGGTGATGAATATATGATGGAAATATGTACAATATGTAAACCCAAAAAAGCTAATTTCTTTTAACTCTTCAAAGCTAAAACCCATCCACATAATAATAGATTGTCTTTTTGTTCGGAACGCGAACGAACTTTCAGTCAATCGCATTTTTTACAATGTCATAGAAACTATTTGTTAAATATTCGCCTGAGATAACAATTCTAGGACCATAGAAGAAGAACCGTGTAGGATTAAGTCATCAATAACAGATAGCTCAACTAGCGGGTCCAATTTCAATTCACTCATTATACACAGCTTCATTTTCACGTCACCTTAATGTCAAAATATAATTTTATCCAATAGCCAACATGAGCTAGAGATACCTAACTTATTTTTTGCACCTAAATTTCAAGGATGGCTTTCATGGACTGAACATACATATCACATTTCACTGACTCTTGGGGTACAATGCCACAAAAATATCACAAAAGAGCAGGATTTTAGCCATTAAAAGCGAAAAATATTTTTGAACATGATAGGATTACTTTGAGCTGAATCGACGATAAGTCGACGACAGAATGATAAAAATCATAGTAATGAAAAACAGCTTCGCTCTACTGACAGTTTTTTATCACAATATTAAATTTCTATTGTCGTCCTTAACGCGATATGATTCTTTTTGTGTTTCAACAGATATGAAATAATAATAATAATTTGTCTTTATTGTGAGCGAATTACACGAATTCGTACAATTGACTCATTTGACAAACACAAACATCCATGTCCTGCGCAGAGGATAATCTATCCAGGCGGGATTCGAACCCGCGACCCTCGGGTTAGCAGGCGAGGACTTAACCCCGCCGCCACCGGGGCCGACTATGAACCTATTTCTTAACGCCAATCGCAAGAGGTACGTTTATTGAGTCACATACAGAGTAATTAAGGCTAAACCCGAGATAAAACCATGATCCATGAAAGTTAGGAGCTGAATAACTCGTGAATAATTCCACCCATGAATTCCATAGACAGACGAAACTACATTTGCACACGAAAGCGCACCGTCGCTAGGCATGTAGCATACATACGGCGTCACTAACTTCGTTACTGTGGATACACATACATTGTGATTCTTAATATTCCATGAAGTTCACCAAAGGCCACAACGCGCTACATTGTAGAGCGTCCTAAACTCACAGTGAGGCCAAATCAACATCGCCCTTGCGCCAGAAATAATTGTCCATTTCAAAATTGTGTAACCCGAGTTTGAAGCGAAGCATTCCAAAAACCACCGAGGCCATTTCTGTCATCTTCCCAACAAATTGAAGCTTATTAAATTCTACATTGATTGACACCAAACAATTTCTGTGAAGTGCTGATTTTGACAAATTGGACGTTTTTTCGTTCTAAACCAAATAATTCCAACTGAAATCAGAATTTTTACAAACATGTTTGGTATCAATCGACTCAGTATAAATAGCATTAATTTTATATGAAGAAGACAGGAGAAGCATCGGTAATTTTTTGAGATATTAAGCTTCTAACACGACTGACACAAATTTGAAACGGAGAGTACGTACCACCACTGCTATCTCAAAGAAATGAGGAAATGAATCGGCTAAAAACGTTTCAGAGGATGGTGGATATGGTGGATATTCTAGCTTTACATACGTTAGGAAATGGTAAGACAGGCATGGGAAGAACTTGAGGTTGGAGTCAAAGTGGGAGGGCATCTGATAAACTCGGTTAGATTCGTGGACGATCAGGCATTGGTTAGTTGATCTTCGAAGAGACTTCAAGCTTTGGTAGATGCTTTAGAAATGCAGCGCGGGATATCCGGAATGAAGATAAATCATAAGAAAACAAAAGGATTGAGATTCTCTAGAACAAAGAAACCGAAGCTTGTGATTTTTGTTGGAGGACACAAACTAGAGCAAGTAGAACAGTTTAATTACTTACATAGCACGCAAGAGGAAAACGGGCATAGTAGCAAAGATATACGGAAGAGAATAGCACTAGCTAAGTAGGCGTTTAGTAATAGAAGAGAGTTGATGACGGGAACAATGGGTAAGGATGTGAAGAAGAGGCTGGTGAAGAGCTTGATACGGAGCATAGCGTTGTATGGGGCAGAAACGTGGACCCTGAGAAAGGAGGACGAGAATAGGCTGCAGGCTTTTGAGATGTGGGCGTGGAGAAGGATGGAGAAGGTTAGGTGGACGGAAAGGAAGACAAATGAGGAAGTGCTTGAGATGGTGGGCGAGGACAGGGAAACTTGTGAATGAAATCCGGGATAGGCAGGGTAGAAGGTTGAAGGATGTTGGATAAGCGGGATAGGGGAAGAATGAGAATAGGTTTCATGGACGGGATGAAGAAGGGCATTTCTTATGCAGAGGCGAAAAAAGATATACTAGAGGGAGATAGACCCCTGAATGTGTAAAAGACTGAGAGGAGATTCTATGACATTCAATAAAACCTACCTTTACCGGTAGAATATATTATAATAAAAATAACACATCCGTTAATTCGTCCATTCTGCCGAGCTATCCAAAGGAAAGAACGTAAAGAGCAGAGATAACCAATATGATTGTCATTTAGGTTGTCAGGCTACAGTTTCATGGCGTAATACCCTCTCCGTCTACCTCAATGGCTCTTATTCCTTATCAAGGTAAACCCAAAATTCTGAAGCTACTGACAGAGATTCACGAGATTCACCAAGCAGAGAGAGCACTTTTACATCTGTCCACAGCTTAAGGAAAGCATAAACATTTTACGTCGATCGTAGCGGTTTTACAATGAATGAACCCGCGTGGAAATCCAAAAATCTACCAAACGATAACTCCCGAAGGAGAAAAAAAAACCGTTACATGGCAGCCACTCCGTTTTCTTGCGTCGATTCGCCGCCGCCGAGCGGAAAAAGGGAAGCAGTTTTGCCGTGGTCAGAAAATGGACGTAAAGATGACGAGGAAAAAAATATACCAAAGCGAGGGGCCAAGGCGCCATAAAAACCTTCTCACGCGATATCGCACACGGCTTCCGTGCATTTTTACGAGGTATCGCCATTCTTTTTTCTCTAAACGAAAACGACCTTTTCCTCCCCATCTCATCTGCATGCACTGCAAATCAAGCTTTCTTTTATAATATTCAGTTTTCGTCAATAAGCCAATGGTGCGGGAAATATTTTAACACAATCATGGAAATTCTGGGTTCCACTTCGTACCAAAGATGATTTCAATCTGTTTTGACGGTGAGAAAGGCTGACTTAAGCGGATGAATGCACTGAAAATAGATAGATGGGTGACTTCATTAAGTAGAGCGGGACTGAGAGACTACCCAATTTCTGGGAAAGCATCTCACATTCCCTGCAGAAGATAAGGACAAAATATGTCATGATCAACAATGGCCGTTCAATCCTAAGATTGGTTGACTGCAGCCCTCCACCCTTCCCTATCTAATGCTAGTTCACAAAGGAAATGGTTGTATGATTTACTTTGTGGAATTTATCCACGGTGGACGAAATAAAAATGACTTTGATAACTCCACTAGAGGTTTATTGGCACCTGAAGATGACACGAAGTGTCGAAATCCGGGTCGTGCCAAAAACCTCTAGCGGAGTTTACAAAGTAATTTTTCTTTGGTCCATGATGCTCGTTCCCTTGCTTCCTGGTATCTCTTCCTATGTGTTTTCCTCTTTATTTGGTCGATTAACTTATTCTTGGGTCTTCCTCTGGGGAATTTTCCCTCTATTTTACCTTCAATTACGTTCTTCACAAATTCATTGTGCTTCATAGTGTGTCCAATCCATCCGGGTCTTCTTTTCTGTGTAGCGCCCCAGATGGTCCTTTCCTCTTCCACTCATCTGTGCACTTCGTATTTCTTATTTTGTCCGTCCATTTTATCTCCAGCAAGCACCTCCTCAAGCACCAGGTTTCTACGGCTTCTAGTCTGTTATAGTCAGTTTTTCCAATGGTCCATGTTTCCGATACATAGAATGCTACGCTCCACACGAATGTTTTCACACATTGTTTCCCAGTTTATAGTCGCATCATCTTTGAGCACAGGACAATGGCACTTTCACGGTTATGTCATTGAATACATATTTAAGCGACTTTTAGAAGAAAAAAAAGGGCTCCCAGCTTGCTACGGTCAACATAGTCTGACCTTTCCGCGCTGTTTTTCAGCTAATTGAATTAAATTTAGTTAGTTACTACCCTGGGTGACACGTGAGTAAAAATACTATTTTTCTATTTCATACAATTCGAATTCTGCGGATAAATGTGCTAGGGAAAAAAAGCCAATGACGGGTCAAGTGGGATATATAAGTCGCTTTTGCCAAGAAGAAAGTATATCCTGAGCAATGGGAAATCAATTCAGTACGTATTCAGCCTCTTAATAAAAATAAATTTTAATTTAAATAAATAAATTCCATTATTATAGACATGGAGGCCAATTTAAATCAAATGCCGTCAAGCATGGCAGTCCTTTATGACCATTTTATTATATTTTTAAATAATTAGTTAGTCACTTAGGATCGAAGAGACCATAATGCATGAGTGAATTCTTCTCGGGTTACACACGGGATCTATATTCGAAGGAACATGTATTAAGTCACCGAAATTTCGGTATCTGTAAAAATAAGAGCATTTTTTCTCATTAGTGAAGTCAAATTCATCGATTTTTATCCGTTTAAATTTTTAGTCCAAACAGACCCTGCCAGGAATTACTTTCTTGGGTGCTATCAGTGGGCATTAGGTCAGTCGTCACAGTCCTCACAAAGAAAACGATATGAGTACAATAAGTCCTCGGTATGCGTCGTTTCGATTTACGTCTGATTCGATGTTACGTCCATGCAGACAAGGGCCGTCGGAAACTTTTTCCCCTTTCAATGCTAGTAAAATACAGCGCATGTGCATATGCTTACGTTTTTTGACAACTGAGACATAATCATCCTATCTGAAATAGCTATCTTTTCCTATATGAAGGGAAAAAAATCGAATTTTGAAATTAACGCTTTTATTTATTTTAGGATCAAAGTGGTCACGAATATCTAGATCCGTTTTACGTCGATATCATTTCGACTTACATCGCTCTTCTTCAACACGCATCTCCGACGTGAATCGAGGACTTACTGTACTGTGAATACAGACGGGCCGGTAGAAACTGTATTGAACTAAGACAGTCCATATCCCGGCCGATGTAATCTTTTTTCATTACCGTTATTCATCATTTCCACTTTCTGCTCGCGATACTAGCCCCTGCTAAAAAAATCCTTTGAAGCTGTCCTGTAGAACGTAAGGAATTCTACAGAAATTGACTATTTTTCTTCAGAACTAGTCCCCCTTCTAAGGATCTGCATGGAACATGAGAGCCTGACTCAGCAGAACATGTGCTTTGTAGAGTTATTTTCTGCAGAGCAAGGTTTCCGTTGACCCAGTTCCTTTTCTAAGGACCTATATGGAGAGTCACAGGGAATTCCACCGAACGTCCTAAGGTATACTGCAGAACGTCCTAAGGAATTCTGCAGAACATCCTAAGGAACTCTGCAGAACGTCGTAGGGAGTTCCGTAAAATGGCGTATCAATACTTTAAGGAATATCTGCAGAACTCTTTAAGAAATTCTGTAGAAGTATTTATAAGGAAACCATACAGATTTTTTTAGCAGGGGCGCTACCACTGATTAGTGACAGCGTTATCAACTATGGAATACCATGGTACGGACGTGCAATCACATCACGAATTTCGCCCGCTGTCATACGTCCCTTAGCACGTGCGATAATAGTGTAAGCGGGACATGAGCGATACAACCGCAATCACTCCCTGTGGAGCGAGCGGGCAGGTAGGTGTGAGTTTCCTTTTTTTACTCCGCCTAAGAAGCGTACACATTCCGCGTGCACTTGGCTTCCTGACCAAGGCGCTCGCCCGACAAAATACACACGGAGCGACGACGAACTTGGCCTCCTTATCATGCAGGGAGTGGAAGGAAAAGAAACGTGTGTTGAGCCGAGATGATGAGGAAGGGGTGGAGGTGGAGTCGAGGGGGAAGGAAAAACGGCGGCGCGGAACACGTCTTACGACTGCTGGATGTGGACGACTGGGGCAGAACAGAATGGGTTTTTCCCCCTCACTCCGCTTAGCGAGGAAGCAGGGCTTCCGCTGGGTACACACACATGGGCTTGTCTTATTTTGCGCAAGTCGCCAGAAAACAGCGGAGAAGCCATTACGCGCTTGGTAGGGCAGGCCGAGAAAATAAAGATTATACCACAAATATTTAGTTTTAAAAATACGCTTCCTAGGTCGTAAACCTAATCAGAGACACATTGCCGATCCGTTCAACTTTATTTGCGGCAGATTATTAGGGAATAGCAGGGGTAAGGATATTCTAGAGGTATACGGAGGGCTTTCTAGGTGTTGTAGAATTTTATTGAACCTCTGTGGGTAGCGTTGCAGACGTCTACATTAAACCTTTGCTGGCGTTAAAAATTACAGTATCCTAGGCTCAGGGAAGATGACGGATAACTATTATTATTAGCCTACAGAATAAATATATATGCTTTTATATAAATACCTCCACTAGGCAAAACGCAACAGAAATGAGTACATTTACATCTTCATACTACCCCGCGAGCCGCCGCATGGGCGCGTGAGGGTGGTAGGTCACCAGCCATGTAAAGGCGTAAGTTTTTGGGAGATAAAATGGTGACATGTATTATGGGAGTGTATTTAGAGGAGCTCAGTTTTATTGTGGTCCCTTATTATGAGCGGAAAGAACGAGTTTTTGTACCTATCTGTTCGGCAGTGTATCTCTCTTATTTTATCGCATCTGTCAGACCTAGAAATGTAATGAGGCGTCATGATAATATTCTCTGTGTCGCGCTGAAACCCACCAGTTCTGAATTTCTCAAGCAACCTAAGCCTAGCATGCAGCCTCCGAGTCTCTAGGGGCTCCCACCTTAATCCTTCTAAAAGTTGAGAACACTTACTGTTCGTTCGTAGCAGTTTTTAACGAAGAGTGATGCCTTTCTTCGTATTTCATTAATTTTTTGGTTAAATCTTTATGACCAGGGTCCCAATTGCTTGCGGCGTATTCGAGGTGCGGCGTAACCAGAGTAATTGTCGACGGCACACGACTTTTATTTCAAGACAACTTAATTTTAAAGCGATTAATAGTTAATTAAAGAGTAAATCGGTAGATTAATGAGATAGTCCAGAGAGGCGAAAAAGGTAGGGCCACATACGCTCAAATAATATAGACCTCCATTACACGTAAATAACAACTAAGAACTAGGTACGCAATTCTATCCTTATTTATCACGGATGAGAAATATATAGATAAAATTTTCACACTTTTTCGCACAGGGTTTCGTTGCTACTTAACTTAAAAAGCAGCGCACGTGAAAAATATTGGCGACAGCTAAGATAATATCTTTCTTTCGCAAGTGCACGCAGCAAATTTTTGCTTGGCGAAATATTTAGGAAAATAACCAAAAATGACCTCAGTAATATATATTGGACGGACTCCCCGTCACATGATACTGCTGGTCACGACAATGAAGAAAGCATTATCAGGAGAGACCAAACGCGTAGCGTTTTCCGAAGGACAATGCCTCGGGCGCAAATGGCACATAAAACGCTCTTAACTGTTATCTGGCGATGACCGCCCGGGGGAGCTTTCCATTATCACTTACCCAGGAGGCGATTCAGCGGTCAAATCATGGTCCTGTTCGTTATAGATGAAAGAATCACGTCCTTAAATAACTTCAGAAAAAACTCACAAACGATATTTAAAGTACAGCAAATGAAGACGAGTCAACTGTAGTGGCATACATTACTTTTGGAGATCAGTTTTCGGGTTTCCTTCCGCGTGTTGTCTTTTTGTGACGACAGTTTCTCCAGCCATCCTGTTGGCGACTTCAAGTCGAAGCTGAAGACGCCAGCAGAATGGCTGAAGAAACTGTCGTCACAAAAAGACAACACGCGGAAGGAAACCCGAAAACTGATCTCCAAAAGCTGAAATGCCGAGGAAATCTTCATACTAACATACATTACTATTAGCAATATCTTCCATAACAACCAACGAGGACGTAAAGCCCTGAGAGCAATCGTGTGACAGACTGGTTGACAAACGCCCTCCACCCTTCCCATCTAATGCTAGGTCCCTTACTTCGCGGTAGTTCTTCCTACGTACTTTCCTCTTTCTTAGGCCCATGAACTTGTTCATGGGTCTTCCTCCGGGGACTTTCCTTCCTCTGGTGAAGGTTTTTAGGGCTCTCTTCCGCGTAGTTCCATTGTCATAGACGACAATTTCGGTAGCATTGTAGACCTGAAGAAGGAAGTTGTGATGCTATCTAAACCGTCGTCTATGACAATAGAACTACGCGGGAGAGAGCTCTAAAAACGTTTCAACGACTTCGCGGAAGCCTTCGAGTTCACACTTTTCCCTCTATTTTTCCTTCAATTATGTCTTTCACAAATCCATTGTGCCTCAGAGTGTCGAACAGGACCGTGATATAGCCGCTGTGTAACACATGCATTCCCTAAATATACCAAACCATACTCTAACCGGTTCACAATTAGGAAGAAACGAGCATTAATTTTCATGCGCTTAAGTGAAGATTAAGCATTCGGAAAGAATATCTACATCATTTATTCGCTGGGAAAACAAATTTTAACCGCAAACCCACATCGACAGATACGACTCACAAGATAAACAGGAATCAACAACAACAACAACAAATATAAATACTTTGAACATCCCTGGAAAACTTTCGGATCGCGAAAAATCAGAGGATCTTGCTGAACTGATGGCTTCCCATACTGGAAGCATGAACGCGAGACTTGCGTTATTAAAAATCTGACAAGGGATATTCAATGAATACGCTATAAAACAAAAATGTCGGAAAAATCGACGAAAGAGGGGGAAAAAACATAAAAGCTCCATAACTTGGATCTTATCAAGTTTTTTACCATAAACTATTGAGCCAAAAACGCGATTATAGTCTGTGAGCTGTTAATTTTCACCTCATTTAAAAAGTGAACGACAGTCAATTAGAGCTTGAAATGCTGTTCAATAAAAGAGAAGAATAAAAAAAATCCACAAGGGAATTCTCCAAAATTTAATTTCTCATACTAAGGAAAGACGACGACTTCACCTCAGCTGCGTACCTCAAATCTTACTCTGCAGATCGCGAAGGGCATAAAACTTCTCGAAAAAAATTCCGTTTTTAACGGCTCACTTAAAGGCCTCAGCCCACGTCCGAGGTTAAGAGTGCTTCATTCTCCACTTAAGAAGCCCCAAGTGTGTTTTATTCTTCGATATCGATTATATCATTTCCGAAGTTCATAAAACATCCAGTATCTCGAGACATGACTATTCTTAATATCAGGCAGGCACCGGAAAGCAGGAAGGTAGTCCGAGTTCTTAGAACAGCATACGCATCAATAAACGATGTAAATCTCACCAGCACTGAAACGGGTGGAATACATAGTTGGAATCGAGATACATCAAAATGGTGTTATGCGAAGATCGACCCATTTACAACAAAGTATTTTCAGAAATTGTTCATTATTAACGCTCATCTTCTAACTGAAAAGTCGGGAAAGATGATGCAAAAGTACCATTTAAAAAAACGTAATATATGAATAGATTCGAGGTATTTGTATCAAATAGGATCTATACTGAGATTATTATTATAATGTATTCTACCGGTAAAGGTAGATTTTGTCGAATGTCAGAGAATCTCCTCCCAGTCTTTCACACATTCAGGGGCCTATCTCCCTCTAGTATATCCATTTTCGCCTCTACATAAGATCTATCCTTCTTCACCCCGTCCATGAAACCTATTCTCTTTATTCCCCTACCCCATTTGCCCAACATCCTTCCCTCTATCACACTCTTCAGCAACCCATTACCAGTACATTCTTCAGCCATCTACCCTGCCTATCCCAGATTTCATTCAAAAGTTTCCTGTCCTCGCCCACCATCTCAAGCACTTCCTCGTTAGTCTTCATCTCCATCCTTATCCACACCCACATCTCAAATGCCTGTAGCCTATATTTCCGTCCTCCTTTCTCAGGGTCCACATTTCTGCCCCATTCAACGCTACGCTCCATATCAAGATGATTAATGAAATTGGTTAATGAAATGATAAGGAAAACCAAACCACACAAAGTGGAAGTAGGCACCACACCACCGATCCCTTTACTATGAACATTGAGGTACATGGAGACGACATGACGTCATGAAACTGAAGCCTGACAACCGAGCTAACAACCACATTGTTTAACCATCCTCTTTCGAAGAGAAAAAAACGACGGAAATATTTCCTAGCTACATTCCTTTATGTATTATTTCATTTAAAAAAGCCTCAATACCTCTTTAGGTTTTTCAAAACTATGTCGAAAGCAACTAATATGACAACCAGAAATGATGTCAATTTCATTGATTATCCCGCTCATTGGACCACCTGGTTCCATAATCCTTCCAAGTAGTAGGGCCCTAACGTTGGAATTCTATCACAGATGAGCTAAAAAGCATTTCTCCCTTAAATCGTTTTAAATCAAATATACACTGCCTACTCATTATGAGTCATTTTTAATATGCACAAAGGTTTTGTTTTTCCTCGTATCTCATCTATTGTTGAAATTATTCTTATACCATTTTAAACTGTTCCAATAACTCGTACATTATGAACCTATTTTGAATATTATTTTTTGAATGCCAATGCCTTGAATATTATTATTTGTAATTTATCGATTACATAAATGTAACATGCAGCTATTATATTTATTGTTACAATGGTAAAACCTATAATATTTTTATTGTTTTTTTTTATATTTTGAGCATGAATATACATAATGGATTCCAATGTTTGGAATCGTTGCCTAGGTAATGTCTTGCCTCAATTTCCACATTTACTTCACTCAGTCCTTGGAGTTACTTAGAAAGAAGTCTTCTCAGTCGACTCGTACATGGCCGCTGTTAATTGTGTTCACATGAGAAAGAGTGTAATTACATCCCGCGTATGGTACCTCATTTTTATCCACTGCATTATGATTACCGGTAAGTAAAACCGGTAATACGTGTTTATTGACAATCTGTCGACTGTATTTACATTTGAACTGCCATATTTCATCACTAGGCAGCGCCACAATCTAAAAAGTTGTTTGTTTACGGAATTCTAACAAACCAACGAAGGACACTCCTTTCATATATGTCCATTACTGGAGCATCTAACCCACATTCATTTATTACCCCGCTCATTCCTGAGCCTGTCCATCCTACTTTTGCCGCAAATACTCCTCAGATAACTCGAGTTAAAACAGATAAATACGGCATAGCAGGAACAGGCGAAATCATCCTTCCCTCGGGTAAAAACTTTCCACCCCTGAAAGCCCACTTTAATTGCGGGATAGACAAAAAAAATCGGAGATAAAATACATTCCCGACCCGTAATCAAGAGTAACACTTAATTGGCAACAGATGGAAATAAGAGCTTATATTATAAGTTAAAGGTATAGGCTGAATAAAAAGCAACCTTTTCAGAAGTTAGCACGGCTGGAAAAAATTATCACGATAATTTCCATCACAGTTTCATTTTGACTTTTTTAAACTCTTTTCTATTCAACACGATAGCCGTATTCCCTAATATGCGAGGGAAAATGCCAAAACCCTGAAGATATATTTTTTGAAAGACGAGCATTTTAATTATTGGAATGATATTCTTATTTTAAATTATAACACCTTTATAAACAAGTAATGTTTACGGCCAATTAAAATTTAGTTATCAATACGTACCTGCAAAGCAATACAACATCAATTCCATGGATAATAATAGTAAGTGTGTGGGACCACCACCAACAAGTGTGTTACAACAATTATTCTCTATAACATAACGCAGTAACTACAAGACCACCTTTACCATGATTATTGAAGGCCTCGGTCCCTTTAGAACTTAAATCAATCCCCATAACCTGCAGCAGTAACTCAACACGGCCACCTTTGCATTGAATATTGTAAAAGGACTGACCCCCTTAAAACTGAAAGCTGCGTGGAGCAAGTTGAATGCAGGAGACACAAAGCCCCGCGCCCCCACGGGAGTGATGCCACAACGACGATGTGACTCACGCACCCGAGGGATTATTGCAATGCGTCACCACACGAATTTCGTTTTTTTTTCTCTTTGTTTCGGTGACTCAAAAAGAATGGGAGTGCCAGCATCGAATGGCAGCGTCCTCTTCGCCTCACGGAGAAATTCCAGCGCCGCGCATGCGCGAGAAGAATCTTTTTCCCTTGCCGCGGCTCACCAAAGGAGACAACGCCCCTTCATCCCCTGAATTTTATTTTGCCCTCCGCGCAGGGTTTGCAGTAGGCGTTACAAGGGATTTAAACCCCATAGTCCATTCAGAGATTTTTGAACATTATCGGTAGAACCTAGAGAAATTATAGCTACTGGATTCCTTCACCTGTTCCGGAAGTGCCATCACGTTTGACCGAAAAAATACAACGGACATCAAGCAAATAACAGCCCAAAGTAAGAAGGCGTTCAAAGGAAAAAAACAACTTCTGTGCTCAAAGGAGATAGGAATACAAAACAGTATGTGAAAACATTCGTGTGGAGCTCTACTCACTCTACGGATCGGAAGCATGGACCATTGGAAAAGCTGACCAGAAAAGACTATAAGCCTTAGAAACCTAGTTCATAAAATGGACGGACAAGACAGGAAATGATGAGGTTTCCTGTGACGAGGATATGAAATGAGGAGGTACAATCAACTCCACCCCATTGACCAGTTTCGTTAGTTAAAGATCTTGGAGTAATAACGGACCAGAAACTTCTCTATGCCGACCACATTCATACTATAAAAAGTAAAGCCATGTCCCTGTTAGGCTTGTCCTCACTCTCCATTGATAACCTTGATAACATCTTCGTTAAAACTCATCTTAAACTTATCCATACCACACTGAACTCAACCATTGATTGCCCCAACCTTGTTTCCTAAACAAATTTCAGAATACTCACCCGACACACCAGGACTTACTCATTGCTCCACACCCCTACTCCCAGATTATCACTTAGCAAGCGCTCTCTCATTTTTCGCCTCTTTTCTCTTGTGAATAACCTTCATGAGAACGTCGACCCTTTCACCTAATCTTCCAGCGTCTTCGCTAACCTAGCCATATGCCATTCTCAAAAAAGTAATTTTACTATCTCCCCATGTAGGATAATTATTTGTTACCTTCTTCTTGTTATGGTTTTACGCTTGTGTCCTTTTTTGTTTATTAATAAGTTCACTATAAAATGGCTTCATGCTGTACTTAATATTTTTGTCAATTAATAAAATAAAAAATTAATTCCAAATGGGATTTCCTTAAAGCTAAGAGAAAATTAAGTAATCTCCCCATAATAACCTACCCTTTAAAAACTACGAGAAACTTCAGGTCGTTTTAGGGGGAGAGAGACGGCATTGATGCTGGGTCTAAGTTCTGAGCGCAAAATTCCCGCACGAGTAAACTCGGTAGACTAGTAAATCAACGCCGAGGGACGGGACCATACGAGCCCGACCGGAGTCCCGGAGCGAGCACCGTAAAAAGTTCCAAGGAACTCGCTCAAAACGCCATTAGCCTCCACAGTGGGCGGGGCTTTTTTTTACAAATTACCCTAAAAAGAGGCAATCGGAGAAACATTTTTTTTCCCGCCATTCCCAATTTTTCCTTCCTTCGCAGATGCCCGGGCGAGGTTCGTTATAGGGGTCTCGAGAATAAAGAGATCCTCACCCAGATGGCTTCTCTCGGATAATTGGGGGAATAAGAAGATCCTCTTTTTCACACCATTTTTTGGTAAGAATATAAGAGGGGTTAAAGGATGCGATTATATTTGTTTTCCTTCGTCCTCATCGGTCCGCTCTCGCTCTCTTCCTTGTCTCTCTCTCTCCCGCTGGCCGGCGCCCGCTAATAATTGCCTTAATCCCGAGCGCCGAGTGCCATTAATGGGCGGAATGGAGGAGAAATTAGCGAGGATCCCAACAGAGACCCTCGTTAACTCTCTGGTCCAAAGCGGAGCTGGGAGGCGACTGGGGAAGATAGCCCAGCGAGAAGAGGGGTCTAGCTGGTCAGATAGCACATATCTACGTATTTTATTTTATTAAAGTATTCTACCGGCAAAGGTAGGTTTTGTTAAACGTCAGAGAATCTCCTCCCGGTTCTCTACACTTTCAGAGGCCTATCACGCTCTAGTATATCCTTTTTCGCCGCAGCATATGATCTACCCTCCATCATCCTGTCCATGTAACCTCTTCCCTTCTTCCCCTTCCCCGCTTACCCGACACCCTTCCCTCAATCACATTCTTGAGCAACCCATTGTCCCTAATTAAACCTTCCAGCCACATACTCTGCCGATCTCGATTTTCATTTAGAAGTTTCCTTTCCTCGCCCACCATCTCAAGCACTTCTTCGTCGGTCTTCCTCTCCATCCACCTGACCTCCATCCTTCTCCACACCCACAGCTCCAATGCATGTAGCCTATTCTCGTCCTCCTGTCTGAGGGTCCCATACAATGCTACGCTACGTATTGAGGACTTCACCAGCCTCCTCTTCACATCCATACCCAATGTTCCCGTCATCAGCTCCCTTCTACTACTAAGCGCTTTCTTAGCTAACGCTATTCTCTTACATATTACACCTAAATGGAGATCAGGATTATAATGAAAAATCTCAGCCGGAGCAGGATCTAAAATCTAACCTTCAGGATGGGAAGCCAGAGAAGGCTCTGGCCACAACACTAGCCGGATATCCAACAGCCGGGAAAGGATTTCTAAGGACTTAGAGCAAGGAACTTGGCGCTCAGTTTACGGACGAAGATCACATAAGAGAAAGGCATCACGATTCTGAAA
This sequence comes from Ceriagrion tenellum, assembly GCA_963169105.1. Classification (NCBI taxonomy): domain Eukaryota; kingdom Metazoa; phylum Arthropoda; class Insecta; order Odonata; family Coenagrionidae; genus Ceriagrion; species Ceriagrion tenellum. The sequence continues at coordinate 34,777,296 of OY720637.1, forward strand.
CTAATTGTCACACGTGATTCTTACTTTTTCAACGCCGTTCTGCCACGATCACCAAGGTAGCTAGCCCTCTAAACCAATTACGTAATGCGTACGTAAAATTTTTCTTGCCATTCGAAAACCACAACCAACGATGGGCATCCAGAAGGCTTAAAGAAGGAAGTACTAAAGAGTATTTAGCGAAAGGCTCGAGAAAAAAGCTAAAAGGCACTTTTAAAGATTCGAATCAGAACGAATCTAGACTAACACGATTTGAAACAACAAATTTAATTGGGTAGATGCGTAAAGCATTCTCCCGATAGTAAGTTTCCCTATAATTCGGCAATTTGAAATTTAGGATATTTTTTTTGTTAAATTGGAAAAAATATTACGATCCCTTTTACATATTAAAAAAAATTCCCAGGCGATTCGAACAAGAAATTAAAACGAAATGAACGTAAATTTCGTGCAGTTTTAAAATTGCTTTACAGTAATTAGCTTTTGAGCAACCTCTGATTCGTGCCGAGGGGTCCGAAATTATATTACAATCATTATCTAATTCCAAGCGTAGCGCTTCATGGTGAAAACATTTCCACTCCTTTAACTACGACCCGTCCACACTTCATGGGATGTTGTGGAAAGAGTACTTATTAAAATCGTTAGGCAAATGATTTGTTCAGCAGAAATTTACAACTTCGAGATTCGAAATAGAGAAACAGCCAGTAAAAGCATTTGAAAGCTACACCAACAGCTCTCCGTTAAATCATGAGAATTTGCAAAAGCATATTTTCACACACGTGCGAATTAACACGAATTACGAATTGTATTGTTCCTCATAGTACGGTCCATGAAATAATTGCTTCGTGGATATTTTCCATGAATTACAAAAGAAAACTTTCCATACAATTCCTGCACATAATGATTTGATGAGCACGAATGGTATCGAATTTCGCATTGCACTTGTTTTATTCGGAGTCCCTCCCCGGGCCGAGACAATAGACATTATCATTGCCGACAGTTATGAGGTTGGCATTGTGTTTCGAAACCAGAATTCAACTGTCATCTCATTCAATTTCAAGGGAACCCTCCATGAATAATCGTGGCGGAACGTGCACACATCGGCTTTTATGGGAAGCACGCAAAATGAAATCGTTTACTTCGAAACCATAGCGGACAACGGCTTATTTCATTTCCCACCGAATGACAAACAGAGAAGTGCCAAACGTGGACGACGAGAATTCGTTCATACCGACGAAAATGCTGCCCTGTCACTACGCCTCGAGTACCATATCTAAAACATATTAAGCCCGTTTTACACGGGGCACGCAATGGCACAAGCTGATGTGTGTACGAACGTACAATTAAAATTGCATCGTATAAAACGGTGAATTGCAAGGGGGCAGGCGCGAATGGATGAATGCGAGATGGCAAAATAGCCGCTGCCCCATCTTCATTTGTCATTACACGCCATACTGAGGAAAAAATGCCGTATAAAATTGCGCAAGTTCGTGCCCCGCGTAAAAACGTGCTTCACGACATTTTCGCCTCAAAAAAAGAGCATAAAAACAAAACTAGAAAACATCCGTACACGAAATACGCCGTTAACATCATTTCATTTGAAAACTTTTGACAGGAAAAGGAAAGCAAAATGAGAGGCAATGCCACGCAGTATAAGCAGACGGATAATCAGGCAAAAAAATCGATGGCCTTCCGTTTGATAACTATACCATGGCAACTTCAAAGATAGTCGAGTAAATTTTTGAACAAATTCTGAAGATTCCGGCGATATTCTGTGGGCCCGAAACATAACTGACTCATCACAAAACGAGCAGATTCAACAAGTACAAATTTATTGCACGACGTACTGTCGGCGTCAAAATGATATGCCGTTGTACTTTGAAAATTTATATCTTGGTCCCTGTAAATGCTAGTGTAATGCTTTATGCACCAATTTAAAGATAATGCTATTGTAATTTCAGCAGTATTTTTTTATTACAAGATAAAAACAAAAATGGAGGCATATAAATGCAATAATCGACACCGCGCACCCTAAATTTAGCAGTTTTGTCAAATTTATGAACTTTGTAACTCAGCCTAGGGAAAACTACGTGATCTACAGCATTGACTTTCCACGAAAAGTTGCGAGAATTGTTAGAGATACATAAAATGGCAAGCGCAAATTTTAATAACGCATATTTTGTCGTTAATGAACGAAAATATTTAAACATTATCTAGTCCTACAATTTGCACAGTTTGCACAGTAGGTTTCGCGCTTCACCTAATGATGCCGTAAAATGCGAAATCTAGGTCTTGTAATAAAATTGTACTAGTGGAATTTGCTCGTTTTTGTGATTTGCCAGTTTTATTTTTGCAAATCTGAAACAAGGAAACCGGAAAGTCTCACATAGACTCAAAATCCATCCTTTTCAGCGGACCACACATTTCGACTGGAAGAGACAAATCGCACTACAACTTCCAAGGCTCATCAAGTGATAAGTATCATCGATCGGCCTTATCACTTCCGAAGATAACCGAGGCAAGGAAAAATTAAAAGTCAAGGACTTCGACTCCCACCTTAAGCAGAGGCATTCCGCCTTGTAGTAACAGACTTACCCCGATCTCATTTTCGGCTTTTCGGCCATGTCTACGTAAACAATTTTGTGGTACGGGAAAAATAAACCATATCATGCTATCTCGATAGCTGTTAAAAAGGAGTGACCAAATTATGATACGAAAAGCCAGTTTAAAGAATAACTGAATTGTGCTATCGTGGTTGGGAGGGAACGGGTGGGACTCGACATTTACTGCCTCCTTGTAGTAAGTTCTATGTAGTAAAAGAGTTGCATTATAACCGATAAGATCATACCAGAGCAGCTGATACCATGTAGCAGAAGATATCAGAAAAGAGATATGAGATAGCTAAAAATGGCTGAAACCTCTAACAGCTGACGTAACTTACTAAAGAGACAAGACTTAGTCGAGATTTTTTCGTGAAACATTCAAATTGTCTGGCCGTATGTACAGACAGATGTATTTTTTATTGGCTGATTTCAGGTTTTCTTCCTTCTACAACGTACTTAAAGAGTTTTTTGTACCCGGTCTTTACACAACTTACATAAACTCTAATCTAATCAACTAGCGAAGATAATAACTGAAAAAAATTAGCATTATAACTGATAAAATCATGGCAAAGCAGTTTATATCATATATAAGAAGATATCAGAAAATATGTGAGAGAAGGCCAAAAAAGGCCGAAGCCTTTAACAGCTGGTGCCACTTACGAGAGAGGCGGGACTTAGTCGAGCTTTTTATCATAAAACATTTACATAGTTTGGCCGTAAGTGCAGAATGAATATATTTTTTTTATTGGATGACTTTAGATTTTCTTACCTCTACAACATATTCAGAGCGTCTTTTTTGCACCAGGTCTTTACACAACGTACAAAAACTCGATAAAAACTGTGAAATATTGTTTTATCGTTCAAATACATATTTTTTGGCGTCACGGGCAGACCTACATCGTATTAATAGTGTTCCTACATGTATAAGCTACAATCTCGAGTATTTTTTGGAAAAATAATATAAATTGTTTTTTTTTGCAAAAATTCAAAACTTTAAGCCAAATGCGCATGCTAAGATAGAATTTCACAGGCCTAATATTTCACGTCATTCTTCCAATACCAGTAAGGCAAGTTTTGAGACATACCCGTCTGTGATCGGATAAAATTGGGTTTTTTTCGTCTCACCCCCTACTGGACGATAACATCTACAGGCTAACAAAGGACGGAACCAATGAAATCGTGTCCCACAAAAATTATGATCACATAGGCGGTAAAACACACCAATGATGAAGGCTTACGGAGACTTAGGGAAAAGATGAAAAATCTGCGAGGTAGAAGAGACAGCCAAATCATAAAGGATGCCAAAACGAGGAATCATAAAGGACCTACGAGATTAGCTGAAAAAAGAATGGAGTGGATAGCTTTTGAAAAGTGATCTCCGGATTGATGACTGTTGCTAATGATCAAATATTCTCTCTTCTTTCAGTTGGCCTCTTTATTGGATCACGTATCTAGGCTGGACACAACCAAAATAGAGGAAGTTGTCCGCACAGCAACTACGATTCGCGTGATATCACACACGGAAAAACAGACTTTACAGCCACAATATTTTCCGGTTGTCATTTTTTTCTGTTAAAATGATTACCATCCCCGGGGTTTTTTTTTACTGCAACTGAATACGGGAGTCCAACAAATGAAAAATATTTTCCATCTTTGTAGGTTCGCCTCATTAATTCGTGACAGTGAAACAAAAAACCGCCCTTTTCCCTTCCTATTGGCACTCAATGCTGTGTAGTATAGCTGCATTTTATAATAGCTTCGCCACCACAATTCCTGTACTATGATAGACATTTCATTAGAATATTTCACGAGGTAAAGGAGCTCTACCATTCTAATGCTAACCGTACCGAATCTTTTCGAGTCTGGTATCACAAAAATTGGTTTGCTCCGTTCCCATCTTCTTATATGTAAAGTAGAATGTATGTATATGTGATGTCGTCTACTCTACGAAAACCTAAAGCAGTAGAATTTTCAAATTTTAAGGATCATTATATGTCTTTCCTGCGCAGATAATAGGCTACTTTTCGAGTACCTAGTGGTCTCCGGTTCGACCACAGTCGAGAAAAAAATGTTTCCATAAGAAATCAAGGTGGCTACTGATATCCAATTTTTAAATTCCCACATTTTAACCTGACTTTTCCCTGATGGATGTACCAATTTCCCTGTCCGATCGCCAAAAGGTCACCTATTATTGGAATATTTTTTTTCTACTGAATTAAATCTTCTACAGCAGCTTTAAATTTTCAAAATTCTCTACGTCTCGTATTTTTAGAACTGCAAGCATGTATATACTATAAGCTATTATGCTCCAGTTACCTCTCGACCTGAGTTTCGGAAGTTAAAATAAAACGAGAGGTAAAATTTTCCGAACAAAATAGCCTCGGATTCCTTGTGATGAGCGTAATGCATTGTGATCATGAATTTTAACACCACTAGGCAAATATCGCAATAAGGATATACAAAAGGGATACATTGTACGTCCACTTCACAACTAATAAGATACACAACTGAATAGTTCACGAATTGATGGGGCTTATTCCATGAACGTCAGCGACGGACTTAAGTTTCAGTTGGTGAAATTACGGGCGGGAAAGACTGACGAAGATAAACGTAATTTTGGAAAAATAACGAGGATTCCTATTCCAGTTTCTCCCTGACTGTTACGAAAATTCCCCGACTTTTCCAGAAATTCAAAATTCCCCGACAATTTCAGGTTTTCCCGGTTATCCCTGACGATCGCTACCCAGGAAATACAAGTAGAGTTCATTTATATTGCTTGCAGTCCTTTTTTTTATTTTGCACATAAAAATTAGAAATAATGATCGCACAAGGTTGCGACAAAGACCATTGGAAAGATAACTGAATAAAAATTCTTATTCTTGCAATCGATTTTTGTTTTCCAACTGATTCACTGTAATGTTATTAAAAATTCAATAAATCACTACAAATTCAGCGTTTTTGGTAAATACGAGGTGCTACCCAAAAGTTCGGGGAATTTGAATGTCGCGCGCGAACCATGGGCGGAATGACCTGCTGCCGCTAAATGCGGCTAACAGTACTCTTTGTGACTCATTGTACCAACAACTGAGACGGTAAGAGCCTGCATTGTTGAGTTTCGTGCGGTTGCGTAACGTTTTGTTTTAGTGTTTCGGCGATTTTCTAAATGGCAGATTTTAGAGAGCAAAGAACCTGCATCAAATTTTGCTTCAAGCTTAAAAAACTGTCGCAGAAACCCATCGCATGCTTGTGGAAGCATTTGGCGAGAGTGCTATGTGTCAAAGTAAAACTTTTTTGTGGTACAAACGATTCAAAGATGGACGAACGACAGTCGACGACGGAGAGCGTTCAGGACGACCGTCAACAACACTGGAAAACATCGCAAAAGTGCGAGAGGCTATTGTTGCAGATCGCAGACGAACAACCCATGATGTGTTCCTCTGGGTCAAACTGTCAATGGGAAGTTCTATTGTGAAGTTTTGAAGCGGTTACGTGAAAGCATTAGGCGCAAACGTTCAGATCAGTGGGCTAACAACAGCTGGGTTATGCACCATGACAACGCCCGTGTCCGCGCCCGCGCACACATCGCTAGTTGTTCGGAATGTTTTGGCTTCCAAAAACACGGTAGTGATTCCCCACTCACCCTATTCGCCTGACCTCGCCCCGTGCGACTTTTTTCTCTCTCCCAAAATAAAATTTCAATTGAAAGGCCGTCGTTTTAACCCAATTGAGGAGATCCAGGAAGAAACGCAGAATGTGCTTCGAACACTTACACTTGTAGACTTGCAGGGATGCATGGAATCATGGAAAAAACGCAGGGATCGCTGCATTAATGCCCAAGGGGACTATTTTCAAGGAGACGGAGGAAATTAGAAGTTATGGTCAGCTATTTTATTTTTATCGTAAAATTCCCCGAACTTTTGGGTAGCACCTCGTACGTACAATGTTTCCGTGACGACCGATAGCATTCTTGAAGCCGACCCTCACATGTAAATATGGTGAAAAAAGGCCCATAACGTATCATTTGAAACGTTAAGTAGACTTTATCATTGGGAAAGTATGGAAAGGGGCAAAGACCTGAAAAAAAAACAAAAAACCTGAATATAAAACAAAGATAAGGAATTGAAAGTCAGGTTTCTAGCTGTATAAGCGGAGCTACTATTTCTTTCGTAATATTTCTCTCTTGTCGTTACCGTTGAGAATCAACGGGCATTTTAGCTAGTAAGCAATATGTTACGCGGACAATAGGTGCCCATTCTACAGTACACATGCCACCTATGTGTATCTCCACGAGCAAAAATCCTCCCCACACCAAAAAACCTTCGGAACCCGTTTGTTCTTCTCCACGTCAGTCCATCTCGTTATCTCTCGACCCGTCTCCATCAAAAAATGCTTTTAATCTTCTCCCCTCATCCTCTTATCAACGGAACTCATGCGCCCTGATAGTGGTTAGGAAAAGTGGAACGTGGAAACACCCGCAGCGCAGCCCCGGAGAACCATGGACGACCTTGCGAAAGAGTTAATCCGCGCGACCCAATTTCCACAGATCTCTCCCCTCAAGGCGGGTTTTACACGGCACGGGAAAGTAAGTCGACCTTGCTGCTCGCTGCACTTGCACTGCCACGTCCCCTCGCGCATCCGATACACATGGGAAATTGCAATAGAGGAACGAACACGCTGCTTTCCTTATCGTCTACATTTTCAGAGCTATTTCCAGTACGGAGCTATTCATTTATTTATCTAACTTTGTTCCACTTAACTCAAGAGCAACACACGTTTATGACATGCAGTAGAGTTTCAGGTATCCCCTTAACATTGGTGCAACCAGGAAACATCCAACATCACACCATCACACGATACAAAATAAAGGCATCAATACGTTTACAACGATGTGGAGTACAACAGATAAGTTGTTTCACGAGGCCCATCAGGCTCGGTTCACGCGAGAAGCATCTTCACGCATATCGTTCAGAATTTATGCTAAATCGTAGATTACGTCGCTAATCTCCCATTTGAATTTCTCAAAATGTTCAATTTGTAGTAGTTATTATATATATAACAAAATATCCCTAAGTCACTATTTACACGTTCCAGTTTCCTTTCCATTCCTGTCCTATGACGCGTCCTGCGCATGCGCTCTAATCTATTCGCGGTTGCGAGACCCGGAATAGATTAGAGCGCATGCGCAGGACGCGTCATAGGACAGGAATGGAAAGGAAACTGGAACGTGTAAATAGTGACTAACCAATAAAGGCGTAAGGCTTATTAAATAATACAATGCATTAAATGTTGAATTAAATGCATTAGACGTTAAACTGCGCCACCTTCATTACTACGATACAGTAAGTACGAAATTCAAAAAAGTCTGCAGTAAAAACAAAATCTGTTGTTACAGAATACTTTTTGAATCATAAAAATGGCGTACGTTTAAATAGTAAAGCAATTGCGGACCTCTCAGCGGCTACATACCAAAAATATATCTTCCAAAACACTCAAATGTCTAACAATTTATTTATCGCATTTTCATCTTGTAACCATAAGCTTCAATAAAAGATTTGCTAAATGTTTTAATTGGAGTGCTGTGCTTTATGGAGTAGAAACATGGACAGTTAGGAGGAAAGAGGAGGAATATCTTGAGAGTTTTGAAATGTGGCTATGGAGAATTGAAAGGTTAAGATGGAGTGATAAAGTGAGAAACGAGTAAATGCAGGCAGAGATAAATGAGAAAAGATGTATTTTGAGAGCAATAAGAAAGGGGAAGGCAAACTAGATGGAACACCTCCTGAGGAAAGATGGCCTGCTGAAAAGAATATAAGAAGGAAAGATAGAGATAAAGAGAGGGAGAGGAAGACGAAGAAATAATGATTACTGATATTATGAATGGAAGGAGTTACGAAGAGTTGAGGGAGGCAGCACAGGAAAGACGAACATGGAGGGAGCAGTTCAATTGAAACCTGTCTGAGGAGAGATTCGCCATTGAAGAAGAGACTTAGCAACCCGTCACAAACCTAGCGACAGGCCACATAAGATATGTAGAATGATAGATAAATGCAGCTAACGAGGCCAATGTTCTAATGACAGCTTATTAGAATACTGGCATACCAATCGTTAAGCTGTAAAGACTGCACTGATTTTGCGAAATATTACAGTAACAACATGGCTAAGGCGCGTAAGTTATATTTTACTTTTTCCGAGATTTATTTGACATCAACCAGCACAGCAAAAATTGGATAAAAGGTTAAGAACTGAAAAATACTTTTTAAAGTGAAAATTTTGCGAGCGTGAAAATGAAAATACTTTGAACAGCACGAAATTCTTTCATTTGAATTCAATTTTTATATGATTGCTACAACCTCGAAATTTAAAAATATGACACAATTGCTATGGTCTTGCAGCAGTTTTTTCAGCCACACAGCAGTTTATATTCTGTCAATTCGATTACAAAAAACTACCAGTCCTGGTCTCCAGTCTCTCTGCAAGGTTGGACCCGCTTTCACAGTACGATGGCACATGGAATCAATCTAGTCTTCTATTTACACTATAAATTATCTCTCCCATGCGACAATCGTCCTCTCCCTTCCGCGACGATAGGGCTTGACGCAGCCATCACAAATAGGCAGTTCTATTTTCCACAGATGAGCCACAATTTGCAGGGAATGGGATACACGATGACGGCTGGAGACGCACTTTGCAACGCACAAAACAGCCTTTCATATACCCGCAACGCTCGCAAATAGAGATGTACGACCTCGGGTTGCGCCTGTCCAACAGAACGGTTCACTTCGGCGAGCAAGCGCACAACAATGCAGGGATTCAGCAACAGAACGCAGCGTTGCCAGTTCGAGAAAGGAAGAGGTTAATGATGAGATGTCCTTACCGTCGCGGTTCCAAAGTTGCCATCGAGATAAAATCACGATGGAATACAGTAAAAGAAGGGAAAATACCATTTGTTGCTGTGAGGTAAGTTTTACACAATTTAATGAAAATTAACCACGGTAACGTGAAGATAATATCGACAATAAGTAACGTGAACATAATATGGGCTCGGATTCACTTGCGGTCGTTCTTACAATCCTTACGTTCCAACATCAAAATCAAAATATCGCAATAGAAAATTATTTAATCAATGGGCATTAATTTTCGCTTCATATTCGCGGAAGAAGGATATTTGGTAGGGAAAAATAAGAACCAGTAATCGCAATTATAGGAGATTCACTTATGGCTGTAAGAGTGACAAAAGATAAAAATATCCATTTCGTTTTTCAGTGATTAATACAACATTAAGTGATCACGTGCCTTGGGAGCATGAGACAAAAGACGATGTTAAGATACGCAGAACAGTTGACGAACACATTTTACATGAAGGTGGTTGGAGAACGAATCATGAGTCGTTGAGTAGGCATTTTCATCACTTTTCAAGTACGCTGAAAATAAATTCTTTAACAACACTTCACTTAAACATATTATTTAAACGTTGGAAATAACTATACATGATGTAATATACATGAAGCATGAATTACATTTTAAAATTTTCGTCTTAATTAAAACATTGTTATAATTGGGTTTTATGGCGCAGAATTCGAAACTTAAGGGAAAATATTAAGAAACTATGTGTTTTTAACTCGGCATGATATGTTGATATTTGCCAGCCACCATTATAATAATATGAAACGTATGTTTTTGTGTTGAGGATTAAAACTGAGCATGTAGACTCGAATTATTTTGAAATGAATGTCAAGTGCCAAAAGGCTAGGTGATGAAATAGCATTAAATTGCCCTCAAACCAAATTGGTACCATGCGATTCTTTCGCTTTTCTCTATACATATTACTAATGTGTACACGTAAGCAACATTGCACGCAAATTTGTAGACAAAGGAAAATCGCTTCAACCTTCTTGAATGTATTTTCCACACCGAAGAAGCGATAGCAGCACCATTTTTATCGAACAAAAGCTTTTTTTTACTCCAATTATTATGGTAATTAATCTAATTCGGGTAATGATATTAACTTCAACTCAGTTTCGTCACACGATTTTCATTATCGTGCCATTTTTTCGCGGGAACTTAAGTCGTCAATAGTTAAACAAAACTTATAATTGTTCACTTACTTCTCCCACTCTCGCTTTTAGGTCCAATTAGCTTCACGTTCGACTTGCGAGAAAAACGTTTTTGCGGAAAGGTACTTTACTAAGCCATCAAAGAGTATAAGTTTTTCTAAGAGCACAAGTAACGTGAAACAAATGACAGTAACACTTTCACGTTGTAACTTCGATAAATAAAACTTGACACGAGTGTGTTCCAAAAACAAGCACTCAGTTGCTGGGTAAGCGAATGACTTCGAGGAAGCGAGAAGAGGGAACGAAGAGAGGAATGTCAACCTAATAAGAAAAATTTTCAAAAGACATTAATTGTTCATTAATTAAGGGGCCCATTTAAAAAGCTCTACGAAACATCTGAACATCGGCAGTAACGAGGTAGCAACGTCAAAGGCTTGAAAAATTAGCCACTCTTCAAAAACTGCCGGAATTAGCCCGGGATGTTATGATAAAAAAAATTTGTCATTTTGATGGCTCGGAAATTTCCAGCCTCTCAAAAAATCCAAATTAAATTCCGTTACTACTTCCACGTATTCCAAACGTGCCGTGGGGTAAATTTTACACATGCACTACATAACTCTAAATATAGTTACATTAGCCCTCCATTCAGCAGATCCTCAGCAAGGTGCGACTTAATTTTAACATGCATACGTGTTACAAGCTATTCCTTTGTTCATCAACTACGAAGTAGCTATCAGCGTTTAGCAAGCAACAATGAAGTTCAGCGAGACGAAATTACCGTCAACTACGAAATTCTCTGATTGTTAGATTAGCTAATCGAATATTCGACGCCAAGCGATTAGCAAGCAAGTTTCCTCAATTTGCCTGGTGTAGTTGCGCCATAGTTTGGCATGCTACAAGGAGACGGGCGTGCTTCACGCAACAAATTGAATTAACTCTGAGCTGTGGTACTTAAAGAGGTACACGCTCTAAAAAAAATTACAATAAAAATACTATGCTACACATTTGCAAGTACACAATCTAATCGGATACAAGAAATATACTACACAAAACCATGTTTCAAACTTCTTAAAATCTCGTAAATTCAACTTCAGATAATCCACAACGCGTAATCTCTGGCGTAATCGTTATTTTTCAATGTCGCTCATGAGAGCGGAAACGTGATCTAATTTTTTTAAAACTTAGTCACATGCTTTATATAACTATTGGTTATTTCATTTCATTGATGGAGTGTGTTCTTAGGAGAGCAACTGCGAGTACTACCCTCATGTGGAGGTTTACGTTTAGGATAATAATAGCGAAAACGAAAATGTAGGACCAGCGATCCCACCTTGTGATTGGAAGCGTTCAGAAAAAAGTCGACATTCGACTTCGACAGCTCCGACTTCGAACGTCAACAAGTCGACCTTCGTCGACACTTTCCGACTTCAGCTCCGAGCTTAGCATATTCCGAAAAATACGTTTACACGCTTCTACCGAACAAAAGGAAACCGAAGCTATGTAATTTTATGATACTTGATATAGACTGATAATGCTGTGATAGCATTGGTAATAAAATAGTTAAGGCCAGCGTAAACATAAAAATTAGACATGAAACAATAACATAATTCTAAAAAACAACAGTCTATTTTGAGTAGTCTCGATGTATTTAACTCAAACTCTGCCTCGTTTAACAGAAACAAAGAACAAAATAACTTGCAGCAACGAATAAAGATGTTAAAAAGTTTAACAAAAGGACATTTGTGCAATTAACGCATTGCCTACTCTTCCCACAACGATAGGGTGGTATAGCCAAGGATTGCGTTTTCACGAGCTTAAGTATGATCTACAACAAATGCACTTTGTGATAATCAGTTATTGGAAAATATAATCCACAATCGTACAAAAGTCGTCCTTTAATCGACTTTACTAACTTAAAGACGACCGGTAAGTAATCGACTTTAGAAGTAGGAAGTCGAAGTTCGACTGACGTCGACTTGACCTTTCCAATGCCTAATCCTACCCCAGATTCATTCAAGACTACGACGCACTATATTCTGTCCACGTCGATATTAAACCATGCATAAATAATCATTACAGAGGCGGAAGAAAACAGAAATTTGGCCAAAAGCCAGTGCCCATTAATCTGCAAGAGTAGCTTCATGGCCTCGTCGACGAGCTCAAAAGACCTTCGGAAGAACGACAAGCCACCAGCCTCTCTGTCGGCGCAGGAAGTATGCCACTCAAAGCTTTAAGGCCGCTTAACACGGTACAATTTATTGTACAAACGAATATATGAACTCTTTCCTGAGGAAAATTGTACCGCGCAAAGCGGCAAATTGCATGATTGTCAGAATGACTGAAAGGGAAATAGAACCAGCTCTAATTCCATTCATTTTCTTGTACAATCTATGGCACATTCGTTTCTGCAATAAAATGTACCGTGTAAAGCGGCCTTCAGACTTATTATTCAGAGACACCTCGGCCGATTTATATATAAAACACGTGAAATTTTAGATTGCTCACTCAAACTTGGTTGTTTACAAGCAAACTTTCTTTCAACTACAGTCAAAGTTTGTTTTTCCGGTGAAAAGAAAAATAATTGCTCACATTTTGACCCCCAGAGAAGCAATGCCCAACTTTCAGAGATACTGTGCATTCGGCGGCACATAAGTTACACACAATAACGTTCCAGCCATTTTACGTGTTTTTATCAATTTCCTGAGTTCTGTCTAAGCCCATGACTAGCATCTCGTGGATCGCTGGGGTTCTATTTTCATCTTATCAGTTCTAGAAGATTCATACCCAAGGAAAATCAGAGCCGTAATCATACAACTGTGCTAGCGATAGGTAGGTATGGAGTAATATTTCACCTCACATTGCAACATCCACACGACAATCAAGACCAGGGGGGTTGTTTTTGAATCGCTCGAGATGATCCCGATTACGTAACTAAGGATTCACGTGGTACAACAACGAATGATTGGATTTTTTGATGAAATTTACGTACTCGAATGGCTATACTTTGTGTCTAACAAGTCGTGTATAGAGGCTAAAATCGGGGTATAAAAATCCATTTACAATATTACCGCGAGAAAACTCGATCGGGAAGGTTAATTGAGTTATTTCCAGTGTTTTGAATACACCATAATCTCTAGACCATCGTGATTATACCACGTGACTCCTTAGTTACGTGGTCGAGATTATCTCGAGCGGTTCAAACACAACCCCCCCTGGTCTTCAAGCTGAAGACGATATAACGAGGCATTTTGCAACAACAGACTAGATATCACTCGACGCCTAACATAACATTCGATCTCAATAGTTGGCCGCCTCTTCAAATAACCAAACCTCGTGAATTTTTGCGCAGTGAATGAGGCAAAGTTTGCTGCGTGTCGGATTAGTTTGCCCAGATATACATTTTGGGACGCAATCCTTGCACGTGCACTGTATTAATAAATCTGACACTGGCGAGGGTACATGTTAAGGAGGCGACCGTAAAATAAACATTTTACTATAGGACACCATTTCTGGGCAGGGTTGTGTACACCAAGGTCGTTCAATATCGATTGTATTTTTCCTTCGAATTAGGCCTTCGCCACCATTTCCACCACATGTCCACCATTAATGCGCTACTTGAGCATTTACTGCCATAAAACACCCAGGGAAGTCTAAAAATATGCGGCTCAAGTGGTCATTTCGAATACAAATTCACTGCCAAATCAACGCTTGGGTGCCAATCTTGTCCTGATCTCAGCATTGTCCCATTTTCAGCTAATAAGAGCGGGTTAAGCGGATAGCTTTGAAAAAAATCTGTACGAATTCTTTCTCGTTAAACTTTTTGTTCTTAGATAATGCTGCCAATTTTGGCCAATCATTATGGAACGATCATTGATAAAAACTAGAAGAATATAAAGGAAGTGATGTTGAAATTGTATCATGGGCTGTGGAAGGAACTAGTTTTCTAGGTAATTGGAGTTACTAATCAAGATATTCATACAGGAAATCAGCAAATATGCGACACAAGTCGTAATTTCGAATGCAAATGCACAGTCAAAGCAACATAAACGACGAACAACCTATACGATGTTTACAGACCACAAAAATATCACATTAATGACGGATTTATCTATGTTGCCAAGGTGTATATCGAAGGAAGAACACAATCGATATTGAACGACTTAGGTATATACAAGTCCGCGCGGCCGGCATTACTCGGATACCAAAGTCATCCCGTATGGCAACTCGGAAAGAAATGGTCGAGAGGAGCGACCATTGAGGCTACCTCAACGGCAGCGACAGACGAGCGCCAATCACAGGCATAAGTGAGCAACAATGGGCGTTTTGCTGCATAATAAACACGCCGCGGCGCGTCACGATGGCAATCTTTCGCGCAGGACAACAATGCGATCAGCGGAATCGCGGAGAGGAGTTTTACGCGGTCCGCACACCCTACCCCATTACGTTCCCACCACCGACCACCTCTTCCTCTGGCAGTAACTTCTACCTCCCTCTCATCCGACACAATCCATCGACCATGAAGCCTTTCCCTTGACCTTCTCCAATGCGCTGCGCTTCCGGGGGAACCTTGGGCAACTTCCCGCCAACGAGGGCTGTGTTCAAAATAAACCCGAGAGGCTGATTCAGCAGAAGTATGAATGGCAAATTAAACGTGTTGGGCGCCATTCGTGTGAATCCTGTATCATTATTACCAGAGGTGACCTACCGATAAGGTATGGCGTCGATTGAGACGAAGTATCGAAATAACCCCCACAGGATAATTCACCATATTAGGCAAATGCAATACTTTGAGTGTTGTAAGGGAAGACGGCTTTAAGCATTTCCGTCGAATGACCACAGGGTTGCGTTTCTTAGTTATTACTCCATGTAAGGGCAAAGATTTATCAGTACCAAACGCCCCCAGCGCAGCACAGCTGGAAAGCCACTTCCGAATCTGTCTACAGCAGCGAAAGCCTACACTCTAGAGTGATCAGTAGCTTCTGCAGTTACCACGAGCAGAAAGCAGTAGTATACGCAATAGGTAATGCAGAAAAAGTTGCCTCAGATGAATGTAAGATTTATATTTCACTTTTAATTGATCCTTGATGGTCACTCCATTCAAGCATCTATATTGTAATAGAAATTGGTAAAATAAATTTCTTAAAACAATACTTTCTTGTATACTTCTTTTCAGGGATAAGATAAAATTAGTAGAGTCAAAAATGAGGAAAATTTTATTCACCTCCTCTTGGAAGAAGTGTATTCCACATTTAAATTTTTCTAGGAGATAAATAATGTAGATGAGCTAATTGTTAACGCCTTCTCAAAAGCAGAATTGGAAATCATGTCCCGAAAACGACTACTACTCTCGCCATTTTAAGCGCGAATGCCTATTACCTATTCAAGGTATCGACAAGAATGGCCACCCTATGAAACCGGGAAGCAGTTCTGTATGAGAAATAAAACAATAACAGCAAAGAAAATAAAGTGCACAGTGGATGGAATTCCAAGCCCCGAATGCTGTATAGTGGGAAAGGGGGTGAATACAGGTACGATAGCTGAATTAGATGACCGTAGGCAGGAAATATGACGTATTATCATCAAAAATAGAGGTGGGTTTCTGATAAGTGAGCGCGACTCGATAAATTGCTTGATTAGCTACTGCAATTACTAACAGAACAAGTTCCTAGTCCAAAACTAGTCCGAAACACACTTGATGGGATCCGTACGAGGAAGGTATGATAAAAGAATAAGAGCGTGTGCAAAGGAGATCCGCTAGGTTTGTTAAAGGCCGTTATGATAATTGTATAAGTGTTACGAGTTTAATAGAAGAACTCGGATGGGAATTACTATCAGAACGCAGGTTAAAATTTAGGTTAAACCTTTTAAGTAAATTCGAAACCGATTTGTTCACAGATGACGTTAGATATATATTGAGAACCCCTGCGTATTATGCTAGGTTGGATCATATTAACAAGATTATAGAGATAGATTGTCGTACCGATAGATTTAAAATGTCATTTGTTCCGCGTACTATAAGAGAGAACAATAGGCAGCGTAGCAAAGGGATAGGTAGGTGAAATATAGTTAGAGTAGTCTGTAGTGCATGATGCATGTAATGACAACCAATAATCCCTTTCTTATTCTGTAGATACTAACCACCTTGCTGCACGTTACCCTGTTCTCTAGCATGCCTCCCTTAAACATCCTACTTGCATGGCAATAGTGCATGTTTGGTGATCCTCACCCCCTGCCACACACCCTCGTGGTGGCTCGCAGGGTATTACGTAGATGTAGATGATGCGAAATATTGAGGTCAATTTATTTTCTAGCAGTCAGCGATCAATCCTGATACTAATGCACATCAATGGGCAAGATACTTACCCGCATAAACGGACAGCACATCATAAGAGGATGCGGAACCTCAAAAAAGAGGAGTCTCCACTGCCACGCACGTGGCCAAGCACGACGCCGAGCACCGGGTGATTTATTCAGTTACGCGGAGCACGTCAGTGATTTCGCTCGGTGCCGCAGAGGAAAATCCCAATTTCCAAAACAGGCTGCACGCAACTGCCTATGACGTCCCAAACCATAGCAGTTGCGGCTGATAAATGCGGCGGCTTCATGAATAAGGTGCAGAGATAGAGGGACACCCATGCATGGATAGACACGCATACATTTACGGGGACCACTGCGCGGGTGCTGCTGCCCCATAAAACTTGCGCAGCCAACGTCGCTAAGCCGAGGTAGTTGATATTCTGGAGACGCGCAGTTGATCCAATAAAAACCTCATTTGCGCGAAGGGGACTCCGCATCCCAAACATGTGTGTGGGTTTACGCGCTCGGGAAGCCCTACTTATTATTTTTTTCTAACCTGAAGGTGATAGATGGGCATCGCTGGGAATGAAAGGCCATGCATGAAGGCAATCAAAAAAAAATGTGAGGCGACCCAAGCACATTTGCTCCGTCTCTTTCTCTACGCCAGAGAGAGCCACCACAAAACCGATTCCTAACTCACTTTCTGAGTGTTATTTATGTATAGAGTTACCAGAACTTTGGAGATTGATAAAGGGCAACAGAAGAAGAAAACGTAGAAGAAAGAGGTAAGATTTCTCGTCTTAAAGAAAAAGGAGCGAAAGGATGAATAGAATTTTTCCCAAAAAAGAGCATGAGGCAAACGGCAGTGTTACCAAAAAAAAAGCATAACAACTCTTCCCCAACTTTTATATAGGCATAGAAGAATATAGATACTAATTTTATGGACTGAAGGATTAACCCCGAAGTTTTGACTACTATTAGTGATCATATAAATCGTTAGTATGTCTCCAGCTGGATAAAATAGATTTTGAACATAGTGTTCCATTCAAATAACTGTATTTTTTTATTAATTGTAATTCCAATTTACGTTAAAAATGAATGAAGCTAATTTTATTAGGAATAACAACTTCCATTCATATGAAACCAGGAGAAGCAAAGACATAAATTTAAAAACAACAAATTTAGCCCTGACATCTGAAGGTCCTGATTTTAAGTGTATTAAATTGTGTATAAATTGACCTGCTTCCATTAAAAGTGTTGAAAGATTGACTATTTTCAAAAAGACTCTTTCAGCATACCTTGTACAAAAGTATTTTTATACTGTTAATGAATAATTGTGCTGATAATGAATGTTTAGGAAGACAAATAAGGAAGTGCTTGAGATGGTGGGCGAGGAAAGGAAACTTTTTAAGGGAATTCAAGATCGGCAGGGTAGGTGGCCGGAAGATGTAACAATGCGATGCGATGGGTTGCTCAAGAGAGTGATAGAGGGAAGGATGTTGGGCAAGCGGGGAAGGATAAGAAAGGGAATAGGTTTCATGGACGGGATGTAGAAGGGCAGATTGTATGCAGAGGCGAAAATTGATATACTAGAGCGAGATAAGCCCCTGAAAGTGTAGAAAATGGGAGGAGATTCTCTGAAATTCAACAAAACCTATCTTAACCGGTAGAACAATTTTTTTAAATCAATATTAGTGTGAAATGTAACATGTATGTATTGAACCTTATTGACGTGCCTTATGCACGTAACATATGATTATATTATTATGAACAGTGTCTATTGGGCAAATTAACTATTACTATTACTATTGACATCAAAATTCCTCCCAGGTGTCACCGAACGTACTTGAAAAGAGGGCTTGTCCGGGAAAAACATTTAACCAACTTTTTTCTTTCTTCATGAGTAGTAAGGTCTTGGTTGAGACATAACGTACCCTACTACCTCACTCACAACCGGAAGCTTTGCAGCCCAATGGATGCTCAAGGGTGGAATAAAAGACTAGATGTATTACCACAATAACGCCACAATGAAGGATAGGCGCTGCTGCTCACTTTTTCCATATTAAAACACTCTCCACAATTTCTCCCATCAACTCGTCATACTTTTTACCTCTCCCCACCATTCATAAAGTTACTAATATTATCCTCGGTACTCTTCTCCGATTGCCAGGCAATCTATCTCCAAGAAAGGCCTTCAAGAACTCCACCATTCGTACTTCTTCAAGCAATCAAGCTTCAAAAACATGTCTTTGCCCTAGAATTTAGTTTGCCACGTATTGGACGAGTCACATACCTAAACAGCATATTTGCATTCGGTCTAAGAGAAGCAATGAATTCAAGTATTACCCAGATGCTATATTTTCCCCACATTTTCATCATTTAACAAACTGTTTCTCTTTCATCGGGAGTAGACAGGTCTTGGTTAAGACATAACTTACATTAAAACCTCACTATAGAAATTCCGCAAATATATTTTATCTTCATCAGGGCTATAACGAATTTATAGTGTATACAAAGAAACAGTAATACAAATTTGTGCAATATTACATCAAATTACATGCTGAGAACACTCATCAATTGCGATGTCGGTGATGTTTTAGTGCCACGTTGCGTAGTTACGAGTTCAGAAATAACAATCTTTTCTTCAAATTGTTCTGTTGATCGGTCAGATCCAAAATCTATAATCTATTTTTTTCTGTGTTTAAAATATAAAAAAACAAAACATTTAAATACGTCAAAAAACCTCTAGAAATTAGTCTTCAAGTAAACATAAGACACTAAGAATTCATGCATACAGATCTCACGTCATTTGAAGCCAAATAGAACCAAAAAGAATTCACATAGATTGATGAAAAGCATTTAGTTTCTTTACCAAGACTTTATCTCCTCCCGAATAAATTTTGATAATAATAATTTCTCAAAATATTTTTTTCTGTTCATACGTGAAGTAGTATCTCACCATTTACGATAGATTTTACTCTCGGCTTTTCGAAATAAGAGAGCACTTCTAATCCATTTCCCTATTTCAACTTCGCACATTTTCCACCCTCCTTTATCCCGTCAAACACGCCGTTCCCAGATTAACCACACCCCCTTCCCAGATGCCCCAGCATAAATAACCCCTAAATCATGCCTTTAACAAATCTTAACCTCTTTCTCAACCTTATCCAAGTCTTTTCAAACAACCTCCTATCCCCCCTACAATACCCGGTCTTCCTTTCTTAGTCTTCTACGCCATCCATTAACCCTCGTCATTCTCTCGTCACACACAGTATATCTAAAGCACGCTACTCTCTTCTCATCACGTCATCCTCGCTTTGCTTCCATATAACGCGACGCTCCGGATCGAATTCCTCACTTATCTCAACAACAATGTCAAGCTTGATAGATATTAATTTATAGCTGGAATCGTACACGAAAATAACCTGGGTATCACCAGCAAAAATATTTCACCCCTTTTATTCAATTTAATGCAATCAATGTTATCTTCAAATGTTTCCCAACGATATCAACTTTGCCATATCTGATTGGGTTGCACAAGAAGTACACTTAAGTAGGGGAAGGCGTTCGGGTGGGGTTTAATGTTTCCAGGAAGAGGACGAATAGAAGAATAAAAAAATTTAACGTGAGACAAACAATCCGAAAAAGTGTAACACAGCTTTTGAACAATTCACATGAGAATTATCGACGGGGACCCTGAGAGAGAATATGATAAGACTGGAGAAGAGCCTAATGAGGAGTGCATTGCATGGTTCGGAAAAGTGGAGTATCAGGATTGTGAGTAGACTGCAAGAGTTTGAGATGTGGGTGCGAGGGAGAGGAATGAAAGAGGTGATGGATGGAAAGGAAGACCGACGAGGAAATACTCGGTATGATGGGCGAGAAGAAGAAACTGTTAGAGGAGATTATGAGGCGATAAGAGTAGGCGGTGGGAGAAGGAAGAGAGGAGCGAAATGATGTTGAAGACAGAGTTGGAGAGAGGGGCATATACTGGATAAGCGGGAAAGAGGCAGAAAGAGAACACGATGAAGAGAGGCGAGGTGATACATATTCCAGGCTGACGAATGAAATTATGCAAGGACACGCGGACCAAGCAGCTGTAAAAGATAATATGGACATAACTTCTTCCATTTAAATCTACCTCATCTGGTAGACGACCTCAACTAAGAACATCAAAACACCATCAAATTCCAACAACCGAAGACGTATTACAACCACTAAATGAAGGGTAAACTTCACATTGAAACATATCATAGCACTTCTACTACGCAAGAATGCGAGAAAATTTTCTTTATTCTAAGGAGAAACTGTCCTAAGACAGGTTCCAATTGCACTGCTCCCTCCATGCTCGTCTATTATGTGCTGCCTCCCTCAACTCTTGGTAACTCCTTATATTCATAATTATTATTATAAACTATTCTACCGGTAAAGCTAGGTTTTGTTGAATGTCAGAGAATCTCCTTCGGGTCTTTTACAAATTCAGGGGCATATCTCCCTCGAGTATATCCTTTTTCGCCTCTACATAAGATCTACCCTTCTTCATCCCGTCCATCAAACCTATTCTCTTTCTTCCCCTACCCCGCTTGCCCAACATCCTTCCCTCTATCACACTCTTCAGCAATCCATTACCCTTTATTACATCCTTCAGCCATCTACCCTGCCTATCCCGGATTTCATTCAAAAGTTTCCTTTCCTCGCCCACCATCTCAAGCACTTCCTCGTTATTCTTCCTTTCCGTCCACCTAACATTCATAATATCCGTCAACATATAATTTCTTCGTCTTCTTCTCTCTCGATCATACCTTCTAATATAAGTTTTAGCAAGCAATCTTTCCTCATGACGTGTCCCATCTAGTTTGCCTTCCCCTTTCCCATTGATTCCTTTTCTCATTAATTCTAGCCAGCACTTCCTCGTTCCTCACTTTATCACTCCATATTAATCTCTCCATTCTTCAACACAGCCACATTTCAAAACCCTATAAATATTTGTCCTCTTTCCTCCGGACTGTCACCGTTGCTGCTCCATAAAGCACTAAACTCCAAATAAAGCATTTATCACATCTTTTCATTGAGCTTATGTTTATTGCTTAGGCTGAGAGTAGTTGGTTGACTTTACTGAAGGCTGCCTTTCCCTGTGATATTCTACTTTTCATTTCCTCCGAACAGCTTCCATTCCATGTTATAACATTTGCGATGTATCTAAAGGATGGTATTTGTTCTAGCCTTTTTCCATCAATGGGTGGCATTTAGAGAACACTTTATGTTAGCTCAATTTCGCAGTGGGGGGGCCACTGAAAACATTTCCACAACGGCCGTCCTACACACAATCTAATGAATTGATATTAGCAAGTTACCGAATCAAAGGAAAGAATATTGCCTACAATTGCCTTATTACAGCTTAATATTGCCTTAATACAGCTTAAGGGCAGACGGATATTAATTTTTCTACTCCTCTTTAATACATTAACTGAAAAAAAACACCCATTTTACTTAATGAGAAGCATAATATTAAGCTTACACACGGAGCGAAAGTAAGGAAAAAAATAATATTTTTATGCCAAAAAAGACGATTTTCCTTCCGGAGTGGTAAAAACGTCGCATAAAAAATGGATTTTCACCCCAACACAGAGGTTGTGGCGAGGCTTTGTGTTCATATAATCCCCCATTAACAAGGCAAAACCTTATTCCACTCATTCCTTCCTATCTTGCGCCTAATTTTTTTAAAATGGTTCTTGCGAAGACGGGGACGATGAACTACTTTCCACGGAGTCAGATGCTTAAATGATTTAATCCTCTTTCCGTCAAAGGTTTAAACAGCTTACACGCTAATGGCTGATGAGCAATTTGTAGCCTTAGCCCAGAGTATGCATGGCCAGGGGTCGATTCTCATCTTTTTCATTCCAAACAGCTGCCATTGCGTGCTATACTAGCGCAATTTCATCCCAAGGTAATAGTAATGCATAAAATCGTTTAATACGGCAGGCATTTCCAGCCCGTGGGATGATTGTTAATGAAAATATTACCATTCTGACCTAACAGAAAAAATAACTTACCGGATACATTATGAAAATAAGTATTAACAAAAAATACACATATAAAATATAAAATTTTGTGCGAAGGTGTAACAGATAATTTTGAATAACTACATATATCTTACATTAAACTATGTACCTTTATAAAAGTTTGCAAATGCAAGTACATATTACGTTGAACATATCTGAACGTGAATTACAAGATCAAATCGGAATAAAGAGCTAGTTTTATTAACGATTCCAATCTATTCATGAGATTATTACATCCGCATTACATACAGCCCCCACGTCCTTCCGTCAAAATACTAACATATGAATAGTTATTTTTATACTCCAATGTACAGAGGGAAGAACGAAAGAACTACCAGAAAGTTAGGGGACTGGCATCAGAGAGGGAAGTATATTGGACTGCAGTCAACCAAATTTTCTTTTTCGCCCCAAACGGCCGATTGAAGATACAAACAGAGAAAGGGGCTCGTCAGAGGGAGAGCTGGTTTCTCATTCCGAAGACCCGTGTTCGAATATTTACAGCGGCGGAGACTTTACACAAGAATTCTTATATTTTGGCGGCAATTTGGTGCTAGAGAGAAATTAGGGTACGTAGTACTCCAACGAGTCGTACTGTGGGTATCTTATAGCCTTTCGTTTTCAGTGCTAAATTAGAGGTTAGATTTTCTACGTCCTTTCCCCATCCCACAAATATCCTAACACCCAAATCTTTCCCATTTTTAGGAATATATAAAAATTCAGCTAAACACGATATCTGACACGAAGTGACACAGTGAGTGATGACAGCTCCCTCAGAATTTGAATTGCGACTGGCCGAACCGTTGAAACAAGAATAACGAAACACCAACGGCACCTCCGGCTGTGTCAACCTGCTCAGTCGGCAGTCGTAAAACATTCTATTAACCTTGTAACACTCGTTTTATTTGCCACAAAATACCTCGCAATATATCACAACACTCGCTCCACTTTTCACATAATACTTTTTCATACATTACAACGCTCGCTTTTCTCACAGAATACTTCGCCACTCACACCCACAAAGGAAATCACTCAACTTCTCCCAAAAACACCGTCTCCCGTCCCCTCACTCGCGGTCGTCTCCCTCTCCCCTTTTTCATTGTTCAATATTTATTTCTCTTCCGCGTCCCTCGTTACGCATTCTTGGGCCATGGTTTACACTTTCAATTTACTAATAAATAACTAAAAAATTAATTTGCAGCATAGTTGTTTGGTTACAACCTCGACCATCCTATTCAGTGGGAAGAGAAGAAATTGCCCGGCCATTTCAAAGGATACTGGATCCGACTCACCAAAGAGACAATAGAAATCCGCCTTGAGAGCGAGAACTTCAACAGATACGTAGGGTTCCACTTGGAGGACCTGGAACCCAATTCTAAAAATGGAGGGAAAAGTAAAAATGCCTCCACCAATCAAAACCGGCCTGAACTAAGAAACATACCATATAGACACGGCATCAACGGCCCTGATGACGATGAAATGTCTTTCATCGAAACGTCGGCAAAGGAGTAGATGGAGCACCTACTGTATATTCAATCGCTGAAACAAGGCTAATTTAAAAATTAATACAAACTCATGGCATTCTGAAAGGGCGATCACGTCTCACAAGCCTCCTCCCCAATCACAATGAAGGCCAAAATCAAAAACGACTACAATTACATCTATTTATTACCCTGCAAGCCACCATTATGGTGTTTGACAGGGGGTGACCACCACCATAACTACAGAGAAGAAATTAACTTTCATCAAAATTCACCACATAATGGGTATGCCACATATGCTACAGAAACTACTAAAATAATCTATAACGTAATTATGTAAACGTGACACAAGAGTCATGCAGAAAACATGCAAAACATTGTGTTAGCACTACTCATCAGATTTGAAAATATGCATTAGGGGGCATATGACTTCATCAGCTACACTACCTGTCAACTAACTTACTTTTAAGTCTCAACGCAGCCATCATGGTCTCTTATCGTTCGCGGGAAAAACGACATTTTAAACCTTTCTGTTCTACAATCTATTTACCTTATTTAATTCTCATGATCTGACCTACCGTAGTATGTTGGAGTTCGTTAAGTATTGATAACTTCTCCTGAAAATAAATCGGTTTTGAATTTACATAAAATATTGAGTCTAATTTTCAATCGACGGCCGGAAAGCGACTACTATCCTAGTTTTTGCAAGAGGTCAGTAGAATACTCACTTTGAATGACACAGGATATTTCGTACCGAGCCGTTTACAGCCATTTGCCGCCAATAAGCCAATTATCTCTAATTACGAAAAAAATTTTAAAAATTGAATACCCGACGGAATAATCACGGTAACCGTTCAAATTTCAACAGCACCGGTAGCACTCCGCACTCATGAAGGCTCGTTTCGATCACTGAACTTCATTACAGTCACAAGATGGCGAACATAATTGCCATTGAAACCAAAACAAACGAAGCCATTAACTCCCACAGCTTTTCTCGCAGAGCATACGCCGTGAAATGAGTTATGCCTCGCGTTAGCCATAAAAATGGAAAAATGGTAAGCGGTCGGAAATGTTTGCGAAACTCGACCCACGACGTGAAAACAAACAGTAAAGAAACGAAATGCGAGCAAAAGACATTAAACTTCCATTATCGGAAAGTTCCCCGTGCTTAACGAAAAATACCTAACGATAGTTATGCTTCCGACGGCATGTCAGCCTGGTGAGACTCATTAGAGAACCGATGAAATAAATATTTTCCAAAGCTTGTTGAGTATACGGTAATGCTTATGCAAGGATTCAATTAGCGCACTTTC
Source organism: Ceriagrion tenellum (assembly GCA_963169105.1). Lineage (NCBI taxonomy): Eukaryota > Metazoa > Arthropoda > Insecta > Odonata > Coenagrionidae > Ceriagrion > Ceriagrion tenellum. The sequence continues at coordinate 34,803,097 of OY720637.1, forward strand.
CTTCCAATCGGTCGTCGAATTGCAACACAAATTTCCTGAGAGATGGAATTACCAGAATTTCCTGTTCAGCGCTGCCTTGTTCAGTGACCCAAGGTCCTTATACCCAGGTCATCACACGCACCTGTTCAAATTAATCCGCCATCTTGAGTCAAGTATTTGACGGGGTTAAAATTCTGCATGCGAATGAATGGGTGACATGGGCACAAAGATCCACATATATTTCCCTAAATAACTTAGGTAGTGCAATGAAAATGTTTGAGTTGACAGACAATACAAAACGACTTTAGGATTCATTTGGACTTTTGGCCTGACCCCTCCCGTTCGACTCCAGAAAAGTTTTAAACATTCCTTCCGACTCCCTAATTCAAACAATGCCATAGGCAGAAAGGTCCACGTATATTTCCCTGAATAATCTACTTGCTATGAAACTTTTTGAGTTGACAGGCGGTACTAAGCGACTGTAGGATTCCTTTAGAATTCCAACACCTCCCGTTCGACTCCAGGAAAATGGAAACGAATGCTTTCGGGTATAAAGACCTAGCACTAACCCAGAGTCCTCTACATTGCGCCAACTACACTGCAAAGTAGTTGGCGCAATGTCGGCGCAATGACGAAATGACAACAAATGTAGAGGACTCTGCACTGGCCAAATCGAGTGATCTCACCTTCAATTACGATTTTTTTAATTTCCTCCAGAGATTCTAAACTTTGCCTAGTATATGACATTTCATCTTTGGAATCACTACCACTGCAAAAATGCTGCAGGCGTCAGGAAGAAGACCTTCACGAAATTCTCGTGCGCATGAGGAAGACGACTTATGAAACTCTTAGAAGAGTCGATGCCTCCAAAACAAAATCACGCATGCATTCAGGTATTTCACAAGTTTCCAAATCATTGAAATTGTTTCACATAACAACCAGTGTTCAAAATATTTTGAAAGTTCAACCAGCCCGCATTTGGTCTAAAACAACAGGGAAAACCAGCAACATCAAATATTCATATTTTCACTACCACATTTATAGATTCAGTTCTTCAAAAACGTTCTCGAATAGAAAAATGCAAGGTAAAATTTTACACATGCGATGCCTGACAGATGTTGCTGTACACATATCACCGAATAATTTTTAAAACTAGAATTAAGGCAGAGCGAGTTAGTTCCCTAGTCATAATGGAGACCATATTAGAAGTATACGTTTTAATTTCAGCAGCTGTAGGACGCAGGAAATATATATTGCTTCATTAATGATTCAATCATATACTTTTATAAGGCTGAATCCTAAATAATAAAATAAAAATATCTACGGAAGTCTTTAACTTGATTCATTTTTTTCGCACCGCTAAATTAAAATTCCTTCACAATGGGAGGTTTTATTTGATTATTTCTTTATTAATTTCAACTTCACAACCCGTAATATAGCGCATTTGGCCAATTTATATCGGGTGAATAACAACAACATACGAACACAAGCACACATTCCTTGAGTCGTGACAAATCCACCCAGACGGGATTAGAACCCACGAACCTCGTAATACTGAAATAATTACTGCAGTAAATAAGTTATTTAGTCTCGAAAATAGTTGAGAATGAATACAAACTAACACACTTAATTTTTTGACAAGATCTAGGCGTTAAAAATTCCTCATTTTTTAAAAATAAAGTCTCTCCAGAATGCTTACACATACCTTTTCCCTTATATGAGGGCTGGTATATTTTGTCAAAAATCTCGGAAAGTAATGAGGTAAGGGGCTGATATTTTGGTAAACTGGAAGGGTGAGATATTTTTCATTTAAATGAGAAAGAATTCAATGATCTCAAGGGGAAATTATATTTCGATCGAACAACCTTAAGGTAGTTTGAGCGAAATATCATTTTACCGAGAAATCAATGAATTTGGTCTCATTTTAAATAAAAATATATCACCCTTCCATTGACACCAAAAATTCAACCTCTTACCATGCTACTTTCCGAGATAATGCCAGAAAATACCAGCCTTTTTACATGGGAAATGGTACGTGTATGCACTCCAGAGAGACCTTATTTAAAAAATGAAGCATTCCCTACACTTAGATCTCGTCAAAAAATCAACAGTGCGTAGTCTGTGTGTTTTCTCAACTATTTTTGAAAATTAATCAAACTGTCACCGCAGTAAATTCCTCAAGATCACAATAAACCTTCCGCTTTGACTGAGTTTCAAACGTAAAGCGTGAAAAAAAATGAGTCAAGTTAAAGACTTATTTAGAAATTTTCATTTGATTACTTACAATTTCTGTCACATAAAATTATATTATTTCACCATTAATAATGCAATATTTAATTCGTGTGTCTCACAGCAGATGAAATTAAAACGCATATATCGAATATGGTCTCTATTATGATTAGGGAACTATCTCGCTCGCACTACCTTAATAAGGTAGTATAAGACTCGCTTCACGAGGCAACGACTAATAGAACCGTCAGCATGACACTACACTCAAAGTATTCATTTCCCAGCACTCCCACGAGCATCCCATTGAATGCGAGAGACACCTCACGAGATATCAGCATGAGTTGATAAGAGGAAGAAGCTACTGTGACACCGCAGCCTCGTGATATTTATGACGCCTTCGATACACAAGTGCATGGATGACTAAGATAAAGTAGAATGGCTCACGGAGAAGATAATGGAAACTTCTGAGAGAATTTTATTTCAGGGAGGCGATTAAAGGCATTATGAGTTTTATACGATTCGCGAGATCAGTTCGAATAGGGGAGACCGAGGATAGTTGGGAACAGGGGCATCTACATACTACCCTGCGAGCCGACGCATGTGTGTGCGTGGCAGGGGTGTTAAGACACCAGTCGCGTAAATGTTTAAGAGGTAAGGTTTTTGGAGTTGAAATGGTGACGTGTATTCTGGGAGTGTATTTAATAGAGCTCGTTTTTATTGTGGTCGCTTATCGCGCAAGGAGAGAACTAATTTTTGTACAACTCCACTTTCTCAGGCGAGATATCGTAGAACAGCATAATGAGTAATGAAGCTCAAACGATTTCGTACTGTCTACAAATGTTTATTTCACCTCTTGCTACACTACACGTGTTTCGACTGACTAGCAGTCATCATCAGGCAAGACTAATACAACATAAACAGATATGAGCTTATATAATACGTGAAACACCATATTTACGTCACACTGGGAAAGGATAGAAGAACAAGTGGGAGAAAATGGAAAGGGGGGGGTGTGAGGGGAGAGGGTGGTTTGTTGGAGGAGGTAAAGTTATTTAACAATGGAGTCAAAAATAGGAGAATGACAAACCTATGTCAGTCCCTCCTCCTATCAGTCAGTACCTCCTATTTTTGACTCCACTGTTAAATAACTTTACCTCCTCCAACAAACCACCCTCTCCCCTCACACCACCCCCCCCCCCTTTCCATTTTCTCCCACTTGTACTTCTATCCTTTCCCAGTGTGACGCAAATATGGTGTTTCACGTATTATATAAGCTCATATCTGTTTATGTTGTATTAGTCTTGCCTGATGATGACTGCTAGTCAGTCGAAACACGTGTAGTGTAGCAAGAGGTGAAATAAAAATTTGTAGACAGTACGAAATCGTTTGAACTTCATTACTAATTTTTGTACCTATCTGTTCGGCAACGTATCTCAGACCTAGAGATGTAGTGAGGCGTCATGATAATATTCAGTGTCGCTCTGAAACACACCAGTTCTGAATTCCTCTAGCACGCTAAGCCTAGCGTTTAGCCTCCGAGTATCTAGGGGCTCCCACTTTAATCCGTCTAAAATCTGTGAATCACCATATATTCTATCGTAGCAGCTGTTACCGAAGCGTGCAACTTACCTTTGTATTTTGCTAATTTTTTTGGTTATATCTTTATGAACAGGGTATCAAATGCTCGCGGCGTATTCGAGGTGTGGCCTAACCAGAGCGAAGTAGCATCTCTCTTTTACTTTTTCATCCGAGAACTTTCCTATTATGACATGGCATGGCATGTTCGTGCATTAAGAATCAATTGGCAACCAAGCGAGCGAGGGCGTGGAACCTTAAACTTTGACTGAAGCCCACCACCCCCGTTCGCTAAACACACTGCTAGTCGGCTACTTGCCACCGTTTGAGAACAAGCTTGCACTATTTTGTTTTTGAACCGAATGCTAATATTCTCCTATCTAATTTTCTTATTTACCTTTGGTTAACTAACGTAACTAAGGTATTCAATGTAGTAAAATTTTGAAGAGCTATCATTTAGCTACAATTTTATGCCTTCAAATTTAGTGTGAATTAAAAATAGACAGTTGTTAGTAAGGTTAGATGAAAAGTACGGTGACGGGTCAAGAACATACTCGGGAAATTATCAAAGAAAGGGAGAATGAAGCTAAAGTGGTCAATCATGACAGTGTTTATGAAAAAAACGCTTTTTAAGAAGAGACACGGGTTACAAAAGATAAAAAATAAACGTATCTGGAGTCTCATAAGAATACCATATCAGAAGTTCATTGGATTTGATGCATGAAATGCAAAAAAGTGCTCACGAATGCTGCATTTAAGGAGAAAAATTGTTCCATCGTTGAACTGACATTAACAGCGATGACGATGATGGTCACTTTTTAATACTTTCATAATACGCGGGGCAAATAGGCGATTTTATGCCGACCGAAGACGATACTCTCGTTACAGTCGTAATCAGCATTTTTGCATCGTGTAAAATTAAACTTATTGTAATGTACAGCCCACATTCTGGCTCCTCATTCTTCTCGATTGGATAGGATATTCGGGGAGGCAACCGACGGCTAAGGCCATTTGGGCCATAGAGGACAGGTAAGGGTGGATAGAAACCCGGAGTCGGCATTAGCCTGCTCTTAACGAAAGGCGCCAAGGGGACCACGGTTTTAAGTCTCATCCGACAGACGGAGTACTATACTTGAAGTGCCCTCCACAAGACACTCAAATAGGGATCAGGTTTCCTCTGAAAAACATCCTCCACTGCAGGGATTTGAACCCTGGTCGCCCTTGTGGTAGGCGAGTACTCTAGCCACAACAATCCCCCTCATTCTTCTTCTGGATAGGTATTGCGACTGTTTTTACGTAGTCCCCCGCCCATACTCCTTCCCCGAGGATCGTAAGATTCATTCATTCAAATATTCTACCGGCTAAAAAGTTAGCTTTCTTTTAAGTCAGAAAAGTTTTCTCCACATTTTCTACACTAGCAGGGTCCTAACCACTTTGGGCTTTTCATTATTCATGTCAGTATTCGTCCCACCCGTCCTCAATCCCGTCAATAAAACCTATTCTCCTTCTTCCCCTTTCCCATTTGCCAAACATCCCTCCCTGTATCACGGCATCGAGCAAGCCATTGCCCCCTCATTACCTCCTCCCACCACCTACGGTTCCTCCCCCTGATTTCATCCGGAAGTTTTCATTCCTAGCCTAACATACCTGGCACCTACTCGTTCATATTCCTTACGTCCACCGCACCGCTCCATCCTACTCTACTCCTACATATCGAAATAGAGAATTAATATCGCTCACGACTTTACACGGTGAATGCTGAACACTGCCATAGTAAAATTAAACTGAACATGGAGAAATAAGAAGCGTGCCACGCTTTGCTGACGTAATACCGATTTTGGAAGAGAAAAAAATATGAATAGAATGCTGAAATGTTAGGGGGAAAAATGGTGGACCAAGAAAAACTCTTGTCTCATTCAAAAGAAAGCAAAAAAGATCATTTTTGAAATATCTCAAAAATAAAGAAAAAGCATTAGATTCGGGTGGGAAAAATGCTGAAAGAAGATGAAGATTTTGACAACAGGGGAAGTAGGATCACTGGTGAGGGAAGAAGCGAGAAAGTTACAGATGGTAATGTAATATAATACAGATAATAAAATAATATGCGTAAGGACTCCGAGGATACGCGGTGTTAACGAATAATGATGGGGATAGGAATGATAAGGACGTGGAGAATCACAAATAAAGTACATCGAGGATTTGGGGAGAAAGATCCTAAAGGAAAAAAAATACATAGTATAATGAACAAACTTATAGGACATAATATTATTCCATACAGCCACCTGAAACCTAAACAATAGGAAAATTCAAGGAAAAAATAGGTAATAATATCAAACGAGGAACACATCACGCAAATGATGAAGTACATATCTACAAAACTTGAAATAATAAATGTAAAAAGACGTTAGCTGATAAGAAAATTGAGTAGAGAGCTGCAGCTGGGTGAATGATGATGACACTTTTAATATCCGTCGAGGACAGGCAAACAAATACTCTGAGCACAAATATTTATCCTAATTTTGTGAATGTATAAATTTATGAGTCCATTATACATATTCAGAGGAGCGTCGTGCGTCAGAATATAAAGGGAAAAGTAAGCTAGCTCAAAATCTCACCCAAGAATGTAAATCTTGACATTGAAGAAAAACTGGGAAGGTTATGAGGAAAACAAAAATACACAGGGCGTAAAAAACTCCACTCAAAACTCTCAGCCGAGCACTGGGTCGATACAATACCACGGTGGAGATTGTCGTCGGACAGGGACTCAGAAGGAAGCAAGAACCCGCGCAAAAAAAACAACAGTGGGAGAGGAGGTGGGAGTAGAGAGTGACAATTGAACGACGCCACCCGAACGCGAGCACAATGGAAATTCCCATTTGAGGACGATAAAAACAATTTACGCGACCGGTATATACTCCCTCGGCCGGGTAGATTTGCACCTCCCTCCCCTCTTACGTTCTCCTGTTCTGTTTCGTGCAGTCAGAGTACGCATTTCCCATCGGCCTCGAGGCCCGAAAGCGAGGGAGAGAAGGAGAGAGAGAGAGCGAGATGAACAATGGCGAAACGGACGAGCCGACGGATATAATCCCCCGCGGAAAGACGACTTAAGAGGGCCGGAAAGGGGCGAAATTTCAACCCGCAGGATGGAAGTGTACCCAAAGGATGGAATCTCCCTTTGCGCCGAGTCCTGGGAGGACTACACCGAACTGAAATCCCACAAATGCGGAAAGAAACGAAGAGAGTTCAAGGGAAAACTGGATCAAAAGCCGACAGAAACAGGATGAAATATCGGCGAAATAGTCAAAAAGTAAAAAAATCAAGTGGATAAATAAATATAAATAAATGTGTGTTTTTTTATATTATGAATAAAAAACATGAAATGTAACAACAATAAACAAAGCGTAACATCTGAATGCCTCAAATTTTCCAGAATACAACATTTTTGGTGAAGCAGGCGATGGTATTATCATTCGGTTTACTTAGTGATGCGTGTTTTTTGAAAAATTTATTCACCCGCGCAATGTGTCAGTCAGTGGAATATAAAAAGAATTTTTAAGCATGCTTTTCTAAAAAGATATTAAGAATATGAAAACAGAAATATCTTAACATCGCACTAAAAAAGAAAAAATAATATTTTCTAGAGCGAATGAAAATTTAGCCTAGCACTGGAAATAATTAAATTCAACTTAAGAAAATCAGCCTCACAATGATAAGACCACAACGAAAACCGTGGGGCGCTCTTTCATATTCGATATCAACATAAATTCATTAAACATGAAGATTTTGGTATTCAATGTAACAGAGAGCTTCAATAAACAATTTCTAGATTAAACAAACGAAAATCGTGGGGCGCTCTTTTATATTCGATATCAACATAAATTCATTAAATATGAAGATTTTGGTATTCATTGTAATAGAGAGCTTCAATAAACAATTTCTGGAAATCTTTGAATGAACTTAAGGTGCAAAATATAAATGTGGTCGCGCCCCATGATTTTCGTTGTGGTCCCATCATTGTGTGGCTGATTTCCTTGAATTGAATTTAATTATTTCCAGTACTAGGCTAAATTTTCATTCGCTCGAGAAAATCTTATTTTTTTCTTTTCTAAAGCGATGTTAAGATATATCTGTTTTTAGATTTTTTATATCTTTTTAGGAAAGCATGCTTCAGAATTCTATTTTTATTTTTTACTTTTTAGTCCTAGTTAATAAATTATTTAAAAACAACAAGTTGTTTTATAAGCATTTAATTAACTAGAACTAAAAAACTACGACTGTTACTAGATCAAAAATCCGCTTGTATGTAGGCTCGATGCGACTACTAGGCTAACTCGATTCATGATCCATGGATCCAGGGAAAAGATACATAAAGAGGATTAAAAAAATATATAGGAGATCACTTTCTATCTCTAAATCACTACGCCTAGAAACTGAATCATACCTACGTGCGCGAAGTCTTCTATGTAGTAGATACATTTTTTAAACGGATTTTTTAAACCAAATTACATAAATTGCGGTATAAAAATTTGGGGATGGTTCAAATGAATGTTTCCCTGAACGGATTTTTCTTTTTTCAATGTATTCTACCCGTTAATGCAGGTTTTGTTGAATGTCAGAGAATCTCCTCCCGGTTTTCCACACTTTCAGGGGCCTATCTCACTCTAGTATATCCTTTTTCGCGTCTGCATACGCTCTACCCTTCTTCATTCCGTCCATGGAGCATTCCTTTCCTCGCCCACCATCTCAAGCACTTCCTCGTTAGTCTTCCTCTTCGTCCACCTCACCTTCTCCATCCTTATCCACACCCACATCGCAAATGTCTACAGCCTATTCCCATGATCCTTCTGAGGGACCACGTTTCTGCCCCATGCTACGCTACGCTTTATATCAAGCTCTTCACCGACCACCTCTTCACATCCTTGCCTTAGGTCTCCTTCATCAGCTCCCTTCCATTACTAAACGACTCCTTGGCTAGGGCTATTCTCTTCCCTATGTATTTCCTATTATAGACTATGCACGAATATTTTGTATATCACGATGAAGGTCAGACAAATAAAACGAAATTATTGAGATATTAATGTTCAAATATTCACTTCATTCACTTCTCACCGCTGCAAGGATGAAAAAAGTGAAATTCGAACACGAGTCTCTATTATGACTAGGGAAAAATCTCCGTCAAATTACCTTTAGCGTTTCATTCCCCTTCAATGCGACCTCCATCCACTTTCGTTACCTTTTTTTTGCATCTCCGCAGATAATCCCATCCCTGCTCTCATCGACTATAAACCTTCTCCGGGCGATATGAAATCCAATATTCGCTGGAAAAGTTGTGTTTGAACATCCCGATAAACAACGCACAGCGGTCGTAATCAGAGGCGGAGAAAGGGAAACAATGCGAAGAAAAAAGTGTACAGCGCTTTTAAACGAAACCAAGCGCGGAATCGTGATTCACGATGGTAACGCATCGGTCAGGTAACCCATCAGTAATGAACACTCATGTAAATCAAAATGTTTTACGTCTATATGTTTAGAGTACATACCGACACATTATCATGTACCAACTGAATTGTTTACCACACACTCTTCACAATAATATAAACCTAATTAAAATGTTTACGCGCATCAAAGCTTTGGCACAATATAACATTAATCCTCGTCCTAAAAATGAAATCGACAGTTGAAATCCATCGCTTTCCGATGAGGGGGAAATAAAAATAAATATTTATTCAAATTGAATGGTTAAATTATTACTCACAAATAGAACAGAATCGGGCTGCTGGAATATGAATGGTGCCACGCGATACAAACTCACCTGAAAAAGAAGAAAATATATTAAGGTAACACTCATAAGTTACACAATTTTATCGACGCTACAATGAGATTGAGGCATACTGGTGAGGAAAATAATCGAATTTAACACAATTTAAAGGTTCTAAGAGACAAATTACCATCGGTCTATCAAATCATTTCATTAATCGGAGAAATATTTTCTTATAATTTATTTATTTTTATTTTCTTAATATTAATTTTTAATTTTTGAATTTTAGGTAAATTACCTTTTTAACATTATTATTATTTTTTTAAATCTGTACTTCATGCATTGTTTTTTTGTAGGCGTTACATTAGCTTTATCTGTCAATAGGTTTTCGCAGGTTTTTCACTCTCCCCTACATGTGTGGGTGTTTCTCTGCAGCGGGTTTTATCGTCATGGATATCACCTCCTTATTTCCTTACGTTTTTCCCTCAAATGAATATATCTTTCTACACACTTATTTCATGTATTTTTCTGACGAGGGGTTAAGTGGAATAATGGGCTACCTCAGTCTCTCTCTCACCCCAATAAAGACGCATTATTATTATATATCCGATAATAGAGGATAATCAGTTCAAATTAAATTAATAAACAGGCATGTTCCACAAAATTATAAAATGTATGAAGCTACAAGGAAAATTACAACCGTGATATCTACTAACAGTAATAGAAAAACGTTACGATCAATTACAAGCTCGCCTGCACTGGAAAAAATTTAATGAACTAAATGACCAGGGCATCCGCAATATTCTCAGAGAAATACATATCACTTTTCGCACTCTACGACCTGAACAACTGATACAAGCAACATGGTAAATTGCGCACTTGAACAGAGCCTATATTCTTCATGCATGCTTCCAATCTTTCTCTTCCTCAATCCAAGACCCGATCATTATACTGACCGTTCTAACTCCCTCCACGACAAACAAAAAAATGGGCCAGGATAAACGGAAGCATGCTGGCTTCAGATTTCATCATTAGAATCAATCATGAGAAAAAATTGTTAGGAAAAGCAACTGCTGTGTCGTCGCGAATTTTGCCCGAAATCCAAGTTACCTAGCTCAACAAACTAGCCGGTTGACTTTCTTGACAAAACAAATGAAAAATGACCAGCGACTTACAAGACTCATATTCAACATATAATCGCTGAATGAATAAGGACATAGACATGTTGGAGGGAATAATTAAATACCCTGCCGTTTCACACTCATTAATCTGTCACTAGTAAACAACTACTTACCAATTCGCATCTATTAAGTAATATAATCATTTATAACTGGAAATACGAACAGTAACAGTGTGGCTACTGATACCCAATTATCAAATTCCCTAACCTTTGCATGACTTTTCCCTGATGGATTTACCAATTTCCTAGACCGATCGCCAAAAGGTTACCTATTATTGAAATATTTTTTTCTGCTGGATTACATTTTCTACGGCAGCTATTAATTTTCTAATCATCGCCTCGTATTTTTAGAACTGCAATCATGTATTTATTATAAGCTAGTGTGCTCCAGTTACCTCTCGACCTGAGTTACGGAAGCTAAAAAAAAACGAAAGGTAAAATTTTCCGAACGACATAGCCTTGGATTCCTTGCGATGAGCGCAATACATTGTGATCATGATTTTTAGCACAACTACGCAAATATCGCAATAAGGATATACAAAAGGGATATATTGTACGTCTGATTCACAACTAAATAACTAATATTCACAACTAACAAGATTCACAACTGAATACTCCACGAATTGATGGTGCCCATTCCATGCACGTCAGCGACAGACGTTAGTTTTAGTCGGTGAAATAAAGGGCGGGAAAGACTGGCCGATAAAAGTAATGATAGAAAAATAACGAGGATTCCTATTCCAGTTTCTCCCTGACTGTTACGAGAATTCCCTGACTTTTCCAGAAATTCAAAATTCCCTGACAATTCCAGGTTTTCCCTGACGATCGCCACCCTAAGTAAGTATCGATAAATATTCGTTACGTCAACGTGCGGTATATTAACATAAAGCTTCGCAATAATATTACATTAAAAAGCCGTAAATAGAGGTTCGATAAAGATAAAACCAACGCAACATGATATCTTGACGTGTAAGATATATAAATAACTACCATTTAGAGCTCATCCTTCAAGAAATTCAGCGAAGTAAACACTTATATCTTATGATGTAAGGTTTTCCTTCTCATCATATATTCACTCATTTGAAATTTACCCAAAAACGTGGCACCGACTTTTGGATTGGAAATATTGCAAGATACGCTCTCAAAATGTACCACAATCTTCAAAATACGAGATGTGTGTGGTCTTGATTAGGTCCACCATTTATTTGGACTAGTACAAGTCCTAGGTTTGTGGTATCTGAGTGACCCATCCGCCTTGTGAAATAATCTCGTGACTTGTAGATTTGTAGCTTTGAGAAACAGACCCTTAGCATTTATTATGTAAATTCTGATAACCTGGCCGGTGATGATGATGTTACACAATCAAGGAATTATAGTGAGAAAGTGACAAGAAAATAAATCAAGTAACACATTAGACACAAACATGCATAGTTGAATACCCATGCCAATGACTACCCACCGGCTCATACAGTGCATACAATTCAACATGGCCGAATACGCATGTTAGAAGGAGTTCTTCAAGTTATATGGAGTTCCATGTGTAATAACAAGCGGAAGGATGCCTATCCGATCGTTTATTGAAGTGTTCGTCTGCCTTGGACGTCTAATTATGAAGGACTCTTTGATGCCTGTTCATGTATATAAACCTCTATTTGCGATATCGTCATAGTAGACATTGGCCCGCATTGACGAGGGGAACGTGTGATCAGGCACTTTCGCTATATTCTGTTAAATATACCAGTTTACCTGAATGACTGTGTTCTACCTTCAATATCCTCGACGATTCGAGAATTTACCCCGCCTTCTAACACGCACAGGACACAATGACGCAAAAATGAAAAAAGTGCGGTATAATCTATGCACTTAGAAAAATACCTGTGCTTATTACGGCCCTACGGCGTAGTGAGTGCGTTGAATGTCATTCACTACGACCGAATGCGGGTTACAAGGGCTACAACATTCCCCTGAGCCATCACCCCGCGAGGACCCATACATATTCTCTCCTTGAATCCTCGACTCGGATAAAACCTTCTTGAGAGTTTCACGGACACAAGGGGATGATCGAACATGGGAGGAGCGCGCAAAGGAATTAACGACCCGAAATGTCAAAGGGCAAAAAACGAGAGTCGAAATCCCGAGCCAAAACTGCTGCCCACACTCCCCGCTTTTGGCTCCGACACAAAAGAACGCCGAAGGGCTAAGCATCCACGGCGGCGCGTTTGACGAAGCGGGCGACGTCGAGGCGTGTAACTGAAGCATTTTTATTACACACCTCGACAAAGAATGACCGCTCAAAATGATACCTCTGGAAGCCTTGAGGTGTAAACTTAGGTGTAGGCATGCGTATAACAGCGAGCGAACGCAAAAATAGAAAGCACACAGGCCACTGCTAACATTCGTGTGACCCTAGGATGTAACACCATGAAGGAAACGTGAGCGATACACACGATGTTCGGAAACATTAGGTGAGAATTTTTTCTCCAATTGCCGCAGTTATTGGCAATACTCGTCAAAAGAAAGAAAATACATACTGTGTTAGTTTAACTGAAACGTCAGTGGCCAACAACATCCTCTCAACCAGAAAGCCACTCTGTGGTGGTTTATGGGAATGTTAATCCCTGCTCAAAAATTCCTTAGAAACTGTTCTGTAGAACGTAAGGAATTCTACAGAAATTGACTTTCTTCAGAACTTCCTTCTTTTTCTTCAGAACTAATTCCTTTTCTAAGCATCTATACGGAACATGAGAGCGTGACTCTACAGAACATCTGTTCTGTAGAGTTATTTTCTGCAGAGCAAAATAAGTCCTTACAAGCTGTTCTGTAGAACTTCAGCAACGCTACGGAAATATGTGAGGTTTCCGTTGACCCAGTTCCTTTTCATGGAACCTATATGGAGAGTCGTAGGGAATTTCATAGAACGTCCTAAGGAATTCTGCTGATAGTCCTAAGGTATTCTCCAGAACATCCAGGTATTCTGCTGAACGTCGTAGGGAATTCCGTAAAATGGCGTTTAAATACTTTAAGGAATATCTACAGAACTTTTCAAGAAATTCTGTAGAAGTATTTGTAAGGATACTATACAGAATTTTTTAGCAGAGATTCCACGCCAGAGACGGCCATTGGAGAAAAATTCTTACCTAATTTTGTTATTTCACCAGGCCGTCGAGCTCAAGTTTCCATTTATTTTCCTTGATTTTACGAATATTTGGGCTGAAGAGAGACGGTGGCACGAAAACAAGGGCTCATGCCAACGATATTATACTAATTTGAGAATGGTTTTATAATGAAACTGAATGATCTCGTATACTTTCTCATACTAAAGCAATCTATACTTCCGTTGTCTCAGGCGTGACTTCGTGGAATTTGCGTAGCATTGTAAATGATAAGTATAACTTAGTTTTCCACATATAGTTTTCCACACTTAGTTTTTTATTACAAGACGACCTAGGTCCTGAACCTGATGGTGAAGAGCTTCGTTGAAACCTAGGTCGTCCTGTTGTAATAAATCTAAGTGGAAAAACTAAGTTATACTCATCATTCACAATAATCTATACTTGTCCATTTTATTTCTCTCAATTGATCAAAGGAGGCGAATAACGGTAATAAAGGGTAAAGACGTGCTTAAAAGGATTAATGACGGAAGAATGTTAAACGCGGGAGAGGAAAAATTGATATTTGAGACAGTAAGACGTAAGGCATAGATACGAAGAGTTTAAAATGGATTCAAAACCGGAAAATGAATATTGGTTTGGATTAGATATTAGTGGAGGCGACCGACAGCCAAGGTCATTTGTGACATAGAGGGCAGCTAAGGGAGGAATGGTGGAGAGAAACCCGGCGTCGGCATTAGCCTGCTCTTAACGAAAGGCGCCAAGGGGACCACGGCTTAACGTCTCATCCGACAGGCGCAGTACTGCACGTAAGCGCCCTCCACAAGACACTCAAGTTAGCTAGCGCTATTGTCTTCCGTATGCCTTTGATACTATGCCCGTTTTCTTCAAGCGTACTACCTAAGTAATTAAAATGTTCAACTTGCTCGAGTTTGTGTCCTACAACTTTAATCACCAGCATCGCTTTCTTCATCCTAGATAACCTCATAACTTTTGTTTTTTTATGGGTCATCTTCGTTCCGAATATCCCGCACTGGATTTCTAAAGCATCTAACAACACTTGCAGTCCCTTCAAAGATTCACTTACCAACGCCTGATCGTCCGCGGATACTACTAACCGGTATAAGAGCTCTAAAAAAATGTACGAGAGGGAAAAAAACACGCATGCATCTGTAACGATGCGAAAGTGGAGGAAAGAAAGGTACGTCGAACAGCCGCCGGCCGGGGCGAAAACTTTCGTGGAATCCATTTGAGCTTCGCAAGAGAAGCTCAGATGGAGTGAGGAAGTGGTCGAGAGTGGGGGAAAGGCAATTTGGAAGAGGATGGGAGACGAAGGGGGGAAAAGGAAGAAAAGAAGGCGTAACACGGGAGCGAAATGGAAACGCAGGCCGGCGCGTGAATAATAAATCGACAGTTATACTTTCCTTTCGAGTCTTCCGGACAAGCCCACTCGATTTCACGCCGTTCATCGCTCCGAAAAGAAGTGGAACATCAACGATCGGTCTGAGATTAACGATTAGACTTCACTAGGTTGCGACCCGCTAATGGCTTCCCAATCCTCACCTTATTAATCGAGCATTCGAGTAGATCACTCAATTGATACCTCGTAAAGTATTGATCGAATTGATTCTCTACTTCGCATGCATTCAGCTTTGCTCATATTTCCACAAAATGAAAACGGATACAGCTAGAAGACCAAATAAGGTCGATCGATCGAGGATCGACTTTCGTGTATGCACAGATTTGCGCGAAAATCTGAATACGCGTACTCATTAGAAATACGTATCGACATAAGCTAAAAAAGAAATGCGTGTTATTGATTTGGTTTCTTGGAGAATAAATGCTATTTTAGCACGTAGCCTTAAGCAACTTGATATATATTTCGAAATAATTCGATTAAATTTGCACAGATTTTCTCCTTAACGCGAAAACATACGTTCCATAGCAATAAAATGGTTGCTATTAAACATCAAGGTATCATGCCGAATATAAAACACATATTCACAAAAGACTTTCGCTAAAATTTCGAACCCTGCGCCGTAAACATAGGTCAAAGCATTGCTTTAATGGAGACGAAAATTGTACAATATGATTGTTGAACTATTCACATTATCAATACAAGCTTTACAAAAAATGCGTTCTTTCGATTGGTTTCTTGGTAATTAAATGCTATTACAATACGTAGTCTTATGGAACTTGACATTTATTACAAATTAATTCGGTGACATATGTACAGATTTTCTCCCAAACGCAAAAACATACGTTTCATACCATTACGATTGTTGAATTATTTACATTACAACTTGTATAGATATTTACAACATGAAAACAGATGTACCTCAATGGAGCGTGGTCCAAAATTATTTTTCTACTTTCTTGAGAAGTTGCTAAAATGTGCACTCAATGACTTTCAATGACTAAGGAAGTTCCACAGCGACTGCGTGAGTCATAACAAATATTAAATTCCACCTTTTCGTTTGCACTACGTTACTAGAAAATAAACTTCTTCCAACGACAACAGTCCGCAGCTATTAGTCTACAAATCAAGAAACCATTTCACGCTAACATTTTGCAATAGACAGTATATTCAGCCGAAGTAGCTACTGGAGCGCCACTTCCACTGAACTGAAGAATTTTTCCGTAGTTATTCACTGATTACTCAAAAACTAAAAATGGATTGGTGTCATAAGTCTAAAAAAAACAATTCCATGGGATATGCCCTTCGACATATAATTTCTTTGGATGAAAATATCATATATATTAGATAAGTAATATTTTCCCATTGCTACATCCAATTTTCGCATATAACACCATGTTAATTTTAGATTAATTATTTTAGAATAAAACAACGTGAGAAGGTAGGACTTCGTTGTTCGTATCAAACATTGGACACGCTTTTCCTTCAGAAGCCATAAATGAAATAATAAGGCATTAAAAGTAAAAAAAAACGGAGGAACCACCTTGACATGATATTTTTGTCCATTTTATCGTGGAAAGGTAGCGCAAAAAGTAACCGTTTAACAGAGTCGGCTATTCGAGAGCAGCTTCATTGACAATGTAATGCACACGGATCAATTCATAAAGGAAGAGGGATATAAAAGGGGCAACTGCTATTACTGCGGAAGCATTGGTTGAACAATTTATCGGGGCGTCCGACATTGTGGTCAGCGGAAGGCGGACGAGAAATGCGCGCAATCGATATTACGAGGAAGAATGCACCGAAATAGACCAGGGCATGTGTTCCTCTAAGCCATACAACCAATGATCGTCTACTCTCGACAAAAGGAAAAGCCGTGTACACACGACGCATGTACACGCGCAATCACTATTAAAATTGCATCGTGTAAACACCCAAAATTGCGCAAATTAACGAACGTGCGGCCATAAAATAGTCCCGGGCCTCATTTGGAGCATTGGTTCAGGCACACCCGTCCAATCACGTGCTTGCTCGGGAATATGCATCGTGTAAACACACCTTTACGACACAGATCCGTGCAAAAGTCAGGGCAATAAAATTTCTGAAGACAAACGAATAATTGTATAGTCAGTGATATTTGATGAAACACCCAATCGCTGCTATCGGATGTGTCTCAATCGGAAAGGTTTTACACCTCATCATCCTTGGAGAGTCAGGCACATCAGACAATAAGATTACAGCAATACCTCAAAGTCTAAGTGATATTGCGTGAACTGCCCAACAACATTACTCCTATTAACCTACCAGCTGTTTATTTCTATGGTTGTGTTCAATTTGCCTCTAATTGTCAGCAAACAGCAACAAAAAGATTTCTTCTTTAAACTCTTTACATAAACATCGAAACTATAATGAAACCAATGATTAACTAATATGAATGAAAGGTTTTGAAAACTACAGATTTCATCCTTCCCGAAGAATGGAATGACAAGTTCTTTTCTGGTTTTTATGAAAGTTTTAAGAAACTATTGCTATTCTCATGACTTCTACAAGAAAAAATTACAGAACAACTAGAGTGGAGTTTGATGCCTATATATGTATATATTTCGTAGCAAACTTTTCTATCCCTAAAAATAATAAGGGTCAAGTCAGTCAATTCCAACTTTTTTTCCCATTTGATCTTTAATGATAAACTGGAAGGATGTCAACTCCCTGATAATATTCGGTCTCTCAACATTGACCACACATTTAAATCGGAGAGTGGTACATTTACGCGATAGGATGTTCTATTTTCCTAGCATACTCAGGTGTCGGCAGGGATGGACTTTAAGCGGTGTAACAGTTCTTCCTGGATGTGCACATGAACTGATAACGCTTACAGATACTATCTCCTAGCAATATTAGTCACACACATGACGACCGGAAAGATAGTGGCTGTGATGAAACATTAAACCACCCACGCTTTGCAGCACGATCTTCTCTAGCTGCACACGAACGCAGGGAACAATCATTAGATTAGTAATACGAGATCGAGGCAAGGATAGCAAAACTATTTAGAAAGAAAATATTATACAAAATTTACTGTATTTGTTGATCCTATTTCAGGTATGGTAGTTCTGATAGTGCCTTTACAGCCATGATGTTACAATAGGTGACATTAATAATCATCACAATAAACACTGAAGTACGCTCATACGGTAGAGATCAATACATCCAAAACATCAACAGGCGCAGGCCCCAACCTCCATGCATAATTTCATTCAACTCGCCATGGGTCGCCTATTCATCCCATCCATAAAGCCAATGATCTTGTCCAGTTTGATAATGTATCCAAGGCCAATTCTCAGCTATCGGAGAAGCACAATATACTTGGCAGATATTACGGTACCAATCTCGGTTGCTTGCAATCGAATACTTGGATAACAAAATAATTCAAAATATCAATGGAGGCCTTGAATGCTTTCCCTTCGATCATGTAAACGCCAATAAAAAATCCCATTTCGAAAACTGTAACACAATATATGTACTGTCTAAGGTGTGGGTAACCTTTCCATCTTTGTTCCCCGGCTTTTAGGACAGAGTAGACACTTCCAGCAAAATAATCAATATCGCCGTTCCTATGCACAATTAATGTTTTTTTTTTAATGACAGCAGGAATTTAAAAACTGCTTATCAGCATGAAGATTATGCTCAATGAAATTATATCCCTGGAACTTGTAGGTAGAAGGGAACGAGGCGTTCCCGATGAAAATGACACGACGAATCACCCAGGCCTTTCGGAGGACATTTTCCAGCCGGAAACAAAAGAATACTAATGCGAAATCACAAATTATTATCTCGGAGCCGCAGTTATAACGTGTAATTATCTAAGTATATGTACAGTCCGTGAGCCAGTATGAACCATTCCGTTGGGAGCCCCGGATGTTTCAGAGTATACCATTTGTTCTACAATTCCAGATAACTTAAGAAATACATTTATTTTTAGTTATGGTATAAAAACATTAACTTTAACAACCATTTGAAATGAATTTCAACAGTGTCACATTTAACGATCCTCTGCGATAGAACACTGTTGCCTGAGGTGGTAAGAAGTGAAATTTCTTATATCTATAAAACGGATATTCTGTTTTTTTAACTCAATAAACATGGAAACTTCTACACAGATTCCAAAAAAGTGGCACCAAAGCTCCTTAGGACCTAGGAGGATTAAAAGTGAACATTAGAAAGGCCCAGGGACCTCTATGCTGACACTTTCATAACCAACTTTCACTTCCATTAGAAAAATAGTGGAGTTGACGGAAAATTTCATTTTTGCTTCTTGAAACTACTTGGATTCACGCATTAGGCTCGGAGTTCTGCGTATCAGATGACTGAAATCATATAGTCTCCCATACGTACACGAATTTAAATTTAGTATTCGCTGTTTATTTTTCCGTGAACTTTGAAGAAGTTGGTTCCAAAAATCGTAAATACCTACTTACTTTATCTAAACGTTAGAATTGTCATTGCCTTCGAAACCGAAGCATAGGCCTTACATGGGAACTTATGCCCCGGGCACCTACAGCTCCAGTAAAATGATCAAGAAAGATGTAAAAGAATTAGCGGTATTTTTTCACCCAAAACTTTTTAACCCAAGCGTGGTTAGCGATTGTAATATAGCTAAAGCTTTTAGCACGTCATTTAAGGTAGTTTGAGCGAAATATCATTTTATCTAGAAATCAATCAATTTCTCATTTTATAGAAAAATATATCACTCTCCCATTGACACCAAAAATTCAACCCCTTACCACATTACTTTCTGAGATATTTGCCAGAAAAAACCAGCTCTTTTACATGGGAAATGGAACGTGTATGCCCTCCAGAGAGACCTTACATTAAAAAAGAGGCATTCCCTAACTTAGATCTCGTCAAAACATCAACAGTGTGTAGATTGGGTGTTTTCTCAACTATTTTTGAAAATTAATCATTTTGTCACCGCAGTAAATTCTTCGGGATCACAATAAACCTTTCGTTTTGATGGAGTTTCAAACGTACCGCATGAAAAAATGAGTTAATTTAAGACTTATTTAATTATTTTCATTTGATTACTTACGATTTCTGTCATGTAAAACTACATTATGTCACCATTAATAATGCAACGTTTAATTCGCGTGTCTCACAGCTGGAGAAATTAAAACGTATAATGCGAATATGGTCTCTATCACGATTAGGGAACTATCTCGCTCGTAATACCTTAAGGAGAAACCTTACCTACCTTACCTCTTTATCCTGCGCAAAAGTTTTATTTCTTTTCTGCCAGCTGAAATTCAACGAACACAATCGCCAAGTTGACAATAAGCTTCACACTCTAATCTTCACAGAAAGGAGGATAAGGTAATTTAAAATGTTTGACGACCGAATTTCGCCATTGTCGCGGCTCAAGTATCCTGAGTTATTCCTGAATATTCTGAGATATTCCTTTTAAGGACACCGGAAATTACAGAGTTTACCGGAATAAAAATAAGGCACCTCTCACTGTTTCGCGTTCACGTTTCCACAGGGCACGACCCAATTCCAGCGAGATGATATCTCGACGCGAAACGCTATGGAATGACGCTGCGATGATATTTCAATTTACGGAGAAAGCATCAAGGTACGAGCTAACTCTACGGGCGGTAATTTACGATTCCGCACTAGATTGCCCTGCTGACGGCGCCATCGAACCGACGACTGCAAAGAAATATTATAGGCATAAGTTCCAACTATAAAATCCCACGAGCACGAGAGTGCCTATGATGAGGCCGCAATAAAGTAGAGATACTCTAAAGGGACCTTTTGGCATATTGATGGCTCAGCTGAAAACAAAATGTATGCGCGTACACAGAGATCTTCCGTGAATTTATTACAGTTACCATTTATTTCCCAAAACGCATTGGAATACAAACTACAACCCACAGATATTCTTCGCAGCCGCACTGCTAATTAATTAGTTAATACAGATTTAAAGTCTTGGCACAGAAACAAATAAAATTCATCCTTTCAAGGATATAAATGGCGTTTTTCCAAAATAGGCCACGAAAATGCTGTTCATTTTCAGTTCATTTTCGGAAAATGCTGTTCAGGCTTAGCCATATTGAGAGAATGGACGAAAGTCGAATAACAAAACAGATACATAAGAGTGAAATGAATGGTGCGAGAGGTAGTGGTAGGCCGAGAAAGTTGTGGTTGAAAGTGGCTGAGGAAATTCATAGGAGGAGGAATATTAGGAGTCTTAAAAACAGGAGGGCGTGCATAAAGCAGTGTATGGGGGTAAATGATGCAAAAGAGGTTTGCAAGGATAAGTCAGTATGGAGGAAATTATTGAAGCGGAACTAGTAAACTAACCAACATACCAATATTCATGAAAGCAACACTTCCTGAAGAAATGAGAACAATCCTTTCTAAAAACCGACCCACACCCTTGAAATCATCGATCTTCACGGCCTTGCCGGTTCCTCCTTCAGCGAGGTATCTCAAAGCCTCCACCACACTCGAAGCTTGCATGGAAATAGGCTCATACGAAACGGCAGGGCACCTTTGCCGCGGAACCGGTCCCCAGCATAAAGAAGACCTTGCGAAGGGTAACGCCCGAGAATATTTTCTTTTGCGAGCCGGCTCGGACCAATGCTGGGGGCAAAAGAAAGCTAGCGCTACGAGAAAACATGCCGCCGAATTTACTTCTCAATTCTTATGCGCACACCTTTTGCAATACTTTAGGTGGCTCTGGCCTAATTGCGTGGGTCAAAACTAACAATGAATAACACAATTTTAATTTTTTGTTTAAAAAAACATGCTTCCGCCGATGAAATGAGTTACCCATAACTCATTTCATCTCACCTGTAACTGATAAAGAAACAAGGTTTTGTTAAGCGTATAATAGGAAGCTCCTAGGATGAAAAAGTCAAAAAGAGATGCTACTTCGCTCTGGTTAGGTCACACCTCGAATTCGTCGCGAGCATTTGGGACCCTGGTCATAAAGATTCAACCAAAAAAATTAAAATAATACAAAGAAAAGCTGCACGCTTCGATCAAAAATCCTACAAGCGAACATATAGTGTCTCACAACTTTAAGAGGGATCAAGGTGGGAGCCCCTAAAGACTCGGAGGCTACATGCTAGGCATAGCTCAGTTGAGAAATTCGGAACTGGTGTGTTTCAGAGCGACACACAGAATATAATCATAACGCCTCACTACATGTCTAGGTCTGACAGAAGCGATAAAATAAGAGAGATACATTGCCGAACGGATAGGTACAAAAACTCGTTCTTTCTGCGCACAATAAGCGACCAGAATAAAAACTGAGCTCCACTAAATACACTCCCAAAATATATGTCACCATTTCACCTACCAAACCTTACATCTTTACACGGCTGGTGTCCTAACACCCACTGCCACACGCCCATTCGGCACCTCGCAGGGTGGTATGTAGATGTAGACCAGTTGAATTCCAAAAATTAAGGTACAAAATATGCAGATTTTTGCTCAAATATACTTCAAATGACCAGACTTGTCCAGCCATAGAAGCCGACTGAAGCGATATTCGTATGAAACACTGAGATAAATGAGTGCAATGATGGCCAATGGTAGAAGCTGAAATCAGCTGGTGAAGTTTTTCCAGGCATTTCTTCAAAAAATCATTCCACGCAGAAAATAAAACATATCCAAGACCGACTCTTCAATCCCCCACTAAATTTCTATTGATCGTCCTACAATTGCTTGAGCCACGGTGAGTAAAGATGCTTCTCTTTACAATCCTAGGGCTAGTGCATCAATACAATTCAAGGATTCCACAGTAGCCGCCACACGGCTTGTGAAAGCTGCTCACCACAGGACTTTCAACGGTAATTAATCGTCTAAGATACGCAGCAGGCGCACCAGTGCTTTCATGCAAATCCAGAAAGCCATTTAATATCCACGGCAAGAGGAGAATATTCACCTGTGAGCGTATGAGGAGAATAAGGACCTCTGAATATCGCATTTTCCGCATATCCCAGGGACTGGGGGAGAGTTAGCAATTGCTGAACCGAGGAAATCACGAAAATATAATTACGAAAAAAGCTACGAAAAATTATATTTAAAAAATTTGAAAAAAAACAACCATTTATAAAAATCAACCTTCTAGCCCATTAAGAAGAGTTGAAAACTATTCATCATAGGCTAAAATGAGCTTCTAGCATTAATGCCACTATGAACCTCAAACAGAATGTCAAGGTTGTCCACGTCAAATTTAAATCGATTTCTATAAGAGAAAACTTACAGTTTCTCCCGAGTAAGGCTCCAGTGAGACCCATTTGACTGTGAATGGCATACACAAATTTTAGCTTCTTGGGGAAAGTTAAGGAAGTTCCACCAGAATAGTCACAGTCAAAACATGAGATATTTAAGTAACTTTTCGGGTATAGCGGGAAAAAGCACCGCCTTCGATAACAGCAAGCTTAAGCTATGGAAAATTTCAATCTATTCTCTATATATATCGATTATATCAGGAATGTCTTTCTTTATAAACAAAAATATTTAATATAAAAAATGTAATGAACATATTTTACCTAAAATGACTGCTGACCCTTTGATCTAGACTAAGTAGCCTAATCTATTTAACGAAGCCATGTGCCAGTTTAATTTTATGAAGAGACAATCGGAAGTATCTAAAAAGCACGATTGGTTTAGAAAAATGATCCTCCGAAGAACGGTGGAATAAAGTTACTCCCGCGCGGGAAAATATCCGAAAATGAGGTTTCAGATGACAATAGAATTAGATCCACCGCGGTACACCAATCCCCTCCACCCTCTCTGTCCCCCAGGTTTAATAATAGAATGCAAACCCGATAAGCTTTCCGATCGTCAGTTTGGACATTCAAAGCAATCACCTATTAAGGTGAAACCTGCGCTTTAAATACTGTTTTCTTAAGATATATAAATGTTTATGTATTGAGTTTATTTAGGCTTTATGCTTCTTTATATATATTTTTTAAATTTCATGTAAATACTCCTTCGGGGAAAATCTTAAGGGACAAAGCGTTAAACCGAAGATAAACTTCTCGACCATTTATAAAGTATATAAAAGCAAGATTCTTGAATTGCGGTCCCTTTATGTATTCCTCCCATAGCCAACATGTCACCAAATTTCTTGGCATCATCAGGTCATTGAGCTAGTTAATATTGAAATGTAAATAAGCTCAATACCATGATGAAAGAAATACTCAAAGGAGTTATTCTTTCATCAGGGTCAGAATTTCATAAGGATCAGAGTTCAAAAATCTTGTCGCTACATTATTTTTAAAATTGTTAGTGGTACCTTATTCTCCATATCGGACCCAAGGAAGGGAAAACGTATGCAGGGAAGTGCGAGAATTGGCTTTACGGATACGATTAAGAGATATACCCAAGATGTTAAATGAAAAAATACATCGCGTAGATGGACGGGGTTCTACCCCAGTAAAAATGTGGGCTCATCTTACTCTCTTCCATTTGAATCATTCTATAGCTGTGATAACCCTTATAATCTTAGTAGCAAAGACATGCGGAAGAGAAGAGCGCTAGCTAAGGAGGCGTTTAGTAACAGAAGGGAGTTGATGACGGGGACGTTGGGGAAGGATGTGAAGAAGAATGTAAAATATGTAACTAAGATTATAAATCTCCCACATCCGTGAAGAAAAGCAAAAATTCGTAATTACTGACTTGCATTTCGTCTCGTTGTAAGGCAAGGCGTTTAGTATTAGAAGGGAGATGATGACGGGGACATTGGATAAGGATGTGAAGAAGAGGCTGGTGAAGAGCTTGCTATGGAGCGTAGCGTTCCATGGTGCAGAAATGTGGACCCTCAGAAAGGAGGACGAGTATAGACTGCAAGCATTAGAGATGTGGCCGTGGAGGAGGATGGAGAAAGTGAGGTGGACGGAAAGGAAGACTAATGAGGAAGTGCTTGAGATGGCGGGCGAGGATAGGAAACTTATGAATGAAATCTGGGATAGGCAGGGTAGATGGCTGAAGGGTGTAATAAAGGGCGATGGGTTGCTGAAGAGTGTGATAGAGGGAAGGATGTTGGGCAAGCGGTGAAGAGGAAGAAGGAGAAAAGGTTTTATGGACGGGATGAAGAAGGGCAGATCGTATTCTGAGGCGAGAGAGGCCCCTGAAGGTGTAAAAAAAACCGGGAGGACATTCTCTGGATTTCAACAAAACCGACCTTTACCGGTAGAATACTTTTTTAAAAAAACAATAATAATGGCAGTCTACTGGTATTATTAATGACTCAACAAATCCTGGAGAATAAATTTGTCAAGAGGGTGACTCCGCTCGTTCCACAACAAGGATGATAGACAATATAACGAGTCTTCTATGAATAAATCCCCAGAGTGTCATCGTGACGGCCCCGGAAACAATGGAGGCGAGTGCCAATTATTACTGGACTCGGGCGGGAGGCGCGAAGGGAACGCAGCGGGTGACCGATCGGCATTCGACCGCCAGCGCACGTGTTTGGCCGAGGCTCCCTCGCAATGCCCTCCCCGCTTCATCATCTCTTCCAATTCACGCCCACACTCGGGAATCGCCCCTCCGAGGGCGAATGAGTCCACTTCTTCTCATCCACAAGCAAGTAAAACACATTGAGAACGCTTTAAAATGTATCGCGCCCATGAGGAAAGGGACACCAAAGCAAGGATTGCAGAAAGAGGCTTATGTCAAATTGGGTAATAAATAGTGATTATCATTATTAATATTAGGGATGTCAGTTTTCTCAAAAGATATCCTCAGCCCAATCTTCTTAGGTATATTCTGGAGTTATTTCATTTGTTTGGTTTCCTGGATATTGTTGACTAGGAGAGCCAGGCCATCAGCTAACCCCAGCGATCCGGGCGAATGAAGAAATCGCGGGCTAACAGAAAGCAGAAGGATTCCAGAAGATGACTGAAATGGTCTAATGAAGGCCATAAAATAAATTAGGGATGTCAACCGGCCATCGTATGCATAAAACATTTTCATATTTAGGTTGTGTAACGGTTATGTTAAGTTTAAAATCGAAGTAATAAAGTAAAAAACCTATATACTGTTACATGTGCGAGGCTCAATCTGTCAATATTTCTTTTTTCAACTCAGCATACTTCCTACTCCCTTTCATTCCGTACTTAAAAGCTATTATTTTCCTTACTCTAGCCTTCCTATCCAACATCTTGCCCTCTATGTCATCCTAAAGTACCCCTAGGCCCCTCGTTACCCCTTACAACCACCGACTTTGCCTATTCCTAATCTCATCTAGAAGTTTGATTTCCTAGCCCACCACACCAAGAACTTCCTCCTTTAACTTCCTATCCTAAAAGTAAGAACATAAAAATCCTCTAATTATATATTATAATTATAACAAGCGTAGACCTCTTTCCCTTAAAGTGATTTCTTTCTGCATTACAGCATGCCTCCTACGGGTCCTCTCTCTATTCCGTCCACAAACCAAGTTTCCCCATTTCGTCTCTTCCGCCAATCCAACATTCTCCCATCTAAACAGACACAGCAGGGAAAATATTTACTGCTGCCCGTAAATTATGGGAAGGGCCTTTCCAACAATACCTACCCACGCATTGAGACAACAGTGAGTGATTGTACTTAGAGTAAATATTTTCCGGAAGAAATGCGTTTGAATTGAAGCGTTTCTCTACATGATGAGCAAAATCACCATGGATTCGGTATTTTCTGGAGCAACTTAATTTCCTGACGTCTACGAAGTTCAAACTATATATCCATACAAAATAAACAACTGAAAAACTCAAAAATAAATAAATCAAATAATAACACAACGCAACACTGGCACAGCCGACACCAGTGTATCCCACCCACTATGCGACCGCTGCCTCTTCGGAATCCGACAGCCTTCGGATGTTTATCGAGATTGACGGACTGCAAGGTAGATAACATTTAAGGGATCGGTATTGCAGACAATTTATCCCGAAGCTGCATGAACAGCACCAGAAATTTTCAACGTATTTGTACAGAGGTAAATTTCACTCTAACCTATTGAAAGCAATAGCTAATATAAAGTGCTAAAACAGTCGAAAGGTTTTGTTCAGTCAAAAATGTTCAAAATGGAAGTTTTTTAGTAACAACCTGGGTTGATTCTAGCATGAAAATAGATGATACGGCCAGCATAAAATAACGTAGGAATAGACGCTCTTTCGACTATATAACAGTTTCTTTTTCGAAAGAAATAATTTTACTCATCGTAAATACGCTTTTTCACCCATCACTAGTTATGAAGATAGGGAAGGGACAGACACTCCAATCGGACGTGGGAATCTCGAATGGGCGTGGCGGCCAGCGATGGGCGCCCTCGATGGTCAGCCGAGCGGGTGGCACATTGACACGTACGCAACTCAGGCACAGCCGACACCAGTGTATCCCACCCACTACACGACCGCTGCCTCTCCGGAATCCGACAACCTTCGGATGTTTATCGAGATTGACGGACTGAAAATACGCCCACCGCTTTCGGAGTCGGACAAACCACTGGTCAGTTATGCACTTAATGCTGAGTCACGGAAGCAGCCGGTCGACTTTCCGCTTTTGCGTACAACACGTACTCTCTATGATCGTCACTAGCTTCAATTGCATAGAGTTGGCAATTAAAAAAGGGGAACCTGAATACTTCTATCTCCCCAAAAAAAAAAGCACCAGCTACTCTTTCTCAGTTACGTATTTGGGCGATTATACGAACTCAGCCAAATGGCTATACACTCGTGGCTCGACCATCACAGATTTTCGCGATTACTGGCACTAAGGAATAATAGAAAAAAGGAGACGACCTGCCTAATGTCCACGAATATGTTTGCGTTCGACCAAATGAGTCTGCGAGCTTTTCGCCAAAAATCATCGTAGACACTTGAAGTTGTCTACTTGATTCCTACTTGCCTAGCAATGTCACTTAATGCGTATAAATAATCGTGCGAAGCTAAGATTGTTACGGAGTCTCTTACTGAGAGTCACTTTTCAATGTTTTTTACGTAATTTTATCCACGGTATTTATCACGGCAATGAATCGGAACGTAATTCCAAATCTTTCCTAGGAAGAGCTCAGTTGGTACTCGTACAATGAGATATCAAATCCACACGAACTCAACCAAGGCCGTGGCTCGACCATCTCCGATGTTCACGATTTTTGGCACTAAGGAAGAATATAGTAAGATAAGACGATTTGCCTAATAATATCTTTCAATGATTAATAGAGTGAAAATTTATGACACATCTATTATCACTAGCTAGCGCAAAATGGCGCGCACCTGCTTGTCTTTTTACGACTAAATTAGCATTACGATTTCAAATATGACCACTGCATCGACATTTATTTGGGTTAAAGTTCGAAGCTGCTACTGAGACATACTGTGATGAATGTTTCATCGCTCACGAGGGAAAATTCTACTGTTAACCTCGTTTACGAAAGCTACTTTTCAATTTATACACAAATTAGGTATTTAATATATATTGTAGAATATTAAAAGCCTGAAGATACTTATACCCTTGCCCCAGTACGTAAAAAATAATAACATCACATCCTACCGAATAGCAACGGAGGCTGGAGTCTGTATAATTACTGGTTTTCGTGACGAGGTAAAAGCTTCGGTTTAACGTTCCGTCCCATAATATACATCTACATAATATCCTGCGAGCCGCCGCGTTGGCGTGTGGTAGGGGGTGTTAGGTCACCCGCCGTGTAAAGATGTAAGTTTTCGAGAGGTGAAATGGTGACATGTATTACAGGAGTGTCTTTAGTGGAGCTCAGTTTTTATTGTGATCTTTTATTATGCGCGGAAAAAAACGAGTTTTTGTACCTATCTGTTCGGCAGTGTATCTCTCTTATTCTATCGCATCTGTTAGACGCAGAGATGTAGTGAGGTGTCATGATACTATTCTCTGTCTCGCTCTGAAAAACATCAGTTCTGAATTTATCAATCAACCTAAGCCTAGCGTGTAGCCTCCGAGTCTTTAGGGGCTCCCACCTAATCCCTCTAAATGTTGTGAGACACTATATGTACGCCCGTAGCAGTTTTTACGATGCGCGCAGCTTTCCTTGGTATTTCATTAATTTCTTTGGTTAAATCTTTATGACCAGGGACCTAAATACTCGCGGCGTATTCGAGGTGTGGCCTAACCAGAGCGAAGTAGCATCTCTCTTTCACTTTTTCATCCGAGTACCTTCCTATTATACGCTTAACAAAACCTAGTTTCTTTAATGCTGTGCCGCAAATGTTTTGTATGTAAGTTCCCCGCCATATTTCAGAAGTTAAGGTAATTCCAAGATAATAATGAATTACCCAGAGTATTCACATGAAACTTGAACAATATTACTGGAGGCACTAAACCTCAATATACTCATTACAGCGAATTTTGTATATCTGAAGAAAACAATACTTCGAAGCGCATTTTCTCACTGAAACGGATTTTGGCGCAAAAACTGATCGATTCTCAACATGTCCCGACGAAGTCCCGTCTGCGGTGTGTACGCGTAGTTGCTGCCGTGACAGCTTTCACCGCCGAAGGCATATCAGGCCGAACACGGTCAACGATTATGCTGCGAATTTCATCTTTCCTTAAGATGGCAGACAAACACCTCACCAGGCATTACTTGACGGCGGAAATTTCCAGATAAAAGCGAATTATAACACGCAATATACACTTAAATTCATGCTTGTAGGTGAAGTTCAAAGCTAAGATACTGTTCGCCTATCGTTTTACCTTAATTCAATTTAGCACAACGGTGTAATCACCTCAAGCCAGTAGAGTAAGGTCAGTTCATAGCATGAAGAATAGAATAAATGGAGCCATATAGTACAATACCAAATTGAGTACTGATGTCATCAAAAAGCGCGAATGAACATGTAAAATTTATCAGTTTTTACGCCAAAAACATGAATATTACAAAGGATTTGCAGCGGTACCGTATGGATCTAAATGAAAATATGTACTTATAAAAATCATTGTACAACTCATACACTTCATATAAATTTTGCACACAAAAGCTTTGTTAAGGTGGTTGAAACGATATATGCTTATTTTACAGCTTCGCGTCACACTTTGCATGCGTTTTCAGTGATGTCAATAGATAAAAATAATGCTCATTTGTTTATTTTTGGGAAATTCAACGCAATTCTAACATGTTACCTTTTGGCACATGACATATATTTCGCAATATTTGGATTTAATATGCACACTTCTTCTTATGAACGGGAAATAATACATTTCCTGTCATTATAATTATTAATTAATATCAAGTTGTCACACTGAGTACAATATTCGAACAAAAGACATAGTCAAAAAAACACATTTTCATTCCACCTTGAAAACGACGGAGGATTTAGAGATCGAAACGTCGGTACTGATGTAATCTCATACCCTGTGGACTTTCCGAATTCACCTGCAGAAAAAAAGATTCACAAGGACATATTTCACCTTAATTTCGTCCAAATTTAGAATACCGCATCAAAAACTCTATAATCTTAATATCATTACACCATATCATAACACCAAGAAATAAACAAATCTGGTCTCATATTTAAAATAAAAATATCTCACCCTTACAAAATTACCAAAATATCAGCCCCTAACTTAACTACTTTCCGAGATTATTGACAAAAAATACCTGACCTTTTGCATGGAAGGTAGTAACGCTTACGCTTTCTAAATACTCCTTACTTAAAAACTGAGGAATTTCTAACACGTAAATCTCGTCAAAAAGTTAACAGCGTGTGTAGTTTGTATATTTTCTCTAATAGTTTTTATAATAAATCATTTAGTCACCAGAGTAATATTTTAAGGGCCGTCAAAAACCTTTCACCCGCTGTGAGAGAGTTTTAAACGTACCGCGTGAAGAAAGTGAGTCGAGTCGAGTTAATGAAATATAGAGATATTTTTCTTTATTTACTTGGAATTTCAATCATATAAAAGTGTATTTTTGGTCTTTCAATCCAAAGATTGGTTGGCTGCAGCCCTCCACCCTTCCCTATCTAATGCTAGTTCCCTTACCCCCTGGTATCTCTTCCCATGTACTTTCCCCTTTATTTGGTCCATTAAAGTATATTTTCGCACGACTATTAATGCAATACTTAATCGTAATGATTAAACGTATCAAATGGATCCCACAGCTGCTGAAATAAAAACCTGTAATTCGAATATGATCTCCAGAGCGCCAAGGATCTCCATCGTGAACTATCTCGCTCAAACTACTTACCTTAAGGTTGTCTGAGCGAGATAGTTTCCTAGTCACAATAGATACCATAGGTATTCGAATTATACGTTTTAATGTCACTAGTAGTAGGACACATCAATTAAATATTGCATTATTATTGGTGCAATAATATAGTTTTATATGACAGAATCTGTGAGTAATAAATGAAAATATCTACATAAGTCTTTAACTTGACTCATCTTTTTCGCGCAGTGTGTTTGAAACTCCCTCAAAACGGAAGGTTTTTTGTGATACCTAAGAACCTTCTGCGTTGACAATATGATTGATTTTTAAATATAGTTGGGAAAACATACAAATGACACGCTGTTATTTTTTTACGACTTCTAATGTGATAGAAATACCTCATTTTGTAAATAATGTCTCTCTGGAGTACATACACATAAAATTTCCCATGTAAAAGGGCTGGTATATTTTGGCAAACATCTCCGAAAGTAATGTGGTAAGGGGTTGAATTTTTGGTGTCACTAGAAGGGTGAGATATTTTTCTTTAAAATGAGATCAAATTAATTGATTTCTAAGTAAACTGATTTTCGCTCAAACTACCTTAAATGAGGAAACGGTTTAATTATAATTCTTTCATAATTTCATTTGCTGCGGTGGCCTATCAGTGCAGTATGGGTTGTTTCGTGTCTAAAGTCAGGCATTCTCCTAGAGATCACTTCATCCACTGACTGCGTCTTCTCTAGTCTGACGCGCTCGACGGGGCTGGACTATTTCAAGCGCAAGGATTGAACAGCATCTCGGCCCCATACTTTCTTGCTTATTTTTCCGGATGCCTCTCTTCTTTTCAATATCCCCGGGGAATGACGCAATTTATGACGTCGTAATGTACCCTTGACGATTTTACCACCGAGGGAAATTTATAGCCTCGACGCCAAAACGGCTTTTAAAAAAAGATTCAAGCGATGGACAAAAGGGCCACGGACATGAGACTCTTCGAGCGCTTTCAAGTCTAATGGCGAACGGTCAAGACGATGAGAAAATAAGTTTTCCACGGAGAAGAAAGTAAAACTTCCTCGCAAAGAGGCCCAGGCCTGAGCACCCGAAAATTTTGGACGATAAATCAGGAGGTGAGAGAGGGACTTGCAACGCCAAATCAGTATCCAGAGAGCGAATTTTCTCCCAAGGACAAGGGAAAATTGAACTTCACCCGACACGAGTTCAAAACACAACACTTATCCACTTATGACCTAAGATTGCGCGTGTCGGAAGACAGGGTAAATTCTCGGAGCGGCGAGTATAATGAAGATAGAAGTTCTTGCATTGCTATTCATACTATATATATTTAGTATATTTAGAAACTAGCATATTTAACATAAATTAGCGAGAGCGCCTGATCACACGTTCCCCGTGTCAATGCTGGCCAACGACTGCTATGGCGATATTGCAAGTAGAGGTTTATATACATAAACAGGCATCAAAGAGTCCTTCACAATAAGACGTCGAAGGCGGATGAACACTTCAGTTAACGATCGGATACGTATTCCTCCGTTTGTTATTACACATGGAACTCAATATAACTTGAAGAGCTCCTTCTAATATGCGTATTCGGCCATTTTGAATTGTATGCACTTAATGAGCGGTGGATCGTCAATGGCATGGGTATACAACTACCCATGTTTGTGTCTAATTTGTCACTTGCTTAATTTTCTTATTTCACTTAAGGTAGTGCGAGCGAGATAGTTCCCTAATCATTAAAGACCATATTCGATATATACGTTTTAATTTCACCAACTGTGAGACTCACGAATTAAATATTTCATTATTAATGGTGCAATAATATAGTTTTACATGGGAGAAATTGTAAGTAATCAAATTAAACTATCTAGATAAACCTTTAACTTGACTCATTTTCCTCGCGTGGTACGTTCGAAACTCCATCAAAACAGAAGGTTTATTGTGATCCCGAAGAATTAACTGCGGTGACAATATTATTAATTTTCAAAAATAGTTGAGAAAACACACAAAATACACACTGTTGATGATTTTTGACGAGATATAAGTGTAGGGAACACCTCATTTTTAATATGTACGGTCTCTCTGGAGTGCAAAAACTTACCAATTCCGATGTAAAAGGGCTGGTATTTTTTTGGCAAATATCTCGGAAAGTAATGTGGTAATGGGTTGAATTTTTGGTTCAATGAAAGGGTGATATATTTTTCTTTAAAATGAGACCAAATTCATTGATTTCTAGGTAAAATGATATATCGCTCCAACTACCTTAAAGAGCTCCGGCTAATACGAGTGCGAAGGTAAATTTTGCATATAGGGCTTCAGCTTGGCCGCGAGACTCAAGCAGCGCTGGAATTTTCGCATGAATTCGAATCACGTGACAAAGACGTCAGTCTAGTTTTCCGAGGCAATTACAGTCAATATTTGGTCCGCTTTGACAATCATATTTTCTCGAACTTCCTACTTTCCTTTCGTAGATGATCCGTGCTTCATGAGATATCCATGACGATATAGATTTCCAGAGATACATAGCATCTCGATAATTCTTTCCCATTTACCAAACTTCTCTTTCTCGTATATCAACTTACTGATGTCAATAACTATCAAAAAATCTTTTATTGAACGTCCACCATTGAAATCATTTAAATTTAAATGCAGCCTTCGGTAGAAATCCCTACGCATTTCTTCACAAGATACCATCGATTAACCGCGAACCAATGTCCTCATCTGAATAAATTCAATGGTTGAAGGCGGAACTTTGTGGAAGGTTACCGCAGACAAGACGAAAAAGAAAAAATCTCTTAGTAAATTCCACTCTTAAAATTTTATTACCGACCTAGGTTTCGATCGCCTTGCAATCATTTTCAAAGGTACATACGCATAGAATCCGAGTCAATATATAGAGACCTGGGGAGGGGGAGGGATGGGGAGAGAAGTGGTTTGTTGACGTCATAGACGTGCGTCACGGTCAGTGGGAGGTGGTGGGGGGAAAGGTATAGATGGATAGATAATGGATACAAGACAGAATTGACAAAATATTAAACCGTGTAACTAAGAAAGAGACTGTTAAGTTAATCACTTCCCTCAGTTTTTACATGCTTGACAAGCCACTCAAACGATGGTGTAAGCATCCCTTTCTTGAGAATATATCAAATAAATTAATTGACGCCTTCCCAAAGAACAAGTTTGATGTTTCTTTTCACACCCCAAAAACTTTGGGCGAATTATTATTATACTCCAAGGACGAAGTGACACGGATGAAGAGAAATGGTGTATACAAGCTAAAATGTACTAATACCAATTGTACTTAAAAATGTATCGGACAGAGTGGTCGAGCCATCTCTGTAAGGGTTCGGGAACATAAAACGTGTTGGGTGAAGGAAGATATTTTGTCAACCTTTGCCAAATATTTTATCGAGAAGGACCATATAAGTGACTTTGTGCCGGAAGTGCTCCACATTGACAAGAAAGGGGCCAAATTGGACTACTTAGAAAGAATTTGAAATTTTGAGTGCTGCCGACAACAAGTGTGAAACTCCTTAATAAATGTGTTTTCCTTCCCACTCTCCCCTATTATCTATACCATCCCCCCCACCACCTCCCACTGACCGTGACGCACATCTCTGACGTCAACTAACAGCTTCTCCACCATCCCTCCCACTCCCCAGGTCTCTATATATTGACTCGCATTCTATGCATACGTACCTTTGAAAACGATTGCAAGGCAATCGAAACCTAGGTCGGTAATAAAATTTTAAGTGTGGAATTTACTAAGAGATTTTTCTTTTTCGTCAAGTACTTATCTGAATCTTTACTTCGGTACATCATCACTAACTGACATATTGATATGCTACTTAGTGTTTAACTAGTTTATAATCTTCGAGAGAGATATTAATTGAGATCAGAGATATTAATTAAGAATAGCCCAAGCTAAGAAGGCGTTCATGGGAGCAAGACAACTGCTGTGCTCAAAGAGAATAGGACTACAAACCAGGAAACAATATACGAAAACATTCGTGCGGAGCGTAGCACTCTATGGATCGGAAGGATGGACAATTGGAAAAGCTGACCAGAAAAGACCAGAAGCCTTCGAAACCTGGTGCTGGAGGAGGATGCTGAAGATAAAATGGACGGAAAAAATTTTGAATTGATAAAGTATACAGAAGAGTAGAAGGGGAAAGGACCATATGGGACATCATACAGAAAAGAAGAATTAGATTGATTGGACACACCCTGAGACACATTTGTTTGTGAAGAACATCATTGAAGGTAAAATAGAGGTAAAAGTCCCCAGAGGAGGACCAAGGAATAAGTTCACGGACAAAACAAAGAGGAAAGTATATAGGAAGAGGTACCAGGATGTAAGGGGACTAATATTAGATAGGGATGGGTGGAGGACTGCAGTCAGCCAATCTTAGGATTGAACGACCAATGAGAATCTTCGTGAGTGGTTTTTAAACGAGAACGTTTGTCGCGCCACATTGTCGGCAGAATCATAACAGTGCTCTTTCGATTCCCTTGCGCACTCTGTTTATCAACTACATCTCCATCTTGGCCCTCCGCGGCTAACTTATCCCATTCTCCTGAGAGAAATGAATTTCTCCTCTATAAACGCTCGCTAACAACTCCGCCATCAACAAGTGGAAATCTCCCATTCATCGTAAATTACTAGGATGCTATGCATTCCGCGTAATACAACGACACCTTTCGAATGAATTTCCAACCTCATCATGGTATTGAAGTTTTCCGTCTTCCGCCAGCTTTTAGGTAGACAGCCCTTCTTTACCAATGTATTGTTCAAAAAACTTTTCATATGGTCACCCGTATCACGAAATAAAAAATCAGAAATCATCAGGTCGAGAATAACTATTACGTTACCCTCAAGTTGATTTACGTAGCGGTACCAGGAACCTAAAAACTATAGATAAAAAGCGTAACCTGCTTCACGTACATCTGCAAAATTTATAGCATTACGTTAATTCATGAAGCACGAGCAGGATAACCTAAAAACAGGAGGGACGTCAATGAACTTCACCTTTTCATGAATTAAGAACACACGCCCTTCCTTCAAAATGTTTTGCGACTGTAATACCGGTCGATTAAATAATTGCACCCGTGAAAGCAAAAGTTCTAGGCTCACCTTGGAAAAACAAAAAAATGCATAGATTTTCGCCACATCAAAATTAGCTTCAGAAATTCAGATTTTTAACAAAGCGGCATATATCGCGCATAGAGTACATGTGCCTACCTTATCTGGAGCGCACATCAGACAAGCAGATTATCGCAATACCAGGGAAGAGGTAGCCACCATACGAGAAAGATAACCAACAATCCCTAGACCAACACAAACCATTTTATCAGGAAAAAATTTCCCCACGATGTAATGATCGCGACGAGTGCGACATCTCCTATCATCATCATCGTCGTTCAATCCTAAGATTGGTTGTCAGCAGCCCTCCACCCTTCCCTAACTAATACTAGTTCCCTTACTTCCTGGTAGCTCCTCTTTTGTACTTTCCTCTCCATTTGGTCCATGAACTTATTCCTGCTTCTTCCTCTGGGGTCTTTTCCCTCCATTTTTCCTTCAACTGTGATCTTCATAAACCCATTTCGCCTTAAAGTGTGTCCAAACCATCTGGTTCTTCTTTTCTGAATAGCGTTCCATATGGTCCTCTCCTCTTCCACTCTTTTGAAAACTTCATCATTTCCTATTTTCACTATTTTTCGAGACAGATCTGTACATTAATTACATTATAATAACTTAGCATTGCGTGCTGTAAAACGAACACAGCCGTTCCCGCAACCAAGTACCTACTATAACTTAAACAACTACTACATATTGCTACAAAAGCTTCCGTGGTTTTGACAGAACTCAAAATCGTTCGAATTCTTTCCGCGTTTCAGCATTTTGGTGGACAACCGTTTCGCCAGCAGTCATGACGGCATCATCAGGTCTGAAAGTTGAAGAGTTTTTGTCGCTGTATACCTAAGTTTTTTATGAATGAATAAAATTAATTTTGAAGAGAGCAGAATCATTGCCATGGTAAATATGTACTTTACTCGGCTGACACGGGAGGCGATCAAAGTCGCCAAGAATCCCAATAACAGGGAAGATGGCTACCCGCTCCCAGTCTACGGGCATACCATTGAGGTATATACCTGGAGAGGGCACTACGTCATCAAACTGAATCCTGGCAACCAAAATAACAACCTTATTGTTAAACCCTGCTCTCTCCTTACTTTCCTACGGACAACACGAAGGCATGGACGAATTAGCGGATGTAAAACAACAATATTAACCATCTGTTTGAAATTTAAGACAACTCATGAAACATATTGGCTACGTAGTGCTCTGGATTCCATTCGATTATACAATAGATTCCACCGGGAATGCGAGTGATCATTAATTTAAATAAATAAACATTATATGTAAGGAGAAAACATATTGAAGAATTAAAAGCATGCTAATTTCTCTTAAATTACCAATGAAAAACACAGTAAAATTGTAAAATTAGTGCGAAGGCCCGATATCGCTACAGTAAAATGAGGGCTAAAGAAGATGGCGGAGTGTCTTCAGCTTATAGTATTGGCCAGCATCACCAGAGCCCTCTTCATATACCTCGATAGCTCAAACGGATTTTCAACAATCCAAGAACAACGGACCCTTCAGCCAATCAGAGCGCCCGGGACATGACCAAGCCCTCTATATAGCGGACTAAGAGCGCTATAGATGACGGACAAATAACTCATGAACTTCGGAGCTGGTGATGCCGACTGGATTGCCAGCGAAACCGTAGTCCACCGAAAGCTGAAACGCGGAGACCGAACAATTTGGAGTTAACTATGAGATTTGTTCGCCATTAAGTCATATAAACTTAAATACGCAGCCCAGCTTTTTAACGTTAAAATTAACGCTTAAAATTTAAAAAATAAATAAATTGGATCATTATATACACCCATCACAGATTTTTCGCTCATCCCAGGAGAAAAAGAACGACTTCAATACTGAACGCAGTTGGAGAAAAGCAACGCTGTCAAGAAGATCTCACTCCCATGACGAACCTTGTATTCGTACTTACAAAATAGGGTTACAAGACCGTCGTAGTGGACACCACCAAATCTACGGAGTCTCGTGATCTTTCGATTCACTTTTCTACACCTACTTAATACCCCGCAAGCTCACACAAGGGTGTTTTGCAGGAGGTGACTTATCACCAACATGGACTATGGTGAAGAAACTTACTTCCACCAACAAGCACCACACTATCGATATGCTACAAATGCTACTGAAACTAGGTACTTAAATTCCAGCCGCGTCGTCTCTACGCTGGGCTCACTCTCTTTTGAAACTGACCGCGGACGAGAAAGGACCTGCTGGAGTGATGACATCTGATCGTCTTCTACATACCAAGTCTACGGTATTTAGCCTAAGGGCTTGTTTTCAATGGTAATACTTGTTTGTTATATAAATGTTCCTGCTTGAAGTTAATCAAACTGGCTAAGGTCGTTGTTATTTTCTCCCGTCTCCGCCTACCAATCGCAGTCAATTCACTCGCGACCTTAAGTCTTAGTGATTTGCGTTGCAAAATGTATCATGAAAACGTGACATATGAGTCATGCAGGGAACATGCAAAAATGGTGTTACCACTACTCGGCATATTTAGAAGCATACATTAGGGGACATATGCATTAATCAGCAACAGTAACTGCCAACTAACCCACTTCAATGTCTTAACGTAGTCATTATGGTCACTTATCGATCGCGGGAAAAACGACATTTTAAACCTTTCTGTTCTACAATCTATTCCCCTTATTTTATCCTCATGATCTTATTTACCGTAAAAGATATCACCAATTTTAGTATTCGAGATGAGGTACACCAATACGACCTGGAGCTTATGAGTCTTCATTCATTTCTTCAACGAGAACATCAACATTTAACCACTGATGGCTCACTTGTTACCCGGAGTAAGAACGCAA
The DNA here is from genome assembly GCA_963169105.1 of Ceriagrion tenellum. Lineage (NCBI taxonomy): Eukaryota > Metazoa > Arthropoda > Insecta > Odonata > Coenagrionidae > Ceriagrion > Ceriagrion tenellum. The sequence continues at coordinate 34,842,514 of OY720637.1, forward strand.
AAGTCTCCTCTAAAATCCTATGATAATACATGAAAGAAAATCAGCAACATGAGCGACAGATGATAAGAAAAACATATAAATATATAAATTGTTCTCGTGTTTCCGTCCGAGTAATGATTTTGGACGCTGCCAACGTTTCGAAGGAATACTCATCCATCGTCTTCAGAGCAATTTATTTATTTAATTCATCGAGAAATAATAAAATCTTACACGATTATCAAAATTTACCGGAGCCACAAATATGGAGTACGGTGGTGAGACAAGTAATAATTTTAGAATATAAATAACTCACTGAAGGTATATCCAAATCTAAGGGAAATTAAAATTACTATATGCTCAACTGAGCTTTCTCATGAGCAGGAAAATATGCAGAAGAGGTAAAGTTTACCCACAGCTTTTACGCAGATTCGAATCTGCAGAGTTATAAAGTAAAACCACTGCGTTTCTTCTGAAGAGGAAAAAATAGAAGGATTGGGACAGGAGTGAAAATGTTCTTAACTTTCTCTCAGAATCGCCACTGCTTTCCGAGCTACTTCTCTAGTTTGTACAGACGATGAAAATGTTCCTCGCTCATCAGTGTCATTTCGAAAACCTTCGTGCCTCATTTCCTCGTGCACTGTTATCAACCGGAAAGAGCGGACTTCCTCAAACCTTACCCAGAGATATGCATTAAGAAATCCAGAGATATGATTTTTAGAATCAATACCTAAATGATATCTCCATGATATCGCAATCTCTCTCTCACGCAATTTGTCGCTTTTGCCTCTCCCATAGATAAAATTACAATTATACACTCCATTTAAAACTGAAATTCTAGTGTTCTCAATTTTTCTAATGACATAAACTTAGCGAGTAATTCTCCAGCCTTAAGAAACTCCCGACTCAGTTCATCCAATAGTTGTCACACATATTTTTCACGTTCGAAGTAACATTAATAAACTGCGCGGATTTTCTTTGTATTTTCTATGATTCGCGAAATCAATCCGTTCCAAATACTAACTAGGGACTCCAAATAAGCGAAAACTAGAGGAAAGAAGGATCTCTCATTCATACGAAGACAATCTGACTATTTGCTTGAAAAATACCACCTTTCTTGAGATGTGCCTGCAAAATATTTCAGAAGTCTTCTCCCCAAGATTAATCCGACTTCACGATAAACCCCAGGTATTTTACTTAGTTCCTTGCGCTGTCTCAACCCCCTCACTTAAATGAGATAAGGGTGCACTTCTCCAGAGCAACAGATTTGAGTAACACACAATAAATATTCCCAAGTAAAATACGTAACAAAACATTCCTAACGCCCGAAATAAAATGCTATAACCGTCAAAATAATCGCCTTCGAATCGGCGTATTCATAACTCAAGTACCAAAGGAAGGACATGGACAGAAAGATATTCATTAAATATTCCAAATGTACTCTTCCCCACGATAGGTCAGAGGTTATGGTAACGCCCAAGTATATAATTTCACATGCTAGAATCACTGTACCCCCACTCAGTATGATATCCTCCAGGAACACCGATTTTTCTACTACACACAACAGTAATTACCCAGAAATAAATGCAAATCGCGAAACATTTCTAACTTCTCAAGAAAAAATTCTCGGCGACCAAAGTCCGTCTTTTAAGGATGAAAGGATAAAAAAGTGTCGTTTTATGGGTTAGCCAAGGGAAAAAAATATACTTGGAATGTTTTCTTCCTGCGATAGGTCCGACATTATGGAAATACCCAAGTACTTGACTTAACTCGCTATATTACATGTGCTTCCGACATACTTACAGGTGAAGCGCCGACGCAATACTCCAGGGCAACGATTTTGAAAACGAATTATAAAGGCACAGTGGCCAAACAAAAATCCATCGCAAAACATTAATACCGTCTTGAAAAAAACAGCTGTGATGGCACAAATCCGTCTTCAAGCGGAGACCAGATAAACGAAGCGTCGTCTTTTAAGCGTGGGATGGACGGGGAGATTAAAATGTACACCCCGCCGATCGATTTAAGGGGTGGGTCCTTAGGTTCTAACTCGATCGCCATTGATAAGTTTATGGGCATGTTCGGGAGGGCAGGATTAACACGGGGACCAAAGCAGAGGCCTATAACCCGATTATAACCCAACGCCATTAAGGGGGACCTCGTTATGGGTGGGAGTGATTCATGAATAGCCGCATAAACGAAAGCAAGCTCAAAAGCTTTATTGCCTTTCGCTTTGGGATAGCGGGGGAGATTATTTAATTTCGCATGAGTTTCGGTCGGAAGACGCGATCGATGAACCTCGAGATGATGAGGGGGCTACCGACTAAATGCTTGAGTGAATAAAGCACTAAAGACACCCATCGCATCATCGCAAAATTCGGTCAGTATCGGAACAGATTTGCAATAAATATGCACCACCAAAAAACGTAAAACATTCTCATCTCATGAAGAAACTAATATTTTCTAACAATCAACAAAATCGAGCATTAACTTTCCTGCTACAACATTCTCAAATCATAATTACACTAATAATAAACACTCGCAAAAATGCTGCATCGTTTTATCGTTATAAGCGTACTTAAGGGAACTGCCTTTAATCGACGGCAAAAAATGACTCTTTTCAAAAGGAGAAAAACCAAAAATATGTAACTAAGATTATAAATCTCCCACATCCGTGAAGAAAAGTAAAAATTCGTAATTACTGACTGAAGAGCTTGATATGGAGCGTAGCGTTGTATGGTGCAGAAACGTGGACCCTCAGAAAGGAGAACGAGTATAGGCTGCAGGCATTTGAGATGTGGCCGCGGAGTAGGATGGGGTAAGTGAGGTGGACGGAGAGGAAGACAAACGAGGAAGTGCTTGAGATGGTGAGCGAGAAAAGGAAACTTCTGAATGAAATCCGGGATAGGCAGGGTAGATGGATGAAGGATGTAATAAAGGGTGATGGGTTGCTGAAGAGTGTGATTGAGGGAATGATGTTGGGCAAGCGGGGAAGGGTAAGAAAGAGAATAGGTTTCATGGACGGAATGAAGAAGGGTAGATCGTAAGCAGAGGTGAAAAAGATATACTAGAGAGAAATAGGCCGCTGAATGTGTAGAAAACCGGGAGGAGATTCTCTGACATTCAAGAAAACCTACCTTTACCGGTAGAATACATTTTGAAAAAACGTCTAAAACTCAGGTAAGCCGACTTCTTACAGAGACAGTAGCCGCGGCCGAATAAGTAAGCCTGCTTGGCTCGAGTATGCTTCAGCGTGACGCGGTGGTGACGCAGAGGAAGCACTCAAGCCAGCCCAGCAAGTCCGCTGAGCATCTTGCTATGTGCTCGCGCTGAGGCTAGATGCTTAGGGCTACCGGCTTCGATATTCGGACACGATTCGGCCCGCTTCGGAAAAGAGCAAATTCGCCACTCAATACTTACAATATTTGAGTCAAAACCAGGAAAGTACAAGGCTGGTCGAGTGGTAACCTCTACGCAGTGACAGAAATACCATTCATTGCGGAATGAATATTTTAAATATTTAAAAAAATGAAAACACAAATGAGAATTACAGAGTATACATATACACACATAATCAATCCATTCTAAAAGGAATAATAGATAATAAACTCTCACTACAGCACCACATATGTCTCTCAGTGGAGCAGGAACGACTCATTGAATCAAGATCACGAGCCGTGAATTAAGAGCCGATTGAGTGGGAGTGGAAACATCATCCTTCAAATCCGAGAGCGACGGTTGGAATTCGCAGCGAGGATTCCCATCGATTCATCCCAAGGGGCGTGCGGGCGGCAAGAGGAAATAAATAAGGGAAGGGATGCGGACTCACAAGTTCCGAGGCTTCGTGATGAGGAGGTCCGCGGCCGCCGCCACGAAGCGGGACGAGCGATACCGTCCGCCTCTGGAGAGGGCGAAATTATATCACGACTCCCCGCATTCCTCCGCGGGTGGTTATGGGAGGAGGGGGGAGTAGGAAGAGGCGGAAGGCGTGAAGCTAGCCCATTCTCCCGCCCACGCGCCCGCCCAACGAGATTGCACGCGTACAAGCACAAAGCGGCGGGCTCACCGGGTCAACGGCCCTGCCCGATGACCTATGGAAAAGCTCTAATCGAAAAAGACTTTCAAAGTGTTCGGAGCGACTATTGGTTACTCACACATTAGCGTGGAATTTGATCGTTTTTCTCATTAGCGATAGATAGATTAGATAGATATCTGGTAAAATATTTTTTTTAATGGTAAAAGAATGGCTGCTATCCCATAAAAATATTGAATCTTTTTTCTCATTCCTTATGTGAATTAAGTGTTAAATATTAAACAAAATTTTAAAATTTTTCTTCAAATATTATTATAAAACTTTTTCAAATGTTTTAGATAGTTTCGTTTGTTTAATAAAAATGTTGGATGTGTTCAAATATTGTTGCTGTTTTTTGTTCTTCACTCTTAAAAGTCCGTTATTCATAACCAAACAAAATACAACTTGAAAATTTAAAAATGGTTAAAGGCTGTGTTTTTATGTGTATTTGATGTAATTTCTGATTTTGTATTCCTAATTTGTAATTACATCATATCACTGCAGCTTATATGAAGGGAACATTATACAAATTGCTGGTGGCTCAGTTCAGTTTTCAACCTTGGAGCCCACCTAGAGCTTTCATTTCTATGTTAAATTTCATTATATTTCTTAACTTATTGTCATTTAAATGAAAGTATATAAATTCTACTCTATTCTATGTATGGATTGAAAAAACCGCATCTTAAAAATTTGGTTTACATGCAACTGAATGATACTTCGACAGGTTGCATTCAGATACACGAATTATCGTTACAATTCGATTACAACTGCGCATATTTCCATCCTAACTCGAAATAATGTATATTTAACATTACCAACATCAGAGTCACGCAGAGTTAAGGAAAAGAAAAAATTAACGTATTTAAATAGAGTGAAACCTGTAGCAAGCACCGAAGGTTCCGCTGAAAAGTGGTCGTTAAAGAGGAGTGGTCGTTCGACAGGGCTTCAGTTTCTTGGTGTGCATATTCTGCAAATGAACGGTCGGCTGATTTGAAAAACAAATGGAAAAACTCCTTAAGCAACGGTTGTGTTAAAACCTATACAGATGACGATAATTTCCTCATAATTTAGTTGCTCCTGAGAAACTTTAATGCGTATTAATTTGATGTACACATACACTAAAACCTTTATTAAGCATCCACCAACGTTCATCCTTGCCGTTAACGCTGAAAAATGGTCGATGATAGGGATGGTCGCTTGATAGCAGGGGCGATCCCAGGAATTTATTTCGGGGTCGGAGACTACCATTAAATTAAGGCAATTTTCTGTCACCCTAAAAAATTATAATACTGTTACTTTATTTATTTATTTATTTAATAAAATTGTTCACATACAGCATGAGCGCCAATTTATAGTGAAACATATAACAAAAAACAAGAAAGAGGACAAAAACACAATAACAGCATAACAATAAGCAACGAGAGCCCAACATGGAAAGGGGAAAATATTTAATTTGTTGACAGGTGGGATATCGCTTGGGTGGTGAAATAGTTACATGGTAAATAAAAAGGATCGATAGTGTGGGGGAGTGAATTTAGAAGGGATGGGAGGCGAAATAAAGGTGAGCGCTTGGTGAGAGATATCCTTGGAATAGGCAGATGGAGTAGAGTATGAGTGCGGGTGGATCGAGTTGGTATCCTGAAGTTGAAGAGAGAAAGCAGTTCAGGGCAATCATTGGTCGAGTTAAGGGTATTACTATTAATAAGGGAGTTTAAAATCCATTTTAAGTCTGTGGTTTTCGAGGTTAGAAATGGAAAGAGAGGACAGCACAGCGTTTGAGGACATATTACGGAAATGTGGGACTCTGTGCTTGACTATTTTGGCAAAGAAGTGAGAGATGCAATCGAGGGATTTTAGATTTGTTGGGGCTGACATAGACCAAATTGGGGAACAATATGATACTATGGGAAGGACAATTGTTGAGTAGTAGGAATGGAGTGCTATTGGATCTTTAATTTCTGTGAAGCGGTAAAGAAGGCCTAATAGGGACATCGCTTTATTTTTTACAGTCTGAATGTGGGCGGAGTAATTTAGCTTTTGATCGGTTAAAACGCCTAGGTCTTTCATGGTTGTCACTCTGTTTAAGGGAGTTGAGTTAATTGTGTAGTTGAAAGTCAGGGGTTTTGTTTTCAGAGCAAGAGTCATGATGCTGCATTTTCCAGGGTTTAGGTTAAGTTTCCAGGTATCACACCACAGGGAAGTTTGATTTAAGGCAAGTTGAAGTTGAATACAGTCAGAAGTATTATTAATTTGCTTGTAAATCTTGCAATCATCAGCATAGAGAAGGCAATGAACTTGGGAGGAAAGGAGCTGAGAAGGAAGATCATTAATGAATAAATTGAATAGATATGGCCCAAGGACACTGCCCTGGGGAACTCCAGACGTTACAGGAGACCAAGAGGAAGAAGCACCGGCGAGTATTACACGCTGGGTTCTGTTGGTGAGAAAGCTAGAAAGGAGGCTGAGGAACATACCATGTATGCCAAACTGTTGGCTGAGTTTATGAAGGAGGAGTGGATGATGGATGGCGTCGAAAGCCTTGGAGAAGTCAAGGTAGATGGCATCAAGTTGAGTTGATTTGTCTATTGCCATGACGGCGTGGTGCTGAAAGACGGCAAGATTTGTTAGGCATGATCTTCCTGGGAGGAAACCATGTTGCTGGGAAGATAAAAAGGGAGAGGTGAAATAGTAAATCCTGTTGAGAATAATACGCTCACAAACGGAAGACAGGATCGGAAGCAATGAGATTGGGCGATAGTTTGAGACATCATTCTTGGGACCAGTTTTATGTATCGGAATGACGTTGGCGCATTTCCATTGAGGAGGGAAGGTTCCTGAGGAAAAACAGCGATTGAACAAGAGGGCTAACGGCTGTGAGAGGGATGAAGCGCAATTGCGTATAAATTTAGGGTTGAGACCATCAGGGCCAGGTGAGCGGTGGAGGGGTATTTTGGAGAGATATTGAAAAATCTCCCGGGAATCCGTTTGTATGTTGGATAGGGAATGATTTGAATCAGGAAGGAGGGAATGGATAGGGGTGATACTGTGATTGGAAGCATGCTGCAGGCAATCGGAAAAGAATTTTAGGAAGAGGTTAGGTCTCTCTGACCCGGCGGCATTTTTGGTACCATAGGAGAGTGCTTCAGGAATTTGAGGACGATTACGGCGTTGGTTGATAAAGGACCAGAATTTTTTGGGGCTGGAGGAAATATTTGAGGAGACAGTCTGCGCGTAGTTTTCGTAGTCACGGCGGATGAGGAATTACATCATTATATCTATATAATAATGAGCATAATAATAACTATTATACTTTTCAGATCAGTGATCGGAGTGTTTAATGTTGTATTTGATAACTACGTCTAGTTGTTAAAATTGCTTGGTAAAACCCAAAATTTTCGGGGGGGATTCCCCTTTATCCCCCCTCCCCTGGGATCGCCCCTCTTTGATAGGAGTGGTCGTTAATAGGGGTTTCACTGTATAATGTTTCCCCTAAATTTAAAATATCCTGAGGACAACCATACACTAAACATACCCTATTAAATTCAAAAATGTAAAATATAATCCATACATCATTTTCATAACTGGAGCTTTCTGTTTTTTCGACGTACTTGAAAAATTATTAAAATATATCCTTAACAACCCACCATTAAAGTTTTAGTCACCTTAATCGATCGAAGTAATAAGTCTGTGGTCAAGTTCCTATCCACGTTAAGATTGTACAGCCTTGTCTTTCCATAATTCAGGATATGATATCAAAATTTAAACCTTTAACCTAACTTCACGACCGTGAAAGGGCTGGTGCGGGGTAGTTAAAAAAAAGTTTGACATCACGTAAAAGTAAAGGAAGTTACTTTAGATAATCATAGTCTTATATTGGGAGACTCCTAGTACGTCAATTGGTGAGAAGGGCCATATATTGGTATTTTACTTAGTACTATGATGATTTTCATGCGAGATTGGCAAAATTGACCACTGGCCTAAAGAGCTTTGCACGGAAAACGAATGTGAAATAGTCGTCCGAACAAGTAGTACGAATACATTGTGGCACCCGCTTGGGCAGGGATCGCAAATTTCGTGAGTGATCGTGAGGGCGAATTAGAATTTATTAGTAAATTCATCTTCGATTACTGAGTTTGACAGATGTTTTTATTTTCCTGCGAGACCAAACACGCCCACTTCTGCTAGAGAAATTCTGATTCTTAGCGTTTTCACTAACTATGCAAAAGGGACGGCAGCGGTCATTAATTTATTTGACGTATTTTTGGACCACATGGACATCCATAAAAGGGCTAGTCGTCCGTTCTATTTCTCCAGCATGGCCCACGCTCATCAATTAGTTTATAGCCAATGAATTTGCCTTCAAATGGATACAGGGGCCTGTTTGTCAAGGAAATTTCTAATGCCGAAATGAGATTAAAATTGGACGCTTGTGGGGCTGCAGGTTCCCACCCTAATTCTCTCAACAATTTATTAACACTACTATGTATCATAACCATTATTTACATATATTGCAATGGCTTCTTACATACTATATTCACAAGCTACAAAACTTCACCACGCATACTCGGTAGAGAGCGGTTATAATAAAATACAGGGAAGAATTAGAATTGAATTAACTTAAAACTCAATTCCGGCAGACAACTCGATTTTTTCAACGCGAAGTCAGGTCCGACCGCACTCTTATCTAAACTTACGAGAACACGTGGCATGCATAGAAATATACACACGTGAACACTCGCTGCTAACACATCGCAAAACGCCAGCACGCCATGTGCCGGGCAGCGAGGCGGGGGAGGGGAGTAACCTGGTAACGGGAGATGAGAATGGAGGAATGCGCGTCCTTGAGCGGATCCAATCAGGGCGCTCAACCGAGAGACGACAAGCGAGGAAGGCTCGTGCCGTCAACAAACTGCCAACGTTTCCATGGAAACCTCAGCACTCTCGCCACAGACGAAATTCGCACTTAGTCCAATCACATGATCAGCACATTTTCTCATACCTCGGGAATATAAAATGTTAGCATTGCATGCAATATTAATTCCGTTTGGCAATAGACGATATACCTCTTACAACAGTAAAATCGAATAATCGTCAATCACATGTAGAACAAAAGTTATCTACTTGCTTAACTGATCCCATACTCCACCCGGTCGATTGGACTAATAGACAAAATGAGCTGAAATTGAAACCAGCCAACGGCATGGAATGGCAACTTTTTCAAATCCATCGCGCGTAGCATGTCTGGAATTCAGTACTTTCATTTGCACTAATTCTCAAATATTTGTTTCATAAAACCATACACAAAACGCACATCGCTATATCATATTGGTTGACATCGGAGTGAGATATAGCGTGAAGGCAGGGTTACACATAGAAGTTACTTCCACAACAGTAGTCCAATAAGTCGCTTACAATCGACACTTCGATGTGTAAACATGGACTACCACGCAAGTAGGGGTCGATAATGGTAGTAATGCACCGAGGTTTGTACTTGCAGAGAAAATAAACAGGCTTCGGTTTAAAAATTCTTCTGTTTGAAAATATACTCAAAGCGTACAGTTAAAAGAATGTACGGCAAAAAGATTGATGTGGTGAGTATAAAAACAATATCTATTGTCTCATCAAAGAAGGCAAAGTTCAAACGGTGTCCTGGTGAATGATATGTAGATAAGCCACAAACGATACCTTCAGGTTAAGAACCATCAACGCCACTTTAAGTAATAATATAAGGAGGTGATAGACAGAGCCGTCTGACCATATGTGACAATAAATTGCTAGGGAGGGCCGACACCAATCGAAGACAGAGCATACTATCAAAGGAACCGAACTGAATGGATGGAAAATACAATTTAACATAAAGAATCCAATTTTTGAATTTCCCGCCCAGCGCAGAGTACTTTCTAAATTGACCTCATTCCTTTTGCGGAAATCAGCAAGACATCGGACACCGAACGCATAAGTTAGCAACTGGGGGCGTAGCTCAGATGGTAGAGCGCTCGCTTAGCATGTGAGAGGTACCGGGATCGATACCCGGCGCCTCCAGAATTTTTTTTCGTTCAGCGGTCTTCTATCATTGTCTATTTTCCTGCTCTCTACTGCACTTTGGTTTTTATGTTATTTTATTTTGTTTCTCGTGGAAATTGTTTAATCTGCTTTTGTATTACACCTTTACATTTACTGAAACTCCAATTTCTATGTTGCAATTCATATTTTGGTGTGAGACTCCCCGAGGAATATACTCATAGTTGTGATTATAACCTCAAGTAAGCACGGTAAGGTAACTTCCTCGTGGTATGATGTGGATCGTCCGCACGGGATACATAAATTTCTATCCCAATATTATGCTACAGCTCCGAAATTACACTTAAGGAACGTAAATATTATCAGTTACTCGAGTCATTTAACTAACCAATAATAATTTACATAATTGTCATTTAACACGCCATGAAGAATCAGAACAATTAAGGCCAGTAACGGTGAATTGAAGGCTTTGCTTACAACAAACCTAAACTACGTACGTAATAAGAGACCTATTTGCATGTACTGTCCCGAGCCGTTCCGAATCTCAAGTTATACCAAACATTTGGTTTAAAGTTAGACCAAAACATACTAAAAATAGACCAAACAAGAGTTGGAATGTTACACCCTGAATATTAGGGGAAAATATCCATCGCAAACATGGAGGCACGAGGAAATTTGACTTCAATTATGATGGATTGGTGGTTTAAGTGGCCTACAGGCGTCAGCGGCTATCGAAATATCCAATGGAAGGCATGGAATGGCCACATTATAAGGAAAAAGATAACGGAATCATAACGCCACGACCACTTCGTTCAAACTCTTGATACAAAACGCTGAAGATTTAAAAAAAAATAGGTAGGCGACACTTATGATGAGTCAGATACCATGGAATTGATGAACAGCAGACGCTTGTGAAAAATGGGTCATATATTAAGTAGGTATAATGGAAAGCTACTGAATAAATTTTGGGAAAACAATGAAAAGATATAATATCCAAGATCGCCCATGAATTGGGAGGAAGGAATAACTAATGAAAGTTGTAATGATAACGCATAACTTTGTTATTCCACATATCTTTATTTTCTACGACCCGGGTTTCGACGCTCGACGTCATCTTCAGGTCAAGACTCTACAAATCCATCACATATATATACAAAAACACAACTCAGATGAGGGCGGTGAGGTGGGAGGGGTGAGGATGGAAGGTGGAAAGATACGTGGAATAACAAAGTTAAGTGTTATCATTACAATGTTAACAGATTCCACAAACTCACGCCTGATACTACCAACTAAAGACAGGTAATCGCGAGATGGGATAGGCAGCAAAAAAACAGAAGACGGACAAGGCTGGAGAGGATTTGCTGGCGAGGCCACAAATCTCTTTGCCCTCGAGTGCCCGTTAGATTGAGAAAATATTACGTCTTAAAAACATAGAACACACGGCGACATTTCTGGCGCAGTAAGTAGCTAGTGGTACCTCTCATCATAAGCAACTATATCGCATGCCATCTGCAGGCATGCGATCGGAACCTTCGATGGTTACCTCCACGAATGTCTGCATAATGCATTCAAACGTTCGGAATCTTTGCCCAGGCAACGTGTTGCCTAAATGTCCAACATTTAGTTCACCCAGTCCTTGGCGCTACTTCGAAAAAAGTCTTCCCGGTTGACTCGTAAATGGCCTTTGTAAATTGCTGTTAATGTGAGACTGGTCGATATTCATTAACGATCGAGGAGATATGAACTACTTGATGCTGTGAATATTAACTGGGTATTTTTGAGACCTAACAGTTACTTTGTAAATGCTAGAGAGGAAATATCTACTAATGGAAGTGTGTAAGAGGCATATGAAACTTCCATCGTGAGCAGACGCCGACGGTTGCCAGACTCTGATATACTCACGAAGTGCTAAGGAGTTAATTGTGAATTTGTGTTACTAAATTTGGAGAGGAATTAAATACATCTGTATACCGGACGATATTCAAAAAGTGTGTAATAACATCCCGCGTATGGTACTACATTTTTATCCTCTGTATTATGATTACTGGTAAGTAAAACCGGTAAGACGTGTTTACTTAAGATCTGTCTACTATATTTACATATGAACTGCCGTCTTTCATCACAATCCACAAAGTTGTTTGATTACGGAATTCTAGGCAACAGTTTTTGGAGACGAGTCAACAATCCATATGTGTATTCATGGTTACCTGGCTCGGATAGTAATTGGGATATCAGCATTATTTCTAGGTATTTGACAGCAATGCTTTGAGCATTTCCGCCTTCATTTGCACTTAAATAGAAAAATAAAATGCGCACAATTGAAAATTTTGAAATTGTGTTGACTGTTTGAAGAACTAATCCTTGAGTATTTACAAAACTTCAAGTTGATTATTAATTTTTCTCCCGACTAAATACCCACAGATTAAGAACCCTTGGGGCCAGGAGTTATGATCACGATGGGGCCTCCTACGGTAACCCTTACAGTAGTTGGGGGAACCAGGGATAGTAGGGGCCCACGGCTACAGCCCCTGTTAGCTTCCTCAAGATCCAGGCCAGCGGATAGATACGAAGAGAACTACTATGTTTTTTGTTTTAAAGCATGATTATTGCAACGATGATGACCACCCTACTCAAGTCAAATTACTAATGGATTGTTTTCCTACATAAGAAAATAATGCCTATACTATGGCTAAAGAAGCATTATTAAAGAGGAGGGAATCGACGACGGGGGAACAGAGTAGAGACGTAAAGAAAAGGCTGGTAAAGACTCAGATGTGGAGCTTGGCGCTGTATTGACGGGGGACCTGGTCACTGTGAATGGAGGATGTATACATAGACTTGAGGCGTTTAGGACGTGGGTGCGGAGAAGGATGGAGAGGGTGAGGTGTGTGGAGAGAGGGACGCACGATGGGGTACTGGATATTGCTGGAGAGGAGACTGATGGCGGAGATTCGGAGGAGAGAGAAGAGATGGATGGAGGACGTTTTGAAAAGAGAAGAAATGCTGACGAGGGCAATGGAGGAGGTATAAGGATAAGAGGATTGTAAGGTAGTTTGAGCGAAATAGTTCCCTAGTCATGACAGAAACCATATTCTAATTATACGTTTTAATTTCATCACCCGTGGGAAACATGAATTAAGTAATGCATTAAAAATGGTGAAATAATATAGTTTTATAAGACATAAATTCTAAGTAATTTAATGAAAATATCTAAATAAGTCCTAAGTTTTCGCACGGTCCTTCAAAACGGAAGGTATTTTGTGATCCCGAAGAAGTTACTGCGGTGACAATAAGATTCATTTTCAAAAACAGTTTTGAACACATACAAACTACACACTGATTAATTTTTTTACGATATTTAGGTGTTGTAAAGTCCTCATATTTTTAAATGACTCTCCCTGGAGTGCATACACGTACCATTTCCCATGTAAAAGGGCTGGTATTTTTCCTCAAAACCTCGGAAAAGAGTTCTATGAGGGGTGAATATTTTGTATCTTTGGAAGGGTGAGATATTGTTCATAAAAAGAGACCAAATTCATTGATTTCTAGGTAAAATGATATTTTGCCCAAACTACCTTAAGAGGGATCTACCGGCGGATAGGAGGTAATACAGAACGATACACCAGAAATTAGGATATAAGAATGAGTACTGTGCATCAACCAGCCAATCATCTGGAGGAGTACTGAAATGAAACTGAACGTATGAACGGCAATTAAAATGCAAAGTACTTGGCAGCAGGTAACTCCTACGATTAGGCCACTACCAATGGCTTCGTGAGTACAGAGCGGTGAAATTTCACTTGCCATTCCATTCAACGTGGTACGGCACAGGATTTCCAGCCAATGTTTGCACAATAAACGTCCCCGTGTCTAACATAGACGGGATCGTGGGCCGTGCTGATCCGGTCCGCGAAAATGTCGAGCCCAATTAACGGCCCGGGACGCCTCCCGCAGGAATCGAAAGGGAAACCAAAGGGTTGGTGAAGGCCTCGCCGCGCTAATCTCCCTCGCTTTAAATTTTTCGTGAGACGGTAAACAGGCGCCGGAGATTTATATCTCCCGTCATGCTGAGCTCGAGACAAAGGCGACGAAAATGAAAAAAAGAAAAAGATACAGCGAGACGGGGCCGGCTGAAGTGGAGGGAGGGTTAGCTCATGTTCGGCGTATTTTTTTTAAACTCCCAGGGCGCTTAATGTAAACGGATTCCCCCAGGCAGGCAGACGATAGCGAAAAAATCCCGAACATCTCTCATTTTTTTTTAAATACGCTTCCGTCCTGTTTCCCCTCGCAGATTGCTCTGGATGGAACCGGGCAGAGATGCGGATGTCAGGATTATTTTCTTTAATGATGAGCCACTGAAAATTTGAAAGCATACGCCGGATAAAATTCTATGACGTCCGACACGTCCCCTAATAAACGAATGTTTTTTTACTCCTCCTGGAGTTAATTTCCACATTTACATCAGTGATCAGCCACGTAAACTCCACGATGTGATTCAGGCTTCCGCGGGGCTGAGATGAAGGTTGAGTCTTCCGTTTTCCGGGGTTTCCGCCGCGTTGTTTCATCTTGAGAACGATATTTCGCCGGCTATTCTGCAGGCTTCCTCAGTTCCAAGATGAAAAAACGCGGCAGAATCCCCGGAAAACGGAAGACTCAAACTAAAATCTATGATGTTGGATTGGATTTTTGGGGAGGCGACCGACAGCTAAGGTCATTTGCGCCATTGGGGATGGGTAAGGGAGGAAGGGTGGATTGAAACCCGGCATCGGCATTAGCCTGCTCTTAACGAAAGGCGCCAAGGGGACCACGGTTTAACGTCTCACCCGACAGACGGAGTACTCCACTTGAAGTGCCCTCCACAAGACGCTCAAGTAGGGATCGGGTTTCCTCTGAAAAACATCATCCTCTGCAGGGATTTGAACCCTGGCCGTCCGTATGGTCAACCAGTACTCAAGCCACCACACCAACCCAATCCCTCCTCCATGATGTTACCTACTGAAACGGCAAATAATGATGATTAACCAATTTAAGCAGGTGTCCATTTTCGATGTTCAATAACACCTTTTCGTAAAATAAAGAACAAGAGATGCATTCGGAAATTCTAATTCTCGAGGATATTATAAAAATGGGATTCACACCAAGGCATGAATTGGCCATGAAAATGTCATTTGACCCGACAGGAATACGATCTCGGACCTACCAACAGCCGATTAATCACCGGGTTGGAATCCCAGTCAAGTCAAATGATCTTTCCTTTTCCATCCTTTGAAGTACGAGCATCCAATCGAGCGACTTCGAACCATATTGTTTGCATGTGCAATTATAGGAAAATGGGATTTTTCTTAGTGTGTTTAATTAATTTATCACGGCGGGAAGGTCTCGATAAACACGATTATTGCTACAATATATTCATTAACCGCAAGCCAAACACTCCTCTCACGCCTCCTTTTTAACTCTACATATGACTTAGCCCCTCATCCTATCTACGTACATGCCCAATTCTCTTACTCCACCTTTCTGGCTGGCAGAACATTCAACAGTCTTGTATGGCCTTCAACATCACTTATCCTCTCATTTCTAGTTAAAAATCACCTAACCCGCTGCCTCGAAAGGTGGTTGGAGTGATATTCCCTAATTTACATGCACACTAGCGTACAACTTCGCCCTCATGAACTCATTAGTAATATGTAGGAGCATATATGGATATATAATGACCTCTTATCGATAGCGGTATAAACGACATTTTAAACCTGTATGATTTGCAGTATGTTTCCCAAACGTTCTTCTCGTGATCCTATCTACCGCTGCATGTTGTAATTCGTAAGATATTAACAGCTTCACCAGAAAATAAATAGGTTTTGAATTCACATTAAACATTTAGTCTAATTTTTAATCGACGGTCTAAAAGCGATTCCCATTCCAGTTGCGCAAGAGGCCAGTTCCTCCAGCCTCCTCAACGCTCATTTTCGGTTAAAACGGCTCAATACATCTTTCACCTTGATGTAAACTGAACTGCAATACACACCTTTAAAGGTTTAACAAATACTTAACAAAACACTTAGGCTATTATAAACCTTGAAAAGAACTACTTTTTCCGCACACCTCCCCACTTGTTCCGACAAAATTTCCCTTCTTACAAACTCATCTTATGTTCCCGTGCCTTCCTTCCCAAAATTAGTTTGCTCTCCAAACCCCCTCCCTACTGAGCGTGAGGTCACTATGGAAACAATCAATAAATAAATTTTACTTAAACAATTGTACCTGTAGATGCAGCGAGCTACGAAACGCGTAGTACTATTACAATAAATAACTGTGGAAAATTACAAAACTTATTTTTAACATGGACTCCAATACGCTATTGTAGTCTGAAGTTATTATCAACTATTGCTGGCAGACTTCATTAGAGCTACACGTTGAAATTTGCTTAATGAAAGGATTTGTGGAAGAAAGCTGGCTCATCAATTCAACTTATTGATTACTGTATTGGTGGATCGAGTTCGAAAGGTGGCGAGTATAACTATCATTCTATATCGTCCAGGCCCGATAACCGGCCCACGCAGAGATTGACTTATATGAGCCAGATCCCTAGTTACTTGGATGCTACGTCGAGTACAATTGATGAGCAGAAGCCCGACAGCAGGATGAGATGTTAAATTGACTACTCCATTGGCGCCTTTCGACAATAGTAAAGCCGATTTCCAGTTTTTATCCTTTCTTTCTCGTTTACCAAGCAATACTTCCCTCGCCTTCTCACCCACCTCTCCACAATGGAGTAAATGGACTTCGTTGTTGGCTGCCACGCCTAGTATCACACCAAAAACATTTTACGGAAATTTAACCATTATTAACCATACCAAAGGCATCTGAACAGAGGGAGAGATTATTTAACGTATTTTACGCCATCGAATGTAGTTCATTCTTCAATAAAATTGATAATTTGCATCATGTATCAATAAGTTACCCGCAACATACCCATGTAACTTCTATGTAACTACCATATTTGCTTCTTTGAAAAAAGAATGGCAAAGAATTTATTTCCAAAGAAAAACACAATGGTTTCGATATAATCGTAATTACTAAAAGTAGACACAGTGGTCTAAATTTTTTTAAAAATGTATCCTACCGGTAAAGGTAGGTATTGTTGAATGTCAGAGAATCCCTCTGGTTTTCGACGCATTCAGGGGCCTATCTCCCTCTAGTGTATCTTTTTTCGCCTCTGCATAAGATCTACTCTTCTTCATCCCGTCCATGAAATCTATTCTCTTTCTTTCCCTACCCCGCCTACCCAACATCCTTCCCTCGATCACAGTCTTCAGCAACCCATCAACCATAATTTGACGTATATACAACGTCTATAATTTGACGCATAAAACGTTGTGTAACACCCGAGGTAAGTTTTGGAAACATTCCTCAAAAAAGGGAAAAACACCGCACCAGGACTAACGCACTCCTATAAACTAGACCACCCTCAAAGTGTTAAGCAACAGAGCCTTATCAGTTGGAGCACCCAAAACACAAGTTATTTGAAATATTGCCACAGAGTTTCATTCTTGAAGTCCGGCAAGTCATTGGTTCATCTATCTTAAAAGCCCCTGCGAGGAATGTGTCTTCATGGACTCGAGTAGAATGTCCTCCGGTGCACTTAAGACCGCTCTCGTGCGGACTCTACCCAGGATGCCTCGCCGTCCGAAGAAAGTGGAGACCTGGGTGCGTAGCAGAGGAGAGCCTAGGAGTGGAGGAAGTAAGGATCCGTGTACTCTCCTAGTAGTATTCTTTTCTTTCTCTTCTCCCAGCCATCAAGGCAGCATGCTGGCTTTGCGCCAAGAGAGGAAGATCCGCCGATGCGTCCGTCGCCTCTTCGCCTTCCTCCCTCCCGCTGCCGGCGAAGTCACACTATTCTCCCCCCCCCCCAAGGACGACTCAAGAAGTTCCCAATTATCTTACGCGAAGCACGTAAAGCGAGGAGGACCGCGCAGTCGCCGCTGCAGCAACCCCGGACTCAGAACCAACTCGCCACCACTCCCCCTTCGACATATCCGGATATTCCAGGGCTAAAACACAAGTCTTATCCCGACCAGAACTGGTGTGTTTCAGAGCGACACAGAATATTACCATGACGCCTCACTACATCTCTAGGTCTGACAGAAGCGATAAAATAAGAGAGATACATTGCCGAACAGAGAGTTACAATAGTTCGTTCTTTCCGCGCACAATAAGCGACCACAATAAAAACTGAGCTCCACTAAAATACACTTCAATAACACACGTCAACATTTCACCTCCGAAAACCTTATCCCTTACATCTTCACGCGGCTGGTATCCTAACACCCTTTTCCACACGCCTGTGCGGCGGCTCGCCGGGTAGTATGTAGATGTGGATGCAGGTCAAAGTTGAAAGAGCATGGCTGACTCAACCGACGCACTGAGGTGAGAAAATACACGAATTCAGTCTCCAAATTCAGAGGCAAAATTAAGGAGAGCATAGTCTCTCCGTGTTAAGGCATCTTAACATCGCACAGAACACCGGTACAACGACGGGTGGTAATGGGTTCTACATCATCTACTATCAAACTGCCAGGAGCGAGAACGAGCCAAGGGGACGAGATGAGGTCAGACATGATGGAGGAAAAGGAGCAGTACGAAGTTTTTTGCCGGATTAAAGGAAACTTTTGAATGAAATTCGAGATCGGCAGAGTAGGTGGCTGGAGGATGTAATAGGAGCGAGGGGTTGCTCAAGAATGAGATAGAGGGAAGGATGCAGGGCAAGCGGGGAAGAGGAAGAAAGAGAATACATTTTACGGACAGGATGAAGAAGGGCAGATCGTATGCTGAAACGAAAAAGAATATCCTAGAGATAGATAGGCCCCGGAAAGTGTAGAAAACCGAGAGGAGATTCTCAGACATTCGGCAACACCTACCTAAACCGGTAGAACACTTTTAAAAAATGACTCGCTCCGTTTTTTTCGAAGTCAAGTATGATTCCCATTATTTTACATATCCGTTCGGTAGTTAATCCGTCTCAAATTTTCGCGCCTACCCGTTCCAGAGTTGGAGTGCGGCTTCAAAATAATATCCTCCGTGTCATCCCAAAACCCTCGAGATCATCCGGCAACTTTAGCCCAGAGCGTTTCCGTGCTGTATTCCAGTGGCACCCAAAGTGCTTCCCATCATTTTATTTACACTCTGTCTTCGCTCAAAGAAGGTACGCTTCAATACAACGTTTGGATTTCCTTTGTTTTTTGTTCACATAAATCGTATACAAATTGTTTTTTGCTAAGGGTACCAAACACGCGCACACGAGTAGTTTCCCAACTATAGCAAAGGGGTCATATTTTCCCTGGTTATTATTCTTACATAATTCTTGTTTACTATGTCTGTACCTGATGATGTCGCGCAGCGATAAAACCGGGTCGTAAGAACGTAAAAAACCTTACGTGGAAAACTAAGTAATTCCTCATTTCATTATGAAGGAACTCCACCAAGTTACTGCCAATAGCATTAATTTTAATTACATTTATGATTATGTCCATCGTATTAATACATTTAATTAAGTGACGTGTGGACCAAGAATTATTTTCTACTTACGTGAAAAGTTACGAAAATGTGCACTCAATGCGTCACAAAAACCGCTCGCGCCGCAGCCATGGAGAGTAAATGAAAGGAGAATTAGTGGTAATTGCAAAGCCACCACGAGGCGAAACAGCGCGGAAGAAGAAAATCGATTAAACTTTATACATATAAATATTTTTAGGGCGGGGGCATAATAATTTAGGCCATAAAATAGATGGGAACCGAGACAAGTAAAGATTGCTACACACCCACCCATCAACAACGGGTGGGGGATCCTTCAGAATAATTCAGCATTCTAGCGACAGTCACCCAATAGATAAAAAGATACGTCGAAACTGACAACTGATCAATGTCTTCTTCACATCAATCTGATCTTTTGATAATCAACTTTCGTGCAATCAGCGGGCCAAAGCTGCGGAAATGACTCGACTTTTTGTAGTCTCATCTACGTATGAGTGCATAAAAGTGACAATGGACGTCATAGCAATTGAAACACATCTATCAAAACTCACACAATCCACCTTCGAGAGGAGTAAGGCTCAACGAGACAATACAACTGTATGCCCTCATTGCACACGGTAACGCTCAGTTTACGCACGCAAGAATTACGATTGCATCAAGTTTGATGTCCGTTTCCACACACACCAACAAAAAGCCGGTGCCAGTAACGGGCACAGTACCCGAAAAAAATTCTCTCGTGACGCCTTCCATTCACGAATTCAACAAGGCTAATGACTTGTCATCCTATGTCACGGCCTTTTGCAGTGGCTTGTACTGTAAGGTGTGATTCTAGTTGACGTATGTTCCCAAATCTCGCACCAAGATACAAAAATGACAACATCGAAATTCAATCCATCTCGTAGTAAGCACATAGCTGGAAATTCATCCAATCACGACGAACTGCCAATCCACAAAGCCTAAAGAAAACACGATAAAAAGACAAGCACATCCCAATAAAGAATGCACACCAAACTGATCAATACAAGATGAAGCTATTAACAACTAAAAGGAAACACGGTACTGCACCATCATCGTAAGTGTTCAACCGAATAAATCCCAACAAAAACCTTCCAATACGTTTCTTATTTTTGTTATTTATTTATTGTTGATTTGACATTAAGCACATTACACTGCAATAGTCATTGTCAAAAGTAAAAAAAAAACACACATGCAGGAAGTTAATATTTCAGTTTAGGAGTATCACTCTCGACAAATTTCCGCAAAGACTAAAATTCTTTAGACAAAAGCGAACGGTGAACGATCAATGTAAAGCTACACAGGCTGACAATCCTAGCATCTTGGGGCAGTATCTTAAACCTCTTAGTCTTATTACGTTACATGATTTGGCACTTTTTTACGATGTACCTACAGTGGGGAACCACTAAATTTTACCTTATCCTCGTGAAGTGGTGATGAATACAGACTCCTGACTCTAATGAGCTCAGACTTTCCTTTACTTCATATACATACAAATTTATAAATATAATGACCATAGAGTAACGTAATACCCAATTTGATAAAAAGTCTATTTTTTATAAAAAATGTCTCCCCTCACCAAACGGTCCAAGATTCCTGCTCTTTCCAACATCTTCTACACCTGCCTAGAATTCTCCCTCTTTAGCCATTTGCAGTTGGTCTTTAACCTTCGATACCTCATCCAGCTAAAGAGTGCTCACTCCGTATGATATCTTCCGTCAACTTCCTCTCTTCTGTAACTTCGGCATTTACCGCTCTCCGTTTCTCCTTTAATTCTTCTCATTTACACCCAGTTCAATCATTTTCAGAGGAAACCCGATCCCTACTTGAGCGTCTTGTGGAGGGCACTTCAAGTGGAGTACTCCGTCTGTCGGATGAGACGTTAAACCGGGGTCCCCTTGGCGCCTTTCGTTAAGAGCAGGCTAATGCCGACGCCGAGTTTCTATCCACCCTTCCTCCCTTACCTACCTTCGTTAAGAGCAGGCTAATGCCGACGCCGAGTTTCTATCCACCCTTCCTCCCTTACCTATCCCCTATAGCGCAAATGACCTTAGCCGTCGTTCGCCTTCCCAAATATCCAATCCCAGTTTAATCATTCTGCCCTAGCCCACGCCCATCCCTAAAAGCCTCCAATATACCGGCTCACGAATAAACAAACGTGAAAAAGAATCTCGTACTACACGTAAACTACCACTTCTCGATGAAAAAAAGTCGACACGTGCTTTTATAAATAATTACTCCCCATCGCAAATGCTTTTCTGCAGAAAAAACTTGTACTTCACTGCGTAAGGATCAAGGGAACTTTTTAAAAAGTAAAATAATTAAATAAAATAAAAACTGTAAAATAAAATAAAGTCTTGCAACCACTCCAATAATCTTGCTCGTATTAAATATATAGAAAATGTTAATTCTTAACATCGCCATATACTTTGCATCGACCGTAATAAGAGGTCAAACTTAGAACTTACAGTAGAACGAGCCTATTCTTTTGATAGAGCTCTAGACCTAGTACACAAAATCTCAAGAGTTCCGAATGCATTCAGAGCCACTTTTTGTATAGATATGGAAATGTCCCCGCAAGACATTAAAATAAGGGGTGATTTCGCAAAAAAAGGAAGACGAGAATAGGTTGCAGCCACTTGAGATGTGGGTTTGGAGAAGGAGAGGTGGTGGATGGAATGGAAGACTATATAACGAGGAAGTGCTCGAGATGGTGGGCGAGGAAACTCCTTAATGAAATTCGAGATCGGCAGAGTAGGTGGCTGGAGGATGTTATAAGGGGCGATCGGTAGCTCAAGAGAGTGATGGAGGGAATGATTTTGGGCAAGCGAGGAAGGGGAAGAAAGAGAAAAGGTTTCATGAACGGGAACGAGAAGGGAAGATCGTATTCTAAGGCAAAAATGGATATTCCAGATCGAGATAGGCCTCTGGAAGTGTAGAAAACAGAGAGGAGATTCTCTGACTTTCAACAAAACCTACCTTCACCGGTAAAAATCTCTTTTAAAAAAACGCTCAAAATTATGCCACCGGCGACTCCAAGGAAAATAATACGTATTTTATTTATTTTTAAATGCCGAAATAACTAACTCCTCGCTCATCCCCCAGCTTATATCCAAATCTCCAAGGCTCCACTAAGCACTCAAGGAATCACATCGCATTAAAAGTCCCCGTTATATGCGTTGCGTTCTTTTTTTTACCTCTATCATATTCCCATATCCGCACGAGGACCAAAGGTCGGGTTTAACGGGGTGAAAGATAAAACATCGCACGAGTAAGACGCAACGCCACGTCTGTGCCGAGATGGCTGAAACGAGGAAATCACGCAGACTACAGATTCACACTAGCCGACCATTTTCAACATAAAACTATTCTCGGATTGAGAGCGGAGAGGAAATTGCGGACAAATGGGAGTATCCAAAATTTCCATCGCGGACAAGTTCGCAGTAAGCGAATAGCATCATCGGCGCACAATTACCACATTCATAATTGAAGCAATTAATCAGCTACATTAGCAGCCTAATGATTTCGAGAAGGCTCGTGATTTCCCTAAACTATCAGCGTAAATTAATCAGAACGAAGGCTAATTACATGGGTGTAGGTAAAGAAAGCATCTCCATTAGAGCCTGCGATTTCATCCCGACCCAGGACGACAAGAGAATTATAGGTACATGTGCGGAGTAGTATCGAAAATCCACTACATTAACGTTCATGCACTTACGACGATTAAATTTAATTATACATAACATAAATTACGACGATTGGATTACTTCCACGATGTTAAAGGGAAAAAAAACAAACATGCCCGATCTCAATGCTACGATTAGGCATATGCATCGACGGATTTTGCCCACATGTATGTGGTCGACGAAAAAATTCATCGAAAAGGTTCGGTTTCGATGATGGTAATCGATTATCGACGGCGATGGGTAGATGAAATCATCGTCGTTGATGTTTTCGATGTGAAAGAAGGACTGTTGCGAATGGTTAAGCATCCACATGGCATCAACGCCCGCTCACCGATCTTAAACACAGCAAAATACAGCAGGATCTATAGACAATCTTTCAGAAATGGTTGTTACAATAAGGTGGTTTAACTTTTTAAGTTACCTTCAAATGGTAGTAACTAAACGTCGTCTAGATTTATACATGTGCGGGGCTTTGTTCGCCAATATTTCTTACCTTATCTCGGTAAACTTTTACAATTTTACCCTCATACCCAACATCCTCCCCCCTTGTTTCATCGTTCAGTAAATCTCCGACCCTAATTATCCCCTAAAAACACCCACCTCGCCTCTTCCTTACGGTGGAAGGAACGATTTCCGTTACGTACAGATTAACGTGAAACTTTACATACGCGAACTCACTATAAATATGGATAGATAACAGCGGACAAAATGCATTTTACCCAAAGGGTTTCTTGGCAAATTAATGCTCTTTTAACTGGTAGCCATTTGATAGTCTAATATTTCAAAATAATTCGATGACATACGTACCTACAGATTTTCTCCTAAACGCGAAAAAAGTGCCTTTCTTGTTATTGCTATGGATCCTACTGAATACCAGGGCAGCATACTGAATAAAAATCACATGTTAACATTCCTCTTTCGCTTAAATTTCGCGTCGTAAACTCAAGTTTAATATAATATAATTCTTGAAGCATAATTCTTACCACACTTATGGCTTTCCAAAGTATAAATTACTGTATACACAATAGTGATGTGTGGTCAAAGAGTTTCTTTTCGATTTACACGAAAAGTTGTTCAAATGTGCACTCAACGATCAAACACCGTAAGGTGGCTCCAGAAATGGAGAGAGTACGGAAGGAGACTGTTCACCCGTTCTCGAGTAACCATGGTGCACGTTATGAGGGTTTTCGCCCCAATACTCCTTGGTTCGCCCACCAATACTCGCCAAATAGCGATCACCATAAAATAGATTTTCACACTCTCCCGCGCATCGAGTCACTCGCTCCGGTATCTAATCAGCGAATATTCGCTTCTCTCGTTTTTTTCGCGAAATACGGACACGTCGCGGGAAAGGGCGAGCAGTGACCCGAAACTCGTCGAACGACCAACGTGCGGAGTTGCCTTCATCAAATTTAAGTCGCCTTTCCTCAACCATACTTTAAGTATGTAATAGAATAATATATAGTAAGCCCTTCCTTGTGTGTCTTCCTTGTCATCCACCACACCTCCCTCTACAGCTGGGTGCAAGGAGTATAGATTAATCTATACTCATTGGCTGGGTCGTTCGCGAACTAACGGGTCCGAAGGAACGATCCATGGACTGAACTGGAGGACCGACCGTTCCTCTCGGTCCGTCGGACTACTCTATACTCCTTGATCGTTCCTTTCGGTCCGTCATTATTTTCCTATCTTTGAGTGATGGGATGTTCTTTCCAATACCCCAAAATTTCATCTGCTGATGCCAGCGGTGTAATTAGCAGTGCTTTTTTCCTCATTTAAATTACACCTATTTACGAAACAACGTAAACATTTGATAATATTACCTTCCATCTTTTATTTCATCCAGCAATCTTAAATACCATCAATACGGTATTTCTAGGTTTTTCACATTCTTTAAAAACCAAGAACATGTTAAAAATAAAAATGCATGACCACTAATAAAAAAGGAACGATGAACTAGTGAAAATGAACGGGTCCCAAAAAGGACTGCTCCAGAGTGAACGAGTTCCCAAAAATGAACGGATTTGCCCATCTCTACCTCCCTCAGCCTATTTTCGTTCTCCGGGCTAAAGAGTCCACGTTTCTGCCCCGTATACCACTAAAATAAACTTCAAATCAAGCTCTTCTGCAGCCTCTTCTTTCTATCCCTACAGAAGGTCCTCGTCATAAGCTCACATCCATCACTAAACGACTCCTTAGCTAACGCTATTCTCCTCCTAATTTATTCTCCGCTGTGCCCATTTCCGGCTAACTTGCTCCCCAAGCAGCTACATCTACACCATCAAGCCATCTCAAGGGTGTTCGGCAGGGGGTGGTTCATCAACATCATACACTATAATGTAAAAATGAACTTTCATCAACATGCACTACGCTATAGGTATGGTACCAATGCTACAGAAACTATTGAATTAATCTGAAATGCAACTACGTGAACGCGATTCAAGAGTCATGCTGGGAACATGCAAAACATGGTGTTAGCACTACGCGGCAGATTTCGAAACATTAAGTAAAAAGACCGGAGGGTTCGAGATTGGAAGAAGAGTTCAGCGACCGTGTAGTCGGTCCATAATTTATTTCCACATCTACATGTAGGTAATGGTGAAGGAGTACTGGGAAGTAAATTGGGAGGGCGGGAAGTGAACTGCGCGAGATTCGCAGATGATATAAATGCTCTACCTGATCCAATCCGGGCCCTCCAACTTTTAAGCCCAGCTTCGCTTCCTTTGTTATATAATCTCATTACTAATTTTTCTCATGATATGATATGATCCCACTTCCATCTCCCGCAATTATTTTCGAATGTTTGCAATTTCCTCGATAATCGACCATCCAACGCCTAGCCGTCCAAGGACCTAACCGACTGGCCCCATACTTTGATTGCCGCATCCAACTCTTTCCATGCAATCTCCTCGCTATATTTGTTGAAAAGCAAAGACAAAAGCGAACACCCTTGCCTCACCCCGCGATCAACAACTGAACACCCTGACTCTCCGTCAGCCGTCCTCACCCACCTTGCCACGCTACGGATGGGTCTCCTATCACGCCCATCAAATTCCTATATTCATCAGTTTATGCATTAATAAGGCAAGTGTGAGAGTTAACACGGTTCTGAGTGATTGATTTGAAATAAAGCAGGGCGTGATTGGAAATGTAAACGTGCAAATCCTACTATATGATCCTACTGATGAGAGTCGAATAACGAAACATATATATAAGAGTGAAATGAATGGTGCGAGAGGTAGAGGTAGGCGCAGAAAGTCGTGGTTGAGTAAATTCTTGGAAATTATTGAAGCAGAGTAAGGTGTACAATTATGTATTTTTGATTGAAACTTTGTGACTGTGCCGACCCCGGAAGGGAACGGCGGGATTGGTATGTATGTATGAATGCAATAATATTCCCAACAACTCGGCCACACGCCTTTTCGAAATCCATAATGCAAGCACATACCTCTCAAAATGTACCTAATATTTTTTGGCTGAAATCCGTTTTCTTGGGCAGCAGAAAATTTTCCTGCTCCCGAAGCTCCGCGAAGGGTCGACCCTCATTCACCTGGACTCGAACTCCGAATCCAAGCCTCGACGTCGACTCCTCACCGTGAGTGGGTAACGGCACCTACTGACGAGCCGCACTATGGTTTATAACTTTTAAAAGTTAACAATAAATGCAAAAAATTATGTTCGTATTTTTTATCGCACTAGGCACGCTGACGAAATTTTTTTTAAATTGCCATTTTACTATCTATCTTAACCATTTTATGAGATTAAAAAAAACCAAGCCGCATAAACGTGCAACCGGATTGAAGCCTAATTCTTTCCTTGAGTGTTCTCATCACCGCGACCGCATCCCGAGCTACTCTCCCCTGTCGGAACCAAAATCGGCCATCGCTCAGGTAGCAAAATGCCGCGCTATCCGACCCCCGATTCATTATTCTGAGCAAAACTTGTGCTGCGAATGATACCAATCGAATTATTCTACACTACTCGCATTCTGACGCTTTTCTTCTGGATACACAATCAGGGAGTCAAAGAGTATAAATTGTATTTGAAACACAAAATCCTAATTACGTACTTGTAAATTCTTATATACGCTCATAATAAAATCTTTGAGATCGATATGAAAATAATGCAAATAAAAGAATACAAGTGACCTTATCATGTGATCTACGGATTAAGGTAGGAAAGAACTTTACGCTTCTTTCTACATAGTGTTCTCATCCCAGCAATCGCATGCCGAGATGCCTTCCTCTTCCGGAGCTAATCTGGTCATCATCCAAGTAGTAATTAGCCAATTTTCCGGCTTACGGAGATGGTTCAGAGGGCGAAATGTTTTTATCATTTATTATTTTAGCAAAAAATACGCTAATACTGGCTTTGGCGGCAACAAAATGGCATGTTAACAACGGTCCCTTTCGCTATGAGCCAAAAAAATTCGTTCCCACACCTTTCATCCTTTACTTCTAGAACTTCATTCATGGGTTAGAGTTTGGCTGCTATGGGAGGGGCTCTTTATTTGCCGAGAACATCGGCCGGCAAATTGGAAGAAAAAAATGTGTACGTATACCTATAATCTCTACAACCGGCTTGGACTGAGAAGATTGATTTGACGCAAGCAACATGATATTCGATAATTTTCAGAGCATATGATCAGCTGACGCACTGCCATAACTTTTAAAGATTCATTTGGATTACGATACTTGATTAGGGTATAAATTGATCAGCATTATTGTAACCTCATTCTCAAGAATTTCTAAATAAAATTGAAGAAGCAATGAAACGGCAGGATTGAATGCAATCGGTTTATCCCTAACCCAAAAATGAAATACCTGCTTCAAAATGAAATGCACCAGTTTGATCAGTAACCGTTCCATACATACAACAGCAAACCACGAGGATATTTCGTAGGCCCCGGTGTCTGGGCAACGTGAACCGCATGACGTGACGCACACGTCATTTCAATGCTAACGAGTTCAGGTTTTTAAATATTTAAATACGTAGGTAGGTTGTTTGACATGATCATGATCGATTGAAAAACGTAGAAGCATAGGTTTTCAAACAAAGAAATATTAAGCAGGAGATAATAAAACTGGGCCTAAGTCGATTGACTGCATTTTCTACGCACACCCACGATATCAAAGCTATAAGAGGCTTTGTTAGGCAGAGGGTGAGCTTAAAATATAAGCCCGCAAATGTCACGCATGCTATCTGGTCCCATAATATATTCCCCACCGAAGGCATGTATCTCATTCCGAACCACATTTCACAGCAACACCCTTTTCTTGAATGTTTACGATTAAACCAAGGGCTACGCCCACTTGCGTATAAAGACTCGACTTCGGAGCGTAACGGTTCCGCTTTAGTGAAGCCGTTCATTAACTTGCGGATTTGACTGAATGAAATCATATCTTCATAGAGAAACCGTTTGACTGAATGAAAACATACTTTCCTAGAGAAACTCAGCCACAAAGGAGAAGATCGTTTCAAACACGTTTTTAACACGCGGGAAGTTCATCTTGCCCCCGAAGACTCGAGCAACGCGTAAGCAATCTCACTTTAGGAAGAAATATCCACGAAGAATGAACAATAAACTCATAGTTGATAGTACGTAACACAAAAAAGAGACCCATGTGTTACGTTAGTCCGCCAACCGCTGAGATAAATATTACAATTGTACTGCAACTTGCACTACGTCATTATCATCTACCTATTACCCTGCAAGCCACCACAAGGGTGTTTGGCTCATTATCTTCGGCTCGAAGCAATTATCTACTCGCATACAAATTTCCAAGCAAATTAGAATCAAGCACATCCTTCACTTGAACTTCCAGACGGCGATCAAACAAAATAAGCACAAAAGCATCGATGACAACAGACTGTTGAATCCCATGGAAAATTGATAAAAATCGCTAAGAGGGGATAAATGAATAAAAAATGTTTCTGGATGTGCCATTGACACACGTTAAATATTCACTAAGTTTAACAAATGGGAAGTAAACAGGCAGCAAAATTTCGTTTCAAAATTTCGAAAAAAAATCGTTTAAATAGAAAAAAAATACGGTCTAGCAAACATCCACAATGAAACAAATCTCGACCATTTAAAGTCCATTAAATGGGTAATTCTAAAAATGATGAAACAGCTAAGATTAAATCTAAAACCTACATCTATATAATATCCTGTGAGACACCTCATTAGTGGTCGGCGAAATAAGTTAATCAAGTAGGTGGTCCAGACAAACAAAAAAGAATGTTATAAAAATGACACCGGGAAATACGTTTCGTGTAAAATATAACAAAGGCATTGGCAAGAAAATATTTTTTTTAATAGTGCAATACACAAGCAAATCAAAAGACCATGCCTGAGTTATAAATTACTAATTTCGATAATGCTATCAAATTAATTGCCTTTTCACAGGACTTGCCAGGATCTCGACCCAAAACAAACACAACGCAAAAGTCATTCAATATAAGTAGCAAATTACTATATACATATCCCTGTCAAGATATAGTTTCAGGATTCATTTCTTCCAGTTTTTCACGCGCCTTCCATGCGCAGTTGTAGCCATAAAACAGAAAACTACCGCTGAAATATCGAAACCTCAAAAAGTAACGCAATCATGCAGCGGACGAGCGACGAACATGCGATCTATTATGTCAAAAACCTACTTCATTTATTAATGCATTCGGACCAGAGTTAAACACACGATCGAAAACGATCTCTCTCTTATAAACCACAATCATTACTTTTTACACGAACATTATTCAACTTATGAACACCGAGAACAATAATACGATGAATTTTTTAACCCACGAATGAAGGAGTCCCGAAGGTCCTTCGTCTTGCATATACACTACCGCTGAAAGCAGAGGACACGAGAGCGGGAACGCTGCAGCGAACGGAACATAGGACCGCAGGGTGAGTAAATATTTTCATGGCTATCGATGATAGGGAAGAACAGCTGAGAGGCCTACGGAGGTCTGTCAAACACCAGTGCAGCACGTAACGACCAGACACGTGCGACATGCCGTCAATATAGTGGCAGTGACACGAGTAAATCTCTCCCTAGCAATAAAACGTAATATAATAGCAAAAAGGAATCACCATCATCCTAGAGACGTACGAATCCGATGCCACATCCCGGGAGCCTTAATCGCGTCATTGCCGCTCTGAGACTCTACGTACAGTAAACAACATAATCACATTACATTAACACAAGGAACAGAAAACTAAGGTAAAAACAGTACCTCTTTCACTTTTAGACGACGTTCTTGGGCGATGGGATCAGGATCCTCCCCTTGATGAGTGTCTGGAAAATGATCACTGGGCGCAGGTGGAATAGTCACAATATTCTTCTGCTTTTCCAAATTTAAATTATCAACCAGGTTATCCTCCACTGCATCGACACTCTGTGGAGGCATTAACGACTTCTGTGATTCACTAACACTGCCCACTGTATGTTTCTTCGATATACCCATGATCTCTGGCCTTTCCAACACTTTTTGACTCTTGATTTTATCTAGCTCCACATCCTCTTCTATTTTTGCCAATAACTTCGCCTTATCCTCAATTTTATGCGGATCTGGATGATCTAAATCGTCGTGCCTAATTAATTTACCACCACCAGGAATTTCGCTGAAATCCTGACCGTGAGGAGGTACGGGAATCAGCAAGTCAGGACCTGCTTTTTGCATATGTTTATAAACATTATAAACACTGTTCACCGTACCCGAGCTTCCTCTAAACTCCGGCAAGAAAAAGAAGGTACCGAAACACACAACACCAAATGTCAAAAACACTAACAATATTAAGTACTTCTCTCTGGGCCTAAAAGATCTTCGAGAAAACGATGGCACAGGTACACCATTCACAAACCTCTGATAAGTAGGTAATATGCCTGTTGATGCCATTTTACACACGGCTCAACCACTTCCAACGTATTCATCCACATTTGATGTAACTATGTCACCTGCTCATCGACGTTTCCGGCAGGGATTCTTCAGAAATTGAGATGCGGCATCTTGTGGCGAAAAGATTAAGTAAATGAATACTGAAATGCGATGCGGGATTTTAGCGCCCTCTATTAGCCTTTGCAGAAGACTCGAACATTTGACATACGCCTTGCGTCAAATGTTTACAGTCGTGAGTGCAGACGCTAATTTTGTCTGAATCCTTGTGGTTTTTCGGCTATATTTTGTGTAAATATATTCACCATATTCCAGTTCTGAAAACAGAGTATGCTTCTAAGATTACTGCGTAATGGTATTATAACCAATTCCCGCAATAACTTGAGAAGGGATTGGTTTGTTCGGGCTTTTGCTTCGTATGACGGATTCCCCAGGCTCTCTATAGTTCTAAAAAGACATGATTATCCACTTTTACCTCCAATACATAGATTTAGCCAAGATTCAGTTTTAAGGTAGGATATTTTCCGTTAAAAATACTATAGTTTGCATCCATGGCGGTGTAATTCATTTTATTGCTCCTTGCAGGTGCCGCTCTGATGTCTTAGCGTACGAAAAGGCTTGCGATGAAACATTGGATTCTCTTGCTGAGTATTTTGAAGAAATTATTGATAGAAGTCCACATTTGAAAGAGGCTGATGTTACATATGGTGTAAGTGATTGTCAAATGTTTTAGTTTTTGTCGTTAGCCAAAAAGTATTTCTACGAATTGGCATTAAACTAATCACATTTTTCGTATTTCAGGATGGAGTCCTGACTGTTAAGTTTGGAGATCCCTACGGAACTTATGTCATTAATAGACAAACACCTAATCAGCAAATATGGCTATCGTCCCCTTTTAGTGGTCCGAAGAGGTATGATTATCTTGGCGGTCAGTGGGTTTATCGTCATGATGGAATCACATTGCACGAGCTCCTCGACCAGGAAGTGCAACGCATTTCAAAATATAGCGTAGATTTTAGGCGGTGTCAGCATAGCAGACCAACGTCTCGCTAAAGAGTGATTTCTCTTGGTGTAAGTAATTAGTGTAGAAGAAGTATAGCTATCTGTGATGAAATATTTACCTCATTGATAACGCAATAGTGGTCTGCGTAATTATTTCGTGCAATCTACGCTCATTGTTTTGAAATCCTGTGTTATTATTCACCGAATTCAGCATAGATTTTCGCTTTGGATTTCTTATGGCTATTTTTTTGTAAGTTTAGTGAGCGTATAACCTTCGTTCACGAGATGTCATGATACTATAAATTTTATAAATTAGACGTCCACACATCGTTATCGTTTGTTCAAAACCTTTTACGCAAGGTTGAATTTGTCTGTGACCCATTGGGGGAAAAAAACAGAAAATGGAGGTGATGGAAGAGGGTAATCTAATGGACAGAGTTCTGATCCTACTCCAGCGTGATCTTGCATATTATGAAAAGCACCAGAAGGTTCTGCAAGAGAGATTGTGCTCTGAAGTTGTTGGCGGTCAGCTAGATTTTCCCCATCATGCATCGTTTGCCTCTGTCAAGTTGGTTTCTTGGTGGGAAGGAGAGTATGTTGCAGCTTTCCATAAGCCTTCAGATTTCCTGCCAACTGTGGAAGGGGAGAAGTCTGCTGGGGGAACTTCTGATGATGAAGCGGAGGCTGCTGTTGTCATAACGTCGGTTCCCGAAGAGTTTGCTAAGTTGACTGAATCATCTGCTGCACAGTTGTTAGAGCATCTTCACACTCTAAGTCAAGAGGCTCTAGATCATGCTGATCTTACAGTGCTAACAGGCACGTTAGGGGCTGCCGCCTTAACAAGGAATTCTCTGTGGTGCTATAATGAGCTACTTAAAAGGGGATCTGATTCGTCAGGGTGAGATATTTTCATCATATAGTTAGTGCAGTATGTAACCGGAATTACATTTCAAATGATTGTTACTTAATGGAACCAGCATTCTGCTTTGTATCCATGTCAATAGTTACAATGCAAAACTGTAATGCATTAAGTTTTTAGAAATATTTTTAATGACCTGTCTTTATCCAATACTGAATGGTAATTTTTCTTATTTTCAGTAAAAAGTAAGTAAAACTGTTTAATTTTGATAGCACTATCCTTTTTATTCTGTATTGGTTGGGAGCACTTCAAAATCTGCTCATCTTGTATGTATATTTTTGTAAAAATTATACTCTCAGCTTTAATGATTTATTTCTTTTATTCTTTCTTGCACTTTCTCCTCGTTGACCTATAGACAGCTTCCACAAATGCTGTTGACAGCTGGTTGTGAAGAGCTCTGCATAACTAATGGGGTGGTTCCCAACTTGTGGTATGCATACCACAGGTTGGTGCCAAAAGGTACACTCTTGGGTCACTTTCATTCACTTGGTGATTCAGCTGTAAACGAGGAAAACTGAAAGCATAAGTGGGCCAACATATTCTTCTAGCGATTGATATACTGAAGGAAATAGGCTATGAAGGTTTCCTCATCATTAGTCGTCTGTTTCTTTTCTTTCTTCCTCTTTTGTGGTTTCCATCCACTATTTCTTCCAGTACATCTCGTAACAAACATTTCATTCTCAGTACATGTCCCATCCAGTTCTTAAGATTAAGGGTTACATAAGTAAAAAAGATAAAGAATCTCTGGTCTAGCCAAAGGTTTAATGGGATAGGGTAGAAATGGAAGATGAGTAAAAGTAAATAGTACTTGTGGCATGGCATGTCGGGTAGTCCAAAGTAAACAAAAGAACAGAAACACTATCCTTGCACTGGCAGTAATCTGCCTTGAATAAATAAATCCTACCACTCCCCAATAGGGTCCCCAAGATGGATGCCTGAAAATATAATGTCTACCGTTAATTTATTTTTTTCATCAACCCGAAACGTACAGCCTTAATTATTTTTTCGCTGGGAAGAAGAATGTTAAGAGTGAGCTAAATTGAAGTTTCTATGTATGTGTTATTACACTTTTTTACATCACATTTATTTTCGAATTAGACAAAACTTGGTGGTAACTAAAAAAGAAAGATGTATTCAGTAAAAACTTGTTCAGTGAATAAGGCAAAATTTTGTTTCCAAACATCATTGTTTATAGTAATGTATTTCCTAGGTTCCCCCTTGCTCTAGGGGTTATTCCTTATCCCCAGAGCCAGTGGTCTGGAGCAGTCCATGCCACTCCCAAAATGATCCACTGGACATCTGCCACAAGCAAGGGTTGTATAACCTGTATTCCAAAGTTCTAGCACTGATTGAAAGTGATTTTTAACATTAATAACTTTTGAGTCCTTGATAAAATAATTTGTTTAGATTGAAAGATGTCATTTGTTGGTGTGTGATCGAATTGCTTCTCATTCATGCTCTGGTTACATAGGATATTGTCATGGTATCTTTTCAGTTTTATGCACACAATCTAAACATTGATGAAGAGTTTTTTTGGTGTGGGTGAGACTCATTTGCATTTTGGTCAGCAGGGCCGGATTTACAGACAGTGGCACCTGAGGCCAGTAACTTTTCAGCACACCATATCCCCTCTGTTTTCCTCTATTTCATTTTTAGTTTTCATACATTTTTGTTGCCCTATAAAACTAGGACTTCATATTACTGTCATTAAGACTGTGCCAATAAAGAAGTCAAGGTACTCCCATTCCTCTAGGTGCCCTAGGCCTGGGTCTTCCTGGCCTAAGCATCAATATGGCCCTGTAGATCAGAAACAACTGGTGTGGGCCTGTACTGTAGAACATGTAGAATGATTTGGGAACCTGGTCAAAAAGATTCAACCAAAATAATTAATAAAAATATAAAGAAAAGCCCTTCGTTAAAAGCTGCTACAAGCGAACATATTGTCTTACAACTTTTAGAGGGATTAAGGTGGGAGCCCCTAGAGACTCGGAGGCTACACGCCAGGCTTAGGTTGCTTGAGAAATTCTTAACTGGTGTGTTTCAGAGTGACACAGAATATAATTAATGCCTCACTACATCTCTGAGTCTGACAGAAGCGATAAAATAAGAGAGAATAAGACAGAAGAGATAAAATAAGAGTTAAGAGAGAGACATAAAATAAAAGAGATACATTGCTGAACACATTGGTACAAACACTCGTTCTTTCCGCGCTCAATAAGTGACTGCAATAAAAACTGAGCTCCACTAAATACACTTGTAATGCACGTCAATATTTCACTTCCCAAAACCTTACATCTTTACACCACTGGTAACCTAACACCCCCTGCTACACGACAATGTGGCGGGTAGTATGTAGATGTAGTGTGACCTGAAGATTAAAATATTCACAATGTGCACGGATGTGGTAAAATGCACCAGTGCACCTTTAGTAGTTGAACATAAAATGCATGATATCACAGCAATAATATTTTTTGCTAACTTAAAAGTAATTTCCTCAAGTTCTCCATTATTTGACCAAATTTTGACAAAAAAATGCTTCAGTCATGTGTTTTGATGTTCTGACAATGTCTAATGTTACTAATGTCCCATAAAGAGGAGTGACTTCTACCTACCTAGTGGTCAGCCATATTTTCCAAATAAAAGCACAATTCCTGCTATTCTCTATTACTCCTCATTGAATAATCTCAAAATGCAAGCCCAATTTCAATTTGGTGAATATAGCTATTATCAGATGAAGGTAATGATGCTTTTGATTTACTTACTAAAGCCCCAGGATAGTTCACAGATCCAATATAGGACTAGAGGAAGAGCTTCGATTTGACAAAAATGCAATTGTATGAGTATATGACATTGGTGGCATATGATGTGTGGAATGCACAATGGCCTGGGATTTGTGATCTTAAATTGCCCAAACAAATGGGTCATTTGGCACCAATTATCCTGGCTGTACATATGAAAGAAGGCGACGGAATTTTCCTAGGCACCTATACATATCTTGAAGAATCTTCTGTGAGGTCTTTCACACTAAAATCCTAATTTTTTTGAGTAACACACATAAAAATGTTATAAACAAAATGCCGCAACAAATTCATTGTAGTATATTTGAAAACTAAATAAATCCTTTTAGTGTACTGTAGATTGATTGGCATTGATCAATGCAACAAAAGGGAAACGGCATCGACTTAATACCCAATGAGTGACCTCCATGCTGTTGGCAGTGGTGGCAACAAATATGATAAAAAAGACTAATAACTCTCACCTCATGACCTATAGTAAGGCATATTGAAGCTTGGTGGTTAAGATTATTAGGTTAATCTCTCCAATTTCACTTGACATCAAGATTTCCTTTGGTGGCCACACTCAAGCCATGTCGAAGTGTCTCACTTTGACATCATCAGCCCAATGCTTCAACTTCTTTTGAATGCCCTATTCTGCTTCTGAGGCAAAATTTAAGACTTTAGAAATGTAACTCATAAGGGGCATTACAAATTCCGGTAAAAAATAAGGAATGGGGACCTGACTATTTTGCCACCCATCCAGATGGCTTCAAGCTTGGAAGTTGTCTTGCAGATAATTTTGAGAAATTATGAAGAGTAAGGTTCTGGCTGAGCAAGGCCATGAAAAGATGTACCAGTACCAGGATGGTATTTGGAGGTTATTTCCAGGCTCAATTTTTAATGCATATATATCAGAAAGGTGATCAGGTCGGGGTAAGGGCAACTGAACTCCTCTGCTAAAAAATTCCTTAGAAGCTGTTCTGTAGAATGTAAGGAATTCTACAGAAATTGACTCTTCTTCTTCAGAACTAGTTCCTTTTCTAAGGATCTGTATGGAACATGAGTACCTGACTCTACAGAACATATGTTCTGTAGAGTTATTTTCTGCAGAGTAAAATAACTCCTTACTAGCCGTTCTGTAGAACTTCAGCAACTCTACGGAAGTACGGAAACTCTGCAGAACATCATGGGGAATTCTGCAGAATGTCATAGAGAATTCCACAGATTGTTCAAAGGGATTCTGAAGAACATCCTAAGGTATTCTGCAGAATGTTGTGGGGAATACTGTAAAATGGCGTTTCAATACTTTAAGGAATATCTACAGAACTTTTTAAGAAATTCTGCAGAAGTATTTACAAGGAAACTATACAGAATTTTTTAGTAGGGTCCAATGACACAAATTCTAATCCTGGCATGGTAGAGGTTCTACGACAGAATGGTGATTCCTACTAGGATGCCTATTAAAGATTCATTTAAGAGTAACAGATCAGATCAGATGGGACATAAGAGCCATGGACTCAATGGCCCCTATTGTTTAGAGAACACCTATGCTTACCCTGGGTTTGTTTCCACCCTTCCTTCCATTCCCTGAATAATCTTACTTATCCTATCTAGCCATCAATCCTTCATGAAGCTAATCTCAGTTGCCAATTTTTTAAGTATTCTACCAGTTAGGGTAGGTTTTGTTGAATGTCAGATAGTCTCCTGTCAGTTTTCTACAATTCCAGGGCCCATCTCTCTCTAGTATATCCTCTTTCGCCTCAGCATACAATCCACCCTCCTTCATCCCAACCTTGAAACCTACTCTCTTCCTTCCCCTTCCCTGTTTGCTCAACATCCTTCCCTCTATCACACTCTGGAGCAGGGGCGATCCCGGGGAGGGGGGGGGGGTGTTTAGGAGATACATTCACCCCGAAAATTTTGGGTTTCACAAAACAATTTTAACAACTAGACGTATTTATCAAATACAACATTAAATACTCCAATCACTGATCTGAAAAGTATAATAGTTATTATTAGGCTCATTATTATATAGATATAATGATGTAACAGTTTTATAGTTTTTTTAGGATGACTGAAAATTGCCAATTAATGGTAGTCTGCTCAATGATGTAGTAATGCTCCATGTTGCCTGCTAAAAATAACCTGTCAATAGCAATCATCTTTGTTGACTGTTAATAATGGCTTAAAAATCTATGAAGTGTTAGGCGTGTCTTTTCAAAGTAACAAGACAGCAAGATATCCTATGAAGGAGTTTGAAAACCCTAAAAATTGAAGTCATCGCATTATAATCTCAACTGTCACATTGGATTCATTGAATATTTCCAGAGTAAAAGGGTTTCTTGACACCAGGGGTCAAATCACAGAAGTTTCAGCTATCCTCGTCAATGGACTGACTACTACCCTTCTGGTGATTCCCAGGACCCAGGAAAGCCAGAAATCCATGGTTTGGTACTCCATCCAGGAATCCCTTTTTCCTGTGGCAATTTTCAATTAAGATTTTCCAAGTCCATTTCCTGATTGAAATAGGAATCAACATATCCACTTAATAAATTTATTATTAAAGTAACCTGGTTAAGGTAGGTTTTAATGAAAGACAGAAAATCCTCC
Source organism: Ceriagrion tenellum (assembly GCA_963169105.1). Classification (NCBI taxonomy): domain Eukaryota; kingdom Metazoa; phylum Arthropoda; class Insecta; order Odonata; family Coenagrionidae; genus Ceriagrion; species Ceriagrion tenellum. Next base: position 34,881,022 of record OY720637.1, read on the forward strand.
AGACTTTCACCACCTTCAGACTTTCCAAATAAGTATCACTGCAGCTTCAAGCACAGTGTTCTTTGGCTTTCTTCAATCATTGCATTGAACGAAGAAATTGCCATGAGAAAAATTCGACCTGGACCAGGAATCGATCCACGGACCTTTGGTTTGCCGGACCAATGCGCAGACCACTACGCTATCCAGGCTTCCTAATTCCCATGGCAATTTTGGTGGATACAAGGCAACTAGATCTTAGGCTCTTGCGGTCCATCAAAGATGGCAACACAAGGGAGAAGAGGACTTCAAAGAAGCCACAACCAAGAGTCGGTATCCTTCGCCAGCACTTATGCCGTGCTTAGCCATTTGACATTCAAACATGGCGGGTGAATTTTTTGAAGAAATTGCCATGAGAAAAATTCAGCCTGGACCGGGAATCCAACCACGGACCTTTGGTTTGCCGGGAATTTTGGGATTGAGGAAGCCTGGATACCGTAGTGGTCTGCGCATTGGTCCGGCAAACCAAAGGTCCGTGGTACGATTCCCGATCCAGGCCGAATTTTTCTCATGGCAATTTCTTCAAAAAATTCACCCGCCATGTTTGAATTTCAAATTGCATTGAACCACGAACATGGTACGCACTTGCCCACACATGCACAAAGATGTAAACGAAGGAGATACAATTCAACACAAAAGAATCATTTGACTTTACCCTAATATGAACCCACTTCTCCCAAGGGCCAGTCAGGTATTTCAGCCCATTACACCACCAAGAGTAAATGGCTATCATACCCAATCAGGATCTAATTCCAGTCAAATGATGCCTCTTTCATGGTGAATTTCATCTCCTCGGTAAATGGCTTCCTTCCTCACAAAAAAATGAGCTTTCAATTAACTTAAGAATAAACTTCACTGTGAAGTGAACTTACCTTTTGCCTCATCTTCTCAAACCACCCACTTTCCTCTTAAGTGTCACTCTAGCAGTCAATGATATTTGAATGCACATGTTTTCAAGAAGGATCAGGGTGAAGCATTGAAAAGCATTTACTCACAAATACAGGCTCTCACTCCACAACAGTTTCAAGCAATTTAATGAGATGGTTGAAGCTTTGGCGGAGCGTCTTCTAGATTTACATAACAGGCTCTTGTCCCTGTACATACTACAAGATGCAGATAGTCTAAACTGGGAACATAACCAGCCTTTTTTTGAAGGGCAAAGAGGCTCCTTCATTATTCAGATGTGGTGGCTGTACATGCAAGGTAAACAACATTCAAGGCATGGCTCAGAGATAGAAATAGTCGAAATTAAAATTTCATCTACAAAACAGTTGTTTTTAAGGTACAAGAGAAGATTTGTGGAACACAGTACCACCAAAAACAGCCCAGAGGGTTTTTGCTGGGATGCTGAATGAATCTTTAACGATTCTCACAGTGCGTTACTCACAGGTAATTTACTGTTATATCACTAAACTACCTTACCCTTTAAGCACAGTTACTCATCTTAACTCTTTGAAATAGGAGTAAAAATTATTGGAACCATCATTTGTATGAGGTAAACCTCAATAGACTCATTTTCAGCTTTTTGATGCATATTAGTGTAAATAGTATTGATCTAACCTACTTCAAACTAGACACATTTTTTGATAACTTTTACTTAACCACAAAAAACACACGACCCGGGTTTCAATACATAAGTATCATCTTCAGGTGATATGAAGATAATACTGGATATTAGATGGATTGGACAGGATACTGGATAAGCTGTATTGATACCTGGGTCGTGTGTTTTTTGTGGTTAAGTAAAAGTTTTCAATATATTATAAATTATTTATAAATGTCTATTGAAACATACCGCCAAGTAAACAAAGATACTGTTTTATTGCTTCAAACTAGCTGAAACCCTTAAATTCTTATATTCACAAAATGAATTTGGTGTTTTTGGGCATCAGGGTATGAGTTATTGCTCTTATCAATATGTAAAGTGTAAAATAAAGTTACAAGAAATCAAAACTTAACCAAAAACTTATTAGTATGGCAATAATTTCATGCAGGAAAACTTCTTTCTCCTCATCTATGCACGGTTAATGAAAAATAGTGGCACAAGCCAACACATGGGCCATTGGCCATTATGAATACTGAAGAGTATGAATAAAATATTTCATAGGTAAGCAGCTGCAAGCCTAAATAAAATATACATTATCAGCATTTGAAAAAGTCAAAGAATGCTCTAAAAATATAAGCTTGGCATATACTAGTCCAGCAGCATGTCAATGAAAGCAGCGTTCTGATTTCTGGGACTTCAACGTTTGCATTAATCATCAACCAACATGGCTGGGCAAGTAACCATTACACACCATATACTTTCTCCATGGATCACAATGGATATTTGGTTACGAGACAATTTTAAGCCCATATGTTTGAGAGTGGGTCAGTTTAAGCATGATCAATTTATGCATGAATTGCATATGTACAGAGGTGGATAAAACAATGAAACAGAACGTAAATGTATGTAACTTACTCTAAAGGCAGGGGCGATCCTAGGAATTTATTTTGGGTGGGGGTGGGGGGAAGACTCCCTCAGTGATCGGAGTGTTCAATGTTGTATTTGATAACTGCATCTAGTTGTTAAAATTGTTTTGTAAAACCCTAAATTCTCGGGGGGGAATGTATTCCCAAAATCCCCCCCTTGGGATCGCCCCTGTTAAAATGTGAAGTGATTTTGGCGGAAAAATACATAGTACACACACAATGCTGGCTTTAAGTCAGAATACTGTCCACAAAAAAGTTATGTGCTTATTTACATGACTATAAGTTGAAGGTGCTTTCTTTACGACGAAAGCAGGCAAAAAAATTTGTATTTGATTTCAGAAGTACATACAAAGTAGTTTTCCTTAGAGGTCACTGCATATTAGCTGGTGGTACTTTACTTTATTCAGTATTAACAATTAATTAGCATTGACTGAATGTTGGAGGTCCCAAGGGCTTCAAGCACTGATGTCAGTAGATGTGGATGAGGTTTGAATGGGAGATCAGGCTGGAATGGTAGCTTAGAGTACTGGCTTCTTGTTACAAGGGCCCAGGTTCAAATCCTGGCAGAGTTGGAGATTTTTCAGTGAAAACTCAATTCCTACTTGTGTGTCATACAGAGAACACCTAAGGCACTGTTCTCAACCCATCCAATGAGATGTTTAAGTGTTGTCTCCTTGGCAGCTTTCATTAACAGAGGGCCATTACCAATGCTGGGTTTCTCTCCACCCTTCTTCAATAACCATTCTCTTACCAATTGGTCTTAAATGGCATAAATTACCTAAGTTATCAGCTGCATTCCCAAATGACCAAACTATATTCGAACAGAACCCAAATGTGTATTAGTTGAATACTGCCACACTCCACAACATTTTCATACACATCAGAATCATATTCTTAGGTTGTATTGTTTACTCTAGGCTACTCCAAGCATGTCGAGAGGCAACCTCTTAGTGATTGATATAAGCAACCTACTACTGTGCGTAAGACATGTGTTGCCAGCAATCTGCACCAACAAGGCTGAGCTGATTGGATTATCCAACCAAAACAAGGTTGTCAGGGATATTCATGCCAAATGCCATGAACTCCTTTGTTGCCTGATCACAAGAGGATGCCCTCTTGCAGTTTTGTACAAGGCAAGTGAAATTGAAAATATGTATAAAGAAATTAACCTAATTCAGACACCTGAATCTAAAAGGTAAAATTTTTATGACCACCTTCAATAATCCACAGCACTTTCGGAAACCTGGAGATCCAGTACCAATATTTTCGGAAAGACCTGTAACTCCTGCACCATGGTACATGGTAGTATCATCTCATTTCTTCCCATCACTACCTAAGGACAATTACACCACAAAGGATTTGCCAGATAAAACTGCTGTAGCCTTGGATTTGTTAGTGTTGATGGCACAGCCAGAAGCATCTTGGCCTTTGCTTCTCAAGGTCTGTCTTTAATAATTCTTCAAATTAGCAACCATGAGGATATCAGCAAGACTTCTGGGTTTCTTTCATGTTCTTGGCATGGCAATTGGCAAAACTACTATTTTTCAAGATAGACCTCCATAGGAGACACTCAGAAGGCTTGCTGTGGTTCTCAAGCTACTGCCTATAGAGCAAGGGATCATGAGTATTTTTGCTTGAAGGATTTCGCAGCTTCTTATCAATGTATGGAATTCCTTTCGGGAAATGCTGGATTTTGGGAGACGGAGCATTATCATCCGCGTCTAATACAAGAAGCCATTGAAATGGCAAAAAGGCCGAATAACTTAAACAGGGAGGATTATTACAACCTCAGCTGGGTTTGGAAAGGGTTCCTGGCCCCTTCAAATGTCCAACGGCTAATGTCTTCCGCCCAAAATTCAAATCGGCCCAACAATCGGGCAACGGAAGCTATATAAAATTGAGACAAGGCACGGCACACTCATTCTCTTGAAAACGATCCCAGTAGGAGGAATGAAACGTCAAGAAAAAATGATCAGTACTACGCAGCATTTCCCGAAAGGTATTCCATACATGGATCATGAGTAGCTATATTTAAAAGGAGACCTCTGATCAAAACCTTCTGAAACTGTAGAAGAATTTAGCTTATTGCTGGATTCATTCAATCTTGGGAAACATGAAATACTGGACATCAGAGCATTTTTTAAATTGATAAATTAATTCATTGATTATATGCCTCAGTTACTGTGTCTTCTAATTTTGAAAGCCATTCCTCCTACTAACAAAACCCTCTTCCTGCAAGTGCAGGCAAGGACTAAATTTTAATTTGAATATTTAGACGCTTCCTCTATGACTTGTACCAAATCAAAATCTATACCAGATGTATGACTAATTTGCATGGCTGCCTTCATATTTCACAAAATATTAACAATGTAAAAGAACATTATAATTGTAAGAAATGATGGCTCTTAGTCTGCAATTTCAAGCTCCAAAAATGAAAGGAAGACAAATATTTTTCAGTCACTTCCTTGAATGAATGAGGTCGATGATGTCTAAATACATACAATGTCATTTGATTTTAATGAAAAAATTAACTGATGCATTAAAAACATAAGAGATAATGTTTGCGCTTTGAAACTACAGTTGATGGTACGAAAAGCTACAGAAAAAAGAAAAACCTTAATTATATTCTAAATTATTATAAAATTCCATAATTTGATTTACCCATGCAATGGCATGGGTTAGAAATACAATCACATTGATGTAGACTTAGATTGTCTAGACCCATGTGGTTGTATCCAAGTAAAAATATTTGATCTGTAACTGCTCTATTAGACTAAAATCTGATAAGGAAGAGGTCTCTTACTGGTCTAGATTAAAAACATCTTGAAACATCTTTAAAATCCATACCAGTTCAGTCTAGTTGCAAACCACTTCCAGATCAGATATCTAGATCTACATACTAACCTGTGAGCCACCGTATGGGCATGTGGCAGGGGGTGGTAGGACATAAGCCATGTTAAGATGTAATGTTTTGAGAGGCGATACGGTGACGTGTATTATGGGAGTGTACTTAGTGGAGCTCAGTTTTTACTGTGGTCGCTTATTGTGCACGGAGGCTTTGTACCTATCTGTTCCGCAACGTATGTCTCTAATTTAATCGCTTCTGTCAGACCTAGAGATGTAGTGAGGCATCACGATAATATTCTGTGTCACACTGTAACACAGCAGTTCTGAATTTCTCAAACAACCAAAGTCTAGCGTGTAGCCTCCGAGTCTCTAGGGGCTCCCTCCTTAATCCCTCTAAAAGTTGAAATGCACTATATGTTCCCTAATAGCAGCTGTTAATGAAGCGTGCTGCTTTTTTTTGTACTTCTTTAATTTTTTTGGTTAAATCTTTATGACCAGGGTCCCAGATGCTCGAGGCATATTCGAGGTGTGGCCTAACCAGAGCAAAGTAGCACCTCTCTTTGAGGTTTTCATCCAAGGACCTTCCTATTATGTGCTTAACAATTATCTGATGATATTAGTCTTTCAGAACAGTTACAGGCCAGTTTCAGAGCTTTACAGACCAAATGTTTTTACCTGTGTACATGTAAAAAATGTATGCAAATTTTGAAATAATTTTGCATCCAGCAAAATTTTGTATGAAGAATATTTCAATCAATTGAGGATTTAAAGTCAATGTAGCTAAGATAGATAGGTTAATGCCTAAGTGAACCAAATTGGTAAATATATGCCTTCTTCAATAGGATTCAGATTTCAATGCAAATTGCAGGTACTGATGATGAGAAAAAGTCTACTATCTACTTTGCTTTTCCATCATCTTATCCACACTAAGTCAGCCAAAGAAGAAAAGAGTACCAAGAAAGAAGATCCCAAATCACCAGAGGAAAAATCCAATGCCAACAACTGTCAAGGATTTCTTTGCTCAGGAAACTGCAGGATGAAAGGAAAGGTAATAAAAATTTAGTGGGATACAAATATGTACTGGGTCTGTCCCAAAAGTTTGGGTATTTTTGTTTCAAAAGTTCAAAAAATCATTTATTGAACAATCTCTTTAGAAATTTTCAAAGTACTCTCCTCCCGACTCAATGCACACTTTCCAATGCTTCACCCACGCCTTGTAGGCTCCGACGATGACAAAAGTGGCCCTCAGGTTCTGTGGCTAGTCCAGGTATCCTCAAGTTTTGCCTTCTAAGGTGAAATTGTAGAAGGATTGCAACACTAAATGATTTTGTTCTTTCCCGGTGAATATTATGTGTGAAATTCTTTCGGGCTTCCCACCGGGTTAAATTTTTGGCTGCTGCTAAGGTTTCGACGGATAACACTTCCATCGTCATCAGGGTAATTATGACGATGTCCCTTTACCCTGTCATTACCCTGATGAAGATGGAAGTTTTATCCATCGAAACGTTGGCAGCAGCCGAAAATTTAACCCAGTGGGAATCCGGAGAGGATTACAGCAATGCTAAAAACAATGAGTTATGAATGCCATTTGTACTCTCATCAGCAAATCCAGTTCTGGAACCATCTCAGGTGCCAGAGAAGGTTATTATCAGATCCTTACATGGCAGTTTAGCACTACTGGTCATTTAAGGCTAAATGCACTCTGTGAGTGCATGCTGGCTCCCACTGGATTTGCTGGATGCCATCTCAATGGTAGTATCCTGAATCCATTCATGTATACATATTTTACTGGCACATTTGCTCCAATTTCCCATTTCAGGCCTGCTACTGCTCATCTTTTATATCCCTACTGGGCCATTCAATCTGTTGCCTTCCATCTCTAGAGACAATGTTATTTGAGTGAAAGATGGGAAATGAGAAAAAATCAGCTACATACCTTTACAATATAATTTGTAGTAAAGAAAGTAAATGAAAATTTGAGATTGACAGAGGGTAGAGTATGTATCTTTTTCTTGCCTTCCTTTTTGGAATAGTTTAGCCACACTGGGCTTTCTTGAAGAACTTTCAATTATAAGGTAGTGACAGTTTAAAAAAATTAAAAAAAAACTCCTGGGGGCTAATGTGTTATCAATACTTTTGGCTGAGAGTAAACCCTGAATTCACATGATTGATGTCCAGAAACTTTTTCAGCAATACCGCCTCATGTCTATTTCTCAGCTACTAATGTGGATATTCTTATCAAGTTGGGAAAAATTACTTCATTGATTCATTCAGCTCTGGATAGTGGGCCTCTTATTTTGGGCTCAAATAAGTTTCACGAACGCATCCAATGCTTCCTAACTCAAAAATAGAAGTTCACTGTTTAAGAGTTTTAAAATTATTCAATAATATGCTTTGTCTCGAAGAATATGAGACCCATATATTTATCATTCATGGACATGACATAAAAAAGGACTCCTGTAAACGAGTTACCTAAATGCAGACAAAGGCAGATGCACCAAAATAAAAGAGATCCGACATATCAAGCCACTGCAGCAGCCTTCACTCTGAAGTTAATTATATCACCATGACATTAAAAATATTATGCATGTGCAAAAGATATCAATTATGGAATAGGGTAGAAAAGGCATGATGGAAAAGATGTTATGTGACTCTATGATATATCACTAACCTAAGGGAGGAGTTGCAACCAAAACCAGCCTAATGGAAGTAGGGCTTTTAATAACGAAATTTATGGGGTATGCGATTGAAAATATGCAGACAAGTGTCAGTGTAGTCCTAAAATAATGAGAAAATCAATCCAAAAATCAGTTTGAAAAATACACTACTCTAGTTATGCTTTCATGATACAAAATGCAGAGATGCTTGCTTGAAGAGAAAAACAGTAGTCATTAAGGCACATATCTAGAAAAAACTTGGAAGTCCAGTAGTTAATGATGTACTTAAGAAGAAATTATTCCAGCTAAATATTACAATATTGTACTCGGTGGAGAGAGCTGAAAGAAAGCTTCTTGCTCAATATTTCAAGCAAGGGAGACCTATAATGACAAATTCTGGAGTGTATATGATTTAAAATTACTATTCAAATAATTCTGGGATTCATTTCTTCCACAGGATAGAATTGAGGATCCTCAAACACAAACAGCTTGTGCAGTGATCCACATTGCTGCCATGGTGGGGTGCTTAGGAGACTTGGGTGCAGTGCTGCAACCTGTTCTGGAATGTCCCACCTCTGAAATTAAATCTCTTTGGGGATGTTGCGATGGTCGTCAGGTATTACTTCATAAATTATATCCTTGCTTTGAGTATATTAGTAGAATAGCCACATTGCTATTCGCTAAGTATTAATCTGATGATCAGTCAGTTTCTTAATCCAATATACAAAAAATAATTCACCAATGAATTTTAAAAGTAATGAGGGTATTCCTGGTACATCCAGCAATACACACACATCTTAGCCTGTGGTATGAGAAGTTGAATTAGAGGAAATATACCTACATCTTCAGTGATGCACAGAATTTTAATTAAGATTTTAATGCATCCAATTACCATATTCACATGGGCACCATGTAACACCAAGCAAGATGAATGCTCATATTTACAAAAAAAATAATGCAACACCAATTTTTCTCCATACACTGTGATTGTATGAGAGACTCTTGAGATTGAAATAAGACATCAATATGGATAACTACAATTTAGAATATGCCCATTTCTTTCTGCACTTGATGCAGTATTTTATACTGTGCTGGTGCTCATTTGAGAGCTGAGAGGCCAAAAAAGACTTGGAAGGTCACTGCAAAACTTACAAAAATATGAATATATTCATAATTAAAATCAAAGTCCAGCTAGATGTTTCACTTTTACACAAGAGGAGAGAGTCAACAGAAAGCTTCATACCTACTCTATGTTTAAGCAAGGATGACCTAGTCCCTATATAAGTCCTCCGAGAGACAAATAACTTTTATAGGGTGACTTGTTTGAAGATGGGAATATGAGTATGAACATTCCAATTGACATCACGCCTCACAACAGATGATAAAAATTGCAAATGTAGATTTATATTCATTAAAATTCATCTATGTTCTCTCCCTCACAAAATTTCAATGTCTCTGTCCCCTTAAGTACATCCTTAATCTGTATATTTATTCCCAGCTCATTATGCATATACTTTAGGTGTAAAAGTATCTATGGCCCAGCAGATTTCTGTAAGAATAAGAAAACTGAAAAAAAATCTTTTTTTATGCATCAAAAATATTCAAATATAAGGTATATTAAATTTGTAACACATGAAATCTAAAACACTTACCTTTCATTAGGTCTGGGATGAGCATGGTCACCCAGCTTGGTTCAAAGCTCTATCAAGAATATTGGCCTCATCCTTGGAGCCTGCTGTCAAGGATGCACTACAGAACAAGGGATCCATTAAAGTGTTGCTAAATGGTGTGGCACAGCTGGCTGAATGTATCCCAACTACTCTATATGGAGCATCACAACTACTCGAGGATGCCTTGCCAGCAGACGTCCGCCCACTCGGAGGATCTGTCCTCATGCAGTTGGTTGGTGCTGCACTCTACTCAATAATGATGGATGAAGGAAAAGACGAAGCTACTGTACTGGCTGAAGCCTTGTGCAGCATTGACAAGAGGAAATACCACAACCAGATAAAGGACATAAAGCAGGCGTTTGCAGCATGGTTTGTGGCATGATGTTAATTATGGCTGATCATAACGTAGTATTTGCATAAGCTGATGGTATTACTTGTAGTACCACACATCCTCATGTAAGATTCCCTACGTAATTTCAACAAAGAAATTCATGAAAGAATTTTTTTAAGTATTGATAGAGTATTGGAAGTAAGATGAGGCTGGAATTAGGCATCCATGAATATCTCGAGTAAAGTGCATTACAGCTTCTTTCTACTCATGATACAACATTTTGTATTAAGCTGGATATCATCTATGAGTTGATCACATAGAATAGTCTTGTGAATACGCTCATGTTTTTAACAAATACTTGACTTTTTTAATGCTGAATTTCGGGAAGAATGCTATGTAGTGGGTGGGTATCCACAAGGGCAGACATTGTTTATTGTCATTTGTTTAGGTAGAGCACTGATTTAAGTAGAACAAGATACATGTAGAAGTACTGCCCTTTGCTAGTCTATTTTTCCTATAGGAGGGACCTATTACTTAATGCTGTCCATTCCTTTAGCTGAGTGTACATATGTACTTTCTTCCCTCCTTAAAACCATCAATATGTAATCAAATATATAATATCATCATCATTTCCCTTTTTCATCCCCTACTTCCCCTAATTTCAATCTCAATGCATCTACTCTTACATACTCCTAATATTATCTTACTTCTATAAAACTTTTGGATATTGTTCAATGAAATCAACATCAGATCACTGATTGTGTGAACACAATCTGTTTGGGCACATCAAATTTAACTCCTAATTTTTTTCCTCGTTGAGACAGTGACTAGTCATTTGTCACACAAAAATACTTTAAACAACCATATTTCTACTGCAAGAAACAATCGTAAAAAGTGATTGAGAACGATTTTAACAAGAGAAAAAAACTCCAAAATCCTGCATTAAATACCAATCTACACATCCACATTATAGCATTTGGGCATTGGCTATGTGCAGACTTTAGATGTAGCAAATGAGTCAATTTTTATAGTTATTTTTTATAGATGTGTTAGTTTTCAGCTGTAAGGTGGACGATTTTTGGAATTTCACGCACAAAGCTGCAGGTGACTGAGAACAATCAACACCTGATTTATGCATAGAGAATTAACAGTCAAGCATTTTTAGTCGTTAAAATGAGGAAATTTGACTTTTTACAAACCGTTTATTTAAAGAAAGGCAATTAGTGGTTTGAATACTTTGTTTTAACTTTCGTTTTGCTTTCAAAATAGCAAATGCGATGTCTTAGAATTTGAATGAGAAATTAGCGTTTCTCTTCGAGTTTTGTTGCTGATTCATTTAAAACATTTTTGTGCATGTTTGAGAGTATTTAGGACATTTCATGTGAGATTGTAAGTGCGGAGTAAAGTCGAGGAATGGTCAGGTGAGTTTTGACACCTGCTTATCCTGCTTTTTAGGTTGTTGACAATGTTGAGAAGAGGTGATAGCAAGAATATCGGACTTGAGGATGACGTGAAACTATTTAATGAGGCATGCTCCTGCATTGATTGTTAGTGGGTTATGTGTCACCGAAGGTGGCAGGTTAAGCTAGTCAAGAGGAAGAGAACACACATGTTGTTGTTTTAATATTTCTCACAAGCAGGGTTTCATTTATACTGTAGTGTGTATCAATGAGCTACAGTTATTATTGGTCATAAATTCCCAGTCACTCTTTATAATTTTTCACAAGTAATTACATGGAATAGTAAGGCAAGTGTGAGAGTAAATGGGGTTCTAAGTGATTGGTTTGTAATAAAACAGGGCGTAAAGCAAGGATGCATAATGTCACCATGGCTGTTTAATGTATTTATGGATAAATTTGTAAGAGATGCATGTAGTGAAAAAAATGGTGTTTTGATTGGAAATGTAAACATATGAATTCTACTATATGCAGATGATGCTGTTTTGATCTCAGAGAGCCAACAGGGACAGAGGCTCCTAGGTAAGTTTTGTGAATCAACAGAAAGAATGGAATCGAGGGTAAATGCGTGCAAGACTTAAGTAGTAGTTTTTGATAAGGAGAATGGGAAAAATAATTGTATGATGAGGGCGAATGGAGAAGTAATAGAACAAGTGGATGGTTTTCTGTACTAAGGTAAGATGTTTGTGAAAGATGGACAGATAGATGAGGAGATAAAGAGACATGTGCATACTGGAAGGAAAGTGATAGGTAGCATGTGGAGCATATCAAGGAATGAGTGCCTGTCTAAGGAAGCAAAATTTGCCATGTACAAAAGTGTACTTCTCCCCACTTTGTTGTATGGTAGTGAAACATGGGTATGTCACGATAGACATGTGAGTATACTAAACGCCATGGGTATGAGTTCATTGAAGAGTGTTTGCAGCAAAAGTAGGATGGATAGGGTCAGGAATGAGTGGATAATAAATGAATGTGGGTTAGATGCTCCTGTAATGGACGTATATGAAAGGAGTGTGCTTTGTTGGTTTGACCATGTAGAGAGAATGGATGAGAGTTGAATAACGAAACAGATATATAAGAGTGAAATGAATGGTGCAAGAGGTAGAGGTAGGCTGAGAAAGTTGTGGTTGAATGTGGTTGAGGAAATTCTGATGAGGAGGTATATTAGGAGTCTTAAAAACAGGAGGGTGTGTATGAAGCTGTGTAAATGAGGCAAAAGAGGTTTGCAAGGATAGGTCAGTATGGAGGAAATTATTGAAGCTGAGTAAGGTGTACAAATATGTATTTTGAGTGAAACTTTGAGACTGTGCCTAACCCGGAAGGGAACGGTTGGTTGGTATGTATGTAATTACATGGAAATTCCACTATGAGTAGGAAGTTTCCTTGGTAATTGAAAAAATGTAGGCTAGTAAAAGTGCGCAATGACTAATGGCTCAAGCAACAATCAAAGCAGACTCATCCTTAAATTTACAACATTGATTAATTGCTAATTCAAGGCAACCACTTTCTATGAAGTTTGGTGTGAAGCTGTCTCCGAGAAACAGTCTCAGACTTCTAAGATGATCCTACTGAAGTTACAAATTTTCAGCTCATAAAGCCAAGCTTTAGCCCAACACTAAAGAAGGGCAATACTTTTAAAAATAATCATTATTACATCTTATATACAAACAGCTAACCCATATATTTTTCCTTTCAAGCTATGAGGAGATGGGTGATAAAGATGATTCATTCAGTACCATTGAAGAAGTTCCATACATTGCGGATGTTTATGTCAGCCATCTACTTTTGACTGAAAATGGTAAACAAGCTCTGAAGGTAAATTGCATTCTAGCGTACAGAGTGTGACATTTGAAAAACAACTGAACGATTATAACATCATTAAAAAGGGTTGAGCTGAGGACTTAAACCATACATTTTTCAGTAATGTTACTTCACCGCATTCAAAGGCTTCACCATTATGTAATAATTTAATAACTATTAATAAAGTAATTAATTAATAATTTAATTTCCAGGTTCACAAACATTCAACCTCTCCTCAAATTTTGCAACTAATTAAATTTTGCCTATGAAAAGAACCTCATCAAGCACCAATTCTTTCCGTGTAGTTTTTAGCTTTGCAAAATACAAAAATGTAGAATATATTAAGAAAACAAAACCACGAACTTAACTGTCATTTTTTAACCATACTTTAAATTTGAAAAAAATATGATTCAAAACCAATATTCTAGCCAAGCTTCAAATATGAACCAACATTCTAGCCACCACAGCAACCAAATATCCAATAGATTTTCAAGGGTTCTTTGGTTTTGAATATATGTACTCTCATTATTTTGCTTGCAAAGCAAAACACAGGGGAAAATCATTGAGTAAGAAGTTTCAGCAAACTCTATCACCAAATGTAATCAAGGTTTCCTAGGGACTTCAGGACTAGTGTCACCTTAAGTTCAGGAAAGGAAAACAGTGCTATGGGATTGGAAGGGCAATCTTACCTTCGAGTCAATCACCTAATTCACTCACAAAATTTTCATTCCCAGTACATATGCTACAGATGTTATGTCTCATGACACCATTACACGCTGGAATAAATGAAGTCAATCCATCATTAAAGTTATCATTAAAATTTTGACCCATTCTCACAAAAATAAGTGTATTTCTTGGAGTGAGAAAAGACAAATAAAATAATCCATAGTACGATAACTTTTGATGAATGAAGCCATGAACCTGTTTCATATTGCAGACAATTTATAAGTTCCTCCAACACAATACAAAATGGATATTGGGACAACTGGGAGCTCTTGACCCAAATGAAGTTATACCACAAATGAAGATACCAAAACTGAAGCCACCAGACCCTTCGAAACTTCTACATTCCATGTTCAACATTGGAGCTCATAAATTTGATGAGGTATGTATTTTTTTCAAAATAAGTCTTCAGTGGGAATCAAGAATTTGAAAAATGTTTTGAGTCTTTTCCAGACGAATGTCATGCAATCATTGCACTAACCAATCATTTGAGAATTAGATGAATGCATTTTAACCATTTTATTGAATGCAATTCATACTTTGAAGAACGTTTTGTTATTTCAGTTACTGACTGGTGCATGGAATCTAGATTGGAAGGGACTTCTGCAGACTCCATTATCATTGACACCAAAGAAAATGTGGACTCAGCTTACATACAGACCAGAATTTAGAGAACCGCAGTATCTGAATGAGCACGACAAGAAAGTGGTAGAAACAATATCAAAGTATTTTAGCCACTACCATGCTCAGCTAAGTTAAATTAACTCCACCCGAAAAAATTATTCTCATTTACATATTCTACCAGCTGATAGGTAGGTTTTTGGATAGAACTTATCCTAATCTATTTTCACTCAACAATTTTCATCCAGTCATTAGATCTCACTTTAATTACTCATATCATTTTCCTTTTCTTATTTTGTCCAGAATTACTATCCTATCCCATGCTTCCTCAGTGTTCTTCCCTCTTCAGCAATCCCTTTTCTTTCAATATGTCCACCATCCATCTCTTGTCTCCTAACCTCCACAACTAGCTTCCTCTCCCCTCTGACCATATCCAATACCTCCTCGTTTGACCCCCTCATCCTTTCTCTCCTCTTTGAAAATACTTCTTTGACCATGGCAATTGAACATCTTATGTCCATACCACTAAACGCATTCTCCTCCAGAATACTACCCAGATACGTAGTGTGCTTGACTTTCTCTGTTTCGTGCCCTCCCAACCTTATGTTAACCCCCACCTTCTTGCTTCTAAAGAATCGCATCTCTTTTGTCTTCTTATATTTTATCTTCCTCCCATTGCTCTTGCACTGCACCTCTGATGCAGTTATCATTGAATGTAACCCCTTGGCTGACTGACATACCAATGGTAGAACATATGAAAATCTCACCAACTCTATCATTTCCCCTCTACCTTTATTCTTACACTGATCTCCTCCCATGCCTCCCACACCATTTCATCAGATTACACGTTAAAAAGCTACAGTAATAGTGGGCACTCCTGCCACACTCCTCATCCTACCATGGCCCATCCCGATTGCCAATCAGCTACCCTAACCTCAGCCCGCTGGGTCACATAAAGATTCCGGATGAGACGCCCGTCCCTCTGATCGACCTCTTCATTTCTCCAGCACTTCCATTCATTTCACCCAGTCCACCCCATCAAACACCTGAAAAACCACAAAGCAAGCAAAGACATCTTTCCCATATTCTAGGTTTCTTTCTAAAAGCATCCTCATCACTCATATTTCATCTTGTGTTCCCATCCCTCTCCCTTATCCTAAATGAAAAACCTATTAAGTTAATTTATTTCGCAATTCACGCACTAAGTTTATTATTTGTAATATTAAATAAGTTAGCTCATGGGAGTACCATCATCATCTGTTATCTACCAAATTATGTAGTAGTAGGTCCATCATTTTCTCAGACATTGAGGAGTTTTTGCCGATGTTTCCAACAAACTATTTTCCCATATTACATTCCTGTAAAGCTCCTGGTATCTACTGTCTCCTTACACCCTGTCCAAGATGCCTATTCTTCTCCTTCCTCTTCCACAGTAATTCTATATTCTTCCCATATGCACCGCTGAGAAATTCCACCAGCAATCACATGTAAATTTAATGCCATTTTTTTCACCATGACCAAACATCATCATGATCATAGGCTTTTCATTGACGCAGTCAGATCTGCTAACTACTCCTACATTTAATTTTCAGTCCACATCTCAGCATCACCAACAATCTTTACTTCACACATCGTTGTCACTTCTTCCTGCATCAATTTCTCCTTAAGCTATTTACCAGAGTCATCCGTTACTTGGTGCCATCCAATATCCCAATTCTTTCCCCTTCTCTTCTTGCCTCACACACTGTTTTATTAGTCTTCAATATGTTATCTCACCAGAATAGTCTCCAGTAACTTTTCTATACACACTGTTCTTTTGTTTTCTCAGCTACCTCATCCAAAACAAGTTGTCCTTCCCTCTACCTTGCTTACCTCCTCCTATCTCATCAACACTTTCATTTAAAGAGTTCTCAATTTAACAACATTCTTTCACTGCTAAGACTAAAGTTTCTACCACATACCACTTTAGTTTTGTCTAAAACTATTCAATCTCTGTTTACTCTGGTTCTCTCAAACTATTCAATCTCTGTTAACTCTGGTTCTCTCACATTAGCACTTTTACCGAGCGGAATACTCATATAGCAAAGGCAACCAGATAATTCATGGTATGTAGAGTTTTACAGGTAACTTCCCTCTGCCTGTGGATGGAGTCACAGTCACCTGCATCATCACTGCTAGCTCCAGCAAGTATTTTGCCAAAAAATGGCAGAAAATCTTCAGTGACTACACCTGAGATAAGCCAGTGCTTCATTTTTTTAGCCATTTAAATCCTAAACTGGAATGCATCATCTAACGCGTTTTTTTATTAGGAGATATATGCCTTTAAGAATGCTTCACTCACATTGGATGACCATTCAGGCCCTGAAGTGCAAGCATATACATATTTAAAAATGTAATTTTTAGAAAAATTAGCACAGAAATACAGAATGTACCTCACAAACATGGAAAGAGTACATTCCTGTAAAAGTACATGAGTATCACAAATGCTTCTGCACAAAGGAGGCAAGTCCATTTCATTGTACATTAAGTCTTTTTTTGTAAAATGGACTCACATAACATAGCTGTTCAATGTTTGCAATAAAGACAATATTAATGGTAATTTCTTAATAATTAAATGGCATGATAAATACATGTTTTATTCAAACGAAACTAAGGAAGTTGGGTGCATAACTCAAAAAAACAATTCTCCATCTAATTCTAAGGCTGCGCAGGGCAACATCAACTGTATGACCATACTTTTTTGTTATTAGGACCTCTTTTGATAATGCATTTCATGAAAATTAATTTCATATAACCACATGTTTTAGTGTATGAGAGAATGAATTTCTAACAAATGTGAATAAATGACATTCTTTACTTTGATGATGATTCTCAGAAGATTGAAACTTACCTTCAACTTAGAGTCAATCGGTGACTGTTTATCAGGAGACTTTTTCAGGGTCATTATTTCAGCATATGACTGGCATAAAACTAAGTTCTCCTTAACAAATGGGGCATGGAGAATATTCACATAGATATAGGATAAGTCTCTGACGTGAATGTTTTGCAGGACTCACCGAAGCAAAATATGAACATTTTGTACGTTTGCTGTTCAATATTAATCACTTCAATCGGGCTGATTGCAATACAGAGATATAAATTACAAAATCAACTCATAATTACAGATTTCCCAGAGGTGACACAAGGACCATAAATATCTGTATAGTGATTGATCGGAAGAAAATTGCCAGGTGTCAGAGACAAAAACTAAGAGGTAAATGACATCACATACGATTAATTACCTCATTCAAAAGATGAAGCAAAAATTTAATTTGAATTGTTCACTTTCAATGTTTCTCAATAACCTGCTAACTCATTGGGCCACTTGTGCCAGATAAGACACCACTAGCTTCTTTGATGCTCTCTACAGCAATGTTCCTGTTACCTCAACAATTAGCTACATAGGCACTTCAAGGGTAGAAATTCACCATGAAAAAATCATTTGACTTGACCAGGATTAGAATCCGGATCTCCTAATTGCAGGTCAGGTGAGTTAGCTAGTTACACAAACAAGCCATCTTCCTCCAAAGCAAATTTTGAGGGGGGGTTTAACCCTTTGAGTGCGGCATGACGTGATATCACGTCATGATTTTTTACGCTGGTGCTGATGACGTTATATGACGTCATGGGTACCGTGAGTTTTCCAGCTTTCATGAGGGGGCCTAATAAATGTTCCCAAGTGAAAGCTGGAACACTCACTGCATCCTTGACGTGATTACGCGTCATCAGCACCAGCGTAAAAAAATCATGACGTAATATCACGTCATGCCGCACTCAAAGGGTTAAATGAACTAGATGTTCATGCCTCAAGTCTACATTGCAGCACATGAAACAATTGCTGTGCTTAAGAAGCCACTGTCATGGTAGATAAACCCAACATTGTTGTTAATTAACGACAAAATTGACAAATTTCCAATCATTGCATTGACAAATGATGAGGTACGAAGTCACTCGCACGGGTGCTACTTCTCATATTTTAGGACTTTGAAAACATCAAACACAGGCAACCGCAAGACAAAGTACATGGTGATAAAATTTTTAAAGATCACTTATACCTCCACATCTGGTAACATTGTTTTTATCCTCATTGACAGATATGTACATGGATGTCTGACTGTGCATATTCAAAAGGATTTTCAGTTTAAATGAGTTATTTTATGGCACTAAAATCTGCAACAAGCATGTCCTTTGACCTTTCAACCCTCTGACATCAACCCATGACTTGCTACTCTACATATCACTCTCCAGTGCTACCAACAGTCATGTTATCATCACAAAAGGTACACAAGCAAAAAAATGGTGTGAAAGATCTTGAAGAAGATAATGTAAAAGAATCAAAAGTGAGATTACTATAAGGACTGCTGTGGATATCTACACAGCTAATCATGCAACCAAAAGAACTGATTCATGATAAATTTTAGCAGAAGAAGACGATGTTCACTTTTTCATTGTTTGTCAACCTTTGTAGCATTATTTATATCTATGTACTTAATCACAAAACTAAGAGATTGAGAGCATTTAATAACATTTCAAGTTCCACTCATTAAGTAGTTTTCGTCCTCAGTTTAGGCTGAAAATAAGACTCGGAATATAATTCTATTGACTGGATCTTGAAGACAAACAGTAAAGCAGCAATACAAATGTTCAGCTGTTTTGTTGATAACATATCTCCAATGAAATCATGAGGCAGAGTAATTGAACAAAAGGGTCAACATTATTTTAAATAATCCCATGTTCTCCCTAACTCTTCAGCAATTACGGACTATGTCTCAGAATTTTGAAGAGAATAATTCTCACTGACTTCCAATAGGTCCAGCAATAAATACACAATCAGAGCAGCTGAAAGTTCTCAAGTCATCAAATACATTAAATTTCTAAATTAACTATCTGACTAATAAAAGATTTAAGTTTCTCCTGGTGAATTACATTTATAAACTCTTCTTGGACTCTAACTATAACTATCTGACTATTCGTAAGGGTGGAATGTTTGCACAGAGGCATTTAGAGCAGTTCTATGAAGTGTTGTGTTAATTTTCACCAGCCAGAATGAAGACTGATGATAACACACTGTTCATAGTCAAATTTTAGCTTAGGTAACTGATTCAAAGCCTGCCCACAGTAATTTGTAAATAAAACAATTGAATTTTGATCAACTTCCTATATTTCTATTGTTACAAAAAGAATAAATACATGATAAGCAATAAAATCTGAGTGCATACAAAGTTTTATGGGTGACGTGCAGGAAAGAGAAAGCATGTAAATTCCATCTGTGATTAAATTGCTCATTCACCACAACCAATAACCTTTTTAAACAATTCAATTACCAATAATTAGTCCTGCACTTCTAGTTTCACCTGTTTTAGAGGCAATTACAAAATGCAAATATTAATCCAAGCACTGACACACAGGCAAAATCAGAAAAATGCACCTTATAAATTGATATAAAGGGCCGATTGAGATGGCATAAATAAATTAATATGTAGTTGCTGATTACTGATATTATATCAGGCTTTCATTTTGATTGTGCCTTGGACATATTCAAGTACACTTTTACCTTCAGGGTGACTTTCTGCACCTCTTTTAAATCCACACTGGTCATGGTTTTCAAATATTCATACTGCATGATAAATCCTACATGCCCATTTTCATCAGATAATGGTACTCCATCTTCATCTTTCCTGGACTGCAAGCCCATTCTTATGGATACCTTATTTGTCTTTCTCCACACCACCACCCTGCAAAGTGATAAAATGTTGTACTACCAAACACCAGATTTATTACAAAAAGAGAAACTGATTATACATTGTTCGATACAGTAATAACTTTCAAGAATCTAAAAATGATTTCAAAATTTTTACCTTTCAGGGAAATTGACTAAAAAATCATATCCCCTTAATACAGGATTCTAGCTTAAGCTGCCACCTTCAACATTCGCATTTGTATTTGACTCTCAAATAAAGTTCGCTTTCTTTCCCCTTTTCATTACTTCTTCACTTTTGAATAACCTGATTGCAAGTTGCTTAATTGCAACAGTTGTCCAATTTACATCTTCTGTCACCATAATTCAGCAAACAATTTTCAGCTCTACCACAAACATAGTTTTCCAATAGCTTTTATGCCACATCTTCATTTAAACACCAGAACCCAAATTAAGTCATTCAGTCTCCACTTTTCCAAACTTCTTACCATGCATAACAACAATAACGGGCTGTTAAATGGTGTTTACATAACTTGCACAACACAACAATGGGTTTACTTTCAGTTTCAACAACAACAGCTTAGAATGGGCATTAAAAATAGCTCTTTATACATGGTTTTAACAATAAATGCCTTTCAAGCACTATACAGGCCCATTTTTAACCCTCGTGGCACTATGGGCAAATTAAACAGGTGCACCCCAAGGGCGGAGTGGCGATAGAGGCGATTACAGTAGTACGCACACGCCCTCTCAACAGCTCCAAGGTCAAACTCTGTAGTGGTGGCAACTCTGTTAACGTCGCTCTACAGTACAACCTTAACGAAAATAATACACTTTGGTTTGATGTGTGTTAACCTCTTATCAGAGTTGAATTTTTTCTCTACCTCACTTTTGTCATCTGGTAATTAACTTGTTTGAGATCTTCTCTTGCGCCCCCTTTATGCCCCAAAACCCTTGCGCCCCTGGGCAAGTGCCCATTTTGCCCAGTTACAGAATCGGGCCTGATAGTATAGAGGTGATCTCCTTTGGTCTACAGGTAGCTCTGGCGCTTTGCTTAAAGGTAGTTTCTTCAATTTTCGGAGCAGGGACTTGAAAGTATTGCTGCTTTGGTTTCATTGTCTTTACCTCATGACGAAACACATATTCAGTACTGTCCACAGAAAGGCCAAGAAAATTGCCTCAAAACAAAAAATCTTTACCAAAGTTGAAGTCTAAAGCTTACCATCAACGATCATCTTGGCAAAGACAATTGTGACTTCCTCACTCTTTTTCAACTCCCAAACTTTTACGCTCTGGCAATCTCACTCTTGCTCGACTTCTATTTCTCTATGCATAAATCAGGTATTGCTAGATCTCAGTTACCTGCAACTTTATATGTGAAATTCCTAAAATCGTCCATCCTAAGGCTCAAAACTAACACACTTATAAAAAAAAATTACTAAAACCATTGACTCATTCACTGCATCTCAATTCTGCACACAGCCAACGCCCAAATACTATAAGGTAGATTTCAGCATTGTATTTTCTTTTAGTAGGGTCAAGTCAGTTCAGTTCTTTGGTTCTCATTCCACTGAGTCTCAAACATGGAACCAAAACTGGAACTGAAATGAAAACAAATCAAAATCCTTAAGAGTGAAAACCATATTCATTAAGTATTGGAGACTGTAAGTGGTGTCAAGTCATTGAAACCTGGTGAAATACATTGAGCATATTAAAGTATCCACACAGCATTATGTATATGATGGGTACAAGATTCTTTATGATTATTTTCAACAGCAACAGTAAGTAAAGAATAGATAACTTTACGTTACGTTTTCTGTATGTAGTAAGTCATAATTTATCTCCACCGAACCTCGAAATGAATCGACATAATTTTTTCATGATAATTTTCATAATTTTCCCATTATAATTCCTACAATATCATTCTTGGGCAACCCAATGCTAAGGACCTACAGTAGGTGAGGTTATTTCTAGGAGGAAAGTGTAGTTATTTTTCCCCGGCAGTGGTGTTATTTTCCTAGAAGAGGTATAAATTAATGTATATCTAACCAGTAAGTCCATTGAACAATAATGATACATAAAAATAATTCAATACCATTTAAACAAAAGACACAGGCACTAAGACACTTTTTAAACCCCTAGAAAATGCACAAATGATACAGTACAAAGTCACAGGATAGTTGTGGCACTGGGATGGGCATAAGGCAAGTTATAAAACCAGGAAATAACCTTCAAAATAAGCTCTACAATAATGTGGTAGACAATTTTCTAATCTTAAAAGAAGAAGAAGAGCACAGAAACCAAATAACTCTTTTTCAAGTTCCTTCCAAGGTAAGAACTCAATTGCAAGATGGAAGTAGCCTCTCTGAATAAGTATATGCTGGAACAAGGTTACCAGATTATTCTAAATAACCCACGAAAACTCCCATGTCTTAGACTTCTTATATATGTGCCATTTATTGGTGATTTCATACATTTATGCAGGTCTAGAAATATTCTACAATGGTTACTCAAAAATTAATGCCTCAAATTTTTTTCAACTCCCTAAATAAAAGAAATCAATAAATTTTCTTTGCCAAATTTTAGAACTGCATCTTCCAGGTAATTATGCTGAAAAGTTGTGCATGAAAATAGTATGTCTGCCTTCTTAGGCAGATGGGAACTGCCAATCAAACTTCAGTTTGTTTAGAAATGCCAGCTATGTAATGTCCACATAAATACTAAAGCTGCTAAATTGGTATCTTTCCAAATCTATCACACAGGAGATGAGAAAATTAGCAACATGGAAATGGTTGTAACCAGAGTGAAAGGGCAAAATCTCACCCCATATGTAATTTTAAGGCATCAAACAAATGCAAAGGAAAAGCTATCATTAAGGGGATCAAGGATTATGTTTTGTGAGTGGGAAAAAAGATGGATAAATGGTGAACCTATGTATGATAGGGCAAATATCATCTGAGGCACAGACCTGTTACAATACAATAGGCAAATGCAAGTACTCAAAGCTTTCAAGTGTCAACTGAAAAAAAATGCTAAGAATACATTATCTGAAATGCATTTGGGTCAAGTTCTTATTTTCCTTGATCCCAAATAAGATGGCAATGACATCAAAATTGCAAAGTTGAGACGTCATAAAAAGCCTTTCAAAGACAAAGAAACAATTGGTTGCTGTATTTGGGAAGGAGATTAAAATAACAGTCAACTGTGCACGGATTTGAGACTAACTGTGCATCCAAGAGCATGGATAGTAGTGAAGACAATAGTTTTTAGGATGAACAGAGAGCCTGCAGTGACTCAAGCATAAAACCTGGAAACGGAAGGGACATTTCCTTGCATATGGGGCTCCATATTCTCTCTCTTGCACCTATTCATTTTCCTTTAAGTTGAAAAGAGGAATGTTGAACCCCATGCACTTGATAGACTAGGAGGAGTCATGTTTCTAAATTGTAGAAATGAGTGCACCCATGGTTCCTGACACGTATTTCTTCATCTATAAATGAGTATTTGGTTGAATGAATTAGAAATCTGAAGTGGGAGCTTTGGGTTTTGCCACTGAAATATAACAAGCTTTCATCACAGTTATTAATGCTCAAGACTACAATTTAACAAAATACAACAATTTTCAAAATCATGTTATTTCTCAATAAACCTCCAAATTTGCATTTCACATGTCAAAAAATGTGACATATATGTAAAAATTTTCATTATTAAACATGAAAAACATATATGACCCAACTAACGTCACTTAGGCAACACCACACAACTTTTCCATCCTCCTCATTCTCACTCAAAATACTGACAGAAGCTTTCATGAAAAATAAGCACAAAGACGAAGCAAAAACTTAGTGGGTAAAATAATCATTTTTCATCCAATGACTACAGGACATAGAACTTTCTCAATAACCTGAAAATTATGAGAATATTTTCAAACAAGTGACACAATTAGGTAGAGACTTTTCTTTCACAAAATTCACAAGCATGTTTGTTATAAATTCAATCAAACTTTCATTAAAGCTCAAACAAAAATGATAAGTAATTTCAAAGTTAAAGATTTCAAGTTGGTACATTAAATGGCATTAGGATTTTCAGGGAAGAAAAACTTTTTCCAATCAAAGCCCTTAGGATAAAATGTATCACGCAATGATTTTTAAATTTTCTCTGCCAAATACACACAACACACATATACTCATCATGCATTCCCTTTAAAATAAGGCATAGTCAAAGAACTTAGACATGGATAGCTGTTAGGACTAGAGAACTGGCTTTCTTTCGATAACCTCCACCATAATGCTCTCTCCTTGGAAATCACTTGTTCTTCTCGTACACTCTCCATACACGCTCTCCTATTATTAAGACTTCTAATAATCCCCCTCATGAGTCTTCCGCCTCAATCTCACTGACTTTCGCAGTCTTACCCTTCCTCTCACACCATTCCCGTAACTATCATACATATGTTTCCTCATCCAACTCTTATCCATTTTCTCAACCATATTTGCCAAAGCAAACCCCTTTCATACATGTCCATTGATCCAATCCTAATTCTTCCATAAACCTCTCATTCACCACCCTAGCCATCCTCCTTTAGCTACAAACACTTTTCAGGTAACCCATTCCCACTGCATTCACCAACACACATGCTTATCCTGACAAGCCCAGGCTTTGCTGTCATATCATAACATCACAATGAAAACACTTCAATACACAATAATCTTTACTTCCCCAAGTTGTTAGTAGTATGAGGAGCATAACTAGTAATGGTACACTATAAATGTGAATAACCCCTACTTTCCAGTTCACAGAAATTGTTTCATTAATTACCAAAATTGTGCATCTCAACTTTATGCATGGACATGAGGGAGCCAGGTTAAACATGGAGGAAATATCAGACCCACATGATAGAGTAACTAATGGGTGGCAAGAGATTAGGTCCATATAAGGGGCACATGTTTAGGGATAAACTTAGAGTAGATAGTACGGTGAAGCTTTTTTCAGCCACCATGGGATGAGCAATTCAAACTGTCATGCATTTTCACTCTTCTCGAGACATAACATATAATCCTTGGGTTCAACAATGCTCGCTATATACAGTGCCATGTTTTCCATTGGTGCTCACCAAGGGGCAGCTTCAATTCTGGCTGGATCCATGGGCCCAAGAGATAAATCTACAATTCAATAACAATTAACAGCACATGATAGAAAAAACCAGCCCACTTACTTTGGATCATCATTAAAGCCATGGTTATCAGATGAGTCATCAAACTCTGCAGCATCATCACGAGGAGAGAGAAGCACCAAAGAAGGAGGCACTATGGGATCTGCAATAACATTAGCAACTTGGAGGCCTTCAGGGAATTTGATAGTTGCCATTTTCCCTTGCAATGGCATTGATAACGTGAGTGAAGATGGACCACTGCTACTTATGCTTGCCGGCCCAGATATCTCCTCAGCCTTCTGCAACTGTTGAGCCTGGTAAAATATTCCCGGAAGGTATTCATTAATACTAACCAATATTACTAAGAGCTACCCTGAACGTATGAGTCAAGGGCAGAGAAATATTTCTAAGCCACATCTGATTGTAAGGCAGTTGAATATTTTTTTACATTTAATTGCTAAATGCCATAGAAAAATTAGGCTCACCATTTATAAATATACTATTTGGGTGTAAGTAGAATAATTATTCAAGGAGATACTGGTTGTACTACATAACAAAAAATATACATTAGTACCATACTGCGGCACTAGCTGCCCTAAAAGCCCTGTTAGTCAAGTGAAACTGACATAGACTAGACTAAGGTAGGTATATCAACATGTTCTACTCAATCAGAAATGAGGAGACATCAACAAAAAGTTCTCTTTGGACATGATCTTCATTTTTCCAAATAAGCGAGAGCAAAAAGAGTGTGTGATAAAAAGTTGGGCAGATCAACCTTAGATCAAATGGTAAATGCAGCACTTGTTCCTCTCCAAGTCTAAACATTGAAGTTATTCATGTCATGGAACTGGGTCAAATAAAATTACTATAATAGGCTCAACTGATTCAGACTTCATTTTAAGGAAGTGTATCCATATCATTTAAAAAACAAACTCACTTTTATTGAAATAATAATATGCATAGTACCAAAAGATTTCTGTGAAGGACAATGTAGTCATGTATTCATGCTCTCAACCTGCGTTTCACAGGATTTTGAATGGTTCGTTCATACTCCTCATGTTTGTTTTGATAGGATTACATACTTTTATTACTGTTTTGTGTTCCTTTAGCATATATTTCGAAGCAAATTTGGTATGTATTCCACCATCTTATCACCATCAATATAAGCAGGCAAAACCCAACATCTCAACAATCAATGGAACGTTCTAGAAGTTAGCGCATCACCAACGCTAGAATTTTCAGGAAGGTTCTAAATAACCAAAAATACACCAAACCGCGAGGCTATATACAGTGCACACGAGGGAAGGCAGACACTCATTTTTTCACATTAGCTATCAGTCATAATGCTCAACTACTGGTCAATTGTTTGAATAACCTGGTGAAAGTATTGATTTTCCCTAGTGCATCGACGGAGGACCCAACCAAACGAGTAGTACCATCATCTTATCTTACTTTTTGAATGTTGCAAGGTCATTTACTATTATATTAATCACTGTAACAGGTAGGGCAATTTTTCAGTGGTCTTCACTGACTCAGTTCCTTGTTGATTGCATATAGGCCTAACTCATAGAGCCAGTATGCAGGTGAGATGAGCGCAAGCACATAGTTACCTCATACTCCCGTTTCTTCTCCTCCTGCTCCCTCTCCTTTTCCTCTTCTTCCTCCTCAGCAGTCGGCAATGGAAGAAACTGCACCTTCATTTGGTGTTGAGTTGGATTCACTAACAATATGATAAGCTTCCCATCCACATCTGCGCCATCTTCTTGCCTCTTTGGGGCCACGCACTTGACTATTCGAATCTCTGGAACCATGTAACTGACAAATATGTTCAAATGAATGACATGCTATTGGTTCCTAAAAAAAATTCTCCTTGCTTCACATAAGATAGAATGAAGCCTGGACAATTCATCAAAATTTTTCAGAATTTCAACCTCAATACAAAAGCATATTTATCCAAAAGATATCTCTTTCATATGTGCTTGATGCTTAACATCTTTACCATGGTAAGATGTACACAACTGGAATTAAAGCATTCTTTCTTTGTCCTGGAGAGAACATCCACTACATACACAGACCAGACATTTCCCATTTAGTTCAAATAGGGTAACTGGCTTAAACTCTCACAACCCCTAAACTGAGGTATTTGAGCATTCGCATTCACTGCACATAAATTTAACATTAAAGTAATTAAAAACCAAAATACTAAAATAAAGCAAATTGAGCAACTTGACCAAGAATTCCCTCCATTTAATCATAGTTGATGGGCCATCAAAGACTTCACTTTCCATGCAGTATTTAATACTAGTTACCCAGTTCGTCAGTGGAATGCTGGAGTTCATTTTCTCAGACTCAGAATACAATGTATAACTGAGGATTCCTTAGATTAAAGATTGACAAAATTGTGTTTATTTAGGAGTGAATGTTTATTTTTTTATTCTTTCATACTTTTCATCTTATCATCACAAATGTTTTCAGAGTTTCCAATCTTGTGAAGTATTCAATCTAAGGCAAAACCTATATGAAAATTGTGCCAACAACTGTTACTGGATGTCTCTAAAAATTATAATGAGGTAATTGAAGAGAGCATCACATGGAAAACATGTAACCATCATCCATTATTAAACTTACTAATCAGGCAAGTTTAGACATGTCACACAAACAGCTTTGGTGCAAACCAAATTAGTGTATTCATCACATTTCTATGTTTAGTACATTAAAGCCCATCTCACATGATACATGATCAAGCTCAATATCCAGCATACTGTCAGGCAACAGACGTCGACAATGGAATCCAGTATCATTTGTGCTCTACTAGAAGATTTGATGCTATCATAAAACCAGTGCCTGCAGGAAAGCAGTACATATTTTCATTCATATCTAACTAGAGATGGACCACTCTGAAAATTATAGCATTAATTTTTGTAATTTACCATGACTCTCAAAATTGCCATAACTTACAGTAATTTTCAGGAAAATTCACATATTTTTGAGATAATTTTTCACACTACTGATAAATTCCAAATATATTCCAACTGACCAAGTCATACCTATTTCCCATGGACTTATTTATGAATTAAGGCATGAACAACTCATTACTGGAATATTTCTCTTTAATAATTTAACAATAATATAATGCAATACTGAGAAATGCATAAGAATATCCTTCAAGATTCAACAGTCATGTTACAACAATGAGAGACGGTAGAAATGCAAGAATACTTTGTTTTGGCACATAATTTGATCACTTTGAACAGCTGTTACCACTGACTTTAATACTGATTTTGTAGTGATTATTTAACCCTTTGAGTGCAGCATGACGTGATATCACGTCATGGTTGTCTCTACGCAGGTGCTGATGACGTGATATCACGTCATGGGTACCGTGAGTGTTCCAGCTTTCATTAAGGGGCCTGGTGAAAGTTTTCTAGTGAAAGCTGGAACACTCACGGTACCCATGACGTGATATCACGTCATCAGCATCTGCGTATAGACAACTATTCCATGATATCACGCCATACCGTACTCAAAGGGTTAATCAAGCACATGGAATGAAATGATCACTATGTGTAATTAGTTACAAATAATGACCTTTGGTAAATATTTCATATGTGAACATTTCAATGCCTCAACTGAAGGGAAATGCAATTTTTCAAAACTTAAGTTTCCTTGACAGGAGAATAAAGCAAATGGGTGAGTGAAGCACCACTTTCTGCGCCACCAGAATATTCCACCTCTAAACCTAAGGCTGTTCAAAACTGCTTCAGAAACAAAGAGGTAATTTCTATGTAATCATTTATCCTTGTTTTAATTTAAGATGTGACATTTTTACATTGCTTGAAGTTACAAATTGCTTCACATGTTTAGAGAAATTTTCAATGTTTTTCAGTTCAACATAATTATGCATAACATATGTCAGTGCAAAATAGTTTAGGATCCCCATTCTTGAGTTTTGCCATCAATGCTCTTTATCCAAACCATCTTTAACCCAATTAACACCCCAAGCTCATGAAGTTATTCAAGAAACCAATAAAAATACAGAAGAATCTTCTCTTCAAGTCCTACAAGCAATGCAATCAGGCTAAAGAGTAAGGAATCATCTGGGTCTGATCCTATTGTGAAATTGTACCAACAACATCATGAATTATCAACTATACTTGAGTAGGCGTTCTTGGAATATATCTGTGAAAACATTCATAACACCATTATTTCTCAGAGGAAAGTTTTTTAACTTGGTAAACTATTACATGATTTCAAAATGTGAATTTCACAGACTTGTACACCATTCAAAAGGAAATTTCTCACGCTATGATGAAAGAAACCCATATTTCTTTCTTTGGTTTCAACTATTTTTTAAACTAAAAGATAATTCAGTATTAGGTTAGGTTCACATGCTGTATATTTCCCTTCCTACTGCTAGATTAGATTGTACAGGTGGACGAGAGCCTTCTGGAGCTCTCATGGCACTCAGACCCCTTTGGGTCCATTGTACCGTCCCATATTTAACCTGACTGCCACTTGCAGACAGAGGACAAGAGCACCACGGTAGAGGTATAGATAGGGTCACCCATCCAGGCCCAATGTTGCTTAACTTCGGTGATCTGACAGGAACCAGTGTGTCAATGAGGCGAGGCCCTAGCCCCTTCCTATTGCTAACAGCCAACATATTTAATCCTTAAATAACTATGGCTTGCATAAAAATTAAAATTACCAGGAAATTATGATAATTTTCAAAAATTGTATGGTAATTCACCTCAAATTCATTTACCAGAGTAATTTACCCATTTCTAATCTTGGCACATATCTATTAAAATATCTAAGTAGCAAGTCAAAAACAGCAGGCAACCAAAACTACAGTTTAGACATTTAATTTGTCATAGATTTCAAAGCATGAAAATTACTTAATGCTAAAAGGAGGTAATGTGGTGTTGATTCACGGAAGTGGTTTGCACAGTGCCTGTAAAAGCTAATGTGATTGGTTGAAGGATACTTGTTCCTACTGGGAGCAAGTAGCAAACTAGTACTGCATAATTTATGAAACCTAGACGCTTAGTATGTTAGCCAGCAAGCTGGTTGTATTTCACATGTTACTGAAAAGCTATCATGCTACCAAGCACTCTGAACTCGTGCTGGATCAAGTATTGACAGAATGGGCAAGAGTCAATAAGGAAACTTGTTTAAAAGCAATCAGAGCATCATTTTTTAGCAAATAAAGCTGCTAAAAATGGGAAAATTCAACCTTGAGCAAGTTGTTTACACATGGAATGTAACCCTGCTTATTGGTGAAGCATTAATAGAAAAAGCATAAAGCTACAATGAGGAACAAAGCAGTTCAATTAAATACTAGTTTAACTGTCCTCTTGCTATTCCCTGAGATACACAAAACATAAATATGTAAGGGCTGCTATTCTGAATGAGATAACGTTAATGCTAATAGCCAGAAATAGCTTTCGTTCCGAAGAATAGCATCAACGACGTTATTTGCGATTCTACACACTTGAGACTGACGCCTGGGAGCAACGCTGTTTTAGGTGACAATCTGATCACCATGCTATTCTAAAGCATCACGCTATTCTTAAGTGAAACGGCCACCTGATACTTTATCACACGTTATCTAACGAGGAGTCTGCAAAATATGCATTGAGAAGTGTTCCTAAAAACATAAAAATAATAACAGGATTGACTTGTCAATCCATATATTCAAGTAAACATAAAAAATTCTTCTAATAAACAGTACGCAAATGTGCCTTGCCTAAGCACCCTTACTTGGTAATTTGAAAGCCGTATTTTCTGTCGTGAAAGAGGTCAAAGGCAACGCTAATTCGCCTTGGACTTCATCAAACATGCCGTAGTTTTGTTGTAATTAATCAATTTGTAATTGGCAATATCTGCCCTAAGTATAAAAAAATGCTGGGAAAACTGGGTCTCACAAATATCACAGATGGTGTAGTGGTTAGTGCCATGGATTCATACGGGCAAAGTTGGTGGTTCCAGCTTGCTGGCATCTGACTTTTTTTTCCTTCTTCATATGCAGAACCATAGAGAAATTTTTCCTTTGAGTTACATATCCTATCATAGTACTTCATCTTGCTTTTTTCTCGGGACACTTACCACAAAATTTGTACTCCAGTTTGAATCTTTAATGGTAAATGGCCTCTCTCGGAGCTGGTGATGGACCACTTATGATTTACATCAATCTCGTTTAAAGTCTGAAATCTTACTTACACATACACCAGCTGTTTCATTTACCAACATTTACATCATTCTGAGGAGATAAAGGCAGCGTAAAATGAGATCCAGGACTTGATGTGTAAGTATCGTTTGCAAAGTTGAGTTTAAGCATGAATTATAGGATATTCGTGCTTAAACTCAACAATTGCATTCAAGTATATTGAATGACATTAGCATGAATGCCTTCCTTGGCATTTCCTTTTCCCATACCTCTCATTGTAGATAGGTATTTTTTTCGACCGAGTCTCATTACTTTATTCTTTAATTGCATTACTTTTCCCATCTCCCAGCCGGGGATAACAAGTTAGGTAAAATAGAAGAACCTGCTCTACATGCAAAGGATGAGTATTCACTCTCTAACATTTTTGTTGTATCATTTAAACAAGTGGGTTTAAAATATTGCTCACCTCGCCTATTCACATTCACTTCCATCCACATATTCCCAGCGGTACCACAAGATTTTCAAAGGGCTAATTGTGATGTCTAACCATCTTATTAAATCCACGGACTATTTAGAATAATAAATTTCAAATATCCGTGGTGAAATAATTGAAATTTACCATCACATCACTTTCCTTGATACAACTATACATAATTATTCTCAATTCGTATGCATCCAAACGTCGTCTGCTCAGTTGTACAAGTGGTGAAAACAAAATAAAAAACCCAACAGATACATGAAAATAATACGCTTTATCACAATGTTGTGGTGAACTATCATCATAGGAATTAAAATTGTTTTCCCAGCTTGGGTAGCTGTTATATGTTCATATAGGTATGCATAACAAACATTGCCAGACTTTCCTAAACTGAGATCCCGTTCACAAAATCTAAAATAATCAGTGTTATCTATCAGCTGATGAATGCAGAACAAAATAAAGTATAATAATAGTATCCAAAGACAGCATTAAATCAAATTTAGTTGGAAGCT
Organism: Ceriagrion tenellum; assembly: GCA_963169105.1. NCBI lineage: Eukaryota > Metazoa > Arthropoda > Insecta > Odonata > Coenagrionidae > Ceriagrion > Ceriagrion tenellum. Next base: position 34,913,684 of record OY720637.1, read on the forward strand.
TTATTGAAAACATTCTTTCATGCAACAGACTCAGGGCATCCATGGTGAAGGTCTCATCTGTTTGTGAAAAACATAAACGTCGCTCATCATTGGCAGCCTGAATTTCCAATTACTGGACCGGAAGGTTTTCATACCCTAAAGGGCATGGTTAATAATAACGTTACAGAACTGACGCCTTAAATTTCTGCATCGTATTCAGAATTGCTTCCGACACTATTCTGCAGCTAGGAATAGCATTAGTCAGAAATAGCATCGTCTGATTCAGAATAGCAGCCAAGGAGAGGTTTTCAGTAAATACACTGTCTTTATAAGTAGGTATAGGCATAAGCACTCATTAAATTTACGTATAGTCATTAAAACCCAGGGGTACATAAAACAATGCTAGTATTTAATATTTTTTCAAATACGATAAGGCTTAACAGGGAACACATTTATGATGAATAAGCCATGCTCATTACAGGTGCAGGTTACAGCCACCAAGTGGAGGACCACCATCAAACTCAATGATAGAACCTGTTTTCTTTCACCTGCCTGCATGAACAATAGACTCAAAAGAGAGAGAAATTCAAGAATAGGATGCAAGATTATTGCTTTCATTGAAGTTTCTCAGATTAAAATACAGATTTTGAAGATAAAACTTACACATAGATCGTATCACACTCCATATGAAGTTAAAGGCCACTATTATGTGCAGAGCACTTAACCAGATGCTGGAAATAACAATTAATTGTCATCACAAGTCAATAGGCCAATAATTCATCACTGTTGGCTATTCAATTCTAAAATCTGTGGACAGAAGCCCTCCATTCTGCCTTATTCTCTGCAAACTCTGGTATTTCCTTGAGTTCTTGGGTCCATTATTGACTTTAAAATAAATGAGTGACAACAAGACCAGCGAGTTGCCACCTTTGTGAATGCTAAATATTTAAGTCATATCTAGAATATTATGATGGATACCTAACTCTACACTAAAATGTAAACCTTACTAGGAACTTTATATTTGACAGTATGCTAAGTTCAATTATAAATTACCAATTACCCTGAATCACTACCCACCCTTCCCTATTTCACAGTTGCCTCTACTTTTTGTTATTCTTTTTCTCCACTCGCCAGCTTAATGAACCTGAGGTTTCACTATTTTATGTTTTGATGGGCAAGTTTTCTTTAATTTCATGTTTTATATAAATTGATGAAGTCAACATCCATCCACATTTGCACTTACCAGTAAAATTTGTCAAGAGTAACAATTCAGTCAAGCCTATGCATGCTATTTAAAAGATATTAATTCTAAGAAAATTCACCAAGATGTGCAATATAAATGAATACATTTTACTAATTTCAGATTAATAATTAAATAGTCGGATATATATATAAAAATAGCTCATCTGAGTTCACTTTTAGATGTACTGGTAGACATATAACCTTTGAAAGTCCAAGACTTCCATAATGTGATGAAGAACCACTAACCAGCAGCGTAAACGTCCAAAACCATTGCTTAACTATCTACATTGTGATTTGGATACCGAGTGATTTACTTCTCAACCTTCAGCAACACTAAGCAGTTGATATACTGAGTTGTTCCTCAGCTGGCAGGCACTTGTAATTTATTCATTTTCAAATACTACCAGAAATACCTTTAACAGCAGGGTTTTCACATTACACAACGAAATATGCACAAAAACACCCTTGCTCTGGGTGGTGAAAATCCACCCAGGAGGGACTTTAATCAGAGGCTTTAGGTTTAGCAGGCAAAGGCATAACCCTCCACCCCCAAGGTATGTATATCATGATGGGATTTCAAATTTCATACCAAAATATTTATCACATGACCACGTAGGTTAGCGTATATGAGCAAATACTTATATTTATATAAAGAAAATAACTAAGAAAATAAAATTAAAATTACTTACAACGCAGCTAGCTGAATTTTAAACTTGATGGAACTTGGATTATATTCTGGCTTACAAACATTATGCTCACAAGACCGGCAACGCAAGGAGCGCTTCACGAGAAGGTGCTTGTGACGTGGAAGCAGCTTAGAAGTGAGGGCTGGCTGGAACTCTGGATGTGCCAAGCGTTGCATCATGGTTGTTACTACATGAGCACAATCAATGCAACAGATTCAAATTAATTATTTTACAAGTAGCAATTGAAGCCTGGAAAGGAGTCACCCCAATGAGTCTATTGGCTACAAAAACTGTATCATCATGGCATTTACTGAGTTTCAATAACAAAGTAAACGTTCACTGAAACATGGTGGCAGTAGCCCAGAAGAGACTCTAGTGAATGGGTAGTGTCCTCGAAAATGTCATGTAGAGGAATAAGGCAGTCTCTACGAAGGGCCACCTGGGCTGACTGGGTTAAAATCCTTTCATCTACATGCCACATCTCTAGCTGCTGCAGGGGTACATGGCAAATACTGGTACTGGGGTACCAGACTCTTATGTAGGAATATGAGAGATGGTTAATGGCTCCTTGAGCCGAGGTTTAAAAAGGAAAAGACTGGAGAGAATGACACACCTAATATTATATGGCATAATTTTTGCATTCAGAGTCAAATACATGAGGATTTAGGAGTAGTCTGACATGCTCCAATCTGGAGGGTCCCAGGTGTGAGTCCTGCACCAGGGAGTTTTCCTTATTATCTTTCAACCTTTTCAAATTGGAGTAATCAGGACCTGAATATTATTAATTTATGCATCAGATAAAATGCACCACCAAAGCACAATAAGAAGGAATCTGGAAGCCCATTAGCAAGGGCATTTGGCTAAAAATAAGGTGAGACAACCTCGCTGAGGTGCCATCCTTGGCCTCAGGTTAAGAACCATATCCACAAAGCTAACTCAAGGCCTCTGATGGAGAAATTAGGATGAACAAGATAATATACCACCAACTATGGTGGAAAATAAAGTGCTGAAAAAGGGTGACAGAAAAGACAGAGCTAAGGGAGATATTATTATAGATAATTGGGGATATGAGCACATTACCTGAGAAGGTTGAGATCTGATGGAATGAAAGGGCAAATGATATCAATACAATACAAGGTAAGGAAGTTATTAACTGACCCATATAAGATCAGATTAGATGGATGGTATTTGAACAACAAGATGGGGGTTACAAGCTTTACCTCGTAGATATGGAAATGGATGACATCACAGATTAGGACATCCTATGTCCAGGAATACCATAGAGAGAGCACTTCATGAAATGAAGATGAGACAAGCTGTAGAAATAGACAATAACCCCTCACAGACTGAAATTTACTGACGGAAATTTACTGACATCAAGGGCTATTATTTTGCTAAATGTCTTCCGGTGCCAAAAAATAATGGGACTTGAAGATGGTTAAGTCATGGCCATGACTTATTTTCTACATAATATTGCCTAGCATAATACTATCACTACAATTTCAATACATTCAACAAAAACATTGGAACATATAATTTATTTTTGAATCATTCCTTACAGTTTTATGCATCACATAGAGCTATTTTAATTAGTACCTGAATTTTCTAGAATGAATTAAAAGCAATAATTATGAATTGGGTGTAATAAGCATTGGTTTATGTTTCACCTCACACACTTCCTTCTTCACCCTTTCCACTAAAAAACAAATATTGGGTGGCAAACGGGGTGCACAGCAGTAAGCACAACATTGCAGGAATGGAGAGCACACCACTGCATTGAGCCAAGTAGAAGATAAGCTCAGGTTCAGTTCTAACCCCTCTCTCTACCCCAATACAAATCGCCCACCTTGCTGGGACTTTTCCCAAGGTGGGGATTTCTGGAACTTTTCTGAAGAAGGCAAAAAGTCCTTGAGATTTCCCAGAGTGTTTCTGTTTCCCATGTCGCCAGAAACCCTGTAAATAGTTCCTTGAAATCTCCAGAACTCCTCACATCACATACACTTTATTTGGAAAACCAAATAAAGTGTAAATACTAAGGATGGGTCAATTCCGATTCCCAATTCCTACAGGAATCGAGAATCGAAGCCTTCAAAGTTGATTCTGAAGAAATAGAAACTGACCAAGTGATGCTGTAAATTTTAATCTTTGTGATTTTAAATTTCCCGGGTGTGAGAGCATAATTTTACGCTCGCTCACTCTAGTGGATGGGCAGCAAACTTTGATGGCAAATTATCTTTCTTTTATTTAGTGTTTTAGAAAGGCATGGTGAAAATTGGTAAAATACGTTCTCGCTGAATTTTGTGGAGTTATTTGGTGGATATACCTATTTTGGTGGTAATTGTCTCGCTTAGCACATGGAAATGTCTTCCAAAGTATGGAAATACTTTGCTATTGAAGCTGGCATTGAAAATTATGCGAAATGTAGTATTTGCCACAAACTTATTTCATGTGGAGGAAGAAGTAAATCAACGACCAACCTCCAGAAACATATTTCTGCTCAACACAATGTGAAGTTCAATTTAAACAATGCTATCTCCCAACATCAAAGTTCTTAATCTCCGACGACACCCTTGAGTGTCATTGTTGATCCATCCCTGAGCCCTTCAACCAGCAATTCTGTTCCATCATCCATCGAGTTGCAGTGCAGTGACTCTTCCAATTTTCTATTTTCTTGTGAAAGCCCAAGTCCCAAAGCATATCCAAAATGTATATAGTTCGGTAATAAGCTGCGCCAACCAACACTGGGGGACTTTTGTGATAGAACAAGGAAATTCAAGCCAAATGATCCACGATCAGTGAAGATCAATAGATTGGTAGATGATCTGCTTAGACCTTCAACCCTTTAGTATTGTTGAAAACGTGGGCTTGAGGAACCTTTTACATCACATGGAACCACGATACATAATACCCTCCAGAAAAATCCTTGGTAATAAGTAACTTAAGGAAATGTATGATGCTGTTTCAAAAATGCTAAGGGAGGACCTGGCCGATGTCCAATACGTCGCAGTGACTACACATATGTGGACTTCAATCAGTACCAATGACTATATGGCCCTAACATGTCACTTTTTTAAAGAATCTGGTGATTCTTTGAAATTGCATCACAAATGTTTGGAAGTTATTCCATTCCTGGAAGTTAGTCATACCGCCCAGAATATTTAAATTTCATCAGAGAGACAATAAGTAGTAGGGGACTCTCAGACAAAATCGCTGTGGTGGTGAGAGATGGAGGCACAGACATCAGAACAGCTTGAAGAAACTCAAGAGTTCAAGGATGTTAGTTGTACTGTGCATTTGCTGCAGAACGTAATAAAAGATGGCTTCCAAGATAATGCCAAAATTAGAAACATCATTACTAAATGCAAGAAGATCGTAGGCAGCTTCAAACATTCATCGAAGCTTTCTATGTTATTGAGGTACAATCAGAAGCAACTCAGTCTTCCTGAACACAGACTAATACAGGATGAGCAGACACGCTGGAACAGCACCCTACACATGCTGAGAAGATTAGTTGAGCAGAAGAATGCCATAATCTTGATTTCAGGTTCACCTGACATCAAACTAAATGCTGAGTCATTGAGGCTGCTGTAGAACTTCTGGAGATCTTCGATGCAGCAACCTTTCAACTAAGTAAATCCGCATCAACTTCATCAGAGGTAAGCAAATTTACCAGCATATTCAGTCAGCCAATGCACATTTTCCAGTCTCCTTCCACCAATTCCAAATCAGTTAATAAATTATTGCTTCCCTGGCAATAGGGGGAAGTTTTTAGGTATTTTTTCTTCAAGTGACCAAGTGACCTCAGTTGTTTAATAATGAATTTATTAAGGGTGGTTTATATATAAATGTTATAGTATGTAACGAAGAAAGTGAGCAGCAAATACTTTAAAAAGTACTTATTCAATCCATAAAAATCTAATAAATTCATATCATTGAATGCTTTAAAAATATTGGAATATATTTCATTTAGCCAATATATGTATTTGCTCTTTTGCAGTGTTCTACGCCCAAAAGTTTTCTCCGGGTAATTCCACTAGTGCAACTCATAAAGCACCATCTGGAAGCACCAACACTCATGGGCTCAGGACTTCAAGGGCTGAAAAATGATCTTTGTCACTAAAAAGAAGATTTTCGAGAAGTCAGAATAATTCTACATTGGCACAAGCTACCTTTCTAGATCTCAGGTTCAAGCAAATCCTATTTACAGATGGACAGATGGATTTACAGATGGACTGAAGAAGATGCAGAAGTAGAACTAGATTCTGTGGCTCTCACATCCACTGTATCCACCAGTTTAGGAATTTGGTCACAAAATAAGAAACTTGTCACCTCTGCAGAGAAAACTCCCCACGAAAAATCAGCTGAAGAAGAACTAAATAAGTACCTAAGTAAGAATACATTACATCCAAAAGCAGGCATTGAAGAAATTGGGAAATACTGGCACAACAGCCATTTTCTCAGGCTTCAAAAACTTGCTGTCAAGTATCTTTGTATACCCCCAGCTACAGTATTCAGTGAAAGACTATTTAGCACTGCAGGAAATATTATAGATGCTAAAAGAAATAGGTTTGATCCAGAGAGGGTCAAATTGATTTTGTTTTTGAATAAAAATTTGAAAAATTGACTACCTGAAAAATATCAGTAGAAAATTTACTACCATTCACAATTATGGACCTTACATACAATGTGAACAATTGTTTGTCATAAGGCAAAATTTTTACATAGTAATTTTAGTACCTCTATGTATTTTTTTGTAGTACCTTTACTGTATACTTGGTGGAAATGGTTCGAGAGGCATGGTAAGGGATTGAAGCAGAAATGAAAGTGGAAATTTCAAGTAATTTTTTACCTACATCATGTCTATTGTCCACATGATTTCTCTTTGGATAAAATTGAAAGGTAAATGACAATAATGCCTATAAGTATTAAAAATTGTAAACATTTGTTATTTCTCACTGCTGTTGGTGCGAAGGCTTTTGCAGTACATGGATGATGATGGCTGCATACCTTCTGGGTTCCTACTGCGTAGGTTTGTTTTCATTTTTTGTGCTTTGCTGTTATGTTTTCTTCTAGATTTTTTAAAAGTAAAAAAGCTAAATGACAATTTTAATTACTCTTATTTGTTTTCAATTACATAGAAGTCAGTTAACATGGAAACTCCTTGTCATCTAAAATGCATTCTTTACAAACTTTTCAGAAGAAAAATAAAAACAACATTATTTTCATTATTTTTGTTTTAAGTATTCAAAATAAACCCAAAATTTAGTCTATTTTGTAGCTAATATCAAAATGTAAATGTTCCACAATTTGTAATTAGAGTACCATTTCAGAATTGACAATCAAGAATCGATAGCACAGGAATCTGGATCGGTATTGGAATCGAGCCATCCTTATTAAATACCAATGAAGTTTTATTCTTTCATGTCACTTTTTCACTAAGTATCGCCTGACTTGATTCAACTTATCCTCACATCCATCTTGCACCACTCACATAAAAAGTTTTCTTCACATACCCAAGTTCTGCCTACCCATTTATAAAAAACCCCATTTCCACCATATCCCATCCCTTTTTAACTCTCTCTTCAACATGGATTCATCTCTTGGCCTCTTCTCTCCATGCAACATCTTTACGTCCTCACTAAAACGCTACCTTTCACTACAAAATTCATCCCATGAATTTTGTAGTTAACTGTACATTATTTGTTTTTTGTTACATCTAGTTAAGTAATTTACTTGGATTGATTTATTTATCTGAATTAGCATAGAATATAAAAGGCCAAACAGAAGTTTCTGCAGTAAACATTAATAATCAAGTAAATACTTACTGCAATTAAGATCTGGAGCCTCCGTAAATATTTCAGGAGGCAACTGCTCCACTTCTTCTGTTGCTTCAGATGGAGCCAATGTATGCTGCATTGATGCAAGTATAGCCTGTTCATCACGAGCCCTTGATCCAGAGGTGAGAGAAGTCAGAGGCGAGGCCCCTGGGCGTTTACGAGCCAGGATTGCAGCCAATCCAAATTTATCCTAAGTAGCAATAACATAAATTTCTTCACTAGACTGATGAAACAAAAATACAAGAGAACAGCAAATACCTTTGCTAAAATTTTTAAAATGTCAAGCATAGATTAGTAGAGACATACTGAACATACCTCAGAAAACAACTCAACAGGAAAACCCATATTCAGCATCTAGCCAAAAAATTAAGCTCTGCCTGTTTTTAATGAGATGTCTAAAGAAAGCTGTCGACCTTCACGTCCTCATTACACTCTACTTTGGATATTTATATTCTCACCTTCCCTACGGTATTTTTTCAGGGGTTCCTTATCAGCTGCTCATTAAATATATGTTGTTCAAAAAAGGGGCTAGAAGAATCATGGCTGGGAAACCTCCATTCTCTCCATCAACCACTTTAAAAGTTAAAATTACAGCCTCTTGCATACATATACCTCAAGTTAACTGTATTACTTACTTAGGAAAACAGAGAATCTTTGTTGAAAAACTGTCATTTCCACAAATACTCCACATGAAGGAATGATACAGTTCATTCGTGTTAACGTGGCCGATGACAACTTGCAAGAGGGGAAATGTGTGGAGGAGGGGGGGAAATTGGAGGGTTACCTGCCCGCCATACGTCATGCACAGTAAGCGATTTTGGTTTGGACTTGTCCAAGTTCTTACATTTTGGCCCATCAAGGGGTAGGGTTTTCAAGCCACACATAATTTACCTCTTCTCTGATGGTGTTCTTACCTTGGCTCAATCAAAATTACACCAATATTGTAGCGTTTTCTGGACAACATGTGGGCGCAGTGCAGGATTATGTATAAGCTACAAAAGCTATAGCTTACGGCCCCCACTTTATTGGGGGCCCCCCAAAAAAATTGTCCGAGTGAGCAATTGTCATATATACTTAAATATACTGCAGCATTATTTGTCCCAATGCCCTAACTATCATGCATTAAACTGTTTAACCCTCTAGGTATCCGAAAATCATATTTGGCACTGACATAGAATATCTGGACTTATAAAGGGCCCCATATCTCAAATAGTTTAGGGCCTTCTCAAGTGTAAATCCAGCCCTGTGCGGGGGTAAACAAGTCAGCCCACTCGACTTCCGATTTGAAGGGGTTCCCTTCAAATCTGAAGTCGTTCCCCATCCCTTTCCACCGAAGGGAAAACTGTTCATGCATGGCTCCCCTCTCTGTAAGCGCTGCTTCCCCTATTTTCCAAGTTGGAATAAGCCCACCTGCGCAGTAGACTACTGAGTGTCGGCCAAGTTATCGCGACTGAACTGTACACATCTTTTCTCAATCAGCAAAAAAAAGACTGCAGATGGGCCTAAGGAAATGGGTGTAAGACTGAACAACTAACTTCCCCAGAATTTAGAAGGAGCAAGCAGGACTGCTTCCTTTAAGCAGAAGCTTAAAACATTTTTCATGGGCAAATTGCATTATTTTGAACACAAATTCCTAATGGACAATGAAATGTAATTGAATATATTTTTTGTACTTTTCCCATTCAACATGCATTTGTTGGCACAGGATTAAATAAATTATAAATATTATTACTGTACTTGGCCATCCAAATTATGTAAGCACTACCACAAAAGGGGAGATTATAATACAATATTTTAATTAACACATTAAACAGCACGGTATGAATTACGAACTTACATATAAATAGGCTACTCATCAAGGATATACGCGCACAGAAAAAAGCACTCACGTATGTTTGAATGCATCAATATTAAGTTCATATACATAGGCCTGACAAATTACATAGCAAGAAAATGGGGACACATAGCAAAGAATGAAGACTTTCGAGGATGCCTAATTCTAAAATAACATGAGTTGTCCAAGACTACCTTATCCTTTTTACATGTTACAACTTAGTAACACTGATCACTCAGGAAATGATATCAACAGTAGATATTTTAAAGCCGCTTGACACGGTACATTTATATTGTACAAACGAATGTATCATAAAATGTACAAGAAGCGGAATGGAATTAGAGCAGGTTCTAGTTCTGTTGTCATTCTGACAATCATACATTTATATTGTACAAACGAATGTATCATAAAATGTACAAGAAGCAGAATGGAATTAGAGCAGGTTCTATTTCTGTTAAGTCATTCTGACAATCATACATTTATATTGTACAAACGAATGTATCATAAAATGTACAAGAAGCAGAATGGAATTAGAGCAGGTTCTACTTCTGTTAAGTCATTCTGACAATAATACAATTGACCACTTTACAATTACATGGTACAATTCCTTCATGAAGGAATTTGTACATTTGTTTGTACAATAAAATGCACCGTGTAAAGCAGCCTTTAGTAAAATCATTACATTTGCAGTAATACAAGTCAAAGCCAGATTTATGTCAACCTCTGAAAATCTCCAAGACTTTATATTGGAAAAATGTTGCAATAGGGATGTAATCTGGTCATGCTCAATTTAGAATTACAATTCATTAAAAAAAATACTATTGCCCCTAATACAACAACATGGCTTTAAGTAGTTTAACCATAATAACAGAATGGAAATGAGAGGGGCTGCCATTCATGAAAGACACTGCATTGCCATTTGAGCCCCTATCTAATATGTATGTCAGATGATTATTTTAATCACTGCATAATTTGGTAAATAGGTAGACCTTGATTAGGGAAAATTCAGCTGTAAATTAATAATATTGTTGTTCACATGGCCTTTTTTTTCCTTTTTCTGACATTTACCCGAACTTCTGAATGACCTTCCTCAGCACTATCTACCATTCAGTAAATATGTTCCATCTGATGGGTAATTTTTATATGCATTGGTAAATGGACAATTCATTTTAAACAGCTACACAGCAATTATATATATCAGGAGTTCAAAAAATGGACTATAAAAAGAAAAATCTTTAGAAGAGTCAATCCAAGGATGTTTATTAATCATCAATTCTCAGCATGAAATTCACAGAGCATGATTACCCAAGAAGATAATTAGAACAAATTCTTATAAGCTTAACCGCATTTTAAGGCCTTCATTAAAAGCTTATCAATTAGAAGTGAATGAACAGTTTTAAAAAAATGCTTAAAAACTCAAGTGATTACTTACTGAAAAGTTAAGGTAGCTCCTCCGTGGTGCATAGCTCTTCCGTTCTCTTTCCTGGCGTTCTTTCTCTTCTACAGCGGCTACCATTTTGTAATGATCAACAATGGCATTCACTCGAGTTGCCTCGGGAGTTTCAGGTTCAGGCCAACCTCGGCTAGCTAATAGAGAGGCATAAATAGTTTATCCGTGGGGTATACCATGTCATTCACCTTAATTTATAAAGGAATTAATGATAAACACATCAAGAGCAGACACATTTCTTAGAGCCTTGGAGGAAAAATGTCAAATATATCAGTAAATGTATGACGACAGGCTTTAATGATTTCGAAATGTCATAACTAAGGCTGATACCAGCAGCTGAGAAAAAATTCGAAAATATGAAACAAAGTACTGTTCAATCCAGAAATGAGAGGAGTTGATGTGGAATGATCAAGATCAATAACCACTCGGTCAATAGTTGAAATAATTTCTGATGGTCTGCTTTTTCCTTTGATTAATTTCACTACTGAAAGTTAAATAAGCACATAACTATAAAATCACAGTAGTGGAAACCAAACTAAGTCCTACCATCGATTATACATCACGAAATTCCTTATGCAGATCTTACTCTGAAAGACCACATTTCGCACTATCAGCATTAAGCATACAGAATATTTAAAAATTAAAAGCCCCCAGTCTCAGCATCACTTAGATATCAATTAATATTTACGATAGTCACAGCTGATTTCAACCATATTAAAAATTCAAATTTTACCACTGAGTTGAGCAAGTCAACAAGCCATGAGAGTGGGATCTAAAGTGCGACAAAAATTATACTACCACTATTAATGCATACCAACAAATTGGTCAGGGAGTCCAGCATCTCTAGATGACCAGCGACAGAACCCACAGGATCGATAGTATGCTTTACGCGCGACGGAAACATTTGGATTATCAGGACTTGGTCCAGTTACTGGAGTCAACCTCGTAGAGACGTTACTCAAGCAGCTAGGGCAGTCATAGCAGGTTGGGCACCTGTTGGAGCAGATTAGGGATTTATCGTGTCAGAGAGTCATTCATTGAACAATTGAATTTTCATGTATTCGGATAGATAAATATGATACATCCTAACTGCATAAACATTTCAGCCAACCTGTTCTTCTTAAGTCGAGCATCGGTAGCGGCTGAGTTTTCCTGGCAGTTACTGCAGTAATGAGCGTCAACCTGATGGTTCAAACCAGATATTGAACACCATAAGATTAGGATCTCAATAACTGATGTCACAAATTACGCAAAACGCCATTAGTATAGTGCAGATGTTTGAAACAACAGATGATGAACCTCTTACCTCGTGATAAACACAGTATACGCATCTTATTTTCAAACAGTGCCGGCAAAAATAAAGACGATGAATAGGTTTTAAAGCGCCGCAGGAACAACCATAGCGAACAATATCCGGCTCAAAAAGGGTAGTCATAGTTGTGATTAACTATTCGACGAAAGGTTAACTTGGCGACTCTCCGTCATGACGCACTCATTACTAAACTAGACCCTCTTCACTCTAACATCATTTACCAATATTATCCTAAGACCAATGCGAATCCACGGAGTATATAAAATTGATATAATATCTAATATCCGAGGGCGTTGTCATGCGTAAATATATTAGAAATTCTCTCTGGTCCGTGGCTTTGCGAATACACCTGACAGAATCGGAAAAGAATGGAAGGATACAGACAGCTGAAAGTCGAAATTTCAATTTGCGTTATTATCGTTATTATTCTGTTAATATTTGAATTCTTGTTTCTCATTGGTCAAACCACCCGACCAGTCGCTCAACCCGCTCGAAGTCGTTTGAAAACTTTTGAAACTCGTAGCCGGTAATGTAACCTTCTGTTGAAAGTTCGTTTCATCTGCTTTTTTTGGTCAAGTGGCTAAGTTAGTCATCATTAACGTAACAGTAGTAACACCTACGCAATATGCTTGGAATTTGAACTTGTATATTCCCGTTTTTGAGAAGAAATTTTTACACGTGCTGACTTAGGAATTTTCGTATGAGAAGTTCCCCATTTTTGGATCCATTTAGATAGTATAGGTTTCTGTGATGGACGAGTACGTTAAAATAGAGAAAATAGGAGAGGGTAAGTTCGTTATTACTCTTTAGGAATACTCTTTACATTATTGTTAAATTCATTAGTGTTACTTACGTTTGATTTTCCTCTCGTAGGTACGTATGGCGTTGTTTACAAAGGAAAGCACAAGCAAACCGGCCATATGGTGGCCATGAAAAAAATAAGATTGGAGAATGAGGATGAAGGAGTGCCGTCCACTGCGATCCGTGAAATTTCCCTTTTGAAAGAACTGCAACACCCTAATATTGTCAGGTAAGTTTTGCTTAATTTTCTGCGAGTGCTTTATGTTCACCCTGATTTTCATATAAATTTAATCACGGTGCTATCTGATTCCATTTAGCCTGGAAGCGGTCGTAATGGAAGAATCCAGACTCTACTTAATATTCGAGTTTTTATCAATGGATCTTAAAAGGCATATGGACCAAATACCCAAAGGAGAGTATCTTGATCCGATGACTGTGAAGTCATATCTGTACCAGGTATTGTATTATGCTGATGCTTGGCCCACGAAATCATGATAGAATATAATGCCCCATTCACAGACTTTTTCACCTAAGTAGTGTAGTCGCGCAATCATAACTGAGAAATTTCATCTTTTGTAATGTTGTTACTTAAGAAAAAACTTTTCTTAACCAATTTTCAGTTTTGGAAAAACCTCTACTTTATACATTAAACAAAGATTACATTTGACAAGATTAATTCCCTAACCACCAGAGTGAATTTTTTCCAGTCATCTTATTTCTGTCCTTATGATTGATAAATTTTTAGAAGTCATTTAAGATAATCAAATTTTGTGCGCCCTATGTTGGATAGTACAGTTACGCATTTTGGGTGGTTTTAATCATGGTATGTTTACATTTGTCCACAATTGTTTATTCCTGAGCGTCAATATTGTTCAAGTCAATTAGCTAAACTTCACAGGCTAGAAAAGGTGAGGTTGAACATTAGCTTCATTGAAATTTTCAACTTCCCTTTCAATGAATAATTAAATGTATCCAATAGCTCAAGATGACTAAAAGTGCTGAGGGTGCACTGAGTGTGCTGGTTCTCAATCATTGTAGCGATTTTACATGATATGGTGAGAGAGATCGTTTTAATCCATCTAACAAATTTTATTTCAGTAACACTGAAAATACAAATGTTGGTGATTTCATCATACCACTAGGGTATCATATCCTTTTTGTGGGTTCTGTAGATGAAGTTCTGTTTTATGCCAATTTCACCTTCACCTGGAACATCACCTTTCTGTCTATTTATTTGTAAGCGTACCTGATTTTAATGGTCCTGTGTTTCATCTTTAAGTCTCCTTCTCAAGGAAGAATTTTTCAGTTCCATTCACTTATTTACAAATAGGTTAATTTTGATTCATGAATTGACACCTAAGTATATCAGGAATGCAGGGTTTGTTAATGATTTCTGTAATTACCTTCTTATGAGTACAATATTGACAACATTCAGGTCAGTTGGTCAAGAAGAGGCTTTTAGATGATCTAAAATTCATGACCATGGTCAAGTATACCTTTCTTTTGGACTTCTGTAAGACCCTAGATATAGCTCTTCTTTTCAAAGTGATGATGATGTGAAGAAGAGATGTTAAAGACAGTTGTGAATTAATCAAAATAATGTAAAGCATCTAGTGATGCTGACAAAATGTTTAGATATTATGTTCATGATACATAGAAGTTTTAGTGTGCATGTGTGTACATTTCTATGCAAATTTCAATCTTCGAGTATCTAAAAGCCGCCGCTTACATTGTACATTTTCCTGTTCAAACAAATGCATGAACTCTTTCATGAGGCGAATCGTTCCATGTAAAGCAGCAAATTTAATGATTGGCTGAATGGGTAATAGAACTTGCCCTAATTCCATTAATTTTCTTGTTCATGGTGTGATACATTCATTTGTACAATAAAATTTACCGTGTATAGTGGCCATAATACCTACAATCAGATCAGCATTAAGTATTGACTAACACTGTTAATTCACTGCTTTCTTTATCTGCATCTATTTGTTTCTTAATATTTAATACATGACATGTCCCTAAGGTGCTGAAAGTTGAGACTATATGAGACTTGAAATCAAGAAGTAAAAAGGCTGTTATCTCTGAGTAAGACAGTGTACATTAAGAGCTGCCTATAACCTGTACCATCTTGTTTCATCCTCTCTCCTCTAATTCTGTAACCCTGGCCCTTTTTAAGCCAAGGATAAAAATCCACCAACATGGGTAGGCTTCACCAGACAGGAATTATTATAACATAGCCAGTCATTGTAGGTATTTTCATTTAATTGATGTATCCTTTCCCTCCTTAAAACAGCAACAACATTCAGCTACGATTGACTCACTGAACGATACTACCTTGTCCAACCTTGGAAGTACATTAACCATTTCACCAGATTAATCTTTGTTTTAACCCGGTGGATTTTCAAAAATATCTTCCATGAAAGTAATTACTACCTATCCATTCTGCAAATGAAATACATGTTCTTATACGAAACTGCTACTTGATCTTGCATTGTGGTGAAGTGTTAACAAGTAGGTTACATGAAAATGATTTCCAATCAATGTATTCTTGACTTATGAGTAGTAAGTTAGACAACTTGTGATGACACATACTCATGGGGGACCGGGTTGGTGTGGTGGCTTAAGTACTGACTGACAGGTGGCCAGGGTTCAAATCACTGCAGAGGAGGATATTTTTCAGAGGAAACCCGATCCCTACTCGAGTGCCTTGTGGAGGGCTCTTCAAGTGCAGTACTGTGTGTCGGATGAGACATTAAACCGTGGTCTCCTTGGAGCCTTTCATTAAGAGCAGGATAATGCCTATGCCGGGTTTCATCCTCCCTTACCTATTCCCTATGATGCAAATGACCTTAGCTGTTGTTTGCCTCTCCAAATCCTATCCAAATCACATATCTAACCTATCAGAAAGGTCAATAAGGAAGAGCAAGTAATAATTAGCAGTTTTTTCAGAGTATTTAAGAGGACTGTGGATGTGGAGATGTGTATTTTAAATTAAATTTTTGATCGTTTAATGCTTAACCATTTAGTTTCCTTAAGGCCATCTTATCGATTTTGTGAAAATGAGGGGACATTTTCTCTTGCCTGCATGATGTCTGGCGTCTTTATATACTTGAAAATTTGAATTTTTTTACTCGGCTACAATATGCATCATACTATTATGTAAAATGCTGACCTAATAACTACTTCCGCGATTTTGCACATAAAGTCTACCACTTCTACAGCCTAAATAAGAGAATCACCCCTCTGAATTCAAGCTTAATCCATCAACACTTAACTTTAGCTATCAAATTTACAGCAAACCATCGCCCTTCACTTCTTAAATTATGCCTAATCTTTGAAAAATTGACCATAATATGATAAATCATTGATTTTTGATGGAATTGGTTGATTGATATCCTAAATTTTTCTCCAATATGCTACTTTAGAGCTTTTTGAACATGCTTTTTTTTTAATTTTCAGATATTGCAAGCAATTCTGTTTTGCCATCAGAGGAGAGTCTTGCATAGAGATTTAAAGCCTCAAAATCTCTTAATTGATGGCAAAGGCACCATTAAGATTGCAGATTTTGGACTTGGGCGAGCTTTTGGAATACCACTCAGAATATACACTCACGAGGTGACCATTCTTTCTGTTATTCTGCATCACTTTTACAAACATTCCCTAGCATTAGTTGACTCATGAGAAAGTGTTCTCTACATTATCAATTATTATGAGGTTGACATAGCTTATGTTATCCTGGGCATTTTATTATCATTTTCATAATTTACCAATATTTTATTTTTAAATGAATGTTGGCTGTAGACAAAATGTGAATGGAGGGGCCATCAAAGGGATGGGTTTCTCACCTGTGGCCCCCTAGACTCCCAACGCATGTGTTGTATACCCTATATTTTCATCTCTGTTCTCTAGTCTTTTAGCTTGTCACCATGCCATGTGGTTCACATGTAATTCTGTCTTTATTGGAATGCAATACTTCATTTTATACTTTTTATTATTTTAAGTTTTACTATATTTTATTGTACCTTCAGTAGTTCTTGGAATTCTCTGTGGTATTCCATGGATGGAGTGTACGAGAGTTCTCATGTCAGTATTTACTCTCTGACTCTCTTGAAATATTCTTAATATGTAAATCATATATAAACAGTTGTGCCATGCCATCATTACTAAAAGGATACCCTCAAAATTGAGTCCATTTGCATAAAACGTCCTGTAGTCCAAGTGTTAACTGAGCTATGGTAAAATAGTGTGTCCGAGTTTGACTAGGTCATCTATCACTATCAATACCATTAGCATTGTTTTCCTTGAATGTTTTGCATTAGCTAAATGCTTGAATTTTGTCATAATGCATTAATCTATAAAATTGGTGAATGTCTTTTTCGTGGCTGCTTTTCCTCTGCACACTCCATGGATATGCTTGCTGCTCCTTTTACTCCAACATATTTGGGACTGTTATTGGTTGGATCTTGGGAGTCCCCATGTACTTGTGAATAATGGAATCAACGTACATTTTGTGAGCTTTTTCCATGCAGATTCTGCCTCTGTATCATGAGTTGGCTTTGCCAAGAATGTAGACCTAAGTACAGCCACTGGGTCATGATGTGATGCATTTCGTCAAGACTGCTGCAGACTACCATATTTTCAATATGTATGCCAACATTGATGTGTTTGATTTAAGTTTCTCAAAAAAGAAATTCAATCCTGTTGTCAGGTTGTCACTCTATGGTATAGAAGTCCTGAAGTTCTACTGGGTGCATCTCGGTATGCCTGTCCAATTGATGTATGGTCCGTTGGATGCATATTTTCTGAAATGGCATCACGAAGACCTCTGTTCCAAGGAGATTCAGAAATTGACCAATTGTTCAGAATCTTTCGGTAAGTTGTTTTCATATATCTCATCTATTTATTCTTTGCTGCATTTTACTTGAAAACCTTGGACCAAGCCCGAGGTAAGAATAAATGGGGAGTTTAATCATGAAGTAGGCTACAAAAGTCATTCTTGCCTCTAAGTATGATATTTAGATTTCATATGAATGCTTGCTATAACTTTTTTTTAAATCTCCATGTGTACTTTCAATCGCCAAAGTATTTGGTCATTCTTTTTTCTTATTCTTGGTAAATTGATCCAGTGTGTCATTGCTCCACCTGATGGTGGGGTTCAGGATAATGTATACTAACTCTCGAGGTAGCCTTCGTAAATGGAACACTGGGCTGAGTGGAGGACTAACGGCAGACCTCAGGTGTTTCTAAGCTTTGGCTTCACTTGTAGTATGCTGGCAAAAATATGGTCTGGGTTCTGCATAGGCTGGTAACTTCTTATGTTCTGATGTTAATTGCCACAAAATATCAAAGTATCAGTCTGGGTATGTGACTTGAAATTCTAAGAGTTGCATGGTACAGTGTTAAATAAAATATTCCACCTAATAGTCTGCTGGTAAATCATAAAATATTGAAGTTGCATTGATTTGAAAGCTACATTTCAAGGAGAATTTGGTATGTGTTGAAAAAATCACTATTATGTATGTTGCTCTCTATTTTAAAGCACACCCTGTCTAATTTTAGTGTTTTGAGGACTCCAACTGAAGCAATCTGGCCAGGAGTTAGTCAACTTCCAGACTACAAAGCTACATTCCCTAACTGGACCAACAACACTTTGAATACACATGTGAAGAACTTAGATGAGCAAGGAATAGACCTTCTGCAGGTAAATATTTCAGATGGAATCCTTATTTCAACTAAATACTTTATTAAATCATTTCAAGGTTTCAACTGCCTGATGCTGTGTTTTCATGCAACTGTTTTTGCCATTTTTCCACTGCATTGGGCATGATATAAATACACATTTTTAATGGCAGCAGTACATATCAGATTTAAACGGAAGATAGGAAACTGTGATGTGTTTAGTCGTCATAAAAATTCTTGTTGGTTGTGAGGATACTTATAAGACTACAATTTGGTTGTGGAGATTCTGAAAAAATGATCTTCATCAGAAGTATTGACAATTGACTAGGCGCTTAGGATCATAAGATGGGATACCCCAACTTGGTTCAACTTTTGTGAACAATTTGATGAAGACCCATTATTCCTTTCGAAAGAATCATTTGACTAACAAATAGCTAGCAGAAAGTGTTGGTCCTCAATCTCTGACACTACTAGTAGAAAGTTGGCTCTGAAAAAGAGAAATTCAACTCTCTAGGCGACACAGCCTGTGTTGAAGATCTAGCTTCTCAATGTCTGGCAGTGAAAAAACAGCTAAATGAAAACTAAGCTTAGAAACAATTTCTCATCTTGCATTAATGAGTGGAGGTTGAAAGAATTGATATATCGTGGACACTTTTTATTGTTTATATTAGTTTCACAGGATACAAGAGTAACTCCATCATCATCATCAAAAACTGGCACAATAATAGATCAAAAACTTAAGTAAATCTATAAAGTGGAGTATTAATATTTCCTTAGGATGGGCAAAAAGTTAAACTTGCTGTAGGAGACTGGCTTTTATCATAATTTTTAATTCTACTTATTCTGAGCCTCAATTGAAAAGCAGGGTATCACTCAGAAATGCAATTGGCTAAAGATTCGGGAAATTTTTTTCATCAAATTCGCTTCAGTTTGCTTAGTAGCTGTGCATGAGCCATGCTCTGAGAACACCAGTGGCTTTTTATCCATATCATGGAAATGCATTGAGTGTCCAATCATACCATGATTTGTAATTTCCTGTGTTAACTTTGATAATTACTTCTGCAGCTTAAAAAAAGTGTTAGAAAAGTAGAAATTGTTTAAAATATGGTATGCTGGCATGATAGTGATGAAGTATTATTTGTTACCTTCAGAAATGTTGCATTTTGATTATATATTTCTTCTAAATATGCTAGATCAGTAAATATCCTGAGAGGTTTCCTGCAGCTGTCCACTTCACCTTCCTGTTTTTCTTTTAGCTGCAGTTTTCAACTAATTACCTGTGCATGTACTAATATGACTATTAATTGTTTTACAGAGTATGCTTGTATATAACCCTGTTCAGAGGATATCAGCTAAGGCGGCTGTTCTCCATCCATACTTCAAGGACTTGAATAAAGCTGCTCTACCAGCAAGAGAACCTTAGGCTGCTGTTTTGGAAATAAGTATATTTCAACTAACATGCTTTTGTTGGTGAACCTCTAGGTGGCTGTACAGATAAGTGAATCATGAGCAAGTTTGGTATGAGTAAGATTCTAACTATTTGGAGAAATTTACAGATTAATATCTTATCTGGGCTTGATATTTTTGGGTGTTAGTGCATTTTTGTCCCAGGTTTGCACATGTTTTTGCACATTATTACAAGTTCCACCATGAGTTTCAACCGGTCACTTTTATAAGAAAAAAGTATTATTTTATCAGCTACCAAAAACTTGTTAGATTCTTCAAACTGTGAGAATTAGTATTAGATCTTTCAACCTTCTAATTTCCTGTCAATTTGTTGTACTATCTTTCTCTTTTGTTGTGATTCATTTGCACTGGATAGCAATGTCCCTAAGGGAAGTGGCAGACTGTACAGTGTGATAAACCAGTGATTATGTACTTCTAAGTTTAAAGCTCTTAGGGGCAACTCATTATCTTACATATCGAGGTGTGTCATCCTCCATTTTCAGGATCTGATGTGGGATCAGTCCTTTAAGGACGGGCATTTTCTCCACTGTGGAGCTCCAATGTTCTGTTTTTTTTACTTTTATATTACTTAAAGTGCATGAGTTTTCAATGTAGGATATGGAAATAAAAACATTTTTGTAATTATTTTTATTTGATGTTAAGAATTTCCTTACAAAACAACCCCTCCTGCCTCTCATCTTTGACCTCTGCTCATCTTTAACGGGTCCCTCCTCTGGGCGATCCAGGTCACCTCCTTCAAGCTGAATGCACTAAAGAGCTTAAAGTGGCAACACTGGATCTGGTCATCGGGATTAGCCCACCAGTGGCCTCTGGTTTATGGCTAGTCCGTCATTAATAGGAGAGGGACCAAGTCTCAGACGACTTTGGCCTTGGATGCGTGGCTACAAATGGCACTTCATTGACTTTCCACATATATCTTAACATATTACAAATTATTGTGAATTGTTGCATACTTATGATTGAGTTTGTTAAATCTAATGTTTATATGCAGGAATGTTAATCACTTGTTCTTTGAGATGGAAGAACTGCTCTCACATCGCTCAGCTTAGCTGTAATTCACCGATTGAAAATTTATTGGGTAGGTGCGACAAAATATTGACAAACTGTCTTGCTTTCTCTGAATCCAAGTCTGTTGAGAATGTTCATTCTATTGCCAATGTGGCAACACAACTCCAATTCTTATGGTAAAGTGTAAAACATTTAATGATGTTGGGGGTAATGAGACTGTGAGTGATGGTGCTCCTGCAATAATTGTGTGATAAATTGTTGCATCATGTGGGGCTCTGTACTGGGGTCAAGTCGATAACGTGGTATTCCAGCTGTGTCGATGATAAACTTCTCCCAGTTCCAGCGGATGTCAGAGTTCTTCATTGGTGTATAAAAGAGCCGGCCCTTATCGGAGAAGCTCTCACGTGTGGGTGGGCATTGTGACTGGTGAGAAATAAAGAAAAATTATAGAAGGTCGATTTGAAATGATTACTCAAGTTATTAGTGAACTGGCAGCAATTTAAACCTTAACACATTTTTGTTATTGCTGGAATAAGAGTCAGCAACTTATTCATAGAAATGGTTTAATGCCAGGTACATGTTAATATATAAATACTACAATGAACGTATTTTAAGACAGTTTTCTATGGTAGATTGTTTTTATAGAAATTTTGCTCTTCCCAGGGATTACAACCTTGTCATGGAGGAAGGGCTTACGTGCTGTAATGACCCCCGGAGCTAAATGGCAGGGGCAATGCTCTTGGTAGGGCCACCCATGTCAGATAGGTTGAAGGTTAGGCGAAATGATGATTGTCCATGCAGCATCTTTTCCTTAGTGAGACTGAAAAATGCATCTATCCTCAGTTGGACGGCCTATCATGTGGTGGTGTCACGTAAAAAATCGCTATTGAGAAGGCCATGGAGTTCCAACTTGATTTTAAAACCTTGAAATTATGGACCTTACTTATACAGAAATGAATCCTGGCAACTGCTGGACTCTGTTCAGTAGGCCTGATGTTGTGCCTGGCAGCAGAGAGAGCTAGGCCCTTATGATTGTCATCACACTAAATCCTTGCTCAGAAGTAGAGGCAAATGATTAATCAAAGGAAAAGAAATGCAGAAGATGCACGTGGTACATTAGGACTATGCTAGCAAGTTACGAGAATATAAAGAAAGAAATAATGAAGTTAATTTAACTATCAGGCTGGACTTAGTGAATGTTGTCCATTTTCATGCTGAGTAAGACACACTTCGTAATCTCCCGCAGATTTATTTACTGGCATGATGCGTTTCACCACACTATGGCATAAGTATGTGCTCATGATTATTCCACAGTGTTGAGAAATACATAGTGCCAGTGAATAAATATGTAGGAGATTACCCAGTGTATTTTATTCAGCATAGAGAGGAAGAAGGTTGGTGTAGGCATCTTAGGTCTAAGCAGAGTTAGATGGAAAGGAGGGAAAGACTAAAGAATGATATATAATGGAAGGGATAAAAGCCAGTTGGGTTGAATTCGTAAAGAACAGGAAACTTTGTAGAGAAGTAGTCTATGAAGGACAGGTGAGTGATAGGACTATACTCATTGAGCTAAAGGTAGATCCAATTAACTTAGCTATTGTCCAGGGTCATACCTACCTCGAATCATTGAGAGGAAAAGACGTGGGGAATACAAGCAGCTGGAGGGTATAACTGATAGAAAACCTTGGAGCTAGCAGTTTACAGTAATGGAGGATTGGAACACGGTGGTGGATAAATGAAAAGATGGGCGGGAAGTGGGTGATTATGTGAAGGAGGAATGACTGTAGTGTGGAAGTGGTTGTTTTGACAGAGAAATAATCTAGTAATCACAAATACATAGTTGGAAGAAGTCAAGAGAGACAGACAGGATTTAGATATCCATAGTGGTAAGGATGAATACTCGATAGTAAATTTTCATGTTGTTTTAATAAACACTGACCATGGCCACTGACTCAGTATGTCATTATCAAGGTTTTTACTATCTAGGTGAATACTAGGTATTTACTATCGAGTTTTCATTCTTATCACTATGGATATTGAATATTTCCACAAAGTTATGCCTGAAACTCTTTCATAGGATCCAGATAAATTATTTTATGATGGGAAACTTAGAGAAATAGTGATTAAACTGGCATATCATCCAGGGGCTGATGTAGACTCGCATCACAACTTATTATCAGTGAAATGTAATAAAACTAAAAAGTATAAGGAGGGGCAGGTGGGTACGAAAGTGGAAACAGAGGCTTTGACTGGGGCAATGAAGGAGAAGTACTGAGAGCCAGTTGATAAGTCATTAAAAGTCGTTGTGAGGTCATTTAAAACTGCTACGATCGCACATATAGTGTCTCAAAACTTTTAGAGGGATGAAGGTGAGAGCCCCTAGAGATTCAGAGGCTGCACGCTAGGCTTAAGTTGCTTGAGAAATTCAGAACTGATATTTTTCAGAGCGACACAATATTATCATGATGCGCCACTACATCTCTAGGTCTGACAGAAGTGATGAAATAATAAAATTTCCAAGCAGATAGGTACAAAAACTTGTTCTTTCCGTGCACAATTAGCAACCACAATAAATACTGAACTCGACTTAACACACTCCCAAAATACACGTCACCATTTCACCTCCCAAAACCTTATCCCTTACATCTTTACACAGCTGATGTCCTAACACCCCCTGCCATACACTCATGCGGTGGCTCGCAGGTTAGTATGTAGGTGTAGATAAAATCGTGGTGCAGATAGTGGAGTGAGAACAGTGGAAGACAATTGTGGGAAATAGAAAAGAGGGGTTGTAGAGGCAGTGACTGCAATGGTAGCCATAGTAAAGACTAAACTAAAATCGGAAAGCTGTCAGTCACGAAGGGACTGTCAATAGAGATACAGGAGAGAAGGAAATTGATCTATGTTCAGCAAGAGGAATTATACAGAATTAAAAAATGGGCTCCGAAGGCAAACATAGGAAGCAAGAGTAGCATGGTGGAGAGAACACATCATTTCTTAGCGTAATTTCAAAATGAGGGAAGATTAGATGCTCTGTATGGAAAATTAAAGCAATGTGTGGGCGTTAGTGAGGGAAGGGAAATGGCAGTGATAACAGACAAGACAGGAAAGTTGAAGTTATAGGCAAATGAGATCCAGGACATTTGGAAGGGATATGTTAGTGAGGTAATAGAGGAGATTAGTGAGGAAAAAAAGGTCCAATAGGTTTAGTATAGAAAAGGATGCTAATATCGACAGGGATGGTATTGGACCAGTCATCCTGGAAAGTTGAAAGAGCAGTACAATGCATGAAAAGGGATAAAGTGGTGGTAGATAACATACCAGTGGAGTTTCTAAAGAGTATGGGCCTGAATGAAGGAGGGAAACTTTTCATGCTAAATTGTGGGATTTATGAGGGTGGAGTGTGGCGGGAGGACTTATCAAAGAGAACTTTAATTCCGACTCCAAAGAGGAGTTACGCAAAAACTTGCAAGGACCAGAAGACAAAAGCATAATATCCCACAAGGCCAAAGTAATCCTTAAAATTATAAATAGAAGGCTTAAAGACCAAGGCTAACAAATACCAGGGCAAAGACCAGTTAGCAGGATTCAGGAGAGGGATGGGAATGCACTGTAGAGAAAGATAAGTTATTGGAGGCCATCCATTAGCAGGAAATAACAAAAGATGGAGAGGACAATTAGAATTTTCTTTCTTCATAACAATCAAGCAACATGCTTTTTGAACCACATTCACTGTTGAAATACTAAAATGACCAAATTCATACAAATTTTTAATGTGAATGGTGGGTGTCTGCTAATTATGAACTTAAAAAAAACTTATATGATTCCAGAAGAGCAGGGAAATCTAGAACTTAACACCCTTGAATATCCTGTCCTCAGGCATTTAACTGAGTAGCATATTCATTTGACTGTTTAATGTATTATTATTATCAAGGCAAAGCAATCCGGTTTGCGAATGAGTTTTAGTAGTTTTTACAGTTTCTCTTGCTTTATAAATTGAGCTCCATTCCTCCAATCTATTTTAACATATGTACTGTATGAACTATTTTTCTTTCAATGTTTTGTTTCATACAAAATGAGCCATTCGATCTTACTTAGAATAAAAACAAATTGTTAAAAAAAGCTTTGGAATTAGGTTTGTTTTATTCCAAAAGAAGGTAGTTAACTTGACCACAAATGAAATATCATAATCTTTATGTACAAAATCTGTGAGTTGACTTTGGTACCTTGATGAATGTAGAAGTAATAATTCTCTCAAAATATGCCGCTGAAAGTCTTTCTTAGTCCAACACAATAAAGAGGAGGTGGTTCAAAACCACTTCCCACTTTACCATATTTTTCCTTTAGTACCTACCAAGTCTTTAACCTCAAGTAATTTCTCCGAACTGTATAAAAAAATCCAGATAATTGTTCAATATATTTTTCATATAAATACTATTAGTTGGAAAAAGCTTTCTCTATTGCTGGAAAATTTTAATTTAGGGGATTACAATAACTTAATGTGCTATTGTAAATTCTGGAATTACCATCAAATTGAATTCAAAGCATGTTAGCCTTTAACAAATAGTACCGGGGGAGCGAGCTTTGCTCAATACACAATGTAATTATTATTTTTTAAATCAAATGGAACTTAATGTTATTTGATTCAATATTTTAACCTTTTAGTTTGGCCCAATGGATTCCTCCAGCCCTAAAACCCCTGGATACCCCCTCTCAGGTGCCGTACTTTCATAAAACGACCTGGCCGAATTTCCTGTTTATACCCATTGCTCAGGTTACCAAGAAAAATGCTTTTGTTGAAATCAGAGAAAAATTTGCTATTTTGCAATGAAAACGTAATTTTTATTCAAAAACAAAGTGCATAACAAAATCGATTGCAAGAATAAAACACTTCATTCTTTCTGCCATCCGACAGTGAAAATTTGAACCCTATATCTTGATTGCAAATAATTTTAAAATGCAAACAAAGAGAAACCTCTGCATTGATTCTGAGTAAAATAGCGACCCATTTTGGGGACCTTGGGGCCTTTGCAGCCCTGAGGCCTATAGTCCAGTGGATTCCTCCTACCCGAAAAACCCATGTATACTGACTATTAGGAGAATCGGTTCGGTAGTTTTTGAGGAAATATTTACATACCATACATATAAAAGCATACATATTTACAAGAATTGATCATTTAGTAGTATAAGATACAATGCTGCCTATAATATAATGTAACATAGAAAACGTTTCTAATGGAAACCTGGCTTAAGATGGTCCCAACAAACTATCTTAAATAAGCGATTATGATCAAGGCTCTCCCAGTCAGTAGCAATAGAAAACTTGAGTTATGAACATAATTATGATTTATACCGTAGGAAGCAATCACATGATTGTAGTGATTATATAAAAAGTAGATTACAAACAATTATAATTTGAAAAAATAATGATGACTAGTAAAAGTAAGTGAAATTCAAAAGTTACTGGTATTCGGAAAACAGGTATCAATTAGTTCCGACCACCATACATACCCATTATTTTTCTTACCTTCAGGTATGTATAGAGTGGATGTTCATGAGCTCCATTCACTTCCGTCTTGCCAGTTAGAGCGAATCTAGGAATAAAGCCATTTCCAGGCCTCACATGCATCACTCCATTTAGGATCTCACTAGCATTAGCTCCAGGCTCTTGCTGCAATGAAAATTATTTTACCGGTATTTATTTTCCAATTATCATGCTTCACAGCTTTCATCTGAGCGATGATGTCACCCGTAAAGCACGGAAGATATGGTCATAAATTTTCTCGAAGAAAAGATTGAATTCCATCAATAATCCTCATGATTAATAATTACACTGCTGATTATAGAAAAAACATATCTTACCATGCCAAACTGGTTGCAAGGGATTCCAATGACTACGATACCTGGGTTGTTTTCAATTAGTGCATTCATACCCAGATAGTGGTGGGTGAAAGATCAGTAAGTGGCCACATTTACTATCACGATCACCTGGAAAGCAATGTTTGCCATCAATTCAATAAATATGCTAAAGTTTTATTCACTCAGGTTTACCTTAGAGAGAGTATTACATTGTAATTCAAGGATTTGTAAGTGTGACATAGTCAAGGCTGTGCTTCGATCAAATACAGTTGTCCCCCGCTTTACTACATTAATTCGTTCCCCTGGACCGTTTGCGCAGTGAACCAGCATTTTACTGGCCGCAGGATCAGTTTTCATGTGAGAATAAATATTAATATGTTGCTATCATAAAAAATTCATTTCGTTTGCAGATAAGGGTTAAAATGTTTAGAGGCTGCTTTAAATGGTACATTTTATTGTACAAACAAATGCATGAACTATTTCATGAGGAAAATTTTTCTGTGTAAAGTGGCAAATTTTATGATTGTCTGAATGACTAAACGGGAAATAGAACCTGCTCTAATTTAATTCATTTTCTTGTATGATACATTCATTAGAACAATAAAATGTACCATGTTAAGTGGCCTAAAGAAATGTGTAATAAGTTATGGGTGTAAAATGTCATCGAAATTTCAACTTCGGGTGCAATAGCATTCAGATCGTTAAGTGAACCGATATTAGAGTGAGGGTCTACTGTAGTAGCTGCTAGGATGATAAATTTTGGAGTTTTTTAAATTTAGCAAGCCCTCACTAGTGCGAACTAATGCAGCCAGGGTTTATCCAGACTCTGGTTTATCCAGGAATTTCTCAAAAGGAACATTTGCAGAGTTGTACTAGTAAAACCATGGTCACCGATGACTTTTTACTACTTTTCATGACACAGGAAGGCCCTTATTTGCAAATAAATTTTGGCTTGAACTTGAAAATATTTTGGGCATTATTCCAATATAGTAAATGCGAAATTTGCAAGGGAATTTCTTACTACTTCTATGAGATTTTAAATATGTAATGTATACCTTTCATTTGATGTGTTACCAGGCATCAACACCATAGGCATGTGGGTATCTGTACCCCCAAGTAGAGACAGGCAGACTTAGACTTCATCTTATGATCAAAAATTCAATTCCAATTGCATTATTGGCAACGGTCATAACTTCACTCTTTTAGTTCAGAAGTCTAGTTAGAAACACCTGCTATGAATAACTGCCCTTCTAAGATCCACTTAATAAAATTTTTAACCAGTTAGGTTTAAAAAAGACAGTGAAGACATTCATCTAACTTTTTTGTTATGCTCATAAATAATATGAACTCAAAGGGGAGGTAAAGTAAAATTCAAATAGAGCAGTGGTTCCCAAACTGGGCTTTTATTTAGGGGGGCAAAAAGATAAAAGGAACACTGCAGGGTTCTGATCAAACAGAGATGGGCCCTTCTGAAAATTATCCTTATATTTTTCATAATTCACCGTGACCCCTGAAACTTACCATAATTTTTGGTAGTATTCACCTCCGCTTCAAATATTCTTCATTCCGGTGTATTTCAAACATTCTTTTAATTATAAATTGAGTCATATACAGATCATTTGTTGAATATTTTTATTATTTTTACTTTTGGAACTTGTGGGGCTATTGCTTGAACAAAAATTTCCCATTCCATGACAAATGAAAGCCGAATTGCATGTCGGCTGCCGCATCTGTTTTTACATTTTTATTAATTTCTAGTACATTCATTTAGCAATAATAATGATTTAAATACCATTAACCCCTGGCTATTGCCATATGCTTTCCATTTAAATTGTTCATTAGCTATTCATGCCAGAATATTAAATATTACTAAAAACTGACTGTAATTTACCTCAAATTAAAATTATGTTTAATTACCTCTCTCCAAGTAAGACACAGACATGCCCTGGGATGAACAAACTATGCATCCATTGATTTGAAATAAATATTAATTTAATTATAATTGTTTTAATTCAATTTTTATTATCTTCCTGATTTGATCATGAAGTTATGATTTTAAAGCTAATGGCTGAGGGGGGATGGGTATTGGTTTGTGGTACTAAGGGGAAAAGGATGGGGGGCTCGGAAAAGTTTGGGAAACACTGATGTAGAGTAAATAAACCTTTACCAAAAGAATTGGGGTTTTACACCATAAGTGAGCTCTTAGAGGCACTGCAACAGATTGAATGGGCATGAGTTCTGAGAAAATCATCAGCAGACTATTTTTGCAGAAATTGTTCAAATTCCAGAGTTGTTTGTTCCAACTTTTAGGAAGTGATAAACATTAAAATGGCAAACAATGTCATGTGAAACAATTAATCAAATGAGTGATGTTTCAATTTTACTGCAATGAAAAGTACAGCACTTTTGCCTGCTTTTCCAAAGTCAGACTATTGTTGGCAGGGTCAAAATTTGGGTGGGGCATGATTGATTGGTACAACATCAGAGCTCACAAGGCAAAGTGAATCTCCTTTGGTTCGCAGCTTCTCAAATCTTCTTCAATGGTAAATACGGTACTCAGTGGTAGTAAATCAATTGCAGGCTGCTCCAAATGTGAGTTTTTCTGTGGCCTGCCACTCACAAGTTAGGCCAAGAGGGTTTTGATACTTTAGCAATGTCCCTTAATAATTAATTATGTGCATTCAGAAAAAATGCACTGTTGAAAAACATCCTTTACCTACTGCATTAAGTACAACTAGTGATGTAAAAAAAAACATGTGATATTTAAGTGGCGAAGTTCCTAACAATACATATTTTGTGGTACAAACAGCTAAATTAAAGAAAATTGGCAATTTTCCACGATATAAATTTTATATAGAAAATTGTATAAAACAATTTAAATTTATTGTGCTAATTTTTCTTTAATTTAATTATGATATTCCACCAGATCACACCTGAAACAACTCTTTTGAAAACAGCTAAGTCTCATGAATGGAGTTGCTGGCCTTCATAGACGAAAAGTTATAATTTTTCTGCATCTGTGTGAAATATATGGATTTGTACATGTTTCATCCAGCTATTGCTGCAATCTTATCCTATCTGGGTATGTACTATTGGAATAATTTTTAGGAAAATAAATTTCCAGACATTCTATTTGTTCGACAAATTGCTTCATGCACAGGAAATTAATTTGAATGACACAGTACCAATTTAATGCCGTATCACACTGCACTACATGCATGCCAGAGGCACCAGGCACTAGAGGCCTGTCCAAATTTTACAAGAATCGGGATTGGCCGAGTCAATGGTAGTTGGCTCTGGATATATCCAGATATATATGATGATATATCACAGTAGTTGGTAGAGAAATGTTTATTTGGCAGTTATGCTGAAAATTGTAACAACTGATAAGTGAAGAAGTACATAAACAATTGAAAAACTTCTAATGTAATCTATTGGATAAAGCATAAGTTTATTGTTTGTACTGTGATCCTTATTCTACTTTATGATGTTGGCATGGGTTTTTTCTTCATTTTTGTGATGAAATGCCATGATGGAGAGTAAGACAAATGCCTTCTGATTATTCTCAATTAGGATTGACTTACTCAATGAGGGAACTTCTTACGAGAATGAAATAAATAATACAACTTTCCTCAAGGAAATACTAAGCGCTTGATAATTGACGCACCTGCCCACGAAATTCCGACAAGCTGATGTTTCTCCTCCCATAGATGTCAGGAATGGTGAAGTTGTAAACACCGTTCCTAGGAGCTTTCAGGCTGTTATTGCTGAAAGTGGAGCACATCCTCGATGCAACTCTGTCGCCGGCATCAGCTCCTCCCAGCCCAAGTGACAAAAGGCACAGGAGGGGGGCCAACCAAAGTTTGCCCTCCCCCATTTTGGCGGACGTCGTCTCCTCCTGATATGAAACTGAAAAGAAAATACATATATTTTAATTCCTCTGCTGCAATGCAATCACATCTTTTCATAGAGATAAAGTGAAACTCTTCTTAATGACCACTCCTATTAACACTCTCGCTGCTGGGCACTTCTCGCTGCCGGATAGGTAGAATGCTGCATATTTTAAGCTTTATTCATGCTATCACAGAAAAATAACTGTATTACTTAGAAAATGCTGTTTATATTGCTTTAAAGCTCGATTCTTCTACCTTTTTTAATTGTAAGTTGGTTGAAATACGTTTCTCAGCAGCTAAGGAAACGCATCAAATGACGGGATTAGCAGCAAAAGTGTTAAGCGACCACCCCTTTCATTGACCATTTTCAGCGGAACCATCAGAGGTCGCTTAATTCAGGTTTCTTTGTATGTGTACATCAAATTAATATGTTTTGAAATTTCTCAGGAGCAACTAAATTATGAGGAAATAAATACCATCTGTATAGGTTTTAACAAAACCACCACTTCATGAATTTTTCTATTTTTTTTTAATCAGCCGCCCGTTCATTTGCATAATATTCCTGGAAACTGAACCCCGGTCGAGCGACAACCCCTTCTTAACGACCATTTTTCAGCAGAACCATCGGAAGGTTTCACCTTATTATTTATCAGGTAAAGAGCTACTCAATTGTGCTGAAATTCCTCAAAAACTTCCCTCGACAAGAACAAGTAAACTCTTTCCATTTCTTGCCCTAGTAATTTTACATTGCCAATGGAAACACCTCTGCCAGGAGCCATTTTGGCCTTTCAGAGATGGGTGAAATGGATGTGCAAAATATGTTAAACTAAAAACTCACTCAAACTTGAAAAGTTCGAGCAATAGTTTTCCCAATTCATAATGGAAACATATTAGGATATAGTTTTCTTTTATTTCAGGCCTGTAATAATTATGAAGAAAACATTGTAATATTTATGGCGCAAGAAGTTTCATTTTGACTCAATATCTCACAATCAATAATTAAATATTTTACGTACATAAGTCATTAACTTTACTAATTTTTTACACGGTTAAGACTTCCTTACAATGGATAGTTTTTAGCAACCCTGTGGAAATAACTGAGGTCAATGATTGATTTATTTTTTAAATAGCCCAAAAAAATACAAACTAAAAAACATTTATATTTCTGATGAGATCTAGGCATTTGAACTACTTCACTTTTAAAATATTGTATCTTTGAAGAGTATAGGCACGGAATCTCCCACTGAAAATTGCTTCTATTTTTGGGCAAATATCTCAAAAATGAGAGCATTATGTGGATGATAGTTTAGTTTCTTTGGAAAGATAAAATATTTTTCATTAAAATTAGCCCAATTCCATTGAATTCTAATACGAATGATATCACACTCAAACTACTATCAGCCCACAGTTAATGGCTGAAAGAGATAGATTTATATACATAGGTTTTCTAGTTGAGACCAATGTTAAATCGCATTTTTAGTTCGTGGCAAAACAGCTGGGGTGGGGGGGGGTGGTTCTTTGCCCTCCCCTCCCCCCGCCCCGCTCCGAAGTTTTTTGAACTTGTAGGTCCTCGCACTCTTACAAAATTCGTTTAGCAAGGGAAAAATCAAGTGTAAAGCTTTCGCATATTTAGAACCGCCACTGTGATCAAACCTCTGACCTTTCAGTGAAAGTCATATAACATTTAATGCCAATACGAACTTTCTGTGGAGTGTAATGGCGACAAATATCCAAAAAATGGAGTGGCGTGGTAATTTTTAGGTTTTTACCCTAGGTTAGGTTCTCTCCACTTCGCCGTTTCCCTCCCCTCCTTCACTTACGACCCTCTCAGCGCCCAAGTGCCCGCGGCCACAGTCCTTCCGATTATCAAGGGTGTTAATGAAAACTTTTAACTTGCTGCATATACTTCACAAGTAATAATGATCAAATTGACTCCTTTAGTTTCATTTTGATTTCTATTTAAATCCGGGAGAATTGAATTGGATATTACCGTAAGCATATAACTCTTCTACCTCAAAAACAAATGAACATATGCTGAAAGAATTTTTACGCGCCATTTCAGGCCCCACTTACAGAGCAAGCTTACATAGAAGAGATTATTTCAAAACTTTAAATTTTATAATCGTTTTTGTGGCTTACTGTAACAATGCATTCCTTACTCTAGAACTTACTCATTTCCCGCGAACATTAATCCGGTGGCGGTTTCCATGGAAGGTACGGACTCATTGTTAACGCACTCCCTTTAGAAGTTGTATTGCCATGGTTTCATTGATTGGAATTAATTGCATTCAGGTTGGATCCCTTCATATTAGCTAAGTTACTCTTCTTTAAAAAAAAATATTTTGCGACAGTATGATGCACACTATGCGTCAACGAGTCTGTAATAGAAGTCTCACGAGCGCAACCGAGCTTCGAGTCCGGAATCTGTCAATATTGTTTAATATTTTTATCCACCCTAAGTTTCACATTTTATAATGACTTTACATGGAGTGTACTGTTGTATGAGACAGAAACATGGACCATGCGGGAAGAAGAAGAGAACATCCTGCTGGCTTGCCGGGTATGGAGGAGGGTGGAGAGAGTGCGGCGGACGAAAAGGAAGATATGTGAGGAAGTTCTCGGTGAGGAGTGTGAGGGAAGGAAACTTCTGGTTGGGATTAGGAGCACGCAAAGTTAGTGGCTGGAGGAGTAATGAGAAGCGAAGGGCTACTTCAGGATTGATGAGTAAGCGGGGAAAGGGCTGACGGTCAGGGAAATACGGGATTACTAATGCCCTCCATTGAAACATAGCATTACTGGAATACTTCATAATGATAATCGGTAATAAAAGTTTGACTGACATTAATTTGAAATTTCGACAAAAAAAACCTAGATAATATCAGGAAAAGCCTTTAAGTTCATTACTGAAGTCCGTTTTACACGGGGCACGTGATTGTACAATCTGATATATCTACGAACGTACATTTCAAACTGCATCGTGTAAAGCTTAGATTTGCAAGAACATGAGCGAATGCATGAACGAAAGTTGGCAAAATAGCTCCAGCTCTAATTCAATGATTGTTGCACGCTACATTGAAACAGGCATGGAGTTTTAAATAGAGCAATTTCATACCTCGTGTACAACGGGCTTTAAGATTGGTAGACACTCTGTACTCAGGCTAGGCTGGCTTAGGCTGCAAGAGATATTCAGAACTGGTGTGTTTCAGAGCGACACAGAATATTATCATGACGCCTCACTACATTTCTAGGCCTGACAGATGTGATAAAATAAGAGTCGAGTCACTCTGCCGAGCAGATAGGTACAAAAACTCGTTCTTTCCGCGCAAAATAAGCAACCACAATAAAAACTGAGCTCCTCTAAATACACTCCCATGGTACATGTCACCATTTCACCTCCAAAAATTTTGCATTTTACACGGCTGGTGACCTACCACCCCCTGCCACACGCCCATGCGGCGGCTCGCGGGGTAGTATGTAGATGCACTTTGATACTGAATGGGTGATTTTGTGACAAGTTAACCGTAACTCTTGGATCGACATTAATTCCACAACCGATATCCTCTGACTGACACGAAGTGGTAATGAAATCGTCCCGGGTATGTGTAGTGAGCAGGTGCCCGAGCCTTTTCCTAATGACGTGCATCCCTCACAAAAGCTCGTGTTATTTTAACTGCGGCCGATTATGAAACCTAAGATTGGTCTCTCCTTTCCGTACCAACTCTTTCGATGCCTCGGCTAATTCGATTTGTTAAGCTTAGGTTAACAAACTATAATCACGCCATGCTCTTATTGAAGATCTTTCTTTTTCTTCAAACCTCTCGAGAAAGAGGCGTTGTCATCAATTCCTTCCTCTTTTTTTCCATGACGTAGAAAATATAGATAAATATGATACAATGCGTTTAGATCAGAGACCGGTTTCAAGCCAAATGCTATCCACCACATTTAGAGGCATTGGTCACGTCCAGTTTATCTTTACCCTTTCGAACGACACGTTGCACATCCTCGCGCCACTTGCGATGTGGGCAAAAGTGCGCGGTCTCAGAGCCACCTAGAATACATTCTATGTAGCTGTGATGGCTAGGTGGCTCTAATACATTCTAGGTGGCTCTCAGACTGTGTAGAATGTATTCTTGGTGGTTCTGAGGCTCTGGCTGTCATCACGGCTGCGCCACAGGGTGAATGGGAATCCTCTTTAATAGCATGCAAATTAATGTTTTAAACGCAAGCCTACTCTCGATTCGAAGGTAATTAAAGCGAAGCTAATGCCAATGAGTAGACGGTGCCTCCTCACCTCTGACGTTAATGCAAGGGTATCACCTCTTGAAATATGCAGTTCTTGAGATTTTTCTTGCCAATGCATGAAAGTGCTGGAGGAGGATGCTGAAGATAAAATGAACGGACAAAATAAGAAATGATGAAGTGTACAAAAGGGTAGAAGAGGAAAGGACAATATGGGAAACCATACCGAAAAGAAGAACCAGATGGATCGGACACACCCTGAGAGAGAATAGATTAATGAAGAACATAATTGAAGACAAAATAAGAGGGAAAAGTCCTCAGGGGAAGACCCAGGAATAAGTTCGTGGACCAAATCAAGTGAAAGGTACATAGGAAGAGCTACCAGGAGGTAACGGAACTAGCAGTAGATAGAGAAGGGTGTGGGGCTGCAGTCAACCAGGATTGAACGGCCAATGAATGAAAATGAAAACTCGGCGTTTAAAAAGGAGCTAGAGCAGAATGAAGACTCCTGGACCCATTTTCATAGCGTGTTTGTGGTTTAAACTACGTGAGATGAGTTTTGATGAAATAAAGCTTAGTTTTCAGCCATTTCCGTCAGTGATGCAATACAGCACGAAGGAGTGGTGACAAGGATGAGGCGCGACTACAAATCTACTAACGTTTACTCATTCGAAGGCATTAATACTGTGGGCCCTCGGTACTTCGGCTGATGACGCAACTTTTCTGAGCTAACTTGGTTAAGGACAAAACATTTGGGGCATGTAGGACACTGAAAGGCGATCTAATACTTTCGGTTCTACCGACATCGTCGGTGTCTACGGAAGAGTATTGACGATTACTATTTAGCTGATATCACGGAAGTAAAAGTGAAAATGTTTGAATTTT
Source organism: Ceriagrion tenellum (assembly GCA_963169105.1). Classification (NCBI taxonomy): domain Eukaryota; kingdom Metazoa; phylum Arthropoda; class Insecta; order Odonata; family Coenagrionidae; genus Ceriagrion; species Ceriagrion tenellum. Next base: position 34,949,855 of record OY720637.1, read on the forward strand.
ATCTGACTGGTCGACAGCCACATCTTGAGTTGATCAATCGATTTAAATTAAACGCGCTTATTGATCTATTGGACGATTAAATATCGGAAATGTTCAATGCATACGGATTGCAACGCGACCAAGAACGAAATCGTACGACGCCCCTATTTTGAAATGCCATCGTTTTACAAAATTAATAGCAACCTTTTTACTGCTATAGATACAACGCTGAAACTTTAAATGTGTATAGCAAACATATTTATCCCCGATTGACTGAAATACGGTTGTCATAAAGGTAATTCTGTTTGAGTTACGAAGTATCAAATGCGGAGCTTTGCTCGAACACCGTCAAAAGCCGGTACTTTTTACGTTACACCCGTAATAAAAATATTAAAATTTATTTAAAAAATTAAGTTTACTATTAAATAACGCAGAATTGAATGAGGAAAAGTATGATGTGATTAGTTTTTCCGTAGGTCTTCTCATTATTTTTTTGTTTGTTCCCAAACTCGACTGCACATAATTTCTGCGCTGACAGTAGATGGTATTGATGTCATAAGCGACCACGCGATAGACTGAATGACTCACCGATTTATGATGCCACCGGTTCAATGGACGAGGCCTGCTTGTAATTCTCTCGCTAAAACGCTCTCTATTCTTTGGACATTGAATCTCCACTTTCGGAGGAAAAGTTTTACCCTTGAGATGATACTAATGAGGCTGGCTTTCAGTCATGAGGGGATGGCTCATTGAGCAGTCAGTGCTTATTAACCAGGCTTTCTGTATTCGAGGAGCTCATTCATTCGCTTAGTCAACCGCTCAAAAAGAAAATTAGCCAAAAAGCGTTAACACAATCCTGGGAAACTTCTTTCTAGGATTAATCCGACTGTGTATGATGATCACTGAGTCAGAACAGATGGCACAGGTCTTAGAAATCGAAGTGCTACGGCTCACGGGTTAAATGGAGGTGACTCCGAAAATTAATAGGATTAGAGACTTTTAATATTCTAATATATAAAAATGAATGATTGTTTGTTCGTCTTCTAAGCATTCCAAAACCATTCATCAGATTACGATGAAACTTTGGGGAGTTGTTGAGCGCGCGCCCGCGAATGTTTCTGAATTAGGAATTGAATCCATTGGTAAAATAGGTGGAGCACGAGTCGTTTCAACAATTTTGTGTTGGAACGCGACCTTCTCAGACAAGCGAGGAACGACGAGTAAGCAACGTACGAGAACGTTTACGAGTAGCTCAATCACGTACATCAGAAACTTATCAATGAGTCATAATATCGCGTGCAGAATCATATCAGTGAGACATAATCTGTGTTAAAAAGTGCGTAATTTATTTGTATGTAGAATAAGATTTGGTGCAGTGGTCTATTTGTTTACTTTTTTTAAAGTCTTCCATTCGATTTTCGTATACTTACGCTATGCTTTTTCCTAAAGTTGGATTTTTAAGCTGGAAAATCTTGAATTTTTGCTCTACTTCAACATTAGACTACTTCATTTACTTGGAAACCGCAGTACATATAAGGCTTTGCATCGCATGACGAGCACAGCTAGTTGTTACTAAAGATGATCCACCGGTTTCGATGAAGGAAGGGCTAAGTCCCTGCGTTATATTTTACAGCCTCAAGTCCCTGTATATAAATATCAATTCACTCTTCAGGTCGGCATACCTCTCTTCATCCCGTCCATGACGGATATTCTCTTTACTCTCCTCCTGTGTTATAACATCCATCTCCCTCATAGCAGCGCCTTCAATCAGCTCTTCCGTCTCCTTACTGCCTCCATTTATCTACTCGTCCTGAATACCCTCTTGCAGCCTCCTCTCCTATCTCATCACGCTAAGAACGTCCTCGTTGGATTGAGAAAGCGACAAGACGTCTCAGATTGTTTGTAATCCCAAATTTCCTAGATGAAATCCATATCCCGTCGTCAAAACCAATGTTTACCGTCGATAAGCTTGGTCCTTATCACGAAAGTCAGAAAAGCAGGATTCCCAAAAAAATATCGGTGTATACCCTTTCAGAGATGTACGACCCATTTTTTTACAAGTAAATAGCAATGACCTCAGATTAGATAGCTTGAGTTTATTTTCGAAACAGAGGTATGTGTGTTTAGTCAATCTGACAATGAGCAGAAATATCGTGACGTGTGTAGATGGGGCTAAATAAGAAACCCGGAATCTGAGATGTACGATTTCGTACTTGCACCAAAATTATGAGGAATACTTAGCATTCAACATCGAATATGATTGTATGAAGTTACATTTATATTATTTCAATTGTAAAATAAAAAACAGCTCCGAAATAATTGCATAGTATGTCAAGTACAAATGAGTAAGACAAGGATGCAACCTCTCACCAGCACTGTTCAACATTCACTTTGAGGAGGCCATTAGAGAATCTCAAGAAATTGGACTGAGCGGAATAAAGACAAAGGGAGAAGAAAACAAATGATCCGCTTTCGCAGGTGATTTCGCAGTCAGCTGGAAATCGTGATGATCTTCAAAGGTGACTAAATATAATGGACCGAGTTCTCCAAGAATACAACATGAAAATAAATAAGACGAAGACTGAAGTCCTAGTATATGGAAGACAGATGCTGAATGGAGAAGTCACCCTGAGAGGAGGGAAATTAGAGCAAATCGATTCTTACGCCTTTATCCGAAGTACTATCACATCGCACGTAAGAAGTACAGCGGAAATCAAGCGAAGAGTAGTCCAGGCTAAGAAAGCGTTCATGGGAATAAGACAACTGCTGCGCTCGAAGAACTTAGGCCTACAAACCAGGAAACAGTGTGTGAAAGCACTTGTATGGAGCGTGGGAATCTGTGGATCGGAAGCATGGACCATTGGAAAAGCTGACAAGAACAGACTAGAAGCCTTCCAAACCTGGTGCTGGGGGAGGATGCTGATGATAAAATGGACGGACAAAATAAGAAATGATGAAGTTTTCTGAAGAATAGAAGAGGAAAAGACCATATGGAGTACCATAAAGAAAAGAAGAACCAGATGGATCGGACACACTGAGGCAAAATGTATTCGTGGGGAACATAATTGAAGGTAAAATAGTGAGAATAGTCCCCAGAAGAAGACCCAGGAATAAGTTTATTGACCAAATAAAGAGGAAAGTACATAGGAAGAGATACCAGGAGGTAAGGGAACTAGCATTAGATAGGGATGGGTGGTGGGCTGCAGTCAACCAATCTTAGGATTGAACGACCGGTGATGCCACCCTAGTCTCGGCGCTAATCGTGTTAGACTTAAGTATTCGAGTGCAGCAAAAAAAAAAATTATTATCTAAATTACCAAAACGTTGTGAAGTGCTTGGTACGGTCGTGACTGCAACTGAATGTGCGTAAATGTCTTCGTAATGAAAGGGAGATACCAAATTTAAATTAGAAAAAGGAGTCGATCCCTTCCCATTGCCACGTATTCTGCAACCGTTAGTTTAATCGGATGTTCCTTGATTAAGCAGGCTGCTGCCATTTAGCTTCTCCCTCTATACCTACCTAGGTACTGCTTCTGAACCCTTTTCCAACTAAACCCAACATGTGCGAACTGTACCAAATGTAAGTAATGACACGGATGGATATTTTAAGCAGGCACGTGCAAGAATGAACCTCCCCATGGAGTGGAAATTCGGCATGAAAAAGAGCTCATCCTTTCTCGTCCATGCCATATCTACCATTACGTGATCTCGTGAAGGGGAGAACATCTAGCTCGCATTGACGCCCACGGAAATTTCCTTTAAATTTAGATGACTAGGTGGTGTAGCTGGCTAAATGGATAGCAGGGTCGTTCGATTCGATATCTCCGTAGCTAGATCACAATCGATATTGAACGACCTTGAATGGATTGCGGGAAAAGAGATTCGGATTGAAATCCTAGTAAATCATTTATTTCGCTGGCAATTATGGGGCCATTGGCGCCATCGAGGATAGGCAGGTGGGTTAGTGAAGCAACGATTATTTCGGAACAGAGGAAGGATGGGGAGAAACTCAGTGTCTGCATTAGAATGAATATGTCTGAAATAAGTCGGTAAGCAATTTAAAGAGTGATAATAATGATGCATTTCCACTTAAGAAGTTGATATTTCAGGCTTAACATTATGGCAGGGATTCACAATTATTCCACACTTTTTTATCCCCACCGACCCTGATTTCGACATAAAATGTAATCATCGAGATAATTACTATTCACTGCATCATAAAGCTGCCTTGATAATGAGTTTGCACGTCGCAACTATGGCCAGTGAGAATAAAAAAGTGGGGAATTCAGATACGATATTTAAGGCAGAAAATGCTAATGACGAAACATATTGAACAATACCTAGTTTCATACTTATAATCTTCGCACAACACCAACCCGTCACCTTAATTAAATATAATTTCCAATCTACGTAGATTTCTGGGTTGAAGAAACGTCTGGATAACTTCTCGGTGCGAGGACGGAGGAATTTTTTTTATCCCTTACCAAGAATTAGCGAATTTCAACCGCTCCCAGGTGGGCCTCTTTTGTACCAGATGGATCTCAAACACTCCCAGGAATTGGATCACGGGGTTGCTGCCAGCATACATATCGGACGCTCTGTTGCCGTGTCGGGTTGTTGTGAAATAAGCCCTTATAATTTAACACTTTCATAAAATCCTGCTGGTTGCACGTGTGCGCCCTGGGCAGGACTGCATAATTATCGAGAAGCTGTCGTAGAGGCTCAATTAAATGCGGAGGCTCATTAAATCTTTCCCCAAAAACATGAAAAAACCCGACATTATAACTGAGCTTTACGAGTTAAAAAAATTACCAGCCTCCTTTAGCGACCTGGGCACAACCCTCATTGGCTTGATATATTGCACATGGGTGATGAGTAAGCGAAAATCTATATGTTTGTGACGAACAAGTTCAATGATTTCATACCATACCATTCGTTTATCAAATATTTGACTCCCGACTTATATTCGCAACGCAATGAATGCAGCAAGTTCTTTCAATGCTCAACATAGTTGACAGGTAGTGTACCTGATTAACTCATATGCACCCTAATGCATGTTTCTAAATCTGCCGAGTAGTGCTAACACCATGTTTTGCATGCTTCCTGCATGACTCATATGCCACGTTAACATATTTACACTATAGATTATTTTAGTAGTTTCTGAAGCATTTGTAGCACACACATAGTGTGGTGCATGTTGGTGAAAGTAAATTTCTTCACTGTAGTTAATGTTGGTGATAAGTCGTCCCCTACCAAACGCCCTTGTGGTGGCTTATCTAGTAATGAGTAGATGTGGATGAAACACTTAAATTTATTCACTGTTTCAATGTCAACTCTGTGTTCGGAACTTAAAAATAGCCCTCAGCGACAAAACAATGGCCGGATACAAACAAGGAGTTGCATAGTAGCGTCAATTGACGTTTTCATTATTGAAGTATAATTATTCAACAAAGTAGTACGTGAAACTCTTGATTAATTTTGCTACGAAAATCTTTACGTAGTTATATAAAACTTCAGCCAAGGGTCTAGAAAAAAATCATAAAGAGAAAATAATTCGACATTTTTGCAAGTCATATTAAGATGCAACACGGGGATGGGAAGAAATAAATGTGCGCATTCTGCAATGAACGTGACTAAGAAGGGCGTAATAAAAGAGAAAGCGTCTCCACAGAATTTTTGGCAGCGTTGTGAGCAGGGCGGGGTAATTACTACCCTTGGGTCTGCTCTCGGGCGGAAACTAGTCATTGCAGGGATCATTACTTTTAAGTTATGATGCCGACAAATTAAATGTTTGGGTGCTCTGTCGCAAGCAGGGATTGCCGATTTTTGCATTCAAATGAGGGTGATAATAGGCATATCTGTCCTCATAAGTCGTCGGTGGCTTGCAAGAAAGCACTGCCAATAACAATCGCCCTTTGAAAACGAAATTCTTACCTCCAGACCTGAGTAGCTCCTGTTAAGGTAGTCTGAGCGAGATAGTTCCCTATTCATAATGGAGACCATATTCGAATTTTAAGTTTTTATTTCAGCAGCAGTGGGAAGCATGAATGAAACATTTAATATCAATTTTGAAATAATATACTTTTATATGACTGAAATACTAAGTAATTAAATAAAAATATCTACACAGGTCTTTAACTTGACTCATTTTATTCGCGCGGTACGTTTAAAACTCCCTCACGACGGAAGGTTTGACTAGGAGTATGAAAAAATTACTGCCGTGAAATTGCGATTTCTTTTAAAAAAAGCAGAGGAAACATACTAACTACCCACTGTTATTTTTTCATAAGATCTAGGCATTAGAAATTCCTCATTTTTAAATAAGGTCTCTCTGGAGTGTATACACGTACCATTTCCTATGTCAAATAGCTGGTATTTTTCGCCGAAAATCTCGGAAAGTAGTTCGGTAAGGGGTTGATATTTTGGTATTTTTGGAAGGATGAAATGTTTTTCTTTGAGATAAGAACAAATTATTTGATTTCTAGGTGAAGTGATATTTCGCTCAAGCTACCTTAAGGTTCAACTCCCCCTCATCAGTTAGCAAAGTGCACCTGAAAGCTCTTACTATTTTTTTCGAGCTCCCTATTTTTTTTTAGCACTCTTAAACTATTCAGTCCCTGTAGAAACCTCCAAAGAAGGCACCCACTCGGTCTCACGGAGTACATTCATTTTCTCCCATTATAAATAGACACGGTATCATAAAAAAGTCTCTCTTCACTTTTTGGAAAATTTAGAACTATGGTCATCCAAATACTGAAGTACTTGCGCGATGGACTATCCATTGCATTAAATGCTTTTTGCAGAAATTTGAGTTAAAACCGCTGTGCAGTAAGTTTAATTAAGTGAAACGGCGTTGATTCATGGATTATCAGAAGAAATATCCCAATGGTTAAGATCAATTGTTGCTGCCTTCAGATTTGCCAGGTTGGAAATGAATATACATCCACACACTACTCTTAAGGCGACGCATCACACCCGGTCGACAGGTCGGATTTGTGATGATTTCCGACCCCAGATTTTTTGTAAAAGTCTTACGTCATCAACTTGAAATTTTTATAGTATAAAGAAATATGATAACTTTATCCCGGAGCATAATTAAACCATCGGGAAAACGGCAAGATGTAGGGTATATTTTTATAAAAACTATTATTATTACTGACATATCTAAAACTAATGGAGATGTATCAATCCCTCTTCTATCGGAATGCTAAGTAACAGCCGTCACGGATGTATGATAGAATCTGTAATTGGTATATTTCTACAAGCTACCTGAATGGTTTTCGGCCATGATGTGCTCGGACGGTGATGCAATTAGTTCAGTCTTCTTTCACAGATCTTATATCAGCGCTGCCTGTACTTACGCGTCGGAGACATGGCTACAACTTACCGACGACTGTTGCCTTGTGCGAGAGTTATCCTGGAGTAGGAGAGTCCTGACGACAAAACGCCTCGATCGGGTTCGAGTACCGCCATCTTGTAAATTTTTGACAGATCATTTCCTTACCGAAGGGTATGATGCGTCCTCTTAATGTACGTTTTTCAATGACGCGAAATCATTACGTTTCTCGCCCTACCCCAGAGTTATTGAAGCTTACTCCGGAAAATGGCCGACCAATATAACACCTACTGGTCGCAATTGGTTGAAGAGGCGCTTAGGATTTTATACGATACAGGGTGGAGCATCGTACTGGGTGGAGTTTCCTTTATAACCTTCGTTCTTCGGGCAGCCCTGGCTCGAGTGGGAGTTCCCGACCAGCTAACCTCTCGGTCCGAACTCGGTCTTTAACGCGACCAGTTTGTGGAAACTCGAAAAGGCACCTTGAAAAACGAAATGGACGAGTCAGGCTGCTCGCTCGACTTTTTGATACGACTCTAGACCGTCTTAGCCCGCCGGTTCTTCGTGCAAGGAGTGTTGATAGCTGATACAATATTGGAATTCACAAGAAATTAATTTTACTTGCGCTTCATTAAAGACGCCTGCCATTACTCTCGACACTATGCCGCTTCTTCTCTACTAAGCAAATTCAAATATTTAAAAAAAATCGAAACAAGACATTTAGGCAACTTCAAAGAGGATTATAAGAACATTTTTTAATTCACCCTTCCCGAAACTGACTGCAGCACCATAATTACAGTGAGAACTCATATTTTCTTCAAATAATGCGGCCTATTGCTTCCTCTCTATGAAAAATTCATTTTAGAACTATATTTAGTTTTCAATTCCCCACAAAACATCAGTTATAATCTTGTTCACCTCAACGGCGTCCAAGTATCAACGATGAAATATATTAACAATCGTCTATGTCCTGATTGGTGGAAACTGCTTCTGGGCGGGACTCAAAGCCAAGACCCCAATTGGCAGACTTAACCACGCCTCCATTGGGGCAATAGAACATATAACAACGGCGAACTTTCAAACAAAGAAGGTTGTGTGCCATCACTTAGTTACAATTTTGTATTGAGAAAAAAAGGACAAGTCGTGTATCGGTCTCTAAAAATATCACATGCCTTAACTCACGTGAATATCACCTCAGATCTACGCAGCACCCTTTATCGCGCCTAAATCAAATAAAAGAGCGCGCAAATTTCACGATAGAAACACTCCTAGCAGCTAGTCCACTAAACAGCGTATAGGACTATGCTTGGGATTGCCTGGGTGACCGTCCAATTCGAGGCGACAGTGGACAGTGCAGAACGACCTTGTCTGTCGAGGCACCTTAAACTGATATACTATGGCCACCTTTTTAAAAGTATTCTACCGGTAAAGGTAGGTTTTGTTGAATGTCTGAGAATCTCCTCCCGGTTTTCTACACATTCGGGGACCTATTTCCTTCTAGTATATTATTTTTCGCCTCAGCATACGATCTACCCGTCTTGATCCCGTCCATTAAATCTATTCCCTATATGATGAAAAAATACGGATTTCATTCTCCAACAGACAGAAAATCTCCAGTTCTCGTTCCGTACAAGCCTTTTGACGAATCTTCAAGTTTTTCGTCGTTTGCTCTCCGCAGCAGATATGGAGTTCCGCGTTCCCCTTGGTGGCCTTGTGCCCTTCTCTCCCGACATAACTACAACGGCTCCCGAATGACTCGAGACTAAAGAGGAGTGGCGCGAATATGCGTCACACAGCTGATCCCGAGGTCGGTCAAGATATTCCGCGATAATCATATTGGCATGAGCCTACTAGTAAGCTTTTGTTCGTCCGCGCAGGGTAGACGGTGGACGGAGATACACATGCGAGCGCGCTAATTGGAGAAAAATATACAAAGGTATATATTTAAGAGTTAATGCTGATAATTTCATACATAATATATGTAATTAGATAAGTAGGCGACGTTTATAGATCACACAATTGCGTACATTCGATTGTATAGTAATCAAGCAGGGCAGGTTTGATGTTTTTTTCTCGTATGCATCGCTTTACTTTCCCATTCGATTTCCCTCTTCAGTTCAGCACACCTCCTGCCTTTCTTAATAACATGCAAAATTCCAAATCTCCTCAATTCCTTTCTCTCTTCGCCGGCACTCTATCTCCCAAAAAGGTTTCAGAACCCAATCCCTATTTATTACCGGATCCTTCCACCTACTCTGCCTTCTCCTAATCTATTGTGTAATCTACTTCTCTCGTCGTTCACCATTCCTAACATTTCGTTATTTGTCTGTATTCCCGTTCATCGTACTCTCTGCATCTCCTCAACCTCTCTGCATCCCGAGCGTCCTCAAAGTAATCACTTTCTCATACTGATTGTCCTATACCTATTTCGGACCAATTCGGGAGAGCATTCACAAACGACTATAATTCCTAGGCTGAAAAGTTCTGAGTAGGAACAATTACCAGTCTTAAATAAATTCCACGCGGTAGAAGCTTAAGGCGGTGGGAGCGATTTTCGTTTATATTCAGATAGACGTAAAAATTTTCATAGAGTACTCATTGTAGCATAAGGTACCTAGGTTGGCGAGCCAGTGTTTAGTCCGGTTGTCGGCCCTGCATGACACCTGTATGTACCCCGGATGTTTTATTATTATGGATATTGTTGTATCGTTGTATGTGTTTGACATTGTTATAATAAACGTATCAGACAACATCGTGAGACCTGTGCCCTTTTATTAAAATCTCAAAGGCTACTGACATATATAGAACGCCCATAAGTGATATTTATAATTAAAAGCGAAAAAAATGCACGTTACATATTTGGTATCTTGTCAATGTTGTTTTTAAGCATTAAGCCACTTGACATATGTTTCGAAATAATTCAATGTCATACGTACAAATTTTCTCCAAATCGCGGAATTATTATTGCAACGTTTCTTATTTAATAAATAGGTATGATGCCGAATAAAAAACACACATTTATATAAAATTTTCGCTTAAATCTCGTATTCCGTGCGGTAAATCCAAGTCATAACAATGCTAATATTGAGAAAAAATATGCAAATATAACTCTTGCGCCATTTATAGCACAACATGTGTGGTTACTGCCAACGTATAAATTGATGTGTTTAAGTGAAGAGAGGTCCAAGAAGTATTTTCCAGCTTCCTTGAAAAGTTATTAAAATGTGCACTCAACGGCTCACGATTCGGACTCCAACCGCCTTAAAAACGTTCAACCACTTTTATCCCAGTCCCACACCCTGCCCCCTGTGTAATCACATACAAAGAGGCGAAGCAGTTTCCAGGAATCAAAGAGAGAATAAGAAAATTGCTTTATTACGGCAGGGATACTTTCACATCAATATGTTTACTAGATTGGTAGTTGTTGTGTCCGTTTGTCAACACATGCGTGAAAAAGCGTTTGAGCGCGCCAAGATTTATCCTTGAATATTCCCAACAGGAAATGGGTTCTGCGACCTCGTCGTCTTCTTCCAAGCTTTTAAGTGAGAGGGAATTTTTTTTTTAATTTACTCCATTATGTCGCAATTCGTTGGAATGAAGGCATTGGATCCTGAAGAGTAACTAAACGGTGGGAGTAATGCAAACAAATGATTTCGGGATATCATGGAAGCACATTTCCCTCGCGTCGGGAAAAAATTCCCGTTTCCATCGGACTTTGTGATGACCTTGACGTTGCCATTTTTTTGATCTAATCATAGCAGGCGGGAGAGAGAGAAAAAGAAACGGTAGTAATCTCCTGCACGCGAAAAACACAGGTTCTGTCGCTTCCTGAACAAGGCGGTGTAGTTTCCTCGAACGAGCAGAGAGAACACAATATGAATGTAGTTATATAGCCCAAGCTAAGAAGGCGTTCATGGGAGAAAGACAACTGCTGCGCTCAAAGAAGATAGGACCACAAACCAGGAAACAGGATACGAAAACATTCGTGTGAAGCGTAACACTCTACGGATCGGAAGCATGGACCATTGGAAAATCTGACCAGAAAAGAATAGAAGCCTTCTAAACCTGGTGCTGGAGGAGGATGCTGAAGGTAAAATGGACGGACAAAATAAGAAATGATGAAGTGTACAGAAGAGGAGAGGGCCATGGGGAACACCACACAGAAAAGAAGAACCAGGTGGATTGGACACACCCTGAGACACAATGGGTGTGTGAAGAACATAATTGAAGATAAAACAGAAGGAAAACTTCCAAGAGGAAGACCCAGGAATAAGTTCATCGACCAAATAATGAGGAAAATACTTATGAAGAGATACCAGGAGGTAAGGGTACTGACATTAGATAGGGAAGGGTAGAGGGCTGCAGTCAATCAATCTTAGGATTGAACGGCCAATGTTGAAGAATATAGTAAAAATATACCGCCTTGATAATAAGAACTAATACTTTCCCGGCAAATTTTCATAATCCTTCTCGGACAGGGTAGCGGCCTCACGACATGTCCGGCCGTTTGTCACGGAGTGAGAAGTGATTTCCGCCTAACGCGCCACCTGGCTGCTTGAATAAAGTTTCCATGGAAACGCACGTCCAATTAAATTATAAAATGTTTATCTTTTATTAATAGCATAGTTATAGACCACAGCAATGATTTAAATAAACTACAAATGAATAAATCAACGTCGTCATCAACCAGTATTTCAGAACTTACGTTTACCTCTTCAATTTTAGATATGTTGAGATTAAACCCAAATTGTTAGAGTAAGTTCTCATCCCATTTTTTCCAACAAAGCTAAAAATATTGTACAAGCCGTATCATTATAATGGCGATTAGATCTTGAGTCTAAAGTTAAGGCACGAGCAGGTTTAAAATATATATTTTACGCCTAGGATTAGAGATTGTTTTTTACGTCACTAAGACAGGATATATAAATTTGCGATGGGTGGACAAGTTTATTGATTGGCTTAGTAGAATTATGATTATTAACAAGCTAATCAGTAGTAACAGCATGTCTCCGATGCCTAGTTTACTTTCGAAATGCTCTATCCTGAATAATAAGTTCATATGCTCAATTCACTGTCCCACGCAGTTCTTACCAAGTCTGTAGAATGAAGTACGTAACGTTTAGGCGAAAATTCACCCGTCACAAAAACTACACCTGGATATCAGGCTACAGAGAAAAAGCATATAATTTTAAATATAAATTTCTGACTAATACATGCTTCGTTTCACAAGTAATCTCTTTCATTCTACAACTGTGATTCTGAACTGCACACAGTATTTTACCACATCCTTCTTTCTACCATTTCTCGTTTGCACTTATAATATTCATGTTTTTATCTGTATGAGCTGTTGAGCTCTCTCTCTCCTCCGGCAGTGAGATATTTTTTCCTTGATTTAAATGACTCTTAGATGACGCGGATGACGCCAAGTCGTGGTTTGGCACGTCTCGCAACCTTCGCCTTCTGGAAGTAGGTAACGCTCACCGCGTGACGAAGCATCCTAGAGAAAATCTATGCCACGGTCGAGTCACGATTACGTACCTATCGGTTAAAATGACACTTGCTTCCCATTACATAGTCTTTTATTCACCAGCTTACTATGGTAAAAAAATCCTCTAGAATTTCAATTTTCGTGATGCAAATCATTTCACGGTACAATGAAAGTGATTCATTTTTCTTATTAGAGAATATTTACCAATAGGTAAATTAGGTGCATACCAATGAAAAACCACTCAGTTATCTTGGAGAACTGTACTAACATGGAGCAACAATAGTTGTTCATTGACCAAAGTCGCCCGGAAGAGGTAGAGATTTTTCAGTGGAATCCTCATTCCTGATTGGCTAGACCGTGGAAGGTACTTCCTAAAGGCACTGTATTATCAACCTCGTATATCTCCTAATCTCCACTGTATACGTTCTAATAGGGGTCCTCTAAATACTTCAAGTAGATAAATCCATCTGTCGCATGTGACATTGAAGGTACTCGAGTAGGTATTACGAGTTTAAAAGAACTCGGATGGGAATTACTATCAGAACGCAGGTTAAAATTTAGGTTAAACCTTTTAAGTAAATTCGAAACCGATTTGTTAACAGATGACGTTAGATGATCATATTAACAAGATTAGAGAGATAGATTGTCGTACCGATAGATTTAAAATGTCATTTTTCCCGCGAACTATAAAAGAGAACAATAGGCAGCGTAGCAAAGGGATAGTTAGGTGAAATATTGTTAGAGTAGTCTGTAGTGCATGATGCATGTTATAACAACCAATAATCCCTTTCTTATTATGTAGATACTAACCACCTAGCTGGATGTTACCCTGTTCTCTAGCATGCCTCCCTTAAATATCCTACTTGCATGGCAATAGTGCATGTTTGGTGATCTTCACCCCCTGCCACACACCCTCATGGTGGCTCGCAGGGTATTACGTAGATGTAGATGTAGTTTGAGCGAGATAGTTCCCTAGTCATAATGGAGACCATATTCGAATTATAGGTTTTAATTTAAGCAGCTGCGCGAAGCATGAATTAAGTACCACATTATTAATTGTGCAATAATACACTTGTATATGACTGAAATTCTAGATAGCAAAATAAAAATATCCACATAAGTCTTTAATTTGACTCATTTTTTCACGCGGTACTTTCAAACCCCCTTCACAACGGAAGGTTTTTTGCGATTCTGAAAAAAACTACTGCGGCGACAATATGATTTCTTTTCAAAAATACTCAGGAAAACAAACAAACTACACACTTAATTTTTTTAAGAGATCTAGGTGTTAGAAATGCCTCGTTTGCCTGTCTGGAGTGCGTACACCTACCATTTCCCATGAAGAAGGGCTGGTATTATTTGTCAAAAATATCAGAAAGTAGTCCAGTAAGGGGTTGATATTTCGGTATCTTTGGAAGTGTAAGATATTTTCCTTTGAAATAAGACCAAATTCATTGATTTCTGGGTGAAATGGTATTTCTCTCAAACTACCTTAAGGGAAATAAAACGTTAAAATTTAATTTTTGCACAATTTCCGCTGATGCATGTTAAGTGAGTTCAACCATATTAACATGTGAAGGTGCTTAAATGAAATGTGGTCTAAGTTTGCTTCAAGACTTGAAAATTGACACATGAACGTGTACTCAATGACTCACGATTACCGCGATAGACACCTTGAAGAGTAAGCTAATACCGGCGCTGGGGTTTTCTCCAAACTTCTCCTCGATTTCCTTCCCAGTTCCCAAACGATCGTGAAGGTTTCTCTGACTGTCCTGCCCAGGACGCGTTAAATGGCGCCCATTGTCATCACGCCGGCCACTTTATTGGAGATTTGGGTGTGAACGACGATGCCCTTCAGGTTTTCCGGGTAGGAGAATTCCTATAGGTACTTCCTGTACAACACCCCAACTTTGCTAACGGTCATGCCCACTCTTTCCTTCCCCCAAATCAGCATTGGTGATCAAGTGTTGTTTGTTATCGCAAAAATCCTTGAATCTAAATTATAGCATTGTCCTTTTCATGGTTGATATTGTTTCAAGCTTGAAATAATTGACATAAACGTGAAGAACAGATTGAAAATTAAAATAAAAAAGTTTTAGTCGGTAGGGGAACTCTTACGACGCCATTTCTACAGTTCGTGGGAGTTAATTACTATTTTATTTTTTTGTAAATCTGAAACGGTCACGGCCTGTACGACTTAAGCCAGAAAAATGGGTGCGGGTCCAATTTTGAATCGAAAACTAGAGAAGATGGAAAACTATCTAATAAACGAATCGCATAGCATGTATCTATTTTTGATGGGCGTTTCTTCATAGTTTAGCTTAGATCCGTTGTAATTCGCTGAAAATTATACCTAAGATGTTTTCAATGATTTTAATCTGTTCGACATTTCGATTGATTAATGTTCCTAAACACGTGTGTCAACTTTTTCGATTAAAAATAATGCTTTTAAAGCTTTTTCTGATAACATTAGTGAGTACCTTCTGATGAGCCTGTTGTGGCTCAGAGGGTCTCCTAAGGTTTAAAAATATTCATGAAACTATCTACTTTGCTTGAGGTTTTCTTCTTTGTTTCATGTGTTTTAATGCAAAGGTGTATATGTCATATAGAGTGAAGTGTATTACATCTTTTGTACAATGGATAGTTCGTATGTCTTTACTGTCTTATATTTCTTTATTATTTTTATTATTAACTCTGAGAGAACATATTCATATTTTTAGGCACAAGGTACTTTCGCGCTTGCTTTCTACACTGGGCTCAAGAAGAGCTAACGTTACGTACGCTAAACCAGATGGCCGGCATAGCACGAGACATGGGGCTAGCTATCTATATTCTAAAGGATATCAAGTCACATAGTGGCAATCCTCTTCATCCATCATTAGATTTTAGGAAAGAGCTTATGGAAACTATTCCGCCGTAATGGTTTTTGGGATAACCCGCGTCAAGATTCAAAAGAGCCATCGTTTCTTCGCGGGCTCAGCCCTGGTGAGGGCTCAGCCCTGATGAGGTCTCCGGCAAAGGAGAAGAAACGTTGGCTCTTTTGAATCTTGACGCGGGTTATCCCAAAAACCATTACTGCTTGACGAATATGGACCGCGGAAGTTTTAATAATTTGACGTATTCCGCCGTAGTTTAACTTTGTAAATAATGCTAAAAATGAATTCCATCGACAGTTTGCCTCTTTTTAGGAGTTTTTTTCTGCGGGTATGTGTTATTCCAAGTCAATATCTCTATTTAACACACAGTTATTTCGATTAAAACTTCATAACGAACATTTTAATCTACGTTCGATGCTCGGACCGAGGTCTGGGGACTCATCTCCGTCAAGAAAGAAGAAGACCCTTGCGACCGTCGTCTTTCACTTTGCCTTTATTTTGTTTCTATCTTAAACAATTTGCTTACAAATGAAAACATATTTTACCACGCCGAAACAAGCAGGCAAAATAATATTGATCTTTCTTCATAGACATCTTATGAATTTAGTCTCTATTTCTTCAATGTACACCATGAGTTAGTCAGTCGAAAAAATTAAAAATTAAAACATTAAAAATTGTCGACGCATCCCAAAATAGTTTACAATCATGTCAGCAAGTCCGACTCAAATGGACTTAAATGCGTCATTCAACCCAAACAATGCATGAGTCAACGTTTGTGAAGTCATGATCTTGATGATTGTTTACGGAGGAAAAGTTGAGCGACCATAAAAAACACACTCAAGGTGGACCAGTTACGACGCAACAATAAAAGCTGTCTCGTGTAAACGCTCCACGGCACGATTACAGTGAATTCATCGTATTCTGGAGACGTGAGGATACTTTCCATCACGACTTTCCACGTGCTATTAAATGCCGACATCCACCCATGGAGATGAACGTCAACCTGGGGGTCTATTCTGTATATCCTCGGAATTTCCGATTCTCGACAGTGACGAAACTTTGACGTCAGAGACACGTAAAATTCAAAGGGGAGCAATCAAAATTTGAGATTTTTCGGGAATTCGACGTCACCGAGGCTCGACCGCGTCGATTCCTTACTGAATAAGGCTCCTGGGCAGTGCTACTGATTCCAAGTGTCTCTTGATTCCGGCATAAAAACACAAAGTAAAAGCTGGTACGTCTTTATTAATTTTTTTTGTTAAATCTTTATGACCAGGGTCCCAAATGCTCGCGGCGTATTCGAGATGTGGTCTAAATAGAGAGAAGTAGCATCTCTCTTTTACTTTTTCATCCAAGGACCTTTCTATTATACGCAGAGCAAAACTTTGTTTCTTAAATGCTGTTCCGCATATGTTTTGTATGTGTGAGCCCCACAGTATATATGAAGTTAAGATAATTCCAAGATATTTAACTGTATCTGAATATGTTATGTTTACTCCACCCACAGTGTAGGTATGGCATTTGTGTGATGACCTTCGCATGTGCAGTGGTGCGTTTAGTAAGATTTAATTCTAGCCCCCATTCCTGGCACCACGAATGAACGTTGTTGGGGTCCGATGACAGAACTTATAAGTTCGCACCTTCGCTTATTTCACGGTAGATAACTATATCGTCTGCAAATAATCTTAATTTACTGCTAACTCGATAACTTAGGTCATGTACAGGGTGTCCCATAAATGTCACGCCACAGTGACACTGGAGCTAGGGCAGCCTAAGAGGAACCGAACCAGCCTAATATGACCTCAGTAAAAGTTGCACGGGTTTCGAGATATTGCCAAATTAAAGCTCTTTCAAAAATTTCACTTTTTTTACATTCTAGTCCCAGAATTCAATCGGATAATTTAACGTTCTCATTAGGGCCGCTCTTTTAATCTTCCAACTGTGACTCATGTGCCGACTTCTACCTGGAACAGAGGCCCGAGAGGGAGGGGGGGTCATGGGGTCCGAACAAACAAAAGAAACGCGAAAGCCGCTATACCTGGCTAACTTTATCGGCTTTCAAAAAATGGGATAGATAGAGTACTTTGTTTGTTAATTTGTGGCAGTAGCCCCATCAGAGAGCCAAATTGAGATCTATTCAAGTGAATTCTGGGACTAGAAATGTAAAAAAAGTGAGATTTTTGAACAAGCTTTAATTTGGCAATATCTCGAAAACCGTGCAACTTTTACTGAGGTCATATTAGGCTGGTTCGGTTCCTCTTAGGCTGCCCTAGCTCCAGTGTCACTGTGGCGTGACATTTATGGGACACCCTGTTTATGAATAATGAATAAAAGAAGGCCGAAACAATAAAAAACAATATACTAACAGTGTTGTTGGACGCATGAAAAAAACCACAGATGTAATTATAAGGTTAGAAATTCATAGCAAGTGATTGGAAACTAAAAAGGTATTAAATGATAAAACCTTCTTCCTTAAAGTATGTTTTTACGAAGTAGGTATAGTTCTCTAACGGAAAGAAAGATGATCCGAGCCACTAAGTAAGTCTAGCACTGGCAGTTTGGCGTCTGCGTAAAACTTTCCGATTTTTTCTTTTAAATAAAACACATGAGGCTGAAATCAGACGTTTTGAGAGCATTTTCATTACGCTTATTTATATTCCTCGTTCGGTTGTCGTCAATTAGGTCGCAGTTCAGAGTTCACACGAATCTCTCAAGGCACGGCGCATTGAATATGCTGCCGATCGCAGCACGCTCGAAAAAATTTCGTAAGCCTCGATTAATTCGGAACGCAAATAGGCGAGACGCGATGATATACTGATGACGGAGCAAAAACAGACCCGCGTTCGTCTGAACAGAATGAAGTTACCCCGCGGGTCAGTGGCCCACAAATTTCGCTTTAAGTCAAAGCCAGAAGTCACAGTATCTCTTTCAACGCCGCATTTGAAACCACCTCCGTGCATGATGTTCTTGTGACAGATATAGATCTCAAAAAAGTTCCAGGCGCTGCGCAGTGGACTATTTTTGGGACATGGGCTACTGAACTTTGAGAGTCATGAAAAACGGGCGAGGAAGGTAGTCCAGTCCAAACCTTTCTAATTGCTTACAACATAAGGGATTCGAGAATTGGGATGACTCACGACTGACCGCCGCACAGTTGTCGGAAATCGAAAAATGCCGGACAAAATTCCAAAAAGGCTTTTTTTGAGATAAAGTCTTGAAACTTGGCAAATATTCTTACAAATGATTGCTGATTATGGATAGATAAGCCATCTGTCCTAGGCCTTAGCCGTTACCTAGATACGGAGGCTTAAACATGGCCTAATTTGCAAGGAAACGCCGGTTTTCATTTTTCTACGAAAATCTTGAAAGTTACACAGATGGTGATGTATGGGTGGGATTTAAATGAAATAAAAAACATTACCATCTATCAACATGGTTCTTTACCTGTACTATGAATATGTTTAAGAGATTTTTGTCGATATTTGTTCACCATTAGGTCGCAAAATGGCGGATGCTTTTTTTTGGGTAAAATTTTTCATAAAGCAGTCCCGTTTTGACTCGTCTCACAATGAGACCTCATGGTGGGTCCCTAGCACAGTCACGGCGGTGGGTGATTTTGAACCGCTTTCCTAATAGCCTTGCGTTCTGACTTGTTTCGTGAATTAGTTTGGTTACCCGGCCTCACCCTCTTGTTGCCTCCCTCTCTTCCCCTCCCACCTTTCCCCTAACCCCCTCCACTTAAACTTGCCACGCAGGTTTGCGCCAGGATCTTTTGCGAAAGCTACGTACATCGTTGGATGTTGTTCCCTCTGACACATTAACTCAACTACCCAGGCATGAAAACTGGGCAAATCGGGGCAGAAGCCTGGGACAATAGCAAACGGCAGAAATATTTTTAAAGCACAAACAAAAGCATAACTTGGTCACTTTGCTTAGAAGGACCCAGTCATGATCCAATCTTTTCCGCTTAGTTAGTTCGAAGCTGCGATGCAAGAGATACTCAAGAGATTTAGGTTTCAACTGGGCCCAAATGTCCGCGAATTCAGAATTTTTCGCGGGTACAGCGTGCAAATAAATAAATAGCACACCCGCACAGTCCTAAGGCCACGAGACGGCAACATGGTGGCTTGTCGCAAGAAGATCAAAGGTCAATAGAGCTGTCCAGTTGACGGAGTGACATCGATGTACATATTTATCTCGGAGTGACCATGGAAGGAACGAGACGGTGGTGGAAATATCTGTCATGTTTCGATTTGTTTCTCGAGGCTTTTCCACCACGCTAATGCCATTGCCTATTTCGTAAAATCCTAGTGGACCACGCTTAAGCAAGGGATTTATAAGATGAGTAAATATTTTCGCAATAGGTCTGTGTCTTTGATCACTTTCACCAGACATTACATTCTGAGTTCAGAAGCACCGAAACTCTGCAGTAGCGGGAGAACTCGGGGTACGGAATATCGCCCCCGAAGATTGATTGAATAAGCCAAGGAAAGTTTCCGTCTCTTCCTCCCGGTAATGCAATAAGTACCGGAGAAGCACTCCGAACCACTCCGATGGAAGTCAAACCTTGACTTTCAACGACGGGTCACCAAGCAGTGATCTATATTGAATCTTTTTGCGGTACTGTTACGGCTACAGCCATTACATACACTATTATTTCTTAGCGCTGCCAAAATATCAAAAGAAATTATATTACATAACGATGAATTTGCAGAAATTAAATAAGGAAAAAAATAAGCCTTATTTTTACTCCATGAATAATTATTATTAGCCCTAAGGTACTGGAGAATATTTATACGACGATTTGTAATTTTATTCATTTTTCAGACGTCTCTTTCTTTTTTTTCAAAATAGTAGGCACACGTCTTAAATTACGCCTCATGTGTGAAGCACGAGCGAACTAAATCATCACGAATACTATCTCGTACACATAGAAAGTTAAATCTTATACTTCTGGATACAAGAATATGCGGAATTTGCAATGTTAGATTTTGTATTCCTGTAGAGAGATACAATGGGTTTGCGTACAAATTCCAATCGTGACTAAATTTTACTCAAGCAGAATTTCAGGTTCGCAGGCGACGGTTGCGGGGCTTCAACAGGTGATGTCGTTTGAGCTATAATTATTTGAAATACAGTGATCTCTCACATCAGAAATTCCTGGTACAGTTCTTCAGTCTCTACGTCCACTCAAAGTTTCATTACCGACCCTCCAAGGGGCGTATGACAGAAATAAGAATTGATTTAGAACATAGAAAACTTCAACATCTTCTGTGTTTTTGCAAAAGCAGTTCAACTAACCAAGGACTTGCTTAAATGAGATTTGCCATGGTTCAAATTAAAAAGGGCTTAAAAGGTTTAAGCTCGTATCATGAACTCTTTATGCACAGCACAGGTAGATTTCATCCCACTTGAAATTTCCGAAATTCGAAAAAATGTTCTCCTCCTGGAGTAATTTAAACTTATCAACGAACAATTGTATCTAACTTTTACTTGCTGAGCTCATTTCAAAATAGGCTATCAAGGTGATAACTGACTGCATGCACTCCAATAAGGAATGAAGGCAGGCTGAGTTACACAATATCTTTATTGGAGCGTAAAGTCTCCAGTACTTGTAGGAACTTGGGCAGCCAAACCGTTCATTTATTTCCCCTCAAAATTAACCCGAATGGAGATAGAAGAGAGGGATTCCAATTTGATGTGAATGAGTAGATTTGTATACCATCCATAACATAAGCAGAACCTTAGTTTTGCGGCAGTTTTGCCGCTGAGATTTAAAGGAAGTGAAGGATAGAGTGATCCCTGGCAAGGACCCCTTCTTCACGATATAGCAATCCAAGCCAGATACCACGTACTGCAAGAACAATATAGCGCAGAAAATAAAATAGTAAAGATTCTCCACCGATAAATGGAGCCCATAAAAGACTAGAAGCCTTCGAAATCTGGTGCAGGAGGATGATGCTGAAAACAAAATGGACGGACAAAATAAGAAATGATGAGGTATACAGAAGAGTTGAAGAGGAAAGAACCATTATGGAACACCATACAGAAAATAAAAACAAGACGGATTGGACACACCCTGACTGAGACACAATGGGTTTGTGAAGAAAATAACTGAAGGAAAAATAGAAAGAAAAGTCTCCAGAGGAATACCCAGGAATAAGTTCATGAACCAAACAAAGAGTAAAGTACAAAGGAAGAGATACCACGAGGTAAGGGTACTTGCATTAGATAAGGAAGGTCAGAGGGCTGCAGTCAACCAATCTTAGGAATAAGCGATCAATGATGATGAATGAAATGGAGCCCACCGATTGTAAAAATGACAGATTGTCACGGTGGCAAGCAATGAAGCATATCCGAAATCCTACAGTCGCCCACTATATCTCCTCAAGGGCGTCCAAACAACTCTCTATCTTCTCAGGCCACTCTTTCGACCTCTTATTCGCTCAGTTAAACGCTCACCTCCCCGCGGTGAAATAAGAAAAGTCCTTCGTTAGTTAAAAGAGGAAAATCAGTTCCTCGTTTCCAGATTGGGTGAGACAATCGGGTATTTTTCTCCGAGAAAAGTCACGTATGCGGCGCAAGGCCATCCCAAGCTGGAGCGACGAGCGAACACGAAATGAGCTTTACACTGCATACTCCAGATTTTCCGAGTAGTTTTGCCGGCAGGAGACTGGGGCTCCCACGGAGCCTGGTAGCCGCCGACCCGACCAGAGGTCGAATTTATAAACGGCTAATTTCGACGGAGGGAAGCGACCAGCATCAAGTGGCACTGGAGTGGATTGTCGCGTCATATGTCACCGCATCGGGTCACTGTCCTATTCCTGCTTCACCTCTTGTGTAAGAAGTTCTGCTTTGATTGCATCACTAATTTCATCTCGTAGCTTCAAGTATCTTTAAAAGTTTATTTCTGCATGTTTTATTTACACAGTATGCTCTTTACAAGATAATAAGTAGCGTAACGGTGGGCTATAAGTTGGCGGGTGGATTTTTTTCAAAGTTTTTACGCGATCCTATCATTAAAACAACCCTTATTTAAAGTAAGGGAGAGGGCAATGACGAACAAGGACACAATAGAAATAAGAAAAAGGATCGAAAGGACGAAGATCAAGTATAGCTTCAAAATATGTAAATACATATTCATCTACATCTACATATTACCCCGCAAGCCGCCTCAAAAGGCGTGTTAGGACACCAGCCGTCAACAAAAAAAATCAAAGTCCCGCCTAGCATTTATTAAAGTCCTTAATTGTTCGGGGGAAAAACGAATTCCCATACCTATCCGTTCGGCAAAATATCTCTCTTAATTTATCGATTCTGTCGGACCTGGAGATATAATGTGATTCTACTATGATGTTCTCCGTGTTGCTCTGAAAGATATTCAATTGCTCAAGCAATCTAAGCCTAGCGCGTAGCCTCCGAGTCTCTAGTGGCTCCCACCCTAAATCGTTCAAAATCTGTGTAACGCTTTCTGTACGGCCGCAGCAGTTTTTGACGAATCTCGCAGCTTTCCTTTGTATTTTATTATGTTCATGGACTAGGTCTTTCTCCGCCGGATCCCATATGCTCGCTGCATATTCAAGGTGTGGCCGGACGAGTGCGAAATAGCACCTCTCTTTCACTTTATCATCCGAAAATCTTCCCACAACACGATTGACAAATCCTAGCTTCTTCAGGGCTCTGCCACAAATATTTCTTATATGTGTCCCCCACGATAGGTTCGAAGTTATCGTAACTCTCAGGTATTTCACTTCATCTGTCGCATTTATGCTAACGCCATCCACAACATATACATGGGGATAGTTGGACGACCTACGGGTTGGACGACCTAATATTGGGGAAAAGGATGGCATAAAGTGAATAATCCTTCAATATAAGTGGAAAGATCATTAAACAAAGAGAAATAATAAATATTTCTGACTCGAAAAGACTAAAGGCAGCTAATTTTTATCACAATTTTATTCACATGTTCTGCCTCTAATCTCATACATGGCGTTTTTTTTAAGTATTCTACCGGTGAAAGTAGGTTTTGTTGAATGTCAGAGGATCTCCTCCCGGTTTTCTACACTTTCAAGGGCCTAGCTATCTCCAGTATTTCCTTTTTCTCCTCGGCACACGATCTATCCTTCTTCACTCCGTCCATAAAATCTATTCCTTACCTTTCCTTTCCCGCTTGCCCAACATCCTTCCCTCTAACACACTCTTGAGAAACCCTTTGCCCCTTATTACATCCTCCAGCCAACTACACTGCCTATCCCGGATTTAATTCATAAGTTTCCTTTCCTAGCCCACCATCTCAAGCACCTATAACTACAAATTTCATCTTCCTCTCCAATAGATTATGTCGCAATCATTTTTCACCTCAAGCGTTTTTCCTAAAGCATTAACGCTGCAGATGCCGGTGAACATGTGCTTACTTTCACACTGTATTGCAAGTTGGTGAACAATATCCCACTGCCAAACACACCCATCTACATCTAATTATTACCCTGCAAGCCATCACAAGGGTGTTTGGCAGGGGATGACTAATCACCAACATGAACTATAGAGAAGAAATCAACTTTCATCAACATGCACCAATAATGGGTATGCTACAAATGCTCAAGAAACTACTGAAATAATCTATACTGTAACTATGAAAACGTGGCCCAAGAGTCATGCAGGGAACATGCAAAACATGGTGTTAGCACTACTCAGCAGGTGTAGAAACATGCATTAGGGGGTATATGAATAAATAAGCAGCACATCATCTACGTCATCTACATCTACGTCATACCCTGCAAGCCACCCAAAGGGTGTGTGGCAGGGGGTGCTTTCGCACCAGGCATCCTGTCAAATAACCTAATTTAAAGTCTCAACCAAGCCATTATGTTCCCTTATCTATCGCGGGAAAAACGAGATTGTAAACCTTTCTGTTATATAATCTATTCCCCTTATTTTATTCTCATGATAAGGTGGCTTCCAGGGTAATGTGTAGATGTAGATGAATAACAAGAATAATAACGGCACAATTAATGACCAGGAACTGCCGATGATTGAAGGAGGAGTATCACATATCTGGAGGAACCTCGCCGTGGTATATAGAAGACGGAAGAACGGTAAGGAGAGGCGGTGATGCGCCGGAATCTATGGTGCATGGGGTCAAAGGGCTGGTTGTTGGACAGCCATGTGAGAAAGTTCTGTTGGAGGAGAGTTTGATTGTTGACGGAGGAGAGGATGAACGTCTCTAGGCCTCCTCCTAGTCCTCTCAGTCCATCTTGGGATACGTTATCTTCGATACTCAGAGAATCACTTTCTAAACATCCAAACTCCCACTGCAAACAAACCCACTAGGAATGCTTTTTCTATTTACCTTTCGTTCGGTACGCATTCAGTTTACTCGTGCGGTTAATTGAGGAGATTTCCATGCTCGTTGGGAAGATATTTTTTCTACTTCAAACCATCGTTTCGCAAACCTTTGAATCGTGAAAGGATTTGTTGATTCACGACTATTTTGAATATCCGGTCACCTGAAGACTAACTTCTCTCCCCCTTTGATTTTTTTACTATTTAAGCAATGGGTTTTACTAGATTTGTAGCTGATGATGTCGCGCAGCGATGAAACCAGGATCGTAAGAACGTAATAAATCTTTTGCGGAAGACTAAGTAATTCATCATTTCATTATGAAGGAATTCCAACAAGTTAATGCCAATACCATTAATTCTTTACCCAGCCAGTTTGACTCGTATTCATAAACCAAATGATTTAGGAGAACAGTACCTTTGCAGCGGCTGAAAAATAATAACAAAACGGGGAAATTCGAAATAAAAGTTGATTGATGAAAGTCTAGTTAAACGATCAAAATTAAAATAGATCGTCAGAGGCTTTGTATTTGTAGGATTGCTCGAGAACATCTTAGTTTAGTGTTATGCCTACCTATCACAGCTTTGTACCCCGGACTAAAAAATACTTACACTTGGCCAAAATGAAATCATCAGGATAATAATTTTACGCGGTGCAAGTTTCTAAGATCTCATCAATGAAAAGCAGTCAGTCACTATGGAGCTGGGAGATTATCCAAGAGATTCAATGCTGTTAATTAACAGGATACCCGCCGTAGGTAACGAAATATTCGATACTTTCAATCGTTACACCTAAGATGAACGCATCGATAAATTCTTCCAAAACACATTACGTTCAGTTTAAACAGCCATAGTTTTGAAAACGGGAAGGAGTCACTGCCAGGGATATATTAAATAAGTATTATGCGCATCATTCTGCTTCGTGTATTTCCATAACTTTCGAACTTTTTTAAGGCCACAAAATTTAGGCAGCGCAATAGTTGTTTTCCGGTCCTTTAGAGGGCTGTTCTTCTTTTACCTTGCGTCACGCGAAGGTTGCTTGAGAAAGTCAATTTCTCTTCTACGCCTCAAAAACCGGTTCCGAGATCCCTGCTGAGGAGGGCTCAGATGTCTAGGATGGTGGAGTGGGGCTCCTTTGGAATAGAGAGCAACAGGTCATAGGAATAGACCTAGTGGCCTATGAAGGATTCTTTACCTGTGTATAACACTTATGAGAAAAGGTTTTCTCACCCAGTTACTCCGCCATGTATTGCTTCGAGTTCGAAGGGGTTTAATCGGCGTTAAAGTAGATAAAATATTGGTTCGAACGCATTGATTATGGAGCTGGGAGGTTATCCAAGAGATTAAATGTTGTTTATTTAAAGGCAAACCGCCTGTTAATTAATAGCGTTCAATGTTCTGTCAGCATCGATACAACCTTACGGTATTCAAAACTACGACAATATCTGGAGTCTCTATATCACAGGAGGCATAACGCAAATTGTTGGAGAAAAACCAAGACAGTATTTAATAGATGTGACTTCAGGTAGTGCGAGCGAGATAGTTCCCTAATCATAATAGAGACCATATTCGAATTATGCGTTTTAATTTCACCAGCTGTGAGACACACGAATTAAATATTGTATTATTAATGGTGCAGTAATTTAGTTTTACATGACAGAAATTTAAAGTCGTCAAATGAAAATATCTATATAGGTATTTAACTTGACTCAATTTTTTCACGCGATACGTTTGAAACTCCATCAAAACGGAAGGTTTTTTTGTGATCCCGAAGAATTTACTGCGGTGACAATATGATTAATTTGAATAAAAAATAGTCGAGAAAACACACAAACTACACTCTGTTGATTTTTTGACGAGATCTTAGTTTAGGGAATGCCTCATTTTTATTTATTGCCCTCATTTTTAAACTTAGCTCTCTCTGAAGTGCATACACGTACCATTTCCCATTTAAAAAGGGCTGGTATTTCCTACAAATATCTCGGAGAGTAATTTGGTAAGGGGTTGAATTTTTGGTGTCAGTGGAAGGATAATATATTTTTCATTAAAATGAGATCAAATTCATTGATTTTTAGGTAAAATTGTATTTCGCTCAAACTACCTTAAATGAAGGAAGAAGAGAATCATTCAATATGATCGAAATGATACATGTACAGTTATCAAAAAGGTCGGTATTTCAGTTTACTGATTGCAACTTAAAAAAAAAATATTTGAGGACTTTTTCTTTTTTAATTATGAGGATTATTTCGTAATATCAGGATAGTAAAAGGTATTTTACGTTAAACAACTTGCCTTAGCTATCGTTTACACCTATTAAATCACAAGCCTACCTATTTCGAACGACTTCCTCGTTAAATGATTGCAAATGGCTCTTACAAAAAAATCTCAAATGGACCGAACTGCGACAATGTGCATTTAAAGTATTTCTGGAGTAGACAACAGAGAGATATAGGGAACAACCTTGTGCGCCTTAACTGCCCTTAAAATATGACATGGTCGTCGAGTGGGAAAATAATTACTCTCTTGCAAATCTTTAAAGTGGAATGCACACAGTATGCGAAAAGATTTTCAGATT
Source organism: Ceriagrion tenellum (assembly GCA_963169105.1). Classification (NCBI taxonomy): domain Eukaryota; kingdom Metazoa; phylum Arthropoda; class Insecta; order Odonata; family Coenagrionidae; genus Ceriagrion; species Ceriagrion tenellum. The sequence goes on from OY720637.1 coordinate 34,977,451, forward strand.
ACTTTCACCTCTAAGAAGGGACACGACACATTTCCAAAAGTGTCCCTCGCTAATTCAAGTGTGGTTGATAATTATCACGTTGCGGTCAGCGAAAGGTGTTCTAACTCCTAATGATCGACGGACTGGCCCATGTGCCTTACACGCAGAGAAAGTGCATTAGGGATCACTTAGCGAGGACGTCTTCGATGGTATCCGCAGGTCTTGCAACCAACGACCTTGGCTTTCGTGCGAAACTTCGTGAGAAAACTGACACTCAGTTTACCCCTCTCCACCTTAAGTCACAGGCGGTTTTGCATGACGATTTCGCCATTTGTCTTGGTCGCTAACCTTCGAATGTGTAATATGGTTATTTTTGATTTTACCCTGAAAAGGAGACTACGGCACAGACATGCACGGTGTTCAATACGTGTCCCACCAAACTCAATTAAAATGTAACGTGAAAACTGAACAAAATCGCCTTTTATGGAGCCATTCTATCCAAATTCTACTTTCTAAGGCAACATTTCTTAATCTTCACGTTTGAAAATTCCTCTCATACTGTCTGAAACGCCTCAATTTTTAGTCTTCCTATTCCCAACGTTTTCATCTTTTTTCCCCTAACATAAAATTGAAAATTCCTCAAAGTCCCTATATGTTCTCCGTCGATACTTTGCATATGTTCGTAATACATCCAGTTTATTGTCGTAAAATAAGCGTATATCTGTTGATTTTTGTCAATGAGACACACAGCAAATAGCTCAGCACTTGTATCGGTGTCGATACGTCTCACAGCCTCCCACCCTTGAGGAGGCTAGCGAGATTCCAAGCCGACGTGAATTTGACCAAATTTGATTTGAAAATAAATAGAGGAATACCACGCATTTTGATAATCTATGATGGTTCTGCATCCAGGCAACCCGTAGCCCCAAATAATTTCGATATAGTTGATGGAAGTCAAATTTGTCTCTTATCACTGACAATATTTTGATACTCTCCATTTTCCATTGAACATAAGAAGTTGGCACGAATCATACCCACATTCGTCCACAAAAGTACGAAGGTCAAGCACCACGCGGTTTAAAATGGAAAAACATTATACCGATTGCCATTTCCTCAATGATCGGTTCTTATTTTTCTTAAGTTACATAAGTAAAGGCTGGTGACCCTGCAACCTTTCCGAGCTGTATGACGCAGTTGTAGGTGAAAGGTCTCCATGCCTCAAGCTCGAATGAAATAAAACATTCATCCAGATTCAGCTGGTTTCTGCGACAATGTAATTTTTTGTGCCAATCGAAAGCTCTCCTCTATAAATAACGAAAAAATATTTGCCAAGTGATAACTATGAAGTAAACACGTGATGGCAAAATTTTGGGAGAGGCAAGCCGTGAACGCCTCTTCGACTTCTCTCACCAGTATTATCTATCCATAAGAGAAAACGCACGTTTTTCAAGCATGCATGGAATAGTATTTCATGCGGAGCATAGCTAAAAAAGACTTTATCAACGCCGGTTTAATCAAGAAGAAATTACGTCACAGCAGAAGAGGAACATGCGACGATTTCTGCTTTCGTTTCCTGCCCAGAGTCCAATTAAACATCATTAGGCAGGAAATGCATTCGCCATTTAAGCCCCAAGATCGCAGCATCGTTGCAAAACTGGGAAGAACGGAGGAGGGCGAGTGAGGAACGCGATAATTGAAGATAAATGCAATGAGGAGTTCAGTAAAATTAAAACTAATCGATTCACAAACAACATTACAACATGTGTTCGAATATTTTAAAACCGTCATCTCGGCATCCGTCTCTCAAAACTACTGCTCGAGTTGATATTATTCTCACATAATCGTAGATTTGATGCATAAAGTTGAACCGTATCTTACACTTAAATACTGTAAAAGATATTTACAGTTTTTAGCGAAAAATTTCTTTAATTGAGAGGCTCTTTACAGACATTTTTCGTAACTCAGCGAACGAAATACTAGACGCCAAATCTGTAGGATGAAAGTTTGTCGTCATTTAAGAGTTAAAAAAAAATCACTCTGATTAATCCATTAAAGTTTGATAAATGATTGCCTAGTTCGACCTGCACATGAGAACACTTGCGTCCTGGATCATAATAATCTATTTTAGAGAGGAACATCTTCCTTCAATCCCAAATTTGGAGGATAAAAATTAAAAAATGTCATTCTATTCTTCATTCAACTACCAAATAACGGCGATGAAGTCTACTGTCTGTCTGATCCTTTCTTCATAACCGGCGAGAAATCATATTTTTTAAATATTTACTCGGAATTGATGAGGAAAAAAAGTAGAAAAGGTTACCCAGGGGATTCTAGCAAAGCTAGGACAAGCCTAGAGAGCCCGAGAGCAACGCTAGAAAATGACTACACGGTTGCGCACCAGCAAATTGCTCTGGGTAGAGAAGGAAGGACTCGCAATGTCTTTATAATTCGCCTCCGGCGGAAAAATTCCCTCGGTTTCAGTTCTATTCTCTGGGCATCGCATTGAGAAAGCTTGAACTACGTGGACACTAGGACTTCGCAACGGCCTGAGCTTGACGAGCGCCAGTGTCATCCCTGATGAGCGTGGATCGCTATGGAGATGAGTCCTCTCTGTCATAGGCCGTACCCCTCGACAACGGGGAGAATCACTGTGTTGATTGACCCTGAGTGGTTGCCATGGTGAGCTGTTTGGATAGAAATACCCGAGTTCCGTTTGCAAAGGAGTGTTTTGAGATGCTGATATGGTTAAATCACGTCAAGGCGGAACTGAGGAAGAGATATTAGGACTGGCAAAGAAATAAGAGGAATTTTCCAAAATAATCGGGAAAACAAACTAAGGAAGAGCATGCGTTGTAAATTTATACTGATAATGAAAAATACTGATAGCCATCCCGAATTTCCCAAATAATCTCAAGAAATACGCATGCATATTAAATCACTGTGTAAATTTTACTAGACAAATAGCGTGAAATAATTAGTGCTTTGTTTTGAGATGGAAACCAGGAGAATTATAAACAAAAGAATTATTCGATTTACCCACGCGATGTTACTGCAAAAGTACAACGGTTTTTACCAAGTTATTTCGGAGCTATTCCAGAAAGCTACTCTTGGCAACATCAAAATTTATTTGGTCAGGAAACGGTAGAGCAAGTAATTAGAAAAAATTGGCTACCCGTGGCCGTTTTTGGAGATGAAATTCTGCTGAAGAGAGAGGGAAAAGAATGCTTTTTAAATTAAACTGAAAAACATACGCTGATTAGATGTGAAAAATAGCGTATCGACCACGGTTAGGAAGAGCAGAAATCACCAATCAAAATCTAGGCACCATGATTGGTTGAACACCGATGAATTTAATCATAATCGTCAGAAAAAAGAGGTATTCTAGGTACGTAAGAGAGGGGAGGATTTCACACGAATGAACTGGGATAATGCAGAGCTGTTAGGTTGAGAAATACATCGGTAGCGAAGGGATATTGATAAATAATACAAGTTCCTTGGTAAATTTGTGGTATTCCACTTTTCAGAGAATTTAATGGTAACATTTATAATACTACAGACAGACCTGAAGATGACGCTTAAGCGTTGAAACCCGGGTCGTGTGTTTATAAGTCTGTGGTATTGTAAATGTTACCATTAACTTATCTGGGATATTGATGACCCTTATAGAAGGAAGTATCAATGATGAAAATAACACTTATAAATGCTGCTGAAAAGAGACCAAGATCTTGCTTCTAGTATCATTTATAGCCAAGAAAAAGTTGTTTCATAAAACTGATAACTTTTTAATGGCATCTTTGAAAGAAATGAAAGCTTGAAGATGCATTTATAAAATCTTTCCCCCACACAGTATAATAGATTCATGTTGATTAATCAGTCATTTTCTTTATTATTAAATGCCACAGAGAGCGTTCAGTTCGAAAACGCAAAAAAACTCCTTTTTTTCTCATCGCGATTAAAAATCGGAGGTGTATTGTGAAAATAATCAGCGACCATGGATAAACGAAAAATAAAATAAGCTGAAGATTGATGCATCTCGCATTCATGTAGGTACACACTATGGTTTATTTTTAATCAGTGTCCAAACTTGAGTCTACGTAATTTTTGGACGGACAGTAAGTTTCTTCCATCATTGAAAATGGATTTCCACGAATTAAACGCCAGGATTCACCGAGTCAACAGAATGAAGTACGTCCGGTAATGCAAAGAAGAGGTATTAACGAGATGATCAATTTAGACGGGAGTGAGAGACGAATGAAGTATGACCAGATAGAGGAGAACGGACTGACAAATGGTCGGGTGGAAAAATGACGTCCCGAGATGTATAAGTGGAGTCGCAATGGTCCATTAATTACCCGAAATTAATTAGATCAATTTTACCCGAGGGGGCACAATGTATCACAATCATTACGAAAGAGGGGGTGACAAATAAAACCGACGTGGATTACAGAATGAATAAAATAGAGTGGGCAGGAAGGAGAGTCGAGAACATTAGTATTAAAAAAGTTGTGGATGAAAATTAGAGGCAGGGAGAGGAACCGAGTCGAGGAGACATTGAGAGAATCAAGGATGCAGAAGGTCGAGATGGACAGGAGAACTGATTGGACTGAAGAGGTTGAAGTGGACATGGGTGGAGGAGGAAGCCAATTGAAACAGCGTAGTGGGGGAGAGAAAAGGGATGAAGAATTAATAACACCACAAGAGATATTATCAAGAGGTGAAAACTGAAATTTGTCACACAAACTATAAAAATTGCACAGGCTAATAAATGAACGACCGGCTTCTCCCAGCATTGGGCCTGAGGACACCATATGTACACTGCTAAAAATGTCGGTCATTTATTAAAAAGTACGAGAAATTTTACAAAGTTTAACTCTTTTTTTAACGATAAAATTTTACCAAGTTTAGCCTGACTCTATCGAATTACTATTTGGGTTCATTTCCCTAGCCATGCTCACAAGCTACTTCAAACCGGGTTGAGAAACTATAATCCAATAAGGCATTATAATGGGCTAAAAGTCCTCAAAACCGCGATTTTGACCACATAGATGGTTGTAATATCCACACAGCTATGAAATCCTCGGGCATAATATAATTCTCATCTCTTGAAAATTTAAAGGACATTGTTTTACATGTCCCGCCATCATATCAGTTTGGAATTCCAATCTGATGTTTAATATTCGTCATAAAAGGGTCGGGTATTAAAACGCAGAATTTACAAACCCTTCCCATTGATAAATTCCTTCACAAATTACACCAAGCACATTTTCGCGCACAGATAAAAGACACTCGAAAAAGTTTTTATGATTCAAGTTCTGAAATATTGGAACAGTTACACATGCCTTTATTTACATGCCATTTAATAATAAATTCTGTCCTGCTAAGATTAAAAGTGTAAATTATTTTTAACTACTCAAGCTGCCGCGAATGCATAAATGCCGCCTCTTACATTTTATCGCTCCTTTCCAAGTGAAACTTGAATTGTTTCTTCGAAAGATAAATGTGCTCGATGTTCACTAGGTTCGATCTTTCATGCAACATTGTGATAACGATACGAAAGGTTTTTAAACAACGATACGTGGTTCTGAATAAATTGACGCAAGAGAGAAAAATATCGAGAGGAAGATGATAACATGGCTAACATAAAATATAAAAGAACACATTTCCGGACGAATTTTAGATGTAAGAAAAACTTAAAAAGACTTACCCTGCAAGGATCACTCTTGAGCGAACAACGGCCACGCACGGTTTGATGCGTAGAGGGGCAGACGGAACGATCTTATAGGCGCGTCGCGGAATATAGTTCACGTTTTCACCGAGCGTGGCGCTATCTCAAGTCTTCGGCGCTCTTGGTAGGAAGAGGTTCCCTCCGACAGCCGCCGCGACCTTGGACACTCGGAACTTTCCATGGCAGACGATTCGAGTCAGAAGCTGTCGTGAGCGTCCAAATGAAATGGTTGAGAACTCCAACAGAGCCATATAAGGCATCATAATGGGTCAAAATCGGAACATGTCGAGATCATAATGCAAACTTATCTTAACGAATTAAGGTAGTTTGAGCGAAATATCATTTTACCTATAAATAAATGAATTTGGTCTTATTTTCAAGAAAAATATATCACCCATCCATTGAATCCAAAAATTCAACCTCTTACCACATTGCTTTCCGAGATATTGACCAAAAAACTCCAACCATTTTACATGGAAAATGTTACGTGTATGCACTCCAGAGAGAACTTATATTAAAAATGAGGCATTCCCGACACTTAGGTCTCGTCCAAATATCAACAGTGGGTAGTTTTTATGTTTTCTAGACTATTTTTGAAAATTAATCATATTGTCACCGCAGTAAATTCTTCGGGACCACAATAAATCGTTCCGTTTTGATGGAGTTTCAAACGTACCGCGTGAAAAAATGAGTCAAGTTAAAGACTTAAATAGATATTTTCGTATAATTATTTACAATTTCTATCATGTAAAACTAAATTATTGCACCATTAATAATACAATATTTTATTCGTGTGTCTCACAGCTGGTGAAATTAAAACGTAAAATTCGAATATGGTCTCTATTATGATTAGGGAACTATCTCGCTCGCACTACCTTAAGAGAATCAACTGACGACATTCTTGTAGTAAAAGAACCATTTCCCACAAGGCTCATTTTTAGACAAGGCAATATTCCGCGTTAGCGATGAAATCGCTTCCAAAAGTTATGGGTCTAAGGCGATAGGCCGAATTGCGACAAGATGCTTCTAAGTAATCAAGCCATTAATGTAATTAATCTTTTCCGCGAATCACCATATGCTCCTCCACGAGTAGATTTTATTATCACATTCTTAAGCCGGCCGTCTCTTCATATAACAGTTATAGGCGCTTATTTATCGATTGGGTCTGTTCTTGCACGAATGTTTACTTCATTGCATAGTCATTCATGTAGCAGTGTGTTAATTTTTTCGTAAACTAAAAATATTACATAAGCACAATTCTTTCAATTTTCACCGATGAACAAGGAAAATACTGCGCTCATTAACCCATTTCCGCCCTCCGTAGCCATAAGGCTACACCCTGACGCGCCGAGTGTATGACGCTCTGTAGGAGAAACCGCGAACTTTATCGCAATTAACTTTTCAATACTGCGTCGTTCAAGGTCGAGATCGCCCCATATTTTTAAGAGTACTTTAGGTGACCATATGAGTAAAATACAAAAACTTCATCAAAATTGCAAGCAAAAATTTTGATGGGCGTGAATGGATTAAGTCCTCTTTATCATTTCATGTTTAATTTTAAAACGTATTTTGAGGAATGATAAAAATGTCATTGTCTATAACTGCCATCAAAATGTCCCAGCATAAAACATTCTCTCATCATGCAATTTAACTAATTAATTTATACTTAATTTTCCGCGTTGATTAATATCTAGCTGATGACAAAGGCTTAGTTGTCCAGGCAAATTTACACTACTTCACAGAGAATAAAAGAGAAACGCTTCTATAAGCTTCCTTCACATTGGATCCAGAATACCTCATAATACAGAAAATTTTCTCTTTTTCATTACAGCGCTCTTAAAGCACCATTACCACCATCACTGAGTATGATTAATGACCGGGTGATTGGCGGGTTTTTGGGCAGAAACTACCATAACTTCCTTTTTAAAGAAGGGGAAATTCAATTGTCACCAGCGATTAACTACATAAAGATAATGGGCCAACTTAGTGCGTTCTATGAATTTCTTCTTGAGAGATAATATTACCAGGGAATTCAGGTGCGATTTTGTCTCCTTTTCCCCATACATTTATGTAACACACTTCCTTTCCTTTATAGCCTTCGACATTCTGCTACCGCTTGCCAACAGACGACCACGACGTCCACAATACACGTCAACAAGCTAAATATATGGACAAACGATGATTACTATTATATAATATATTTATAATTATAAATGAAGGAAAAACATTAGCGATCCATCTGTCCGCAATGAGTTGCATGGGGATAAAGTAAAGACAGAAATTCACGCTCACCTTTGCATTTCCACTAAAAACGTAAAATTACCAGGACTATCGGAAGGCCTTGGGTCACTCCCGCGCCTAAAATCAATACTGATCTTAACAAGCGTCTAAAACACTTTACCACTGCAGAAGAGTACCAGCGTCTATTTTATATGTTTTTAGACACCCATCGAGATCTCGTGCCGATTTATACCGACGGCTCCAGATCAGGCACCGCCAGCGCGTGCGCAGTCATCTCACCCCATCACGAAGCTGCGAAAGCAAGGCTTCATCCGATGTGTAGCGCTTTCGCAGCGGAGCTGTACGCTATTAGGCGGGCCCTGGATGGGATACAGGACCGTCACTCCTTCGTTGTATGCACGGACTCCCTAAGTGCACTGAATGTCATTTCCGGCCTTTTTCCTGCGCACCCTTTAGTCCAGGAGATTCAATCTTCACTCCTCTCTCTCGACAAAAATGGAACTAAGATTTATTTCATGTGGTTCCCTGGACACGTGGGTATCGCCGGGAACGAGAGAGCCGACACTTTGGCGAAAGAGGCACTCGCCATGGACGTCATGGAATCAATGCCGGTACCCTTCCAAGATGTGAAGGCGGCATTAAGAAATACAGTCCTAGAGCAGTGGAAGGAGTCGTGGAGAACCGCCGAAGGTAATAAACTGCGCGGGTTAAAACCGGTAGTGACAGCGTGGCCTTCGTCCTTCAGGAAGAGTCACCGAGAGGAAGTCGTCATAACACGACTAAGGATAGGGCACAGCCCTCTGACCCACTCCTTCCTCTTCACCGAAGAGAAAATTCCACCGCGATGTGATGACTGCGACTCTCCTCTTAGCATTCGACATATCCTGACGGAGTGTGAGAGATATCGGGCGGTGCGTAACAGGCTGCAGCTAGTGGGAGACCTGGGGTACATTCTAGGCGATGACCCAGATGTTCTCAACCGCGTTTTGGAATTTTTAAATGAAACTGGCCTATTTAATAGTATTTGAAGGATGTAAAATTATTTTCAACTTTGACTCAGCGTTTATATCAAGTACTTTATTATAATACCATAATATGCAGTGTATATTTATTTTTTATAATTATGACGTGTAGTGGTGCAAAATGACCATGTCGTCGACGCACCCTATCAACCCCACTACTACTACTGCTAAAATTTGATAATTGAGCTTGTTTAACGCTGGATCAGGTGGAAAACATATTATAACTAATAAATTCAGGCTTCACTTTGCGGAACCTCTCCATATCGGAAATCAAAACATTCAAGTAATGGTCCACTAATATTTTTATTATTTACGACCCGGGTTTCGTCACGTAATGACATCTTCAGGTACAAATATTATTCCACATGGGTATCATATATACAAAATCAGGTGCAGAGGAATGAGGGAAAGGGAAGGGGGGAGAGAAGGAAAAACCGTTGGAGTATGGTGTAATGGGTAAGGGGCAGGTAGGAAGGGGTCGGTGAGGGGTGGGGAAGCGTTGGGCTGATTGGAGAAAAAACCGGGGGGCGGGAAGGGCGGGGGGAGTGGGAGGGGAAAAATAGGAAGAACAAACATACATTTTTCTAAGAAATTAAAAAATACAATGTATACACAGGTCGACGGTGATTAGTAAGTCCAGGCTATTAATGAGAGTACAGTTCAAATGGAGTGGATGGCTCTTTGTTGATGCTCAATGTTGGTTTAATTACTGGGAAAACCTTGAAGAGGTAAAAGATTATATACAATGTATTCACAAGTCACTGAGATTAGCCGTCCGGGCTATTGATGCGGGTGAGTTCCAATTGGAGGGGAAAGCACTTGGTAACTTTGTTTATGGCTACTGATGATCACTTACATGGAAAACCGTTGAGACTGGGAAGACCGTTGAGGAAAAAACGGAAAACATATTATATACACAGGATTTCCTTACCTTAGTGTTATGGTATATGGTCATTTGGAATTCCCATAGCATGAAAATCAACATTCTGACATTCACTTTTCTGGGTAATGAATAGTTGGGAGGGGACTCCCACCCCCACTTCCCGACAGTGTTTTCCATGTGACACCATCACGGGACTACCTTTCGCCTGGCTCCTACCTTTAGACCTATCTGGCATGGGAGGGCTATGCTCGAAATCGTACGAGTGAGTTTTCTCACTCACTCGTCTCGTACGCCCTCACTCGTACAACGAGCGTGCGAGACGAGTTTTGGTATGCTAGAGTCATGTACGACAATGGACGTACGAGGGAGTGAGGGAGGGAGACGCGACAATTTGGCAACGCCGTTATTGAGTGAGCGGCGAGAGCTACGAAACAAACGCAGCCAATTAGGTACATTGTTTACCATAACAATCTTCCGGGAAATTACAATATCTATTACTATTTTCAAAACAAAATATTGTTAATGAGAAGCTCACCAAAAACTAATTCAGGCGGAAATCAACCAGCTGAAGCACTAAACTTTTTGCAATTTCCTTGGACTTCATAATATACTAGTAAAGGTAAGAATTCCACAAATGTATGTAATGGCAAAACAAATCACATTAATTTTCTTTAGATGACGGTACTTATTTCACATTCACTTTAAATAAAAAACATTTTCGTTGTAAGAAATGTAGTTTTTATTGCAAAAATTTAAGTTTACTATGTATAAATGAATACATTCAGCATAAATAAACGGAATTTACCTTTACTTCGACGCTTAGAGCCGATGATCGCGAAGGAACTCTCACGTATGGCGTTAAATCTCCAATCAGTTCCGCGCTTAAAGGTTTTGTTATGCGGTACAATTTGATGAATTTTGAATCATCTAAATCAAACGGCGATCTTCTTTCTCGTATTGCCCGTGGAACTCTTCCTGCTGCTAGTTCTTCCTCTTCTAGTTCCTCAAGAACTTGAATTCTTGAATAAGCGAGCGCCACGTTTGTTTGTTTACTCGTCCGTGGGACGGAGTTCTCACCGGGTTTGAGGGAGTGAGTAAGTTCTCGTACGTACGAGTCGTCTCCCCCGACTCGGGCATACCAAATTCACTCACCGCACGAGAATGATCACTTGAGTCCTTGGCTACCACTCCCTCGCATGCGAGTGAAAACTCATGCATAGCCCCGGGTGGCCCTACCGGCTCCCGCCAGTCCAGCTCTTGGGGTCATTGAAACTCGCAAACCCTTCCACCACGTCAAGGTTTTAGTCCGCGAAAAATAACGTTTCATGTACGGGATGAAGAAGGGTAGATCGTATGCTGAGGCTAAAAAGGATATACTAGAGCAAGATAGACACGTGAACGTGTAGAAAACCGGGAAGAGATTCTCTGACATTCAACAAAACCGACCTTAACCAGTAAAATACTTTATTAATAAATTAATAAATCAACAAGAAATAGGAATGTAGCATGTCAAATACTTATGCTTAGAGACAATCTTACTCCAAGCATATAAATAAACAAAATTGATAATTATAAACTCGGTGAATTGAAGTAAATTGTGGAAAAAAACAAAGTGTTCTTTACATCAATATTATTATAATTAGTGATACATTTAGCAATAGTTATTCATGTGGAAAGTGGCACTCTATGGATCGGAAACATGGACCATTGAAAAAGCTAACCAGAAGAGACTAGAAGCCTTCGAAACCTGGTGCTGGAGGAGGATGCATTAGATACAATAACGGGTAAAATAAGAAATGATGAAGTGTACGGAAGAGTAAGGACCATATAAAACACCATACAGAAAAGAAGAACCAGATGGATTGGACACACCCCGAGAGACAATGGGTTTGTGAAGAACATGTAAGGAACATATATTGAAGGTAAAATGGAGGGAAAAGTCCCCAGAGGAATACCCAGGAATAAGTTCATGGACCAAATAAAGAAGAAAGTATATACATAGAGAGATATCGCATACCAGGAAGTAAGGGAACTAGCATTAGACAGGGAAGGGTTGAGGACTGCAGTCTTCTTAGGGTTGAACGACCAATAATGATAAGTTATCTGCAGCAAGGAATGTCATCAAATACCATGTAAAATATTATCTATAGAAATCAAAACAGAAAAGGAGACTGTTAATGAGAACAAATGCAAAAGTTGCAATAGTACTGACAAAAAACTTCAAGTATTACGGATAATATGCTAACTGCTCATGAATTTAAAGCGTTTTTGATTATAGTGGGAAACCGTTTCAAGGAATAAAAGAAATAACTCTTCACCTTCCATATTACACCAACAAGAAATTCAACCGTATAGATAACTAATGATTAATCCAGCTCATATGGTCCGAGGTTGTTAAAATATATTGTGCTACTTACTTTTAATTGCATTCCTAAGCATTTCAACGAGCCAAAATGTAAGGAAAAGTCCAAATAAATCCGGTTAAATGAGCAATTAATGAAATAACGAACTTACAATTTTTATATCTCAAGTCTCTTTTTCAGAAATCAGATTTTCAAAACATGTCGGTAAAATTATAAGTTATTAGCATCGAAACATATTTATGAATGTTGAAAAATTTGTGTCGTTTGCGGTTGTGTAAGAAAATGCGAACAAGCCATGCGGCTTGGAAGGGTCTAACACTTTCATTCAATTGAAGGCATTAAATTGCTGAAAAATCATTTTCGATGCGGGTTTTCGAAAATTTTAATTGGTTAAAATGGGTTTAAAGTCATTCAAAATTACAAGTTAACCCTCCGTGGAAGCCGTAAATTTAAGTTAGTAGAATACTTAGGTAGAACGCAGGAAGAAAGCGGACATAGTAGTAAAGGCATACGGAAGAGAATAGCGCTGGCCAAGGAGGCGTCGAGTGATAGAAGGGACCTGATGACGGGGACCTTGGGTAAGGATGTGAAGAGGCTGGTGAAGAGCTGGATATGGAGTTTAGCACTGTATGGGGCAGAAACGTGGACCCTGGGAAAGGAGGACGAGAATAGGCTACAGACATTTGAGATGTGGGTGTGGAGAAGGATGGAGAAGGTGAGTTGGACGGGAAGGAAGACTAACGAGGAAGTGCTTGAGATAGTGAGCGAGGAAAGGAAACTTCTAAATGAAATTCGATATTGGTAGGGTAGATGGTTGAAGGATGTAATAAAGGGCGATGGGTTGCTCAAGAGTGTGACAGAGGGAAGGATGTTGGGCAAGCGGAGAAGGGGAAGAAAGAATAGGTTTCATGGATAGGATGAAGAAGGGCAGATCTTATGCTGAGGCGAAATAGGATCTTCTAGAGGGAGGTAGGGCTCTGAAAGTGTAGAAAACCGGCAGGAGATTCTCTGAAATTCCACAAAACCTACCTTAACCGGTAAAATACGCTGTAAAATACAATGTGTACTTTAAAAAAAAGGGCCAAAAGTCAATTAATTTCATTGTTTGATGAGATGAACTATAGCAAAAATGTTTCTAGCAACAAAAAGAAGGCAATTTTCATTTACAATGAAATTGCAGTTGACAAAAATCATTTCTGCATTATAACAAATCAAGAAATAAAATAAAACGTCAATTAATAATTGGAGAGCTTTCAGAATATTTCAAATTTTCCGCGCAAATTGCCAGTGAAAATTTTGCGATTTTACTAACTTTCTGTCACATGCTGTTCTTAGTGGAACTATTTAGGCTGGACTAAACATTTTTTTGCTCCTCACGTAGAAATGACATCTAATATTCACTGCGATCGATAGCAAACACTCAACAAGAAACAAAACAAGACGGATAGATAGCCTTGATGAAGGCCTACTCATTCGCGACTGTCTGAATCTGCACCCTCGCTTGAGTCCCTCTTTAATGACCCATCTAGGGCAGTTCCCTGAGGAAACCTGACCAGTTACACTGTGTTTTAGACATCAAATAACACGTCTAGTAACTAGCTATTACCTTTATCAGCAAGCTAGCCCGAGACGGCGATTAGGTTAATACCGAAATTGTGGGGAATACCGATGGGTATTTGAAGCATGGTGTTACAGAAGAATGCTGAAAGTAAGCTGGACAGAAAGGAAAACGAATGAAGAAATCTTTGAAAAAGCTCAAGAAGAAAGAAGCATAGTAAGAATCATTAAACAAAGGACAGCTAAACATATTGGACATCTACTACGGCACGATAATGAAGTGAAAAGGATGATTGAAGGAAAAATTGAGGGAAAAAACTGCAGAGGAAGGCCCCGACTAGACTTCATGAGCCGAATTATGAAGGATATGAATTATAGAACATACTTTGAGCTTAAACGAAAAGCTGAGAAGAGAGATGAATGGAGGTCTGCTGCCAACCAACTCAAGGGTTGAAACGGAAGAAGAGACCGATGGGTAAATCTTCATTATGTGATAATCTATTTCGGAATTTTTTCGCTCATTCCACACGAATTCAAGCTGAAAAATACTTTATTTTATGACGCCTTTTTTTTAGAACATTAGTAATCCGAAAGTTTGTTATGTACAATTACCAGTAACTGAAAAGGCATGACAGATATGGGAAACTGTATATCTCGAGCAAAGAGCCCAACCAGAAAATAATACAATCAGCCATGTGGGATGTAGAGAAACTTTTCGTTAGAAAAAATAATAGAGGCAAGCTCTTATATGGATGTGAAGCTTGGATGATGATTGTAGTGGAACAAAGAATATTAGAGGCACATAATAGAAGCGATGTTTTACCGGAGAATTACGACGAAATGGATGGAGAGAAATACCAATGAAGAAGTTCTAAGAACCGCTATACAGTAAAAAGATAAAATAATCGTATTTTGCCAAGTAGTAGGTGTAAATTTATTGTACTCACACTGAGTTCAGCAAATAATTGAAAGGAGAATATAACAACATTGGAAGAAGAAATAAATTGGAAGAATTATCGAGAATGTCACAGGAAGGAGTGCACGAAGCTAAGTTTGAGAGACGTCAAAGTGAATCATGATGTAGGAATGAAACATTTAAATGATTAGAGCGTGTAGTGAGGGGCTACAATAAGCAAACCCTCGGATTTAAGTTTTCTGACGATAGTGCGGCAAGTTCGTGAGAGTTATAGTTTAATAGCCTCATCCTCCATTTCAAGCCAAGTCGACATTGTCCCCCGGCAACCTTAACCTCTCCACGTCTCTCTTGTTTTCCCCACTGTCCCTGGCCCCGTTTTCCGAGCGTGTCTAAGGCGAGCAGGTACCATGCCTCAGTCACCTCGTTGAGAGTGTGAACACGACATTTAACTTGACAGGCAATTATACACTTAATTTGTGTGCATCGATACTAAGATTACCTCCAATTTTTCTGTACTTCACCACCTGAAAAAGGGAACATCCAGTTTTCCATTATTGTGGCAGCAACAAACCCACAACCGTGGTTTTCGGCAAAGTCCATTAGATTTATTTAGCAGGAATCAGTAGAAAATATTTTCGTCACAGAATGATGAATAGAGTATTTAGAAGGCAGAAAAGTAAGTTAACTTATTGGCCATTAAGTTTAGCCTTAGCAGTGAAATTCTTATGAAAATCATTGCTTAGATGTGTTGGTTGGAGAAGTTTCTAAACTTCGGATGAAATGGCAGCACAAGTTCTAAAAGCCTTTGCTATGGACGACACCACAGAATTAAAAAAATGATGTTCAAATCATATATAATTCAATTTCGTGAAATTCACAGTGGAAAAACATTCGCCTGGACTGGGAATGGAACCCAGATCCCACAATCCCGCGACGAGTCCTTCCACTGTGAATCTCATTGGAGCTTTTAAGTAACAAGTTATCCTCACAGGTGTCGTGCATTTAATGCCAGAGGTACTCGTATGAGAGGGCTAAGCGCCACAGTCCACGGGGTAAAGCCCAACTTTAAACACAAAGGTGTTAACTTTGAAAATTTTTAAGAACCATGGAACTAGCCGCACAGTAATCTTAACGGAGTCACCCGCTAGTGATCACACAATTGTGTGAAATTCCAAGTGGAATTGTGTGAAATTCAAAGTTGATTGATGAAATTGTCTGATCACTAGCGGGTGACTTCGTTGAAGTTACTCCGCGGCTAGTTCCGTGGTTCTTTGAAAAAAAACGTATAATTCGTTCAATGGTTCATTTTCGCGCCGTAGTGCTTCAGATAATTTGTATGATCCTCTTAAATGAGGTCCCCGGGCGTTGATTTGTCATGTTATCCACACATCGGCGAGTGAAAGTCAATTTAGATCAACAGCATCCTATACATTCTCTGCCAACTGAATTGTCGATCTGAACGATATATAGGATTTAACTTTTTCCCGGCGAATGACTGCAATAAATTCTTCTCGGGTTTCCGTCCGGGTGAGATGCTCCATCTGCTCCACTGCCGACGGTGGAAAAGTCTTCCATCGAAACGTCGGTAGTGGATCAGATGGAGCATCTCACCCGGACGGAAACCCGAGAAGAATTTATTGCGATCATAACGATCATTGCATTCAGAGATCAAACCATAACCAGATATTCACGTCACGATTAATCATTTTAAGCCAGGTAAGTATATCCAATGCCAGTGCTTCCAACGTAGCAGGTCGTTCCTCTGGTTTCAGTCCATATGAAATCCTTCCTTAAACTCTTGTTAACGTCCGACTCCGATCGTGGCATCCGAAATTCCTAGCCTTCTACTTTCTTTACCTAACTTACCCAACATTCTTCCCCCCTGTCGCCCCTATTTTCAAACACACTGTCTCCTCCTGTGTTCGTCCTCCACTCTCAATCGTCGTCGCCTTCGAATTCTTCCCACCTTTCCTCCTTCCATCTCCCAACATGTCCGAAACTTCCCATTTCGCTTTCCTCTCTTCCCAGCTCACCCTTTCCGTCCGCCTCCAGACACATCTCATAATATTCCAATATATTAGCTACTCCTCTTTCCGCATCTAACTGGTTTCAGAACCATCATCGTGGAGCGGGAAACAATTTTGCTCGAGAGTTTTCGGCATGTGCTTCTATCAAAACAACCCCACAAACTCCTACGTTGCTAAAATTTTTGTTAATTGGACCGAAACATTCGAACTTATATAGTATTGAGATCTAAAAGCATAATCGCATGAGAGGCCGGAAACTTAGACAGGAATGGTTTAAAAATGAATCAAAATAAGTGGCAACTCATACATCAAAAACATATTCTGCTTTCCCCTGGACTAAGATACTCTTGCAGTTAATAATTAATGGGAAGGATTCACCGGACGACTGTCCTGGCACCAGTGCTGAGCGCTTAATCCCGTGAGACGGTCCGTAGGCGATAGAAGGAGTGGCTCCGAACCAAAAGGGAAAGGGTAAGGACGGGGTTTTAGGAAAGGGTAGATTCAAAACCCGGTCACAATTACTTTGACCGCGTAATGAACCAAGAAACCTTTTTCTTTTACCTTTCCAATGTACCACTCCAACGCAACGAACCAAGTAACCTTTTGGTCTTTACTCTTTGGCAACAGAAGCCCGATTTCCGCTTTATGGAAGAAAGCAGTTCCGAGCCTCCTTTGCCTAAGCGTGTGTCTACGTGCGTCCGCCGACATCAATCCGTGCCCCCCCATACGAACAGCGAAAGATGCCTGTTTTCGCGGGTCACCCCCCGCCACACGGGTCGGTTGAATCCTTGGAGCAAGCAACTCCCATCACTCGCAAGAGGCACAGGTGACTCCGTTACCATCAGGTACCATAAGTAGGGGTACGAGAGGCCGCTCATTCTCCATCAAGAGCTCTTCTCTTCACATCAGTGAATCGATTCTCTTATTGACTTCACCCGATTGATACTCTCTGCAACGACTTTCTAAAGCAAATCTGAACGAATCCTCCGCATGCATATACACTGTATCAGCCAATTTTTCTTTTATTTACTCCACTCCACTTCATCCACTGCAAATTTTCAATCATTGCACAAACAAATGATGTGGTACGAAGTCACTCGCACGGGTGCATATACATCAGGGTTGAAATTCGCCATGAAAAAATCATTTGACTTGACCGTAGTTCGCATAAATCCCCCTCGAAATTCGCCTTGAAGGAAGATGGCTTGGTGGTATAACTGGCTAACACACCTGACCGGCAATTGGGAGTTCCAGGTTCGAATTCCGGTCAAGTCAAATGATTTTTTCATGGCCAATTTCAACCCTGGTGTTTATTCACTACCATGAAAATGTGCGATGGACAGAGCAGATGCGATGTGCAGATCAAACGACGATGTTCTCTGCATGGACCAACAATGTAATAGCGGAGGTAACTCCCGGAGGAGTTGGAGCGGATGCAGGATTGATGGCTGGCACAGGTAACGATGGGCGAAGGTAATCTATAGGCCGCATAAAAAGAAAGGCTTTTGGGTAAGTGGAGAAGGAAGGGAATTGCTACTAAAAGGGTATACGTTATAGTTTACACTAACTTGGTTGGATGGATGGGATGAAGAGAGATACCACACCAGCCGACACGAAGAAGTAAATATTGTAAGGAAGTACAGAACTTGTGATTATTTCAAAAGTTAGTAAATATGATATTATCTGTATCAAAACATATATAAACTGTACCTACTTCTTATGACTAAAATAATTATACGTGAACTGAATAATGGATCAATATTTTGTAGGTGAGATAAAAGGAGGTTAGCAGAGTTCAAGTATATTTAAGAATTTAAGAATAATATATTGCTCAACAGTTTTGGTGCAATATTGTGTACAAATATCAATGAGCTTTAGGCAGCCTCAAAGGTCACATACCTGTGTGGAGACTGTTCTCCATAAATGAAATAATGAAATTCATTGCTGGCTTTAAAGAAAAATACTTTCAAAAGCATGTATAATAATAACAAAGACGACTCCATTTTAGCCCAATAGTGAACAAGAAAAGCAGAGACTATACAAATAATTCATATTGCTTATATTCGTATAAAACACTAATTATTACAAGTTATAACATAGGGTACATGTACATACAGTACAGATCTAGTATAAAACATAGTTTAGTTATGCGCCAATATCCATTCCTTTGAATTTAAAAAAAAGTTATATTTGAACACTATGTGGATGATAAGACGCTAGCTCTTTGTTATACTTAAAAACATTCCCTCATCAGAACATAGGTGACATTTAGGAATAATGAACTAGCTTTGTCAACTCAGGGAATTGATTAAACGTAAAAATGTTAAATAGCTTTAAATTTTCAAGGGGCCTTTCTCATTTACTGTGAGTTAAAACTGCGTCACGGGCGATTCACGTGGCATCACTTTTGCAAATGTCAAAGAGTTTGCTATCTGAATTTGTTGAGAGTTACGGCCAAGTTTTTTTGATTTTCCTGACCCTTCATGCACGATCCATTGCAAAATTTTGTAGATGCAAGAAAGAAACGGCAGTTTTTCGAGGATGCGATCCAAAAATGAGGTGTTTTCTGTAATTCAGAAGAGACTGGCAGGTGAAATATGTTGGGAGACGGAGTAAGAGTGAAGAGGAACCCGGAAACGAAACTAGCGACACTATCCTTCTCTTGACGAAAGCCGCCAAGAGGTTTAAAGCATGTGAGTCGGACAGGTGTTTCGGGTCTCCCCGCGAGCTAAAAACCTCCCCGCTCGGCCGGAAGCTCTCGCTTATCGCCAAGCATGGGGGGTAGTGGGAAAGGGGTAAGGAAAAGGAAGGGAAGTTAAGAGAACCACAACCCCTGCGAGGCCGACACCATGAGGCGGAATGGCGTCAAAAGGACGGCAATGGGCCTCCGCCTCCCCGCAGTGCTCGTTATCTGCTGGGTTCACCCAAAAACGTAAGACGAGTACCCGTCAGTCTCGCTTTTGCGAAGACTTACCGCATCTCCAATGAAGGCCGGAAGAGCCCGTTGCCCAAAAAGTTGAAATTCGGAAAATTTGCATTTAATGCTACCGGACAATGTTAATCTATTCGAACCACAGAAGCTGGTTCCTCGCTCTCCAGTCTGAATAAACGACTAATTTGTGAATGGAGCCATCGCGAGAAAATCGTCCACGTGCCAAAGATGAGGCAACGGCCACAGTAATGGTTGATGCGGGAGAGTCACCATAACATGCCGAGAACAAGGTGAGGTCACGCCCAAAGATACACCGCATCACGAAGAAAACGCTTACCTCTGTCGACATCAAGCTTCACATAGAAATAAAATATGCCTGCGTGACCTGGCAAGGTATGCTCGGAATGACCGCTGAATACACTCTAATGCTCGTTTCTTATTTCGAGGTTTAAAAAAAATGTATTCAATTATGTCTTTAATGTTTGCGTAAAAAAGCGACCGACGCAATAAAACAAATAGGTAATCATGACAGGGATACGGGCGCAAGGAAACAAATTGATATCAAAGAAATATCGGTGGAGATGGAAGGTGAAACTAGCTTACTGCATGGAAAAACTGCGATGAAAGAACACAAAAACAAACGTAGAGAAATCGAAAATAAAGGCGGGTGAAATAAATCTAGAGGACGAAATCGCAATTAGACTAGGTCTGCCCAAAATGGAGCGCGGGAAAGAATTTTGCCGAAGGTGTAAAAATAATGGAGTGAAGGTCTGCAGAAAATCGATCACCTAAAAACTGCAAATAATCTAATTTTAAAAACTATTTCAACTAGAAAAATCACATCATAATAACTATCAATTTTTTAATAAAAATACTTAATATACAGTGAGTTTCTTTTGTATAATATATAAAAAGGAAGGCTGAAACAACATGGGTCACTGACGACTTCAACCTTAACCTTCATCTACATCTACGTAATACCCTGCGAGCCACCACGAGGGTGTGTGGCAGGGGTTGAAGATCACCAAACATGCACTATTGCCTAGCAAGTAGGATATTTAAGGGAGACACGCTAGAGAACAGGGTCACATGCAGCTAGATGGTTAGTATCTACATAATAAGAAAGGGATTATTGGTTGTTATTACATGCATCATGCACTACAGACTATATTTCACCTATCTATCCCTTTGCTACGCTGCCTACTGTTCTCTCTTATGGTACGCGGGAAAAATGACATTTTAAATCTATAGGTACGACAATCTATCTCTCTAATCTTTGTAATCTGATCAAACCTAGCATAATAAGCAGGGGTTCTCAATATATCTAACGTCATCTGTGAACAAATCGGTTTCGAATTTACTTAAAAGGTTTAACCTAAATTTTAACCTGCGTTCTGATAGTAATTCCCATCCTAGTTCTTCTATTAAACTCGTAACACTTATACAATTATCATAACGGCCTTAAACAAACCTAGCGGATCTCCTATGTACACGCTTTAATTCTTTTATCATACCTTCCTCGTACGGATCCCATATACTAGCGGCATATTCTAAATGAGGCCTGACAAGTGTAAAATAGCTTCTTTCTCGTACTCTCTCATCGCATTTGCTTAGAACCCTTTTTACGAATCCTAATCTATGGTTTGCTACACTAGTTATTTCCCTGATGTGTTTCCCCCATGATATGTCTTCAATGATGGTGACGCCTAAGTATTTAATAGATGCTACGTTAGATATTTTCTTTTCGTTGATGCTATAATTATTCCGGGGAAAGCCATTCTTTTTCCAAAAGTTCATTATCGCGCATTTCTTCTTGGTATTTGATGAAAGAAAATGGAAAGATCTCGGAGGTTATCGGGGAGAGAATATATTTTAAGGTATAGAGAATGGACTGTGTAGAAAACAGCTTAAGTTTCCTTTCTACTCGTGGTATATTTCCCATCCTACTCCGAACTGCACCCCAGACGCCTTTAATCTCTTCTCACTCTTTCTTCTTAAATTCAAGGCTTTGAAATCTTGTACAGTTTCGCCCCTTTTTGTACTTAATACTAATAATCTACTCGCATCATAAATCAGTAAACCTGATTTAATTTTTCTCCTTTTTGAGGAATGACGTTAACAATAGAAATCAAACATTTTATTTTGATTCTTTTTCAAATTTCATACGTACCTACCACGTAATTTAAATAACAAAGAACTGTCCAGGTATGTGAGGCGTTCCACCTGCTATTGCTTATAGTCCAGCGACTTAATGTTAAATCGAATTCTATCTCTTCGGACAGACCTTACTACTTTGGTTTTCTTAGGTTCAATCTTCGAGAAATGGAACTAACCGTGGCAAACGACGGCAATGTCTGGGAAAAACGAAGCCAAGGTGACCAAATTGCGCAGTTTCTTACTCACGGAACTTTCGTCCGACGTTCTACTATAAAGTTTATGTTGACAGTCCGGTAAATGCGCCATCCATTTTCTTTGCCATGAGTAAGGAGTCTGTTCCTCAGTCATGAGAAAACTAACACGGTGGACACCTGCCAGAACTGGAGGAGGGAATTATACACAGTTAAATAGAACAATGGAACTGTTGAGATTTTCCTTTTATAAAAAAATTCCCTAGCCAGCTCCTCTCCGTTTTCTCATTGCATGGAAGTGAAACGTGGAGTGTGCCGGGGCACGCATACAAAATTGGTTGAATGTTGAGGGTAAAGGTAACTTTTGAGGAAAGAATATGTGGGCTGACGCTAGGAGGAACGGGTGGGTGGTGAAAGAATGTGAACCGGATGATTCAGCGATGGACAACTACGAAAGGTATGTCCTTTTTAGGTTTGGTCACGCACAGTGAACGTCGAATAGCCAGAGAGATGATATTGGTATGAGAAGAAAAGAGTAGACAGTGAGGAAGCCATTGGTAAATGTGGTTGAACACGATTTCAATGAGGAAGCGTGGGAGAATGAAGAATGAGTTGAAGTGAAACCTGTATTAAACGGCCACCACTGGACTCACGAGATAACGGCCGCTTATGCAGGTGATCTGGGTAAACACTGGCATAGGAGCCGAAATATTTTTGTAGACCCAGAGAGACTGAATGGATTCATTTATTCGACATAGGTAGCCTTCACTAGCATATATATCTCTTGCATATATATTTAATGTATATCTCTCGCTTCTCTCGTATTACAGTGAAACCTGTATTGAGCGGATATCACCGGACCCATGAAATAATGTCCGCTTTAAGAGGTGACCGCTAGATTAAAGTGAAATTTACATTAGTTATGCAATAAATTCATTCCTGAAAAAAATCGGTCGCTTACAGAGGTGACTGCTCAAGGAAGGTGTCTGCTGCGGCTTTGTTTCACATAAATTTGCCACCTCCCTTAAGCGGCCGTTATTTCGGGAACGGAATCAATTTTCCATACATACAAGTAATGTAAATTTTTCCTACCTTCAGCGATCACCTCCTTAAGCGAACATTATTTCATGGGTCCGGTGGTGGCCGAAAAATACAGGTTTCATTGTAATGGCAGAGGAGGGAGAGATATGTTCAAATATTGTTCAATAACCTGGTTTCCATATTATAATAAATATGACATAGCATTTGAGAGGGTCCTAATAAATTTCTTAGATTAGTGGCTTTTGAATTTAAAACAGAAAGGGAAAGTGGAGCATACGAAAACATAATAAAAGTACTCAATTTACAAACTCTCCCTGTACGTAGGAAACAGATGGGAATTATATTCTTACACTCTGTATTAAATAATCATATGGAGTGTTCATATCTTCTATCTTTAATTAATATAAGGGTTTCAACTGTGCACTCAAGATCTCATCACCCGTTTCACATTCATTATGTGTGTACAAATTATTTGTATAATCTGCCTATTTTCAGAATTACGAGAGATTAAAGAGTCTTTTAAGTCTACAGACATTTTTATCTCTCACACAATGTGTTCAAAAATTTTGTCATTCAAAATGTCTTAATAATCTTACTTTACATAATCATCTGGCCTTCTGGTAATGACTGCTTAAGGACAACTGTTTATTTATTTATTTATATATTTACTTAATTTGTCCACATACAGCATACTTGCAATTTACAGTGGCCCAATATAACAAACACAGAAGATAGACACATACAATTCAAACAAAACTAAGATCAATAACAATTTATTAACATTTTTTTGTCCTGTCCGTAAAATAAATATTATTACTATAAGTAAAGACTACCTATGTGGATTAAATTAATTCACCCATTTTCTCCAGTCTTAGAAAAATACGTCGGCTCCTAAACCGGTGTTTACCCAGATGAGTAGAAGGTTAAAGAGTTTGCATGCATGTTTTTGGGGTAAAAACATTTTGGAGAGCTGTAATATAATAAAACCATACATTTGCTAACTTCGTGGTATTTTTTTCCATTTCACATCAAATGGTAACTTATACTAGCACCGCATTGATAGATATCAAGCACGTCCCGGGTTTCGACACGCAAGCGCCATGAGGATCGGGTTGGTGTGGTGGCTAGAGTACTGGCTAACAATACGGACGGCAAGGGTTTAAATCCCTGCAGAGGAGGATGTTTTTCAGAGGAAACCCGATCCCTACTTGAGTGTCTTGCGGAGGGCACTTCAAGCGCAGTACTCCGTCTGTCGGATGAGACGTTAAACCGTGGTCCCCTTGTCGCCTATCGTTAAGGGCAGGCTAATGCCGACGCAGGGTTTCCATCCACCCTTCCTCCCTTACCTATCCTCTATGGCGCAAATGACCTTAGCTGTCGGTCGCCTCCCCAAATATCCAATCCATCCAGCAAGCGTAATCTTCAGATGAGCGCAGAAAACGGAAAGACTCTCATATATTGGTGGGAAAGGAGGGGTGGAAGATAGGAGAAAAGGGAGGGAGAGATAGGAGGGGAATGAGGTTTTCAAAGGAAGTAGGAAAGGAATCGATGGATCATTGCCTCAAGGATAGGGGAGGAGGAAGAAAACAAACATAGAAGCAACTTTGCCGAGCATCAACTGTGCGATGGTCATGATAGTGAGTTTAGAGTCAACATTTTATACTTCAGCAACATTAGACGCGAGCTCAATGCCCTCGGCAAACCGCGGCTCGCGAACCACATGAGGTTCTTTGGCCCCTCGAGTGTGACTCTTCCACAAAATACCACGTGCAGGCGCGCACTTACTCAATTTTATCAATAAATAAATCGTCATTAGGAATGATATCAAGTTTTATTCAACGTACCTATAGTTTAGCTAAGACTTAAAACTACAAAGGCCGTTTACACGTTAATTAACTTATATATTGTTTTACATTTTATTGTTCAAACGAATATATGACATGACATTTATGACATGCATTAGGGGGCAAATGAATTAATCAGCTACTCTACCTCTGAACAAATCTACTTCAAAGTCTTAACGCAGGCATTATGGGCTGATACCGATCGCGGGAAAACGGTATTTTAAACCTTTCTCTTCTACAATCTATTCCCTTTTTTATTCTCATGGTATGATCTACCGTAGTATGTTGGAGTTCCTAAAATATTGATAAATTCGTCGGAAAATAAATTAGTTTTGAATTTTCACAAAAGATTGAGTCTAATTTTCAATCGACGGTCCGAAAGCGATTCCCAACCAAGTTGTCGCAAGAGGTCAGTAAGACCATCATCACGGCCTTTCGCGTACCTTGGTGATCTTCTCTGCACGCGCTCTCTGTTTTTTTATTAGTGAGGTATAAGTCAAATTTACCATTAAATGTGAGCTGTAATCCACAGTATGGTTCAAGAAATAAAATCGACGCGGACGTGAACATATTGAATGATACATCGAATAGTCGAGAATACTGAGACTTGAACTATTAAGTGGCGTGAGATAAAGGACCAAAATTCAAAGACTGAGAAATTTCCCAAACGACAAGGAACACCTATGGGGTGGATGATTCATTTTACTCCCTTCCGTTTTTATTTCGGTTTACCGCTTCGTGATAAAAGGATGAAAATGGCTACCGAGGTAAATTATCGAAGAGAGATATTTCAATAAATATGTTCAATACATAGTTGAGGATGATATACTAGAAGCTTTCGAAACCTGGTGCTGGAGGAGAACGCTGAAGATAAAATGAACGGACAAAATAAGACATGATGAAGTGTACAGAAGAGTAGAAGAGGAAAGGACCATATGGAACACCACAGAGAAAAGAAGAACAAGATGGATTGGACACACCCTGAGACACAATGGGTTTGTGAAGAACATAATTGAAGGAAAAATAGAGGGAAATGTCCCCAGAGGAAGACCCAGGAGTAAGATCATGGACCAAATAAAGGGGAAAATACATAGGATAAGATCACAGGAGGTACGGGAACTAGCATTTGATAAGGAAGGGTGGAGGGCTGCACACGACCAATCTTAGGATTGAACTACCAATAATGATTTTTTTTAGTGTGCTACCGGTGAAGGTAGGTTTTGATGAAAATCAGTGTGTCTTCTCCCAGTTTTTTACACTTTCAGGGGCCTAACGATCTCTAGTATTTCCTTTTTCGCGTCCCCCTTCGATCTACCCTTCTTCATCTTATCCATGAAACCTATTCTCTTTCTTCCCCTTCCCCAACGGCCCAATATCCTTCCCTCTATCACATTCTTGAGCAACCTATTGCCCCTTATTACATCCTCCAGCCACCTACACTGCCGATCTCGGATTTCATCCAGAATCAAGGATGATGAGGATATGCTAAAATGATCTTGAAAGCTTCCACTTCGATTCACTCTATGGCCGAGGAATCCTCCCAAGGACTATATCCTTGTCGTGGTGGAAGGGCTTTTGTGCTCCGATGATCCCTGGAGCTGAATTGGCGGGAGCAACGCTCCTGACAGGGCCACCCATGCCAGATAGGTCGAGGATCAGGTGACAGACGAATGGTAGTCCGCGCAGACTGTTCCTCTGTGAGGCGGCTGCATATGTCATCTAACGTAATAGTGTCACATAAAAAAACGCTATTAAGAATGCAACGGAATACTCACTCAAATATAACAAAACCTTGAAATCGTGGACAATACGCATACAGAAATGGATCCTGGCAACTACGGGACTCGGCCCAGAGGGCCATGAGTCGTGCCCGGTAGCAGAAGGAGCAAGTCTCAGCGCTCGTAATCACACGAAATCCTTGCACGGAAGTAGAGGAAAATGATGAATCAGAAGAAAAGAAGATGCAGAAGAGGAATGCAACTATTAGAACAGGCACATGGAATTTTAGGACACTGCTAAGGGTGGGAAAGTTAAAGTATATAAAGAGAGAAATGAAGGTGGGTGTAGACTTTCACATGGGTCGTCTAAGACCATCAGAAAACACTTATTCCCGATAGTCTCACGTAGTAGCAACAAAAATAACTTTATGGTTGGGGGTCAGCAATACATAAGGAATAGTATCTAAGGGTCGCGGGCATTAGGAAGGCAGAGAACCACTGCTCTAAAAGACGACGCAAAAATCTGGGCGACGCGTCGTCTTGGCCAAGGATATGGCTAAACAAGCAAAATATTTCAACGGGAGAATTCAGTAAGAAAGTCCGCGACGACTGGATGGGTATGTACCGAGTCTCTATCGAGGCAAACCTTGGAGGTGGTCAAGTGAGGAAGAGGGTAATGAGAGAAAGACATGGATGAGGAGGTGAAGGGATATTTGACTGGAAGCGGGGAGCATTGATAAGATAGTTATGGTCAAATCAATACCTAACAGGCAGAATTCATCCATTTAACTGTCACAGCGTCAACCCCCCCACAAATAGGAACCGCTGTTTGGGTGGTTATTTCGGGTGACTATCGCCGGCTAATGTAATTTGAACCATCAACGGTAAGGCGGGTGGGATGAAGACAAGAATTTTCCGAGGGAACAAGTGCGAAGGGCAACCCGACGACAGCATTAGTCTACTCCTATGGTCTACTTTTAGCGTTAACTATAAAGGAGTCCACGGGCGTTAGCGGTATAACGTCCCATTCGACGGTCAAATTTCTTCACTTATGCTCCACAATTGGCATCAAAACAAGGCACAAAAGGCCTGACAATCATCCTTACAATCGGTCGAATCTACTAGGTCCCTCAATATAAACATGTAATCAATTCCACACTCACTCGTAATCGAAGGTCATTCGTCGACGGATGTGATTCACGCAAAACCACTTTTCCAAATTATAATAACGTACTACTTCATAAATCTGTAGATATTCTTGAATACCTATTCTATGAATAATTAAGTTACCCACGTACCTCGATGTATCCACAGAGAGAATGGTGATTAGGAAAATCCTTTCGTCGTAGAATGAAAATGCTCACTGCTAAGCGACATTTCCTGGCATTCCAACTTCGTCGCACCCGCTCAAAAACTGGTACATTTTCATTACACTCCCACCTACGGTTCCAAATTGCCTCGAGGGTGTGGAGCGTCGGGAGTCGGCTAGTCAAATGTGTAGTATGTACTTCGCTCACTCGAGTAGCGCTAGTGTCGGTCATCTCGGTGTTCCGGATTGGGCCAGACCAAGGATAATAGAGAAATTCCATATCTTTGCAACGGTAAACCATTCCTAAATGCTCAATGGGTGAAATTTTAATTGCCGATTCTAGTCCAAAGGGAATTAACAATTGCTCTCAGCCGGCGCCATAACGTTCCTTTGCTCGAAAGCGTAGGTTGTCAAGCAGACATGGGTACAACCACAGCATGACTGTCGGGGACGTGCTTTCTCTAGAGATTTTACTCGCGTGGTCATAATGAATAATAGTGTTTGTTTGATCATATCTGATGTCCACAACGCGAATAATTCTTAGAAATTGCGTGGTAGTGGCAATTAAAAATTTCATTTTACAGACGATGAACGGAGCGACGCTGTACGGTTTGCCTGTCGTTCTATGGAAAAATTTACCCCCGGGGAGCTTCATCGTGAGGTTTTTTTGATATTTGACGTTCAAAATTTAACTCTGGTTGGCCACGTCCTAATTCAATCATTTTAATTGCATGGTAAGACCGATTTTATCTCCCCCTTAACTCAATGTAAGTTCCCAGCGATAGACCCTAATTGCTTATTAGCACCATTCACCGGCAGTTTCTTTCCGCGGAAGTGTTTGGAATCACTTTCAGGCGGCCAGTTGTTTGTCCAGATCTTTATACTCCGTGGGCCGGACAAACTAATGGCCCTCTGTAGGGCCCTATATACATATAAAATACAGTACCTCTGGGCCAACCCAGTATGTGCGCCAATTGTGATACAAGACTGCTGACGCGGTAATCCAACTAATAGAGATGCCACATCGACTAAAAAACATTGAGTAGTCGATTTTTCGATGTTTATAAAAGTACTCACCACTCACTCAATTTTCATCGGATTATTTTACTACTCGATGTCTCGGCCAAAAGACATCGAGTAGTCCGATACATCGATGTCGATGTGGCATCCCTAAATCCAACAGAGGACAAGGGAGGTAGGACCTCAAGAGTAAAGATAGGGTACCTATTTATATTTACTCTGAGGGTAGGTCAGAAGGACGGCGTTGTCCTCCTCGAGAGGACCCCGAGTTCGACTCTCGGCGGCGGCAGAGAATTTTTCCCTTACTTGTGCGCCGTGAGGAGTGACTTCAAGAGCAGCACTACGTTCATCGGTTGCATTGGTGGCCCAAAGGAGGGGAATTTCTCTGTCTTATTTATATCGACCCCCAAAACCCGTTTATTTTTTTCGTTGACCTAATACTTACAGTCCAAATATTTTTTAGCTTGGAAGTATGATTGCAGGTGCATGCATTACAATGAATTAGAGTTATATACATATTTTATGAGGTTTTAAATTAACATACTTTGAAATTAGCTGAAACTTGGTGGTAATTAAAAGGAAGGATGAATTCAGTGCAACTTGCTAAACTATAACGGCAAAATTTTGTTTTCAAAACCTCATGAAATACACTATTTTGAACGTATGTAGTTTGTTGCAAATTTCCCGGACAAGATTCCCTGACCCGCCCTTTCCTGGGGGTACTTTAAACCCCCTGAACCACCAGTTCCCTCCCCAAACCTCTGGTTTAGACTCGACCCTCGTTGGTTGGTATGTGGAACGCTTCTCTCCATCCCAACTCCATTCCAAAAAAAATACTAAGTCAAGCTAAATAATACCTATTATTAACAACAATTTATATTTTTATATATTATTATATTAACAACAAATTATAGATGACTTCAGTTTTCAATCATCAACCTAAATGACAACCAATTGGGAGTTAATAATTAGGAGTCAATTTTCCACGGCTTGAATTTCTAACAGAATTAAATTACTCTCTCATTTATTCATTGAGCACAGTTGGTCTCTCTTCCGCAGAAATAATGTAAGGAAGTACAGTGATCTCAAAACATGCAAGCCCTTATATCCTGAATTTTTGTGTAGCTTGGATATGGAATGGTTGGAGAAGCTCGAGAAAAATGACTGAAAATAGGGGATTTATGAAGTCAGCCAGTCACCTAAGGTAGTACAGCCAATGTACTTGGCACAATGAAAGATGGATGAGAGGGATATGGAATGAAGCTCAACCAAAATAAAACAGAAATAATGAGATTCCAGAATAAAGATACCAAGATTACCTATACGATAATACAAGTGTATCTACATAATTTTTTAAAAGTATTCTACCAGTTAAGGTAGGTTTTGTTGATTGTCTGAGAATCTCCTCCCAGTCCTTTAGCCATTCAGGGCCCCTTCCCCCTCCAGTATATCCTTTTTCGCCAGAGCATACGATCTACCCCTCATCATCCCGTCCATGAATCCTATTCTCTTTCTTCCCCTTCCCCGCTTGCCCAATAGGTATCCTTCCCTATATCACACTCTTGAGCAATCCATCGCCCTTTATAACATTTTCCAGCCCCCTCCCCTGCCTATCCTGGATTTCAGTCAGAAGTTTCCTTTCCTCGCCCACCATCTCAAGCACTTCCTCCTTTCTGTCCACCTCACCTTCTCCACACCCACATCTCAAATGCCCACAGCCAATTTTTGTCCTCCTTTCCCAAGGTCCACGTTTCTGCCACATACAATGCTACGCTCCATGTCAAGCTCTTCACCAGCCTCTTCTTCACATCCTTACCCAAGGTCCCCATCATCAGGTCCCTTCTATTACTAAATGCCTACTCTTAGTTAGCACTATTCTCTTCCGGATATCTTTGCTATTATGTCCGTTTTCCTCTACTACCTAAGTAATTAAATTGCTCTACTTGTTCGAGTTTGTGTTCTCCAACTTTAATCACAAGCCTAGCTAATCTCTTTGAGTGGCATTCATCTACATAAATTAGAGTGGGTAAAATTATGCAAATAAAATTTGGCAATGTCCACTAAGTAATTTTATTGTAAAATGTGTTACGAAATCATTTATGAAATTATTTTGCCTTACTTAAATGTTTTTGTATTGCATGTAATGTGACATGTGGTGTAATTTTATTTTATGCTTTTTAAATGATGCTATTTTTTATGTTTTTTAATTGCTATTGTTTTGCTTTTTATGTGAAAAGGGTAGCTGCCAGTACTATATCTCACCAGATATCATTGAACATAGAAACACCAGATAGAGAAATTTACATACCTAGGTAATATTTTGGAGGAAAAAGGGTTTTATAGCAAAGGCATATGAGGAAAAATAGCTCTAACGAATAAAAGTGTCTGCAGCTGCCCCCCCCCCCCCTGCCTCCTTGAGGCCACACCCAGGGGAGTATTTCATCACAAATGAAGGAATATAAAACCTAAGGTCAAAGTGTTCAGAAGCAAAATATTTCCAATGCTGCAAAAGTAAAAAAAGATGTTCATCATCCCATTACGCTACTATGAAGTTATCATGACTAAGGAGTGATATGCTGAAATGGAACATAAGATTGAGGGACCCTGGGTTGGTCCTCCCAGAGGGCCCAGAACTGCCTTCCTTCAAGAAGACAAGCCTAAATGTGGAACTACAGGTTATCTGTGGGGGTTACTTTACGTTGCCTGAATTGCTGCTGCAGTCAGAAAGGTGAGACCCATTTGGAGTACAGTGAAACTCCTAATGCCTGATGCTGGCCCTGCTTATAAAGTGACACAGGTGGCATTTGATATTACTAAAGTTATCACAGGCTGTTTAAAAAAAGAGAATAGCTACTTGAACAAATTAATATGAATAAAGAAGTTAACTCAGGACAGTCTTGGCTTCATATATTTACATTTATCGCTACATAAATTGCATCAACACATTGAAAAAGCACTACTTTTGCATATGTTGTACGTACATTAGGGAAGGTCTTAAAAAAAATCTTCTCTCCTGATGACAAGTCTATTTGTACTTTGGTGAAAATGCAATAGAATGTATCAACTTACCTTCATTAGTAGTGTATATTGTAACCGGTACCGTTAGGCCCGGTTCATAGAGATGATTTGAATGGGAGTTCTAGGGCTAAAGAGAGACTCATTCATTTTTTTGGGTATATAGCATGAGCTAATTTGGAGAAAACCCCATGTGTGTGTGTGGTGGTTGTTTTCCCTCTTTCTCCCCCACTTATTTTTCCCTTTTGTTGAATGTGATCCCCTCCCAGCCCCATTTTTTTTCCACCTCTTCGTTGGAACCTGGAAGACAGAACCCCCCCACTGAAGTGGCCCAAATGAGTGACCCCCAACCACCTGTACAAACGTGGAAGTGTTTCCCCATCCGTCCCCACTCCATTTCCCCATGATTCCACCTCCCCCACAGAAGATATTAAAGTGAAGGCGAGCACCGACGAAGGAGGACAGATTATGATTTTTTCTTCCTGTGGGTTGATGAGGGGTTATTGATATTGGCGAGCGGCATAGGAGAGGCGAGCCAGGTCCCCATGAATACGGAAAGACGAGGAGAAGGAAGGAGGTGAATGACCAGAGACAGGATGAGTCGTCACCATAGGTCACTACCGTTTGGGAAGTGACCCTCAGCTTTTGCGCAGATCCCAGCTACAGCCGTCGCCGACCGTAAGAATGCCATCCCCGGAAGGAACCCTCATCAATAGTCCTCATCCTGCTAAAGAAGAAATCCCCACCAACAGCCCTCATCCCATCGAAGTAGAAGAAGAAACCTGATGAGTACTGTTTTCCGCCACGAACACCTGCCCTCCATCTCCCTCCCAGGGAAGAAAGTGATCACAAGAAGAGGTGTTATGCATATCATTTAGCCCCCTTTTTTTTCTCTGTTCCCCCACCTCTATGAATAGTTGCAAGTGTGAATTTTCGAGTGATTAAAGTGTGTGAGAGTAGGTTATGCATTTATTTTTTATTATTCATTATGATGCTCATTTTGTCCAATATCATATGTCCCGTAAAATTCGGAATGTTGTTTGCTTCATAAAGAGGAGAGTCAAGAGACCCCATGAACTTTATCGGAAGAAAGTCTTTTGTTCGATTTGTTTTCACTGTTGGTAAACTTCTGCATTTCATTGTGTTTTTTCTGTATTACATGCTCTGTATTTGTATTTCTTATTAAATCGTTGTGCCATTCGAACAGTTGAATCTAAGGTTCTCTTCACCCCAAGCACTCAAGCCCCCAAATCGTCCCCACCATTCTTTCCTCCCCTTTTTTTCCTTCTTTCCCCTGCCCAGGTACACGGGGTCCCCCCCCGTCCCCACATCCTTTACCTTTCCTGTCTCGCCTGCACACCTCAAAACTTTCCCCCTCGTGTGTGACCTCATGCAAGACCCAACACCCCCCCCCTTGCCACAATAGGGAGAAGGTGAGGTTACAATATATGCATTTATAATACTTTTCAATAATATTGACCACTAACTGATTTCTGTTTTGGGTCCAGTATGATTTTTAAAAAATTCTATCAACATACTTATTTTTGGCAAGGATTGTAAAAATCTGCCATTTTGGACAAGCTTCAAATATGGTAACGCCTTTAGACCCATATTACCAATACTGGGTAGTGTGATCATGGATTTCTCTGAACAATCGGGCCAGGGACAGCTCGAGTACCCCAGGGGACAAAAACTCATAATTGTAAAAGCATGAACACAATTGTAAATCCCAGGATGCAGTTCAAAAACTGAGACATGCAGAGGGAAACCCAAATGTCAGGTAGCCCTTGCAGAACATGTAACAAAAATGGCTTGGGCGAAATCACTTGGAAGAAAGAATATAACAAGTGGCAGTATTTTTTTCCAAAAATCCACCACATGAGAATAGCAGGACAGTGTCCCTACCAAGTAGAGAAACACTCAAAGGCTCACCCTAATCACTGACACTGAAACCATTTCAACCAAGAGGTTGACACATAAAATGGTCATAAGCTTAATATGAAGCAGTTTTGTAATCCATACGACTCTATGACAACAAGTCTGTATGGCTACAATTAACCATACAGAATTTCCCAGGAATTCCAATAAGGTGTGCAATATGACGACTGGTAGGTACAAGAAACATTGGAAATTGGAAAACATCAGGAAATAAATTAACCACTACCATTTGAGTAAGCTTCTATTTCTCTTTAATCAATTCATATAATGAAATATAGTTACAAGGATAGAGAAATAATGTTTCAATTCACAGTAAAATTTCATAAACCAGATAAAAATATTAGATGGGAACTTTTAAAAAAGAAAACACTCACAGTATATGTTAAAGAATTGTAAATTGTAACCAAGTGTCTTGAGCCAATTTCGGGTGATTTTACACTGATAACCTATTCCTCACATATGACTACGAAGAGAGTGAACAGAAAGGGTTGTATGAACACCAAAAAATTATTTTTACCACGGCCCTACATAAGAACTTTGAAAGATGGATGACTTCCGGCAATGTCCATTACTCTAATAAGAAATTGGCTGAAATATTGTCACCAGAAAATTACAGCTGAAATCTCCCTAAAGTAGCTCAAACATGAAGTAGTGGCCGGACTACCTAACCATAGGCCTCTTCAACCTATCAAATGTGTGGCACTGCCATAGTGATACCACTTTATCCATAAGGGAAAGTTTTACAGGCTTATGCACTGAATATTCCATAAAATGTGATTGAAACCAGTGATACTGGATAATGGCTTTGCATTGCATCTGACTCCAAAAAGATTTCTGAAAGAATGATGGTAGAAGTGTCAACTGATACACATGAAAAGAATGATTTAGGAGGAGAATGAATTATTAAACTGCCAGAGCTCAAAATTATCCCAAGATGAAAGTAAAATATGGATGCTTCGGTAGTATGTCAAGGCCCTCATGAATTTTCAAACATAGAGGAGTGAAGAGCGATGAATTTCACCAGTAAGGCTAGAGCTAATGGTCTCGACTGATTAAAAAAAAAGACTAATGGGGAAGCTTATTATTCCATTATGGAGTAACATGATTAAAACTCATGACAAATAAAATACTTGTGCTTCGCCAAGAGATGTGCAATGAAATGATAACAGAGAACACCCATGGCAACGTGGGTAATAAAAACACTCAATTAAGTTGTACACACATACACACATTTTCCTCTCTTCCTTCCTTGATCTCTCCACATGCTGACTAGCCCTGAAGACTTCGAAATTAAATCACAGTTTCATAGGCTTCTATTCACGAATTTGGATTTCTGTTCCCATCCAAAGAATTAGAGAAGCCGTCTTCAGGTGAACACCTTCTCATTTGGATGCAGGCAATATTTTATGCTATTTTTCCATGCCAACATTAACACTTGTTCCACACTGTACTCCTCAGCCAGCTGACACAGCAGAAACAAAGACTGTGTTTATATTAGTCTATTAATGATTTCTCTAAATCTCATCGACTTTTCTCTGGAATGCCTCAAAAGTGAACATGATTTTTTTTTGGCATCAGACACACTTTGATTGCAAACATTGCAAGGACAATCCCAGGACTCTTCCCTCAAAATAGTTGCTCATTCTTAACAAGTGCTTTGATGACAATAAGTCACGAGGAAATAAATAGTAAGGCAAGTGAGGACCATTCCATTACAAAGGTTGATTCCTGTGGTCATCCATTAAAAGGTAATGGAAACAAAAAGTTCTGTTCATTTTTACACAAGTCAAAGCCATGATTGGTGATTACTTATTGAGAGACGATCGGTATATAATTTAGTATTTTTATATAAAAATTATGGTATGCATGAAGTTCCCCGTTATTTTTGGAAGCAGGAGGATAACATTCATTGCATATTCACACACCCCAGCATATCTAAAAAAAATATTAAGGGCCACCCATCACAAATATGACAACAAAACACTTTTTTGACACAGACAACACACTTTGGCTTGTTAAAATCCTAATTTCCACTGAAGAACACACACAACACCGTGACAAAATATCATTCAACGATTTTTTTTTTAGTTTTTGGCCACTTAATTCAATCATAAATATATTAAAAACTCTGTAAATAATATTAATAATGTAGAATACTCAGATATTCATTCATCCTGCTGGACCAAAAACATTTGCCTTCATCAGAAGTTACCAACATTGTGTGGTTAACACTCTGAATTGAAATGAAAATGGCAAAAAACTGACACACTTTAGCCTATGTACAAGTGGTACGATTGCTGATGACAATATACACAACAATAGTATGGAAAAAACAAATATACGGGGAGTTTATTATAAAGCATTACATATATGATGGAGGTATTTTTAGTTTTCATCAACCACCACATTAGATTATCTCACACGAGCTGCTAGGCATACTCCCTTCCATCAGAAGGAAGCATCACAATCTAACCTCAGCAGTTGTAAAATTATGATGGAAATACTCCAGCAATGCACCCATCCCCAACCAATCAATGCAACTCAATGCAGCCCATTCATTATCATTTTTTTAAAGATGGTGCTTCATATGCATGTCACTATAAGTACTCAAAGATTGGTGACAATTATTTGGGGATTAAGAACTACATAAACTAAGCTTTTGGCTTTGGTTACAACCTACATGACATTGATTTTACATTAGGATACTTCAGAGTGAGTAAATGAAAAAATGCGCTCTCGAATTTTTTTTAAGAAATGAAAATCTGAAGTCAAATAAATTAAAATGAGAAAACAGACTCATAACAATTTTAAAACATACTATAACATATGAGAAATATACAATAAAAATTGTGGTTAAAATGCTTTTATCACAGCAAATAAATTCAAGGATTTTTTCTTGAACTAGAAAGTTTTAAAAGGGAACTCAGTCTATAATAAAAAAATCAACAATTAATGTAAATATATGTACATAAATTCATATATATATTCCTATGATTCTGCACTAAACAGCAGCATAATTGGAATGACTGAAACATTTTATGGTTCCAGAAATGAATGATGAGGAATCAATTGGAATACATGTTTCTCCCATAAAAATCTTGTGCTATGCATAGGAAAAAAATCTTGTAACCATGCTCATGAGATCAGATATTTCTGGAACACTATTAAGTCCTCTTCTCCTACTGTTACACATGGTGGCAAGAGCCAGTGCATACGGCAATGGACTAGGCTGGGAGGTCAGAAATGCATAATATCCAAAGGGCACCCTCCCGTGACAAATACATACATAATTACATATTGCTGCAAAAGAAGATACCTTCAGCCTTGACAAAAAAATCTCGAGTTGGTGGGGGTTGAAGTCAATCTTCCTCAAGTAGTCTTTCGATGCAACACCAAACTCTTTGTCATCCCTTAAGTGATTAATGATGCATAAATGCACTTGTGAAGTCCATGAGAACAAACTTTTCCCTTGGCTCACGATTTCAAGGGAATTGGTTTGAAGGAGAACAAAATCTGCAGCAAACAATTTCCCACAGCAGACAAATCATATGATTAAAAAAAACCAACCTTTTTGCACCATCAAGATCCAATTTGCGTGCATTCACTGATACCATCAATGCCCAAGAGTTTTGTCCCCAACAGTGAGCAAGGCAACGAAAAAGCTGAGTCCTTCCCTTTCACTTTCACACAACGACACTGAAAATAATCTTTTTCTCCATTCATTCACTTCCAATGCCTGACTGCACCAGTCCTTTTTGACTGTGCCGACACGGGTAATCTTCTGCTGACACCAATACCAGCTTTCGGGCACGGCAAAGCACTTTCACAGCTCTTTTTCTTGATTTCACTCAAATTGCTGGGAAAAGAAGGAAAAATAAATGGGTTAAGTGTCATTGAAATCAACGGCATGTAGACAAAAAAGAAAGATGAAGACCACATGACTCATCTGTCACCTGCTAAAACATGAACTGGGTCGCTCAAGAACTTGGTTAAGTCTTCCACACATACTTATGTGGCCACTGTGGTGGTCACATCAATGTACCTGCCAATGGTCATAGCTATACACACACCAAGTTGGCCAAGGCTATACATCTACATCTATATACCACTCCGCAAGCCGCCACATGGGCATGTGGCAGGGGTGGTAGGTCACCAGCCGTGTAAAGATGTAAAATTTTGGAGGTGAAATGGTGGCATGTACTATGGGAGTGTATTTAGAGGAGCTCATTTTTTATTGTGGTCGCTTATTGCACGTGGAAAGAACGAGTTTTTGTACCTATCTGTTCGGCAGAGTATCTCTCTTATTTTATCACATCTGTCACACCTAGAGATGTAGTGAGGAGTCATGATAATATTCTCTATGTCGCCCTGAAAAATATCAGTTCTGAATTTATCAAGCAGTCTAAGCCTGGCATGTACCCTCCACGTCTCTAGAGGCTCCTACCTTAATCCCTCTAACAGTTGTGTAACACTGTGCGTGTGTTCGTTCAAAGCAGTTTTTAATGAAGCATGCTGCTTTTCTTTGTATATTGTAAATTTTTTTGGTTGAATCTTTATGACCAGGGCCCAAATGCTCATGTTATATTCAAGGTGTGGCCTAACCAGAGCAAAGTAGCATATCTCTTTTCCTTTTTCATCCGAGGACCTTCCGGGGAACTAGTTCTTTATATATTTTCAGCTAATCAGATAAAGTGATGAACGGAGGATGTTGCAGGCATTTGTTGCTGCATCAGAATATTGCCATGTATTCAACAGGCATGGCTGATTTTCCACATCACATCACAAAAAATGTTGCTCACATCAAAAACATATTACACCTCATGGGTTTGCATCCGAGCACCATCTTTGCTGACATTTCGAAGAAAGACTAATTCATCGTCATCAGGGCTGTATGACGTGCTCTGATGACGATGCCTGAACAGCTTATTTAGTATTGGTGTCAACAGCCCTGATGATGATGAATAAGTCTTTCATTGAAATGTTGGCAATGATGGAGCAATCAACCCCGATGCAGACCCAAGAAGAATTTACTTCAAATAATCACCCTGGAGAAAATTAAATCCTGCATACACTGCAACTCAAATGCCAAAACTTATTTTGAGAATGGAGACAAAAGCTCATCACCAAATGATGAGTATCAGCTACATAGTACCAGAGAGTAAGCAGTGCTACTTACTCTATGATAATACTTTAGAAGGTCAAATTTAGAAAAAACACACAAAACTATAAGTGCTTGAGTTTATACACTTAAAACAAGATGATTTCCAGGGAAGGAAATATGCTCCCAGCACTGAATTAATATTTCATATTAAGTCATATGACGTGATGAGAAGAAGAAAGGAAAGATCTTATACTCGAGATGGAATAATTTAATTATCATTATTGCCAAGTTTGATAATAGTAAGGTAAATGTGAGAGTTAACAGGGTTCTGAGTGATTGGTTTGTAATCAAACATGGTGTAAAGCAAGGATGCATAATGTCACCATGGCTGTTTAATGTATTTATGGATAAATTTGTTAGAGATGCATGTAGTGAAAACAATGGTGTTTTGATTGGAAAAGTAAACGTCCAAGTTCTATTACACACGGATGATGCTGTTTTGATCTGAGAGAGCCAACAGGGATCACAGAAGCTCCTAGATAAGTTTTGTGAATCAACAGAGAGAATAGAATTGAGGGTAAATGCATGCAAGACTAAAGTAGTAGTTTTTGATAAGTAGAATGGGGAGAATAACTGTATGACGAGGGAAAATGGTGAAGGAATTGAACAAAGGGATGATTTTGTGTAATTAAGTAAGAAGTTTGAGAAAGATGGACGGATAGATGAGGAGATCAAGAGACATACGAATGCTGGAAGGAAAGTGGTAAATAGCATGTGGAGCATATCAAGGAATGAGTGCCTGTCTAAGGAAGCAAAAATTGCCCTGTACATACGCATACTTCTCCCCACTTTGTTGTATGGTAGTGAAACATGGGTATGCCCAAAGAGACATAGGAGTGGGACATATACACTGTGGGTATGAGTTATCTGAGGAGTGTGTGCGGCAAAAGTAGGATGGATAGGGCCAGGAATGAGTGGGTCATGAATGAATGAGGGATAAATGCTCCAGTAATGGACATGTATGAAAGGAGTGTGCTTCATTGGTTCGGCCGTGTTGAGAGAATGGATGAGAGTTGAATAACGAAACAGATATATATGAGTGAAATGAATGGTGCGAGAGGTAGAAGTAGGCCGAGAAAGTTGTGGTTGAATGTGGTTGAGAAAATTCTTATGAGGAATATTAGGAGTCTAAAAAACAGGAGGGCGTGTTTGCGAGAAGCAGTGTATTGGGTGAATGAGGAAAAAGAGGTTTGCAAGGATAGGTCAGATATGGACGAAATTATTGAAGCAGAGTTAGGTGTACAAATATGTATTTATGAGTGCAACTTTGTGACTGTGCCTACCCCGGAAGGGAACGGCGTGATTGGTATGTATGTATTATTGCAATTTTATTTTATATTGCCAAATATGTAATTATGAGTGAAACTTTGCGACTGTGGCTACCCCGGAAGGGAACGGCATGATTGATATGTGTATTATTGCTATTTGGAAAAACACAAAAGCTTTGGCTTTGTTTGGTCCAATTCCTGCAAAGTATCCCCTTAAAAAAAAGAGGAAATTGCTGTGGCAGGCTACAACAATCAAATGAGCAAACATTACCCATCAAATGTAGAAAAATCGACAAGAAAATATCCACCTGACGAGAAATAAAAATCCTGACCAGAGATGGTATCAGATCTAGAACTCCTAGGTAGCTTAGCAATATGTGCATTCTATGGGGACACCAAAGGTCTCAGATTGATTTCCAGAACATGTGGTTTTTTTCCTTGTGGCAATGGCAGCACATAAAATCATCAATTTGGCAGAGATAAAAAAATTACACCAACTGTCATGCTTGCCCACCAGGATGCCACAGGTTGTGTTTGCCCACTACTGTCGCAGCTGAACACTGCACATGCCACAGATGAGAACACCAGGCAGTTCAGATAGGCATGCACACACTGCAAACTGCTAATGTTTTTACCTGAGTTCTAGTCACCACCATGGCCACATAAGTAGTTGTGAGGAAGCCTTTAGACAGAATGAGTTTAACCAAAGATTCACTTCAAGGATTTTCACTCATGGGAGAGGCATTAGCAGAAAAAAAAATCTTCAGGCAAAAACTATTGACAATACTCACAGCATTTCCACAACCATTGCAAGCATGTAAAATAAGAGCAGGACCAAGTCCTCTTGCCCTCAAACACAATCCCAATCACCCATGCACAAATACAAACTCTACCAAATTAATGCTAGCATGTAACTAATCAAAATGCATGTGAGACAACGATAATACATTTCCAATATGTATGGTGCACATCTGTGAACCTTCGTCCAATAAATTAGTACATAATTCTACCCAGTTGAATGAGACACAATTTGACCAATTACATTTCTGATAATATTCCTCAGGGAAATTTCCACTACATCCATGCTTTAATTGAAAATTTCTCACTCATGAGGTTGGCTACCGCCTACATTAGTCGCCTCACAATCTCACATACTAACATTTTCGCAAAATAGCAAGACTGCAAATATAGCACAAGCAACTTCAACAAGGATTTCAGTTGAATTTATTACAAAATATTACTCTGAAAGATTATTGGACAAAAAACATGTTCTGCTGTCCAAAAATATGTTCCACAATTTAGTAAGGCTCTCATAATTTGCAAATTTAAATTGGCATTCAATTCCTAAATTTGGGAATAAAGCTTGGACTAAAAATGAACACATGAAAGCTGCTGTCCAATGATTGCAATGTAACAAAAAAAATTGTGCACATTCAAATATTGACAAAACTAAAGCAGAGGCCCTATATGCCCTAATGCTCATGCCATACAAGGTAAATCCAAGCTAAGAGGTACGAGCTGTTAGAGGTGTGCAATACTGTCAATTTTTTGCTGTCATTTTGATCCAGTTCAGATATCAAGGCAGTTCAGAATAATATCAGAAGGAATAGATCCAAAAGCATGGCATTCCAAATGTGGAGGGGGCAGAGGGCCTTTATGACATACTAAGTTCATCAGTATATTTAAAAAAATGACACAAAATGGAGACTTTCATCCACTCCAGCTACCTCAGGTCGCATACGATCACCCATAGCATGCAAATGAAAGTAACACTTTTAGAAAATTAATGTATAAAATATTCCAAGAACATCATCTCTCATTCCTTATGTTATCTAAGTATTCTAAATAAAAAGTCATTTTTATTAAATGGTTGAACTTCAATATTAGATTAAGTCTTAGCCAAACTTTGCCTAATAACGAGCATGATACAGGCAAGTAAGAGAAAACGCTTACTAGCCCACTGTACTAAGAGTACTGATCCTTCATGGAATCCTAAATGGCAACAGTTGCGAACTTTGTGAGGGCTTATTTGAATGGATATCAATTAATCTCCCATTACTAA
The DNA here is from genome assembly GCA_963169105.1 of Ceriagrion tenellum. Taxonomy (NCBI): domain Eukaryota; kingdom Metazoa; phylum Arthropoda; class Insecta; order Odonata; family Coenagrionidae; genus Ceriagrion; species Ceriagrion tenellum. The sequence goes on from OY720637.1 coordinate 35,019,820, forward strand.
GTTTATTATGTTCCCATGTGACCTGATGAACTGTTATTTTCTAGAAAACTTCCCTTCCAAATGTTTTGTATTTGTAACCACATGAAGTACAAAAGCTAGCAGCCCATATCACTAAGAAAATATGACTTAAGATCGCACTACAGTTTATACATGGTACATACTAAGGGAATCTGAATTGGAACACTACCATATCCTAATACTCAAATATTTTGGCATAGCTTTCCTTAAACTGCACCTCTAAATTCACAGCATTTTAATAAACTACTTTTGCAAGGGATTGTAGTATTCTACACATTGAGATGAAAAGATCAAATTCAGGATTTATTAAAAGCCTTTGACAAATTCACATTCAGACAGTAGATCATTAAGGATAACAGAGATAAACCAGGATATAATTTTGGACACAACCAATTATGTGATATGTTTTTCAAGGAAACCCATTTCAAGAATGACAAAGACTTAAAAATACAGTGAACCAAAGTACCAACACAAAAACAAACAAGAGTAGGGCATAAACGTCAACAACATGAGCAAGGCATTCAACAAAGATCCTGAACTCTGAACAGTGCCATAAGAATCAATTAAAGAGTGAAATGGCTAAAAACTCCCACATGTAATAAATATTCTCTAGCGATACATACTCATCTGATACGACACAATTATTTACAAAACAACAATTTTTAAAAACATGAAAATATTTCACAGTCATAGTAAGTGGGATGTAAGCGAGCTTTAGAGAGAGGGGTAGTTCGGGAGGGTATTTCTAAAATGAAGCTATAGAAAAATGGTAAAATTATGATTTTTAAGGGAAATTAAATTAAATATATGTACCTACTCTCCCCAGGTTAAATGGCATCTAATAAAAAAGGTTTGCAAGGATAGTTCAGTATGGAGGAAATTATTGAAGCAGAGTTAGGTGTACAATTATGTATTAATGAGTGAAACATTTTGACTGTGCCTACCCCAAAAGGGAATGGCGTGATGGGTATGTATGTATGTATAAAATAATATTAATGACTCAAAATTGAAGTTCAGCTTATAGCTTGTTATAATTCCTTATTGTTACTACTTGGCCCTAAACAGGATGAAAGGACACTCCTGAAAGGATTCTGTTTCAAAATAAGCATTTATGTTTAAGGGCTACCTCCCCTAAATGCTGAATGCTACCATCAAATTATTTCAGTACAGAGTAGCTGCCTGCCATTCTAATAGTGATTTCTGACTAATTTTTATAATCTCTTGAGAATTATTTCAAAAAAAAATAACAATGAAAGTTTTTCGATTGTATTTCTACAGACATAAACTACAACAAAAATAATATAACTGGCATGAAATATACAGTTATTCTGCTATAAAACTCCAATACATATTTCAAGCATTAATTATTTCTCATTTTTGCATTCATTTCAAACAGGCAATAAATACCGACAGCATGCTTTCACTACAGTTTATTTGTTTATAGGTATTAATGAATGAAGAGCCTACATAGTGGCACAAACAATTCCACTGAGAAGAGATTAGCATAAGGGAACATAGGTCCTGTTCAAGTATAAAATTCCAAAATATGTGTATACAAGAACATATAAAAATTGCTTTTATCTGAATTGGATTAATTTAAAAATACACATGGACAATATGAGTCTCTATCAATCAATCTGTTCCCATTGACTTTTCTGAAAAAGGGGTTACTTCAAGACTGGACATATTTACATTTCAATTACCCAAAAAGCCCAATACACACCAATGACTACATTTTACAAATACATAGAATTATTTTCCACTACAGATGGTCGGATCGGATCTGTGGATCCAAATATCTGCAGATCGTTACATTGGATGAGATACTGATATCAGATCCAAATACTACAGTAAATCAGATATGCATCAGAGAGTTTTAAGAGATTGAAGTGCCGGCTGTTGTCGGCTATTGGTGGCTTTCTACCGAACAAATAAAATGCTGTTAATGTACTACGTTCGGCAATCAGCTTTTGCTGAACGTAAATCAAATTCACCCCATAATTATCTATCTTATCATTCTCAAGAATTAAATCTCCAGATGTGGTATAACAACAGTCATTGCATAAAATTGACAACAATCAAAGATTGGTATTATTGTGGCATCGACATTGTCTTTATTTTAATATTAAAGTTTAACATTTTTAAACTTGATGTTGTTTATTTTCAATAAAGTCTCCAAGGCTTAAATTCTGTTATCATTTGTGAATTGTATATACCCTTGAAGACATCCTAGGGTCCGAAAATAAGAACTGAGATCCGGGATCCGAAATGAAGGATCCGAAAAAAAACCTGGATCAGCCCATCCCTATTTTCTACATTAGTAAGCTCATGAGATCTTCCAATGAAGAATTCAATCAATTAATTATTATAAAATGTCCTAAAAACCTGAGGGCATTCATAAAATTAAATGGAATATTGGAAAAGGATGGATGGATGGAAAGAAACAAACTGTTGGCAATATAGCCTGGAAGCTCAACCCTAAGCTATTAAAGGGGAAAAAAGTACTCCATAAAAGCAAAACTGCAAAAGCACTGCATAAAAGAATAATGCTCGATTTATAACTTCTCAGTCAATGAATAAATATACTCTGATATTTGTTGATGAGAGATGACAGGGAAATTACAGATCTTCCCTTTTCACATTTAAGTTCATCACGTAAAGTTCACACTCTATTGATGTCAGAGGCTTTGACTACACCCACGCATATGGATAAGGTGAAGAACACATAAAAGATTGACAGTGGCCATAGTTAGAGTACCCAGCACAAAGTCTAATACATTCACACACAATACCTTCCCAATCCTGAAGCTGATGAATCCCATCAAAATGGAGGCGGCAGGTAAAGAAAGAGAAAAGACACAAATGTACAGTTACACTCAAATTTAGGAGAGAGAGTACAGGTATTACTAGGGAATGAATTGCAATATAACTTTTGACATTACAACTTCCACTATTGGTAAACCAATTACATAAAGATAACAGAATTGGTAAAGATTCATGTTAAACAAAGGAATTAGTAATGAAATAATGCAATTAATTGAGTGTACATACTTCACCATCCCATAGTATTATTCGAAGAATGAAACATTGATAGTACCACCCAGAGAACTAACGAAGTATTATGCCACATTTCTAACCATGTCTTTGACCACTTCAGCTTTTATGATGAAAGTGTGAAATTCACAATCATTTTCCTGGACTGTGTTTCAAAGAAAGATTCCTCACATGTGTGCCATTAATTAAGCTCTTAAACCAATAAAACTATGCTAGTCCTCTTTCACTGTGAATTTCATAGAAGCTTTTAAGGATCTAGATGTTCTTGAGGGGCATTGAACTCATAATGCTATGAAGTACTTACATCCATGTATATGGCATAACAATCTAGGAGTTTCTTGACTGTTAAATTAATGGGGAGAAGATTCATTGCATTTTCACATGGGCAGGTGAGATGCACTTCCTAATTTCAGCCCAATATTTTTGAAGAAATAAATAAACTATGTACTATCAATATTACTAGTGACATAGCTGAGAAGTTATCTTAAACTGTATGATGTAAACAAATATAGCATGGTCCAAGACATCATCACCCTTTCATTATTAATATATATTACTGACAAATTCTTATATAGAGAATATATTTTAAAAAATTTATATCAAAAAGATTATTGGTATGTGTTTTTTCTATGCACAATAACCACCGCTAATGGTTAAAATGAAGCTTTGACAAATAAGCTAGAAATTAATTCAGGATGAAGTTCCAAGATAGGATTTCTGAATTCAGTTAATTATCACCATGCCACTGAAATTTCATCGGTGGCAGGGCTCATGCCAAGTCTGACCTTGACCATATGAGAGGGAGGATGATTTACCAGGCTTTTGATATTGGAAGAAATAATGAACAAGAAAATATGGTAGTCATTTATTCCCAACCCATTTGCCTTGGTTACATAAACATCAGAGCATGAAAATTTGAAATACAGCTTAGGGTACCCTAGGATGTTCCATTTTGCATTGATGTCTGAAAGTCATGGTCTTAGGGTCTCAAATGGTGACATTTGATGAGAAAATGAGGTGTGCAAAAAATTCCTGAAATGGGATTATATTTAGGGGTCGGGCATGCAGCTTTTTGTTTAACATAGGGGCTCCCATAAGCGCGTGCTGCCCGTTTGAAAAGCCCGCGCTCCCCGGCCTCAGCGCCGCCCCCGATAATTTCTTCCACCATCTATCGAAGGTTCTGTTATGTAGGCTAAAATTGGTTTCCACTATGGGAGTGGGGTGAGACTGGTACGTAAAGAACAAAGCCTTGTATTTAGAAAGAACATTTACTAATATGGAAATAAGGAGCGCCATAGTCGGGATGAGAACTAAATTCCAATATCACTCTTTTTGAGAATTTTGATTACATTTTGCTCACAAAACATTTGCAATGAAGACTGTGAGTGCCTTTTCGGTCATCTTTGGCATAGTTTTGCGGTGCCTGGAGACTATTTGGAGTAGATGTTGCATTTGCTACCCATCCTTGGTCAATCTAATCTGAGAATACTTCTTGATGAGAGCAATGCCTCGCTCTGCAAGGTCGTTAACTACCCCCATCCAAAAGTTGTAATCAATTTAAGCTTACATATCAGAACCTTCGATAGGTGGAGGTAGAAATGGTGGGGACCGACGCAGAGGCCCAGGAACGCGGGCTTTCCAAACGAGCAGTGTGCGCTTATGGGAGCCCCCATGTAAAATGAAAAGCTGAATGCATGACCCCTAAATATGATCTCATTTCAGAAATGTTTTGCACATCTCATTTTCTCATCAAATGTCAAATCATCTGAGATCCCAAGACCCATGATTTTCAGACATTGATGCAAAATGGGACACCTTAGGGTACCTTTGCTTTAGCCCAAACCTTCTCCCAATGGAATCATACAGTAATATTTGGCATGACTGAAATATTAGAGGAGCAATCCCTCACAGATGAAAATATAAGGGGTTGAGTGCGTGGCATACTTAGTGACATTAATGGCTGCTAATCAGCAAGGCCAAATCAAGAACAGGAATAGTTAGACCAATGCATATTACTTCATTAAATGGTTGCAAGATACCTCTAGACAAAAATATCCTCTGACTCTAGATGCTTAAAAACAGACATGTATGAAGTGTATGTCTATTGCTAAAGAAATCTGAATAGTTATCCCGATTACATAAACTGTTAATTAATACATAAATCCATTACAATTATCACACGAGAGTTAGTAAGCAATTGCTGTTTTGATAAACGAGCGCTCACCTGACTAGAGGCCCACCTCCACTGCCATCTGTGGGGCAGCTTTGTAAAATAGGACCCATGGACACTGGACGAATCTGAATGATAAAAAAATTTAAAAAATGAACTCCCAATTTAGAATGTGAGACATTACATGTTAAGAGGGTTAACTACAAATCAAGAGAAATTATTAAAAAGCAATCTGAATAGAGATTAATTCTGAAAATAATATTAAAGAGAGATATGCTCCATCTATCAATACTACATACTGATATATGTACTAAAAAAGTTTATGATATTCGTTTCTTGAAACTTAAGCAACTGCTAAAAGTTCTAGTAATCACAGAGATAGCTAAAAAGTACACTAAAGATATCATCAGAAGATTCTTTTCCTATATATAGTTCTATATGAGTGAAAGAGTAATTCATTATGAAATTGAATACATCATGAGCATTTAAACACTTCAGGATTAACATCAATTTATTCCAAAAATTTACCCAATTAAATAAGAAGTAACCAAAAAAATAAGTGACCAAAACCATTTTTTAGTTGTTGACATAAAAAATATAGAGCCCATGATACTTAACATATGTATAGAGTGGACTTCATGTATTCAGTGAGAAATAAGACTGCATAAACTTTTTCAAATATATTTTGCCACTTTTAATTATTACCTGGGTCAGCACAACACATAAATAAAAGAATGAGATTTTTGCACTCTGACGGCCAGCAACATTAAAATTATTATTTTGCATTAATATTCCAAAAACGGCCAAAATTTATAAACTCATTCTAGGACAAGAACATAAAAATATACCCTAAAGTACTTATCTGATAATACAAAACTTTATGCTGCATAAGTCACATAAAAGGATAAGACCTTAAGCACCATGAATATCCATATTCAATGCAGTATATACTCAATAGAAATACACTCCCAAAACCCATCATGAAACACACAGTGAAGTCTTGAGAGTAACTTACTCAAATTTATGAAGAATTAAAGGCCATTGACTTACCCTTTCAGTTTGAGTGGCAACATTGCAAGACGCTTCTTTTTTTGGACTTGTATTTCCTGAACAATTCACAGTTCCATTACCACAGGCACACTTGGACAACTGTCTTTGGAGCAAAACCTTTGAACGATTAACTTCTTCTAATTGCTGCTGCAGGAATACCACCTGCGTGAAAAAACATACATATTAGAATGGTTGTTCAAAGAACTCAGTATGTATAATGTCAGGTATCATGTAAATGCTAGATTACTAACCTCCCCATGAACTTATATTTTTAAGGGGAACTTTGGCTTTTAAGTGAAATTTATCACCAACACATTTATACAACAAGATGACTGGGCTGACATTTTCACTGAATCAATGAATGGAAACAGAGGTGCCCCTCAAAAGCTATAGCGCCAACCTCTCCCCCCTCCCCCAAATTCCTATTTCCCCTGAAATTTCGAATCGTTCCCAAATCTTGTCCACTTCCCTTCCTCCCCACCCACAAAAAAAAATTATTTTGAATATTTCAGATAAACTGATTTTTTCCTCACTTGTCAAGATAACGATATAGCTTTTCATGTACAACATTTTATTTACTTCCTTCTTTCATGAAAAAAGTTTTCCCAATCTTACCCCCACTGCCCCAAAAATAATATTTAGAATGCCTCAGATTACGTTTGTCACTCTCGTCGTCCAGATTTTTAAATTTAATATAATTTATTTTTCTGCCTTTGTTATGAAAATAATTCTTCAAAACTTCCCCAAAAATATCAATGGCTCAACTTGTGTCATGTAACCCCCACGTAGGCACCCCTGAATGAAACTATTCAGAATTTTTAGATTTTTATAGTGATCATTTTAAGGCTAAAATCACTTGATTTCTTGCTCGACTTTTATAAATGTACCCTAGCTATTATTGCAAAACAACATTATCAGATCCAGATGATATTGTGGCATAGCCTGATGATGTTGTAATGTAACTACACCCAGTTTGCATGAAAATAAAAGCCTCTGAAAAATTATGTGATTTCAGCTTTCTTTCAACAAAGCTTTTCCTCAAATTACACCTGGTACCAACACACAGACTTATGGAACCATACAGAGGAAAGTTAATTGAAAATAGTAAAATTTTCAGGGAGATCAAGAAAATTCCTTATGATTTTATGCATAAAATCAGAGTGGGATGCTACTGTTCTCATTATTAAATTAAATGAATAACACGTCTTGAGGCACCATTTCTAGGCTTCTATTTAATCATTCTCAAGTAGAGATGGGTAAATTACCATGAATTTCATTTGATGTAAATTACCATGGTATATTACAGTAAATTTTTTAAAATTACCAAAATTTTATGGTAATTTTTAATTTTCTACAATATATTTCTACAATTTCTACAATAAAATTAACTACAAAAAAAAAAAAATAAAAAAAAAAAAAAAAAAAAAAAAACAATTTCTACAATATAATAGCTATTAGAGGATTTCATAGGAAAGCCAATAGCAATAGCAAGGGATTAAAGGAATTTGAACCATTTCTATCATTATGTTAACATTATGATAATTTAAAAACAAACACAGCAGCCCACACACGATTTGGCATTCTTTTTTGGCAGGAGAAATTTTTGTTCAAACCATTGAAAATGAGATCCCCACAAATATTCCACATATGATTAGGACGAGACTTTATTAATAATTAAGATGTACATAGACTTTAGATCAAAATGTACATAGACTTGACTGGAAATAATATGTTTGTAATATATCGGTATGAAAAATATCTGAGACAGAAAATATTATAAAATAATTACGGCAATTTTCAGGAGCTGCGGTAGATTATGTAAAATACCACGGAAATTTTCAGAAGTCCTTCTCTATCCCCAATTCGAGATGGGCCATTGTGAAATTTCCCAGTCATTTCCCTAAATTACCACGGAACTTTTTGTAATTGACAGCAACCCCTGAAGACTACCATAATTTTTAGAAATATTCACTTTTGTCTCAGATATTTTTCACACCGATATATTCTAAACATATTTTTTTTTGTCTATATATATTTTATTCACACTTAATTATAAATAAAGGCACATACAACTCATTGCAGAATAATTTTATGACTTTTATGTTGTTGTGAAAGCTTCCACAGAGTGTTCTTGAATCATTATGGCTCATGGGATTGCTTCCATGTGGTTTTTTTTACTACAGTTTCTTCTTCAGGCAAGCTGTAATGCTCACAAAAATGCAGTAAAAAAATCACAAAATACGGAGGCAATCCCATAGGCCATCATGTTTTATGATTTTTATGGATGAAATATTTTTAGCGCAATGGTTTGAACAAAACTTTCTCATACCATGACAAAAGAAAGCCAAATTGCATGAGGCCAACTGTATTTGTTCTTTACATTTTATTTACTTACAATACATTAATGTGGCAACATTAAGGGCTCAAATGTCATAAATCCCTAACATTTGTTACTGGCTTCCTGATAAAATCCTCCATTACCTATTAATTACTGAAAATAAATAATTACCGGGAAATGACCTCAATTTGCCATGAATTGGAAAGTGAACACTCAATTTAAAATTATGGTAATTTACCCATCTCTAGCCCCGAGACTTTATGATTAAAGGCACTTCACAACACTGCCTCTTTCTCACCTGTCTCTTCATGTCTGCTACTTCTTCCTGAGGCTGAGATGGAGGCATGTCGAGCCGACCATTGGGCTGGTTCTCCTCCCCCTCAGAACGAACCCCATTCCCTTCACCCAAGTTATTTGGGATTATTGTGGATGGAAGATCACTATTGGCTAGGTGGTAGAAGAGCCCATTCTGAAAGAACAGAGAAAACACACGATTATGTTTCATCATGTACCAAGTTCAAAACACTAGCGCAATTCAAATGAGCCAAATAAACAACAATTGAGTTTGATCACTTGGCTTATTGGCACAGAAATAATAATGACACAAATATTAAATGCTCCTTAGTTTTAACACACCAAATAAATAGAAATAAACATTTAGCATGATGTCCATTCAGTCATTTAAAAGGCAGAATCAGAAAGTAAAGTTCGAATAGCAAGCCTTCAACCAGTAACCAACCACCATGTTATCTCCAATTGAAGCCATTATCTGAGAAATTTAATCTTATGTGATATTTAAATAAGAAAAAATCTTACATTCAGCTGCACAGTAAATAAGTACAAAAAATTAAAGGTACACACACTTGAAAATCAGTGATTGCTTACTGATAGCATTGAGTGAATGAAAAATATTTGCTTTACCCCAAAGAACATTGACACAATCATGCTGGCCAATCTTTCAACGCAGCTCAATTTTTCGTTCAACCTCAAAAAACTGCTGAGATAAATAAATGACACAGAGAGCTGGATAAGTAAACTTTAAGGGAAATACATGAATATTTTTACTGGCTAGTAGCTATTGCAGTTTAAGATGAAGTCAACAGATAAGGGCAGAAAAAGCACAGCAGAGCAAAGTTTTAAGCTCACAAGGTACCCCGAAGCCAATGTTAGCACAATATTAACTTAAGGTGGTGTCACAAAGTACTAAAATAATAACCCATTTTCAAATTACACTCTAAAAAAGAAATTGGCACACATCAATTACTGGTCACAGAACTTTCCAGAAACTCATCAATTTTTAGAAACACTAAACAAATTTTTGTCATCATCAACCATTGATACAAATGTATAAGCAACTAACTTCAATTCATTAGAATGGCTGTGACATAAAAATGTACTCAAAACTTTACCAAAGGATGTCATGGTTAAAGAACTGGAGAGCTAGTAACATGTACCTTACATTCAGTTGGAACAAGAATCAGTTTCAATATCTTTCTGTGTCTTATCTCAAATGGAGGAAAGAGCTTCCAAAGCATGAGAAGGGCGAGGAAAGGAAACTTTTAAATGAAATTTGAGATTGGTAGAGTAGGAGGCTGGAAGATGTGGTAAGGGTTGATGGGCTGCTCAAGATTGTGATAGAGGGAAGGATGTTGGGCAAGTGGGGAAGGGGAAGAAAGAGAATAGGTCTCATGGACAGGATGAAGAAGGGTAGGTCATACACTGAGGCGAAAAAAGAAATATCAGAAATAGATAAGATCTCAAAAGTGTAGAAAAGTGTAGTAGTGGGAGGAGATTCTCTGACTTTCAAAAAAAATTTTCTTTAACAGGTTGATTACTTTAAAAATATATATATATTCATAAGATAAATATTCAGTCTGGTACATAATTCCTCCTTCCCAGGAAACTTTAATGGCAGTAAAAACATAATAAGACACCAACACAATAAAAGATTCATTTCAGTTTTACTCCTACTCCTGTTCCAAATACTTTTCCTAATCCCTTCCTCATGGCTGCTGTCCTATCACCTCATTCAGAACCTCACATGGTTATGCATAAATAATGATGTAAAAAAAATATAAGTAAATATTGTTGATTCTTACCTTTAATGAGCTGTCAAATGGATTGAGAGTCTCAGCCTGGAATTAAAGAAAGACATTGAGTAAACCACTACTGCTGCAAAACTTTTGATATCATTAAACACTATTTTCACATTCTAAGATATTAGTAAGCAGTGGCTTCCAGAGAGAGATAAATATATTATTAAGGCAAGTATCAAATAAAACATCTACTTTAAAAGACAAGTCAGGTAAGTTAGTCACCTAAACTTTTAAACTTAATGGTTACAGTCCTATACAAATGAAACTTCAAGTAATGGTACATACTGATAGAAACTTTTAGCAAGGAAAAATAATTTAATTTCCATATAAGGGGGAGTGAAACACTCCCAACCATCTGGTTATAATTACTCTATATTAAAGAACATAGTTGAAATGAAACAACAATTTGAACTCACCTCCTGCAGGACTCTCTTTAGCTTGAATAGCATAGTTTTAATGCTGACAATATCTTGAAACATGTCCAGATAGGTCCCTCGCTCTATTTGCACATACTCATTGTCACAGTTGGACTAAAATGAAAGAGAGGTAATCATGGATTACAATCAATTTCATAACAATGCATAAGCAAGTAAGGTGAGATTATGGGCAATTACAAGACACACAGACCCCTTAAATTTTCTTTTAAGTATCATCAACTGATGAGCACAAACAGAGAATGAGGATGGACATACATGGTATGAGTTCGGAGAATAGAAAAAATGAAGCTTGATAATTATATTATTGTGGAACATTATTTACACTCTTAAATAATCAAAATTAAATAAGTATTTCAATCTAATTTCCTAGGAAAGAAAGCATGAGCTGAGAATTCACTTTGACCAATGTCTCCAAGTAATTTACAATCAAAGTATGCGAATTTATAATTGAACAATATTATTTTCAGAAAAGTGATCATAGGTAATCGCAGACACAAACAATACCTGACAAATTCAAATATTCGTTGTATAAGCTGAGATCTTTTTAAAAGTCAATTGCCACACAATTTTGACAGAATTGGCCTTCTTGAATCACCATAACTGTTTCCGTCCTTATTTTAAAGGGCATTAATAAATCTCAAACTGTTACCAAAGCATGAAGGGTTGAATAATGCACGTTTGTATCTAAAAATATTTTTGAAGCACCACGATTAAAACATACAAATACTTTTCTGGAAACATGAGCAAACTGAAGCAATCAAGGCCACATTAAATTTACCAAAAAAACTTTTGAAAGAGGAAAAAGTCAACTACCAAATTATGCCACAGTCTACTTTCCATCATCGTAGGAACCCATTTACTGCAAGGACAGGTGCTCACACAAAACAATCTTTCTGTTGCAAAAACTGAGGAAAATGAAAAGGGAAGTACCCATACCTGTCGAGGTGGCCTAAGAGATGTGGCTGATCCTGTCCTGAGTGGAATTCTGCCCCCGGGGGAAGCATTGGGGGTGTTTTGGTTTGAGAGAGGAGATGCCTCCGAGGCTGTGCTGGAAGCTCTGGGTCGCAGTAAGCGGGTCTGCCGACTACCTGTCCTCCCTTCTCCCCCATCAGATAGCCTGGAGATGGAGATGGAGAAAAAAATTAGTCAAGCAATAAGAAATTGCACCAAATAAATTCATTAGCAATTAAAGACTCATTCACCTTAGAGCTCTGTCATGGCACATGCATACATACAGTACACATGGGTCTGTGGAATATTTCTACTCATATAATGGGCTTAATTATTGGAGGGATGATTTAATATAGAATTCATAAGAGGACAAAATATGAGAAAATTCTTCACTAATTTTAATAACTAGAATAAAATCAAGATAATGCCATCATGCAAAGCATAAAGATGACACAGTAAACAGAAAAAGGTTTCACAGAGGTGTGTGAGCATCAAATACCATTCAATTTTTATATTCAAATAATTAGTGCGTTTGAGATATAATGCCCACATGCACTTAATGTCACATAGTATTAAAAGAGGTGTGGTAGCATAAGTGAAGTGATGTAAAAACAGCAGCTATTTCGCAGAGTTTGTTATATTTTTGCTTAGTCTCATTCACTAATTAATAATATTGCTATTCAGACCAAAATCCAGTTATTTCAGTCAGCTGTAGCTCTCTTAGTAATAAAGAGCTCTCTGATGTTAAAAACTGCACATTTGTATCGAGAAGGAAAGCTCCTGGCTCTGTAATTCTTACTGTTTCCCAGAAAAATCAAATGCAATAGGAATCATTCCTCCTGGATTCACTTAAGAGCAATGAGAGAGACAGCAGAACTCAAGGCCCCATGGAAAAATAAATGACAAAAGCCATCAAAAAGTAAGTAGGTTTCTTTATATTCAATCGATAGGGTTGGGCTGAGTTGAAGTTGGCAGTTCAATGGATGTAGCAATGGCTTCCTATATCGAAGGCTCTGGTTCGAAACCCAGTAGTGGAGCAGTCATGTGTCAAAGAGTATCTAAACATTCTTAGGTAGTATGCGAGAGCATGCTATGACTGCATGCATACTATAATCATCTTTTCCTTTTTAGGCAAACAATTCCACAGTCCTATGATCACTATAGGGCAATATACAATCTTATAATCACTATGTTCCAAATAACTATAGAAAAATAGCGATAGCGATAAGCACTATAAATAGTTCTATAATCATTACATATAACCACTATGTATAGTGCTATAATTAGTAATTATAGTGATATAATCACTATATTCCACCAATTTTTGTAGATAGAACTATACATAGTGATTATAAATAATCACTTCGGTAATTTTTCTAAGGGCAATAAGACAGCATTCATTACTGCATCCATTGTGTGGGGTGTAAAACTATAGCTCCATTGGTGGCTACCATTAAAAGTAGGCTTATACCAATGCCGCACTCCTTTGACTCTACTCTTATAGAGATCCCACATCCAATAATTCATCCATCTATTCATAACGGTGAAATTGACCTCATAGGTAGGTCACCTTCTCCAAAAAAATGCTATATACACGTCATTTTTCAATAGCATCAATTCAAGTAATTTTTCATTCAGAACGCATGCAATGCTTCCGAGTGGGGGCGCTGATAGAGATCCATCTTCTCCACGTTACCCCAGGGGTGAGGGAACCTCGTGGTGATTCATAGGGGTGCTGAGATTAAACGCCCCCGTGAGTCAGCACACGGCACTGAAGCACTGAATTAGGCGCCCATAACACGTTGCCCGCTGTTGGACTGGCCTTCCGTCCACGGCTCGCTGGACACGTGAAACGTGTCGCTTGAAATATGTCAACCGCAATCCCGTTATATGAGGGACGGGGGGGGATCATTCGGCAGACTTGAAAGGAGTCGGAGCTAAACGGTCATGGGGTTGTGACCCCAGGCACGAGCGCACGGCGCAACGCAACAGAAAAAAAGAATATGAACGCCCGCACGCGAGCGGAACGACCTCAGTCACGACTGCATAACCCTTGACCTCATCAACAAAACGATGCGGGCAAAAAACATGCTCTCTTAATTCTTTCTCATGTTCCATCGCAGTTCGCCGTCGCAGCGGAATGAAGTGGGTACGCAAGTAAACTTATCGCAATCGCTATGGTCAGCAAAAATGAGTCCTTTGGTATTAGAAACGTATATCTTTCACAGAAGGAAATCGATGAGTACAAAATGAAAAATACCCAAAAATATATACTTTATCCTCATTTACTGAGTGAAGTATCCTGTTTCCGGCGCTTAATATCCGATAGCACAAATTTTAGCCACAGTTCCTTTTCTGCTTTTCAAGTTATAAACCTGCGATTTTGAAAAAATGTATGACAGGAATGTTTTCGTCAATGCAAAAACATAATTTGCTCATGCATCGAAAGTTACAGGAGTGGTGGTAAAATTCGAAATCATATATAATTTAAAAAACAATTATTCGAAGTTTTATAGCAGAATTGTGGCCATAACAACTCTAGAAATGCAAATGTACAAAGAAAGATTGGCACAAATTGCCGGAATCTACAATCAATGGAGCTTTTTTTAACGTCTGTTCATTTTGCACCCGCAAAACCGCCAGTTTGAACGTGCGTCAGGAAGACGCTAAAGGATGAGTGTCCTTATCAGGTAATATGTTATTCAATAGCTTTGCTATTTATTTCATAAAAATAAGTTTAAGTTCGTACATTCCGGGAAGCCGACTTTATTTTACAGAGAGTAGGGGCTACAAACCTCAAAAATGAAGCAGGAATAAGGATCAGGAAAGAGTAAAAGAGGAAGTGGGACCACCTGCTGCCTTCTATGCGCCGCGTGGTTGGCGGCCATTAGCACGTGGGCGAGAGGAAGAGGCGAGCACAACTCTTCCTGAGGGATGAGGGTGTAAATTGGTCTCTCATCGATCGAAACCAGCACGGTTTCACGCGAATGGATCCTAAGAGGCATTTGTCATGCACAAATTAGGTGCTAAATATTATTCCAATCACTATTCGAGAGAGAGAGAAAGCATTACGCTTGGAGTTAAGGGTGGGGAAAATAACGGGATCCCAGCTCGCCTATTCCTCAAAGTCCCAAGTCAATTAAAACTCCCATATAGACACTCATAAACAGAGCATTAATACATCTAAGTCACATAAATTACAAATTAAAATTTCCAATGCAATATAGTAGCCCTCAAAAGGCCGTAAAGCAACGTCACGGATTTTTTTTAAATTTCCAAGTAAAAATGACTGCGACGTATTTCATATGCTTAAGTAAGTCTCTCAACTCACACCGTCTCACCTGAATACAACTATGAGCCTCACTGAGAACCAAAAAAAGGTAAAAACATAATATCTATGAAAACGACTCATTTACAGCAATAAAAAAATTAATTTAACACAACATTGTCGGCGTTACAAATGAAAGTTGTAACAAGAGACCGGCTATCTAGAATATTGGTAGAAATATTTAATTTCCCAAAACAAGCTACGCGATTTTAAAAGGGTCAAACAGACACTGCCGATCAAAACATAAAATGCTATAAGGAACCTGGTTGTGGAAAGACTATGTCTTATACTGCGTTATAAAGTCACAATCTCGGCCATTCCAAACGTCGCAATACAACAAACGGGATATTTTGAGACTGTTGCGCCAAAATTTCACCACTTCAGAGGCTAAACAATATCCAGTCTCCCCTGAATACTGCCTCTAATCGTCTTCTAAATATCCAGGTCAAAATACATAATACCCTGAATGTATGCTAACCCAAACGAATGATTCATCACCCACGTCTTCCCTATCACCGCTCGACTCCGCTCTAGCCGGCAAAAACGGGAGAGACCGCGTGGAAACCACGCGGGTGAGTCACTGGATGGCACGGCGGACGAGCGAATAGGAGGAGAATAGGCAAGGGGGCAATCGAGGACGCCGGCCGCTGCAATCCAAGGTTGCTGCCAAGGGTGCCGGAGCCGAGAGGAGGGAAAGGACGGCCCCGGAGGAATAAAAACAAGACGACCGAAAGATCTACCCATCCCCTCACACCACCGATCCCTTTATGCCCAAGGGAGCGAGGCGATGGGGCTCAATGGAGCGTGGATACGATCTCACGACGCCGACCGATCCCCTGCCCCCGCGCCGACAAAGCGGAAAAGGAAGGAGGGAGAAGAGGGAGCGCTTAGAAGCACGAAGGAAGAGCCCACTGAACCGTGTCCAAAGAGGAGGCCGTATTAGACAACAGAGACCGGTCTCTAAGCAATATTTACAAACTTTAAGGTTTCCCATCGAAATTTGCCGTGCATTTTTTCCATATACGTTTTGACGCGAATCTTCGACGTTTCGCCAATTCCTTGCGCGTCAGTAACGCGTATGATGAGTTGAGCCGATAAGCGAGCAGAATTTCATGAAAGCACTCCTGACAAATGACATCAAAAACACTTCTTGATATACGTATAACACATACATATCGATGGGCTGTCAATCATACAACAGAATATTAAGAGATTTTCCCATTACAGCGACTACGAGGCTTAGAATACGACTAATGAGCACATTGCAACGCACCCCATGAGTAAACGTCGCAGGAAAAACCGGAAGTAACGACTAGAACAGGACCCTATACGAAATTTCAATCTAAAACCTTCCTACACTTTTGAGATCAGCTCTTGATTTAAAAAAAGTCCCCTCTGTTCATAAAAAACGAATAAAACACTAACCACGCGAACCAATCCTCATCCTCTAACGCGTACAAGCCTTCACCCTAACCCATCACCCTATATTAACCTTTCCCGTTTCCTACCTTTATTCCGCAAATACCAATTAGTAAATGGAAACTGAGTGAGCATTGAACCCAAATTATGATATTTCCAGATGTCGAAAGGCTTTGGTCGTACTAAAGATAAAGCTCGGAGGAGAATCAGGTATCCATTTATTTCGTAATGATTTTTTGGAAAGAATTTATCTCCGGCTTACTTAGTAATCATTTTCGAAGCATCGAGCAGAACGTAAGCATACACATCTCTTGAACAGACAGATAGGCTAAAAATATAAAACGAATGCCAACGGTTTTCTTCCGTCGAAGAGGACCTCAAAGACGTGGAAAAAAACATCTTTCTTCTTATCTTCTCTCCCTCAAATAAAGAGTTTTTTTGGGGAAGAAGAGACTCGGACCATTCGATTAGCATCCGTATAAGGGGTGAGATTCGTGAGAGCAGTCTTTAATTCGGAGGATTCAATTTTCCCCATCGGTGATCTATGGGTCTCGTCGCATCCAACTTCTGGGGCGTTCCCTCACGGAACGCCGAGGGTTCCCTTCCCATGGCAACTCACGGGCGACTCTCAGAGGAGGGAGGAAAGACGAAAGAGACTCTCCCTCCCACTCGGCACGAGGGGAAGAAAAATAAATGAAAACTTTCGGGGGAGAAACGGTAGGAAAAAATACCGAGGGGGTTAATGAGAAGGGGGAGGGAGGACAAGGGAGGCCGGAGGAAGAGGTTGGGGAGTTTCCTCCGACCACTTGAGGGATTCTGCTTCACGGGCGGGGAGAGGATGAAGATGGGGAATTGAGCGTTGGAAGGAGCACGAGGGACAGACAGAGGAGAGTGAACAAACCAAGGGAAAGAGAGGCAGGAGAAAACACAAATGCAAAGCACTGCAGCATTTATGATAACCATCCGCGGGGGTTCAATCGTAAAATTACTGACGGAGGTTGGAGCGATTTTCGTTTACGTACAGCTTTGTGTGATACTTTCCATACGCGCACTCATTAGTAATATTTAGAGATAAAAGCGATAACAACTGCAAGTTACCGATTTGGTTTCTTGGCCAATTAATGCTATTTTGAACGTAACTGTGTCCGGCGAGATGTAGTGGAAGGATATCGTAATGAAACGCTAAAGTGTGTAGCACCTCTAGGTACCTGATGATGGCTTGACAGCTGAAACGCGTTGTACCTTAGAAATTAAACTGTGGAATAAGTACCACATACTTTAGTGTTTCATAATGCTATTTTAACACATCACCTCATGGCACTTGACATATATTTCGAAATAATTTGGTGACATAAGTATAAATTTTCTTCTGGAGGTGAAAACGTACGTTTCGTTGTTTGCGCGGGCCTCTAGAATAAAGATAATTACTCAAAATAAGTGCCGTAACTTTTCACTTTCTGCTTTCTACGTAATTATTTCAATTGCGGAGGAAACGTTCATTCGTCTAAAGTCAGCTCATTGCCATGACGCATACTTCTTAAAATCTTTGCACTTAATGTAAATGAGAATCCTTCATCTCCACGAAGAATTGTCAAAATGTTGAAAATTGTTTATTATAACGTCACTGTGAACATTCTCCTGAACTCTTACAACGCATATTCCACTGTCATCGGTGGCGCTACTATCCGGGGTGGGAAATTGAGGGGAAGGAGTAGATCTCTCCCAGGCTGCGGCGGAAACCATAACTAAAAGGGCGTTCTCGGCTGAGGTATACTGCCCCCTTAATACACGCGGCACGAACTCGGGGTAGT
This sequence comes from Ceriagrion tenellum, assembly GCA_963169105.1. NCBI lineage: Eukaryota > Metazoa > Arthropoda > Insecta > Odonata > Coenagrionidae > Ceriagrion > Ceriagrion tenellum. The sequence goes on from OY720637.1 coordinate 35,038,492, forward strand.
GGGTTTCGAATCCGGCCAGAGTGAATCTTTTTCCACACTGAATTTCACACGTTTGTGGGCGAGGAAAGGCTGGAGCTTCTTTGAGAAATGTAGAACGGATTAAGGCATACAATCACCCGAAGGAAAGGAGGGACGTGATAATAAAAACGGGCCCAGCAAGTACTTCCCCTCGAGGTCCAACGGAGAACAATGGTACCGTCGAACGAGAGATATTTATTGTTTAATTCCCCAAACCCTCCCCCTTCGAAGAGGACTTCATTACTTTTCACGGGGTTGGAAGACGGAGAAGCATATCTGCTTCCCTTTGACCCTCGAACTCTGTCGCGAGGTGCTTCACGGAGTGAAGTTTCAATTCACGGAGAAGTCTCGTGTTTTCTCAGCCGATGGAGAGGGCGACAGAAAATCAATGCGGCGTCGTTTCTTTTCGCCCCTTTCTCGAATATTTAAATAGTTTCTTGAGTTGTCAACCTGACTGTTTCGCCCTTAAACTCTCCCGAAGTTTTGCCGAAAAACTCTAATGCCAAAAGCTATCAGTTGAAGTTTATGCAGGGTGTATAATATTTTTCTAAAATTTGTCTACCAAAATGTAATGGATTACTAGCTTCATCCCATTACATTTGTATGCTTGTCGAAACCATGTAAAACAAAATATTTACATTGCGAGCAAGAATGTATTGATTATAGGAATACATTTTATTATTCCACAAGAGCTGTATCAAACACAGATTGAAACATGAACCTAGTTTCAACTACAGAGTATTAGATTCAGACAAATAGTTCAGGTAATTCAAAATCAGGGTCCTCGACGCTGATTGGCCGCGCTACCGGAAGGCCACCCTGAGGACGGTATATATACATTCCCATTACCGCCAACCAGCATTCGGGTCTGATCTGAGGATGTGGCCAGAATTAGCCCCGAAATGTCATCAACAAGATAGCGCTACGCAGCGAAACACGAAAACAATGGAATTACCTGCACTATAGCGTTGCGAAAGCCTCAAGCACAAAATTCAGATAAATAGTTCTAGGTTCAAATGAGTATATATTCGCACGGAAAAGTTCGTTTTGCCGGGAGACGACGGAAGGGGAGGGGGATTTTTTCAGGGAGAGAGAGGGTAAAAAGGAGGTTAACTCAGGGTGAGATCAACGGAGAAGTAGAAGGTCAGAGAGGTCATACAAAAACACGGGTGCAGGTTGAGCAGGCATAGTTCCACGACATAATGAATTTTGAACAATCTCTCTGGTACCTTTCGCGGAAAATTTTACCGCGAGCAGCGCGCTTTACGACCGTTTAGGGAAATGGTTTCCACCCAACGACTGCCACGTCGTTAAGTCAATCAAATACCTCACTGGTAGATCAATTTGCAAGGTGCTGACGGAATCAAAGACAATGACCGGAGAAAATGGAGGATTTTTTCTTCCTCAAGTCTTCAGTAAAACTATAGGTAGTGGCTCACGTACGCTTAAGTAATTCCCTCTTTTATTCACGCAACCCTTTCACGTAGAGAAAAATCAGTCGGGTACAAACAAATTCTTACGTATGATGAATCTGGTTCGTCATGAGAAGGTAACATTCTGAACGAATGAAATCGAATCAAGCTTACTATTTTGGATATGTCTGATGTTCATAATAGGGTCTGATAAATTTCTGACCAATAGGTTTTACACATTGCGATTCACTCATAGAAAGTCTCCAACTCATAGCATATGTAATATTCTGATTTTCAGAAAAAATATCGTCTAATAATAGAGTGGTTGAATGTATAACTCGTTTGAGCCCTTGGTAAAGTATCTACATAGCCTACGAAGACTCTCTACTATCAAACGCATAATTAGACCACACAAAATGCCGGATACATGCGCAATTATGCCTTTAAGACGAGAAATACCAAGAATTTTGCGAAAGGATGACCATAAAATTAACGAAGGGAGGTACTTTAATCACAAATAGGGACGGGACACGACTTTCATCTCGCATCATCACCTTGAAACATTCCTACTTTAATCCCACGCAGTCTCTCGAGCGAAAAAAGGAAAATGTCTGGAGAGACCAGCAGCACTAAAAGGAGAATAAAACAAGAGCCCAAAAGAGAGGCGATAGGACTCCCGTCATTGAGAGATCCATTCGTGACTCATTCCCCAAAGTTGCCGAGAAGGGAAAAAGAAAAGACCCAGAAAAACCACAGACGCCATCTTTCGACTCCGACCAGAAGGTAGAAAAAAAGACTAGGGTTTCACCTGAATTGCAAAAACACAGAAAGCCCCTCATCCCATTCTCCAACCCCCCTCCACCACCTCCCTTTTGGAAATGAAACGGACGGACTAGCTGGGCGGGTATCGTAGAATAATTCCCGAGTGTCCTTTGTCCGTTTATTTTCACTCTTTTGTGTTTCCCTCCGAAGGAAACGAGAAGGGATTAGCACGAACCACCGGAACTTTTCATGCGAGTTACCCAACGAGGAGAGTACAGGGAAAGTGAGCAGCGGAGCAGCGTGAATGAGCACTCCAAAGACTCAGACTCGCCGTCAAGAGTAAACCCGCTCGAGGGATGAAAATGAAAAAAATTAAATGAGAAATTTGTACAATAAGCGAGGGATGGCATTAGTGCAAGAGTTGCAGGCGGAAAGGTGGCTAATAGCCAGCCGCAGGAACGACACACATTCTATAAAGTTATGGGACCCACACGCCATGGCAACCATTCAATAAGTGTCGCAGAAACATTCGATAAACTTATTGGTTTCATAACTTATGGCATGGAGTTATGTGTTCGATAAATAGCGGTCAAGATGGCGGATGCGCAATTAACCGCTTGGAGACTTAATTACTAGATAAAAGAGTTGTTTTGAGACAGATGACCGGGTAATTTACTCTTACTGACTAATTATTATGTGCATTGTCATTATTATTAATCAGCTAAACTTTCATGAATTTTATCCGGAGGTAGAAGATTAGTTCGAATATTCGACGCTATTAGCTATTGGTAAATAAGTATTTAATTAATAGATGTGTTCCTGCAACCTCAATATTTTTATGAGATCTATAACTCCATGGATCTCATAACTATTGATTTCATAACTAAATGTTCTTGCAACTGGCTATAAGCCAGTTAGACTCGTGGATGGCCAAGAATGGCATAGCCTCAGTCGGGACAATAGATTTCAGTAGAGGTCAGATTTGATATTACTTGGGGAAACGAACAAGTGACATTGTTTGCAGAAACGCGCACGGATAAAGGGCACAACCGCTAAGTGTGCGAATTCACGGAGAAAAAATAATTTGACTCGACCGCGATTCAAATCTCCATCTACCATCTGCAGGTCACGTGTGTTGGACAATCGCTAGGCAGTACCAGTTTTTAAAACACCTGAACAGAGATTGGCGCACCTGGATCAAATAAAATTATTATTTTCACGGGAAATTAATAATTCGCAATTACTTTTGGAAGATTGGAGATCTAAAAGCTAAAAAAAGATAGAATTCCCTCGAAGAGAAGAGCATAGAGATATATTAAAGCATGAATAAGGAATAAAACATACAGACTGGAAAAGTCTATTTATTTTCCGAGGGTTTACTTGCAAAACGAGCATTTTTATAGGCATTTCAAGAGAAGTACTGGATAAGAGAAAGAGAACGGAGCGAAAACAGGACTAACGAAAGTGACTATAAGTTGGAGAAAAACACCAGTGATGGCCTATTCATAACACGTGACTATGCAAAGTAAAGACAGATTCTTGAAGGAAAAGGATAACACACAGGAGACCTAATTTACTCAGAAATGTGTGCAGGGTATGAGACAGATCAAATGCCCAACGAATGAGTATTACAAGGCATGGGAAGAGAGGAAGCTGCTGTGCGACATTCAAGAATTATAGAGGATATCTAATTAACATGTAAGCTATCGCAACTACATCCTGCAGGAGAGTGAAGTCACAAGCCTTGAAAAATGTGAACTGTGGGAAGAAGGAAGCACGAAATGAAAATGAAAAGACAGCATAAGTATAAGGAGAAGCAGAGACAAAATAAATACGAAGATTTCAGAGGGAAACAGAGTAACAAAGGGGAGGGGGCAGTTAATAGTGAAACTAGGATACAATATGCCGCAACAGAGACTGTAACAGAGGGGATAACGCTAAGTCAGAGCTGGATGAATAAGATCAAGGGTAGGTTTATATGTTGAAATATATATGGCGTAGGTTTTTGGCGTCCTCAGGCCAAGCTGAAGTCTTCAGCAGCAAATCTTCAGCCTGGCCTGAGGACACCTACGGTATAGAAGGTGAAACGTCGCCATCAAGAATGATGCCAACGCGGACGAAACCCTGAAACCTGCCAAACTTCGAATCTGAAATTTAGTCTCTAAAGGCAATGAAGGAAGGAGGGGGAGCTGATAAATTGTCGTAGGCGCCTTATTGGTCGGTGATCATAGCTATTCCAAAAGGTGTTTCCTTTATTTCAGGGCGGCTTTTAAAAGGAACTTTTAACTCGATCCAAGCCTACCTAATCATTATTGTAACGACTAACATCAACCTTGCGCACTGATAAATAACAGGTTTAATGCTCGCGCTCAATGAATAAGATATTCTATGACAATGGCCGCCCGCGTGCTGTTTGGTAGTGACGTCTGGAAAGGGGGCTCTACATAACGAACCTCATCACGCCGCGCTAATTGCCAGCGGCGGGATTTGCATGCTTCAAATGACGCCGTGTGCAGCCGCACGAATCGGAAAAAATTATGGATTCAACGCTCACTCTCCGAACCTGAGGGAAGGAGAGAGAGAGAGGCACGAGAGGGAAGGGAAGAAAGAGCTAATAACGAGCTTTCAAAAAGCACGGAGTTATAAATTTAATCCCAGCGAAGCAGTACGTGGAAAAAATACGATAAATCAGAAAATCATTCAGCATGTAAGGCTCTCCAAAAAATATTGAACACGGTGATCAGGCAGCAGAACACGAAACGATGCTTATGCAGAATGGGAAGTTAAATCGTAACAAAACAGTGAAGTTTCGAAAGAAAAATCGGCATCAAATTCAAAAACCATTTATGAACCATCGAAGGATAACTGATTCAAATAGGTGTGTTAGTACTTATGATATGGCAAGGGTGGGACGGCGGTGCGTCGGCGTATATATGTGCCAAACAATAATTCCAGTACCATCACTACTGAGAGCCATGTCGTCAAGAGTCTGAGTTAATAATCAACTACCAGCAAGGATAGGAAGAAAAGACTCCTCAACAAGCCACAAAAATAAATCAAAAGATAATTACACACGCATGAAGATGAGGTATCGAGTTTGAGATATTCTATTTCGAAAGCCAACGAGCCTGTTGCAGTAGAATAAACTGAACCTTTTCGGATATGCATTTTACATCCCAGAATCGATTATTCCGCGGTATAGTCATACAAAAGTCTAATGCGCATACAAAAGCAAATAAAGCTCACAAGGATTCTAATAACATGCCTCTGTATCACTTTCTTAAGAGGAAATCTAAAATGCGGAACTGTTACCCTTAAAAAGTTGAAAAACAGGAAACGACACCACAAAATGTATAAGCTTTACTTAGGTTCACATAATCTTCAGTCCAGCAAAACACTGAAATTATAATTTTCATGGAAGGGAAGGATATTTCTAATTAGTCTAGACGGTCACAGAAAATTAAAATGGGTAGAAAGAAAACTGAACAAAGGAATTCCGCCATCCGTAGAATAATCTTTAAAGAGCAGTGCTTCCTCCAAGAAAACTGGTCGCTCCGTTTTCTAATTAAAACGACCCCCTTAGGGTATGAGCAAGCCTGGGAGCTGCAATTGCCCTAGTAGTCATCGCAGGATCTAACATCCCAGGATAACAAGGGATCCTTTTCCACTTCCACTATTTTCCGAGGTTACGGTGACATCTTCACCTTTGACTAGGCCACAGTCAATTGTATAAAGAGAAATAAATATTTCTAGGAATAAAAGTCATCACGCTTTCATATACTGTTTTTGTTGCATTTGAATGTGAGGATTCATTCTTCCACTGAAGACTATAGGTGCTATTTACACGGACGAGGGAGAATATACGAAACTGAATGCTGGGATATAGTTAACAAAGAGAAGGGCCACGATCCGCGATTATGCGACTATTACCAGCCATCATATTTCCCAAGGCGTGGGATACGGCGAGTGAAGACAGTGAAAATGAACGCGTAACCTTGGACGAAAATTCTTCTCTTGAAGTATGTTTATAACGCTATAAACCGTCGGTGAAATTATCACCATTCCTCTTTTACATATACCAGGGATACAGTTCCACGACGTGATAGCAGACTTTTCAAGGACATATTCGATTGGGTAACGTGATCAATAAAAGAGACGGGGATATTACAGTGGGAAGAATCAATCAACAGTTCTACGGCAAAAGGGTAAATCACGTTACTGCAGGTCACCCTAATGCAAACAATACTTAATTACAATCTCAACCCAATCGACATTCAGTATTGCGAGCAACCATTATGTTCAGTGAGTAACCATTCAAATTTTCCCACCATGATGAAAATTTTAATGAGTTTGTTCGTCATATTCTTTCAAAACTGCGGTTGCGGTAAACAGCTTTGTAATGCTATCCAAAGGTAAAGGGTTAGAATATTCCCCTGGATTTTGCGCTAGTTTTTAAGTTTATGGTAAAGCTGATTTGGTTGCTCAAGCTAAAGCAGGTGAGAAACACCCTTGGCGACTGGAGTACCAAGAAACAATTTCTTCAAACAACTTCATAAAAAAATAAAACCATTTCTCAAAACCCAGTGGCAATCATAGGTGTAGGAGCTAAGGTTAAACGGTTTGATATAACCTTCACATTTGGAACGCTTTAACTCCAGAACTTCTGAAACTCATTGGAGAATAGCAAGCAGTTATCAGCAAAATAAACAGTTGTTAATGGTGTCCCCAATGGTGGACCAAATAAAGAGGAAAGTACATATGAAGAGATTCCAGGAGGTAAGGGAACTTGCATTAGACCGGGAAGGGTGGACGTCTGCAGTCAACAAATCCTAGGATTGAACGACCTATGACGAATGGTGTCGCACCGCCTCCTACTCGAATAAAGTAAAAAATCTTACACCTGTGAAAGAACTGAATCAGGCCAGAGTTGATTTTACCTCACAAATTTTCTTAAAAATAACTTAGAATGCAAACGTAGTTCTGCATCGACTGCGGGGCATCACGAGGGAGGTTCCTTTCTAAAAAAGGAAGACGACCCGCTCGGATTTTCACGTCCTAGATCCGACCCAACTCAGAGAGAGGGAGGGAATCCAAGAAGAACGACGGGACTGGCTGACTTTTTCATTTCGTGCGGGGGAAAAGATGCGGGACGCTTCCCCCCCTCTCCTGCCCACCTCTTCCTTCCGAATAGAAAAAAAGGCGAACGTCGGAACGCAAACGGAGCCGGGCGCTTATAACCGACCGATTAATGCTCGCCACGAATTCACTCTCGAGGGCGAACGATGCCAGCGTCGAAGAAACGTGACCCCTCCCCCTCCACATCCTCCATGGGAGAACGTGGTCTCGACTATTCCCCCACCGTCCACTCCCTCGCTATCCGACATCATAGATCACCCCGCGGTGGGAAAATGACAGCGAAAGCAATGAGAAAGGTCGTGACGGGAGACGAACACCTATAAAAGCAAATGAACGAAGGACCGGGCTGGATTGCTGGAGAAACAGTCATAGTTCGATCAAGGATCCAATTTCTTAAACAACATACGATACTCTATGGATGAGAAATACTCGAGCACTGAACTAATGTTTTAGATAAACACTTATTTCAATAAAAGTATTCATTTTTTTAACTACAGCACTCGATGATGGTTGACAATAAACCCAAGATCGTAATTTATAGGGGCATAAGTAAGAAAAAAGGCTTGTTTACTGTTATTTTTCGGGTTCTCCCCGCGTTGCACCATTTTTCTGGACGACCGCTTCGCCGGCATTCCAGTCGGCTCCATCAGGACCTGAATCTTGATGAAGCCGACTGGAATGCCGGCGAAACGGTCGTCCAGAAAAATGGTGCAAAGCGGGGAGAATCCGAAAAATACCAGTAAACAAGAAAACCGCGGAATACCTTCGTAACAAGAAAAAATAGTGTAAACTAATGGAAAAAACCATCAAAAGACAAGAAATTACTAATATCCACAAACACACTCCCACTTGAGTGTTTATGTGACAATTAAGAGCCCAAGCACGTGTCAAGTGACCACACTGCATAATTAATTTAAAATGCCCACTTAGAAAGGAAGCGGCAGAAGAGAATGTCCTTCTAAGATTATGCAATAATAAGAGAATGTACAACTCATAATGCAGATATATTATCGACCCAAGATATTCTGAGTCAGGAGATTACAGTGAAAATTTTAAGAATATGTTTAAATGAGATGAAATCAACGCAGTGAAGCTACAGCAGTAGAAGTTTCTGATATTTTCTCCGAGAATCGGATCATTAAAACTCATCTTCCAAGATATATAAGCTTGACTTTCATGTTTAAGTAAACTATTAACATTAAGCAAGAGGGAATGTTAAGGATCCCTTCACGTTTCGTAGCAGGATAGAGGCCTTCCAGATATATTTTATGATGTCAACTGCAAAGAATAATTTTCCGTGCATGCAAAAAAAAACTCTCTAATGGAATCGAAATTGACTTAAACATAAAATACGTAATTCGCAATGCCATGCCAACTCCAAATTGCGGTCTATAAAATGTTTACTACTCAAAAAAAGGTGTGGCACTGTTTTGCTTTATTTATACGATACTTCGAAGAGTATATTTTTCCTACTCTGAGAATAAGCGATCACGCATGTAGTACCCGTGAGGCTACCTAATAGGCAAGTTAAGCCGTTTCTACATATGCAAATATTTTACTCTCTAAGCGTTTATTTCCGGCCATCTTTTTCCCACGGTCGTGAGAAGTTTAATAATTAACCTTATCGGCATAAAGTTCATTTTTCACCGTCAAACTATTCCGGAGCAAGTCAACACACAGTGCTCGTGCCTTAACTGTTGAGACAAGTACTTCGATCATTAAGTCATAACTGCGACTTACATGGAAGTGTCGAGGGTATCGATATCTCGAATCGTATCGATAATTGGAGGGAATCGTTCTGCTCATGAATATATATTATGGATTTCGATCTCGTCGCCAAAAACTGTTGTCTAGAATTCCGTAAACAAACAACTTTTTGGAAAGTGGTGCTGCATAGTGATAAAAGGCGGAAGTTCAAATGTAAATACAGTCGAAAGATTGTAAATAAACACGTCTTACCGGTTTTTCCCTGAATATACATGGATTTTACTTACAATTAATCAGAATGCAGTGGGCAGTGGACAAAAAATGTAGTACTACACGCGAGACGTAATTATACACTTTGTTAATATCGTCCGGTCTACAGATATATTTAATTCCTCTCCAAATTTTATTACTCAAATGCACAATTATCTTCTTAGCACTTCGTGAATATCGCTTTACGGAAATTTAATGATAATGAGAGGTGACTTCATGAGTATTCCCAATGGCCATCATTGCAGTGTAGGTAAAAAGGAATGCACTTAGCGCCGCCTTGAACAGATTCTTATTTTTCAACCCCCGTCTCCTATTTTGGGTCCTCGTAGACGCATACCCTGTTTTGCAGCTTGGTACGAAGCAAGTTCTGTTTAAACAAGGCATTCTAAATTCTTTATTTCAGTCGAACGGGCTTATTGCATTCAAATTAGAATCAGAGTCTGGCAAACATCGTCGTCGGCACACGATGGACGTTTCATAAACCTCTTACACATTTTCCGTAATAGATATTTCCTCTCTAGCATTTACAAAGTAACTTTTAGATAACCAAAATTGCAAGATATTATTCAAAGCATCAAGTAATTCATATCTCCTCGATCGTTAATGAATACTCACCACAGGCTCACGTTAGCAACAATTAACTACGACTATTTACAATAACAACTGAAAAGACTCTAATCGAAGTGGCGCCAAAGACTGGATGAACTAAAAGTGGAAATTTAGGCAACACGAAGCCTAGGCAACAATTCCAAACATCCGAATCCATAATATATATTCATGGTTTTGCTTACGCATAACTTCCGGCTTTACCCAAACAAATTCAAGACGGAAGTAAACAATGGATATGGACATTCCGAAAATTGCCTATATTTGGCAATAATGGCGTTCGTATATTGCTGTTTGAGTCCCATAGGCATTCATGGGTAGGAATAATAAATTTGTCAAAATTACAGTAATTGTGTATTATTACTTCGTATCAAGAATGAGAATTGTAACCATCATTATAAGCATCTAATGCAAGACGAATCATAATGCATAACTTAGGGGTTATTCAGTATTTAAAATATTCTCAAACACAAATAAATATTTTCCTGCGCAACAATGAGTCCTCTTCCAAGTACGTTAGTCATTGTTTACATTAACAATCTCCGTTAGTGATCATGTGACGAGTATTTTACCGGATTCGATGCGATTTTAACGCAAAATCGACATGCTACTTGCATGTCAAATAGAAGCCAGTCTATTTTATCTGCAAGTGCGAACCTCGGTTGATTACTACCACTAATATCGACCCCTACTGCCATAAAGGCCGCGCCTACACATCGAAGTGTCGATTGTAAGCGACTTGCATGTGTAACCTCGCCCTCATAGAGAGACAGACGTGCCATACGCTCTTGAAGGACAGAAAGAAATCACCAATTCGATTGCGTCGCTTAAGATGGCGTGGGAGTCTAGAGTCGATCGAGGGAAGGGGAGGATACGATGGACCGCAGAGGGAGTGCAGACGTGGGAAGCCAACTCTAAATCCACAAGCACCTCTCTGCCGGCATTCCACCCTTTTCTCCTCTTTTCCGAATTTCCGCTCCTTCTTTTATTTTAACCCACGCCGCCGGCTACCGATAACCCCCTCGGTCTCCATGGCAACCAATGCGGAGATCCGCGAAAAAATAAGCAGTCGACCGTTTTTTTCCCCATTCTGGAAAAAAAATCCTACTGCGGTCGGTCAAAACTACTAGAGTTTCGCCGCGCGGTTAATTCATTGAGCGAGTTCATCTTGCGTTAATGAGAGTAGGGAGACGCGAACAACTATTTGCGGGAAAGCGCCGCTGCCAGCGAGTGCTTCGATGATAGGAAAACTCGTTCACGAATGAAATGCGACTGTGATAAACAAACTCGGCGAGATGTAGCGATGGCTCTGTTTATTTTAGATATAACGACCTGTAAATTATGACACCGATGAGGCTATTCTTGTAAACTTAAGGAAAGAGCGTTTAGGGCTTCGATCACTCGCGTCAGCGGAAATGTTTCCGCAAGCATTCTCAGTTTCAAAAAAAAAGAAACAATCTAGCGTTCAAAACAAATATGCACGCCACTTTAAAAATATCAGCCACTTGAGAAATTTCAAGAGCGACTAATTCGTAAATTAGCATTTGGAATATCGTTTAGTTTGCTCCGAAAATAATAACAGTTCCTCCGGAACACAACTTGTCAATCTTATTACATTTTTCCTTTCTATATCCTCATCAATCAACATACTCTGCCATACCAAGTGAAATACCATACAGAGTGAACATCCCAGCCAACCGTCCTTTTTCAACTTTGTGTGTTGAGGAATCAGATAACCATATATGTAGGTATGGGTTAGGAGGGGTACTCAGGCTGAGGATTCAGTCATATTTAAAAGATCATGAATATGTCATCTCAATATGGACAATCGTTTTAAATATATTACCAGAAGTAAGTCCCAACCTCAGTAGTACCTTAGGGCTCCATTCTTGGTCAAGTACTTTATATATAAACGGACAGAAATTCCTTAAATTTTACGTATTCTCCAACTGGGGTCATTTCTTATAGAAACGAATAAATACGCAAATGAATTTCAAACAATGCCCAAGTCATATACATACTTATGCACACGCAAGCCTGAGATAAAATTCCATCCCCCCCACCGTCAAAAAGAAAACCCTTTTGCATTTCAACGCATTTCCATTTCTTAATCCGCAAATTCACGCTCCACTCGAAAACGAGGAAAAGAATGAAAGGAGAAAGATGAGAGAGAGAGACGCCAAGAGCGAGAGACGAGAGTGGGCGGCGAAGTCGGCGAAGTGAAAGGGAGAACCGCTCCTCGAAGTGAAGGAGATAAAAGAACCCGTCGAGGCGACACCAGCAGTACGGACAATGACTCCAGGGTGGGCGTCAGCCGCCCCCGCATTTTATTCGGTGGAGGGATGGAAGGGTCGCGAACGCGGAACCTCCGCCTCGGGTGACGGAATACCGCCTCCAAAAACACACCGTCCCAGCCTTCATGGAGCGAGGAGCAAACGATCATCAATGGTATTTAACCACTTATATACTCTTACTCCCAGGGCCATTTATATCCAAGTTGATATGTAGCCGTACCAATATATCCCCTTAATCTCTTTCGGTCCAGTGCATCCTCCTCCGCAGGTCCAATCCTCTCCAGACAAATTTTTACTTGGTTCCACCATCTATCGCGGTCTTCCCCAGGGTTGTCTTCCTTCTGGATTTTCTCTAAAAAACCTCCTTCATCACACACCCGTCCTCTATTCTCAACGTGTCCTGACCATCTCATGATTCTGCATTTAATCTCACTTATGATGTCGGCATTCTTATTAAGGTCCCTTATTTCCTTTTTATTATTCCTTCTCAACCATTCAAGTTCATCTGTAGATCTTTCGTAATATCCTGTTTTCAAATACTATGAATTCTTTCTCCTCTTTCTTATTCCATTCCATTATTTAACCACACCAATCGTAATTCATTGCTCGTGTCTGTGGTTATTTCCCACTAAAATAGTTCTGTTGACCACTTGTGATGAACACTTTTGAGTCATCCGCCATTACAGGCTGCGCTCATGTTATGCTACGCGTTTTAAATCAACCAATTAATAAAGAAAATTACAACTAAGTTGTGTACTTGTTTTCAATAAACGATTCCGCTGATTTCTACAAGGCATCGTTAATTTCAAGATGCAAGTGTTCCCGTTGGACAGTCGTGTTCATAATTTCTCAGAAATCGAGGTGTATTCACCTGAAGTACTAAGCATATTCTAAGATCCTTGGTGCTTACCAAAATTTCCTACAGAACACAATCATTTTTCCAGCACTAATCACTGTTAAACACCTTTTTTCAGTGCTTTCCTCATATCGCCAAAGATTCGTTCATCAAATTCTCTCTTAAGTCCGCTTTACACGGTACATTTTATGGTGCAAACGAATGTATGAACTCTTTCATGAGGAAAATTTTACCGGGTAAAGCGGCAAATTGTCTGAATGACGCAATCCTTCGCCCGAAGTCCTCGCTACTAGACCCATTCCAACCCACAATATTCCCCGGTACATGAAATGTACCTTCAGCACTAGTAACTGTCATCACGTTCTTAAATTTATCCAGTCTTCCTACTTCTATAAAACCCCACCACCTGACTTTTAAATAATAATTTATCTTCATCCCTTTCCTTTCAACTTTATTCATTCATTGGTCGTTCAGTCTTAAGATTGGTTGACTTGCAGCCCTCCACCCTTCCCTTTCTGAATTCAAGTCTCCTTACTTCCCGGTAGCTTTTCCTATGTACTTTCCTCTTTATTTGGTCCATGAACTTATTGCTGGGTATTCTTCTGAATACTTTCCCCTCTAGTTCACCTCCAATTATATTCTTCACAAACTCACTGTGTCTCCTACACATCTGGTTCTTATTTTCTATATCGCGTTGCATATGTTCCTTTCCTCTTCTACTCTTCTTTAAACTTCATCATTTCATATCTGTCCGTCCATTTTATCTTCAGCATCTTCCTCCAGCACCAGGTTTCGAAGGCTTCTAGTCTGTTCTGTTATCCTGATGCTGGAGAAGGGTGCTGAAGATAAAATGGATGGACAAATAAGAAATGATGAAGTTTACAGATGAGTAGAAGAGGAACGGTCCATATTGAATTATCTATTAACCATTATCTTTAACATCGTTCATTAAACGCGATCATTATCGACAGAGGTTTCCTAGAGGACTCATATTTGATCGTTCGGAAATAATACGGAATCAGCTCCCTTCCTATAGAGCGCTCCACATTTACTTGAAAACAGAGGCCTTATGGTAGGACATTTTCCATAGCTACGCTCCGTGCGCTAACCTCTGGGGCACGAAGGAAAACATGTTGCTACATCGTGCTAAATTAAATTAGGTTACCTTATGGACTAGTATTTGCTCACCGGAGACTCCCAGATGCGCGGAGAGTATGATGCAATAGTGCTCAATTTATTCTCCAACTGCTATTGGCAACATCGCACGGAGATTAACACAGGAGACGAATCTCAATAAAAGCCCGTGCTGCCAACTACGTGGAACGGACTATACTTTTACTACAACTCCCATCACTGGCCATGCTTCTCCAAAGGTACGGACCCGAAGCGAATGGCGGGCAAGGAGGAAAGAGGGGTAAAGCGAAGAGAGAAGAAAGGAGGAGGAGGATGAGGAGGCGGAAGAGAGGGGTGGCGGGAGGGGGGCGAGATCAATACGACGGCAAGGCGCTCTGACGGAGTGCCGCGGAGTCAGTCAGCGACGAGCGAGCGTTCCCAACCCATTAAAACGCAGGGTCCGCCCACGGCAGACGACGAAAGCAAATTGGACGGGGATGGAGAAATAAGGGACTCTGAGATGACGGAGATATTTCGGGAGTGGAGAAATTCTCCGGTCTGAAGGGAAGAGGTTAATTCGTCCCCCTTCGCTCCCACGACCGGATCGGATGCGATATTTATATGCATTGGGCCCACTACTAACCACGAGTGATGTTTCTAATTCGCTCTCCTCCGAATTTGCGAAACTTTTCGTGTTGAATTACTCGCGATCCCTTCTCTATAGGACATTGCTCCGTGAGTCAAAATGCACCTCTACGTGCACTCAAAAGGTTTGAGTACACCGACCCAGAATTACAAGCAGAGCCACCAATGGCATTAAAATAAAACTTTGATCCAGCTCCACCCAAAAAACAAGACTCGCGCTATTTTGCATCAAAGGAGCACTTTTTTACATCGTCATTATCTACAATGCTCATTTTGAGGCGAGTCCACTAGTTTAACGAGTTTCATTACTAAGCAAACTCAATATCATGCTTTTCACGTGCTAGGTTTATGTTCTACAGGCCGTAAGTCACTTAGGAGTTTGATCCTAAATACGTATTACTCGTAGCACCAACACGCTTGCCACCATGTATTGACTGAGGCTTAATATCAACAAGTGAATACATCTACTATAAATGTAAAAACCAAGAATAATTATTTTTAAAAGATCCCATTTAACATTAGATCTTAAAGATTTTTGTCCCAAAATATAGACAAGAGCAAAATGTAAAGGACTATAAATTGTGTATATCACTTTTCCTATTCAAAAAAACTACGCATGAAGTACACGTTTTTTGATGCTCGTGGCTCAATTCAGGCATGAGCCTAGGAGGCCATCTATAGCTTCAAATAGTATATTCATTAACCGTCGTATTCTGATATTAACGATGCGATGTAAATTTATGTAGCGTTACAACATCATACATAGACCCGCAACTAATCTTGGTAAATGCCAGCAGTATAGGGACCAAATATACAATCTCGGTGGGTGCGAAGAACGTATGCGAACAAAAACACGGAAGTGGAAGGGGAGAGATATCAATATGAGCACCAAATTGAAAATTAAATGAGAGTGTGATCTTCCGTGCAAGATAATATCAGTTCATAGAGACTGTCAACTAACTAACTAAGAAGGAGTAACACAGATGCAAGAGAAGACTTAAGTACGGATGGTAAACAATGACGGAAACACTTGCGAATGGCAAGGATCGAAGTTGGCAAATAGACGTCGTAAAATGCATTAATTAAATTTCCTCAATATATGAGGGAGGGGTCGTGAATAGGCGTCAGGCGGTTGAGATGTGGGTGTGGAGAAGGATAGAGATGGTGAGATGGACGGAGAGGAAGCAGAACGGGGAAGTTCTAAGCATGGAGGGCGAGGAAAGGAAACTTCTGAATTAAATCCGGGATGGGCAGAGTAGGTGGCTGGATGAAGCAATGAGGGACAATGGGTTACTCAAGAATGCGATAGAGGGAAGGATGATGGGCATGCAGGGATGGGGAAGAAAGAGAATAGGTTTCATCGATGGAGTGAAGAAAGGGTATATCGCATGGAGAGGCAAAAAAAGAAATACAAGAGATAGAAAGGACCTCGAAAGTGTAAAAAACAGAAGGATCTTCTCTCTCAACAAAACCTACCTTTTACAGGTAGAATACTGAAAAATAAAATCTATGAGGCAAGATATAGAAACACTGGCTAGATAGAATGACACTGCTCGCGTGGAGGCTAAAAAAATGAAAAAGTAGTTCCGAATCTCATAAAAAAGCATCAGCCAGCGAGTAGATTCCTAGAAAAAAGGCTAAAGGCATCGTTCTTTCATACACAAAAGCTGTATTCCTATAAACAAACACTGAGAGGTTACTCTTAAGGCAGAACTTAAACTCAAAGCATATTTTTCCGGCCCTCGTGACATTTTGTTCCACACCACTATGCCTTTGCCATCTCAAACAACTTCTCTATCCTCTTTTCCCCGAATGACAAAAGTCCTTACATCGTCCAAACACCCAGGCGAAGGCTGTTGCGGTGCCAATCTGTGGAGTGGTTGTAATCCGATGGAAGTAACGGGAAAATAAGACTCAGGAGCGTGGTCTGCGGACGAGTGGTGGCGAAATAAGACGACAGCGAAAAGGAACGAGGACGAAGCGGGTGATGAGCGATCAGGGCGTGGGAATGAAGATGGTTCAGGCCGATTGGCAACCAACAAAAGAACATAACTTAAGACCACTTAACTTAATTCACCTATTATCTTTCATATTTATTAGATGTTGATCAATATCATCAGCAGTGTAAACCAAGAAGACCACAGCAAAATCAACGGTTTGCCTGAAAGACATATTACCAATACTTTCTGACTCACGAGCTCAAGTCCACCCGTATTAAGATAAGTAATAACTTTAAGTTCTGAGTCTCAACGTGGGCCGGCTTTTAAGGAGAGATTGAGAGAGAGGAGCAGAGAGGAATGGCGAAGAGAGGGTGAAAGGAGAGCGACAGGAGAGGGAGAGTGGTCGGAAGAAGAGGCAAAGGACGGAATCGAAGGAAAAAGGGATCCGGGGCAAGATTAATGCTCACGGAGGCGATCTTTCCCGCAAGAGTAGGGGGCGGATGGGATTAATGCGAGAGAGCTTTCCCGCGGAAATGATGAGCGGCGGCTCGGAAGAATGGAAAACGTGAGCGCTATAGATATATTTCGGGGAAGAAAAGAGCGAGAAATAATTGAAAAAGGCTCCACCGATCATCCTTCAAACATGCACCAATTAGCTCCGAATACAACCATTCAATAGGAGATATAAAAAAATAATACCTATTTATTAGCTGGATAAATGTTTCTCGGGCATTGGGTAAGAAGGTCCATGTCTCCCGACGTATCGGAGAACGAATTGCTCTCCATCTTCAGGGGTACTGAATGAATTCTCCTTGAAGATAGTGTTCAAGTCGTTCTCCGAAACGTCGTGCAACATGGACCTTCTTACCCGGAGGAATACCCGAGAAATATTCATCCCGCAGACACGCCGGAAAAACCTAAGATCTTTCATATTTTTTAGCTGATGATTTCCGGCGATACTTTATGGACTTTACTAAACATTTTGAATTATAAGAGTAAACTTTGTTTTTCTACAATGAATTTAATCACTTACGACCATGGTTTCGACGATTAACGTCATCATCATGTGATGATGACGTTAATCTATTCATTCAAAATATTTTTAGCTGTTGATCAATATCATCCACTGTGTAAACCAAGAAGACCACAGCAAAATCAACGGTTTTCCTGAAAACAAAAGCCACTTTTTCATCAATCGTTTTCCTGCGCCTATACGTGTCATGTAAGATGCAAACCACTGCCCTACATCGACTCTACATTGGCCTCTATCTGTCCTACACTATCATGGGTTAAACGTCTTCTAAAGAGTGCTTGTTTAGTTTTATCATTTTTAATCCTCCTTACGGTAGATAGATTGAAACATCATTTCACATACAAATGAATCTATTTCGTCCCATTTTAAAGAAAAATATCTCATTCTTCAAAAGAAAAAATATCAGCCTGAAGTACTTTCCAAAAATACCAGCCATTTTCCAGGGGAAATGTCACGTATTTGCACTTTAGAGACACATTATTTTAAAAAATGTGAAATTTCGAAAATTTCGAAATACCGAGTTCACGTAAAAAATAATCATATGCAGTTTGTATCTTTCAACTATTTTTTTAAATAAATCCTACAGTCACTGCAGTGTGTTTTTCAGAATCACAAAAAAATCCTTCCGTTGTGAAGGAGTTTTAAACGTCCCGCGTGATAAAAATGAATCAAGTTAAATACTTACAGAGATATTCTTATTTAATTACCGAGGACTTCCTTCATTTGAAAGTATATTATTGCACTATTAATATTTCAATAATTGATTCATGCTTCCTGGAGCTGCGTGAATTAAAACGTAAAATTCGGATTGGTCTACATTATTATAATATGGGAAATATCTGGCTTAAACTACCTTTATGGGAAATATTTAAAAAAATGACAGTTATTTATTAGCTGTTAACCGATACTATCGGCAGCATGAGCCAGGAAGACCAACGTAAAAGTAACGGTTTGCCTCAAAACAAAAGCACCTAATTCATTAATCATTTTCCTGCGTCCCTTCGTGCCATATAAGATGCTCACCACTTCCCTTCATCCACTCTACACCTGCTTCTGTCTAATTCTATCATGGCTTGAACATCTTTCAAAATGTGCTCGTCTAGTATACGATCCATTTTCAATCCCCTAAACAGGGAAATTAAGAAACCTAACAATACTATCGATTCGTACAAGAATTCAGATCAGTATCAAAGCACTCGATATCATTTGGATGGGAATAATTAATTATCAATACCTTATCACAACGAATTGAGGCAAAAAACTTACCATTGATGGATTAAGGATAAGCGGAAATTGAGAATTTTAATATTTAGAAGCCAAATTTCCCAAACTAAATCATATTATTCAAGCCACGTTTCCCGATCCTCATTAATTCAAGGAGTTAAATTTTTCTACCCGGGTTTGAGTATTTTTTTTGATAGTTTGCGTAGCAGCGATTTCGCAAGCAGAGTTGACTGCTTCCAAAGGTCGCAAGACGGTTTATCCCTAAAAATACTGCCATGGATACGTAAATACAGCAAACATCGGAGAGATAAAATTGATACGGCACTTACAAAAAGGTATTATCCAACTTTTTCTTTTACCAGGATTTGATTTATCACCTCCCATCATAGAGGAACGAGACGAGATAAAAGTCACTTCACCCCATTGTACTTCACGGGTGAAATCATGAATGTATCACGTTTTTACAAAACATGTTTCATCTATTATTTTTGAGTAATTTCTGTGGTCACTTGCGCGACCCCTGTTCAATCATGTGCACCACAATGTCGCAATAATCGAAGGGACAGAGGCTAAAGTTGACTTGAATCGCATGAATCAAGGGTGGGACATTACACATTGCCGCCAGTGACGAGAATTATTAAAGATGATGGACGAGATCTGAAGGGAGGTCAACAGGAACAGCCATAAGGTCGAACCCTGACTGAAAAGAGGCTCGGAGAAAAAATGAAAAACGTTTCACAGAGAAAGATGCAACTAACAAAGTTTTAAGTCTTAAGCTTCCTTTTTAGCGTTATCGTGATCAAAGCTAGCGGCAAAAATAGATCACTTTACAAGTATGACAATGCGAACTCTGAACACACCAAAAAAACATTATTGTTCAATAAATCTGAGACCTACGAACTAAAAGCATCGTTTTCTAATAATACGATTAGCAAATTATTTTTATGCCACGTGAGATAATGACCAAGAACTTTTCCCCAGGAAGCATGTCGTCGTTACACAAACAGCAGCTTACTCCAAGATGAAGAGCAGAGATTGCACACGAAGCAATGGATGAGATGATAACGCAGTCCGTTTATCCAATAAAGGAACTTCGGAGAATAGAAAGGGTAGCGAAACTTTGCATCATACGCCAGTGTTGGACTAACCTTTAGACAGAGATGAAACCTTTCTCTTGGCTCTTGCAAAACCTATCGCGTGGGATGCTCTCGCAAGTAGCAAGCAAAAAAATACCTCCCGCTCATCATTACAGTAGGGTTAGTAGAAACATCTGCTGAGCTTTTGTACTTTCAACGTGGGCGGCTAACTTTGCCCTTCACAACTTTGATTACCATTTAACTTTTTTACATTACGTACTTACACCAAAAAACAGAAATATCGGCCACGGAAATGCTCAAAATACATTGCGAATATTCCGTATCGTCTGATTAAGTAACTATAACAATAGAGAGACAGATTATGTTATATGCGACAACAAAAGCTAAATGGCTTAAATAAAAGGAATGGCACCTCAGAGAAAATAAGAATGCAAATATCTTAGGGTAATGAACGTATTAACAATGACTCTCCCTATACATGAAGATCGCACCTTTGTCTGAAACGTTCTAAGAACCAACGTCAGCTGAAGCTGTGTTCAGTAAACGAAATTAATTATAAAAAAATGACCAACTACATCAGGCAATGTCATGCTTTTTCTACCACTCAAATAAAAGGACTTGTTATATTTTGATGGAATTAAAGGGACATTTCAAAAA
The DNA here is from genome assembly GCA_963169105.1 of Ceriagrion tenellum. Lineage (NCBI taxonomy): Eukaryota > Metazoa > Arthropoda > Insecta > Odonata > Coenagrionidae > Ceriagrion > Ceriagrion tenellum. The sequence goes on from OY720637.1 coordinate 35,059,262, forward strand.
GCATCATAACCACTAGTATCCAATTTGTGGCCTTACAATATTTCCGAAGCATAAAATAATTTTGGAAATGTTAGTGTACATCCTTCATTTTTAAAGATAGAGGAGAAGCGACATTAAAAGGTTATCATCACTTGTAAGGCATATAATATCAGATAATAGCCTTTTCAGTCCGAAAGATACAAATTTACGATGCATTTGCACCACTGATCATTAGTTTCAGGAATGTGTATTCCTAAAAATATGTATTTAGATTCAGCGATATCGAACCTCTGGGTGCATTAGTCTTAGTAGCTTTCGGTCTTTAGCAAATCAGCCAAGAGAAGGGTTCCTGATTCAGTAGGACGGACTCTACATGTTTACCAGGTAACAATTACTATGACTTCATGGTAATGCAGTAGCCATAAGAACAACAGCATCAAAAAAAGAAATACACAAAAAAAGAGTTAATTCTTTCGGTAAGGACTATCAAATACCGAATTTCACCGCATAATCGTCGCACCCCACTTTTTCAGTCCAAAAATTGGTTCACAACTTTTCATCGCATAATCGTCGCATGTTAATTCTGTTCGTCACGATACTTGCTGTAAAAGGAAAAATTGCTTAATTAAAAAATGTAAATTTGCCTAATTTGAGACTCTACCTGGCATACATTTCTACCTGCCATTCACAAATACAGAGTAGGGGGAGACCGGGGCTAGCTGGGTACACTTTTGTCTAATGAATTTTCTATTTTTATCTATTAACATTTTCAATGAAATAACTATGCTAGCCCATTGAAACAAAGGCAGCAGGAGCAATAAAGGCAGTGAAGTACGCAATAAAGGACCCATGTATAACTAATACCGGTGCAATTTTATTATTTTTATTTACCCTCATAATGGTCGCACCCTACTTTATAGCGAAAAAAATTGGCATAAAATCTCCAACGATTATGCGGTGAAATATGGCACCTGTCACTCATTACGCCTAATGTAGCCAACTGATGATTCGTAAGAAATGAAACTTGAATAATGAAACAGTGTCCCATATAAGGTTTCGAAACGCTAATCGCAGCCTGCGTCCACGGACAAAGCGGTACGACATACTGACGTTTCTACGGGAGGGAACAGATCAAGTGGGGAGAGAGACCCTTACCGCAACCTCTAGCACGACCACTCTTGGCGTTGATTGATGACGAAGCCTCCATTAAAGCGAGAGGATATTTGAACATTCAACCACGAATACTCAGGATGAGGGAGGCTGAAAAATGTGCAATAATTTTTTCTTGTGATTGACATGAAATGCCAAAGGCACGGTGCGTTCTACCTGCGGGTAATATGTTCAACTACATATTTCTTTACGAGTCGCCAAAATAGCATCCGGCAATTATGGTTGCCAACTCTTAAGGATTCTACAGGAGAATCTCATAACATGAATTTATAAAATCCCCTACCTCCTGGATTGATGCATTTTCCTCCCGTTTAAATTCATTAAAAAATTTTTAAAATTAGGAATTTCTTCTCATCATTATCGCCAGTAGCAATTCTAATTTTTTTCACGTGTTCACTGCTATTAATGTCACATATAAAAATGCATTTCTGCTCTTTGTGATGTAAATGATGGGGGCATAAGAGGTATAGGTTCCAATTCTATCACTGTTGATCTAGCACTAGGTAAGTAATTATGATCACACTGTAGCCCAGAATTTCAATAACTATAAAATGGAATTCTCCAGGATTCAACTCACAAGCATCTTCCATTAGTGGTGGCAGGGGCTGTAAGGATACCAGACATTAAGATAGATGGAAGAGGAAAAGGGCGGAAGATAATATGTGTTTGCATGGAGTGTCTGACTGTAAGCGTATCGCTTTGTATTTGCAAGAGTCACTTATGGTGCGTGGATAGAAGGAATTTTCGTTCATGTTTCTCTCTGATTTTGTCGATTATGTCAGTTCTACGATGCATTGCGCGTTAAGAGAAAAACCACCGCGTCTCCTGGAAAAATTGCGCGATCTGAATTTTTCATATAATCTTAGGCGTGCTTGAACTTTTTCAGCGTTACGGCTCCCATTTCATTGCTTCCATCAACTCTGTTGTACACAATATCCGTTCGTTGTACTGCCCGTAGTTACTCAAAACTTGCGACTTTCCGTTTTATTTAATCTGGTTCAGATGTCAAATCTTTTCGTAATCCTAGACGTTTGTGGCATACCTGAGAAGTGGACTAACTAAACTGCAGCAACATTTCCCCTTAAATGTTTCACTGAAGGATCTTCCAACTATTTGCTTCGTAAAACTTCGTGTTAAAAATGCAGCAATGCCATTGTTTCAAATGTTCGAAAAATATTAAATAATCTTTCTAAATTGATCAAAATGAATGGTCATTTCCACGCATTTCATTTCTTCCGCTAAATTCATATGCACTCCTCCTGCAACTGTATCACAATGCAGTGAAATGCACTGCAGAGAAGTAGTGGAATACTTAATGAGAACATTTACAGACTTTCCCAATATTTTTCTCCTTCGGGATCCGGGACCTCATCGGGTATGCTACGTTTGCTGGCTGCCTGTCCGAATAAATGGATGGCCCGAGGGCACGAGCCACCTGCGGCTCCCGACCTTTTTTACGCGAAGAGGCAAAGGGAGTCGCCCCTTGGGGAAAAAGAACAAGCCCCCGCGATCCGCAAACATGGAAACATTGCCGTAGGGTACTAAATGAACTACGCTTTGTCAGTAGGAGCAGTGAAACAAGGCGCATTCTATTTTGGCCCCCTTCCCATAAATATTTTCCGTCTCCGAGGTTTGAAAAAACAATTAGGCAGCGAGAATTTGGCACCAAGGGAAATAACACGTAATGTTGTAGAAGACAGAGAAATGTGTACCTAAAACGTGTTGAAATAATTATCACTGCGCAAGAGATAAAGTAATATCAGAATCAGATTCATGTTGAGACACTAGGTGGAGGATGCACTTTGGCGACAATGGTCCCTTGCATAAAATCTAATATCGCCATAAACAGAAAGAATATGGAATATTTGCAAAAGAAGTATAATATCATCACCACATGTCACTTCCATGGGTTTAAATAAATCGTACCGCACCGATGAAATACATGAAAAATCTATAAGAAACGTAAAAAAAAAATAATTTCCCATGCACATTATGCAGCATCGGTCTCTGAAATGGCCAGTCTCCAGAGCTCTGCCAGTCAATTCTGTAAGTTACTCCCGCGATCATTTTCATGCAAAGAGAAAATGTTGTCAAATATGTTACTTTATCAAAGAATTGGAGGTTTTTTGGAGCTCGTAAGGAGAAAAATATTGGAATCAAATATTAGGGAGGATGAGAAAATAAAAATTCTTCAATTCTTTATTACACCTATGCAACGACTCCAATTGTTCTGTGTATATCCATGTCGCGAGCAATTCATCTAGCACTATATATGGGACCAAAATGAAAATGACTCCTTTACTATTATTATAGCATTTTTAATTTTACACAAACTGAAGAGAGTGTCTTGGACCCTTTCCGGTTTTTTCACCACCTCTCCAATGAATAACGAAATATTGACTCTTTATTTTTCGAAGTTTTATATGCGGCCAATTCTTTGCTAATGACTTTGGAAACTGTAACCAAAAGCGGATGAATTGTATAGCAAGTTTTTCTCCGAAGAAGGAAAGGGATGTCGAATGGAGGATGAGATGGAGAAAGAAGAGGTAAAATCAAAAGAGGAAGAAAGCATATTGGAAAAACCGAAACGAAGGGACGAAAACTAAAAAAATAAATGAACGCGAGGGTAGGCGGAATGAAAGACTGCGGAAATAATGCCCCATTGGGAAAAACTTTCTCCGGTCGGAAAATTGGAATGGCTAGCCATTTACAAAGGTAATAAAAATTTAACGGTACACCCATTAAAGTCGAAACTAACTATCTACCCCGGGCGAACAAAGAAAAACAGATTGAAGACCCATTCCGCAGAATTATGAACGCGTGCGAAGGCCGAATCAGACCAGGATGGAGGAATAAATGAGCCCTTTGATGAGAAAGGGCATCGAAGTTGGCCTTGTGAAATAACGGATGGTAAAGGCGGAGTTACGAAGCTTGTTACTTCATTCAGATAACTCATTCCGAACGTCTCTAATGTTATATTTATAACATTTCCCTCCCCGAGCGACGGAATGCTCCCGAGGGCGGATCATGGAGGAGAGCGGCCACATTTCAAGACACCTCTCCTTCTCAGGAGTTCAACTTTAAGAACCTCAACCCTTCTGTCGCCAGGGAACTCAACAAGGTGTCGCCTGGGCCGCCGGCGAGCAGATGCTTCATGGAAAGCTAGTTAGCATGCAATTCCGGTGCGCGCAGATACTTAAGTGAACGGTTATTAAGGTCTTGAGGGTGCAAGCGGAGCAGTGTTGCTGAAACGCTCCATTTAATTAGATTCTACGGGGACTAACGTCTATGAAAAATAGCCTCCATACAGTTTCACGTAATTGATATGTACTTCAACATATTCCGAAAATTAAAGACAACAAAAATCCACTTGGGTGCTCATGACATGTGATAAAAAGAGAAAAACTAATGTATTTCACTATTTTAAAAAGTATTCTAGCGGAAAAAGGTAGGTTTTGTTTTAAGTCAGAGAACCTCCTCCCGGTTTTCTAAACTTTCAGGGACCTATGTCGCTCTAGCATATCCTTTTTCGTCTCAGCATGCGATTTACCCTTCTTCATCCCGTCCATAAAACCTATTCTCTTCCTTCCCCTTCCCCGCATGCCCAACATCCTTCCCTCTATCACATTCTTGAGCAACCACTCGCCCCTTATTATATCCTCCAGCCACCTACACTGCCTATCTCGGATTTCAATCAGATATTTACTTTCCTCTCCTACCATCTCAAGCACTCCCTCGTTCGTCTTCCTTTCCGTCATCCGCACTTTCTCCATTTCTTCTCCATTCCCACACCTCAAATGCCTGCAGCCTATTCTCGTCCTTCTTCCAGAGGGTCCACGTTTCTGCCCCACGCAACGCCACGCTCCATATCAAGCTCCTTCACCATGTGTTTACCATCAAACTCTTCGCAAATTCACATTGAATTAAGATGACCTGGAGATTCAAGTGGTGAACCTGGAACCGACCGGAAACTGGGATATTTGGGGCGGAATTCCAGCCAAGTCAAACAATGATTTCAGGTAGGATTACAGCTCAATTGTAATACATGTTAATGTGTACTGGTTAAATTCAAAATTTCGAGTTACTTAAGTTATCTTGGAGGCAAAATACACTATATGTAGCTCTCCATAACAGAATATACACGCTGTGTCCGCAACAGCTCTATACGTGAATGTGCCGCAAACCAATCCAGCGCCAACGCGTAGCTTGGAACGAAGAAATCAGAAGTTAAACAGTAATCCACCAGGTCAACCGGAGCGTCTCTTTTTACTTTTTTTTAAATCCAAAAAAGAGCGGAATTCATTATCCACAATCAAGGATCCCGCTGATTCTTGCATTTTTCCCCAGCCCACTCTCCAAGCGGCAGAGTGAATAAAAAGAAGATAATCGGGTCGATATCCGGCAAGCGTCCGAAAAGTCATTAAGACGGACGGACACATGCCGGGGAAAGAGCGGTTGGTGGGTACGGGTGGGATGGGAAGGGGAACTGTTTGCTCGCGGGGGGGGCGGGCTGGGAGGCGGATGTGAGTGCCGGGGGTGGGAGGGGGGGGGCTTACCACCCCCACAACCGCGGAAATATAAACACAAAAAACTCAAACGCAAATAGAAATAAAACATAAGAAAAAGCACATCGAATATGTATACATAAATATTTGGCATACACGATAGACGGAATTAAAGGAAAATACTGATTGAGGTAATGGATGAACGAGGATAAATTCTATATAAACTCGAGGAAAGTACGTGAAATTCGGGCTTCTAGAGGAGTACCGGCAACTCGTGTTTCATTCTAATACAGAAGAGGCGACTGAGGCAATGAGTAAAATATGATGAAGTTCCATTCAAACTCGAGGATAGCAAGGGAAATTTGGACATCTACAGGGTTAATAGCGAGTCGAGTTTCATTCAACTACTGACGAGGTAGCAAGGCTGCCTCATCAAAACGGCAGGACGAAAACCTAGACAAGCGAGATGGTTCATAGTTTCCCTCGCACAGTTCGTGATGACGACAGAACAACATTGAAGCAACAATAAATGTAATGGCAAGAGACTTAAGCGTGTTGTTATTCACGATTAAACAAAAAATGACAGGCATCCTAAAACCTCCTGCAACACAGACCCCTTCGAATAAAACGTGGACCCAGGTGAAGAGGGGGGCGTAGGGGAGGGAAGAAATGCAGATAGGAGGGTGAATGCTCCAATCGAAAAGGTTGGTGGAGGATGAGCAGACACGAGCGACGGTGGAGCGGGGAGAGGGCGAGACGAAATGGGTCCGCAATACGCATGGGGACAATTCCTGCACTGTCTGATTCCCCCTGCCGACGCAACCCCCCGTGGTGCGGGGTGCACGACCGAGCGAGGGCTGAGCTGCACGCAGGGAAATCTCTAGGGATTAGCACCGAAATAAAACAACTGAAGTCTGCATCGTAAAAACATCCAAGGTTCAAAATTGATGTCTACCGATGGCAATGGGGCTGGGCTTGATTAAATTATTATTATTAATTATGTTCATTACTCTTAAACGATATAGATAAAATACAATGAAGAAGATAGGGAGCTTCAGGTAACCTAGAAGGAGAAACTGTATTGAGGTTACCATAAAATAAGTTAATAAATAAATGACCATAAATTGTTATTTAACACGAAAAAATACACCAACATTTAAAATAAATCCTTAACAAAATATGCCTTCAATATTTTGATCAATAAAAAAGCCAATATCTTAAATGTTTTTAAAAATGAGGTTAGGTGTGATGCATTTTTGCTGGTAGAAGGTAGTAAATTGTAAGCTTTTGACCTAATGTACAATAAACTTCGCCTGAACAAGGACAATTTGGGCCTGGGCAAGGGTTGCAAAACTGGACGTAGGTTCCACAAGCGTGGCCTATTTGAAACCGGTATTTTTGCACAACACCTCACACATTTTGCACAACATAAAGAAAAGTCTAAGCACTTTATATACATTCAAATGCCTAAGTGAGTGCAATTTTAAATGTTTAAACAGCAAAAATGAAGATTCGTAACTCTTCTTTTTAACTCTCACCCCGATAAACTTTTTTTTAAGGATGACAGCTGGTTTAATTGCGTTAAAATATCCTCCTCCTCATCAGCAACATCAGCTTAAGTAAGGTCTCATTATCATACCCGCAACGAAGATACAGTTTTGCAGTTACCCTCAAGTCAACTTATCCATACTGTGGGACATCACATTCAATAGAAGACGCCAAAAAATTGTTACAGTTAACCTGATTTTATAAAATCGCACATTCACGCCACTCCACACATGACACCCCAACTTCTTACAGCCCTGACCATGGGTGAAATAGGTCTGCATGACACTGACAATGGTCCTGATATGACATGGATTAAGATAAAAAATGGAGGTGTTTCTCCAGAGTACGGCCCATTCAGATAGCAGAAATGCACGGGGATTCAAATTTTCATTCAAATACTAAGGAAGCTTTAACTCTTCCTTCTGGTCGAAAGTGATAACTCCGTAATAGAGTGAAGCTAATAGTAACTTGTTCCAATCAGCGGAAATGACGGATCTGCAAAGCAAATAGAGAATATGAAATTTCAATGGTGTAAGGTCTTAAGTACGAAACGTCCGAGTAGACCAGATAAATTATTGAATGAGGAAGTTTATAACGGATTCATGAGCAGCTTATTAAATTTCACAATATAGACAACAGTAGGCACGAGTCTGACAAATTTGAAATAATAATCAATAAGAAAACCAAGGCATGCAGTTCAGCTATACGTCTCCACACTTCACTTGCTAAGCATGAACTTGACTTGTAGTTGCCTAGTTTTCTGCGCCGGGCGCCCAAATTGGAGGATCATTGTACACTTTATTGGTTGTAAATGGAAGCCCGAAGTTAAATACGCCATGGAAAAGGTAATTCGAAATCAGGAGAAAATCGGTTAAAATTTTGCGAACGTAATAAAAATCGAGTAACAGTACTCAACTTTCGACATCTTTCGATTATGGGTGGTCGATTCTCCTAACTCGTGGCTTTTGACGTCTCTGTTTAGCCTAAAAAAAGCGATCGTCATAGACGCAGACCATCGCGGCGAGCACGGAAAGCGGAAAAAATCGATGATCGCTTCGAGCGCGGGATTGGAGGAAAACCTCGTTAATTCCGCCACGGTTACGAGAGGAAGGATTAAAACCCATTATCCCCTCGCGGAGATGTTGGCCCCGGAGTGCGCGGGAAGATCCCCGAGACGGAACCGCCACCCCCCATACTTGGGCATTGATTAACATTCCATTTATCTCCCCCCATCCCCAATAGGTCTTCGGACTTGATGATCAGACGGTGAACCACCTGACTTCGTCGAGAAAGCGGAGATTTGCAAGCCGCACAACGAAACGCCCCTTTCGCCAGGTGCATCCGACTCATGCTTAAGGTAGTAAGAGCGAGATAATTCCTTAGTAATAATAGATACCATATTCGAATTATACGTTATAATTTCACCAGCTGTGAGACACACGAATTAAATTTTGTATTATTAACGGTGCAGTACTATGGTTTTACATGACAGAAATTGTAAGTAATCAAATGAAAGGGCCTAAATAAATCTTTAACTTAACTCATTTTTTTCACGCGGTACGTTTGAAACTCCATCAAAACGGAAAGTTTATCGTGATCCCGAAGAATTAACTGCGGTGACATTATGATTAATTTTCAAAAATAGTAGAGAAAACACACTAACTATACACTGTTGATTTTTTGACGAAATATAAGTGTAGGGAATGCCTCATTTTTAACATATAGTCTCTCTGTAGTGCATACACGTACCATTTCCCATGTGAAAGGGCTGGTATTCTCTGGCAAATATCTCGGAAAGTAATGTGGTAAGGGGTTAAATTTGTGGTGTCAATGGAAGAGTGATATATTTTGCTTTAAAATGAGACCAAATGCATTGATTTCTAGGTAATATGATATTTCGCTCAAACTACCTTAAACGATACCCGGGCATGCAATGCAGATGTCGACGAGGAAGTAGAAATAATGTAAAAAGAGGATCCAATAAAATAAAACAGAACCCAGGGGAACATTTTTCGCACCCTAAAGAATCGCAGGTGTTAAGCCTGTTTTACACGGAGCACGAAATAGCACAATTTTACAACTGCATGTTGTTCTCAATCTGGCGTGCAATAATTATTGAATTAGTGTAGGTGCTATTATTTCATCTCGCGTTCATACATGCATTCCCGCATGCCTTCTTCAAATTCACCGCTTTACCCGATTAGAAATGCACATTCGTACATACATCATACTCTGCAATTACTTGCTCGGTGTAAAACGAGCTTTAGAGCGCCTAACTTCAGCCCATCACTTTAGTTAACTTATGTTCCATTATAATCGATCGCACACAGGTGATTGGTATGAATACGATGCAGTCATTTCATTCAGGCCATAAAATACCAAGAACACCAAGGAAAATGAATGATCAATAAAAATAAACGTAAGTTAAAAAATGAGTTTAGGCACGAGGGCTGGGCAGAGCAATCTACAAGCAAAAAAGTTATGAGCGATCTCAGAGTTATTGATCTAATTTACGGTATCCTATTTTGCCTCGATAAATGATAGCATGAGAGAAAATTTTATACGAAAGCTGTACAGCATTAGCGGGAAAGTAATAAAGATGGTGAGGAAATCCTAACGGACGAGAAGTTGGTGTAAAAAATTAGAGAAAAATAAGTGTTATGCAAAGTTGGACGGGAGAGTAGAGAGTATGGTCGAATTATCTGATGAGCTAAATTGGTTAGGGAGTAAAGGAAGACCTCAGAGTAGTAGGATACACGTGGTGGGTGATCCTCAAATATCCCCTAATAGAAACTTGAGCCATACATTCCGCAAGTTAGGACTCCAGTTAGGGACAGATATGAGGGCAGGAAGATAACAAGAAAAACAGTACTCTGAGATTGAGTGGTTACATAATAATTTTAAGACACTCGAAATAGAATGATGTTGGCCCCGGAGTGCGCGGGAAGATCCCCGAGACGGAACCGCCACCCCCCATACTTGGGCATTGATTAACATCCCATTTATCTCCCCCATCCCCATTAGGCCTTCGGACTTGATGATCAGACGGTGAACCACCTGACTTCGCCGAGAAAGCGGAGATTTGCATTACATCGAGGCGAGATGAGAATTACATCAACATATGACTTCACGTGTAGCACGAGGTGTCAGCAAACAACAGTCAGAGGAGAGAAGGAAGAAGAAAAAACGAAAAAAAAAGCAATTACAAGAGAAACATGTCATGGAAATTAAATTTTTGTTTCTTCCCGAGTCTGTTCCGCGAATTAAAAAGGGCAAATTTAATTCTCACACCTCTCTTTCTCTTATTTTATTCACTAATGACCCATCCAGGAGTTTCTTACACCTGAAGTTTCGGTGACTATGTATTCGATTACCATCTACGGATGGCCATAGATCAATTCACCGACTGAAAGCCCAGACGATGGGAAAGTCAGGGCAATGCACACAAGGTGCAATCCATCAAAAGCCCGCACCGGTGACGCGGGGGCATGGCGACTTGATCCCAAGCGAAGACAAACATTCATCGAGACGGTCGTCAGCATCGGAAATCGAAGAGCGGAGCAGACGTGAGAGAGGTGCGTGCCGGAAAGAGTGGCGGCCAATGGAAGCCCTACCATACTACTCGTCCCACCTCTCTCGCCCGCTGCACTCTTATCGGAAAATGCGTGACGCAGTGCAGTGTCGCATCGAACCGAATCGAGAAAGTTACGCAACATGGCGTGCCTCGTGCGCGCACCACGCGTGCCGCCAGACGGCGTGCTCAACGTGCGCAGACTTGGAACGCGGCGGGGTCCCTGCAAACGAGCCCGTCGAAGGAAGGGAAATTAACCCCTTCCCACTCCGAATCCCTCCACGCCACCCTGGAGACGCCACGCGTATGGATCACGACAGACGTTAAAAATAAAATCCTCGAAAACTTCTCGAGGTGAATTCCAATGTGAACTGCCGCATTTGCATCTCGGTTGCGCCTCGTGTCCGTCTTCAAACGCTCGTTCTCGGCTGACCTGGCATGGTCGGGTTACTCAGGCATATTTGCCAAAGGCATAACGAAAAATTAACTTAGTATATTCTCCTTCTTTTTAAGTATTCTACCGGTTAAGGCAGGTTTTGCTGAATGTCAGAGAATCTCCTCCTGGTCCTCAACCCATTCGGGGGCCCATTCCCCAGGGGACTACCGAGAGAATTTGAAATTAGCGGAACTGCAGGAACGGTTACAGACAGTGGATCTACCCGGCACAAATTTAAAAAAAAATTCTGCAAAGTAATAAAGTTGAATTGAAGGTAGTAGTATTTTGTGTGAAATGAGTTGAAACAGACGCGGCCAATTTTCAAAGCGAAAACCTTTGAATTACTCCTCGTCTCGCCCAAATACAGAAGCGTGGCTCGAAGAATTCTCTCGACTCTTGTCAACTGGAAAAAAGTATTTCTTTCCGAGGAGGGCGAAGCGGCGCGTAATTATGGCGAGACTTGAAAGCGCTCGGCTCCGTCGTGCCGTCGGACCCGCAGGAACCGAACACGTCATCGGCGTCCGGGAACCACCCTGAAATGTCAACGCGGGGTTCATTCGCGAGATGGTGTGGGGCCTAACCTTCACGCCCACCCAATCCATACACACTCCGGCTCCGAGGGAACGAAACCGAGTAGCCAGCGAAGAGGACCACGCCCAACTTTTATTAGATTCTCCACGTTTAACGTCTCCATGAAGAATTAATAAAACATACTCCAAGAGGGAAAAACAAACCATACAAAGACAAAAGCAATGAGAGCGATTCAAAGTAGATACGCAAAAAAAGAGATGCATCTCGAAGGACACATACTGGAGTAGGTGAAACATTTACCCTAAGGTTTGGGTTGGAGCGGTGAAGTACACTCATTCTATCCCCAAGGAACCGGGTTTGAATCCCGACAAAGGAAGAGTTTTGCAAAGGAATCCTTATCCCTACCGGATGCCATGAGTGAAGCAAATCAAGTACAGGACTTCATCCGCCGGATGTGACGTAAACCTGTGAATCCCTTGCCCTTCGCTCATAACAAGTTTCCTCCGATGCCGAGTTTCCCTCCACCTCGTGCATTCCCCTAATTATACCATCTTCTAAAATCCGCCCACCCTTTCTAACAGTCAAAAAAATACCTCAGTTATCCATCGCCTCAGCAAACAGCCAACTAACCATTGAATAATAATGCGTCTCTATTGGGGCGAGATTGAGACTGAAGCAATCCCTTCTTCCATCTAACCCCTCGTCACAAAAAATACATGAAATAAGTGTGAAGAAAGATGTACACATTTGTGGGAAAAACATAAGGAAATAAGGTGGTGAGATCCTTGACGAAAATGAAGGGAGTATGCCACCACACACGGCCGGTAATCGGAAGATTTCGGCTCGTACCCCGGTCGCGTCAAATGATATTTTTCGCGATGAATTTACACACTGTCCTTTTATATCTTGAAACCGTGAGAGTGACCGCGTAATTATTACTGCATTAGTGTAATAATCATATTGAAAATGATCTAACGCAGGGCTTGGGATAGGCTGGAGTCAGAGCAAGAATAGAAGACAAGTTCAGACACACAAGCGGACTTCAATATCACATGATCTAAAAAAAGTTACCATGAATCATTGGGACACGTGATCACCGTGCAGAAACGCCACACGTACAGCTGCGATCTTAACGCGACGCATGACGAAATTTTAAGATTATACGTCCCTGCTCAGCATTCCAATCTCAATGATCAGCACGGTCAAGTCCAACCGATAAGTACTCATTATCTGCTGACCATTCAATATGACGTGGCACCACTTTCATAATCCAGTGTCCAACATCGCTTTCCACCCACGGCAGCGATTGTTGATCTTAATTGATTCGTGAATTTCTGAAAGGCACATAACGTCCACGTCCACGTAATATAACGTCCACGACGCTGACAATATTTACATAGATAAGAGAATTAAAACGCTAATAAATCTGGTTAAGGGGAAATTGATGTGAACAGCTTTGAGGGGACAAAACGTGAAGAAAAAAGGAGAGAGAAGTATGAAAGGATAGGTTAAAGATGACTCGACGATAAGGGGGTTGAATTTTAACAATTAATACATTGATAAAACACTAACGATGTTGATAATGAATAAGACTAATTTTGGCGTTTAGGTCAGGAAACAAAAAATCAGGAAAAAACTCTAAAATATGCAGTCTATATCAACAAAAAATCAGTTTTTTAAAACTTTTGGTAGTAAATGGAAGCGATTCGTATATTTAAAGGATTTTTTATAGATTGTCTTCGGGATACCAATGTTACCTTCAGTGCATCAATCATTTCTCACGCATACAACGTCCATCACGCAGTCCAGAGCAACTTTCCGCAAATCAAATTTCCTGGGCGATTCGAAATAAGAGGAATAAATTATAGCGTTACCATTCCCTTGATATTTTTCAAAAACGATATTAACAGGATTAGTGAAGACACTATGGCTTCTTTATATTATTTTTCATAACTGCCAGACTCGAGTAAATCGACCCCTATTGAGTCTTTATATTTAAGACGTATGAAATGGTGCTGGCACTAACTTAGTGGAAACTCTTGACCTAAATCTTCAGAAGGAAAAAACACAAGTACACTTCCAAACTTCAGTAACATTCGACCATGGTTTAGGCACGTAATGCCATGGCTTGATGCCTCCCTGATGATGGCATAACATGCCGAAACCATGGTCGGATGTAAATAAAGTGTGGAAGGGTACAAGATTTTTTCTCTCCATATTTAAGCCAAGAAATGATGAAGTGTAGAGAAGAGTAGAAGAGAAAAGAACCAAATGAAACACCATTCAGAAAAGACACAAGAAACATGAAGGATTGGACACACCCTGAGACACAATGGGTTTATGAAGAACTAATTGAAGGTAAACTGGAGGGAAAAGTCCCCAGAGGAAGACCCAAGAATAAGTTCATGGACCAAATAAAGAGAAAAAGTACATAGGAAGAGATACCAGGAGGTAAGGGAACGAGCATTAGACAGGGAAGGGTGGAGGGCTGCAGTCAACTAATCTTAGGACTGAACGACCAATGAATAAATCTTCGGAAAATTGAATCTTCGGTTGGTAAATCCCCATCAAACTGTCGATAGTCTCAACACCCAAGTGCAGAGAATTATAAAAATAGATTTACCCGTTATACAATTAGTAGAATGACCCCTCCACCCACGTACCCAACCCATCCTCAGCTAACATCTTTCGGCATGGCACGAGCAGTTAATAACAAAGATGGACTTTTCACATGCGACCGGCTAAAACTCCGCATATCCGAACCTTCACTTTCACTTAAAGCAAACGGCTTTCGTCGTTCCAAGATTTAAAAGACAGAGCGGAAGGGAGGGAGAGTAGAAGTGGTTTTGATTAGACGAATCCGGCGATGAACTAAGGCAATTCCGAAAAGAAAGACCACAAACATCCTTATTAAAAACGTCGAGCGTTTTCCGGGTACATCAAAAAGCGTGAGCGTTATATATTCACCGGGAGTGATTAGTCGAGAAAATTAGGGCGGAATAAATCAGCAGCATGGGGAAAAGACAATAGGATTCTGCCAGGGAAAAAAAGCCCGAACTCTCACGAATTTCCCCGCGGCCGTCTAGAACAGACCGCCGATTATTCGGACGGGTTCCTCATCTGCCTTTTTCCCGGGGAAACGCCTGGCACATTCAACCTCTTCCTCCACCGACCACGGGCTAAAAAAAATAGCGAAGACAAAGATAGGAGAGAGGTGCTGACATATCAGATTAACGTTCTCCTCTCTACTAATACAACGTTGAAAATTTTGCGATGGCATCGGTATTCCGTTCCAACTCTCCCGCCGTGCCTTTCTCCAGCGTGAGGATGAACGAAGCAGTTTCCCCAAAGTTTGCTCTTCGCCACCCCGGGCGGGTATGTGCGAGTGTATTCGTGCCTCAGGGCCAGGATGAGAGGCGAGAGGGAAAATGGGATATTCCAGAGGAGGAGAGATGGAATGGAGAGTGGAAATTCGACGAGAGAAAACTAATAGGAAGCCATCAAGTATTCCAATCATCATAAGCTAACGAGGGGCGATGGAGGAGGATAGCATTAAAATGAAAAATACGACTGCTTTCTTTCCGTACCGAAAATTTCCATTTAATCAAATGCATAACACTTCATGGTTGACTTAAGTTTGACGTAACACAACCGCTTTTACTTTCTTATTATAAGATTGCTTAAAATATTAATTTCACGCGCATTTAATTGTAACACGGAAATTATCATTTTAGTTCCGCATTACATCACTTGAAGTTAGAATGGACGGACAAAATAAGAAATGATGAAGTGTACAGAAGAGTAGAAGAGGAAAGGACGATATGAAACGCCATACAGAAAAGAAGAACGAGATGGATTGGACACACCTTAAGACACAATGGGTTCGTGAGGAACATAATTGAAGGTAAAATAGAGGGAAAAGTATAGAGAAAGACCCAGGAATAAGTTCATAGACCAAATAAAGAGGAAAGTACATAGGAAGAGATACTAGGAGGTAAGGGAACTAGCATTAGAAAGGGAAGGATGGAGGGATGCAGTCAACCAATCTTAGGATTGAACGACCGATGATGATTACTTCACTAGAGCTGAAAGAAGTGACAAAATTAGAGAGATACACCGTCGAATAGATAGGCGCGAAAATTCCTCATTTCCACGCATCATTTGTGACAACTACCAGAACAGAGCGTGACTTTAACACACTCCGTAAACGTGACATTCATTTTCGTCACCATCTTCCTCTACCTTCTTCCAGTTCCCACCCGTTTTCATCCTAAACCCCCCTCCCAGCCAAAACCTATCGTAACGACTTGCAGGGAAATATGTGGACGTAGACCATATGATAAGTAATATCGCGATATCAAACTTGGGACGTTAATCTTGAAACCTACAGAACGTCCATGCCCCAGGCGTTGTTTGAATCCGCGACTTTTTGGTGTTCAGGCCGGCGTGTGACCGACCTCGCTTTCGCTGCCGGTATCCATACAACATTTCACGTAATAATAAGTTACCCAGAATAGAATTACAAATAATATAATATTAAGGATCAATGCAACCACTTCCACTACACATCCACACTACATAATGTTTGAAACTTGCCGTCAGTGACAGCAAAACTTATGTGAGAAATATACGAAAGGTCGAGGCGGTTATCTCGACCACGTTTACAAAGGATATTTCTCGCCGCAATCAGTTGAACAGCTCGCAGCACAGCTTATGTGAGGCTAAAACTTTCTGTGGTTCCACCGGTCAGTCGCAAGAGACTAATCTCCTTCTCTACACTCCCCCATCGTCTGCCTTCGTGCTGCTAATCCGACACAAGCCGGTTGACAAAATTTTTAAAACATCGAAGCCGAGCAAGCGTCATGGGAGGACGTACTCTCCGATATGAGATAGCCAGACTGAGTGGTGCGTTGAGAAACTTCCCCAGGTTGGCAGCGGTAATAAGACTGGAGGTTAGAGAGACGGAGAGGTTGGAGAGATGAAAGGAATTCCGGCGAACAGATCGAAGAGGGTTAAGGTAGGGAGATCAAAAGGGAAGGTGGGAGCGTGGACCAAGAGAGAGGGCGGGTGGAAGGAAAAGGAAGCGAGGGTAGGAAATAATGCGAGGGGCCCTCGTTCGCGTGATGCACCGAAGCACCCGCCTGCCCCGGAGGGCGCCCCCTCGGAAAAACCTTCCACAGCCGACAGAGTTCGAGGGCGAGGGATTTCCGCGCAACATCCGCCCGTTCTCAAACAGCTCCCAAAAAGAGAAACTACCTTCGCTAACCATCAATCCACTTCAGCGGCCACTATTTAGGTTATTGTAGCATCCAGTCGATTGAAGTTGGGCTAGGATGGAATAAAATGCTTCCGAACGATCCGCTATAATGCCCCACCAACACCTGTTTCCTCACAGGTTTAAACCTTCGTCTAACAAGTTCACATGTTAAATCCTTTCTTCGTAATTAAAAGGTGCATATCATACCAGTTTCAGGGTACCTGCCGAAACATTCCAGGGAGAACAAGTTGGAGGAACCCTAGCGGGGACCACGTGGATATAAAGGTGGAAATTTGGTGGAAATCTTTGGTGGAATTCGCGTGAATATGCTCACCAGATTCACAAAATTGTCGCCAAGATGCCAAACTTCCACGTGGGATTCACATTGGTTCCACGTGAATTCCGCATCTTATCCGCGTGGATTCCACCAAAATCCTTTAACTTACTAATTTCCACCGAGGATACACATAAACTACACGTGGGTCCTTTATCAATTCCACGTTGAAAATTTTGATTTTAGGCATAAAATGTGTACTTAGAGAACTTTAGATATAGTTCTCCAGAAGAACACACCTCGCTTACTTAATACAGTTCTAGATATTTCTACTTCCACATAATTTCCGCACAATTTCCACGGTGGGTAATTGGTGGAAATTAAGAAAATTTCATCCTCCACCCAATATCCACCCACTCAGGTGGATTCCACGTGGATCCACGGGCATGTTTTTCCTGGGATAGGTCGGTGAGAGAAAATTAAGCGTGGAATCAGACCAAGTTATCTTTTTTTATTGTGAAGAACATTACAGACTTCCACCGAGTTACCTCGGAATCAGTATCTTCTATCTAAATCCTTTCATTGTATCAACAATGCCCATCTTTTTCCTGCATCTTCCCGTCTTACATCGCACACATTTAACCTCACACCTTAGACACTCGCTGCAAGTCCAGCAAACTGACGCAAATTAAAAGCTTCCGAAAAATGCGGAATGTGAATGTCGCATCTCAACAGTCTACAAAAGCTCATGGCAATATTTTCACTAAAATTTACCTTCAAATGCTCAATTTTAATTTATTGACTCATATTTTGCATAATTTCCAAAAATAAAACGAAGAAATTAATCTTTCCAGGGATGTCGGTATGGTTTTTGGAGGCTCTATGGTTTTCGTTTTTTAATCAATTAGCATACCAATAATCTGTAAAAATGTAATAAATTAATGGCTCTGCCGATAGATAAACGTAGCCTTAGACTTACTTGATCAGTAGACTTGAATGGAATAAACAAGTGCGAAAGAATTTTTTTCTGATTCCACAAGTATTTTTTTTTTAAATCGGATAAAAATAAAAAAATCTTGAGTTGCACATATCAGCAATCCACACCGATAACAATCAGATGAAATTAGACCTTGAGAGATCCTATTAATAAATGTCATTCCCGCTAGAAAAAAACATACCCCCACTTACCCTTCAGCGTCACTTAGTGAGTTTCTCTGGAGCCAAACCGACAGAGAAAGAAAGAAGGAATAAGGGGAATATGAAGGAGGAAAGAGAGAAAGAGGCATGGGACGAAAGCGGAGGAAGAAGAGGAGGAGGAAAGAGAAGATTGCCCTTAATTGGAATCGAGCGAATTCGTCCTTCTAATCAGCCTTCTTTTTGGGGTGAGCGGGCCCATTGAATGTCGCTTTCACCGTCGGAGAAGTAATTTCGGGCAAGGTAGACAACCCAAATACAACTTAGTAACTTAAATAAAACTTTGTATACTCCAGGTTTTAATAATAATTTAAGTTACTATGAATTACTTCCACAAAGTCAAGCCTGGAACCATTTCCTTTGCCAAATACAACTGTAAAACGAAAAGAGTGTCGTGACTAAATTTGCACCACGCCAACAAGCTGACCCGGATGCAACGCTTTACAACTCCAAAAATGTCAAATATAGCAGTTTCCGACTGATGAAGAATCTCACACACATAATCATTGAATTTTTTTCTGATGAAAATGATATTTCCTCATCCAAAATGGGATTATTATTGGAATTATTAACGCGACTCCGCCAAAACGCACCACATCCCTTCCTAAGTCCTTGTCACAAGCCCAGCACGCCACGGTTAGAGCCAGAATATGCACGACTGAGGAGAAATGTAATAAACAACAGTGCAACTAATAAAGAAGCGCAACCACGCTTCGCTGCTGTCCAATTGTGGATGAAGGACATGTGAACTTGTGCGTCGACCACAGCCTCCAGCTATTAAAAACTTTGACCCTAACATAAACCTACCTCATTAGATCAATCTATCCTGAGCACATTCATCAACTTAACTTTACTAATGCATGGCCTTCTCGTACACTTGGCCACTTTTAAATAACATGGTATTATTATTTTTTTATTTTATCTTCACTACCCCGAATAGAGCGCATTTGGCCAATTTATATCCGATGAAAAACAATAAAAACATACGAACACAAGCACGCATGCTCTGAGCGATGATAAATCAACCCAGACGAGATTCGAACACGCGACCCTGGGTTTAGCAGGCGAGGCCTTTACCCTGTCGCTGGAAAACATTTTGAAAAAAGCCTCTTCTGAAATTCAAAGTTGGACATTAAGAAAAGTAAGAACAAACAGTGAAACAAGACGCGAACGAAACTATTTCATGAACATTAAACGGGAGCAAGTCCTAGCGATAGTATAAATATAGTTAATTCCTTTTTGACGATCCTAGTATATCCTGCTACAGAAATAGTTTAACAGGCTCAGGTCCAAGGACGCAAAAACACTGCATTGAAGGATATTTCCATTAATTTAATGTCTGAAACATAGAGACCTGTTTACAAAATATCGAATAGAATAGAATAGAAAACAATTTTATTGTCCTGGGACAAAGTCCCTTAGGACATTGAATTTTTTACATGCCTTCATGAGGAGTGGAAATACAAAACAAAATACTAAGCCTTACAAATATAGGAAAACGAACAAACAACTTTCAAGTCAGCAGACTTCATGTCATGACTTTCAAGTCAGACAGACAGAATAAGCAAGGTAAACAAAAATGTACAATCTGTAAAACCTATTAATAATGAAAAGCAAACAAACGAACATTAGGGAGACAAAATGTCAGCCATACTTCTTTTAAATTGAGTGACATTCCTAGAAGATTTAATACTATCAGGCAACGAGTTCCATAATTTACAGGATGAGATGTAGAAAGTATTTTCTTATTTTATTGTGCGGTATTTGGGGATGTAAAATATATGGAGATAAATAGTTAAAACCAGCCCAATAAAATCAAGATAAATTGTTAAGTAACATCGGGTAAGTACGTGGCATTTTCACTAAAATGGCAAAGACGTAGACGATCTCAATAATAACAGCTTTACCTCAGCGTAAAGGAACTTGCGGTACTATGATAAAGATGAAACTCCAAAAGCTGCTGACAAAAATCGGGGTAACTACTTCATGGATGAGATAAAATCTCTATCGTCACTATCGGTCGAGTAGATGGCGGAAATATAAAACACCACATCAAAATTGTCAAAACGCAATGAAAAAGAAAGCCAAACGAACGAACTTGAAATTCCACACTCGATGATGAAATATCGCGGCATAAGAGGAAAAAATTTAAAACAGGGAGGCAATCCGCCAAATTTCTGAACCGCGCGAATGGTTTCGAAAGGCGATATTCGGATTTTTCGCAGACTCATCCGGTGACACGAACGACGACGAAGAACAAAACAAGAAGTCGCAGAAATCACCTCGGTGACGTCTGGCTGCGGCGGAACAAAAAGCTATAAGACCAAGGGAGAGAAGTTAACAAACCTCAAAATTATTTCGCTCCATCCCTCGCGGTACCCTTGGGAAACATGGGAACTTTCGGAGAGACGAAAACTTTCGCTCTGTTCCGAGAGGGAAATGTTTGAAGGGTTGTAAAAGGAAGAGGAGCAGCAAAGCAAGGAAGAAGCCTTGGATACGCTCGCTTGGGAGAACAGGCATTTTTTCCCCTACAGAAGCATTTCCCAGACATGACAAACGACACCGGACTTCCACCAACGATTTTTGTACCCACAACTCGAAACGCAGGGAGAGGAAAGATTTTTTTCAAGTCGATGAGCAGAAGTCATGAGTTCAACTTTCCTTTAAACCTTCTGTAGCATACTGAAGAAGGATTTTGAAGTATGGGAGGAGCACGTAGGAAAGCTGCCCTATTTGTCAAAAAAATGGCATGAAAACAAGCAGAAGCAATCGTCAGTAAAAATTACGACGGGGGCACTCTGCACGCGACGATTACTTTTGAATTAGGAATTGAAGCTACTGGAAGGGAAAAAACCCAATATTTAATCCTGGCTCTCAGAGATTATTTTTTGCATAGGACTGCAGGAAAAACAAGAAGATAAATGTTATCTAAAAAGCGCTGGGTCGCTGGGACCATTAAGACAAGTACAGGCAAATATGAATGATATCGTAGAGTAAAAATAGATAAACATACAGGGTCTAAGAGCAAGCAAACGAATATGGACCAAAATCACGCTTTCAATATTTGATGTGAAAGAGGGCTAGACTGGGAAAACTTCATAACACCAAGTTCGAGAGCTTTCAAACTTACCCCGGCTTTATTACGTCCAATGCTGTCAAAATATCACCTATTAATTCCCACACTATGCCTAAATCAAGGAGAATTCCTGCTGTTTTCACGGAAGTCGCCAGTTCATGGAACTTTACTATCTTTCAAGGATTACATGGAGTTTTCATTCAGTTGAATCACCAGACAATTTACCGATTCTACGACACCCAGGTCTTGACGAATTAAAGTTTAAATTGTCTATAACGAAGTTACACTATCTTGAAAACGCAAATGCGCTCATTTTTATGGATGGTCGATACATATAAGTCGATGCAGCTTTCAATCTCGCTTTTCCACTTCTGATTCCACCTCTAATTCTACAAGTCATCTTCGAAATATGACTAAATAGTCAGTAAAAACCACACAGAGCCGAAAAAATAAAACAATCTATTGTTAATCTCAAGCAATCATTCCAGGAGGTCAAGGAAACTTAGCTACCTCTTACACCCTGAATATGCAAATTTCACACGCCTTCCGACTAAGTTGAACGTAACTCTACCCACATCCAGACAAAACTTTTGGAGAAATAGAGTTTGAGTTGAGGAGGATGTACTGGTCCAAATGTCCAGGATTCGAATCCAGGTGGACGGTGGAGATTACTTATAGGACCTCCAGTCTTTTCTAGGTTTGTATGAGGAGACCACTTCAATACGTGTAATACTCAGTCCTTCGAATGGGGCCTTGAGATGCACAACCCCTCACGACTTCCGCTATAAGCAGGCTCATGCCGACGCTGTTTTTCTCTCCATCCTTTCTCCTTCCACAAAAAAATGACTCTTGCCATTACAACCTAACAACTTATTCTCAATGATGTAAATGATCCCAATTGTCGGTTCCCAAAATAATCAACCAACTTTGGGTTGATCGCGGAGCGAATACGACAGTGAAAATGTATACAATACGGAACTATTAACAACGGACAACAATTCTTATTGATTGGTGAGAATCTAATGGCTTCCAGCAAGTCAAATGAATAAATTGACAACTTATTCACATTTTTAGCGTATTAATGGGCCACCAACCATGACCAAAAAACAGAACAGCCGACAGCATCATGCGGCGGAATTACTGAAAGGAATGGCAAAAAGAATTCACCAGATGTTGCCACAGATATTCAATAAACGGAACCAATAGTCGTTTTTATGAGTTTTTAAATTATGACCTGTCCCACTGTAATAGCTGAAGCAAAAGTGCCTCATAAAACCGGAAAAAGGGAAAAGTTGAATTACCATGAGTCGACGAAGATTGAAGAAATTCATGGGAATGGCCACAGTTAACATCATAAATTCTTATAATGTAAGCATTAAAAGAAACTAATTGACAGGGCTGAGGGTAGAAAGACAATGGAAATGGTTGGAGTAAATAAGATACTTTTAATTTTTCCAATATCCGTTGATTTTTCAGACATATAAAACTGATATGAGTAGACCAAAATGGCCAATTGCTTCACACAAATATATATCCAACCATAACTAGCACTTCAGCAAAATGATGATTCACTCCATGAAAAGCGCACATCTTTACCTATTTCTGTAGAGGTCACTATCGTAGTAGTCTACGTAGGGAAGATCTCGTAGAAATGGTTTCTGCATAAGAGCATTAATTTTTTAAAAATACACGTTAACCTTAAAAGTAAAAAATGAAATTTCCCTGGAGGAAAATTGGGTAACACTGATTCGGTTCACAACTACAAAGAAGGGTGAAATTCCAAGAAAGTTCTCACGGGCCATTAGATTAAGGTGCGATGAGACTACTTTCATTCCAGGCCATCAAAGTGAGAGCCTCGATTCTTCAACGGTATGTTGACTCTCCCCGTAATCACTCCTAAAGATCTGCAACCACGGAAAACTTAGGCTACCTGAGACACGTCTGTTGGGTTTTTATCCAGCACAAAGCCAAATATCACACTTTCATTTTACGGAAAGCAATAGGTCATCTAAAAGTGGAAAATATCTCGACCTATCGCTTCGGTTCTGCCAGCAGAAGCTAGACGTCAAAATACCAGCGCTCTCACAAGAGCAGCCAAGCATATATTTAGCATTTATACCCACCCGTTTGAAAACTGCGCAACCAAGTGAACGGAGGTACGACAAATTGTCCTTATATATGATTTTTCAACCTAATTACAAACACAGCAAGTCTGAGATAGTCAGAAATCACCATTATTATTTATAAATAAAGGAAGAGAGCAAAGATTATTCTTTACTCGACGGTTAAGGTAATGCAATAGTGCATGTTTGATTTCAAAAACTAATAAAAGCATACATGTGGCCACTGAATTCCTTTAAATTAAATATTTTTTTAAAATATTTTAAGGACATAAGTCATGGTTATAGCCTAACCCGCCCAAAATTACAATTTCAAAATTTCAAATGTTCAATTCGGTGGTCAAGTAATTGGAAAACTTGTGATGAACTCCTTAAAGCCGAAATTACACCATAAAATTTCTATCGCAAACGACCTCGCACGACGACAGAAGAAGATTAAAAACAATGAAGTCCGTCTAAGTATACCTACGACGCAATCCAGCCTTCTAAAGGGTCAATGGAGATTTTATCACCAGTGTATTGTACCTTTTTTAATTGTCGACTTAATAATTCCGTGTATGCCATCACCCTTTATACGACGCCATATACGTAACCCTAAAAATATGGGTACGCTTTGATTACGTGCTATTAAGGCAAAGGTGAGAGGGTCTATGATTGGGAACTCGGGGGTATAAACCCCGGGTGACCTTTCCCCTTTAAAGGCCCCAAGGAGCCACCAAATCGAGCGAGAATCCCACTATATGACGTCGCCAAGCGACGGCCAGAGCCGACGTGGAGGCACGGTTCGTGGAATTCTAGAGCCGATGGGGATCCAATAGGAGCACAGTCGGGTCGAATTAATATCACATTGAGAATTTCTTCCAGAATGCTGGTTATTGCTCAAATCGCTCCTAAATATTAGGTATGAAATGAACGAAGAGATTGACCCGACAAAACTCCGACTCAGCCTCCTTTGAAAAATAGAAAGCAAGAAAAAATTGGCACTTTTCAAAATTTAAATGAAGCCTTACATTTTCTTCTCTTCTCAACAGAAAAAAAATCAAAAATGGGTGTGTTCATATTCAAACTTACTCCGATTGTGACAATTTCAAGTGCGATATTCACAAATAGCAAGTGGATGAGAGCAATATTAAAACAAAAGTAAATGAAAATACACAGAAAACTAGGAACTCTTAAATTTTTATCGAAAATTCTATCGCTCGCAAGAAAAAATAATGAAATTCTCAATCACGATTCAAAAAATAAGAATTTAACGGGATAAAATTTACTACGATACCAGTTACTCAAAGGTTAACTAGCAATAAAGATTAATTAGCAATAAATAAATTCAAATGAATTCTGTAGCTGAAACCTTTAATGAGTATTTAATCGTGAAGATCATCATATTAAATTTTTCCATTCCTAAAGGAAGAGTTGACGCGTTTGGTGTCTTTCTTAAATTAAAATGGTCATCAATTGTAGTACATATTTTGTTTATATAGAAGTAAACTCGATGGTAGTTGTACCAAGATTAGTTTCCGTCATCGCAGATGCCATTTGTGAGCGATGAAAACAATTCCAAGTTTTCTGGAAATACGTTCCAGAACGATTAGCGATAGGCAATAAGGAGAGGAAGAAAGGATGGCAAGTAGAGAGAAGAGGAGCACACATTAAAAACATACGCGGTGGAGGGCGGTGGGGGAACAGATATACAAAACATATGCGGCCCAGAATTAAAGAAACTAGGATTTGTTAAGTGTATAATAGGAAAGTCCTCGGATGAAAAAGTAACATAAAGATACTACTTCGCTCTGGTTAGGCTACACCTCGAATACGCCGCGAGCATTTGGAACCCTGGTGATAAAGATTTAGCCAAATAAAAAAATAATAAAATGCAAAGAAAAGCTGCGCGCTTCGTTAAAAACTGCTACGAGCGAACATATAGTGCCTCACAACTTTTAGAGGGATTGAGGTGGGAGCCCCTAGAGACTCGGTGGATACACGATAAGCTTAGCTTGCTTGAGAAATTCAAAACTGATATTTTTCAGAGCGACATAGAGAATATTATCATGACTCCTTACTACATCTCTAGGTCTGACAGAAGCGATAAAATAAGAGAAATACATTACCGAACAGATAGGTACAAAAACTCGTTCTTTCCGCGCACAATAAGCGACCACAATAAAAATGAGCTCCACTAAATACATTCCTATAATACACGTCACCATTTCACCTCCCAAAACCTTACATCTTTCCACGGCTGGTGTCCTAACACCCCTGCCGCACGCCCATGCGCGGCTCGCAGGGAAGTGAGTAGATGTAGATGAAGAAGAGTGGAACGCCTTCGCAAGCCGATGGATGGGGTCCCTAATTTCGGAACGCGCCGCTGTCCGTTTTCAATTTTGACCTCTCTCTTTCCCTCGCATTCACGACCGCATATGAAATCCTCCCATCAATTTTTGCATGAGAAAGACCACCGCCGTCGACGAAACGACATTTTGATAACCCGCGGAAGAGGGGCGCTTCGAAAAAGCGAGTTCTCCTCTCCGACTTCAAGCGTCGGGCGCGGAGCAATGCGTCAATTTGACACGGCGCCCGCCGAAAGTGGCACGGATCCTCTCGAGGGAATGAAGAGACGCCGGCAAGATGACCCACAATGGGTGCAGCGCCCCTGCTCCCGACGGCGAAAACTGTGCGGTAGTACGTATGCATCTAACTCCACGGTCCTGGAGACGCGAGGTCGATAGAAGGGGTACTTGCTCACCGAAGTCGCTCCCGGTAACACCTCTCCAGTATTGATGTTAAGGGGAACGATCCCAAAAACTTTCGGCTTAAAAGTCTCACAGGAACAACTTTGCGACTAATTTATACGAGTATGCTATAGAAGAAGCACGAAATAACCATTCGGATGGCTACACAAAGGATGAAAGAGTACGGATAATGGATGAATTTGAAGGAAAATGATACAACCAAATTCCTTTTTTTATTAAAGGGAGGATTTCTCCCGAATTTCCACCTCTCGTGCAACTTACCATCATTGCATGACCCGATTGATATCCATTAATTATTGATCTATTTAAAAATGCTAAGAGGATTACAGTGACCTTTACCCTTAATCGTCAATTCCGTTAATTAATTGAATGTGCATCGACACAGCTTGAGGAACATTCTCCACAAAAAATACGTCGCATGGGGCTCTTATGCATTACTTGTCTAAGCAGAAATGCAGCTGCAAAACATCAAAACACAATAAGAGGCCAAAAATGGACGTAAGACATTAAAGTCAAACCATAAGGGGTTTCCGTAAAGGCTATTTCTACAAGGCTCAGAGAAAAAATGCGCAATATCCGTATAAATTGAAAAACAACGTACTACCATCCCACTCAGTTCAGTAGCGCGGAATATCCGTAGTCTAAAGTCATCAAAAGACTAGGATGAACCTTAATTCATTAAAGCTCTTTCCGGAAAGAGGACAGCTGAGCCATGAACTTCCAGTCGATATCACTGTATCTATACACGGAAAATCCTACTTCACCATGAATAAGAAAAAGAATAATAGAAAAATGATTCAATAGATTCATAACTAAGGGACTGGACGCATTTTTCGATCTCGCACAGACGGTTAATATCTTCTGGAATCACAATCCACGGGGGAAAATGGGGAAACGGTGGAATCCAATCCGAAATGAAACTCCCTCAGTACGATCAAACAAAGGGATCGAGCGACCGTATTCAGTCCCGCTGCTCGAAAGCCTTTTAACCCGCGAGCGATCGCTAGGGATGCTCACCAACAGGCCATACAGTTTCTTTTTTCAAGGTAGATATATGGAGAACAAAGCCCAATGGGACACCCAACTTCTCTCCGGCGTTCATCTCCGGTCCACTTCTGCCTCGCGCCTTTGTGGAAAGCATCGGCAGAATTCCGGATGCACGGGAGACGAACAATACGGCTGCGTTTAAGCCACATCTCCAAAGATACGAGAAACCACGCAGGGACGACTAATAAAGACAATTTTGCACTCCATCCTCAGCACTAACAACGGGAGATGGCCACAGCAGCGGAGTCTGGAAAACAGGTCGATTGCATCCGAACCTTGAGACTAATGGAATATGAGACAAATAATGACAGGTTTTGCTTTTTTACGTTTTGTAACAGCGATTTAACAGGTTACTGAAAATTTATTTTCTAGCGAATGTTATAAACAATAACTTAAAAATACAACACTATGTTAAGGCCACTTTACACGGTACATTTTACTGTACAAACGATCATAGAATGTACAAGAAACTGAATGGAAATAGAGAAGGCTTTATTTCCCGATAAGTCATTCAGACAAGCATACAATTTGCTGCTCTACACGGTACAATTCTCCTCATACATTAGTTTGTACAATGAAATGTACCGTGTAAAGCGGCCTTTAGACAACTGTATATAAGAAATGCATACGGCATTTTTGAGCTCACTTTCACCGCTGAGGTAATCAATGGAACTTCAATGGGACGATTTGCTTGGGGATCGGATTGGTGCGGTGACAAGTGTACCCACCTCCCGTCTCTAAGGCCTGGGATTACAAGCCGACACCTGTGGATATTTTTCAGTGGACCCTTCGAGACCCTTTCGGTGCCATTTCGAGATAACTTCGAGTGCACCACTCCGTCCGTCAGATAGGACAGAGAAATACGGGCCACTCGGCGCCTTCCGAAAAGAGTAGGCTAATGCCCAGGTAGGGCACATCTCCACCATTCCCTTGATTTCCCAAACAAATCCTCCCTTACCAATCTATCCCCTTAATTGGCGCAACTGTCCTCAGTATTCGGCGGCCTACCTCCCATTAATCAAACAACAGATACGGCAATTTTTACATAATTTTACTAGATTCACCATCAGCCAATGCAGAATGAAACTCCTGGCAAGAAACCAAAAAAAAACAGGCTTGGCAGAGACAACACTTTGCCCACATCAGTTAATTCTCTTTCCCACATTATGGTAAGGTTAGAGCATTCGAGCAGTAGTGAGGGAGAATAGGAGAGGTAATAGCAATTTTCATTGGAACGCCCACTGCTGTTTCCAACATGTTGGCGGTGAGCTCCAGATGGTGACCGAAATTTATTTCCTATGATTCGAACTTAATTAGCAGCAGATTGGCCTCCAGCTCTTACCACGAATAAGCCTCAATGAACGTATGGCTATCCATGAGATTTGTTAAAAAGCATATGGAAATATTTCAAGTTTTTTCTTTTCCCCCTGGGGGGATGAGCATACCACACCGGTCAAAGACCCTTAGTCAACGGAGAAGGCGAAAATGGAACTCATCTCTTATTAAGATCTACAGTGACGAATATTTATGCATAGGCATATGAGGGGCTGAGAAATGTCCCTTCACCGGCTGAAATTACTGTTTCGCAATCGTCCAAAAAGATAATTTTGGTTTTTACTACAAAAATGATCGCCTACAATCGAAACTAGGGTTATCCATTGGCTACCAAAACCGAGCCCATGAAATTTAATGGGAATGGCAAATTAAAAAATTTTACGACGTTTTCCAATATTTCTGAAATATGAATAGGTCCTCTAAGATTGAAGGGCCTATCTAAAATATTTCATACAAATAGTCAGAGAAGTGATTGAAAATAACAGAATAATTAGTGTGGCATATTATACCGCAATTACTGTAGTCAAAAATGTTTTTCCTCGGAGAAAATGGACTGGTTACTTTGCAGAGCGAGTAGGTAAAGCGGCCAGGGCATTAAAATTTTCAAACAGGCCGACACCCTTTCACTTCATTGTATGAGAGCGTCACGCGCGAGTGTCAGAGAGCCGCACGGCCACGCTCCGATTGTTGTTTATCCTCATCTGCAGACACGTCGGCCGGGCGAGAACTGTCATCTCCATGGATATTCATCCATTTTCACCGGCAAACGTACTCACGTGTTTCTAGCTAAAACGTGTAATAAACACGTGATCAGGACTTCGATGGAAGCGTCATGCCCTGGTAGAATAGACTGGGGAAAGCAGTCAGTCTCTTACGGAATGGTGGCACTCCGAATATGACACGCGTATACTTTCAAAATAACTTCAGTACGCAATAACACTACTTATGTCAGTTTGTACACACTACTTATGTCCGTTGCACCAAGGGTAGGGGGTATATAGCCCACTATTATCAAGAAATACCAGAGTCACGTGTCGTGGGGCTAAAGTGGTTCATCACCGAATTCTCTTAACTCTAGGCTACCCGCTTGAAAAGGTGTTATTTTTCGGACGAATAATTATGAAGTACAGAAGACATTCAAATTATAAACTTTAAGGGCCTTATAATAACAAAAATTTTCTGAGGAATCAGTAAAAATTTGTAAGTTATCTACATGACTTCAATTAACATAGAGGAAAAGAATACTACAATTTCACCAGGACAGACCAGATACACTCATTTGTCGACATGGATTAAAAAATTTCTGAGGAAGTCGACAACTAACATTTTGATAGCGAAAGAAGGCAAACTTTAAGACAGAATTACAAATTTTCCGCACTTTCTAAAATCGGACGCGATATTTCAGTCACCTTCAAGGAAGAGAGCTGCATGCAGTAATTTCATCACTTAATTTGAGGAAAAGTGGAATTTCGTTCCTATAGATCACACATATTATGAGCTTATGCATGATCAAGAGTTCCACTTGCATAATTAGTCCTAATTGCACGTATTTCTAATTTTTTGGAGCTCAAAATATTACCTAACCATATCTTCAGTGGAAATCGGTGATTATTTGAATACATAAAAGTGCGGTTATCAAAGTAGCCACGTTGGATTTCATCCGTGAAAAACAGTACACGCGGAGCAGCAATTAAGTATCTACGTTTAGCGTCGAGAACGGCGGCAGCAAGTAAAACTTTCCTAGTTTCGGATTCGAGAGTTTTCGCATCCAGACTCAAATTTATCCCTCCCACCTCAATAGAGCCAATGGAGGAAGCAAGCGCAGCACTCCAAACTTTACACGAGTTGGAATCCATTTGAATGAAATATTTAGGAATAAAATTCAGGGCACACGGAACCGAAACGCTCCTCAAAACTGCATCCAGCAGAATAAAAAAAAACTTTCCTCGACACCCACTTGAAACGGTTAGTCCGGCGGCAGCACCGCGAGTTCCTGACCCGAACAAAAAGATGGTTGCCGAGTCATTTCAACGTTCTCGCCGGCGAGGGAGCGGAAAGAATGAGAGAGAAGGGAGAAACATGGATTTTTTTAAGTGGGAAGAATTACTGAGGGAAAACTAGGATAGAGAACATGGAACAATATCAGAAAATAAACACTTGTACAATTTCCACGCTTTTATTTTCATCCCCAACCATGGTTTCAGCACATTATGCCATCATCCGGGTGTTCTTGGCATAAAGTGCTGAAACCGAAGTCGGTGACGCAAATTTAAGTGTGAAAACTGTACAAGAACTTATTTTCATGAATGGAAATCCATAGGTTCCACAAAGCTTGAGCCAATACGCTCTCTTATGTGCATGGCACAAATTGTGAAGGATGCCAAAATGATTCGATGCCGGCTCCGGTGGCGACAGGGTGAAATCCTCGGCTGCTAAGCCGAGGGTCGCGGGTGTTCGCCTGGTGGTGTTGTTATTCACCCGATTTAAATTGGTCTTTTGCGCTGTCTTCGGGCAAATAAAAATAAATAAATAAAATTATCAAGGAAGTAAGCGGTTAGCTGAGAGGAGAAAGGAGCTGCAGTAAACGAATCTTTGGATTGATGATTGTCGATTATTACTTGAGGTTTTATAACGATTGAAGTATGTTGACATGGAGAAAAGATTCCCACCACACTCCTTTAAATACTATCAAAGTCCTACTTATGGGATACCTTTCTTCAAACTCTGTTTTGGTCCAAAACTATCAAAGATAAAAGGGCAGTTGACAAGTTAGAACGAGAGCCAAACAATAAACACGTCCAATACGGTAAGGAGATAGTAATCACGAGACAGAAAATCCAAGTTGGTGGCTTTTCTTTGAATCAAACGGTCGCTAAAAAAATTGCTTACTTTTCATTTATTTCCAAACCAAATTAGTATTTTTAAATGCGAATTTATCTTGAATGACTCTACCTCCTTCAAATATATCCAAAAACAGTTTTCTTTTAGTTATTTTCCCCGCTTATCCTAAATCCTTCCCTCACATCGGCTTTCAACATCCCATCTCCCCATTAAGGTAGTTTGAGCGAAATATCATTTCACCTAGAAATCAATGAATTTAGTCTCATTTAAATGAAAAGCACATGCCATACTCTTCCAAATATACCATAATATCAGCCCCTTACCGAAGTACATTCCGAGATTTTTGACAGATTATACCTAGCCTTTTACACTGGAAATGGTAGGTTACGCTCTCCACAGATCTTGTTTAAAAAATGATGCTTTTATAACACCTATATCTCGTCAAAAATTAACAAGGTGTAGTTCATTTGTTTCCTTGACTATTTTTTAAAATAAATCATACTGTCACAGCAGTTATTTTGTCAGAATCGCAAAATAAAAACTTCCGTTGTGAAGGAGTTTTGAACGTACCACGTGAAAAATGAGTCAAATCAAAGACTTCATGATATTTTTATTTTATCACCTAGAATTTCCGCCACATACACAAGTATGCATGGCTTGAGAGGCTATATATGACTATATATATATAGCCTATAGCTATAGATGGCTATATATGAAGAGTATAGGACCATATGGAACACCATACAGAAAAGAAGAACGAGATGGATTGGACACACCTTGAGACACAATGGGCTTGTGAAGAACATAATTGAAGGTAAAATAGGTGTAGAAGTCCCCAGAGGAAGATCCATGAATTAGTTTCTGGACCAAATAAATATAGAAGTACATAGGCAGAGATACCAGGAGGTAAGGGAACTAGAATTAGATAGGGAAGGGTGAAGGGCTGCATTCAACCAATCTAACGATTGAACGACTAATGTTGATGATGATACAAGTACATTATTGCACTTTTCATAGTTTATTATTTAATTCATGCTTCATACTGCTGCTAAAATTCAAACGTATAATTCGACTATGGTCTCCATTATGACTAGGGAACTATCTCGGTCAAATTACCTTAACTTGCTAATCTACCAACAGGGTCTTTGCCTAGTTTCCTCCGGCATCTTCCTCTCCTCACCCATCGCTCTCGGCACTCCGGCGCTCGTCGTAAGTTTCCGCCCATCGCACCTCCTCCTTCATCGACGTCTCCCTTTCTGCACCGTACAAAGCAACATCCCGAAAGATAGAGAGGAAAGCAGGAGAGGATCGAGAGACGGCCCCGGGCCCCTGAGCACCCAAGAGACCCGTGACAAAGCACACAGGACCACGGACTACGCCACGGCTCCGAATGAATTTACTAGATAAACAAGTGGCGTAGTACCACGGTGACGTCACGACCGATGAAAGGGATCGATAGAAACATGCGCAAAGGGAACGTGAGTCGACACTCGCTCTGCGAGGAGAGCCAGGAGGAGGATGGAGATACGTATGCCGCCCGTGTTCCGGCTCTCAAATCGCTCGCTTTCATTCAAATCGCAACCGGCAAAAATGCGAGCGATAGACGAAACAATCAATACGCTCCCTCGTTCCCGTTCGGAACGCGCACGATCGAGGATAGGTGATTTGTTAAAGAGCGCCATCCAAATGTAAATAGAGAGACAAGACATTTATAACATTAAATCAATACTTATTAATTTAACGAAGGAAACGCAAGGGTGATCTCTGACGGACCGAGGGTAAAATTTACCCGAGACTTCGTACGATTTCTTTCAAGCTGTAGTATTTAGAGAGGTAATAGGTAAATGAGGTCATTTGAGCCATTATGAAATACTTTCTCACTTTGTACATTCCACACTTTTTTATTATTTTAACCAATCAAGGTTTAGACATACGATGCCATTTTCCAGGTGGATATTCCTTATTTCAGTGTCCTTAGATACTCAAATCGGGAGGTGGGGTTCGAAACCTTTGTCGGTGAAAATAATAAAAATAATGTGGAATGTACAAAGTGAGAAATTATTTCATGTGTCACGTTTCCACAAAGGTAAGCCTGAAACTGCAGCTATAAAGAAAGTATTATGCAATTTTATTTATTTATTGGTATTCTACCGGTAAAGGTAGGTTTTGTTGAATGTCAGAGAATCCGCTCCCGGTCTTCTACACATTCCGGGTCCTATCTCCCTCGAATATATCCTTTTTCGCCTCTGAATAAGATCTGCCCTTGTCTTGCACGAACTGGCAGTTCGAACTGAATAAACCATCCGTCCATCTTTACCAATAGAACTTGACGCAAGCATAGCACGGTAAACCAAATTCCACTTCGTCACTGGTTTCTTATACTTCAAATTTCCTATTCAAAGGCACCAATGTTTATCTAGTGAAACGACCTCATCACTACCTAACTGGGCTTTTTTCAAGCTGTGGTATTTCGAGAGGAAATAGACAGATGAGGTCATTTGCACCATTTACGAAATGCGAGAATGGATAAAAGAAAAAATGTTCACATTAACCGTTGTGGCTAGATGCTGTCTGATCTGATTGGGTCGCCACATTTCGTAAAAAAATCACTTAAACAGCTATCTTGGACCCAACTCTGTACGCCAGGAATTAACAGGCTTATCAACGTATCATACGTTAGCTCGGGCCTCGGGGGGAACATCGAAGACCGCTTTCCCGTAAAGTTCCCAGAAGGGTAAACTTCACTTTCCCGATACTCGAGACTTTAAACTGATTGAAAACTATTCTATACTTCGGGTTGGTAAAATACTCAATGCCCCAGGGGGCAGTGGAGATTGCCCGTGAAGAGAAAAAAATGACATCAATAAAAATTAAAAACTCCCAGCGAAGAGCGACACGTCTCACTCCTTACATCCTTTCTTCTTAGTCGAAGTTTACCCTAAGAGTGTCGTAAAGAGGTAAACGGTAAAACGTAGCGAGTTCATCCATTTTTTATGCCAGCCAGAAAGGATGAAGTGATCCTCTTATCTAAGCTTCATTAAAATTTAAATCACAGGAGTGGATGTCACTTACGATTAGTACTTAGTAAGGTTCCTCGAATATTTTTACGAAAATATGTCTGATTTCAAGCTTATTTTCTGGAGGCTCCAGTCTGAGAAACAAAAGATCTAGCAAAACAGCACATTGCAAACAAATGTATTCAAATGTTTATGCATAAGCAAGCTCCAGGAGCCATGACTATCTGACATGAGATAGGCGGGCATTCAAGCATGCACTGACTGCACTATGTGCCCAGAAAATTGGTAGAGTTATTAGCAAAATTATAAATACAAGATTTGTACAAATTATGCTCCATCCACAGCGCGTATTCTAAGAGTCGGAATGATGGCTTACAGCGAAATCGAGCGCCCTATAAAAGAGAAGACTTGTCTCAAGGCCAAACCATTTTTGCTCGCTTTTTTTTTGAAGCGGCTCGCGTATTCCTTAACCCCAAATGGAAATCAGTGTCTCGACCTTTTTTTCTCGTCTTAACCGACCATATATGACTGGTTTCCTCCAGTTATACAACAGGTAAACTGAACTACGGAAAAAACGAATTCAAAAACATTACGTCAACGAATTATATGGCTTGGTTACAGTTAGTTCGACTTTGTTTGGTGTCTCTCAGTGGAACAGCATTGCGAGAAATGAAATCGACAACTAATTAACAATAAAAAGAGGGTTTAAACTCCAATACGCCATCACCATGAATGTTTTAATAAATATTATATAATACATGATGATGACACCAGTCGTCGAGAACTAGTTATGTTTTCAATAAAAAAGAAGAAATGCAAACTGAGTTTCAATTCCTCTGTTGCTAGGTTCAATCTATTAACAAGCGGGAAACTAAATTCGTTCGAGTTGTTTTCAGCTGATATACATCCGATTCCGTGACGAAGAAATCTTTCAAAAAATTAACTATTAATTCTTTATATCACCAAACGCCAAGTGATGAGGTCGGACGTGGTCATGATATTGAAAAATAACAACCTTCCATTCACGTTAAGGTGAATACAAGGAAATATTATTCCCACAAATAATGGATAACTATGCAGGGTTGGATTATATACAGCATTTTTAATAGAAATTTTCTCAGAACCCTCTATACACCGATTTTTTTGTCCACAATGTGCAGCCATTTCACATGTTAACCCACTCGTGGGAGAATCAGCAACTAAAAGTTACGAATGAGAGATAAGAGATTCGTTGCCAAGCTGTTCAACTGATGTTACAAAGGCATATTGACGTAAACAAATCTAATTAGGAACAAAAAAATAAACTCTTCTCTATGTTACCTCAAGGTCACTCAGCGTGATAGAGAGAGAAGTTAACGCAGACGTTCGCTCTAACTGAACACGGAGAATTTAATGATTCAAGATACTCCGAGCGAGCATATATGCTTTTTGTCTGCTATACTCGTGGCAGATACTAATGTCACCTATGTTTTCTGTGTAGCTGAAACAAATACCAAGACAGTAGAGTAATTTGAGAGCTAAAAACTGGAGTATAGCAATGACTTAAATGACTCTGGACACAGGAGTGAGTTACGTCAAAGTACCACGGAAGAACATGCAAATTATGGAAAAGTTAGAAGAGAAAGCTCTATAGTAGCAAGAAATGATACCACCGAGACACCATCAAAGGAGATTTAACAATATTCAGAATCATAAAAGCGAAGGAATCTCCTTGACCGAATGACTAAAAATTATAGGTGAGCATTCTTTTCGCGTGAAATCCACGTCTTCGTGTGTGATAGAATTTTTACGACCATCTCAAGTAATGAAAGTGCACTCAGCACGAATCTCCTCGAAATTTATCGGCATGTCTTTCGCCGAATACCACCGCATTGGAGGACACGTAGAATTTCATGATGAAATATTGACGAATTTTTTTTAAAGGTGCGCGAAATACACAGGTGAAGAAGAATCTAGCCACTCATCTAAATTGAAACGAGAGACTTCTGAGTCCGGACTCAATCAAGTAAGAAAGCTGTTAGCGAGCCAGAATTTTTCATCATGGCTCCGACGTAGATTTATGAAAGAGGAAACGAGATAGAGTAAATCCATAGGACTCTAGTAGGTTTTGCGGACGTGTCTGGGAAAGTTAGCCACATTTGATTTTCCAAATGTTTTGAAGGCTGGGGCCTCACCATTCCGCGAGCGAGACACACATCCGTGACATCCATCCCAAGCAAAATGCATGGATATTCAGGAGATGAAGAAAACCTTAGGATAAGAGGTTAAGGTCATCACCGTACTAATTGAGCCAACTCATCAACGACATGACAAATTCCAAGCCAGATTCAAATGGTGGCATGAAATAGCAGATTTACTGACGGATGAAGACCAGCGACTAGAAATTTTCAAGGGACAGACCACGATTAGAAAACATGGATAGTAGCCATTTGGTCCATAGGAATGTAGCAATAGGAATTTAGAGGTGCTGTAACGGTGATGGCCACAAAAGTCGTTAACTCAAACATGAAAAATTCATTGCGCGACAACCTGACTCCAGAACTGGGGCAGGAGTAAAACGTGAGCAACATTAAAAGAAAGCAAGTTCACTTTGTGCTAAGGAAATAAGAATAGCGAATTGCAATACCGAGATTAAAGCATAAATTGGTACAACTTCCCTTATTTTTCCCGGTGAAAAAAATCGCTTATTTCCGCAAATGAGTGCGCAAAATTATTCCAAGGATTTTCAACAACGTGTAGTTTTGCTTATTTTAATGCTTATTAAAATGCTTATTTTACCAAACCAAAATAATTCACGACAGAACTTACTCCGGTAAAGAAACGTAGGTGGACTGGGAAAATTAGAGGGGAATTTGATGATGGTGATACCCTAAGAAAGAAAGATGAAACAGGAGACAAGAGGAACAGCCGAGTATGCACGAAGAAATACACTAATATGACATGCAAAAGAATATGTGAAAGAGGTCAGGACAAGACGTAGAATAAATTGATCATGATTGACGAACTCCTTGGAAATGAAAACTTAAGCCCCCGAGAGAAATTTCTCCAGCACAATATTATGCTTCAAAGAGGCATCGAGTTCCATGTGACCTTTAATGACATTTTTCATTCACACCACGCTTCACAGCTGATATTTGCCTTGAGATGCTACAAGGTGGCGAATATCATGTTGTAAGTAAGAGAATCTCTTCCGAAAGGGAGGAGGTTCTCTACATGGGCGAATGAGATGCAAATAAAACGAGATCAATATTTTCTACATCAATGAACACTTCCCCGAACTCACTTCCGTGTTACTCTGACAGAAGAATGCAACAACAGGATAATCTGCAGGCAATTAGCGCAGCGGAGCTAATT
Organism: Ceriagrion tenellum; assembly: GCA_963169105.1. Lineage (NCBI taxonomy): Eukaryota > Metazoa > Arthropoda > Insecta > Odonata > Coenagrionidae > Ceriagrion > Ceriagrion tenellum. Next base: position 35,097,267 of record OY720637.1, read on the forward strand.
ATACTGAATTTCAAACACTTCACGAGACTATTTTTTCGATTGGATAAAAAAATAGCGGCTAGAAATTTTCTAGGGACACTTCATGAGACTATTTTTTGAATATTTTCACTGCGAAAAGGGAAAAGCATATGCGTACGAAACTCCAAAAAAACCTTTTATCATTTCATACTCGTAAGCAAATCATATCTACGCTCATGTTCCCTCACATTGATCATTGCTGCCTTGTTTACCAAGATCTTACTGAAGAATATAATACAAAGCTCCAACGTCTATTAAATTTATGTCTATGATTTATTTTCAACCTAAATAAATATGATCATATTTCACCCTATTTTACCCGCATTGCATGGTTGAAGGCAAAACCAAAAGAAAATACTTGCTTAGTACGTTCCTGTATTGTCTCTTCAAAAATGAGCAACCCGATTATTTCAAGACATTTTTTTTCCCGTCAGAAATAAAAAGTCAAAAGTAATGACTAGAATGACTCCTGATTTTATAATCACCCTCCCCCTCCCCCAAACATAGAACAACCACTTTTCAAAAATCTGTTTCTGTTGTCGAGGCACGATTATGGAACAGTATCCCGAAAGATATTAAGGACTGCCTCTTTATCAGTAATCAAGCAAAGATTTTTTTCTTTATCTACAAGCACTTGAAAGAGTGTAACTCATGGTGTTTCATTCCTCTTTTCTGCTCTTTTATTTTTACTTTACACAAAGTATTCCCCCATCCCTATTCATTTTGTTTGTAACACATGGGCTCTAAATACTGTATTGATTCTTTATGTTCCAAATGGACGAATAAAAATTCCAAGAACAATAAAATTATATAATTACCATTACGAATACCATTACGCGTGTCAAGCCTGAATCCTTGGCGTTTGCCGCGAGTAGAGATACTCTCCCACCCCGCTAGACGAGCCTGCTCGATTAGCGAGGGGGGAAAAAAAACTAGTGATGCGGAGGCAACGAGCACAAGTACTCAGCCGGGCAGGCGATGCTTCACGACAGCCTGACGCACGATAAATTCCAAGCTAGGAGTGGAAGGAGGAGTGGGCGGGGAGAGTGGAGTTATAGATCCGCCTCCTCTTTTTAGATACGCGTGCGCATCGATTGTCACCCGACGCATCCACTCGAAAGGTCGGTAAAAGGCACGGTCTAGAATATCCCCGAGTCCCGTTATCCCCGAGTGTCTCCTGCATTGAATTTCAAGCTGACCACTACATTAGTCACACACGAGCATGATCCCTTATTCATTCATCTATAGAAACTATTATCAGCATTCATTAATCCAAAGATCGGTGGGCTGAAGCCCTTCGTTTCGCGCTTTCTCAGTTAACTAGAGGTGGGTCAATCGTGAACGAACGGGTCCGAAGGAACGGGTTCATGGACTGAACGAGAGGACCGACTTCCATGGAACGACCGTTCCATTCGGTCAGTCGTTTCTTTCGGTCTATCGGATCTTTCCGGTTCTTCCGTCCTTTCGGTCAGTCGGTCTTTTCGATCCGTCGGTCCTTCGTTCCTTTCGGTCAATCGGTCAGTCGGTCCGTTCGGTCAGTGGCTCCTTTCGGTCCTTCGGTCCTTTCGGTCAGTCGAACCTTTCGATCCGTCGGTCCTCCGTTCCTTTCGGTCAGTCGCTCCTTTCGGTCCTTCGGTCCGTCATTACTTTCACCCCCATCTTTAAGAGATAGGATACTCTTTATAATCCCCCAAAAATTCATCTGCTGATGCTAGCGAAGCAATTAGCAGTACTAATTTTCTTTATTTAAATTAAACTTAATTACGAAACCATGTTAAAAGTTGATAACATCACCTTCCATCTTTTATTTCATCCTACATTCTTAAATGCCGTCATTAATGTATACTAAGTATTTCTAAGTTTTTTTACATTCTTTAAACACCAAGAACATATAAAAATAAGATACGTTACCACCAATAAAAAAAAGGAACGGTGAACGAGTGGAAAGGAACGGGTCCCTTAAAGGACGAGTCCAGAGTGAACTAGTTCCCAAAAATGAAAGGGTTTGCTCATTTCTACAGCTAACCGCTCGGTAAACTGCGGCTTTGTTCACGCCAGCGAAAACATTTTTTAGAGTAATTCCTGCATTTCACGAAAATGACAGCGACATTACTATGTAATTTGACACGACAATTAGACTTGGGCGAAAATAATTTTCCCGTTATCCCCAAGTGTCTCCCGCATTGAATTTCAAGCTGACCACTGCATTAGTTACCCAAGACAATGATTCCTTATTTATTCATCTATAGAAACTATCATCAGCATTCATTAATCCAAAGATCAGTTTGCAGATGCTCTTCGTTTCGCGCTTTCTCAGCTAACCGCTCGGTAAACTACGGCTTTGTTCACACCAGCGAAAACATTTTTTGTGGGAAACTACAGCATTTCATGAGAACGACAGCGACAGTACTACGTAATGTGATACGACAATTAAACTTGAGCGAAAAAAATTTTTCGCTGATGTGCAGGAAGCCGCACTTTACCAACCGCTCTCTTCCTTCATAATTCTTCACACTGAAATTCATCATGATTATCTAGATGCAGTCGTTCCCTGTTCTTCCCCGGCAATTATTCTCACCTTTAATACCTTCCATTATTGTTCCTGGATACTGCTTCGTCTTTAAATGCTAAATTTGTCTCTCATACTTCGCACAGTTTCAATCAAACATCTTTCCTCCCGTAATCTTCTCCTGACACTCTACCTTAACTATACTCCTCTAAGACCACAGTTTCATGAGTTTAAAACCACATTTTCTCTGCTTCAAGAGAAATCAAGATCAAGCTTCAATGGAATATGACTACATGCTCCGTGCGCGCGTTATAATAACGTTGTTTGAAAAGACCTGTTTTAATTTGAATTTCCGCCAAGAAAATGTATTTCGTAATTATTGTGTTTCTTGTTGCTAAGGAAGTCAAATTTTTCTGTTTGCATAGCCTCGTGTTCCGTTGCCATTTCTTAGTCAGCCAGCAGGGATACGTCGGCCCGAACCGTTGTGATCATTGAAGTTGTTCTGCTATATAAATCATATCATAAGAATTTGTGTTATCATTATCGGAATCCGCCAGGTCCTTCGGAATCTTAAACGCGAACATTTTGCGTAAAAACGTGCTTCCTCATTTCCAACAAAAAGTCTCTACTATACTTAAGAAAAAGTACCAAATCTGCAAAATCCAGTGACTATTTTTGATTTATCTAACATCTGTTTCTTTAATTTATTTACAAGAACGTTTATTCTGACACGAAGATAACCAATGGAATTCCCCCTTTTTTTTAAGCCCCCACGACATTATCTTCGGACTGTGCTAAGAGGGGGAGGAAAGCCCAGACGCAGGCATTATTATGCATGCATTCTTCCTCCCCGTTGGATTCGCCTGAGACGAAAAACTTCGGCACGGGCGAATCGTCAAGGGAGAAAGACACGAGCTGCCGCAGACGAAAGGAGAGAGAGAGAGAGAGGGAAAGAGAGAGAAGAGAGGGGGGACAGAGGAGTTATTTCCTTTTGAAGGATTAATGCGCGCGTCGGCCGCTTACGTAGGCTTCCTCACGACTGTCTGAGTCAAAGCCCTTGAGGAGATCCTTATTTTTTATTCATGTCGTCGAAAATAAAATATAAAACTTTCACCGATAAAATTCCAAAGCTGAAACTGTACAACAAAGGCACTAGATATGCAGATTGGTCGATAAAATGGAATCTCGATCGCTTTAATAAGCCCCAAGAGTCGATTACGCAACCATTTCCATCGGCTTGCCTAAGAGCGTAGATACTCAGCGGCAGTAGAAGGTAGAATTAGACTTTGGGGTGGTAAGCAATCTAAAAATATCTTGCATTACTAATCTATTCTACTAATTATTAATCATCTTTTTTATTTATCTACCAATTATTATTACTTATCTACCAACTATTTCGATCACTTACTTACAGTTAATTGCGACAAATGATAATGTAAAAAATAAATGTTTACTCCATAAAAAGGCCAATTAGTTGTAAAAAATGTCAATAGCGGCTGAAACCCTCGGGTTTATCACATGAGACAAGTCATAGGCGCTCAGCAACTCATGTAAAATCCCAAGGGCTAATCATCACAATCTGTAACGAGGTGCCTCACACCGATAGCTGAACTTGTGCCTATGGCCGGCATTTAATGCATTAACTGACCAATGATAAGGAAAATAATTGAAACTAGGGTTTTGAGCCCCTGTTTAATCACATTATAAGTGACATCCAAAACACATTACTCAGCTATTGGTCTACTCAACATAATAAAGCACTACTCTTAACGTAAAAACTACAGTGAGGTCAATTTATCAAGAGACGTCAACTATCCACCTTAACAGGAGTAATTTGCTATGTGACATTCAGAAAAATAGGCTCGAAAGGGTAGAATAGTAAAATTAAAGGATGGAGAATACTTCTCCCAGCAGGCGGCGAAAACACGATCCAGAAAATACACAACGTTCATTTAGAGATTGAATCTCACCTCAAACGTGAAGAGATACGAGCCGTGACAAGAAGCGAAGTCAAGAGGGAGGGAGATGAGGGCTCTCGGGACGGTCGCCGTATCAGGGTGGAACACTGGGAGACGAAAATCCTATTGTCCCCTTCCAAAAAGATGGAATTTTTATCACTATTATTTTTTTGGCACGTTTAGAGGAGCAGACAGTGGAAATTATACGCCATCCTTTCCTCCCTCTTTAGCGTTCCGCTGCGCGTGGAATTCGAGAGACGGAGAAAATGCCGGAAGTACTTCAATGGAAGGGGGTGGGCATTCACCGCTGCGCTGCACTGACTTGCCTGCAAGGAATGGATATGCGCGCCGGTGCCCACGCACGAAAAATACGTCGGCGAGAGACTGGCGCCGGTGCCTAAATAAGCGAATTTCAGATTACCTGGCACGTTGGAGTGACGAGAAGAGAGCAAACGCGAGCAGAAAAGAAGTAGAAAATGTTAAAAGTTCTTTGAATCATACTCACAAAATACTTTGATGACGAAAATGATCACAGAGATAAGCCGATAAATTATAAACCGATACATTTTAAAATAATTGACATGCTCATTCGAAAATTTCAGCCGTCTTTATTACAAAAGGTTTGTAAAATAAACACAAGGTTTGTAAAATAAACAATGATTTCAACAGATTCAGGCGAGATACTGCGGAAGCTCATCATATTATAACAGAAACAATAGTTGCACTTTTCCACAGGATTTTTCAATGGTACGCCGCGTTTCATTTCACAGAACCATCATCAGGTATAAGACTTGTATCTGATGATGGCTCGGTGAGCTGAAGTGCGTCGTACTCGTTTCAATATCCTGTGGAAAAGTGCAATTGTAACTCCTGTTATAATAAACATAATGAGCTCAGTTGGAACACAATGGTAATTCTTTGTTTGTCCGAACGCTTAACATCATCTTCAGTTTGAAGGTGACGTTAACCGTCGAAATCATGGTCGTGAGACATAAAAAAATGTATGGAGGAAAAATAAAGTATAAACACATTATTCAAAAATGTATAACAAGCTCCATAAAGTAATGCCGGAAACCGACAACTGAGTTTAGCTGGAATGATTTAACGATACTATTAAAGTTATAAAATAACATTTTATACTAACGAGTAAAATGACTTCAAAGGATTTCCAATAGCCAAGCTACTGCGGAAATTTCTTTTTTAAGTTAAAAAAATAAAAACTTGAAGGCAAATCAAAACAAATGAATCAATTACACTGTAAGGCTCCTACTGGTGATAAACTCATTTGCTCTCGATTCATCATTTTCCGTCTTCGGCAAAGGATGCTCACTCATAAATAGCATAGATACAACAACAAAGGGAGAAAAAAGTAAAACCGTCTCGTAGCGGGAAAGATAAATTCGAAAACATATTGCAAATTTAACAACCCGAAAAAAGCTTCAATGATTTCACTTCACCAATGCCATTCTCAACAAAAATAGCAATGTATTTTCTTTCACAGCATTTTTTGGAGGACTGGAACAAATAAATGGGCAGAGACGTCAACGGTATCAGTTGAAATTTATGGTAACAAGGTATATTTCAATTTTAAGTAATTCATGCAGCATCATGCACACAAAATATCGCCACTGCGGTTTGAGAAATATTTAACTCGCCTGCACCAACTTAATAAAGTCCATTACGCAAGAGATCTAATAAATTTGTCTGGCTTCACCCTTACATTCCCCCAAGTGGCGACTGACGTCAAATTAATTCGCCAGTTGGTAGCAAAACCATTGAGTGCACCCGACCACGATGACGCATTACGAGCCCAGGACGCGGGAGGGTGCCAAGAAACATTTGGCAAGCTTATAAAGAAGTCTCATAGCGAGCAAGACTTCCCAGAATGTTGGCGATAGACCGAAGAGTGACATATTTTTCCGGTCTGAGTAAACTGGCGGTATACCATCTCGTCACACACACTTCTTATCTGACCAAAGAGACTATATGCCTGAAATATAGAAGGAATAACTGCGTGCAAATAATGTTTTATAAAATGCACTTTATCTTTTTCAAATGTCGTGGGGGCTAGGAAGTAGGACTAAAATTTGTGGGGGTGAGCGAAGGGAAAGTCGTCACGTGACTTTCCCAGGGCCAATAAGGATGCAGTAAGCGTAGAGTAGAGCCTCGAAAATTTAGTCCCTCTCTAACCCCAGTTGTACGAACTTCCTCATTCTCCTAGCTGTGTTGCGAAAAGTCATCCCCATTTGGCCTCTCTTATAAAGGGCCACACGATTTTTCTGGCAGAAGTATAAAAATCTCGGCAACGTCGAGCTAGTCGTCCCACCTCCAGATGACAGTCTCCCATCGACTTTCGAATTGACACGAAACAGTTCCGGACTCGCACGAAAGGCGCCCACCCCCACAAATTTTAGGCCCGAATCCTAGCCCCCAAGACATTTGAAAAAGATAATAGTGACCTAATAGACGTTCTCAAAAAGGAATTGGTTTTTTATATTTCAATAAAAGTAGTCCATGTACATCAATACATCACATTTATAGTGCACTCATAACAAACACAAAGTAAGAGACGTTGAAGATTGATGAGAAAGATAGAGATAAGTGGAAAGATATACAAACTAAAGCCAGATTGGTAAAATTATGGGAGGTTGGCAAGAGAAATTCAATGTCATCGTGGAATGAATACATGCAGGAGGATACGCGGAGAACAGCGAAATTAAAACGAATTATAATTTAGGACATTTAGGGAAATGGACGGATAAAATAAGAAATGATGAAGTGCTCAGAAGAGTATAAGAGGAAAGGACCACAAGGAACACCACAAACAAAAGAAGAAAAAGATAGATTGGAAACACCCTGAGACACAATGCGTTTCTGAAGAACATAGTTGAAGGCAAAATAGAGGGAAATATCCGCAGAGGAAGACCCAGGAATAAGTTCAAGAGCCAAATAAAGAGGAAAGCACATAGGAAGAGATACCAGGAGGTAAGGGAACTAGCATTAGATAGGGAAGAATGGAGGGCTGCATTCAACCAATCTCAGGATTGAACAACCAATGAATGAATAATAAAGGAATGAGAAAGCGGGAGTGTATTTGGGTAGGACAGGTAGGAACTCGGCAATTGACTGAGGTAGGTGTGTGACGGAGTGTGTTAGAATTAAGGATGTAAATGTAAATGAGTTTTTGGTCGGTTTCAATTCTATAACTATAGATATAATAATCAGAGAGGGAAGACAGAATAGCATCCGCAGAAACATCGCGCAAATAGGGTATTACGTACAGTAAGCCAGAACGCTATTTAATCATCACCGGAAATGGAACACGAAGGCCTCACGAGGGCTCGGGAAACTTTTATGACGTGGCTTAACTCTCCACAAAAGAGGGGGAGAAATAGCAGTATGGGTGGTGGCGAAATTATTTCAAGGCTTCCTTTATTTTTCGAGTGCAAATGAGATGCAGGAATAAGGTGGGAATAAAAAGTGCGATTCAAGATAAGGCAAGATTCGAAACCCTATTTCCCACTTCAATATTTTGCTAAATGAGATCGATTTTCTTCTCAACGTGCAAAAGTAGGCAATCTCAGAATTTCGACCGAATGGCGTCAGCCTTTCGTCATTCAGGTCACATTTGAGCAGCCTTGCCAGCCAAAGCATACGGGAGCGTGGTGGCTGATAAACTGGCCTCCTATCATATCCCGCGTTCTACCACCGGCTATAGAGAATATTATTCAGCGCAATCTCCACCTGTATATAGTGACATGTGGAAGCACTCCAAGCTCAGAACTCAGTACGTCGAAAGGGACGTTACATTGTGGGCCCATAACATTCCATTAAGGGTAGGAAAATGCCGCCACACTCTTTTTCCCAATCCTTACTCCCAACTTCTACTCCAACCTACTACAACCAACCCCGCCTTAGCAACCTACCGTCTGAAAGCGTGCTAACACATTATATGTGCCCGCGCAAGTACGTGACTGAACAGATGCATGAAAAAAATGCTTCAAATTAGAACAGGCTACTTGATGGCCACGCGTTCAAGCATTTGCGCAATTTTGGGTTTTTAAACGACGCAATTATAATGGTGAATGTATTCATGTTACGAATCGCGCAACGAGCCGCCGCATGGGAGTCTGGCAGGGAGAGTTAGGATGCCAGCCGTGTAAAGATGTAAAGCTTTAGGGGTGAAATGGTGACATGGATTATGGAAGTATATTTAGTGGAGCTCAGTTTTTATTGTAGTCACTTACTGTGCGCGGAAATAACGAGATTTTGTACCTATCTGTTCGGCAGAGTATCTCTCTTATTTTATCGCTTCTGTCATACCTACAGACGTAGTGAGGCGTCATAATAATATTCTCTGTGTCGCTCTGAAACACTCAAGTTCTGAATTTTTCAAGCATCCTAAGCCTATCGAGTAGCCTCCGTGTCTCTAGGTGCTCATTTTTTAATCCCTCTAAAAGTTGTGAAACACTATATGTTCGCTCGTAGCAGTTATAAAAGAAGCTTTTAGCTTTTCTTTGTATTTTATTACTTTTTAGGTTAAATCTTTATAACCTTGGTCCCGAATTCTCAAGGCGTATTCGAGGCCAAACCAGAGCGAAGTAGCATCTCTCTTTGACTTTTTCATCCGAGGACCTTCCTATAATACGCTTAACAAAACCTAGATACGATGGAGGTCGGAAGAAATCCGCACCGTTTAACCGGACAGTTTCCTTTGCAAAAAAAGGAAAATGGCGAATTTGGCAGCAAACTTCTCGATTCCCATAATGCACGACGACAGCCTCAACCGTGCTCCCCCATACCGAATCAACAACGACAAGACGGACTCGACAACAACAGCTTACCGCGGAAACAACGACACTCGCGCCGTTGCGAAAAAAATCACGTAAATACAAAGACATGAGAGCGGCCACTTGACTTATGAAGTCTTGCCTGAGTTAACATTAAATGTGATTCGCATGAGCGAATCCCGAACAAGACAAATGAAAGGGTTAATAACCTAACTCACAGGCGGGAGGGATGAGGGGGGGGGGGTTGAAAACAAAAAATATCGCCGGCGTACGAATAAAAAAATGAGGAACTGGATGACGGGAGGAAATGACTCAATTCAAAACCTGGAGCACTCTAGATGTAATCAGACCCAACCGCCCACGAATCCCGCCGATGACTTTCCCATAAAATCTGCTTCACGGTCTTGACAGTAGAAAAAAAAGAAACGACACACGAGAGATAACCCAAATGGAACCGGATTCTATTTCACGACGGAATACGCGCAAGCATCGGAGGCAGATTTACTTGAAGGTGATCGACTCCACTTGGAAGGTCAAAGAGCTTGTATGCTCAAGTGATAAAATGTATCTTCCGACACTCTCGGTACTTGTAGAATTAGGGGCCCGAATCAACGTGGCCGATCAAAGTTCTGCATTTCTTCGCCTTTTTTTATCCGCCGACATTGATCAAACTCCGGAAAATGTCAGATTTACCTATGATTAACTTACAGAAATATGAAACTGACGCGAGAAATTACGCCAGAATGATAATATTTTCATAGCACAGATTAAGTTCGTTATATTACATCAACACCTCATTTTTGCGAAAAAAATGTACACCTGTAAGGAAATGAATGAGGCAACGACCCACCAAAGTGCTGGTTCAGGGAGAAAATATTGCTATCAATGCTGATTAAGTTAACTGAAATGACGCACAGAGACCATTGGTCACTGACGTCGGCTTGGTGTTCGTTTTTCAGGCAATGAACATTTGGGACTACAAATAAAGTATTAGTCGATAAACCTGCATATCAATATTTTAACTCTTCCACAGTTTAGGCTTGATTGCAACAGAGCAACACTTCTAAAATGGCATAACCGAAATTCTCGCTAATCCCTTTGAGTATGACTGCGTCAACTCCCTTACGGTCGATGAGGGAAAGTGCGAATGGTTAAAAGAAGGGAGCGGGCCAATGTTTGCAGAGCTCTCCCACTCTGGTGTACAAAACAATACGCAAAACAACATCGCGATACGGGGGGAAGAAAAAGAAAGAAATGGATAGGCAGTGAACAAATATTTGGGGGCACTGATCTCGGGAAATAACCGAGGGAGAGGAAAATAAGATACACTTTTCAATTTGGAAAATATTCAGAGGGAATCCAATCATAAAATGAATTCAAGCACGCAATCACGCTAAGTTATTCTGAATTCTCCGACGGCGTCCATTTACTTTATCCGATCCTGAAAACCAAGAATGGAAGGTTAACGACGGTTGCGGGTATAATAAATATCAGATGATATATCTCCTCGGCGATACGCACATGGCCGAGGACATTTAGGAAAGTATAGCAAGAAGATTTTTCTTATTCTTGCACAAAGAACATTCTAATTTGTCAAAAAACAACTCTATCCTTCTACCACCGAGATTGGTTACACTAGTGACAATTTCTTCCACATGTGAATTCCAAGTAAATACATACTTCTCTACACGAGATGTTACCAGCAAGTTTACATCTTCACTCATTTTCAAACTCGCTTTAATGCATACTCATCAATATTCTATTAAAAATTCCAATCATCGATGATTACGCGACATTACGCTTCTATCAATAATTCATGAAAGTAAAAATTATAAGGGAAATGAATAAGAAATATTAGGTAAATAAACCCATGGAACTTGGTTTTACGAGCGTCAAGAAATGGAGGAGACAGCAATAGTCCGATAGAACTTCTTCGACTGAATCGGAGTACCAATTTGCGAAATAGAATTCTATACACTTAACCATATTCTAAGAAGTTTCAGTTCATGGATAAAGATCCGACTTCTGTCAGTTAACTGGAAACTTATGTTATTTGCCCTTTGAGTAAGTTTGAGGAATTCGTTCTACATTGTATGAGAAAGAGTGCCAAAATATTGTGTTTCCACGGTAAAACGAAACGTGTAATGTTCCGCATCTCTCTAATGAAAAATTAACACACTGGATATTCATCAGGACGAGAAACTTGCTTTCCGGAAGCGTTAAACCAGGTTAACTGGCCGACATTCACATTAGAACGAGTAGCGGGATTTTACAAGACTAATTTTTGAAAATATTTGCGAGGACGCGCCTTCCAAGATTTCTCCCCGCTTCTTTTCTTGGCCCTTATCATCATCCGACGGTGAAAGTCCAATCCTTCAAAACAATTCATGCGAGATGCATTAATGACGAGGCATACCAACCAAGGTGGCTTAGATAAAGGCGAACATCAAATATTGGCCAGATATAGTCAATATTTGGTAGGATATGGAACTTCATCATACTACTAACCACTTAAAACCAACGATATGAATTGGACGAGGTAAAAATCGGTAATCACTAAAGAAAATCATTGCAATATACATATTATTCAAAAGGATACGGAATTGCTTTACGAGCACTTTGTGAAAATTTAGAAGAATCTTGGGCGAAATTGCCGTGGAAAACAAGCATTTAAGCAAAAAAGATTAGCTTCCGGTTGTGAAGAAGAGAAAAAGTATTTTTCAGCATCAGAATGACCAGAAATGATGGGTCATATTTAGGGAACGCAAATTTTGTGATGCATCAGGTAACAACCAATAAATACACCAATTTGAAGAGAGCGAGAGAAAATGCACAAAATCCCAAGGAAAGTTCCCACGACAAGCCCAATCTGTTCCCTTATTACCCCATGCGACGAGTATAAAAATGCTGCTCCAATCACTCCTTGAAGAAATGTTTCCTGGCGTCAAAAATAAAGCCTACAAAAATCTTTTTTCGAAATGAAATTACTTCTCGGTCCAAGAGACACGCACGAGTGCTTCTCAAGGTACTATTCTGGACCCGCAATCAACGAACTCCACCCATTTCCAGCATCTCTATCGTAATAATGATGGGAAAGCCGTATGGCTCCCCGATACGATAACACTTTGTGCTACTGTCTGATTTAGATGTAATCACCCAGAGAAATATTGCATTTTCCGAGAGAAAATTGTGAGTTAACTGAACAATATATTCATTTCACCAACTTCCACTTTCAGGCAAGTTTTCCACCAGCAACAAGACTCGAGTAGAAAGACACATCCTTCAGATAAAATGATCTCAACTCGCTCTAGTACGGCACGATCGAAGTCCTGAAAATTCTCAGTCCTGTTTCAGAGCGACACAGTGAATATTATCATGACGCCACAGTACATCTCTAGGTCTGACAGAAGCGGTAAAATAAGAGATACATTGCCGAACAGATGTACAAAAACTCGTTCTTTCCGCGCAAAATAAGCGACCACTATAAAAACTGACCTCCACTAAATACACTCGCATAATACACGTCACCATTTAACCTCCCAAAACCTTATCCCTTACATCTTTACACGGCTGGTGTCCTAAATCCCCCATCCAGATACCCATGCGGCGCCTTGCAGGGTAGTATGTAGATGTAGTAGTACTCACAAATTCAGAAGATTCTGGTTTTCAGTTGACCATTCGTCTTCACACAGTTGAAATAAATTAATAGTCATCTAAGGAATAGCCCATAAATAGCTGCCCTAGAGGAGAATGGGCGCAAGATAGGTAAACTAGAACTCCCAAGAAACCAACGAGAAATTCACCTCGTCCTTGCACTAACCTAAATAAGATCGAATCTTTATTATGATGAGCACGTAGGTTATTGTTCGTCTCTGATTTCGGAGCGAAGTTCGGAATCTTCCCACCGTAACTCGTTCACTCTCTAATTTGCATCGGGTGGGAAGAAACTCGGGCTACTCTATGGGAGCATGCACCCATTCGCGTGTGCTGCGAAAGGATAGCGTCCGGAATCTGCCGAGATTGGAGTGAGGGATAAGGCATTTCGCGGGTTCACCCGGGCGAGAAAGTTGAGACGGGGGAACTCTGCGATTTCGCCGGAGCGAAAGCTTAAGCCTCGCCAATTATTCCACTCGCTCGATAAGGGGCGGAGCAATCAAGAGGAATTTCTCAACTATGCAGGGCTGTATTAATTTCGCACATTCATCTACGTCCGCGATATTCCCCAAACAGCCTCCGCGGGGGATAAGGAAAGGGCGACATTTCAGCCTTGAATGATTCAACGGGGTTGAGGCATAGGGATTCGTTTAATGAAAGGGATAGGACAATGAAGTTTTACGATTACGTCCGGGTGAATGATCCACCTTGATCATTGAGTGGAGTACGGATATTTGAACTAGCAAATAAAGAGGCCCAGCAAAGGGGCTGGTGAGCCAATTGGGGTTTCACAAAATGCAGGAGTGAGTTTATCAGATGGGAATGCTGAGAAAATATACGCACTAAAAAATAAATTAAAATCACGATTCAGAGAAAAAGGAAAACTACTATGGGAATAACACTTTTAGAAGCGTAAGTGATAAAATTTGAACTACCAAATTAATGACCCAGAAACTGATGGAAATGTAGGTGAAGACTCGAGAATTTCGAAAATATTGACGGAGGGCAAATAATGCCAGGACAAAATGAGAGGCCAAAAGCAAACTTTATGTAGATATATTGATATTATGGACATTCATTTCAGCAACTGAACAAGAAGTCTCCGAGTCTCGATCGCATAGTCTGTCTGCCACGGCCAGCAAATCTCATAAAATATGTCCTAATGATAAGTTTCGTACTAACGGGGAAAGGAGAAAAAAGTTTTACCGGCCCGATTTTGTAACTACCATGATTGAGAAGATTTACAGGCGACAGAAAAGAAGTTACAGGCGGTATAATGCAGTAAGTGCGTGTTACAAGAAGTTAATTGGCCTATTTGAACAATTTCTTTGAATTTCTGTAACAGAACGTTTCAAGTACATAGGTATTAAATAACAACATAACTGTATTGAAAGGAGATACTGCCATGCATCCTCTCTCACAAAAACATGAAAAAGACAAGAATCTTCCCGTGGATGAAAAGGAAATAAAACATCAACAATTCGTTTTCAGTTATATTTTTGCACTTGCCTCTTCAGAGTAACTTCAAATGGAAGCAATCCCGATGCTGAGCACATTCTGCGCTAAGGTATTTATGATGTTACTATAATACCGCATATAAACTGCACTTTAAATACATAGTGGATTGATTAGGGACTAATGAATGTTAACGACTCCTAATGAATCTTTGAAGTAGATTAGTCAAAAGGTGGTGCAGATGATTAGTTGATTTTTTCCCTAATATTTGTTTCTTAATCTGCCACGTAAAGCTAACATCACGTTTCGCATATTCCCTGTATGACTCTCGAATATGGTCACGTGGGTCCAATATGCATATTAAAAATAGTTTCCGTGGCATTGGTAGCATACCTATGGAGCAGTGCATGATGGTGAAGGTTACTGGTATATAAAATCGCAAGTTGGTGATAACTCACCCCTGCTCCACACTCTTGAGGTGGCTTTCAGGGTAATACGTAGATGAGGATGATTGACCATCGCTGTAATTCGCTATCCTAAAGGTACTCTCCTCAATCTTTCTAGCCTTGTAGCTAGTCCTTTTAGGAAGAGGAAATCGACCATGAACTCTCCCAAGACCCATCCTGAACTGCTTCAAAACCGACGGAATTAAAACACGATATACAGATCATCATCTTAATTACGTGAGAATTTCCCTAGAGCGAAACTTTCACACGGGATCAACAGGAAAAAAAATCTTTGAGAAGCCGAAGTTAACTCGTCTTTGAGCTGCCGCCCGAAACGATCGGATCTCGCCGCTCTCCCGAGGAAAGGACGACTCTTCATGAGCGGGCCGCGATCGGAGGCGATATTCGCCGACCAAAGGGAACGGACACGGTTCACGCACTTCCTGTGAAAGCACTCCTGCGGTTCGCACGGGCCCCGAGTCTAACGATCGACAGTCGGAATTCTGTACGTTAAAGCCACTTTACCCATTGGTAGTTGACTCCCACCGCAGTTTCAAGACTAACAACAATTATGTGTGCAATGCTTCTTCCACCGAATCGCCCAGATTACTAGGTACTTTTGCCTTTTATGCACAAAAATGACGAATGTCAGAAGACCAAAACACGCACATGGCGACTTTGGAAATTACAGAATTTTGGCAGCAAATGCATTCATAGAATTGACTCCCGAAGCTCCCCAGGTATTCGAAGAGCCTATAAATTTGTGTTAAGTAAATAACATGTATAGCTACAGTTATAAAGCGCATATGGAAGTAGAATCGCATGCTATCAGTTGTTTTACCCCTAGGCCTCATACAACCTTATTTCAGAGATATTTATTTTATCTAGCACCAAAAATTTTTTAACCTACTGTCAGAGAATGTTAAAAAGGAAAAAAGTTATGTTATTTTTAAAGCAAGTTAAAAAATGGCTGTTCGATTACGATGATATTGATTTATTATTTTAAAATTTACATGAAATTATTTCATGCGACAAGAAATTGTAAACTAACTAGGCAAATTATTGTATAGCACCATTTATAACACTGTAACATTATCACTCTTTTTAATATAAATTTTGCACGGTATTTTGGTTATCAATGCATAGGTTCCAATCTTTGGGGTAACGTAAAGCTTCCATAAATTATGTGCTGCTGCTTTAATGTATGTAAATTATTATTATTCAATCGCACCGAGGTAGCGACAGGCCTCTCTTTCGAGCCATCTCTTCTGGGCATCTTAAAGGAAGCGTAACTATTTATTAGTTCAATATGTCCTTTCAGGTCAAATAAAACATCGTTAGGTTAGCAATCTCCAATCTTTGGAACACACAAAAAGGAAGATATAAAGGAAAAGCGAAAATGTTACGAACATGACGCATCCGATCAAGATCTTGAGGGTTGAAGATCTTGAAGAAGGTTGTAAGACAGTAACTTTTTATGACATGATTCGGGTCAATTAGACTATTAAGGTTTTTTAATCAACTCACAGCGAAAAAACATCAATCAAAAATACATCATGCTGAAACTACAAGTGAGAATAAATTCCCATAATTAGTCACTAAAAACATTATGGGATTCTCACAGAAAAGTAACCACAGCTTCCAACATAGGACAAGTTCGATGCCCACGACATTATTTCCAACGCCAAAGATCGTGAGCACTCAGGTTAAGTAAGGTATCGCCAATAATTTTGACCACATTTTAAGCACCACGAAAAAATGTTTCAATGATTTTATATCAAAGAAGCTTACATTAAAACGTAAAAAAAGGTGGTCGGTATGAATGCCTCCAGCTAGCACCGTCAACTTTAATTCACCTTGGGCACGAATAAAATTACCACATTCAATCATGCGCTTATTTACATGTAGACAAAAAAAACCATTAGCCACTTCCTCATCAAAACAAAATAGGTACATTAAATATGAAAAAAGCGTCACGGATCACGAACTGGCTTAATCTCTTAATTAACACATCTCCTTTCACAAACTTTCTAATTTGGGTGTAAAATGCAATGTAGCAGAACTAATTGACAAACAGGATACCGTAAAAAATTATTTTTTTATAAAAAATATAAATCATATTTAAAATTTTTATATTGAAGGGAAACAAATATGTTGAATATCACTTTTTATGCAATCATTGGGGGAAAAATGAACAAATGAAATTTCGAACCAATGCGCAATGCCTCTAAGTTGAGAGAAAATTCTCGTTACTTTCATTCGGCATTCTCTAAACGCATAAAATAGAAAGAAGGTCAATTGAAAATGCAGAGAGATAAAAACGGAAATTACACTGGAAACTGTTGAAAGCGACAAAACCGACGTGTAATGACAACTTAATCGTGGATTGAACGCCATTAAAACTTTAACTGACTAGAACTAACAGCTACTTTTTCTGGCTACATAATCTCTACCACAATAATTAATTTGCCACTGGAAGATCATACTCACTGTCCATTTCACTGCCCGAGATTTCCCTACGTCGCGACGCGAAAATCTTTCAGCGATAAACTTCTGAGCCGAGGCATGAGGAATGAGATATCTCACACTTATCAAAGAAATGAGTAATACAGAGCGATAACACGCACTCACGTCCATCTCTGAGGTTAAGTATCCATTACTGACTGATTCTAACGATAAACACACTGATATAAAATTGAAAATACGTAGGTTTCAAAATGATAATATATAGTGATAGTAGAACTAAAAAATACTCAACGATACTCAATGGAGTACCTAAAAAGATCATGATAAAAATTAGGAGTATATTCAGGGCAAATAGTTGATGACTACACATCGTACGCAGAAGGGAATAGCACGGCCATTTCACAATTAAAGACCAATCAACTCTTTTAAGTGATGGGAGAGTGTAACGAGGATAGCGTGGGATGAGGAAGATCCAACGTTCCGATCCGTGTATATATTTCCGCGAGAAAGAACTGGTTCCAAATTGGACGCCCACGTTCCCATACTAAGAACGATTCAAGAAAATTAGCGAGGAAGCACAATTAGACCGAGGCACATTCAGTATCAATAAAACACGCACTCCATCTCGTAAAAATTGGCTACTGTCGATTTCGGTTGAAACGAACATAATTTTTCTTAAGAAAGCCCGAGGATCGAGAGGAATAATAGGATAGTAATAATAGGATTGTCGGCCCCGGTGGCGGCGGGGTAAAGTCCTCGCCTGCTGACCCGAGGGTCGCGGGTTCGAGTCCCGCCTCGGTAGAATATTATCTGCCCAGGACATGGGTGTCTGTGTCTCGTCCGTTGATACTGTTCTTCACCCGACGTAAAATGGCCTAATGTGCTATATTCGGGGCAGTGAAAATAAATAAATAACACCGTACACTTAGGCTTTACGTTGACATTTATCAACTTTGACAAATATGAGAAACACGGCATTCTTTTCTCAGAAAATAAGCCTCAGTTATGACGGAATAGAATATCATGGTAGCTGCCAAGTATCACACTATGTTATAATTACAGCAATGTAGCAATTCGCACGGCCACATACATACTACCCTGTGATCCGCTGCATGGCGTCTGGCAGGGGGAGTTCGGGCACCAGCCGTGTAAATATGTAAGGGATAACGTTTTGGGAGGTGAAATGGTGACGTGTATTATGGGAGGGTATTTAATAGAGGTAATTTTTTACTGTGGTGTATTATTGTATGCGGAAAGAACGAGTTTTTGTACATATCTGTTCGGAAATTTATTTCTCGCTTCTGCCAGACCTAGAGATGTAGTGAGGCGTCATGATATTATTCTCTGTGTCGCTCGGAGACACACTAGTTCTGAATATCTCATGCAAGCTAAATCTAGCGTGTAGCCTCCGAGTCTTTATGAGCCTATGAGAAAAATGCGAGAATAATGAGAACGATAGCAAGGAAGTTCACAACAGATAATCAGCAACGTTACCAGCCCTGCCTGTCGCACTCTAAGTTCGTTTCATTTAATAGTCTCTCGCTCGCAGGAGAAAACTTTTTTCTCCACGCACACAATTTGAGAACTTCCCCTTATAATTAAAAACTGCTATAAACGAAAGTCAATTAGGAAATAATACTGACAGTGCCATCCTCGAAGGTAACAGAGTGAGCTGAGAAACCGTACAAGGTTGTTTTAAGTGAAGTGTAGCTTTAAAATATATGCAACTTATGGACCCGGTTTTACTTTCCCTCGTTAAAGACTTTCCCGGCAGGATGAGCGATTAGAATGAGCTTTCCTATCAACAACAGTTATGTCAAATAAGCAATCATGTATATATCTACTAGCACAACCGAAATTCACAGCTAACATCTCATCATCGTAAAGGCTCTGGTATTCGACGCTTTAATATGACTAAAAACTATTTAATTGATTATGGAAATTTACATTTGAACACTTATAAATCTAAGATACACGTCCCAGCAATCTCAAAGAGGAACAACTGTCTGCAAACTTCCTTTACAAAGTAATTCTTCCCAATACGCATGAACGAATCTATTCATCCTACAACCAGGATTATCGCCGTTAGTTCAGATTACTAATGAGTCAGATCACAATTTTCCACAGGGCTCGCCAAATATTCAACGCAAGCGCTCGTTCTGGAAGATTGCGGAGATCCGCGCACAAATTACCGAGACGTGGAGGAGAAGCGGGTACGCAAGAGTTGGGTAAGATTTTGCAGTGCACGGAGCAAATACTAAACGAAACAAGGCCGTGGAACTACTGACGTCTAGAGCTCTCGCCAATTATATAAAAATGTAATTACCGAGGTAACAACTCGCCACTTGGATTTTCTTCCAGCGATTATTTCTGCTCCTGATTCTCTTTTCGAAGCCTTCTCGAAGGTATTTCAAAGCATCAACTGAGTAATTGAGCACCGGCTGAATCGATTCTGACCTCATTGAAGCTATATGGTAGGCATATCGAGGCATTTCGAAACATTTGGTATGTCGCGGTATGCACCAATTTCGATGAAAACTTTGCCCCACAATTAGAACCCCTAATAAATGAAATAAAACCCGGTTCAACTATGAGGAGTTTCATGTTATTTAGTAAAAAATAAATTTTACACTCTACTGATCAGTTCACAGATCAATTTATTGCACACTCCGGATCTCGATGCCATCATCTTCAGAGAACCGGCAGATTATGCCAGGCATCAAAATCCGGATTTTGCAATCAATTGACCGGTGAACTGACCAGTGGAGTGCAAAAATTATCTTTTATAAAATAGAACCCCTAAATTAAGTTTCTTTCGTTCACTCCTCAAAATCTACCATTTGTTAAACTCAAAACGAGTATGACAATTCTCCAACGAAGTAATAGCTGTATACTTTGATTTCACGTGCTCCAACTACTAACGCTAAACCAAACCTACCAGCCTTCGGCATTAATCCTACGGCACACAAACCAGCCACACCCTAGGCGGGTTTCAAATCAGCGATCTTATAGCTGCCAAAACGCTGTATAAACAAGCTGGCTACGGTGATTGACAACCGGTCTTTGATATAACTTATTCGCTTTATTTCTAAGATGAGTTCCACGCACAATATTTTTCATCCCATTCGAACAACTCAATTTCGATTTTCAGCCGACAGCAGACAATAAACAAGAAACAAGTAAAATCAAGGCAGTTGCGAAAATATACACACAAGACTGGCAAGAATGAAGGACTTCCTCGAGTTTCAGCAGATGTTCCGAAGATATAAGCACACCAAATCAGTACGAAAAAGTATGGCAAAACGGATTGAGGTAGGTAATGCCCCTTAGGTTTGACTCAGGAGGCCGGGGCTATAAATATAATTAACGGTTAAGATGACAAATGTTCCGAGCATAGCCATGGAGATAGATGAGATATACTTTACTAACATTGATAGAGTAATAGTGACCGTGGACCAGAAAAGAAATCGACACAACCTGCGACTTGAGATATAAAGATTCTGATTTGAGATAAAGAGTCGCAATGATAAGACAGCTCCCTTGTTAAATAACCATAGAAACGACAGTACCGCGGAGAGAGAACTTGATTACGGTGATCGGATTTAGCAACGATTGCTTGCGACCAACTGCCAGCAAATGTGATGAACATCGAGTAGAGTATTGATAATTTTCGATTTATTTTTTATAGTTAACCTTAAATAAATGCACAACACAAATGATGAACGTCAGAGTGAAGACTTATCAGGGACTGAAATGGTTAGCGGAGAGGTAATTGCTGTGGAGAGCTGCAGCTAAACAATTATAATTCATGACTGCTGATTGCAATTTATTAGAATATGTTTTTTTATAATGTAAAATTCCTACCCCGACTGATACAACGCTCCTGTTAACCGGATTGATGACGGCACTAATCACGAACAATTGCTGTGATACGTGATCATAATCAAAGAGCGTAGTCACAGATCCCGCCGAGGAGCGTTCACAATTAAGACTGCTTGTTGGTCAAACTGGACGTTCCATCCGTATGCCGGAAAAAGAAAACAAAAAATGTTTAACTGAAGGTTATTAACCTCTCCATTTACAAAGCACCAACTAGAAAAAGACCACACGAGTGATTTTATGCCATAAGTCCTCCACGCTCAGTGCAAATGATACCAAATGGAATATGTACAACAATTAGAAACTATCTTGTATTAAAAAAATAATAATCTTACAGTTTTGAATGAAATATCCCCTTCCTTCTCTCCTCTCCTGACCCTAACTTTCCTTTCTCCCCCTCCGTGATGTAACTCCCTTTGAACAATTATCTATTTCCTTCATTTTCCCTCCCTCATTGCAACTTTATGAGTACATTTTTTCTAACCGTTATGTGGTTTCAGAATGCACAAAGCCTGCGAATTTGATGTATAATTAAAAAGTTGATGAGAAAGTCACAGGTAATCTCATTGTCATTAAAGTCAAAGCGCTTCCAGTAGCGTTGGATGCATTGGACTTTCGTAAACAAAAGGACGGTCAAGTGAAGAGCAGGTGAGGCGTACTTCGCTCGCACATTGATCCTACTGAATTGCCACTTTCACTTCATCAAATCCGTACGCAGACCACAGAGGCGTCCGTCGAGTGAACCCTAAAATCCGCGGTCGGGCAACAGGGGGAGGTGCGGGCATTGTGTGGTCGCCTAAAACCTCCGCGGAAAGGGACGGCAAAGCCCTCGAGAGCCAGCGGTCGAAACATGAATTCAGGCGGGCCAGCGCTCCCTCGCTGAATTTCTTGGTTGAACGGTGGACTGCTTGGGGAGACGACCTATAACCGAGGACATTTGGGCAAGTAGGGACAGGCAAGAAGAGTGGCGAAGAAAGATGAATTGGGGAAAGGAGGCAGAGCGGAGAGAAGTCCGGCGTCATCATTACTTTCTGTCAACGAAATCCGCACAGGAATATAAAGTTGAACTGTCCATCGAAGGTCGGAGTACTGTACTTAAGCCCAATTAATCGAACTAGGGACAAAATCAGGCAATATGATGAAGTCCTCGCGAGGTTTTAACAGAATCAAGTCTCCGATACTTAGCATTGATTAAGCACGGTTGATTGTATGATAATAGTAATGCGCTTGTTTTTATTATCAGTGCCTGGTTATTTATGGAGGCGACCGACGACACTGAGTCATGAACAACACAAAGCATAGTCGTGAAGGTTAAGTACAGGAAGGACTAGTTACGAAATACAAGAATTTATGAGGAAACCCGGCGTCAAAATTGCCCACTCTACGCGGAAGGCTCAAAAGGGATGACAGTTCAACGTCGAACCCATTCGAAGAGCGGAGAGCTGCTATTGAAGAGCACTTGTGGCGTACGTAGAGATTAACATTCCACCGAAAGATTTTTATTACTCTCGGTTATCTAATACGCCCTTAGGGATGAAAAGCCTGTGCTCTAAGTCATCACGCCGATTCGATCCCCAGCAAATTTTCTTCCCCATGCTCACGGCGGTTGCGGGCCGGGAGCATTGAGAGATCATCTCTGGACGGTCACATCATCCGTCGAGCCAAGGCCAAGGCCAATGGGAGATATATTCCGGTTCACGATGGACACGGGCATCATTGCATCTGAAAGGACGAAAATAAGGGCAGAGGAATAGGGCGGGTCCAGGGACACCACGTATTCTCACTATTCGGGCAAATGAAAGATATTTTTCTCTGCTGCGATGAATTACTATGTACGCGCTGAAATTTACCCAAGAAAAATAGGGTTTCCTGACCCTGGAATCGAAACGCGGCTCTTCGCCTGCGCATCGACTGGGAAAACTGAGGGTATGTGTTTGATCATCAGTCCAAAAAACCCTTCTTCCTCGAGAAACATCCAAATAATGGGTAAATATACAACATTCTTTCAACGGGATATTGAGAGGCTGATGTTTGCTCCGGATGGAGGAAAGAAATCGCACAAGGATCTATACGCATATATTTCGGAGCATAAAAAAGTTTATTTGTGATGCCTATGCCTGCCTCCGATTTTTAGTAGACACAATCCAAATGGTAGGCGAGGAAAGGAAGCTTCTGAATGAAGTCCGGGATAGGCAGAGTAGGTGGTTGGATGACGTAATAAGAGGCGAGGGGTTGTTCAAGAATGTGATAGAGGGAAGGATGTCGGGCAAGCGGGGAAGAGGAAGAAAGAGAATATGTTTCATGGACAGGATGAAGAAGGGTAGATCGTATGCTGAGGCGAATTAGGATATACTAGAGAGAGATAGTCCTCCCCTGAAAGTATAGAAAACTGGGAGGAAATTCTCTGACGTTCAACAAAACCTACATTAACCGGTAGAATACTTTTTAAAAATCATCCGAAAGTCTGGACAAAATAAGAGGGAAACGATATGAGGAATTTAAAAGGGATCTTATGGCGGGTAGCCCATATCAGCCATAACGAAACGATATACCAGCAAGAGAAAAACTGTACAAAAACCTTCCAATAAGCTGGCAGTATATTCAAATGAAAAATCATCCATAATAGCGAGGAAGTCAAAGCCTTCTAAGATTCCCCAACGCCAAACGAACGTGGTGTGAGGTGTATATGGATGAAGGTGTGGAATGCTTCCAGTGTTTTTCCTCCAAGCAATGTAGAAGGCAAATACTTGCATAAGGTAAGGCAGGAGACATTTTCTTACATAAGTGAGGAGAAGAGTAAAAACAAGAATCAGAAAATATGATGGCGCGAGGGACATATCCACTCAGCCTTCTTGCTTTTTAATTAGCGAGCATCGCCGGTGATTCTATAACTTGGCACATGGATTATAAGCATTTGTTACGGTCGTCACCTCTTATTCCAGAGCTATAACGAGCTTAACTAGTGACCGTCTTGCGATTCAGAAGTCTTAACCCTTACTCATATTTATTTATAATACTGACTAGCAGGGGGTAGTAATTAGCAGAGCGGGCTATCAATTAAGCGTCTCCTCATTCCCACTACTAATAAACCCAGCTTCTCCTAAACGAAAGAGGGAAATTCTATGCTTAATACTTTTATAATCATACTAAAATTCGAAGGGAGAGGCAAGTAATTAACCCTCACTCATTGAAACCTCCCACGCCCCACAGCCATGCACTAATTACCAGATGAAACTTGCTAATGGGTGCCGGGGGAGAAATTTAAAGAAGTCGGAGCAAATTCAGTGGAAGCTTCCGAGCTTCAGGAAAACAGCATGGGAATACAAGAGCGACCATCCGATCACCAGGATTTCTTTTATGAACAAGGAGGAAAAATCTGAGGATAAATTGTCGAGATTCGTGACTGCTGTTGCAGGTGGGATGGTGAAAGGACGAAGGTTCCTCGAGTAAGATGCCGTGACTCACACGGTAATAAGGATGCACGCTACTGAGGCGGTAAAAACCGTCCAATTCAAAAGGCGAATTCCACTTGGATTGCTATCTGTGAGCAATCATATCTCATGCCCATTATCGCCCTATCTACGTCAAACCATTAAGCAGCAATAAAAGCGACAGAAATGTGGATTCAAACAATAATTCGCAGACATTCTCGTGCCAGAAGTACGACGAAAATTATCAACTAAGGATTCTATTCAGGTCAGCATGGAATGAGAATAGAGTATTTTCATTGACTGGCAAATCCTCACTAAAGGAAAATACACAGACTCTTTCGAAGTGAATCAGATTTAAAGTCATCACAACAAGGCAATAAGCAGCAGAGTATGTCTAAAGTGAAATTCGTCGGGAAAAGACGTGGTAAACGTATGCTTTGTTAACCCGTGATTCAAATAAGTTCATTCATCAGAGATTTTAGCCCACGCACAGAAGTTTGGCAGTCGGTAAAAACGTTCATTTAAACACCAAAAATTAAATAACCCTCAACAACGGTCGGCTATATCGCAACTGAAACCTTTACTTTTCTTTCCTGGATCTATGCCAAACGCATCTCACTACGAGTCGCGTGGGCGAAAAGGAACGGCATCCACATTTGTAAACACTACTCAAGCCGAATCAACGTAATTTAACTTGCGCATTTTTTATTGATATTCTCGACTTAACTCATAGAAATATCATCAAATAATTGAAAAGTTCACGAATCAATTGGTTAAATACATGAGCATCATTCTAACCAAACCATTAATCAACGAAAATTTATCACGACTCGAGATGCGAGCTCCTACATCGGCATCCCGATTTCGACACGGAGATAACGCGAACACTGTGATTCACAGGTCGCGTCGGAACTATCGGGAGTGATCCAATTTCACGAAGCAGATGTCACGTACACATTCCATCCTGAACACATCCATCACAACCTTGACCCAAAAAATATATAAAAAATAATAGACCAGGGCACGTCGTTGCCATCACCAACACGAAGTAACACGAGCAGAGCGAAAACACAACACACGGAGAAGGCAAAAAAAAACAGAAACGAGGGACCAACACACCCGGCCCTCGCCACCCAGGAGAACGCAGCACGAGAATCGAATATTATCGATTTCCTTCCACCAAAACACACCGCTACGACCGCTCTGCCGGAAGAGAAGCATCAAATACGAATGCACACGGTCGGGCACGAGTGAGGATTCGCACTCCCGTCTGCTGCCACAAGGGTATCAGGTGAGGCCGCATTTCTGGAAAGCGTGACGCCGGCTCACGCCACATCCGTGGGACATTACGTCCGTCAGCACCGACGCCACACCAGACGGCGGGAATCGACGTCAAACTGGTTCGCCACACTCGTTTCGCCAGAGCAGACGGACTAAATGACTCACTACGGCCACGAAAAAAGAAGGCGTGATGAAAACTCGTTAACGAAAAGCACCAAAAAACATAACATGCAGCCACACGCACGAATATCTCCCAGTGTGTAAACGGTTAACAACAAACCGATTTCTGGACCGGTGATTGGGATATCCGATTTCGGATCTCGGCCGCGAAAATGCTTTTTGCCGCGATTTTCTGGTTCACTTTGATCCTAAGAGACAGGAAGGCTAAGAGACCTTAGTAATGGGAACCGGTGTACACTCCTCAGGTAGAGTGTTAGGCTCCGACACTGCATTTACACGTACGACCACCCACGCAAAACATTCGACAAAAACAAGATAACTGATTAATTACACAGTTGTGTAAATCGCCAAATATCTGCAGCTACAACTGAGACGAGCTTAAGCACTCCAAAATTGTCAAAACTCCAGGAAGATTATTGGACTTCAACACAAGACCCGCAGATCTGACCAACCAGATAAAATAAAGGTAGCAAGCACGGACACTGACAAATATTAATACTCCTTTTTATGATCCAAAACTGCAAGTACAACCAAATTAAGGCTGGCCACTTATAAACAGTAAAAGTGCCAGGGAAATTGCTGTGCACCGGCACAACACCCGCAGACATGATCATCCAGATAAATCAAGGGGAATACGATACACAAACACTGACGAAAATATTCCTTAAGTAACGCATTAAACACGCAAGTATAACCGTATGGTGGCTCCAAAACAGGAAAGCTGAATCCAGCTGTCATCAACACCTCACTAAAAACACGAACACACGATCAAAGGCTGATGACTCAGCACTCCAGCATATGCCGCACACGTCCAGTTGACGGCACACGAGCAATAAGGCAGACGTGGATTGTAGGGCTATCCTAACCTTGACCTCGCTGCGGCGACCCTGGAGCAGATCACGACGGGACCCGAGGGCGTCCCCGACGTCGGAGACGCACCGGCAGCGGACGACGCCACGACTGGCGGCGGCTTCCTTCGAACTGTGCCGATGGCGGCGCCAACTCCCCTCGGCATCCCGAAGCGTCCCGACGCACACTCCGACTGTGCCTCCCTGGCCATGACTGAACGCCTGACGAGGCCCCGCGCCGCATTAAAAAGGCAAGTACGCGGGCGGAGAAGGCGGGTGGGCAGAGAGGGAACCCGTCTGCCCCACCTCGATAACCGGCGAGCGTCGTCCCTTCCCCCTACACACCGTGGAGAGCTCGGAGCGCAAGCGCAGGCTTGTGACAACCCCTCCCGAACGCTCCCTCTTCCCCTAACACTACTCAAAGAGGGGCCAAAGGGATTCCTATTTTCAACAGCGAAAAGTATACCGGGATGTAAATCATTCGCTTCAAGGTTAGAATATTCTACGACAGAGTTTTTCCCAAACTTTTTTTCGACTCAACACCCACTTGGTTCCACAAATCTATACCCAACGCCTCCCAACCTTAAGCTTTAAGACCACAGATTCCAAGATCCAATCGGTTTGATTACAAAAATTATCTTGAAACGTTTATCATTAAATGAATCCGTGTTACAAATACAATCAATATACAGTTTATTCATACCATGGCATTTATGTATGACACCATTCAATCAGGACCCTGTCTTTTGATTGATTGACGATAAATACAGAGCTGTTATTATTATGTTATTCCAAATTTAAGCACTACTGTTTACGGTAGATCGTTATACGTAACATTTTGTAGGCTTTGGAATTTCTTACCGCAAGAAATAAGGTCATCAATGAATATTAATTTCTTTAAGTGGCTGTACACATATCTAATGTAATAAACCACCATGTAAATCAATGTAATATAAAAATGTATCTATAATTAATAACAGATGAGTGAATCAGTTCATTTCGTATATATATTTTACTTATATGTATTCAAGAGTTGTATATCATCAGGCCTCATATTTTATTTTGTAATTACTAAATTGTGTTCCACTGTTGACAGCTGGGGCTTATGTTTACCATAAACGTCAAAACGATGTCTTAGCATCCCTCTGCTGTTAAATTATCATTACAAACGAGACTGTAAATTATTGTTATTTTTTGATACTCTGTAAATTTTCCAGGGGACAGAATGTCCCAGAACTGAAATAAATGTATGTGTATGTGTATGTACGTCTTCAACGCCCCCAACCGCGCCGGTAGCGCCCATTTTGGAACTACTGCTCTACGAGATAAGATGTTGGCATAATTATCTAAATCAGCTGTTCAGTACCAATAGGGCGCGTTCCCTGAGTGATACATCTTTGATGGTTTAGTCGCAGTCGATAAAAGTAGAAAAATGGGGGAAGTACGTTCTTAAGAGCAGTAAGAATGGAAAAAATGAGCATATAATATTACCATAACAATGCTATACACTTCTATCAAGGATTCTTTAGAAGGAAATGAGTGACAAGGGGTGCGGGATACAAAAGAGGTTAAAGACCACTGATCTAAATATTTTTCGTCCAGAGATCGGGTAGATGTAGCGACTAGAGTGTTGGCTTACCGTTACTGACGGCTATGAAACCATTGGCGACTTAAGAAAACAGTGGGCTATTGCCTACGTCGGGTTTCACCCAAACTTTCCTCAAATCCCCGAATATTCCTTCCAATATTAACCTAGCCACCAGTCCTTAAAGGCGTAAATTATCTCAATTGTCTATGGCCTTCCCACGCAACCAATCAACCATTTTTATCCTAAAGAAGATACGAAATTCTCAATGAAAAATATCATTCGCCTAAATAGGGATTCGAGCCTAGACACCGTAATTTCAAGCCGAGAGATCAATTCAATTAAGCTACCTAAGCTATCTCGTCAAATTAGAATTTCAAAGTGGATTTTAAAGTTCTACATGTTTTCACGAGTACCAAGTACACGACATCTAGTACCTATGAAGCCTCTATGAAACTCACATTACAAGAGTATGCTTGGGTACCTTAACTGACTAGGCCCGAATGCGTGGTTTCTGGAAGCAAAGCTTAGCACATCCGAATGATATTTCCAAGTAATATCAAACATTCGTGTCTCCAATGCCAGTGACGCTACGCAGGTTTAATTGATTCGAACTGATATTCTTCCCATTTCCATTCAATTCAAGTTTGTTCATAATATCCTCACTTTAACGACTTCACATGTTTTGGAATTAAGGGCTGCCCCCGTTAGGAAACTTTGGTGAACATATTTGGTCAAACAGGCAGCTTAGCTACATGGATGAAAGCATGAGAGAATATAAATTAAGTCGGGCAATATTAAAAGGGGAGAAATAGGCTATGTACAAATCAGGAGAGGTAAAAATGTCGGTCAAGGAAACGCTCTCATGATTTTAAGTGAAACAGTATAATGAGCACGAAAGAATTATGCGGGACCATGTTCGTGGTTTTGCAAATAAAATCACCCAGAAACCAATTCAAGGCCAATCATGAAAATCCGGGAAAATCGTTTAAAATTCCATAATTGCGTCTGAATGAAGTGATTTTAAGGTACTTCTTTGCCAACTACGCAAATCACTATAAACTGCAAATATCAGAAGTACAAAATCAATCTATCTTATCAATTATAAATGAATTGTTTCAGTTGTGGACTGTAAAACAATATGGAAATTAAATAGATATATCCATTTATTAAAGCTTAGAAAAATAAATATTCCACTGATTCATGCAATATAACCGTATTTTGTACTTGGCTTCAAAATTTTTACACATACGCCTCATTTTATATTCACTACTTTAAAATAAATATGCGGTGAAATCGCTCAAAATTGCGAGGTTCGCTTTAAATACGTCTAAAGGCCGCTATACACCGTACATTTCATAGTACAAACGAAATTATCATAGAATGTACAAGAAGATGAATGAAATTAGAGCAGGTTCTGTTTCCCGTTGATTCATTCAGACAGTCATACAATTTGCTTTACACGGTACAATTTTTCTCATGCAAGAGTTCAACATTAGTGCGTACAAAAAAAGTGCCGTGTAAAGCGGCCTAAATCTCTTTTTATGTAGTTTTTTTGGAGGTACCTTGAATACAACTCTACGTTAAAAGAAATTTGGTTCTTCCATTACGTCGTTTGTCATGTAACAATGGGTAAAAGGCGGTCGATTTCTATGAGCAATACCTCGCCAACCATGCAGTGAATCGATCTCAAATATAACTCGGAGACTTCTAGTTTAAAAAAACATTTCTATCGATGTTTCATAATATTTCTTGAATAGATTGATACGGCTAGGAAGTGCCTTAAAGAATTTCGAGGTGTGGCCACACTGTGCCATTCCCCGCTACCCCCCTCAGCGTGGACTCTCCTCACGAAACCGACACCTCCTAAACCCATTCGCATGAATTTAAGGCCCTTCCCTTCTCCAGGACATCCTCCCGAGCTTTTGATGTCATGGTTCATGATCCCCGGCGTCATCGTACCTTCATCACTTATTCGCCACGATGCAAGAGAGATAGAGACAGAGGAGGGAAGTGGGGAGAGGGAAGGGTTGGAGGGTTTGAGACGCAAACAACCCTACCGTAACCTCCCCACTCTCAAACCCAATTAAGCCGCCTCCATCTCCCTCTCTCTCCGAGCTTGAAAATTCACAGAGTCCTCGAGAGTAAAAATCTTCACTCCCGCACGATCTCCCGCGCGGCGATTGAATAGAAAAAATAACATGAGGACGAAGAAATTTTCGTCTCACGTCTAGGACAGTCGTGAGAACGAGGATGGGCTGCGGTTTCAGTAACGGGATTTGGGGAGACAATAGATTTCGAGCCAAGATGAGAGATGGTGGGATACAACTCGTACGGAGATCATGGGATGAGGACGGAAAAGGATCAAGTCGATATCCCAGGGTCGGAAAGTTCTACTAAAACTTTGACCACACTGGTTTGATTACCGTGCGAATGATGGAAGTGGAAGAAAATGTCAACTGATTACAAGAATTTCCTGCCTGACTGATTGATGATTTGGAATCGAACGGTATTTTCTTCAAATCTTCCTATACCACGATAGTTACACCTTGTGTTCCAATATTTAAAAAAAAAACTTTGACGGGGGAAAATCGGCCTTTGATTGTTATCAGAGACCACCATAAGCCACACTCTAAAACGATGACGTACCGACAAATATGGTTTCTAAAATAGCGACAAAACAAATGCATATATGATACGTATTTTTTCAACAGCAAAAATGAGTAAGCATGAACGAAGCCACTCGAAAACATGACTCCCAACCTCATACAGTGATGCAGAGAATACGAACTGTATTCATCGTTGGTTACAATTCACCTTTATATTCACCGCAGGAATTTACGAGCACCTTCAAGATTAGGGTCACTTCCACTTTTAGAGAATTATGAAATTGCTATTTTCCACCTAAATTTCCAATTTTATTTCCAGCGTGCTTCATAACCAAGTTATTAACTTGAGACTGAAACTGAAAAACTGAAGCAAAAAGTAAACATTTACAAGCTCATATTAATAATAAACAGTTCTCCCATATTTAGCCAGAAATGTACCGTGTACTTCATTTATAATAAGAAAGCCAACAAGAGCTGATTGAAAATCGTATCTACTCTCATTCTAATAGATATTTTGTCGACACGCAAGTTAGCAGTAGGTCAGTATTTTGTTCCAATACAAAGGGTTCCGAGTACCTCAATGAAAGCGATATTCCTCATAGGCTGGAGTCCAAAGAAAATCCATACTAGGATGGAATTGGATAGATGCATACTTTTCTCAAGATATGACGACAAGACCTCCCAATTAACACCAAAATGATACAAGTAAATAAAGAAAACGAGCAATCAAAGGCACGAAAGAGAAGAACATATACTCCATTCAATTGATAAAGAAAAAGTCTTGTTTTTGGAATAGGCTTGGATGCTGTCGTAATGCCTTTATAATGAGCAGATTGAAATCGGAAATGAAAACAGACTCTTCAGACCCTCTACTTAGTTATTATTCAATGGATTTTCTATTAAACCAATGACGGATCCAGACGGCTCGAGGTTAACTTTACTACTTGGGAAGTTTCGAAAAAGGCTTTTATGGAACAAGAATATCCCTGGTATTCTACTCTTATGGCCAGTTGCAGGAACGACACATACGTACTCTATAAAGTTATGGGACCCATAACCCATGGCAACCATTCAATAAGTGTTTCAGAAACATTCGATAGACTTATTGGTTTCATAACTTATGGCATGGAGTTATGAGTTCCATAAGTAGACAAGATGGCGGAAGCGCAATGAACCGCTTGGAGACTTAATTACTTGATAAAAGAGTTGGTTTGAGACAAATTACCAGTTTTTTTACTCTTACTTACTAATCATTATGTGCATTAGCAATTATTCATAGGCTAAAATTTCGTAAATTCTATCCGGCGGCGGAAGATTAGATGAAATATTCAAAGCTATTAACTGTATGTAAATAGGTAACTAGAAGATGTGTTCCTGCAACTCGAATATATTTATGACATCTATTCCTTTAAGGACCTCATAACTATTGATTCCATAACTAAATGTTTTTGCAACCGACCAATAATCAAGGAGATAAATATAAAATGAAATTTATTCAGTCTTAAATTACTTTAATGGTATAAAATACCTATTTCATCTTTCTATCTGTTTTTTTCCTCTTCCCAATCTATTAATACAACTGAGAATGAGCGAAGCAAAACCACTACTTTCCTTTTCCACCACACCTAAAGAGTCGAAAGTTTACTTTTTCCTCCTCACGACATAGACCAACAAGCTCAAAACTAGGAATAACACACGTAATTTCACCTTCCTTGTCACAAGTGAGATTATTAGACCATCAATGCAGTCTCTCCTCCAATTCATTCAAAGTAAACGAAATACTCGTTCTCCACCCTCGTAAGATAGTCGAGAGCAAAACCACTGACGACGAAACCACAAAACCCACTGTCAATTTATGGACGTTTCTTCGATCGCTCCGAGGGATTCGGAATCGGATATCCCGGGTAGGAATGGTCTGTGACATTTCATTTCCTCTTCGAAATAACTCGAAACGATTCAAGACATCTCAGGAGACCGCATTTTTAAAGCAGACGTACAGATTCATGTTTCTGTGGGCAGGGCTTCCCTCGACGACACCCCACACGGGAGGAAGACACGTCATCTCCGCGAGTCTTAACGGACGTAATTACGCATTATAAGACGTGAGTGTGAGAGATACACAGAACAGCGTCAAATTTAGCAGCCCCCCGAAGCGATGCAACAAGACTGCACTCCAGTGCCGCCAGGTAAGATAATTTCCCTTATGAAGTCAGTTTCCGCTCAATAAAATTGAAAGAACTTTCCCAATTATGCCGTAATAGCCGGAGTTCCTTTTCCTTCTAATATTTACTCATTGCCACGCAAATAAAATAGCTGTTAGAATTTTCGCGCCCGAAGAAAGTCCTCTCTCTAATACTTACAAGGCACTCAAATCAGCCTTAAATGGCTCATAAAACATTCTGAAATAGTGAAAGAAATTCTACTACAATATCGGCAATCTGATCAGTAGTCAGACGCTTTTAACGCCATTTCTACCATCTCTATAAGCAAACTTTTGAAGAACTATGCTAGGGTCACACACTACAAAAATGCGCATTCAGACAAATTACAAGGCCATGAGATTCTGTAAAGTCCATAGTCGATCGTCTATATTCCTTATACCTTTAAAAAAGGGTATTCTTTCCAGTCGGAACACCAGAGATAGCTTTCGCCTTAAACTAAATAAACGAAGTGGTTTACGTATGCCCCTCTATTATGAGTAAAGTGTCGATCAAGGTAGGTCGCCACAAACTACGCGATTTTATTACCAGAAAAAATTAAGATATATTTAACGTTCCACGTTAGTATGGGTAGCGATGAAAAGAAGAATCGGACTACAGTGCATTTGAGCATCTTCTGTTGACAAAAGGGATCACTAAGCCGCTACAGGATCGAAGTCTTCTGTTTTGGAATAATGCAAGAATTTCCACGACTCGCAAACAAAAAGAACACGATATTAAGGACATAGGTACTTAGGCGCAAAGACTCCGGCGACCATTATGTAGACTACAAACACCGGAAAGCCTCTAAAGCTCTGTAGAACACAACTCTCAACGCCTGCGTTAAAAATGAAGCAAATGGCCTACAGCTTTCTGACTTCCATCCCCAATGGATAAAAGGAGAGAATAAGTCCACTCCTGAGAGCAAGGAAAAGTCGCATCACAGGACGATTCCAGACAAAAAAGGCATCCAACAGTAGTTTTCCCCACATATTTCATGGCATAACATCAATAAAATCTTTAGACAAAAATAGATTCTACATAAACCAAGTCTATGCAAAAATTATCCAAGAAACTAAATTTTATATCCCATAAAATATTTTTTTCCAGGACGATTTTAAAATACTAATTAGAAACAAGATAATAGGAAATTTAATGCTACTCGAGGAAAGAGGTGGAATTTAAGATGAAGCTTTCGGCGATAGGTAGAAATTGTTCGTACTTAGGAGTAATTTACCGATCCGATACCACTTTCGTTCATAATTGATGGAGGTGGAGTTCCCGCCGCTTACTTCCTCTTCGATGGACTTTGTAGTTTCTGCACGCGGACGAGGGTATACGAGGACGAGGACGATATACGTACGCCTTTTTGGAAATGCCACGTTTTCCTCCGTAAGTTCCTCGTAGCCGGTAAGTGCACTCGGTGAGTAATCACTCACAGCTAGCGACATTTTACGGCCGAATCTCCCGGGAAATAAAATGCTGTAGAGTAGGAGGAATGACTTAATTATGAATCGAGATGATAGAGGTGGAATATCCTGGTGATCCTGCAATATAACCAGACTGTTTGACGCGGTAGAACGGATGCCATGAATATGGCAAGTTCGGAGCTACATGCTATCCGTTCAAGAGACGAGATATCGTTGTTGCGTGCCCTGTCGGGGTTGGGTGTTGTGTTTGAACCACTTGGCAAGATTCCGAGCACGTAACTAAGGAGTCACGCGGTACAATCACGAGGGGTACGAGATTTGGACGTATTCAAACCACATGCAAAGATCTAACCCAGCCTTCCCCATCGAGTATTTCTCGCAGACATTGTTAATGGGTTTTTATATCCCGATTAAAAACACAACATATCAGACGTTTGATTTACGTAAGTGATGCGATTGTGAGAGACCTGTATTAAGTGAGTTTATTTTGTAGCAGTGTGTTGTGTTATTTTACCCAGAAATCGGTGCTATTTTATGACAAATTAATTGTAGTGAATTAAGTGTCCTCGTGTCAATAAGTAGCAGCACTACATCTATTCGCAATTTCTGGTTTAGTTCCATATCAGACGCTTAAGATAGCCATCCTAATAGGTAAACTCTCACCAAAATCTCCAACCGTTCGCTGTTGGACCACGTAACTCTTTAGTTATGATTGAGATTATCTCGAGCGGTTATAACACAGCCGTCCTGGCTAGGTCCCTGCCCGTGTATAGGATCTCTCGAATAGAGCAAATACTATGTCTTCCATCAAGCGGAATTGACTGATTCCTTATACATTCATCAAGTCCAACCTTTCTTCATCCCTTGAATTATTAGCACACAAAGAGATATTATGTATTAAATACGTTAGTCGCTATCCTCTCACCGAATCTAGGAATAATACACTTGTATCACAGTGATACAGGCATATTCTTGAAGACTGCTTGAGGAGATCAAATCCACGGCTTCTTCATTTAAAAATTGCTAGCAAGAGGCGTACCGCGCGGGTCCCGCGGGCTAATGAATCAACTTACGACGAATTAATACCCATATCCCTGAAAAATTAATCCAAGAGGGGTAGGGTAACAGGGAACGAGTTGAAGACATAAAGAGGACAGGAGGGTTTTTCTCTTTCAACCATGGCTACAAAGCAGCCCCTTGGTTCAGGGCCGTGACTCATTTCACTTCAGACCCCGGGCTATCACCCCTCACGTGTCAAAACATAAATCCGACTCCTTTCACGACCACCCGACGAAAAAAATCATCTCATGACTCGAGCAAATTTACATCCCCTTCGTGATGCAGCCTCCGCGCTCTTCCCACCCTCGAGCACACTTTCACCCTCACTTGAACCCTCTAGCATCCTGCGTCAAGGGTGAAATACAAGGGGGAAAATTTTTCCATGCCCACTCGCACCATGCAAAACCCGGGCCTTCCCAAAGCTGGGAACGCTACATTTTTTTGTGGCGTCGACACGAGTACCGCTTAAGAATGCAAAAAGTAACGAAGCTACCACTGACCTGAACTGATTTTCTACTTCACCAATCAGGAGCACAATACAGCACCATGGTCGTCCAATTCGATATATGCGTTGTTCTATCGATAAGGGTCTCTGCAACCGTTCACTCCTCACGACCCTCATATTATTGTGCTTACCGAGCATTTACTGCCATAGCACTTACAGAAAAATCAGCGAACATGCGGTGCAAGACGTCATTTCGAATACAGACGCACTGCCAAATTAACAAAAAGTTAAAAAACCTGTTCTTATGCAGAATAAAAAATGAGAACAAAATACCAAAATAAACACATTCATGGCGGACTTATTTCGTCGCGAAGATCTTTATCGAAAGAAGAATACAATCGATATTTTAAAAGTATTCTCCCGGTTAAGGTAGGTTTCATTGAATGTCAGAGAATATCCTCCCGGTTTTCCACACTTTCAGGGGCCTAACTACCTCTAGTATATCATTTTTGGCCTCTGTATACGATCTACCCTTCTTCATCCCGTCCATGAAACCTATTCTCTCCCTTCCCCTTCCCGGCTTGCCCAACATCCTTCCCTCTATCACACCTTTGATCAAACCATCGACTTTTATTACTGACTCCATCTACCTACACTGCCTATTCCGGATTCCATTTAGAAGTTTCCATCCCTGTCCGTCCCGTCTTCTCTCCTTTATTTCATCTTTATTTCCTCCTATTGGGTCCTTTCTTCGATCTCCTACTTGAAGACGCTGGTTGGAACAGAGGCGGAACTGTCGTCTCCAAGACTCAAGTAAAGCGGTCAAGACTCGCAAATAGTTGAGAGAAGATCTTCTGATCAACGCCTCGGAAACCTAAGAACCGATATCACAGGACAAAGTTTAAGCACGGCGTCTCTTTCGAAATCGACCTCATTCCACCACTGAATCCCACATCATCTACGTATGGGTGGGTTTTACGCGTAGAGGAAAGCTGTGCAAGAATCATTCATTGCAAATACGGATGGAATAATCTTCATTCAGAGGGCACAAGCCACGAGACAAGAGAATTGTGATTCAATCAGTTCTCTCAATGTGAAATGTCATTTCCATGCGTTAACAATATTCTGGAAGTAACCTGGACAGTAGATTATTATTTTGCACATGAATTCCCTTGTGCTTCATTATGCTGAGGATTCTCACCTCATACTCGCGATGGACTCGGAATTTCGACAACAGAGCCTCGAAAAATCTCAACTATTACCTGAAAAAAGTAATGTTATCAAGACTGTAATGTTACGAGCTCGACATTCCCCAGGCTCGGCTACTCGGAGCCATTACGGGATGAGTTCCCTGACCACCCCATTCTTGGGAAAAAGAACCCTAGAAACGTTAAGGAATCGTGAGAAAACTTAACGCGAATTTGCGCCATTTTTTATTCGTAGCTTGATTGGAGATACAGGACAGAATGCCAAAATTAACAGCATGGCATGGCTCTGATTCTTAAGGACGGGGGTTTCACGAGGGATTGATGGAAGTAGCACCAATTTAACCACTTAATGACGCTATACATTTAAAGAATTCGTTCAAACAGTAGAGTTAAAGATTTTTAAAGCTACAATCTACATGCATAACATCATGAAATCATGAAAACCATAATATCATGAAAAACATAATAAGGGGAATCATTATGACAACTTAGACTAAAATAAATACAGTATCTTTAATTTAATCTGAACTGGATACTTTTTCCTTGAGAAAAAGTATCCTTTTCGAAAAGTTTCGCGAACCCCAAAATCCTGCGGTCGAAAAGTTATAAACAAAAGCTAAGAAAATGAGATTGTCGAATGAACAGCTTTATAATACTTTTTTACGCAGAAAACAGAGTATTTAAACGATTATTAACGGTGGATATATAGGTCGTTGGACTAGGAACCTAGTAGGTAGCGGTAATTGGCTGTTTTATTCATCACAAACAGCACGTCTCGAAAGTTGCTTCAGTTTTCTACAATCAAGTATCTCAAGAGGTTTAGGTAGATAACATGCATATTACACATATGCATGTAAAATTAGATTGATGCGTTCAAACTTTCACAGCGAGTACCACAAGGCGTTTTGGTTGAAAATTCACTTCCTGCCACACTCCTTTGTAGTGGTTTGTAAGGGAACTATAAGCATATAAAATTACTGGGATGCCAGCATAATGCCACTCTCCAACCCTGGTCTTTCCCGCAACCCTTTAATCTTGACGCTCTGAAGGGGTCGAAGGACGGGGAAGCCACGGAGGGAGGCTAGTTCCACCGAATCCGGGAAGGGAGCGCCGCTCGCTCCATTTACCCATCCCTCTCATGGTCCACCATTCACTCACTTCACCCTTCCACAAAGGGCTCTCTCATACGCAAACGCCACGACTACTCCGAGCCCTTATGCCATTTACCCTTTTCGGCCTACGCACCCTCCTCCCAGGGTCCCGATTTTCCACAGATAAAAGACGACCTTAACTTTTTAACGGCCCAGGGGAAAGGACTTTTTTTGGGTTTTTATTTTGGAAAGGGGGAGTTGAAATGCGCAGTAAGGCAAGTCTGCTGAGGACCTCTTGCGTACAATCAATGCCCAAACCCGTAAAAACTTGAAGCCCAGCGGACTGAAGTGAAGACCGATACTTCTGACCCGATTGCATTGTTCATCGCCACTCTCTGCAAGTCCGAGCCCCAACAACGAATTTGACAGCCAGCCGTGAAGGTCTTCGGAACAACAGAGAAAGTTTATGTAATAAAAATTTAAACGTGAAATACTACACCTGCCTTGGTAAGCTTATATGCTGTTTCGCAAGCCTATTTCCCATTTTCACAGTCGATATCACAACTTTTGAATGCTGATTAGGTAAGTTCTGTCAGCATCTGACGAGCGCCGAAATAGTCAAAGGTTCGAATCGTATCTGATCTGTTGTACATACATTGGCCATGCTTGAGACGAGGGGAAACTCATTAAAGAAATGCCAATACATCCATTGGCCATCGAAAAGGAACGGGAGAAATTTAAACGTCAAAAAAGAAATAGACAAGTACAACCTAGCCATCACCGAATGAAAAATATTTACCGAAATTGAGTACTCAAAAATAAATCTTAAACACAGATTTCGGCATTAGAGTTTCAGCAAAAGTACTAAATGTAGGCACCTCATTACGGGAAATATAATTGAAGCAACAGACCAAAATAATCAAACGCAGAATAGTCAGCTTTTTTTTAGGGATTATTGTAACATGTAAAACAAAACATTCCCAACAGAGGATAAAATAGGTTAAAATAAAATGTGCTACAAGATAGGGTGCGACCAGACGTCTTAATGTTACCTACTAATGAGTAACAACAGTAATTTCAGCACGAAATTTAGATAGATAAGTGGCGATCACGCTGTAATCTGGCGAATCCACTCACGGTGCCTCGTCCCTTGAAATGCACGCACTTGGGAGAGGAGGGACGGTTCCTATCTTGATTGCGCCGGCGGTTTCCCAAAAATCCTCTGCGGTCAGAAAATTACTCGTGTTCACACGGCACCGGCAGATTTTCCCAGATAAAAAAACACGGCTTCAATTCCAGAGTTAAAAAATATAATGAAGCTTGGTGTCGTACGAGCCCAGCCTTTGAGAAAAAAATGAAAGGATTCGGACGAGTAGAGGCC
This sequence comes from Ceriagrion tenellum, assembly GCA_963169105.1. NCBI lineage: Eukaryota > Metazoa > Arthropoda > Insecta > Odonata > Coenagrionidae > Ceriagrion > Ceriagrion tenellum. The sequence continues at coordinate 35,137,188 of OY720637.1, forward strand.
TTCGAGAAGCGGGTGCGGAAGTTGAGGAATAAATCGGGTGGAGGGCAAGGCAACGTAGAAGTCGAAGACATCGTGACAATACAGAGCCAGATTAGAGGATTAGGGGAGGGGGCAGAGTCTTAGTATGGAAAATATTGATGAGGAAAAAACGTAAGACCTTTTTAACGGCCCGGGGGAAATGATAATTTCTTTGGAATCACTTCATTATGCATACGACCAGAAAATGATATATAATAGACACTGATTTCAGGAAGGGTGCTGTTCAAAAAATATGTAATCAATTAACATTTTGAACTCCACCGATGTAGATTGGATTACTTGGAGTGTTAAAAAGGAATATAACAAGAGCGCAGAGAATCTGGAGTGAATAGTTGAAAAATAGTTTATTGAGCCCCAGGTGAGATTCAATGTCTATTACAAAGACGTTTATGAACATACTCGAGTTCTATACTACACTAGGCACCAATATTACTCTAGGGCTCTCTCCCAAAAGCCTAACCATATCGATTACGCTGCCAAAAGCAAAATCAAACTTTCATCCTGAAATACATCTATCCACAATAACGACTAAAACGTCATTTTTGAAGTAAGACACCAAACTGTTCATTTCTCAGTTATTTATAGACTATAAGACCGGATGCTTTGAATCCAAGCAGTTTTTACAAAATCAAAGGCCATTTAAAAGAAATCCGGCATCGGGGCAGAAAAAAATAATCGCGACAGATTGAGCACCTCACCTTGAGCCAATTTATGCAAGGAAAGAACATTTGCCAAAAGTAAAATCAAACTTCCACCCTGGAAGAAATCTACAGTAACGAGTAAAATGCCATTTCTCAAGTAAAGACGGCAAATTGCTAATTTCTCAGGCTTTTTTTACAGACGGTACGACCGGATGCTTCGAATCCAAGCCATTTTTATGAAATCTAAGACCATTCAAAAGAAATTCGGCATCAGGGCGGAAAAAATTGTCGCGATAGATTGATCATCTCACCTTGAGCCAATTTATGCAAGGAAAGAAGATTTGAAGTCGAAGATGAACACAGACAAGACCTTCCACTCGCGCCGAAATTCGCTGTTTGCCCAACCATTTTCCCCGAGCACGACAGTGTCCCCGAGAGACGCTGCTGTGTCAACATTTGGACAGACCCCCCGAGGGAGAAAAGTGAAAGAGGAAGATAGAGTCGCGGATGAAGAGAGAGAGAGAGAAAGAGACACCTTCTCACGTCGCTTATTTTCCCAAACGCCTTTGCGTTCTCTCCGCCGTCTGCCTCGATCCCCGCCGGGTAATTGGAAGAGCTCTGCCGGGATTGAAACTCGAGTCGAGGGTCACTTCTTCCCTTACGTCTCGCGTCTTCCCAGAGCCCGGAGGGCACACTGTGTTTTCGAGGTCAAAGTCTTGAGGCTCTCTACATACAATTCTCTTTTCCAGTTCCAATCGCGGAGAATTTCCTAGGCTCGTCCTCACTGTGAAATCTCATCTACGCCACAGCAGGGTTAGCGCGAGCTAAAATGACCAAGAAACAAAAAAAAAACTCGATTCCGGTTTGAAAGCTTAACACAAAAGGCACCAAACCCACACACGTCAAAACCAACCGATAGAAATGAAACTACTCAGAGAAAAAAACCTGTGCTGTAACTAAGGTGGATATGTTCTTCAATTATACTGTAACTGGACTGGAAGTGTGTTCAAGACTGTACGCAAAAGAAAAAACAAACTCCGCTTCGCCGCAGACAACGCAGTCATCGCAAGAAATCGTGATGGTCTAAAAGAAATCACTAAACGCAATGAACCAAGTGATTTAAGCATAAAAATAAATGAGAAGACCAGCATTCTGGTACGCGGAAGAGAAAAGCTGAATGCAGAAGTCACATAAAGAGGAGAGAAATTAGACTAAGTGGATCCTTCATCTATCCCGGAAGTATCATCACGTGGAACAGTAAAAGTACAACTGCCATCAAGCATAAAATAGCCCAAGCTACGTCAGCGTTCGCAGTGATAAGGCAACTACTGTGCTCCAAGAAGACAAGATTACGAACGAGGAAACTAAGCCAAAAATTCGAGGAGTGTGGCATTTTATGTTTCGGATGGATGGACCACTGGAAAAGCAGACAAAAAAGATAAGAAGCATTAGAAGCTTGGTTTTGGAGGATACCGAAGATCGAATAGAATGACAAAAAAGAACTGTAGAAATTTACAATGAACTAGACGAGGAAAGGACACTGGCACGAAAAAAGAACTTGATGGATTTGGCGCACTATGAGGCATAGTGGGTTTGTGAAGAATATAATTACCTTATTCCACAAGAAAAATAATATTAATATAACTGAATGGAAAATAGAAGCTTGAGTCCCTAGAGGAAGGCCAAGGGATAAATACAAAGACCTAATAAAGAGAAGAGTACAGTAATAACAACTAAGACACCAGGGAGTAGGAGAACTAGCATCTGACAGGCAAGGATTGAGGACTGCAGTCAACCAATCTTAGGTTTGAGCGACCAATGAATGGACTCTACCTTAGTACAACAACGCTCGCCAGGGTGGCTACTGATATCCAATTTTCATATTCCTTGACCTTTCCCTGACTTTTCCCTGATGGATTTAGCAATTTCCCTGACCGATCGCAAAAAGGTCACCTATTATTGGAATATTTTTTTCCGCTAAATTAAATTTTCTATGGTAGCTTTAAATGTTCTAAAATTTCTAATTATCGTCTAGTATTTTTAGAACTGCAAGCATGTATTTACTATGAGCTAGTGTGCTCCAGCTACCTATCCACCTAAGTTTCGGAAGTTAAAAAAAAGCGAGGTAAAATTTTCCGAACAACATAGCCTCTGGCTCCTTGTGATGAGCGTAATACATTTTGATCATGGTTTTTACCACTAGGCAAATATCGCAATAAGGATACACAAAAGGGATACATTGTACGTCTGATTCACAACTAAATAACTAATCTTCACAACTGAATGCTCCACGAATTGATGGTGCTTATTCCATGCACGTCAGCGACGGACGTTAGTTTTAGTTGGTGAAATAAAGGGCGGGAAAGACTACCATAAACGTAATGGTAGAAAAATAACAGGGATTCCTATTCCAGTTTCTCCCCGACTGTTACGAGAATTCCCTGACTTCTCCAGAAAAACAAAATTCCCTGATAATCCAGGTTTTTCCGGTTTTCCCTAACGATCGCCACCCTGGCTCTCACATTAGGACGGTTAAGCATTCTCAATGTACAGAACTGGACTAAAAGGTTCAGAATTCTAGAAAAAAAATATTTTTAAGCAAAAGGCTTAGCTTCTGAGAGTTGAACTAAAAGGTACATACATATCTCGATATATCTCTTCAAACATGAGGACCTCAAGACGCAGTCTCCAGGACCGAGAAGCGAACGACCCAATATAAACCTTTCTCGAAGAAGAAACATCTACACCAAGGCATCGTGAGCATGAGAGAACCAGACGACAAGGAATGAACCGAACGTGCATTAATCTCGTGCTGACGACGACACGAGGAAAGGATTTTAGCAGAGAGGGCAAGAACAAAGTCGAGAAGAAATTGAACGAAAAAGCAGCTCGCTCCCATTTTTATTGATCGTAGTCCCGGTCGTTTTTTCCCTTCTGTCCCCTGTAGCGGGTCCCATTTCACGTGAAACAATAACCTTTCCCCCAGCAACAGGAGGGCGTGGCCGAAATCACTCAGACACGAACCTCCCCACCCACACTCGCTGCCAAACTCAAGAGACCCCGTCGCGGCCGGAGACGTGGAGCTGAGGGGTTACTTAATATTCAAGAGACGCGAGGCCGACGCATACACCACGCGTTTAATTCTCTGACGCTCGATTACAGTAACAACACAATTAGGTACATCTATCCACATCTACATACTACCCTGCGAGCCACCGCATGGGCATGTGGCGGGGGGTGTTAGGATACTAGCCGTGTAAAGAAGTAAGGTTTTGGGAGGTGAAATGGTGACGTGTATTATGGGAGTGTATTTAGTGGAGCTCATTTTTTATTGCGGTCACTTATTGTGCGCGGAAAGAACGAGTTTTTGTACCTATCTGTTCGGAAAAATACCTCAATTATTTTATCGCTTCTGTCGGACCTAGAGATGTAGTAAGGCGTCATGATAATATTCTCTGTGTCGCTCTTAAACACATCAGTTCTGAATTTCTCAAGGAACCTAAGCCTAGCGTGTAACCTCCGATTCTCTAGGGGCTCCCACCTTAATCCCTCTAAAAGGTGAGACTATATGTTCGCTCCTGGTAGTTTTTAACGAAGCGTGCTGCTTTTCTTTGTATTTTATTAATTTGTTTGGTTAAATCTTTATGACCAGGGTCCCAAATGCTCGTGCGGATTCGAGGTGTGGCCTAACCAGAGCGAAGAAGTATCTTTCTTTTACTTTTTCATACGAGGACCTTCCTATTATACATAGGTAAACCCTATACAGGTATAAAATCTTTAACCTAAGTCGTCCATCATGCGTTGCAGACACGTTCAACAACTCTCTCGGTTTATTAATTGGTCTCATTACTTGATAGTCTAAATACATAGCGTTCAGTACATATGAGCTCCTTAAGTAAATGACGTGATAGATATTCAATTACTTAAATCACTGCATAGGTTAAATTAAATGTAATTTTTTTTTTCTCAAGTTGGGGTAAGGGCAAATAAAGCACATAATATGATTTGAAACTAGCATATTTCACGCCACCATAGTACCAACGAGAGAAAACTAAAATGGAATTATCAATAACAACGAATATTCTATTTTTTCTTATAACAAACCTATTGTATAGCAAACAAAACGTCGGCATTTTCAGATTGCTCATGAATACAAAACATTTAAGACAGGCTTGCAGTTAGAGAAGAGAGCCTTGAAGATTTAAGTCGTTCCAGTGCACTGTAGCATTAAAATTACCATGCAATACAGACGTACAAAGAAACCTACTTTGATGCAGAAATACTTTCAATGCAGGCATTACAAATCTTAGTCTTTTAGATTACCTTATTCCCATTGGTCAATCCGGTTGCTTACACCTGCTCGAAGGGTCAGGAGGCAACAGGAATCCCGAATGCAAATATGTGGGAAATCGAGAAAATTGCATGGAACAATTACCTACCAATTAACAACTCCCACCTCACCTGAATCCCCCACAATTCATGAATTAAGTAGGTTGAAGAGATTTTTAAGCATTCCTACATTAGTGACACCGCCCTCAACGACTAATCATGAACAATTATTCGGTGACAATTACAAAGTTAGAAAGGAAACTTACGCGGGGGATGTCAACGACGGAAAATTCTCTACTTCAATTCAATATTTAAATGTTTTGCTTACGCAAAATAAATCTTTATGTAAAGTAACCTTAATTCAGGATAAAAAAACATCTATCGTGAATCTGTGGGTACTAGCTGCTGAGTTTATAAATTAATTTATTTGAGGGCCTATCTTGAATGTGATTAGACTCAGTAGTCCTAATCCTGACAGTATAAGATGTATTTCATGCAAATTACGGAGAAATTGGGCACAAGAAGAATTGAGGATCAGAACTAAGACAGAAGTCATTTGATATAGAACGAAGGCGGCAAATGGCCATCCGGGACACAAGGCTCACTATTGATAACCTTGCTGCATTATAATAGAAAAGCTATAATAGCTATTAGTTGAAAAATTGCTTTCACTTCTTTTTAACCATAGCATTTGGATAAATTCTCGAGCTTTTTGTATAAAAATTCGATAACACCACTCAATGATACCACAGACCATTCACGGAGTACAGCATTAAGAATACCACCAACTCGCAATTCGCTGTGCCAATACGCGTTTCAATTTCGTCTATTTTAAGTGATATTTCTACTTTCTATGGGTTCCAAAAGGCACACACATTACGGTTTGCCCAGGATACTATGCACTGTGGCTCCAAATCCAAATTACACTAATGGATGAATGAAAACAATTCGGAGGTTTAGGAAAACGTAGACCACATTTCAATAATCAATATGCACAATGGTGACAACTGAAGAGTTATTTTTAATTTTTTTGAAGTATTTTTGAGAAACATTTGCGGACTCCACCAATAGGAAAAGTCTGTATCAAACAATTCAATTACATCACAAAAAAGTTAGAGTACTCAATAATAACCAGCCTTATCAAGACCCTTACGAATTTGTAATACGATAATATTACGAGATGGCTGGCAACACCTTTCCCAGGTTTACTTAATACTGTATTCTTGTCGATTTACCCTTGAGATTACTTTAACATAAATACTGATTTTCAAGTTTTTACAATCACTGAAGTTAAACGGAGTGACTGAACCACAGAATTCCAGATTTGCATTCAAAATATTCGGAAGAAAAACCAGGTTTCGTGCCCAATGCAAAGTTCAGTCAACCCGATTTGGTAGGCATTACTTAAAACCTGCAGCAATAACTATTCGCAGCTTGCGAATGGCCTATAAAGGCAAAAAGATTACTTTCACACATAATCAAGCCACGTGCGCAAGGGCATTCCCTTAAATCAGAACCATTAGTCTAATTCACGGAAAACTTTTCACAGACGAACCCAAAAGGAGCTCTTGAACTAAATATCACTTATTCAACTTCTGAAACTGTTTCTTTAGCATAATCTTCGGAAGAAAACCCAACAGTAGGCATTCAATAACATAACAATCTTAATAAGTTTGAAATATTTCCTTTGAGTGCACTTTCAACTGAAGACCATCGTGGCATTGGTAAGAAAAGGGAACCTCACTAAAAAGAGAGGCCAAGGATGAATAATAGAAAGAAAGTTGCCGAAGATGTCAGGGCAGGAATTAGGAATGAAATGCTATAATGGAACACAACTTGGAAGGCTGCCACTACGAAACAGAACCAGAAGTTAAAAACAAATAATAATTTAATCGACCGACAAAACCGAGCGGAAGGACCATTTCCGTTTTTTTCAAAAAAGTTGTACTGTAGGACATTTATTTCAATTCGCAATATAGAGATCGTTTAGATTAAATGCATAGAATTAATATGAAACGTAGGCGTGGAAAAAGATACAGATAGTGAATTGGGAAGAGGGACGAAAGAATAAGGTTACGTAAGGAAGGAAATTACGCTGTTAAAGATTGAGATCGGCAGAGGCAAAATGAGGCATAATGTGAAAATAAACTGTTTCATAAGACTGCGTGATATTCAAACGTGATTGAGGGGAGGATATAAATTAAGTTATATAAGGCTATTGTAGAAGATAAATACATGATAAAGCTTCTAGCATGAAATAAATGGGGTATGGAAGTATTCTATATGATAGAAATATACACCTTAAGAGAAGAGAAAGTTTCAACCGAGCAAGGTGTTTTCAAATATTTTAAATCTAAGCAAACCAAACCAAAACTCGATCGCTGAATGCCGATTGTAAATAATTTTTTAGAAGTAGAAGCATATAATAGTTTTCAAGAGAGTAACATGAGAACTTAAAAGAGGACTGCCGAGGCAATGAAGCAACTTCAACCGCAACTTTAGCCATTCACAGCTGAATATCCTCAGCAAATATCCTGTCCCCACTACTTTCATTGATATGTGCTAACTTGGTACTACAGAGGTTACATCACGCAATAAATCACTCCAACTTTATGGGAAAGATTCTGCCCATAGTCCCCTTTGGAAACTTGCCAATAGGAAGTATATTTAAGAGGAGATGGATGCACTCTTGGTCGAAGTTCACGGCGACCGAGTCTTTCTGAAGACCAAGTTTTTCCAGCTGTTTCATTCGTTTGCCCATGCCGATGATGAAGCACATGGATGCAAGTGAAAAATTTTACGACATCGTTCTGGCCTCACCGCGGGTCAACTAGAGGTCACTAAAGGATACATTACACTATTGAACACGATAGATGAGTGGACGTGGAACTCGATTTTGAGAAGAAGGTCGTTGGAAAATTTAGCAAAATCTGCAACTGTTTTTCCCGGTCTGCTTCGCCTCCGAGGAAACAATGGACACTTCAGCGAGCAACTTCAATTGATCTGATAGAACAAAACAACCGAAACTCATTCAATTTTAATTTAGGTTGATAAAATATCAAGACGTTCAAGAACCAATATAATTAACGAGTCGTGACAATTGTGGCGATAGTACAGCATAAAAATAAATCGGCGTACATTCTCAAGCAAGAGAGCAGCCCACTTTTCCCGCGTTCATACTGTTTATTTTTTAAGACCTTACTAATAACAAAAGCAACAATTACTAGGCCATTTCCTTTCATTTAAGCATATTAAAGCATAAGCAAGGCTATCTACTATGACAAAGGCTAGTCACTGTAACGAATATAATATTTTTTGACTTACTTAACCACACCAACTAATATGAAAAAAACTGCTGACTATTTTATTAAAATGCGTACATCGAGTGAAAGAAATGATAAGGGATGAAAAACCACCACAACTGGAAAAGTATTACATAGTCCGCCTTTTCAGCGCCATTACATTCTCAGCAACTATCGAGCTTACCAAAATCAATCTCACCCTAAAACGCTGAAACCAGTGACAAAATTCCAAACCTCAAGTAAAATAAAGTATCTTCCAATAAACACTAGTCCTAAATATGGACATGTCACAGCTACGCCACTATATTCAGGAAAATGAAGTTCCCTCAAAATTCCTCCGATATATTGTAAATTGTAATTTCCAGCACAACTGCACAGCCAGAAAAACGATAAACGTGGTGGAACAGTAGCTACAAATCTCTACCGGGAATGTAAGTCACATAGCCTTGGCAACATAGAGGATTTTAATTTGATTATTAATTAATTTCTCTGAACCTCACGGGCCTACGTCCCACACATTAAGTATTAAAGTTAATGGAACGCTCACCAAAGACAGACTCGGTATGCACGTGCAAATGGGATTTTTTTTCTGTTTCACTCGAGCTCAAAAATTAAATATGGGACTTACAGTAAACAGCGTCTGCGACTGATACCATGCTCGACAATGGACATGGATGATTAATATGACTGCATTTTTTCAACTACGTTAGAGCAGACCCATCACGGTCTCGGGTAATATTTACACACCCAAGTTGACCAGAGAAGCACTATCTCATGAAAACAAATTTCCTCCATCAAATATTCATGGCTTCATAATGAAAAAGGTAATTTAGTCTGATTCCATACTTTATTTCCTCTCACCGACCCAGGTTTCGGCATATTATGCCATTTTAAAGGTATTTAGTTTTAAGGTCCGCTCTTATATATAACGCTAATACGTGGGAGTGAGGGTGGAATAACGAGAAAGACGTTCACCGGCTGTGCAAGAAGGGGGTGGAAAGTTTGCGTGAACAAATTAGGAGGGAATGATGAAAGGTGATTCACGATTGGAATCAGACTTAGTTGCCTTTTTCATTACGAAGAAAATAACGGATTTCCACCGAGTTACGCCGGAATTAGTATCTTATAAGCCTTCACTAATGGAAAATAAGAAAACAAAAGTTATGAGATTCTCTAGGACTAAGAAAGCTAGGGTTGTGTGAGTCACACAAAACAGCTTAGCCCTCCCCATCCTTATTCGCATGTCACGTGGCGAGGAATTCCAAGGCAGTACTCAGTACGCCGGGAAGGGAATGATGACTCCTAGACACGTTATTTAGAAGTTAGAGTCGGCCGACATCGGTTTTCCCTCCTCCCATAATAAAATAATGTTATTTCCTCTCCTACCTATCCACCTATCCATACTGACACTAATTCCTTCAGCTATCGGTCGCCTTCCCAAATGAGCAACCAACCAACACATTTTATAATGGACACAACCATAATTTCTCTCCCTGTTAGCTAGCACCTACTTCGCAAACATGATTTCCTCCCAGAACATACACGCTTTCAAAGGACTAAAATATTGGATGACTGTGGACCGTTGACACGACGTTCTGCAGGTAGGCAGGAACAAGATTCCCTCGCTCGATAGCTCACGGGTGGCGCCGCTTGCATGACGCCGCACCGTCATTCAGATGAGGTGCGTCTCCAGTCCTTCGGCCATGGGGTCGTGAGTTCGATTACCTCCCACTGAGGCGTGCAACCACCCTCCTCCCTCATCCCGCTCTTACACCCCTCAACCACCGATTCGACTGCCCTCAATTGACCGCAATCCCAACGCTCTGATTAACCCAATCCGGTGGCCTAAGGTCGCGACTGGGAAACTGAATGGGTGGCGAAGAGGAGGCGATTCCCAGGCATGAAAAAAATAAGATGTAAAAAATATTATGAAGACACGCCTCTAGCCCCGAGATCGGCGGGAGCGCTAAACGAGACTAAACACATGACCTTGCCCGAGCGAAACGAGCGCATACTACCCTACGATAATTACAGCCATGGAAGTACGTGTAATAACTAATGAATTTCTTATTGCGGCCTATTAAACAAGGCTTACATTATAAACTAGGTGAATTCAGGCGTGTTCGTGGAAATTAATCTTGATGCATGCAACACCTTGTATTTTTCCACAATTTATTTACAATGGTACAACTAGTTTCGACGGAAAGGCGTCATCCTCGGGTACCTGACGCCTTTCCGTCGAAACTAGTTGTACCATTGTAAATAAATTGTGGAAAAATACAGTGTTCTTTACATCAAGTCTTACATTGGTTCTTCTGCGTCATTTACGCATAAAATAGAGCTATATATAGCAAGCACAGCGTGGTATAATCGATGTTACATACTTCACCAAATCTATTAATATGCAATCGTGAAGGGGATAGGGTAGACGTGTCGGTTACAGTACAGGCTTCCCAACACTGAGCCAAAATTCGAATCCAATTATTGGTGGAGATTTATTAGCAGAAATCCACTCCAAACTAAGGTGCCTTTATAATATTATTTCAAGTGCAGCACTCTTTCCGTTTGATGAGACGTAAAACTGCGGACACCTTGGCACCTTCCTCCGAGAGAAGGGGACCGCCGACACCGTGTAATCTGCCATACTAACTCCAACCGAGGCAATTGAGATGTGGATGTGGAGAAGGTGAGGTGGACGGAAAGGAAGAGTAACGAGGAGGTGCTTGAGATGGTGGGCGAGGAAAGGAAACTTTTGAAAGAAATCCGGGATAGACAGGGTAGATGGCTGAAGGATGTAATAAAGGGTGATGGGTGTCTGAAGAATGTGATAGAGGGAAGGATGTTGGGCAAGCGGGGAAGGGGAATAAAGAGAATAGGATTCATGGACGGGACGAAGAAGGGTAGATCGCAAGCAGAGGCTAAAAAAAATATACTGAAGGAGGATGGGCCCCTGAATGTGTAGAGCACCGGGAGGAGATTCTCTGAAATTCAACAAAACCTACCTTAGCCGGTGAAATACTTAAAAAAAAAGACTCCAACCGCGAACCTACACCCCTCCACTCACCTCTACGTGGGGGCGAAAAAGACCTCAGCCGTCGGTCTTCCTCCTTAATAACTAACCGAGACTAATAATGGTCTAATGTTCGTGATTAAATAAAACACGAACAAAAGTTTTCCTCCATAAACTCAGCACATTTCTCGAGTTGTTGGCTGTTTTAGTAATTAATCCACCACGCTTAATGTGTTGAATGGACTACTTTTGGCCACTGTGACGACCTACCTCGTCTACGTACTGCCATTAGTGCAGGGGTCACTTTGCGACGTGATCTCCCGCGCCACCAGAAAGGAGAACGCGGTGTTCCTGTTAAGGGGCAATGAGTCATCGTCGAGCCGGCGAGAGTGGCGACGCATCGCGGAGGGTGTACGACCAGACCCCGCGAAAACCACCCCGCAGTGGATAGGCTTACCCGGGGACGACCATTTGAATACGACACCGCCGAGTGAGTTTCTCTTTGTCGCCATGAGCAATGGAGGACGGCTCATTTGCATGCACGCTTAGGCACGAGTCGAAGACTTGAGCATGCAAAAAAATACGTCCACGAGAACACGCACAAGTTAGTTTTTTTAGAAAAAAAACTACTGTTAAGCACCATCACGGTAACAAGGCCGTGGCCGCCGTGGTTATAGGAGCGAATTCAAAAAGGAAACATCACGAAAAATAGAAACAAGTCCACAAAAGGCATCATTCTGCTATACGCAATGAAAGGAAAAAGAGCAAATTTAGCTAAGGGTTGTTTAGTTGTCCACCACCTTCCTCCGCAAACTTTAGCAATATCGAGATAAAAATTTATCCATTAAGAATATAATTAACATTTTTTTACTGAATCTACACATTAACACTATTTTTTACCGGCAATAAACAATTAATTCAAACCAAAACTTGGTAGCGGTGAAAAAAAGTTTGTCACAATGTACAGCAGTCGTCGCGGCTAACAGCGGACACTGATGATAAAGTCAATTTCGGTTTTGTAAACTAAATTTGGTTTACTTTTTCATAAGTTCGGCAAATTTCGACTGCTTTGGTTAAATAGTTCCTTTGGCTACATCGCATTAATTTGTTTTAAGTCATGATTCCTTTACGAAGACGATGAAATGCGTTTTTAAAACCAAGAATAATATTCAACCTACTTCACAGACCATTCCTTCAAAGCCAGAATCTGGAAAAAAAAGTTCATAAAGTCTTGAGTGAAAAATGGAATGGAAATGGAAAAAAATGATCATGCCAGTGTTAAAACAAGAACAAGGCGGAAAAGAGTTTGTAGACCGCGACAGGTAAGCGATAAGGGTTTAATAATTGTGAAAGAGAGAAGTGAAAGTGCCGAGGAAAAATCAACAAAGAGACGGGGTGAATAAAAACCAGGAAAAGAAACCTTCCATTTAACCCGCATCGTCCGAAGTCTACAATTAAAACCGCAGTCACAGGGTCAGGTTCAATTTTACCTCGGTCTCTAAAGTGAAATAATTTACCGAGTATAACAAAAAGTGACCACAACGGAACATCGGAGAACTCGCATAGCACAGTGAAAAATGTCAATAACGGACCCTGTACACAGCGGAAAATTGCCCATAACGGAAAATTTTCTTGGTCCCGATCTGCGACATAAGAATTCCCATAAAATGTGATGTGAGTGTGATGTAATGTGCATGACTGACTTTGAAAGACAAGAACATTTAGCGTATTTTAATCCTCATTTCCTAGTGTGAGAAAAGGGGTGTAGTGAGGATGATGGGGAGGACAATATTGATGAAATAAAATTTGACTACAAGGCTGAACAATCATAGAGGTCGTTCAGAGCATTGAGGAAATAAAAAAAAATTGTCTCGTTAACAACGATGTTGGTCTACTAAGTTTGGAAATGACTATAGAAATTACGCAGAGAAAAAACATGTGCAGCAAGAAAATTAAACAGTCCACTATGAGTGATTACTTTGTGTGGACGATTTAACGGTGATGTTTTCTGTGCGTGCATTTTATTTTGTTAATACAATGCTGAAAGAGTCGATTTCTCTTAAAGAATACGTTGTCCCTATACAGTGTTTCAAACCTGTGTATGACGGAAACCTGTCCGCAACGAAACATTTTTACGGCACCGTGCGATTCCGCTATAGGCAATTATCCCTGAATAACATCCGTGCAACATACGCCTGAAAATACGTCAACAAGTGAGACCAAAAGTATACTCTGACCACCGTGGGAAGCTGAACTGCAAAACGTTGTGCACACTTCGTCAAGAGTGCGCGCTAATGTGACACCGGGTTTCCTTCAATCCTCCCTCCGATCACCTAACAATAATTTCCTCTTCCAACTACTAACCGATCCCGAACGGCGCAAAGGACCTTAGCAGTCAGCTGCCTCTACAAATAACCAACCAAACACGAACAAATTCACAGCCCTTTCGAGCTTGAAACCTATACCATTAGGGAGACTCAAATGATGAGTGGTTGTAGGAAATTCCTTGACTCTTACCGATAAGTTAAGTGAAAATAAGGCAGTTAAACTGCTGAACGGACAGGTTTTAAAAGTCATTTTTCCTATGAACGATAAGGGACTATAATGGCTGCCAATGAAACCTTGAAGGTTTGACGATATGTGGCGTAGCTAGTCAATTGATTTACTCCGTAAAACTTGTATCCCTATCTTCTACCAATAACAGAACGTCCTGCATGTTTGAGGCGTGACTCTTATCCTTCTATACATTTTTGAGGTTGTTAAAACATTAATACAAGCTGTCTAACATACCTAGAATGCTTTAAAAGCATCGCACAAAAGAGAAATTTTACCTCTCAGCGAGCTTTAGCAGGCTTTTGCTAATGTATCAGTAGTCGTCACATTTATATTAATTGGGTAGAGTATGATACACATTGGTGATAACTTACCCCCTGCCGCACACCCCTGAGGTAGCTTGCAGGGTGTTGTGTAGATAGAGATGTAAGATAAGATGCGGTGTGAGGGAAGAGGTTTAAGCTTCATGAGAAAACACCAAAGCTTTCACCGGGTAAGGAAAATAATTTGACAATAGTTCCCTAAAGTTTATTTCCACTTCCTTATTACCACATGAGTTAATCTCCGAATCTATCTCGCTTTCACACGTTTCAATTAAGCGAACCCGCAACGACAACTCAGATTACTATTCCAAATCTACAAATTAAAATACTTCACCGGGATTGGATCAACGAGGAATTCTGTGCTAAGAGGGTCCCAAGGGAAAATTAGCCAACTTAACCACAATTACTGCCATTAAATTAGATCCTACGACAGGATGGAAACGATGCCAGCCGAAATGAATAGCAGAAGTATCACACGGAACAATTCACATTCCGAGGTGCAGGAAACGGTTTCGAGATCCCTTTAACTGCCATTGAAATGAACGGTAATTAGCTTCGACGCTCATAAGCGGCTTCCTTAAATCAAGATGTATGACACAATACGTGGATGCTCTGAGGGATGGCGTTCGCAAACCTCCGAAACTATATTACAGGACAGCTAATGAGCCACCCAGTGTATTAAAAATCAGTATGAGGCAGAAGGTAGGTACAATGATTTTGGGAGGAAAAATATTACCTGAGCAGGCCAGTAATAGACTTTTTTCATAGGTAAACTTAGGTTACCAATATATAGATAATTCCTGAGGCATAAAAAAGATTTCCCGGCAATCTAAAATGGATTCCTACTAGATTTCGCTGCGCCAAACGGATATGACCATCAAAACGCGGAAAACTTTAAAAGCAGTAAAACTCCCGTACAAATTGTTAGAAATTTTGTTGGTACACGGACAAATCTAACTGATATTATTGCCCAAAGCGATCAAAGTGTCGATATCCACGGTACTATTATTGAAAAATATATATATCCAAACTTTCCCAAGTCACAATGTTCTTCGACAGTTTCAAATGGACGGCCAAAAGTCAAAGGGTAGCTCGAGCCTGGTAAGACGACTTAGTTTTCTATTACTTCAGGAGCTGTTTCAATGAAAAATAGATTGCACCCCTACGTAACGGTTATCCTATTCCAAACACTAAGTATAATTATGATAACCTATTTGTGCGTTATGCATACATATCATACTTTAGATAGTTATTCATTATGTTTATTTAAATTTTGTTGGCCGATTCATTTTACGTAACAGAACATTTTTCGCGATAAGTACCATTTAAAACTGACACGCGTATTTGATTTCGGAATTCAAACCTATAAGAAGTATCTGACCAAGGAAAGTAGCCTGTTAAATGAGACAGCAAACTAATTAAACATAATCGAAGTGTAACATTGAGCATGAAACCTATCTCTTGTGAAATTTTTAAGAGAAATTAGAACACACTTGTTTCTTAAGGAGAAAACATCGATGTCCGTACATTCTAGACACAAAGGAGGCGATGTTCATAGTATGAAACACAGGCCAAGATAACACAATCAGGAAACGTTTTCTGAGAACAAAGTTTATCATACCTGGCACAGAGCAATTAAGTGATTATTTCACTCGCTCCTAACTTTTATGGAATTTTAAGCTGGATGAGGTGATAATGTGAGACTATTCCGAATGAGTTTCTTATCACTCGCCTACCAAATGAGTTACAGAGACTCAAAATGAGCGAGAAAACATGGAGACTTTAATGTTGCGCCGCGTGATGCAGTGAAGACAGGAAACGGAGCAAACCTTTCCCACGCGACACCCGGAATTTAAGCAAGGGCCTATTACAGAAACTCAATCCACCGGCAGCGCTCTAATTAAACAACGCAACAACCACAGATCCGTATCGACCAATGACAAAGCCTGTAAGGCACAACGTAAAAAAATACGAAGTGAGAAGAAAAGATATCCCGGTGTTCCCTCCCCATTGTCTGCCTCCCAATCAGCAAATTCGAATCTCAATCCCATGTGAGCGAAGTTCCACTCCGACAACTGTTCTCACGCTTCCCACCGCCTTTAATTTCCACCTTAATACGTGGCCGAGAAGGCAAAAAAGGGTAACATCCAAGGAGGCAGAATCCGATTGAGAGCTTGCGGCGTTACCAGCATTAAGATAATGAGTGTAAGACTCCAGTCACGCGACTTCGGCAAAGAGGAGAAGGTGTGATCTTTCTGAACATTTATAATTGGAGATGAGCACAAGAAAGGCGTATCAAAGACGTTTCTCCAGTTGCCGGAAAAAAATTACGTCGATGTTTTTCTCGCTGGCGCTACGTGGTTTAAGAGGGAGAAGTATCATGTTCTTACGAATTACATGTATATATTGGAGGGTATGAGAGGGCTATAGCGAGTACGAGATATAGGAAGAAGGAAGTTATACTTAAAGATTATAAGTAAGCTCGTTTGAAAGTATAGAGGATTTGTGTCGATACTGAGAGGTTTCAGGAGGCAAAAAAAAACCTAATACACAAATTTAACACTACACCACACCATGTACTAATTCATTTATTTTCCTCAAAATATCAGAATAATTTTCCAATGAATGCTGGATTACGGAATTTTATACTTCCAGTTTCCAAAAATTTTGACCACTAGTCACTAGTTACAAAAGCACACTGGATCAATCATGAGAATTAATTTTTCTAGAGACGTGCTCAAATGACAATCGAAGGAAATTGGAATAAGTCGACATAAGATCATGTCCAAACAAAATATGGAAAGTTAAGAAAAATTCATGTTACCAAGGGGACGTTGAAATATTGAGATCTATTTTCGCAAATTTTACGAAAACGATGTCGGCTTAATAACTCGACGAGTTTCGGACTTTAAAGCAGATCATACCGGAGCCACGTGGACAATTCAGACGCTGCAATCTCTCTCGTTGGGCACGCGCTGTGCATCGTTTTCCTCAAAACAATAACCAAGAGCGAGGAAGAGTAACGTCAAACGCAGACATTATGGAATACAAAGGGTGGGATTTCCAGCACTCCCACGGAGTTACTCAGGCGGAATAACGGAAAGAGCGGGTCGGTCGTTACGAAAACAGTTCGCGCTAATCGTTCACAAATGACATTTTAAACAGAAAACGGCGGATTGCATACAAGACAAAGGACACGAGTTCCGCGGCAGAAGGTGAATAATGCTCCCGGCCACTTCATTCATGGGTTCCGTGTACGGCTCGAAAGGCATCCGTGTATTCAGTGGCGACAATCCATCACAGTAGAATGGGATATTTCTGAAGTTCCTTTACACTTAGGGGTTATGCTAATTCTAGGATATTCAGAGCTCATGACCCTCTGAAACGAATGCCTCAGTGAAGATAGAATACTTCCAAGTTGACACGTTTTCTCTTTTCTCACGGTCATGGCGTATAATAAAAATCCCTCACAAATGATGGAAAGCCCAAGCTTTTTCCGCATATAGACTACGTTATCGGATCGTATCTCAATACTCTCATGACCGAGCATCCTCATATAGAAACAGAATTTGCATTTCCAAGTAAACTGTAAGAACTTTACACTGAATATGAGAAAATTCCTTCCTCAATTAATGCCATAAATTAGCATTTTTACTTAGAAATTCACAGATGAAGTGAACAGAAATGTAATCTAGACGAAGAAATAGAAATAACAATTTTATCAGCGGCCGACGCCTTAACACTGTCACTGACTAACCGAGCATACGGATAGCTACACGATAAAACAAAGAAGGAAAACCTTACATGACTTTTTTCAACCTCGTGTTGATTTTCGGTTTAATTGATTCATTTGAGCGTAATAGGCACAAGCCGAAGAGCACACTATCAAGCCTAACGTTCAGTTAAACCAATAAATTACACGCCATTCCCTTAAATCGCTATCACATGGGAACTAATTTCGTCTTTACTCCCGATTTATATTTGCTTAAGAAGCAAATTATTCGAGAAAAAATTGTTCGAGCCTGTTTTGATTATGAGAGCCGATAATCGACCATTGATTTTCGATAATTTATTTCTCTTGACGTTAAGCAGAAATTAATGAATAAAAACATTCCAGCACGAGTTCAAAAGCGAAGTTGATTTCACCACAAAATTTACAATTATCACAACTTCAGGTCGATCGCAAAAACGGGCATAAAATAAGAAAAGGAAAGTCTTCTTTATTGCCGTTTTCCATAGCGACAGCTAAAATATGACGCTTTATTAATTTTATCGAGCAAAATCATAGAGATAGCAATGTCCAGCTCGAATGAACAGTGACTTCCTGCTTTTCAAATACTTATAGCCCTTTATCTGCAGTAAATCTGCGTAAAAGTGACGCAAGGGTAAAACTTGTATCCACAGTTGGAACCACACTCAATCTCACGTACAGTGAAAGGCATATGATTTCATCTAATGTACCGTTGACTCGCTGGCAGAGCGAATGTGAAGATGAACATTATGTATATTGCACCCAATATATCAAGGATTCGCTTCTGCCAATATTCATTTTACACGAATTACTGGGCACAGAACCTATCCAGAGCGCACAATCTTTTTAGAAAACTTTTCATGCAACTTCAATAAAAATACCACGATCTCATTTAAAAATACACTCCTGTACACGATCAGAACTCACAGGGCTGCAAACGCATTTAAATTTCCGATAGAATATTTTCCCAGAGGTAATGGTTTCTAACCACAGAAACTTCCGCATCACTTTCAGGGAATCACCACGCAACTGTAAGTCAATGAGCACGTAAATTACGCAAACACAAAAAAAATTCGCCGGACGACTGAAGCGGAGCCAAGGGAAAGGACTAATGCGTACAGCGATCAACTGAGAGCCGTCGCGTCGGGTCACACTCCTGCCGTCGCCACCGATCCGAAACTTTTATGTTCTCCAGATGAACGGCTCCTCAAGATGGGCAAATCACCTCGGGCGTTACGGTTCACGCCACAGGTAACGCTCGGAGCGATGTAAATGATGCGCTACATGCTTCTGGGAAGCCACCGACTACCAGCCAACTTCGCTTCCACCGCTTGGGACTTCAATCCTACTTCAATAACGACTAAAGGCATTCAGATCAAACAAACAGAAGCTAACAGAGGTTACATCACTTCTGATCGACTTTCAATTTTTGGCACATATGGCAAAAGAGTTATCAACGGCTTGTTTACACCTCATTCCATTTTTGCAATCTACGAAAGAATTAGAAGGTTTCAGGCCGCTGAAATATTTTATAAATTAAGACACTACCAGATAAGATAGTTAAAAAGGATATTATGAGCATGTGTGATCCGAGCCCGATTTTTATTTATGACCGATACCAAAACAGCGATTTGATCATGCACTTTAATCAAAGTCTACGACACCTAAGACGCTGAATGTATAGAAAGAATCAAAATACAAATGTATGAACCAGAATCTTTTTGTAGTCTCTAAAATAACGCATATTGGATAAAGAAACTGTTAATCCTGCAAATAGTAGGCCGTTACCGGTCGCAAAGGGCTTTATAAAGTTTTTGCAGAAACTTTCGTCAATCTGAATTTTACCAACCGAATATAAACACAGAAATTTATTTAAAAAATAACAGAAATATTAGCAAATGTTCTATTGATTAAGAAGCCCTAGCGCCATGGGGTTAGTCGGCCGTATTTCAATACGATTCTTAATTGGAACCAATTCCAAGATAATTAATACCCCTGTTATCATTACTGTTTCCTTTTTATTTGATTTCTTATACTAGCCGGAGACACTTCAGCCCTTGTCTTTTTCATGAAATGAAGCATGTTCATGGCGCGAAGTGAATCCCCCATCTCCTCCGGCCTCTCGAATGAAGTCGAAGAGCCCAGAAGGCCCCACTCAGCAAGGAGCAATGAAGACATTTCTTTCATTTCCTGGATGTGGGAATCGTCCGCCGATGGAGAAGCAGTCTTAATGGGAGTTGATTCAGGATCACAGATGATATCGAAGCGGAAGGGGGCGAAAAAGGAAAAACAGCGGCCCTCCGACTCCAATCTCAACAACGACACTTGGTGAAATCTAACGGATACCTCATTGAATCGAATCTATTCCAGAATGGATGCAGATGTTGTGCGCCAATTACGGTTGTGCGCCGCACGATATTCCTAATCACCAATAGCGTGCCTGGGCGATTTTGCGTGGGCAGAGTTCTCTGGTATTTAGGAAAGGTTTCAGTGAAACCCGTTGATATGTAAGGAAGAGAATAGAAACGGTTGGTTACCGAGGGCCATCAATGCTGACTCAGAAGTTTGTTTTAACGAAAGTCTGGTATCACGCGCGATATTTCGGATTCAATTCAAACATTTGAGCATTTTAAAAAGGTTAAAAGGCACTTCGTATGCAAATAGATCAAACTTACACCCTTACAAAATACTTCAAACAATTATTTTTTCAAAACTCACATCGCATTTGGCCAAATTTACACAGACACTGATATGCATTACGATTTACTCTCCGGCAGTGATTTTTACTTCCGCGTACTAGACGTCAATCATCTACGATAAACCTTTGTTTCAAAATCAACCAAGCTTTTGCATCCCTTCTTTCAAATTCTCCACGAACGTTTTCAACGAAAAATGTGGACGTTTGATTGGAATGTTTCGTTGCTATCAGGAGATGCAATATTTCAAAATGCATTTTTTTAAGCTATAGATCATATAGCAATTTAACTTTGAGAGCAAAAACAAAGCGTACTCCATTGCGGACTCTTCTAAAACAAGTTTGCATCCAAAGAAACAGAATCCGCGCAATTAGTAGGTAATGAAAAACTCCCTAAATAGAAGCCTAAGTTCGAGACAAAATCTCCACGTTTATGGAATACATGAAAGAGAAGATATAGTTTCCACTTTCCCAGGAATGAAATGCGACAAAATTAGTAAACACAATAAAACTGACCATTGTTATTGCTTCCGTATCCTCAGAGTTGGAAAGCCTTCGACGATATTACACGCGAAAGGAAATCATAAGGGCACCAGACATTTGCGACAGAAGATAAAAGATGTGCTGATGACGTGAAAACTGGTCAAAAGCTTCAACGAAAGAAAATTGACGTTCCTCACTAATATACGGCAGATACGAAAATGTCGTTTGTAAAATATTGGCTCTGAATTATCTCGACGAATAAAATAGTCTGCGTCTAACTCAAAGACAGCTATACGGAGATAAAATGATGCATACTTTGTCTATTCTCACAGTAGGAAATCAAGATTGAAAATCTTGCGTATTCATTCGGACCTTTATTAATGACATGGTGCAGACAACTACAAAGATAAAGTCTGAGATAGGTCAATAGATTAAAAGCATGAGCCAATTATCAGATACCGACTTTAGGAGGATTCTTTAATAATGTCCAATTTTCCCTCGGCTCACAGTCGACATATATCCGCCAGATAAATACAAAGTGAGCGATGGGGCAGGATCACAATAAAATCGATCATTTAATACATCATATTTAAAAAAGCACACCCTTCATAACTTGATGGAAGGAAATTAGAGTTGGACCCTTATCCATCCTTCTGGTCGACCATACAAATACCAAGCGTCTTTGCCGGTCAGATTGGCATGTTTAAGTTCAATTTCTTCGAATGCAGAACCATGGTTTGTTGGTTCTTTGGGAGGGCGACAGACGACTACAGTCATTTGTGCCTTAGTACAATTTGAGATAGGAGGGTAATTGTAGGGATTTTCCCCCATGTTTCTAAAAAGACTAATTCAATCCATTCTTTAAATTAGTGGCAGAGGAATAAAAATATTTCTCAGCGATAAACTAGGGAGGGATAATTAATAGTTGCAAGAAAAAGCCCAGCATTGGCATAAACAAAAAAAAACGAAGGAGTCTTCCCTCAGAAAATATATATCGTAAAACAAGAAAATTCTTACGTTTTATCTGCAATGAATGGACTAAAGTGAATTTTCTCTGCATTAAAACGTGTTCAAGAGTTGATAGTGCCCAACATTTCAAAACCCGAGAGTCAAATAAGACTAGAAACGTACAAATGGCTCTGGTTGGTACCTGAATCTTCCTCATTAAACGTGGGTACACTTAACTGTGACTAACATTAACCAAGAAAATTCATTCCTAAAATTACAGTACAATTGTTAAGAACAACATTCTGAACCTGTCACCATAATATCTGGCGTGCTGTCAACAATTCAGTTACAGTGACCAGATTAAATCCATTAATACTCAAAAGAAGAAAGACCGTTCAACCCTCGAAAACTGTAGATTTGAGGAAAAATACAAGAGAAAAAATGTTACGTCCGTTAAATATGGGCTGGCTGAGCATTTCTTTTTCGTACCTGCAAGGCAGAAGCTAAAAGGATGCCTGAGAACCATAATTGGCAAGTGAGTACACGGCGTGCGCTCACGAACGCACCGAACTGAAGCTCCAACGCGGTGAAATTCACGTTTGTGACTTTTAAAAGGGTTGGAATTCAACGAGCTCGCGGTTGAAAGACCGTCGAAATTAAAATTGGAAGAGAGACGTTATCTCACAATCGTTCGGCCCCATTCTGAGCGTGATGCAAACATTTGGTACCCAGACGAGGGACATTTCATTCCCGAAATTAATACAATAGCAAGAAAAATGCGTTTCTTATGCTAAAAACTGCCTCAATTGAACAGAAAATGTGAAAAAATGTGTATCAGAAAGGCTGGAATGGAGCCGCCTGAGAAACCAATACACAAGCTGGGGTTACAGGGAAAAAGGGAGTTTCGAATCCGGCTGATATTTTTTCACTCCCACACCGTATCTGTGCGACAGACAAAAGAGAAAAATGGGAGAAATACACTGTAGAGCTGTTAGTTAAAGGATTTTATACCCACGCAACATACACGAATACAACAAATGGACACTGAGAAACAAATTATACCAAAACACACCTCGCTTCTTCTTTTTCTCACACTTCCCTTCCTTAACGCAGCTAGTATCCCAACACCCCCTGCGACGTGACTTAGAGGCGGATCGCGGAGTAGCACGTATTTCCTTAACTTCTGATATATCGTGGGGAACACACATGCCAAACATATGCAGCATATCATTAAAAGAGCTAGTATTTGTTAAGCGTACAATAGGAGGGCTCTCGGATGAAAAAGTAAAAGAAAGATGCTACTTCGCTCTGGTTAGGCCACACCTCGGATACGCCGCGAGCAATTTGGGACCCTGGTCATTAAGATTTAACCAACAAAATTAATAAAATACTAATAAAAGTTGCGCGCTTTGTTAAAAACTGCTACGAGCGAACACGTAGTGTTTCGCGACTTTAAGAGGGATTATGGTGGGAGACTCGGAGGCTACACGCTAGGCTTAGCTTGCCGATTCAGAATTGGTGTGTTTCAGAGCGACACAGAGAATATTATCATGACGCCTTACTACATCTCTAGGTCTGACAGAAGCGATAAAATAAGAGAGAAATTTTGCCAAACAGATAGGTGCCCAAGCTCGTTCCCTCCGCGCACTAGATACGACCACAATAAAAACTGAGGTACACTAAATACACGTCTCCATTTCACCTTCCAAACCTTACATCTTTACAAGGTTGGCGTCCTAACACCGCCTGCCACACGCCCATGCGGCGGCTCGCAGGGTAGTATGTAGATATATTTGAAGATGCAAAGCTTAATTCCTGCACGCATGCAAACCTTTCGCCCTCTTCATACAGAACCTTGCGTGAGCCACCGTCTGGGCGTTCTTAAGGTGAACCCGCACGGCAGGAGAGTACACAGGAGCAGGTGACATGCCACTGCCGAGGGGTGACGGGCATGCGGGGGTGGAAGACTCGGGGGGAAGGGGGGAGGCGAGCGAAGAAGAAGACTTAGGAAGGGAGATGAATGGGAGAGGCGGGTAGAGGCAAGAGAACTGACTGGGGGGAAGAAGACACGAGGAGGAGGAGGCGGCGGGGGGGGGGGATGAACCGGAGGGCATGTCTGCCTCACGGCACGAAAGGCGGCTGACAGATGGGACGAGTATAAACAGCATTGGGGAGTAAAGGGGTGGAGGCGGGGTGTCTACCTCTTCCCCATGCAAAGGCGACAACGGCACGGCGTGAAACACATGCAAGGGAATGCGCGTGTCACGGGATCTTCCTCATCAGTCACTTTCAGAGGAGTAAACATACACATAGGCAAACTAAGACGCATCGATGTGGCGCCGGCCAAGAGGCTAAGTAAGCAGAGAGAAACATGGGAAATTTCGACGCAATTACGGCTTATTGTAATTTCCTCAAGTTTCTTATGATAACGACAGGACGCGTTTCACCATACTACGACGGATTCATGTTCCACAGCCAATGAACGGTTGAACGCAACTTTCTATAATAGTGAAATACAGAACTACAAACGTATGAGGGGATTCGGTTGGTGTGGTGACTAGAGTACTGGCTAACCATACGGGCGACCAGGGTTCAAATCCCTGTAGAGGAGGATATTTTTCAGAGGAAACCCGATCCCTACTTGAGTTTCTTGAAGAGGGCACCTCAAATAAAGTACTCCGTCTGTCGGATGAGACGCTAAGCAGTGATCCCCTGGCGCCTTTCGTTAAGAGAAGGCTAATGCCGATGCCGGGTTTCTATCCATCCTTTATCCCTAACCTAACCCCTATGGCGCAAATGACCTTAGCTGTCGGTCGTCTCCCCAAAATCCAATCCATCCAACAAACGTATGAAAGCGTTTCAGGCTCCACTTGGTAGAAAGCTATTATATCCACGATGTAACGAAACTCAATAGTAATTTCCACACTTAGTTAATGAAATAAATAACCGACCAGAATGGACAGAATTACAAATTTCCGCAAAGCGTCCACAGACGACATACTGCCTTCCCTCTCTATTGATAGTCTCTCCCATTACAAACTTTGATCCGACATAAAACTCAACTACGATACCCTTAGTTCAAACATTTACAGTCCTGAACTTCTCATTCATCAATATCAGACTGCCTTCGTGCTCAACCCGAGATAACTCATTACTACACATCCCAACTCCAAGGCTATCACTAATTACACGTTCGCTCTTCTTCCGCCTCTTCTCCATAAAAATTCACTTCCTACTGATATCGATCTCTTCTCTCTATCACCAACAAACTTTACCGATATTGCCCACAATACATCATTCCTTAAATAAACAGCGAACCTAGACAGTAACGAGCCTAAGCGACATCCCCAAGTCATCGTAGTCGAGTTTTTTTTGTTTTTGTCGTCTATATGAGTATGTCTATTTGCGTGTTTACAAGTAAACTTGAAATTGGCAGTCATGTTTTTTTACGATTCTGAAAAAGTTACTGCTCTGACTATATGATTTATTATCAAAATTAGTCAATAAAACATATAAACTACACACTAAATTTTTGACAAGATATAGGCGTTTGCTATTCCTCATTTTTTAAATAAGGTCTCTCCGGAGTGCATACACGTACTATTTCCCATGTGAAAGGGCTGGTATTTTCGACCGAAAATTTCGGAAAGTAGTGCGGTAAGGGGCTGTTATTTTGATATTTTTGGAAGGGTGACATATTTTTCATTAAAATGAGATCAAGTGCATTGGCTTAATATAAAGCCGGGATAAGTTTTTCACTGCCGACGTTTTGGAGTCCGACTCGTACTCCATTCTTAAGGCGAAACTGACAGAAGCGATAAAATAAGAGAGATATTTTGCCGAACAGATAGGTACAAAAACTCGTTCTTTCCGCGCACAATAAGCGACCACAATAAAAACTGAGCTCCAATAAATACACTCCCATTATACACGTCTCCATTTCACATGCCAAAAAACCTTACGTCTTTACACGGCTCTTGTCCTTACGCCCCCTGCCACACGCCCATGCGGCGGCTCGCAGGGTATTATGTAGATGTGGAGAGAGCATCATTCAAACGTGAATTTAAAAATATATTTTCCAAATTTTCACAGCAAAATGAGAAGCTCAGAAACGTCGGCAGTGGAAAGCTTAACTCGCTGGAAGACCCGAGGAGACTTCCTCAATATCATTCGCCGGGAAAAAACTAAATCATACTAGCTTCAAGTTTTCTTCATATTTCCCTCAAATTAGCATCGAATATTAACTGAAAAATCTCCTCCACAGCTAGAGTTCTACCCCGGCCTCTCACGATGGAAATCTTGTCTTTGAAGCCACCTCGTCAACTCAATCCCTCCAAATATAGAGGTAGCCAACAGTTGATTTTTGCGAATTCACGTTAGAACGGTACACGCTTGGAAGCTGCGCTTTTTTTCCCAGGAGATAGACGGAAGGACCAACAAACACACTTCGGTTGTCAAACAGAGCATGGCACGAAGCGGCCGGGACAGACAGCAGACGTTGGCACTCGTGCAGTAATTCTTCCTCTCCATGGTCGGAAGGTGTGGATGAACAGGTCACAAAAAACACACGATCACCTAGCGCTACCTTGCGGTTGAGTGGATGAAGGAAATGCTATAGCGCCAACCCCCCTCCCCCCCGCCAACCAGCTTCCCATCAGCCCCTCCCCCCGACTACACAAGAAGACATCGGTGTTTTCCCACCCGTGTCTGGTTTGCCAAGGGATGATTCACTTCCCCCAGGGAATACATGCTCGGAAAAAATAGACATGCACCCGGAGGCAACGGATTTGTTTAGAGATCTCTTAATGGGATTCCGTACCCTTTTCGCCATGTAATTGCGTTAGCAAATGAAATAATGTCGTGCGCCGCTGGTATAAAAATACATTGCAATGGACGTCGAGTTCCTCATTTTTCAAAAAAGGCCACGTAAGTTCCAGGACGAGTGATATTCAAGATTATGCCTTACGCGACTTACCCTCCTGCCGGTCACCGCTCCGCCGTATGGCTTCGAGGCAGTGGCGAAGGCTTCCTAAGTCGACGAGGGAGGCTAATGGAAAGGACGGTGCAAAAAGAGGGATGTTTTCACCGCTTCCGAACCCTGAAATTGGATGGGAGGCAATTTCATGGAAGGCACTGCCGCGGATAATATAAGTTTGCCGGCGTGCAGGATGGAATCTTTAAAAACGTCGCCTTTTACCCCGAGAACCGCGAAAAGTGAAAACTTACTTGCGCTTAAAAAAAGGAATAAGTTAGCAATTTTCACTCCAGCTCATCGTAAAAACAAGGACCCATCCAGTAAATAAAATTGAATAAAACGACGTGGAAAGTAATATTTATCACGTAATTATGCAACTTTCCTAGACTAGAGATTCTCTAGGACAAAGAAAGCGAGGCTTGACATTAAAGTTGGAGGAAAAACTCGAGAAAGTAGAGCATTTTAATTACTTAGGTAGTATGCTAGAATAAAACAGACATAGTAGCAAAGACATACGGAAGAGAATAGCGCCAGCAAAGGAGGCGTTTAGAAATAGAAGGGAGCCTTGGGTAAGGATGTGAAGAAGAGAATGGAGAAGAGCTTGAAATGGAGCATAGAGTTGTATGGGGCAGAAACAAGGACGAAAATAGGCTGCAGGCATTTGAGATGTGGGTGAGGAGAAGGATAGAGAAGGTGAGGTGGAGGGAAAGGAATACAACGAGGAAGTGCTTGAGATGGAGGGCGAGGAAAGGAGGCTTCTGAATGAAATCCGGAATATGCAGGGTAGATGGCTGAAGGATGTAATAGAGGGCGATGGGTTGCTCAAGAAAGTGATAGAGGGAAGGATGTTGGGCAAGCGGAAGAAAGAGAATAGGTTTCATGGACAGTATGAAGAAGAGTAGATCGTATGCTGGGGCGAAAAAGGATATACTAGAGGGAGATAGGCCCCTGAATTGGTAAGACCGGGAGGAGATTCTCCGACATTCAACAAAACCTACCTTTACCGGTAGAAAACTTTAATAATAATGATTTAACTTTGCAAAGAGTAAGGTATCAACAGCCACAGCTTCGAGTGGGAGTGCAGTTCACGGAATCGGCCGGGATACTGCGATGTGGAAGAATGCGGGGAAACCACCAAATTAACTTCCCGAGAAGATGCTTGCCTACATTATAGATAGCCAATTTTAGGAATGAAAGACAAATGATGCCAGAAATTAAAGCCTTCGTAATTGCAATATATCAATTCGTATACCGTCAAAGGTGCAGATAACTTTAAAAACAGAGGCTACAGGCCATTCAATTCCGCCAATCCGATCTTATAAAATAAATTAAAATTTCCATATTTGAGTCCGGTGTGCTTGTAATACCTTGCATATAATTCAACAGCCAGATCGCGCGTGAAGATAGAGATAAAACATTTTGAACGAATTCGAAGCAGATACTTTTTTGATGACTTAGAAAAAATTACCTAAGGTATACCCTTCAGACACAAGCGATGAGTATTTTTTTTAGAATCGCAATCATATTAGTAAAAACATCTTTCCACCCTCTTGGCTAAAGCTGCAAAATATACTGCTTCATGCCGATTGTGCCGTTATTTCAGTAAAAAAAAAAACCAGCTTCAAACGCTGATCAGCTAGAGTAATCCTTACGAATACTCTCACGGATTCATTAATATCCTGACGGAAGAAAGTAATTCCAATACATTTATGTCATATCTTAATTTTCATTAAAGTTATAAGATGCGTTTCTTTGCCTATGAACTGCTTCTTGAAAACAAATAATTTTGAGGACCACGGGAAAAGCACGCCTCATATGATACGTCAAACTAGACGAATAAAATGAGGCTTCCGTCCGCATAATCTGCTTTCGTGCGAGGTATTATTTTCTGAGCCCGTTTGTCCGGCAATTCAGAAGTCAATGTGTTTTTGTAGAGCTTAGAATCCCTAGACATAGTCACCTCATTGGGTTTTGAATGGTTAAAATTGTACCAATCTTTCTGGAAAAACTTACGGTTGAGAATCTTTGGCGGTCTTCAGATCCATCACAGCCTAATTAAATTATATGACCTGATCCCACTTCAACCATTGCCAGCCATTTCGAGAAATTAACAAAAATCTAACCTCTAAATGTGACAAAATCTTCCTTCGTAATTGTACTTCGCTTCTGTTTGCTTTTATTGTACAGGGCTATTAACATGTAGTCTGACAGAACTACGTTGAAGAAAGACCTTGATGCTATAAATGAATGGTGCGATGCTTGGCAGTTATAATAATACTTTAAAAATTTTATGAATTATTGGAGAGAGAATGACTAAACCAACGAAACGAACACAATTAATAAAGCCAAACTAATGTAGAGTCAGTTAAGTACCTATGTGTGACCCTTACTCAGGACTTGGGATAGGGTAAGGACATGCGGGAAATATTCGGACCGGCAAATCGTAAATAGGAATTTACTAAAAGAATACTAAGAAAATGTGACGAAAAAGTAAAGGAGTGATATAATTTTCCTCTCCAGACACCTCACTTGCAGTATGCCGCTAGTATATGGGACCCTCACGAGGAAGGAATAGTTTCAGATATAGATTGAGAACAGCGGAGGGCAGGTAGATTTGTTAAAAATTATTACGATAAACATGGCAGTGTTACTAAATTGTTGAAGGAATTAGGGTGGGAACCCCTCTCCGATCGAGGGAAAAAATATAGATTCAATCTTTTGCACTTTTTCGTCCCTTAGGATGCATTTAGAATTCATTCCGTTCATTCATAGTCTTCTGAAATTAGAACGTAAGATGACACTAGCCTGAAAATGTGCAATAGAAATGACATAAATGACACTATATTAAAATTCATTAAATAATACATTTCGAGATGCTTTCTCGGACACGTTTAAAAATAATGCTGCCAATCAAGATAATTGTTCTGTCGAAACAACTTTTATTTTCTAGTAATTTGTAGCTACCTCGTTTTAAATCGAACTCATCAAGCAGCTCTTTCAACTTGCCGTGACTACATGGCATTCTATAATGGTAAGCGTGGCCTAAGACCGGAAGCACGTCGCCAACTAATAATAGGCACATCATCATTCACTCACAAGTATTTCTTCCTCGAGAAATGTTCCTATGCATCTTCTTTAAAATACTCTTGAAATAGCTCCTAAAACGAAGGTCTTAACGGTGATATAAATATCACAGAGGCATAACAGCACTCTTGCTTCCTTCCTTTCGTCTTAATACCACCCCAGTCTCCCGCAAGACTTAACTTTTTTCACTTCTGAAGAACTATAGAAATGTTTGGCCTCTTTTGATATTACCGCATTAAAAAATGTACATCAATTCTACAATTTCATTCAGAAGCGTCTCTAACAGACGGCTGTAATATTAAGACCCCTTTCCTTATACTTAGGTAATTTAGGCGGAAATTCACGGGTTAAAACTTGTGGGACTTATCTCACGTGCCAAAGAGTAGGAAAAAACGGAAGGCGGTAAAAAGGGCAGAGTGATAAAACGGTGTATCCACTGTTACATACGAAATGCCGGAGATATCGTGCTGCGATACTGATCGTCCGGTACAAGTGATTCGACACACTGAAATGAAATGCGATATGAAGGGTAATACGATACGTGCACCTCAAACAAGTACTACCCCGCGAGACGGCGGAAGGATTAGCGGCAGGAAATGTATTATTAGAGTACGCAAGAACCATGGAAAAGAATGGTAAACATGGGGAAAGAAATTGGAAAAGGGAATGGACGAAGAGTGAGGGACATTTTGACGGATTTGAGCCTCACTCTGTTTTTGTCGTAATCAATGGCGCGCGGGAAGAAATAATTCTTAATCCCATCAATTCGATAAGAGAATTTAGGCATAGGTACACGGGGAAACATTTATGCGGAATTGAATTGAAATCTGAACATCGCACAAATGACGTAGAAAGGGGATCTGCACTTCCTTCCCGACACATGCCAGACGAGCAGCACGCGCCAGAAGCAGCTATGAAAACCGTCCTTCATGTTATGATAGATGCGCCGCACCTGCCCATTACCTGCTACGGCGAAAAATGCAGTGACGCAAACACACACAGCTCTCCATCGATCATTACTCGGTTGGAGGTTAAAGGCGCGGCGGAACCTTGCCGACATGAAAGCGCTCAGATAAATGTTTAAGATTCTTTTATAAAGAAATACCATTAAAGGGAAGAAAAAAGTAGCACAGGAAATATTTCTGCAAGTCACGCACACTAACGAACGACTGCAAAAATAAGAGTAAAAATAAAATGTGTGTTTATGTAAGCAGCTTGAACGTACCCATTAGCAAAAACCATCAAAGACCATTAACAGCAGACCTATCGATACGGAAGATCTCCGCAATCTGAGGTAGCTACCTATAAAAATTAAAAAAAAAACTAACATAAAATTAACAATCTGTTAGGAAATAACAGAAGAATAAAAGTGTGAACTATCTCCTGTCAATAATAATCGCTTAATGCAATTCAGAATACGCAGTATTAGAGGGTGAGTTTTACAACAGGGTTTGATGGTGAATCGGATGCGGGGAATACGAACATATTCACCCGCACGCCTTCTTCTCTCTGTTGAAATATTCACTTAAGAGGAAGGTTAACTTGGCTTCAGTAAGTACTTATGGTTCCCATGTCACTAATTTTTACTTTTAACCACAATTATACATTATCATAAGCTAAATACACAGTTTATCCCTGCAAGGAAGTCAGTCGCATAAACATAGGATCAACCAAGAAAAGTGGGAAAATATTCGGAATATTCTCTCTAATTAGATATTTTTTTGAGAAAATTTGAGAAATAAATAAGAATTGAAAATAAAATGATAAACTCATCAAAGTGGAACAATGTTAGGCAGTTTCCTTGAAAAAAATTGGACGATCATATAACTCTAACGGTATTGATATGTCAAAGAAGTGGAGGAGGAATACTACGTCTACAAATTTCTTTGCACAATACTTCGTATGAAAGTGTAATATTTATACTGATTCTGGGAGACCAGTTCAATAGGATCCAATCCTAAAGAACGGATGAATTCACACTTGAAGCTGAAGAATTGGCTGCTGTGATCTTTAAATCTATCAAAGTCTAAAAAAATTCATAGAAAACTTTAAGTAGAAACGCTCGGCACAGACATTACACTTCGAAAATCAAAGGTACTTCGAAAACTTGAACGTCACGATAGTGCAAAAGAACCAGTTCAAACCAGGACTTTCTCAAGGAAAAAATGAAAGAGCGGAGTGTTTCGAAATGGATATGAGGGATAGACAATGATAATAAGAGCGAAGAGGCTGGCTAATACGCAAGAATGTAGATCTCCATCACACTAGCCCAACATTGGAACTCGCATTGTGGAGGCATAATCGTCAGTGTCACACTACGTCATTACAGACAATGAACGTTATAAACATAAATTTATAAAGACTTTTAAAGTTCAGGTTTAAATTGCCTCTCTCCAGCGCTCGGTATGGATTCTGAATAGTTCCTACCAAGGTCGGATGGACAACGCGTTAGAAAGGTAGCGTAGTTCCTTTCAACATTATAAAATTAAACGACATATAAAAGTATATTTCGTATCCAACCATTTTTTTTCAAACTGTATACGAAAAATTCTTCGCGTAAAAAGGGAGCCACAGGTTTCGCAGTATTTAAAATTGGATAATAGATAATAAGTTGTTGTGAAAGCTTCCGCGGAGTGGTCTTGAATCCTTCGACCTGAAGAAGCGAGCTGGAACGCTCGCGAAACTGTCGTCAAAAAATGACACAACGCGGAAGCAATCCCGTAAGCCATCATGATTCAACAGATAATAATGTCACAACACACATATTCATCAAATATATTGGCTGCAACAAACCTATAGCCTTTCAAACGGAAGGAAAGGTAAGGATCCATAAAGAGAGATTGCAAGTTTACGCGTATACCGTTGGTAGAAGTTCAACGATAGTTTCTAAATCTATTGGCAAGCAACGAGGAGATTTTAAGCCTGGCGTTTCAATCCTACTTAAATACTAGGACGAGAATCGTTATTAGATATTCGGTTACAATAAATACTAAGCCTTGTCGAGAGTTTGAAACCAATCTATCTTCTGACCACTCCAAAAACGTTTTCAGATCCCCGACGTGCTACGGTCGACTACGTCATAAGAATAAAATCAAAGAAATAGACCCAAGAGCTGAACAGTTTAAAGTGTCATTATTTAAGAGTTTGATTTGAGACCATAATAACAGCTGTTGGGTTTAGAAATGGAGATGTTCGACAGGTAGTGCAGCTAACTGGTTATCAAACCAGAAAACGTTTTAATAGATACGCTAACTAATACTCACAGCACATCTAACATGGATTAAGTATGACACTTGTATCTCTGCGCATGTAAGTAATCGCAGGACGCTTTACTCTGGCTCCTAGAATTTTTTTGGGGAATAGTTAATTGCATGATTGGTAAAATAATTAATCCCTGCCCCATAACCTTGAGTAAGCTCACTAAACTAAAAGAGTAAACTACTATGTAGATGCAGAAAGCGTCTATTGAACAGTCGTAGCCACGACCACACAGCCTTGCAGTGGCGGACAGGGTACGTACAATTAAGATGTAAGCCGTACTGTCAATATCCTTATCAAAGCTTGTTAGCGGCATCCGCGATGGCTTTTAAAACCCCAAGGTACGACGAGTGAACAGGTGAACACTTTCTGGTCATGAAGGCCAGTTCCCTTTCCTGTGGTGTAGGCAGTTTCCCAGAAAGCTCTGGTACAAAGAATACCATACAACAGACCTGTTCGGGGGGGACGTTTTTTACTGTTCCCCTGGATTGCAGCCCAAGACTCACTCAAGCCAAACGCTCGATTCACTGTGTGACACCTCGCTGTCTTCTCACAGAAGCAATTATTAAAATGAAAATAAAAAACCCAGCATTTATGCATTGATCAAAAGTTTTCGTACAACACGAAAAAGTTTCAAGCAGGAGCAGAAACAAGAAACTTGCAGGAGCTGGAAACAGGTAGTGTCAAACAGGTGGGATTCTCCATGTTTATATGTTTACTGTCGGAGCAAGATTGGGGATAACTTTCGATACGCCATATGAGGGATAGGAAATTAACAGAGATAATTATCATTCAGCGGCATTCCAAACAAAGTCAAGGAATTGGTACCTCAATTTTTAACTTTCCCGAAAGCCATTAGATCCTCGTTAACGGATTTTACGTCTCGAATTTCACTCAATGGCTCACATGACACCGAAGCGAAGCCAGAAAAACTTTCACTCTTACGTGTTACTCAAGCTGCTAATATTATTCTACGCCATACACTAAGGTCACTGCCCGCAAATTTTCAAAAAGCGTGGAACGATTTACAATTTCAGTAACCTAACGTAATGTGGCACAATCATAATAAAAAATTTTCAATTTCCCTGAAAACCCCGAATTTACATAGAAAGTATTTTAAGTTCCAGATATCTTCGAAAACTAAGCAATCTCACAAATTTATCCAAGGAATTTATTCTGGACCTAGTCCGGGACAGACTATCAATCAACCTCCAACGCCAAACCATATGGATGCAGACTCATGCTCTCCGTGCTTAATCATCCCTCCGTACTAAGCAGCAATTCCCCCGGCGTTACCTTCAGACTATGCATCCATAATTAGGGATAATCAACCATTTTAGGGGGATGCTAACAGAAACGTCACCTATCCAAAGACGACTGCCACTTTTGATTCTAACTAGAAGTCAGGTATCAGAGGATGACCTTTTCATTTAAAACAATTCGAGAGACGAAGTATACAAAATAAAAATTGACTAACAGTGGCTGGGATATATTCATTTAGTAAGAAGCTACAAATAATCTCGATTAAAACAACATAAACATTCAAATTTTAAATTTAAAAAAAAACTTTGGAGAATGCCTCCAGGGGCATTCTATTTGCTATACAACTGGTGAAGTCATAAAGAAATATGCGGACCAAAAATTGCCATTCACCAATTAGCATTCGACGAATCAGTGCCGTGTGAAGAAAAAAATATGAACAGATATTTTTTCGACTCGATAGATTGGGAATAATGAGAGCATAATTCTAGACTCAAGATGGGCTTAAAGCGCAGAAAGATGGGGGATTCTCAGAAAAACCAGATAAAAGGATTTGAAGGGGGTAAAACGGCGACTTGGTA
Organism: Ceriagrion tenellum; assembly: GCA_963169105.1. Taxonomy (NCBI): domain Eukaryota; kingdom Metazoa; phylum Arthropoda; class Insecta; order Odonata; family Coenagrionidae; genus Ceriagrion; species Ceriagrion tenellum. The sequence continues at coordinate 35,172,420 of OY720637.1, forward strand.
AAATAACCTACTTCCCATAATGATCTCTTCTAGGCAGTAAATCGCCAGTATGCACCTTTAGATCTTTCCCTTCCGAGAAGTCACGCCACCAGCCTATGCAGGACATTGCTGCAGCTACGCTTGACGGCCACTGACACGAATGTGGAATTTCCGCAGTGCTAGATGCTTATCTTAAGGTTTCTCCGTTTCCTCTATGTACAATCCCTTTCACTAATTTCCCCGCGATTGTCTCCCATGATTACTCATAAGAAATAGTGGAAAACTTGAAAATATCCGCCGCTGCATCTTGCGCCACGGCGTTGGTCCGACTTGTAAAAAGAGAAAAGTCCACTCTTGGAGCCACAGCTGATTCGAACTAAGTACCGTCTGAAACAGATTAGCATCTAATTGGCCTAATTCTACGTCTTTGGATATCGCGATAATGCAACCCCCAAAAAGGAAATCTCGTCAAAAGAGGGAGAAAAGCAAACCCGAATATGGAGGATTTCTTATTCGAGAGTGACCAAAGAAAGGTTTGTTTGGGGATGATTTTGGTCGACCCCTTCCAAAAAAGGTGAAACATAAATATAGTTCACTTTCTAAGGTTATTTTAAAAATAGAGGGCTATGAGGTCACAATTCTTAATAAAAAGTTTATAAAATACAGCTACCTCTACATTTAGTTTTTCAAGTTTTACTTGTGATAGAATGTTGGTTCAATTAACTTGCATAAATAAATATATAATTGATCATTTTAAGATAAACACCATTAATAAGGATAATAAACCATACCTTGGAGTGATAAAATGCCATCAATTGAGAAACGCACTGATACTACAATGGGAAGAGGAATGAAATATCTACATGAGTGACTGCTTGATATTTCCCCGCATTTCTATAGCTTTAAGCACCTAAGTTGACAACAATTGACACGGGGCTGATTTACATTACTGCACATTATTGATTTCCCCGTACTTATAAAGCCATTGGAACATTAGAAGTTGTCAACAATTGACACGGTGCTGATTCACATCACTGATTAATTTAAAATCGGGCTCTTTCACAATTACAACCAAGGGAGAAACGAGGTACGATTCCATCAGTAGATATGAGCAACAGTGTGGGAGAATAAGCGGTCAACAGAAGCATGTCGTTCATGCAAAACTGAGAGCAGACACCGAGCAAAAACAGCTTTTCAAATAATTACTTTCCGTTGGAAGAATTCGATACAGATATGAGAGAACGTCCACTCTCTCCCCATATATGGCCGGCGAAACGAAAGCCGCTTGGCGTAGCGGAAACAAAGCCATCCGAAAGCGTGCGGGAGCCCATCATCACCACGGGGAGAAAAAACGAAATCGAGGACCTTCTCAAAACAAAATGAAGGTTGCGCGACGACTTCACCCAAAACAATAACAACGCTCAGGTGCGAATTCAACTCCTCAAATAAAGGCATACACCGATGCCCCCAATTGTAGCAAAAAAAACTGGACTTACACGGAATAAAGAAAATAAATTTGTCTATACAAAATATTGATTATTAACTATTTTAATGCTTCCAGCATTAATATAAAAAGTGTTACCTCCTCTAACTAAAGTAAAACCACATACCACAAAGGTTATACAGGAGTTTAGTCACGTGATGCTTGGAGCTGCTCAATGGTTTAAACTACTTTTTCACTTTCACTCCCTTTTAAATCTACACAGCGAAATTAAGCCACAAGTAACACCAACTTCTACCTTCATGGCACTAGACACCACATTTTTCAGAGAGCAACATAAAATACACAAGGATTTCCGTAAAATTAACATGATTACAGAGAACAAATGATAAGAATGACCACTTCTAGCGGATGCAAAACGATCATTGCCCGAAGAATATGTTATACGCCACGATAGAAGGAAAGAGACATATGACCATTTCATGTAATAAGAGGCAGGTGTAGCAATAGGCGTGTGGAATAGGTGGAAAGATAAACCAGAAGAGCCTTAATACAGGATTTCGAGAACAAATATCGTACGGATGCGTAATAAGATATAGGAATAAATATCTTCACTAGAGCGAGATTAAGTCGCGGCTTCTTCCACCTAATCTACAGAGAAGCAAGTAAATTTCACTCGGGTTTCCAACCGGATTTGGATTTTTCCGACTAGACCGACGTTTCGGTCTTATGAATATAATCAGCCCCAAAGAGTATAAACAGAATCTTTCATTGAAACTTCGGCTGAATTCACGAGCATACGCCAGCAGATGGTCCAAGAGAATTTAACAATCATGATTCGCCGGGAAACATCAAAACCCTCCATTCAGAGAGGAACAAAAAACAAAACAAACAGGAAAACTTTAAAATTTTAAACAAAACATTGGGAAAGCAAGCAACTCTTTCGAGCACAAACCGACTTACCCATTGACACGGTCCATGGCTGGAAAATTTCCCCGTGCGATTTCGAATAGAAAACAAAAACTTTAATCCGTTCTTTATCCGAGACTCTTGTCTTTCTTCTTCCTGCGCGTCCGGGCTTCCGCTCCTCGCTCCCTTCAGCTGGAACTTTCACCGGCGAATTGAAAAAAAAACACTGTCCGTTCAAGGTCTTCCTCCCTCGTGGTCACTTCCCACACCCAGCTCTTGAAAACACTCCCGGGAGGCGACTCGGACTTCCCACGGAAGGGAACGATGGGTATAAAGCCCTTTGTCTTCGTGAAGGGGGTAAAAATTATTTTTCGTCCGAATTGAAAGAACTTGGAAATGAATTAACACACATAACCCTTTCGCGACAACACTCTCTCTTCAGTAAGGGTTTAGGGCACTTGAAAATTTTACAAAAAAAGACTATCGACTGAATGTTGCACTGGGATGCACGGGTTGATAGAACTTAAAGGACGGAACCAAATACACCAAGGAACGGCGGTGGTCGCTTTGAAGTCAAGTTTATGCGTTACCTTGACACACGTATCACAGTTTTCACTTCACTAACGACTCTTCAACATTTCCATCATCATCTTCAAGATTAGGCAGTTCGGACGTTAACCATAAAAGGCAATACGAATGGCTAAGAGCCCACGCAATGATACCCAACCCGAAGATTTTTTAGTAAAAACACATGACGATAAGAATATCTCACGGTATCAGGAATGACGGCTACGTCCCGGGGCCATCAGAGATGTTTCGGGACACGAAATCACAGTCGCGAGAATAGTGGGCACGTTCAATTTCTCTCGCCGACGCATTCTTATCCTTAATGCTTCCAAGGAAACGCATGCTACAGCTATATCCATCATCTTTAAGGTATCGTCATCAAACTGCAGTGATAACGCAACCTATTCAATGATACGAGGAGCCGTAGGAATCCCAGAGGTAAAATGACTCTTGGATAGATTAACGAGGTCTGCAATAAGCCATGAGTAATATGATGCGCACAAGGCCTTGAAAGAGAATCGATGAGATTTTCCAACCGGAATATTTAGTGTACCACAGCCCACTTTCGAGAAGAATACCCCGATTTTCTACAGCGGGAACAATTAAAAACCTCCTGCCACTCGTCTCAGTGTGTCACACGAAATTGCACAAACTTCGATAAAGCTCATCGCGCCCGGTACATAACTTTCGATTTCGACATCACGCTTCGGGAATATAAAAATACGTTCCTAGAACCACACTTCACAGTCCCACACCGCCCTTTTCTCAAGAAGGATGAGCATCGATGGCTTCGCAGAAACACACGATAGGATTTGCATCCAAACATTTAAAGGAGCCAGCGAAAAACTCAAGTCAAAATACGATAAGGCCAGCGGCGGTAAACTGATAGAAAATATATCCTCCTTCCTAATAAAACGGTCTAAAATTATTAAGTACACTCGAAAAGTGAAACAAATTTGACTGCCATTAACTTAGGGGCCAACATTCGCATTAATTTCCCGTCAAACACAGAGATGAATCTCTAATACAGAATATTTAGAAATATTACATCCTTCCGTCTCATATCAAGGTCTACAGTGTTTTCAAATGTCCAAATAAAAAGACACGAGATCGAAGATCACGTAAAAGTAATCAGAGAAGGTTATTACCACAAAACATCTCTCCACGGTTTGATTAAATAAGTTTCAAGGCCAGCACGATCGTATGTTAAACGTAATATTGCACAATTCACCCACGAAGGACCAAAATATATGCGACAGAGGCGACGACACCAAGAAAACCTGACCTACGACATTTACCCGCTCATAACCCAAGAGTAGATAACCAAACACGCAATGCTCCGAGGACCGCAGTAAAGAAAGGCACGGAATATCACGCGACATTCGTCATGCTCGATAAGCTCGTGACATAAACACTAGAGTGTACCACAGAGCTCTATTGTCCGCAACAATGCAGCTAAGAAATATAGGAGGGTTTAATAACAAGATTGGCACGGGAGCTTTTGATGTTCGCCAATTCGGCCGTTGGAATTTCTGAGACCGCCGACGGGCTAAAGGCTTCTCGTGGAACGCCAGGTGGTCAGTCAAAGCGGGGGCATTCCTTCTTCCAGCCCAGGAGACTTGTCCGTCGCGTTGGCCGTCCAAACAAAAGAAAACGAAAAGAGAAATAAGCGGAACGGTGCACTTTTCCGCCGCCCACTCTATCGTAATCTTGGACGCGAGACCTTTTTCTTATTGCTTAATGCCGAAAGGAACGCGAAAGTCGGTTCGTTCACACTGGTGTCGGCGGATGAACTTAAGCAAGATGGGCGCACCTGGAGGAATGACCGGCAAGCTATCCTAGAAACTTGATGTCAAAATTGCCGACGAAACGATGGGGAAGAGAATCATTGCCAAGAAATCAACGGAGCCCATGGAGAATATAGCCACCCTTTGATACAAAAGAAATTAGCACAAGAGAATATAAAAAAACCACGCAAGCAATCCTAGTGAGTTAATTTCAAACTAACCAACGAAAACACAATGAAATTTGTCGCCAAGAAGCCAACAGCTCTTGCCAAGGACGTAACAGATCATAAAAAACTAACGGAAAATGGTTGGATATTTGAAAGCTTAGATTCGAGATTGTGTACAACAAATCCAAACTAATGCACATGCAAGAAATATGTTTCAAATATTCTACGAAGAGACACGAAAGATTGATTACCACAAAATCGACAGAGTCCGCGACTGAGAAAGCAGGCCTCGAAAACACTAACACAATTTTTCAGCAAATCCAAAATTTTTCGCGAGGTTTGGCGCGACAGTAAGTTAAAGGCTGAGCTGGAAAAAATACACTATCTATGCATAACAGAATGACAAATAATTCACGTTTTGCCTGAGGCAACGGGGGACACACGCGAAAAAATTACCACCGTCGTTTAATAGTGAGTTTTTTTATGAAAATCTCCACAGCTTGCGTCCACACCACGACACACTTCCCCTCCAGAATCCAGAAGAACACGTTTGTGACGACGGGAAAAAAGTTTCCTTTTCCAACACACGCTCTGTTTTCCACTTCGACTATGAAAACCCAGAAACTATTGGTCAACGACAATTCCCAATGCACTACATTCTCCCAAACACGTCTTGATGACCCGATAAGGGCAAGCGATGGGAAAAAAACAACTTCACATCGACAACGGCTGCACGAAGTGAAGATCAACACGCCAATTCCTAAGGTGCGCGGACACTTGACAGTTTAAGGGATAGGAGATCTCACAGCATCGTCTTTAGAGCTACTCCTGCACAATATATAAAACACTCTTTTAACGTCATATCCTTCGGGAGATGCTTCGAGACGACCACCGCGGCAACAGCTGACACGCTCCAGGCAAACGGGGAGTAAAAAAACAACAGGGTGACGAGCCACACGGAGGCTGCGACGTCGTCGCAATTTCGCGCGGGTAATGGGATATGGATGGGGAATCAAAAAAAATATGGAGGAAAAAACTTTCCACTCCGAAGTCGGGCGGCGAGGGCGACTCGCTCCAAATCCTGAGTCCTCCGGAGGTTGTCCCCGACACCCGATGCGACACCGCCACGCGAGCCAAGGTGATGCTCTCAGGGGTCCAATTGCAGCGATGACAGGGGGACAGTGTTTCTCCGCGGGGGGGCCGAGTTCGAATCCAGACGAAGGTGGTAAGATTACATGCACAACCAGACTACTAATAGCACTTCAAGTTAAGTTCAGTACTGCGACCCATGGTAATCCGGCGATGACTTTGGTGCCAAGAGGAGAGAACTTCAAAACTACTTCAAGATGCAATGGTACAGTACTCCGTTCTGTCGCCTATTGCACACGCTGGGCTTTTCTTCAGCCTTCAAACCTTCGTATTTCGTCACTATCCTCTTCAGGACTGAATCGCCTATTAGTGTGGGACTGACTTCTTAGCTTCGAAATAGCTGACAGGATCTTGTAGGCTAGTATGCGGCTGCGAGTAGAAAAAAATTAACCAAAGTAATCAGTCGGATGGTAGTTAAATTCTTGGGTTCCTTAATCCCTTCGTCAAGAGCAGACTATGAAAGCCCCAGGCTTCTATCCACACCCTATCCAATTATTCCTGTCCTAATACTTTGCCTTCAGGTCTTCGGTGCCGATTTGTGGAATACAGACCTGAATTACACACCAACAGCGTAGACCTAAATTTCGAAATTGTAGAGGGTTTCTGAACAGATTGTTAGAGGCGTTGCACCATGTGGGGAGGGACTTCAAAATAGGAATTCAGAGGTCCACGACTTGACTAACATGCATGCAATAGGACTTTTAGCGTCAAAATCACTGATAGGTGAACCTGGATGGCTTGACAGCGGAGAAATAAGTTAGGAAAGACCCTACGGATGGCAACCAGAAGGAAAGGGGTCCTCGCGGACGCCGTCACACTGCGTAAAGACACCGCGTCCACTCCAAGAGCAAACGACTAGTCGGAGCTTCGCCGCCCGACCGACTGACTGACTCACGCCTCCTCCTCCGCCCCCGTTCCCCCACCCCACCCTCAACCGCCCTCCCACTCCTCCTCGCCTTTCCCAGCCAACCCACCGCCACGCCAATCCACCCCGACCCCCCCCACAACCTCCTCCTACCTCCCTCCTTCCCTGAACCCACCCACCCTGCGGACTGTGACGACGAACGCCCCCCTTTACCGCACCATACCGCCCCTGCAACCCACCCGTGTTAGGTGGCGCGTGTTGGATACTGCCCAGCAGGTGAGTTTTTGTTTTGCTCTCTCGGGGAAGGTGGAGGAATACTGTTGCTCCGATTTGCTCAGCGTCGACGACGCGCTATATGCTTACGCGCGAAAGGCTAACCGATTGCAAGCTTTTTTGTTCGCCCCGGAGGCTCGGGATGAGACAGAGGTGATTTCAACATCACCACCATGGCCTCATAAAACACACAAGCCATAGCACACACGGGTGAGATAACGGAATGTGGTTATTACTCCTATTCCAACGATCTGAGGGGAGGGTTTAAAGTACTTCGGGACTAGTCACGGAAATACCTCCAGAGGAGTTTAAAAGTTTCAAGAACGACTTGGCCTGCATGGTAGTATTCACGGGCCCTGACAAGAATATATTTTTTTACAGCCTCACAGAACAGAAGAGTCGCAAAAATGATAAGAGCTTAAGGCGAGTATCTTCGAGATGTGGGTTCGAAACCCAGTGGGAACAACATTTTTTTCAGCGTGAATATCACACATTCGGCAATTCCCGCTCTACCTCAAAAACATTTATTAGCGTCATGATTTTTTGAAGGGTGAGTATAGGTCCCAGCTATCTCCGTCAAACCCGCCAAATGAATTCGTTTTCTCCCTTTAAACAGTGATAAGAAAAGATCGCAGGTTTAAGCCCCGCCTCGGGGTTTGATGTTGTCGTCTGATGAGTAAGGTCTTAAGTTACAGCTTAAGATAAGACGTTAGCAGTGAGAGCATCTAAAACCCTAGCCCAGTAAGGACTTAACCACACTCTTTGGTCTATAAAGGTCTTCAAATACCACTGCATCTATCGTGCTTACGATACGCCTTTTCAACCTTCTTCTAAATTTCTCCTACACTTCCATTTCTTCCTCACTCTATCAAAAACTTCTTCGATTAAATTGACGTCAATATCATTTCCTCCGCACTTCAGATTCCTTCCCCTTCCTATCTCACCTTCCTCACTAACACACTATCCTCTCTTCTCTGTCCACCAGTCTTTGATTACTTGATTGCGGATAATGACGACTTTTTTTACGAAGAGGCCATAATCGGGCATATGAGAAGTCTCCTACTCTTTTTCCGAAGAGGTCCAACCTGCGACATAATTTTGGTCTTGATGATTTCCTTCTTTGGTACCAAAACTCGACTCATTTCCATCACCCAAACATGAGACGTCCGATTTCGTATTAGGGCACTGTAACCTTCAATGAAGATCTTAAATTGACTTGATCGTCTCGGACAGTTGGGACTTTAAAGGGCACTCCACACTCGAGTTTAATAGACGTAGGCATATGTACACGACAGTTCTCACCAACAGAAAAAGTCCTACTAGAATGAATAGCGAAGGGCCACAGTTGGGCTAAGTCTACTTATGAGTACAGAGAGTTAACTTGAGTCAATGACTCATTTTTGTTGTTATCTATTTATCTTCATTCTCATAACAATTTTTAACAAAAGGAATTTCCAGTATACTTCCTTCAGTTTACACTTCATCCAACATGTTCTCTACAAGCAAACATATTTTTCAGCGTGGCTTAATTAATACGATTCAACGTCATATCTTGATATTGGACTCTTTACACCACTCTTAGCTAAAGTGAACAAATTTATGAGGTTTTCAATTTCACAAAGTGGACAATTAATTTTCTTCACAAACCTCAAATTACATCTACGTCTACATACTACCCTGCGAGCCGCCGCATGGGCGTGTGACAGGGGTGTTAGGACACCAGCCGTGTAAAGATGTAAGGGATAAGATTTTGGGAAGTGAAATGGTGACGTGTATTATGTGAGTGTACTTAGTGGAGCTCGGTTTTTATTGTGGTCGCTTAGTGCGCAGAAAGAACGAATTTTTGTACCTATCTGTTCGGCAATGTATCTCTCTTATTTTATCGCTTCTGTCAGACCTAGAGATGTAATGAGGCGTCATAATAATGTTCTCTGCGTCACTCTCAAACACACCAATTCTGAATTTCACAGGCAAGCTTAGCCTAGCGCGTAGCTTCCGAGTCTCCCACCATAATCCCTCTCAAAGTTGTGAAACACTACATGTTCGCTCGTAGCAGTTTTTAATGAAGCGCGCAGCTTTCCTTCGTATTTTATTAATTTTTTTGTTAAATCTTTATGATCAGGGTCCCAGAGGATAGTGGCGTATTCGAGGTGTGACCAAACTATTACAAATCTTTAAATCACAAGGGTTTCACCGACCTTGATAAGCTACAAAGAGAATGAAATATTGAGACAAAGGTGGCGAAACGAAGTAAATTTATCATGTGCAACAAATGTGATTACAGGGAGAGAAGGATGCATATGGACGATAACAGGCTCTCGGGTACACTCCAAGAGACAGTAAAATGTAAGGGACACATCCAGTCTGATCTCCATTACACTGATGACTAAATTCCGAAAGACCAACCCACAAGACGCAACCGCAAGCCCAAAGTACACGACGACGGAATACTCACGTCCCTGCCCCTGCACCGCGGCAACCCGAGACGCGGCCCTGCACAGAACAACCTACGCAAAGTCACAACCAGGGGCGGCAACAAACGTGCCACCGAATCACTAAAGTGTAGGGGTTGTTAAGCTAGGCGGCAATCGCTCGAGAAGAACATGACGTCAGGGAGAGGAAAGTACACAAGAGCAGAGTCATAAGTCACCAAAAATTCGATAAATACTGGTGAATTACTAATGAAAAACTGTTGGCACGCCCTATCGCAGTCAATGCTGCAGCGGAAATTAACTCCCAAGTTCTCCATTAACTCCACAAACAAGTCGAAATCCTTGGCGCGAAAAACTGATACCGTGCATTCGGTGGAAAGATATCAGAATGAGTTTCACGCCCGGATAAGCACTACGTATCACATTTTATTCAGGATTTCGTGGACGAGAGGTTCACGAGAGAGTCCCAGGAAACGTAACGCGTAAGATTATCTGGGTAAATAGTGAGTAAATGATCTGAGTGTGAAAATTAGCATTAAATCGGAAAGAATGGTAGTGTGCATTCAAACAATACCCGCATTAGATGACTAATTGTACAGTAAACTCAAGGGGCGCGACCGGCACACTGATGTGATGGCAATAAGTAATGACTAACGTATTCTCCGTAACGAAATTACCGATGAAATGATAGCAGGCATACTCGGGATGCCTCCGATAGCTTAACAACACTCCCAAGCTGAGACTTCCTTAAGGCGGTTCTAAATAATATTCTACCTTGAATTAGGATTAGAATTAAAAAGCTCCTGCTACCTTAGGATAGGCCTATCCAGCTTTGGCCTTCTTATGAGGGATATGAATTTTTAACCTGCCGGAAGAAATAGACAACATACTGCTATATTTATGTCTCTTCCTTCACTCAACTTAGCGGCAAAACTTTCTTCCCACTGAGGGGTAAAGATAATCAATAATTAAATCGAAATAATAAGAAGGCATTATTTTAGGTTTCAAATTTGATTTTTCTTGAGAGTGCATCACATTGCAGATACCCAATAATCGGCTGATATCCGAAAATAACTAAAGGAAGACTATTTATTTATCGTTCGGTACAGGAAACCAAACAATTCAGCGTTCCAACGAATCTTACGCAGATGGCTCTTCCGTTCAGCGTTCAATAAGCTGGACAGGAGAGCGCTAAGCTTAATTAGGCAACTTCAAAATTTGAATTATCATCTAAATAAATAATATTTTACGTAGAGCCTGCGAGTAGTCTGTTGTATTTATCCTTAAATATGTTAGAGGCATTAATAACATTTCATTTTAAAATATTCTCCTGTAGCTAAATCCATAGTACCTACTTTTTCATGCCATCATTTTATTTTCTGGCATGTACGTGAATAATTGCATGAGACTTAACGTGGTCCATTAGAAGTCCTAACACCGTACTCTATCAAGGGTACTCTTACCAAAGAAAAAGTTAAAAGTGAAAAATATTATGATGACGTATTAACTTTTTTAAAATCACACGATCCAAGACGAAGCATTATCGGGATTACATTTCAAAGATAACTTGAGTCATTGCAGTCCCTAGATGACACCCGAAAACGAAAGGAGACTACTCTTCGCACACATAATTAAAAATTTAAGAGCGTATTTCAGATATGACGGAACAATTTAAAGAACAACGCGTTTCCCTCGAGGCATAAGAAGCGGGAGAAAGTCCTACCGTTCTCACTCCCAGCATTTCCGATAAGAAATTCCCATCTTTACTGTAAGTATGATGCATAAAAAAGAGCAATGATTTAACAAATTATTCTCTTTCCCAAAAATACCAAAGATAGCACTCAAATAACTCGTGACTAATCGAGTCTTAGCGTGACACATACGAAACATCTCCCCAGGTGGCCATTCACGTGAGTCTTTGCCAACCACTCTCGTTTCATTGCGGCACAGAAATCGGCCCCGAATCGAAAAATAGCCCGAAGGCAGGAGATCGACTGGAAAACATTTAAGGAGGGGGCAAACTCGCTGCGAAGCGAACCACAAAAGGAGCTACTTCACAAGTAGTAAACTTACGATACGAGGAGACCAAGTACAAGAGTCACCACCCAACCCACAGCGAAGGCAGCTCTTCCGTATGCCTCTCATTGCTACTCAACAGCATGCTCCCCGAATAGTGATCCAAATGCTTGAAACAAAATCCATTACAAGGAATTCTTACGAGACATTTTCGTAGGGGAAACGAATAGGATCGTCGGACGACGAGCTAGATATCGCAGAAAGAAAAGAAACGGAGAAACGTCGAAAAGATGTCGCACTCCAGTTATGAATGTGGTCACACACACCGAAGAAGCACGACAAGAATTGGGGTGGAAACACGCCCGTGATTTTTAAGTAATTGCACTCTTGAAGTCGTGCTGATAGCATTTATCTTGGCCAAAGCCAATGCTCAAATAATAAAACATAAACTAGGCAGTTCATAAACAATAATGTACACACCACTACAATGCATACTTGTACTCCTTCGATTAACTTAGAAACGCAAACTAACGACACTATTATAACTTAAAATTGCTTTACACGATGAAATTCATCAACTCGAAATATTTCACGGCTCCAACAATATTTTCAAAATTATAGAAGTTCACATTTTTCTTTGCGAAAAAAACCTTCAATGCCGGCTTTCTAAATCCCATTGACCAATTATTTCCTTCCCAAGTCTACTCGGCCACCAACACGTCCTCCAACAAATTCTTTTCCACTTAAATCATACTCCAAAAACGGCTGGATATTATAAAAAATATCCCCGTGTAGCCAACTGGAAAATGATCAAATTTAAACCCGAAATTCGAAAATATAGACCTTTTCAAGATTGAAACTATTTGTTAAACTTGTACCATTAACCACGGACGATATTTTCCTGTGTAGCATCCTGTGATCATTATTTGGAGAGAGAGAGAGAGAGAGAGAGAACACAATGGAGGTTATTAGTGAAATTATGAATAAGCAGGTGCATGGATAAAGTTATGGGTTAGGGTTTTTTGGGATAAGGAGGAAGGGTTGTGAGAAACCCGTCGTTAGCACTGGACAATATAGGTAATCGCTAAGAGGATTACAATTTTTGACAGCACGTATGTGGGGATCAGGATCCAAATGAAAGATTTTAAATCAAATTCCCGGATTCGAACCCAAACCCGGAGCACAGAAAGTCTGTCGTTTTACAAATTACTGCCACCATGTTTAAAAATGCATTCGCTTAGCTTTCTCCCATAAAGTTCTGTATTATCAAAGTATGGCCATTCTTTTCGGCGAGTTTTGCCGCCAAGCGAGGGACTCGATTGGCCCAAGACGAGTCATGTGACGCGTCCGCCATTTCTGGCTTATGCCTGCATTGAGAGTGTTAGTTAGCATTGGAGACTGGTATATTTCCTCAAAATCAAGTACTTTTGGCCACAAATATGCCTCAGTGCTGCGCTTCCGGTTGTTCTACACGGCCAGCAAATTGTGAAAAACTTTTTTTGCTGCCAAACGGTGCGAGAAATGAAGACGGGGAAAATATGACTACATAAAATCATCCAGCGAGACTGGACACCCGGTAGGACGCAAGACTTTGAGCCGTGAGTATTTTTCTTTACTCATCATTCAGATAATACTGAACTTCCTGATACAGAACTATATTCTCTCACTCAACCACACGCCCTCTACCCTACTACAAACCTATATCCTTTTAGACCGCCATTCAATTCAGGCGCCGCTATTATGAACCCATCAAGTCTCAATAGCGACACCTACGTCCGAATCGACCCCACGGCCATAAATTCCGTCCTTCCCCGTCAAGCACACCGCTCACTGCCCAATTAAGGACTGCGACGAAACGGGAATCTTGCCCGGCGAACCAACGCGGCTACCTATCAACGCGTCGGCCCGCTGACCCGAAGGTCGCCGGTTCGTTTCCCACCTCGTCCACATCTCCCGTTGTTACAGGTTCTCGTAATCTTGAACTGGTTTCCCTTGAGATGTACTCAAGGTGACAAATGACCTCTGCAGTTTAGAGCACCTTAAATGCAAACACTGCATTACCGCGAACGCTTTCGCACCGCCCTTGCCATATAGGTCACGTTTTGCGGTAGAGTTTTCTAAGGTCTTCCATCAGTGACACGGTTTCTGAGCGTTTCGCAAAGCGTATGCATTTCCGAATACTGTAGGTTCAGTGACTTCGTTAACAGCCCGAAGGATGCGCGCGAAGAAGGGAAGTACCTCGCAACATCTTTCTTTTGTATGCATATTGGTTGCCGCGTTGAATCGGCCCGAAGAGACACCATTCGAGGCGCTCGGCTGCTGAGGCCATTTGAAGTGAGGCCATCAAATTATGGAACCGGCACTCACGCGAGAGGAAGGGAAGCGACAAAATCAGTCCATTCATTATTACTATTTTCACAATCCATTATTAGTACTATTACAATTGCGCTTAACGAACTGAAGGTTAGTGCGACAGGGAATAAAAAGACTTCTATATCTACCTATTGCCCTGTTATCCATCTTAAGAGTGTGTCGTAGGGGGTGAGTTACCACCAACAAGCACAACAATGACTTTCGACGCGTTACTCCTTCAAGTATCTATTTTTGTCTCACGATTCCGTTCCTTAGCTCCGAATGATAAATTTCCTGCCTAAGGTGTTTAGAGCAATTTTTGGTTATGGACAATTTTTGTAAAACTTTTCCTAAGTGTACTTACTATTATTATGTATAAATTAGAGAAGAACAAATTGCATGTCGCCAATTTGGTTTTTGATAATTTAAAGCTATTTTAACTCGTATTCTAATGGAACCTAACTCATATTCCGAAATAATTCGATTCTGCACGCACATATTTTCCCCTAAACGCCAAATAATAATTTTGCATTATTACAATGATTCTTAACAAATATGAATGCGTCGTGTTGAGTAAATAAACACGGACTTACCAATGATTATCGCTTAAATTTCGATCTCCAAGCCGTAGATCCCGGTCATAACAAGGATTTAATAACGAAGAAATTAAAAAAAGATGGTCGCGTCATTTAGATTACTACGGGTATGACTACTTACACCTATCTATAGTTGTAAATAAGTGAAGTGCGGCCCAAGGATTTTTTTACTTGCTTAAAAAGATATGAAGTGTTCACTCAATTACTAACGATTAGCTCTCCTAAAACCTTAATGTCGATTCAATTCCCCACAACTAACTACGCCACCTGATCACTCTCCTCCAAATCCCCTCAGCAACCCACGTCAAATTTCCTCAACTACTATACCTGACACTTCTCTCCTACGAGAAATGTCCTCATCAACCTCAGGAAATTGAAGAAAATCGATCAAATTAAGGAACTACCTCGTCTTATTTATAGAGTTTGTAACGACTTAATCAACTGTCCCCCACGAAATAAGTTACTGATTGAGAAATACCTGTTCCGCTGATCGAGTCTGAGACAAGTGAATGATATAGAACAAGATCGCAGATAGTTTAAATGCCTCCAACTCACCCATGCTAGCCATCATTGAAAGGAGAATAATTTAACGGCAGGGAAATTGACGAGGGACTTTAATTTGTCTTGACTCGAGCACTCGCGACAAAATCTACTCTGCAGACGGGATTCTCTCGGAGCACATGCGGGAATAACGTGAGCTCAAGGCACATTTGTGACAATACTCGGGTCAACAGTCAGTGAGTAATACAGTATAAGGGCAGGTTTACATTCCCACGTTCTTAAAGGAGGCTAACTGCGCTCTATTCTTCGTTACTCGGGGGCAGTGACACCCTTTACCCCTGCATGTGCGACGACCGTTTAACGACGCTGTTTCTCCAAGGATTAAACGGGTTGGAGAAACAAGGGCCATGACCCGGCGCGCGAACGCAGCATCTCTCGCCCGCGCGAAACACTGCGACCCCGCAGTTCAAACCTCAAGTGCATTCAAAATGTAACACTCTTACAGTTAACTGAATGATGTTACCACGCGACAGACTCAAATTTAACCCCCTATGGACGGAATTATGAAACATCAGCATGAAAACAATACTGCAACTATATTAGTTTTTAAAAGTGCTATTTAAGCATTTGAAAATGCAATTTATTTGATAATAACATTTATTTTCAAATGTGGCGTATTAGTATTGTATATATTTAATTTGAAATAATACTTTATATAATATATATTTACGCAAGGTATACCTCAACATTACCTTCATAACGTACCTTTTTTAAACTTTCCCAATTTTTTCTTCTTATGACAGCTTAAAAATACTTATTTCAGAGCTCCACCAGGCACACCATCGTCAGTGAATAGCGTCACACAGTCATCTATTCCAATTGTTTGACAAACCACCGAAAGAGACGCAATTTGCCACGCACTTAATCCGAAGAGCTACAATTCTGTCCAGCGAAACGACTGAATGGAAAAGCCTCTTAGAAAGGAGATATTTCAATAATTTTGAAACGTAATAAATTTGACTCTTTCGTCCATTGAGGGTTAAAGGAAAAATAAAGCCTGCCATGATGATGAACGCTAACGCCACCTCCAACTGGGCACTCAAATCATTCCAAACGACAGAAGAGATTTGGGGAAAATACAAATTTTCTCTCCGATTTTAAAGAAAAGAACGTTAAAAACATAACGGAGTCCACTTATAGAAGAATTCACAACGTTTTTTTTTATTTTCTCCGAGATGGATAGCTTCCACAAAATAAAACCTGAACTGTTTCCTCGTTTTTAAAAGATGAATTTCACGCTGGCCCCAAAAGTAGCCTAATTGTTCCAAACAGGAAACCCCACTTTGATTTAATTAGCATTACAAATGAGAGAAGGAGAACCCGTCAAAAATGGTTAATTAATTAAAACTACAATTTCAACAGCAATAGCCAAAGCAATGGCGTATACCATTCGTAGCAATAAATTTAAAAATCACCCGAGTTAAAATGACAAATGGAGTCGTGTTCGACAATATGAAAACGTACTATCCTTAAAAAAAAAGTAAGAACTGTCTCAGTACTCCCCATACTCTTCAACTATCAAATTTCAGAAAACTAAATGCTACCTTCAAGGTGTTGATAATGAGTTAAAAACCATCGAAAACAATTTTGGCAGGATGAGGTTATGAAATTAAAACTGGAAAGGGAAACTGAAACCTTAATCAGAACCAATGACTGAGTAGAAAGGGGAAAGCAAGAATACCTCAAATTATCGATAGCAAGATTCCCGGTGAATTGTCGATATGATGCCCTTCTGGGGCTTCTGGGGCATCCGGTTATTTTATCCTTTGTGTCCGGCGATTCGATTAGCGACTTTCCTATCACCATTAGGGATGTTTATAAATATCTCTGAGGATGATGGTCCAATCGAAATCCAATCGAAATTCAGGCCGGAGTGGAGAACTTAACCGGATGATAAGCCCCAGCAGAGAACACATCGAACGAAGACATAAAAAAATGGAATCGACCACGACTACAACGAACCAAAACGCAGTATTCTTTTCATTTCGTTAACTTCACGTGTAAATGGAGAGAAAGAAAATACTTTTTCCACGAAAATAAAGCGTAATATTCGATTGCATTCCGCTTTCATTTTTCCCTTCTCCCTACTTTCTCTGACTCCGCTGTCGGGATTTTCAGCGCCATTGTTTGAGCGAAAACGAACACTTGGAAATTCGACGACCCTTGGCTACAAAGGGGAACGGGAAACCGCGTTGGAGCAGGGCATGGTGGAGTCAAGCTCCTCGACGCAAGGAAAATTAAAATTTCAAGCGGAGAGAAGAGAAACAGTACATATAACCCTAACCAACGGACCTCGAAAACTCACTCCCCCCCCCAGCTCCCCTGGCGACGACTTTCCTCCGTCACCCCTCCACAGCCACCTCGGTAGGCCCTCTGAGCCCCGCGCTCTGCGGTTTCCCCCCCCCCCCCCACCCTCAAGGGATTCGGAAAGGAGAGAAGAGGCGTCGTGAGTTACTCCTTATAACCCCGGATAGGCTGGGAAAAGGAGTAGGTGGGGGGCACGAACCACGAGGAAGAGGCACGGAAACGATCCACGTGGCTTCATCCGCCATGTCGTCTTACCCGTCTACCATTTCGTGACCTCTCTCCGCCTCGCCGAGGAAGATAGAGATGACGTGACGTCACAAAAATATATCTGCCATCTTGATAAGACCCACAATCATATGGGGTGTTTCCACAGTACAGAGACTGGACTTATATACTACTTGACTGGAGTAGGACTTGAATTTTGATTTAATACACATTCCGGCCGGAAAAACGTATGGTCTCTTTTTTTTATTTTTATCAGCCCGAATACAGAACGATTGGCCAATTTAAATCGGGTTAATATAAAAAAAAACAACAAACGAACACAATCCTGAGTGGTGAAAATTCCACCCAGGCGGGACTGGAACCAGCGACCCTCGGTTTAGAAGGGGAGGACTTTAACCTATTGCAACCAGGACCAGCAAACCGGTTTTATATGAATGAAACAACTACCATTTCACACCACATTTATGCTGATTGATGTTGCAATTGCATGAGAATGTCTTAAAAAATAAATAACATTTATATGCCAAATAAATAAACAATTTTCGCGAAAACTCTCCCAAAGAAGCCAATACTCACAGCGAATTAAATAGTAATGAACAATAGGCACTGATCCATCTTGGTTGTTGAGTTATTAGCTGGTAATTTGTAACAAATACTTTATGCTATATAGGAATATTTCTCAGACACTGCAAGCAAAAAGGTGGACTTCACTGTTTGTTTTGATTCAACCACTCGCAGTAGAACTTCCCTAGCTAAATCTTTTGCCAAGCGGAAACGTGTAGCACACAGCGCTGCCATTGGCCACTTTAAGAATACCAACTGAGCCAATTTGGCCACATTTCTCTACTTAGAAATTAAGTTTCTAAAGCAACTGGTTTAAAATCAAAGAGCACGTCACTTTTCTGCTATTAAACCCACTCGATATTTGAAAATTAAATAAACACAAGATAAACAAGTAATTTATTAAAACATTGAAAACAGGCCTGGGTGTAGAAATCGATGGAATCAAATACCTTCTACAAAAGGGGTAAAAAGCACCGCATTTACGCATTTTTTCCGTTTTTTCATTTTCCCTGATTGATTCAATATCTCAAGGTCGTTTTACACGAGATACTATATTGCACAGCTTGAAGAAACAAGTTTCCACAATCCGAGAATGCGGACACGGAATTAAAGCAGGGGCTCTTTTTTATTTTCTCGTTTCTGCATTTGCGCATACATTATAGCAATTATCCGCTTAAAACGACGCAATTTTCGATGCACATACATCCATACATCAGATTGTGCAATGAAGTGCGAGGGGTTAAATGGCCATTTATATAAAAACAGCAAAAACACACTGAAGACGTGGTTATTATTTTAATCGCTGCTTCCCCATTCAAAGGCATGAACACCCGGTAAAAATAAACCCGGAATGCGCAGCCACTGGAAACGCAGAACATGTAAACATTGTAAATACAGAATAAGGTATTGGCCACCATACGGCACGCCCCCTCCATCGATCTCAATGGTCCGCCTGGCCTCCTCAACGTGACGACACGTCTGGAATAGTGCAGCAAGCCTCTCGGGATAGGAGTAGTAACAGAGAAGGGAGGAGGGAGAAGGAAAGAAAAGAGAAGCAAGAAACACGGTATCCCCTTACATCTCGGACGACCAGAGTGATTGAGCTGGGAACGAAAGCTCGGGGGACAGGACATGCCGGGGCGATGAATCAGCCACCAGGCATCCTCTCGCGAGGATTCACGCCGGGAAAGCTCTTGGTCACGAAGCGAGGAACCTCTCCGTCTTGGCAAACCATTAGTTATTTTCGTGGGGAATCATTCGCGCTCAAACTTTTGAGCCAAAACTTTCCAGGCCCACCCGATGCGATTAATAATTGATCTCCTTTCTCCGTGGCTGACGAAAATAAGTGAGAACACAGAACGGCAGTCATGATAACTATATTGACAAACGATTTATATCACATCTTCAACCCATAGATTTTTTCTAGGATTCGCTCACACACTAGAGTTATACCAAGCAACCGGGCAGTACAACAATGTTCATTTTTGGCCTTTGCTATTCAATATTGTTTACCTGGAAAGGTTGGATATGACCACGAAATAAGAGTATACTGAGGTAAGGTGTGTCTAAAAAATGCTAACCGATCAGTAGAATACCTGAGAAATGAAAGATGACTCTTTGGAGAAGCTATAACAATGGGCGGAACTTTTAAAAAATGTATTAGTTTGCAGCATAGAGCCAATGGTATAAAACTTCATCGAGCTCTGAAGTAAACTCCCCCATACGCAGGCCATTAATATGTACGCATTTTATATTCGTTAAAAGGCCTGAAATAAGATAAAATAGACATAACTGTGCGTTAGCAACAGTTGTATAACAGAACTATGTGGTCCGACCATATAAGAGCGGCACCCTCCACTGAGAAATGTATACATAATCCGCTCGTTTAGTTGCCTTTTTGTCAAAGAATCTAATACTAGAGAGTGGACACTTTCCCCTGGGTAGCAACAATAATAGCAACTAAACCGTAGCGAGCGGATCTGGTGACATGACGGGGGAATTTTAATTCAGTATTTTAAGCATGAAAGAGTCAAAGCATCGTCATACCTGAGCCACCTGCCTCAACAAACAAACATTTTCTCGCGAAGAAATATTTTTAAAATGCATTAACGGCAGCAGGAAGAGGAAGACCAGATGCTTTAAGACTTTAGAAAAAGACTGTCAGTCAAGGCGCTGGGAGAATATAGAGGGCGCCAAAACTAGAGATGTTCATTCCTTGCCGGTGCGTTAGTATGAGGTAAGAGCGGTGATCGTGGCCCACTGAGCGAACATTTCAATAATTTTCCAAGAAGTCTAAAAAGATTCTAGTGCCACATTTCACTTAAATGCATCATTTTATACGGTGAAACTCATCAGACAGGAAGTGATGGAAATGATAAAAGAACATGTTAAGATTTTCCTTATTAAAACTAGGGTTGAGTCGATTCTACTTTTTTTCGATCCCAGTTTCGATTCCGATTCTTTCAAATCGATTCCCGATTCTCGATTCCGAATCCATCGGTTCTCATTCCTAATAACAGGTGGGATATTGATATACCAGTAGCGTACGACTATTACTTAAATTCAAGTATTGGCTGAAATAAAATAACAAAGACAACTAAGTCGCTCAAAAATTCTTAACAAATAAATTATATCCTCAGCTTATGGAGGTAGATAAAAAGTACAAATCGACAGCCTACACCCATAACTACTGAGACAAATATGATGTGATAAATGAAATTTGATTTGATTCTTTATCTATCTGGAATCGATGGAAACGGAATCGAATTTAGGCGATCGATTCTCCGTACCGATTCTAATCCTGAGAATCGGTGGAATCGAGAATCGACATTTGGATTCGACTCATCCTTAATCAAAACGTGTCATGACTAACAGTTTTCGACGTGGTTCTACAAATTTATTATAAAATTAAATGGAATTTTTTGGGTAATAAAGGACTCGGCATGTGACCTTGATATTTGTTCGCAAAAATGATAATAACGAGAAATGTAATATTTTGCGTTCAGAAGAAAATCCGTACCTAAATGTGTAATCGTATTGTTACTAAATATATGCCACAAGGCTACGCGTCAAATAAGCATTGCATCGCCAAAAAACCAATTCTGTAAAGAGGCTTTGTTAAAATTTTATCGATAGAATCAGTGATCAAACACAGGTATTCAACGTTTCACGCGGATCTGTTCATAAACTAAATACGCTCCAGCCACCTTAAGCAAACCGTTACCAGCAAAGGCCAGATTTACATGCGGATCGATCAGCAAATACGCCAAGTTAGACTAATGATGTCTGCACGACTAGAATACACCTTTTTAAGAGCATTAGTTGGCTGATATTAGACTTTGGAGTGCACAAAGGTATGTCAAGGCCAAATACCGTATTGGCATTCCGCATTACTTCCAACCGTTCGATTCATTTCCAAGCCCGCATCATTTCAGCGGCTGATAAATTAACTCCATGTCACTCACCATACAGTGACTCACGCGTAGAAAGTAAAGAGGGATAGCCAGGGAGAGAGAGAGATAAGTTTCTCTGAGGTTTCTCTGAGAAGACAGACTCTCCTTTTCATACACGATTTATAAGTTTACAGTCACAATCATACCATTTTAACGCACCTAGGTCCAACATTATCAAACAAAAAAGAACTCTTTTACCCACTTTAGGCTTATAACAACACAAAAGAGGTCTAAAAATTTCCAAGAGAAATATTAAAACCCTTGTATGGAGCTTTACTTCGAACAAGGAGCAAATTTATGTAAAGAGAGGGTATACATTTTCGCGTTTTAGAGCCAGATGCCTCCTTACATTTGTATACAATTCAACGATTTTATCAGAATTTTCAATTTCTCCCATAATTCTTTTTTCCCAAATTTCACGTCCCATTGCATATCCGTGATGTGATGCGGTTCGTTTCACAGATTTGAACCTAAAACGCCATTCTCCTATGGTCACAGGGAGGGAGAGGGGGGGGTTGAGATCCAGTACTTTGCGGAAAGAGCGCAGCCAACACTTCAGCAGAGTCGACGTTTTCACTTTCTACAAAGGTGCACCGATAAACAACGCAAGTGGCTCGGTGCGCGCCGTTCCGGTGCAGAGATGAGGAAACCGAAGGCGAATCAGCGAAGCGAAGGCACATTCTCGGATCGAGGGCGGAGATTGGCAAAGCGATCAAAACACTTACTGCTGGTGTTCTCAACGCTTCGCGAAACGGCGGGAAGAGAGCGAGCGACGGGCGCATAAATAAGAAAAATCAACCAAACAATCTTTTCCGGTAACCTGATGCCCAAAAAACTTAAACAGCACATTCGGCTGGAGTTAGTTCACCATGGAGAATACGTACCTACTTTCTACACCGTAATATCTCAAAGAAAGGCTCTAAGAACTTCTTCCCAGGTCTTCCGGTATTCGCAACACTTCGCGAAACGGACGGGAAGAACAAGCGACAGGCATAGTAGAGAAAAATCAATCCTAAACCATATTTTCCACTTCCAGATGTCCAGAAAAACGTTAACAGGACATTCAGCTGGCGCTAGTTCATCAATGAGAGTAGGTACTTACTGGCGAAGTATTCAAGCCCAACTGCCATTTTAGGCCCAACGTTTCACCCGCGTTGCAGTGAGCATCTTCAGGGGAAGAGTTCCAATCACTTCACCCCCGAAGACTCTCGCTGCAACGCGGGTGAAACGTTGGGGCTAAAGTGCTCGAGAAGCAGTCAAATTCGAAAACTTCGCCAGTACCTATCAACAGCTGCGAAAGCTTACACTCCAGAGCAGGTACTTCCTTTACCGCAATACCTCAACGAAAGAAAAACACTTTCCACGAACTCTAACTTCCTCTTGCCCATCAGAAAAAAACATAGCAGCCACATCATTTGAATACAGAGGCCAAAACCTAGCGATAATACATTCCGAAATTTATAGGTGAAATTAAACTCCTACCTCGACGGAGTTATTTACGAATAAAATCTCGTTGACTGCCACGGGCAGCGAAAATGAATTTCACTTTTATGCAAACACATGTTTACATTTACAGGCATGATAAAAGAGAGCACAAGCTCAGATTAAGCTTCTTGGGAGGAATCTAGGAAGAAAATGTATGAAGTAGAAAGAATATAAAGAGGGTAATATCAGAAGCGAGCGGAGGCAGCAGATATATTACTACGAATGAGGGGAAGAGGGAGAAAAGGCAAACTTCAAAGACGGAAGAGAGGTAGGAAGTACACGGCATCGAAGACAATCGAAGCAAGAAAATAGGGGTATGAAGGTGGAAAAACAGTAGAAAAGTTCCATTAATACCAATTTAAAACGGTCGAGTATCATTAAGGTGGTCGAAGCGCGAATCATGAGTCGTTGAGGGCACATCTTAATAATTTGCAAGTAAGTTGAAACGTAATTCTTGAACCACACTTCTCTAAACTACATCAATTTATACATTTGAAATAACCGAACATGATGTGATAAAAATTACGCAAGAATTTTATTTCAAAATTTTCGTCTTAATTATAACCATGTTTTGACTTGGGTTTACGGCGCGGCATTCTAAATGTAAGCAACAGCCACATGTAAATACGCGTTTTTCATTCGGCATTATAACTTGATATTTATTGTGAACCATAATAATAATGAAAAATATTTATTCGCACTTAGGAGAAATATACGTACATTTGTCATCGAATTATTTGGAAATATAAGCCAGGTGCCATAGGGATACGTGTTATAATAGCATTAATTTGCCAAGAAATCAAATCGGTTGCAAGCAATATTTTTCGACATCATCTTACTCTAACTCTCGGGGCTATTTATATCCAAGTTGATATTTGGCCGCAGCAGACATCATCCACACATATTACTAATGAGTAAGGGTATGAAAAATTTCACGCAAGTCAGTACATAAATGAAGTTCACTCCAACCACCTTATAATTACCTCAAACATCTTATATCGTTATAATTAAAAAATAAGGTAAATCCTGGATGATCTTCCGAGATTTTGAGGTCCGAAAAGTAACTCCCATCTTCCACCAAGTTTTCACGGTCGTGTTTTTTCGACATTCCTCCCTTGCATCGATCACACACTCTGGGACGAAAAATTCCACAAAACAATATTCTTTTTCATCGCGCATCTCGAGCAGATTACCTTTTACGAAACCGTTTCCGGGCGGAAGGACGCTCGAGCCTCGCTGACACAGAATTTCCGGACGCGTGAGCCTTGTGTTTCGGGAAGCTGGCGAGGAGGGAAAGGGGATGTCGGGGCGTTCCGCGCCGCGGGAGCGGGCGAAGGCGTCTCCCGTGGGTGGCGCGGCAGATAAGCCGTGAAAAGTGGATTGCACGCCTCTTGATCCCTTTCCTCCCACGCACGCCACACGGAATTGGGATCGAGCGCGCTCGAAAACTCCGACGAAGCGACGAAAAAAAAATAGGAGAAAAACTTTCAGTTGCACGGCCGGAAAAAATGAAGAAAAGATTGATGAAAATGATATTCGCGGGTGGGAGGGGGGCATATGCAGTGTTTCTGTTTTCATTGAATCATCTACATTTACAAACAACCCCGCGAGCCGCCGCATGGGCGTGTGGCAGGGGGTGGTAGGTCACCAGCCATGTAAAGATGTTAAATATTTGGAGGTTAAATTGTGACATGTACTATGGAGGTGTATTTAAAGGAGATTCATGTTTTTGTGGTCACTAATAGTGAGCGGAAAGAACGAGTTTTTGTACCTATCTGTTCGGCTGAGTATCTCTCTATTTTATCGCATTTGTCAGACCTAGAAATGCAGTGAGACGTCATGATAATATTCTGTGTGTTGCCCTGAAACACACCAGCTCTGAATCTCTCAAGCAGCCTAAGCCTGAAGTGCAGCCTCCGAGTCTCTAGGGGCTCCCACCTTAATCCCTCTAACATTTGTGTGACACTATGTTCGTTCGAAGCAGTTTTTAACGAAGCATACTGCTTTTCTTTGTATTTTATTAATTTTTTTGGTTAATCATCCAATCATCCGCCACTAATGGGGATTGGGTCGGTATTGCAGGTTAATATTCCGGGTTCGAATCCCGGCAGTGACGGAGATTTAACACAGGATATCAGAACCCTCATTAGGAGCATACCTAGTGCAGAACTTGCTTTGTGGGATGGACTTCAAAATGTAGTCCCCGGAGAGTCTATCGTTGATGCCAGATTTCTCTATTCTTTCTTCATTTCCCAAACAATCTTGTCATCAAGGACCTACCCACAAGCACTAAATGGTTTCAATGACCTCAGTAGTAAAGAAGTCCCAAATAAAACCAACCAACTACTTTAAGCTCTGGGAGTCCAAGTATTTGAGCTCCATTAAAAAGACTTTAATTTCCAAAAAGTTACAGCCAATATAGAATAATACTTGCCACAAATCCAAAGTCACATTAAAACATGGCTCCTATGTTTTCCCCAACTCAAATCAATTTATAAGATCCTTTAAAACAGCCATCAATTATGATTAATACATACACCATAGGCATTGTTAGGATTTATGCTAGGGGGCCGGACACCCATCCGTAGCTGTAGAGCTCTGTTTGGGGGAGCATGACATTGTCCTGCCTGGCCCTAGTATAGTAGATTTGGTATTAAATGTCTCATCCATGGGTGGGGGGGGGAGCTGCCCTCCCGGCTGCGCCCATGACATCATGTGAGGTGAATAATAGTGATGACCATATTTATAACATCAAAAACAACAACAGCCACCATTAGTTAGAAAACTCATAGAGCATGAATTAATTCATAAATTGAAAAACTTGCTCCCTATAGTTATCATGGCAGAATTGCTTATAACGCTTTCCTCTGCTGCAATTCTTAAGTCATGCCTTCATATGATCTCTATCATCCACCTCCAAGTCAAAATGTCAGGGGAAAAGTATGATACTACTTCAGTTTTTGCAGAGTTAGAATACAAAGCTAATTTAGTTTCTCAAGTAACATAATCTTTAATCTGAGATCGAAAATATTCAAGCACTAATTTCGGAAATGAAAATGAGATCAATCCAAAAGCCAGATATTTATACTCCATCCAAATTACAGCTAAATGATGAGGGCTTTGTCATGAGACAAACCTGACTATTTCTTCTTATATGTTTCAATGCTCAACATGGGGCTTGAATCATGACTGGTGAATTTCATTCTTCAGAGTGGCGATTTAAAAAAATAGTTGAGCTCAAGTCCTATTCCATAGTTAAAATATAACTACACCAGTCAAATCAACTTCTCCAAGCAGATGACTTGCACTATTTACAATCTTCAAGGTATAATCAAGACAAATGCATTGATATTCGATAAATACAAATAAGTTTCAACAATACTCCAGAGATTTCTAACCAATTGTTAGTAAACCTCTTACATAATTCAACCGCTAATTGTGTTACCAAATAACCACAAAGTACCTTGACTACAAACATCTACAACAGGTGTAACCACGCCAATCATGCACTGAAAATTTATTACAAGAAAGTCCAGGAGAAGAAGAAACTTTCATCAAGGAGAGAAATCAAAGGGAGAGTTTCAAGAAGAACTGAGAGATGAGAAATTTGTATGAAGAGCCAGGAGTATCTACCAAGAGTGTGGAACAAATGTATCCATCAATGCTACCATATGAAATAATTTCAAGAGGTTAATGATGTTTACATTACATGTCAATCACTGTAGCAAGCATTACTGATAATATTCCTGCCTATTTCGAATAACTGGGTTTGCCTCAAACGTCACGGCATAAATGGTCTGCAGAGACTTTCGCAGGGGACGTAAAGTTACTGTGCACCAGTTAACATTATGGGAACTGGGTTAAGTAGGCACACCAATATGCAGCCTGAAATAGTTTGCATGCAAAAAATGAAATGTTTCATAGCCTATTGATGAATGCAAAGTGATGGAATGAGGTGAATGATGAATCATGGAGATGAATTATGAGCACATAATTTCTTAGGCTGAAAGAATGGAAAAGAGCCTCAAAAAATCTAATTGACACAGATGAGAATGCACGTAAGGGTGATAATTAATTTAATCATGAGATCTTCTTTGACATAGAAAATGAAATACCCTTTGAATTGCCTAATATAATTATGCAATGTATGGCAAAATGCTTCAAAGCCAAAACAGACAAAAATACTTCAAATAATTTCTCAGCTAATAAAATTGCTGGCAGCATAAAATGGATTCACTTATCTAATCTGGCTTTGCAATCAGAAATATATGGTAAAGAAGCCACACATTAGCAATTACTACTGCACATTTATGCCAAACATAAGATATTTCCCTTCTTGCTTGTTTAACTGGCGTTTTAGCTTAAGATGAAAAAAGGAACACAACTTGGTAGTAGATTCGTATGAAACCTAAACCCACAGCCCTATAGAAAAACATCTTTTTATGCAAAAACTGAAAATATTACTTGTTCAGTAGCATATATTCATCATTCATTTAATGAGTTTCCACCTACCATTAAGAATAAAACATGAAAGATTTAGAGGTAGCAAAAATATCTATCGCTAATCTAACTTTACTGAGTCTTAAATTTTAAACGTCTAAACTTTTAAATGATGAAAATGTCAATTACAGCGAAGGGAAGTGCAATTTGTGCAACACTCCATTCTTGCTCACAACTATTTATCAATAACAGGCGTAATGTCAGCTGTTACTCTCAGTCATTTTCATTTGTTTTTTTACTTTCATATGAGAAGATTTTGTTCATCCATTATGTATATTCAATTTGGAGGTTGGTTTGTGCCTTATTATGCATACTTTGCATATTTTTATGTGCTGATGCTCAAGATGATTCAAGTGCTTTTAAGTCGAAAAAGAAGTGAAACAGAATAATCAATACACTAGCATAAAAGATTTTACATAATCCATTATTAAAAGGTAATTGGCTAGTTTGAAAAATGTGGCCAAGAGGGCCTTATCTGTGGGTAGAATTATTTCATGTTACATGCCTAGATCAGTTTCAAGCTACTTTAAATTAGTTAGTACGTATGGATGTTTACATTAATACTGTATACACAATTTTTACAATAATTTCTACAATAATATACAATTTAAAACCAACTCTTAGTTCAAAATTACTTATTTTCCAGATTCAATTCAACATGCACAAGGCACAGAATGATGTCATCATTGTTATGTGATTTTTACTAAGACTTCCATATCTGGATCTCATAGAATTTGATATCACCCTAAGAGATCACATTTCACCATTATAGTGGTAGGCTGAGAGCTATCAAAATGTCTACTACAACACCTTATTACACATATCTTTGCAGGACATGGAATGTTACAAGGAAAACTTATATCAGTTACCTCTAACTTTTCTTGTAGTATACAAAAAGTTTTCTTTGGTTGATTAAATGTTTCCTCTTTAAAATATTTCAATTCATGAAGCGTGATCTTGGGATCAAATTTACAGGAAGTCCTGAGGTATTTTTTAGGATATTTTCCAAAGGGTTTACAAGCATAGTTCAATTTTATAGCAATGTTGGTTGACATTTTGGTTACCTAGGAAACTACTCCAAATCGCACTAAGTAAAAATATCAAGTGTTTCAAAGGAGCACATCAAAAAGCAATAATTAGAATGTTTGACTTGCCTCCAGCACTTTATAAAATAATATAACTAATAAAGCAACACAGAGGTGTGCACTTTTCCCTCCCCCCTTCAGCCACCAAGCTGAATGAATAACCCCTATTCAAAATTAATAATTCTTTAAAAACTCTTCCCCTCTAAAATATCGAGAATTCCTGGGGTTCCCCCAAACTATTATTGTCATGACATACTTTGCACCATGCCCCCCACTCTTGGGCACAAGTGAATCAATGTCATGCACACAAAATTCCAACTCAACATTATAATCTAACCCACTGAGCTCTAATTCAAATCTAAAAACTTGTTTTAAAAAACTTCTTTGCCGAAAAATTCTTTGAAAGGATATAAATCATCTAACTAAATCCTGAGATCCAGACATGGAGCCAAAAATATGGCTTGAGGTTTCAACATAATCAAAGCCCTGCAAACTTAAAATCAGGTCATCAACAGAGCAACAAAAGAAAAAGCAATCAAAAGTGCAGTTCAAATAAGAATCTAAAAAGTACTCACCCTCCTGATGAGTTGTCTTTGGAATGAGCACCAATGAGGTTCGACCATTCCTTCATCAAGCGGGAACTGTTGCTACTGCCACTGCTGCTATGTCGTGCTCGCTCAGATGTGGTACACAGGTCATCCAAAAGATGAGGTAAAGATGAGCATGCCAACCTTTGAGGAAAAGAATTAAAATTCAAAATCACAGCATAAGTTTCCTTCTATCCTAAAGTTGAAAGGACATAATAATTAAAAACGTTGTTTACTTTACCAAACTTTATCACACATTACCAAATGTTAATGTTAAAGCTGCACTTTCCCATAAAAATAGGTAATAAAATTCATCAGAAAAATATGTCAGCCATTTACAAAGCTATGACCAGTACTTAGTAAAAGGCATGGAACATCAACAGTATTACTGATTCAGCTGTTTCTAAAATCACCGACAGGCTTCATTTAAAAGCATTCAAATGAAGTAGGACTGTAAAAATTATAGAACAAGGGTCAAGCCCCTTCATGCGTAACATGGAGAGGTTAGAGATTCCTCATCTTTCAGAAGTTCTTCCACAAAGATCAATTTACAGGCAAAGACAGTAATGATTATATGGCCTGTGAAACTGTCATTGCCCTAAGATATCCAAACTGGAAACCACCCAAAAGACTTCCTAAGTCTGGAGAACACTATGCTAAGGTAAGCTAAGACTATGACAAATAGTAGTTAAATGAGCAAAGCTAAATCCTATTCCTCTCCAGTAATAAGAACCTAGTTTAACTGTTAGGGTAGAAAAATATAATTTTATCAACTCTCCGTCAATGCACAATCCTCAGGGCACAGAAAAAAATAAAGCACAAATTGAAAAGGAATTATGAAAGAAACCCACTTAAGCCTTCACCAAGAAATGAATTAATTATTCGCCATGGATACTGCTTTTATAATTCTACTATCCTTCACTCATTCACTTAATTCTACTATCCTTCACTCATTCGCTTAAGAGAAGAAATTCAAATTGCTAATTAGATGCTCATCTCCCCATTTATCATTGGTGTACAGATCCAACATAAATTTAAAAAATGAACTTCCCTGGTCATTTGAGTATCTCTGTCATAAGTCAGTATCACATGATCATTAGATTCAATTAAGATAGATAAAGAGAATGAAAATGCAATTGATAAAACCAAATGAGGCAGAAAATAGTTTACTGCAACAAAATAACATTCCATTTGATAGAAAAGAATACTGAATCGTCTGCACCTACAATCAACTCTTTGAGCTGCCACAAAGGCATTTTCAAGGGGGTGTTCAGACATCAGTTAAGAGGATTGGAGGGAATAAGGAAAAGGCAATGGAGGAGGGAAAAGTGAGACCTGTTCTAACCACAGACTTAGAAATATCAAACAGGTGGTTTTATCCAAGAAATGCCTTACAGCTTCAGGAATCACCATTAACAGAGCATTGGAAAAAGGTACTTGTACCTATCTATTTGAAAGTGTACCTATCCAATTTTGGCCTCTTATGTGAGATTGAGTTGTGATGTAATTGCCACTGGCTAATTAAATATTTCACTGTAAAAAAGCATGACAATATATGCTCCGGAATAGTAAATGAAAATGCATTATCAACAATCCTAACACACTCCACTGCATTTTAAAAATGTTTTTGAAAAAATTAATGCTGGTGCAAAGTTAACTTCTGTCTTTAGGACAACACCTGTATGTACATCTACTAGAAACATTTTCTACCATTCCTAGTCCTAGAATTCATGTTGCTTTAGAGTGTCTTAAGAAAACAGCAAATCAGACTGTAAAAGATTTTATGTTTTACCAGGAAAGTAATTGAGTGCAGATTTCTTGGGCTTCACACGGAGAAATGTTGTTGAGAACCATCAATGCTTCGATAGCAGACTCAGCCATTGTCATTGGGATAATGAGACAGCATTATCTTTAACTCTTGATAGTTTAATTGTAAACAGAACCTGGTGTGAAATCCGAGAAACCTTCACTCAATAAATGGAACTTGGTCCTCTAAATATGTCCATTTCCCCTGATTTAAGAATGAACACCACCTGTGTTGCTCTCCAGGCACACAGGAAATAAATATATGCCACAGAGGATTGAAATACCATCATAAGTAGGATTAAGAGCCATTCCAGCCCTTCCTGTACAAATGTATCAATAAACTCATCCACCCCCATAATTATGTATGGGCTGAAGCAATTATTTGAAGCAAAAGAAGCCAATTATCTGCTGTTTTCACATGCAATGGTGCTCCATGCCACCCAAGCTTGATGGATAGGGTCATTCTCAAGTACTATGGGGGAAAAGTTTCCACCAAAGTAGTGATGCCAATGTTACTCAAGAGAAAAATCACCTTCCTTTCTGATGGAATATTATTCTTAGGTCTCAGCCACGACGAGGGAAATGCAAATGCAATAAGGTGATGGACCCATCCTCAAAGTTGGTGATTGAGTACTGGCTGCTTGTTTACCCCAAAGGTCTTTCATGCTGGACACCACAAACTGGGTACATTATGCCCTTACTGTATATTATGAACCTTGTATGCTGATATAACATTCCATTCCCGTCTCTTGTATGCCTCACACTTAATCAGGTAATGATATACAGTATTCTTATTCAAAATTCTACAGGTTAGACCACAGGCACCTTGTCACCAAGATACTCATGGCAGTAAACTGATTGGTCAGATGGGAAGTATTTGCTTTTACAGCACTTCATTTTCTGTGTGCAGACTTAACACAATTATTCACAAAATGCGTCTGAGTCCCGGCAAGAAGGAAACATTGATGGGATTGTTGAGGCAGGCTCAACTGTCATTCTGGATTTAAGGGCAATGTATTTAATAGAAACATAGCATTGCTGGCTTAAGTGCTAGATGGAGGGAAATGACATGATGGCATAGAACAAAGAAGAGCTGAGACCTATTTGCATGCCTGAAGATGATGGTAAAAACATTCTTAGATGTCATACAATCATTGTAATGTTGGTGGGGCAGCTGTAAAGACTTAAATTGTAGCACCCACACAATAAGAAATTGCCCCCATGAAGACAGCATGAGACACTGCAAGCCAGTCAGAAAGTTAGCGATGAATAAAACTAAAGTTAAAAGGCGAGGTAAGATTTCGCTCATTCTTATCTGGATATGGACCAATTATAATACAATATCATAACTTTCATTGATGATAAAACCTCAGAAATGTTCTGAATGAACTTATAAGGCAATGGAAAACAAAATAATGTGTAACTGTATGTAAACCTTAGATACTGACAGTACCTCAGAAACAACAATAACAATCCTTTTGTTTTCACGTATTCCCCAAAATCATAATGAAGAAAGATATGGTCACACAAGCCTTCTATATAAAAAAGTAATAATATTTGTGCAGGAAAACTGTCCCATCCACAGAGCATGAAATTCAGGGAATATTTTAAGGAGTGTTCATAAGTGCTTAAGGAGTGTCCGAGAATTACCTAGAGCACCAAACTCACCAGACCTGAATCCAAATTAAAATGTATAGGCCCAATAAAGAAGGAATGATGGAATGCCTAAGAAAGAAACCAAGAGACAATAGGTTGTGTCCTTGGGTTGGCACTCTACATTGCTTCAAAATATAACATGGCCAATACGGTATAATGACTTCAAGGAGTCATCGATTGATACGGGGGCAGAACTTAATACAGATAATTAGTAAAGCATGAACTAAACCATTCACAAAAACATGGTTATGCTATGCCGCGCCTGATTTTGTTAAGGGTACACAAAATATGTTTCATTTACTTGTTTAAATGGAATCAATATATAATTAGAACAACAGAGCATCTACCACAAATATATTAATTCACTTTGCATTTACCTAAAATGATGAAATTAATACACTCAAAATGAAATATGATAAGTATATCAATCTATGAACATGATGGTATTTTTTGAAAAGTTAGTTTTTCACCTTGAAGAAATACCATCAATCAGACATTTTTTACATGCTTGAATATTTTATGGTTGTAATATTATTCTTACAAGTGGATATTTTCTCCACCTAGAAGAATTCTGAAGAAGCAGTTAAGTATTTCAAAAAAATCAATCAGTGAAAAGTAAAATGTCATATTTTTCTCACTTACTTTTTGGCTTTTTATTGCCATATTTATTAATTCAATCATTCATTCACAGTTTATTTACTTGTGTAACCAAATTGATATATGTCCACCGCTGTGCTAGAAATGTGTATTGAGGATATGTTTGTATTCTTGATTTAAAGATGAAACCCTCTTGAATGGCAGAGGAACAGGACTAATCCCAGATCGATGCCAGAATGCAAAAGTAAGAACAAAACTAAGATGAAAAAGGAGAGGAAAAGGAAAAGTGCATAGGAAACTATGGTAAGAAAGAGAAAGATTCAATGAAGAATTTCAAATGCACACATGGTAATCTCCTGAGTCTCCTTTTCGGGGCCAGCGCAAATAATGCTCGGAGTGGGCAATCAGCCAGTACTCCATCACCAACATTGAGGATGAGTCCATCACCGTATTGTGTTTGACTTTCCTTTGTAGAGGCCGAGACCTAAGAATAATAAGCTATCAGAGAGGAAGTTGATTGTTCTCCAAAACGACAGTGGTGTCAGTCCATTTTTTGAGAAACTTTTTTCCCCCTTAGTATAACATCATGTTAACTTCTGAGAAGCACAAAAAGTGAGTCTCTAGCATTGAGTTCTTCCTCATCATATGACAATGTAACCCAATAAATTGATTGAGTACGGCATAACTTTATGGAAATTAACAGCTTTAAGCAAGATGGGCAAAAACACTATGTAATAATTCACATTTGTTTATTCCACAGATCAATTTCAAGGTCTAAAGAGTCATTTATAAGTCATTGACATCTACAGCATCATTACCAATGTATACCGAGTGCCAAAATGACACAGTAGACATCAAAGTAGATCAGAGAAAGAAACAAGTGTGGAATAGAACAGTGTTTTTGTCCATCATCTTCAAAATAACCCACATAAACTGAGCAGGCTAACATAATAAGAAATAATTACAAGTGAGCTAAGAACTTCCATAGAGTATTGCTCAATTGAGGCAATTTTTAAAGTATTAATCAAAGATGTAATACATAGGTAATGCTGGATTCTGAGGAGATGAAAACTTAAGAATTCTTGGAGACACCAATGTTAACACAGGAAAGACAAAAAGGTTAGATAGCAGAGAAATATTGTTTCAGAAGGTGAAACATAATGAGACGGACTGCTTGAGTTCTGCATACCAAATGGCAGTGGTTACAAACTTAATGTTCTGCAATTACCAGCAAAGAATATATACATACAATGAAAATTGGTTAGTTGGTCAGTTACTTAGGAAGTTGACTGACAACTGAGGTTATGAGCTGGGTTAAGAAGAGATCAGTAGCTTGGAATGTGAATAATTACATGGGGAATGGAGGAGTGAGAGAAAAATGGAATCAAAATCAGCCTGTGCTCAACCAAAGGCACCACAGGATCCACAAAATATCATTCCATCCAATTCCTGAAGGCAAAATATTAAACCCAACCTGTTTTCCACATTGAACCAATCTAGACATAGGAATATTACTGACAAAATGTAATCCACCACCAGGATTTCAACCTGGCCCCTCAGAATGAGCATGCTGTGCTCTAACCACCACACAATCCTCCTTTCTACTTAACAATGCAATTCAGGATTGCTGCATTTTGCCACTGGTTTGGCTGGGACAGCCAGACATAAAGAAAACACCAGCTTCTACTAAGTCACCAGAGTTAAGAGTAGCTAGGCTAAAAGTCTGCTGAGACCTAGCAATATTAGCTCAGGAGCACATCAACAAAATACATACACGGAGCTATGACAGTCAAAGTATGATGATATGTAGTACAATGAGGACAAATTGTATGTTATGAAATATGGTATATTGATGAATGATGAAAATCAAATGGATAGGGAGAACTGCTAATAAAGAACTCCTTAAAGTATTAAGGAAGACCTAGGATGGAATAAATCAGGTAACTTATGAAAGACGTTCAAATGAAGACTTATTGAGGATAAAAATTAGCTGCAACAAGAATGGAGGGAAGAGCTGAGGCAAACCTATTTTCAGAGTGATGAACAAGTGAAATAATCTGGCAAAATCTTAAATGTTTTCTTGGCAAAACTAATGTTTCAGAGTAATACTTTCAGTTTTTCACAATTTATCACCGTTCAAGAATAAATACGTCAGCCTTAACATGAGGGTGGACCACGTCCATCGACGTGGTATAGCATCTTTGTTAGTGGCAGAGCACATTGATCAACGTGCTCTGCCGCTAATGGGATGGTAAGAAAATAATTCCACGTTTTGAGGTCTTACACCCCTAAGAAATCCTGAAGCCAATCCAATCCTGGATCAAATACTGATGCACCAACACCAAACAAGAATACAGAGGTAATTGTTAAAAAGTGAAGGACCCAAAATCAATTATTAATGTTAATTAGAACAAATATTAAAATTTTTCATTCATTAACAATGAGAGACCCCAGGGGCAGAGTGACACAAACTACTAATCTTTTAAGCTCAGTTTTTGAGAATCTAAAACTCACAACACTCATCCATAAATGTTAACTATTAGTCATTATGTGAAGATTTCATATCTCTTTACTAGTCTCCTTGTTTGGGAAGGGCATCGCATATGACTACAGAATAGACCTTAAGATGAATTTTCAACATGTTGCTTTAAGTACTATCAAAGTAAAAGATCGAAAACAAGCTGTCATCATCATGAATGTTCTACCCAACAGATGGTAGACCTGCTGAATGTTCTGCTAAAAATTTTCTTGGGTAGAGGAAGTTCTTCTCTTACTTTCCCTTTAAAAATCAACTTACTGGTGAATTTGAAATCAATTTCTTTGACATTCTTCATAATCTTTGCCTCCCTTCTTCTTGCCAAAATTTCTATCCTTTAACAACCTTTCCCATGCTAGCTCAATATTCTACCCTCTACCACCTCTTAAGAATGCCCCTATCCCTCAACACCTCCTCCAACCAATCTTACTGACAGCTAATTTCTCCCATTCCCATCCATCCTTGTCCACACTCAAATCTTAAAATCCTCCAGCTCACACTTCCACCCACAGTAAACAAGTTACTGAACCAAAAAGTGTTATATTTGGTTTTATGGTTTTAAATAACCTTTTCTTAACGTTTCTGGCCAAGCTTTCACTGATCAGATCCCACTTTTTCGCCAATGCTCCCTTTGAAAACACAATCCTTCACCAGATGTTCTTACTGCTATAATCATCCTCATCCAGAATATTCCAAGGTAACTGACCTCTTCCACATCCTCTAGTTTATGTCCTCTTTTCCTTTAATTTTACTTAAGCCTTCCAACTTCAATAAAATCTTACTGCCCCTGACTTCTTATAGTTATTCTTCATACCAAACCTTTCACACTGTGTGCCCAACATTTTCATCATCTACTGCAGACCCTAAGATCACTGGCCATCCTAATGCCTGACCACCTGCAGCACACACGTCAACACTCATGGAGGCTTTGATGAGTAAGTGGTATAAATAAATACTCGTGAGCACAACATTGTAGTTGACCATTGGCATTAGAGGTTCGCAGTGCTGGGAGATCTGATTGTGATTATTATTTTGTGCTTTAACATCTCCTCTTACTCAAAGGTGCCTGGGAGGGTTGCTTTACAATGGTGGACATGCCAGATCTGGAGATATGATTGGCTTAATCAGTTCTTCTCCAGCTTTCATTACCACTTCCATCTATCTTATGCTTCTAAAGAAAACTCCCACTCTATCACCGTCCACTTTGACTCACTATATGTCACTATTAACAACGCCACCTTTCACGCACATATTTTTTTAGCATCTATCAAGAGGCTCTCTAATTCAAAGCTTTAGTCTATCTCTATTATCCACATCTACTTCCAAGACTTCAGAAAGAGAAAATTTTATCACACTATATAGCTGACACTTAATTTTTTCTTTAGCATTACAAAAAGGCCAAAGACCGAATATCATTCTTCAGATACCTCGGAAGTGTCATCACATGCAATAGGAGTAGTACAGAGGAAATTTGAATTAGAATACCTGTGGGAAAGGTAGTCTTCAGATAAGTCTAGCAACTAATATCAGCCAAATCAATTAACATGGACCCAAGGAAATTTTTGCAAAATGTTTTATTTGGAATATAAAGATTTATGGAGTAGAAACAAGGGCAGTCAGGATGAAAGAGGAAAAATATTTTGAGGGATTTGAAATGTGGCTATGGTGACAAATCGAAAGGATCAAATGGAGTGATAAAGTGAGAAACAAAGAAATGCTGGAAAGAATAAATGAGAAAAGGAACACTTAAGAGACAGATAAGAAATAGGAAAGCATACTGGATTGGACATACCCTCAGGAAGGACTGCCATTTAAAAGGAATATTGGAAGGAAAGATTGAGGGAAAAAGGGGGAGATGAATAATATGCTTAAGGACCTAAGGATGGGCAGAAGTTACGTAGAGCCAAGGGAGACAGTACAGGACAAAGCAGCATGGAGGAAGCAGTTCAGATTAAACCTGTCAGAGGACAGATTAACCCTAGAAGAAGATTTTGAAAAACAGTCAAGCTCATAAAATTCATTAGCTCAAATGCATACTAAGTAACCCCATGTAAAACCAACATACAAGACAAAAAGGCAGGTAGCTAAGTACAAACATGATGATGATAACTCAATAATGAAAATTTATGAGGATAAGACTTACTTTTCCTAGCTTACAGGCTAAATAGAGAATAAATGTCACGAGGCAAAAATGTGAAAAATACTTAAACATACTTTTACCACATCGCAAGGCTATATCTGAAGCAAGGTACTGCTATAAAATACAGATTTAAGTATGATGCAGTTGAAGTGCTGCATAATGGCATATCCTGCTAACAAAAGAATAAATATGTACCAACAATCTAATTATTCTAAGATAATGTAAGAACATCCAACCTAGTTGGTACTAAATCTTTTATTAGTGGGAAGCTGTAGTGTTTTGTAAATGATAAGTATGACTTAGTTTTTCCACATAGATTTATTACAACAAGAAAACCTAAGTTTTGACGAAGCTCATCATCATCAGGTGATGACGAGCTTTGTCAAAACTGATGGTGATGACCTTCGTCGAAACCTAGGTTGTCTTGTTGTGATAAATATATATGGAAAAACTAAGTTATACTTATCATTTACAATGCTAAGCAAATTCCATGAAGTCATGCCCGAGACAACAGAATATACTGTAGTGTTTGGTATCTGTCCTTAACCTACTGCTCATTATGCATTTGCTTCATCTACACTTCCCTGATATAAACAACCCTTTTTGTTCCAGTAGACAAGCAAAAGAGTAGTTACCTAAGCCTTACCTACCTAAGTTACCTAAAGGTAAAAACCAGAACTGATGATAACAAGGGGAAAATGCTGTTATAAGGTAGTTTTGAAAGAACATAAAGTCTTTTTATAAATGGGTTAATTAACCTGCAACACCAATTCTTGTGTAACTTCTGCCCTCATTTCCTGTTATTGCTTATATTTCTTTCTTTTATATTTTTATATATTATATAGTTTATATTTTATATAGTTATATATTGCTTTCTTAATGCAATCCAAAGAGTCTATTCCATTCTTGGTGCTTCCACTCTCACCAGGCATAATCCCTAACATGAAAGCCATAAACACTCCACTGTCCCTAATGGCCCTCTGCATCCACCTCCTCTTCCTCCTAATCCACATTGTAACCCTTACAGTAAAATTTTATTCAGTAATTCAAATTCCCATTTAAAAGTGTAATTGCTAATTTAATTTGTAACACAAAATTTATGTCGCACAGCATCATTGAAATAAGGAATGCCATGCATCTCTATATAAACATTGATTCTACAATAAGTAAAAATCTTCTTTTCAACTAATAACATCAACTACATTCTATGATTCAATCAGTATTTGAAATGATAGAAGAATGCTTTATCTCTTAGCTTCCCCATTAAACTGTGGATCACACACACTGAAACTGAGCACACAAAACATTGGAAATAATGAACAAATTTCCCGAAAAACTCATATCCCTTCTCTCCTTGCAGCTCTTCCTATGTTTATACTTTCCTCTTCATTTGAATTTTATTCTAGGATCTTTCCATGGGGACTTTCCTCTTTATTCTTCCTTCATTCCAATTGTTGAACTCGATCTATAGTGCCCGTGATCAAAATTTACACTCTCTAGGAGTGTTTTATGACTTGTCAAAAGCCTTTGATAGAGTTAATCATGGTATTCTCTTACTTAAGCTTGCCAACATTGGAATAAGAGGAAAGGCTTTGGATTGGATAAGGTCGTATCTAACTGGTAGACGCCAAATTGTGAAATACTTGAGCCGGACACAGTATGGTACAGATGTCTCATTCTCTTCCCCTCTGGACATCACAACTGGGGTCCCCCAGGGTTCCATCCTTGGCCCCCTTCTGTTTATTATTTTTGTGAATGACCTACCAAACCTGTTTCCTCAAGGTTATGCTGTGTTATATGCTGATGACACTTCTTGCCTATCACATTCCAGTAATATTCCTGATCTGCTAAACACCGTTAACACCTCTATTTCTAGGATGACTGAGTGGTGCATTAACAACCATCTATCAATTAACACTAATAAAACTGTTGTCCTGGATTTCCACCCCAAGACTGGCACATCCTTGGCTAATCATCAACTTAAACTGATAAATGAGCCTATTTCCCACAGTAATTGTGTTAAATTCTTGGGTCTTCTGGTTTCGGATGACCTTAAATGGACACCTCATATCGAGGCCATTATGAATCGGGTTAGCACTGGTATTTTTATGCTCAGAAGGCTGGCCTCTTTTCTATCTCCTGCTACCCTCAAACTTATTTACCATGCCAATGTTCATGCTCATATATCTTATGGCATTATGTTCTGGGGAATCTCAAACCATGCTAAAAAACTATTTTCTCTACAGAAGCAGGCAATTAAAGCTATGGTTCAAGTCCCAAAAAGGACTCCTGGTAAACCCATCTTTTTGGCCCTAAAAATATTAACACTTCCTTCTGTATTCATCTTGAACTGTGCCACTTTTGTTAAACTGCATCCTCAGCATTTTCCAAGGAATGAAGAATGGCACGACCATCACACTCGCACAAAAGGTGATGTTCACCTCAAAAGTCACCATCTAACTCTAGCTCTCAAGGGACCTCATCATACTCCAGCCATTAATTTCAATAAACTACCAGTTGAGTTAAAAAATTGTCCCCCTTCCTTATTCAAGGTCAAATTACAAAACTTTTTGGCATGTAAAGCCTATTATGATATCAGTGAATATTTAAATGAATGTATGTAAACCTATTTTACTGTAATTTATTTTATGTCTTGATGTTTATTTTCATGTGACCCTTGACGAAACCATGCAATGTATATTGCCAATTCGGTGTGAATAAAATATTATTATTATTATTATTATCAAGTAAGTTCTTCACAAACCCATAGTACCTCAGGGTGTCTCCACTCCATCTGGTTCTTTTTTTGTATTGTGTTCTATACAGTCCTTTCCTCTTCTATTCTTAAATAAACTTCATCCTTTCTGATATTGTCCATCCATTTTATCTTCAGCATCCTCTTCTATCACCACATTTTGATAGCTTCTAATCTGGTAGGGTCTGCTTTGTCAACGGTCCATGCATAATATCCAAAGAGTGCCACACTCCAAACAAATGTTTTGACACACTGTTTCCTAGTTTGTAGTCCAACCTCGTTTGAACACAGCTGTTGTGTTTTTACTATGAATGCTTCCTTAGCATGAGCTATTCTTCACTTGATAATTGTTGCACTTCTTCTGTACCATAGTACCTCCTGTACCTCACAGAAGAGAAGTCAAGTGATGTACTTTATTGGCATGAGATGGTGTTATAAAATACTTCAGAAAGTTCCTTGTCAATAAGTCAAATATCCTTATATCTGGTGACAAGGTTTAATATAGTTATATGAGGAGATTTAATTGATTCTTTGGAATTTATATCAACATGGATTCCAATTAGTTATCTGTATCAGACATCCCAAAAACTCATTACTGTTGAGTTACCATTACAGCCCATGGTAAAGTGTAGTAGTAAGTAGAAAGAAGACCAGAATATATCCACTCTGGCCATCACAGAAAGTAAAAATATTGTAAATTTGCATTATGAAGCTTGTGGAAAGTCACACAACAAATTTCATCAACATGGCCATATTGATGAAACATATATGTACAGAGAAGCAGAGAAATGACAGAAACTGTACAATTCAGGGTTTGGCAACAAGAGGTTGAAATGATTTCATTTCATGTCATTGGTGAGTTTATCATTCAGCATATTTTTAATGCCACCCACACCCAAGTTTCTTTCTGCTTTTAAAAATGCCTAATATATCTATGCATTTATGTGCAGAGATTTACATCCCAAGAATCATCTATCTGCAAGAAATCCATAAAAGTTAGCACTTTCAAAACCCTTTTTGTCACTACATACATGTATTTAAATAGGAATGCAGCAGTATGCAGTTCAATGAAGATTTACATTAAGTTTAAGCAAGTATATCACAAGGATCACAAGGACTGGGTTTTACCCTCAGAAAAGTGTCGATCTTCAAGGCATAAATTGATCTGAGTTGTTCCCAGTGATTTTAATTTTTAAGAATTGCAATGACATACTCCCTTGCCAATGCCATATCTGGAGTACATTTTTGGAGGGTATGATATGCAAGTGAATCTCAACTAAATCTCACTCTAAGACGATTCACAAAAAAAAAACAAAACAAAACAAAGAATACAGTAATTATGTTATCATGAGTTGTTCTTGAATCAGTGTCAAGGTCATGAATCATGAATAAGCAAGACACCGTAAGGATATAATAAATTTTATTGAATGTAGAGGATTTTATTTTGGAAATAAAGTGATTTGGGACATAACTGGTGATAACTAAAACTTTAATGATAAAGTTTTCCACTATTTCGGGATTTAACTGTGGATTTGCAACAAATACACTAATCATTTATCATCATCACAGTCATCAGTTGACAAGAGGAGACTAAACCCTTATTGTGAATGTCCTTCAGAACAAACAACAGAAAGTTGTGCAAGAAAACTGTTCACTTGATGCACTCACTTGTCCCATGTAGCATGACAGATGAATAGACTGACAATGGTTTGTTGGAATACAAAATACATCATTGGAAGCTAGCTGATGCCTCCAACAATTCAAACACTCTTTCTCCCTCTTTAACCTTTGATTTAGATGACAGGTAAGGTCACTTGCAAAATGAGATAAATGTAAAGGGACAATTATGGACATCAGTAATAATAAACAGTGTCCAGAAAAACTCTGGCCTATTACACAAATCATGGAAATCCAAATTCATTCTATTAAAGGTTAAATAGAATTTAGTATCCATATTGAAAAGAACACCTGTACTTTTCTTCAATTATTTAATATGTACAATGTGTTTCACAGGTTTACAGTACTGTCAGGAAGTTCACTGTCTTTTGAAATTTATGGCAAACAGAATAGATTAACAAGTCTTGTATTTACAAATTCAAATGAAATAGCTGTAATACATCTTACATAGGCCAAACTGGTAGAAATTTCATGACAGGCTCAAAAGAACACATCAGAAGCTTTATAAATATGGACTCCACTTCTCAATTTGCCAAGCATTTGCTTGAAAATAATCATGTAATGAATGTAAAATGATTTTAACCCAGAAATTTCACATATTCTCCCAAGAGGTTTAAAGAGAGATGCTTTGGAACAAATGAAAATTATTAAATAGTCAAGCAACCTTTGTAATGAGCTACTTTTTCCACACTTCTCCCCACTCCTTTCCAACAAAATTTCTTCGTGGAATAATAAAATTTCCAACCTTACAAATCCTTAATCTATGTTCCCTGCCTTCCCTCCCAAAAGTAATATTTTCTCCCACCACCCCCTTACTTACTATCACTACCATAAATAAATACATATTAGACAAACAATTGTACCAGATGATGCAGTCAAGCTGTGTAATGTGTCATATAAATTAAAAAATTGTAGAAAAGTACAAAGTATTCTTTTCAATATGGATACTAGTTCTAGAGATGAATACTAACCTCTCAGTGACAGCATTTTCATCCCAAGATGCAGCTGAAGAGGCAGGAGCAGCTGCAGAGTTGGTGGCAACACTGCACTCACTGCGTTCAAAGTCAAGCATTAGATCATCAGAGGTTATGCTGTCACAGGGAGACAATGTACCGATTGATGACGCCCGGTGCCTAGGTGTTCCATTTGTCTTACTCTGGGTAATCAAATCATCATCTTCAAGATTACCTTCACTCACTAGCCCCAAATCAAGAATGGTAGGGTCATCATCATCTGGCTTATTTCCCCCTCCACTCGCTAAAATCATGTAAGAATAAGACATTTTACTCATTAGCAGAGAAATTCATCAGCACACACGCATAGAAACAGGCAAAATAAAAAAACCTTTGTCAACATAAATAGTGAATAAAGTAAAAAGTTAGACCATTTCACGAACAGAAAGGCAACACAAACAAAAGTTACACATTATCAATATTATATCAATCATCAGAGGTCGGTACCAAAACCATCATTTCACAAAACTACCACAAATAAAAATTACCCCTCAAATTCATTTAATCATAGAATTCATGGCAGAGATTGATAATGCCACCGGTGAATAATACACCAGAGCAACACTATTTCAAATATTAAATCAATACATTGCAATCACGTATGCATGCATCTCAAAAACTAATATAATCTTGACTCAAAAGTAAGATATCTATTAGATAAGCTACTTTGAAAATTTCAGTTTTCTTTAAATGATTAGGACAAGAAGAAAATGGGATGAGGTCTGGGTTCTAGCTCAGAAGAGTTAACATAACCCTGTGAAAAACTTCCCATCTCCT
Organism: Ceriagrion tenellum; assembly: GCA_963169105.1. NCBI lineage: Eukaryota > Metazoa > Arthropoda > Insecta > Odonata > Coenagrionidae > Ceriagrion > Ceriagrion tenellum. Next base: position 35,216,676 of record OY720637.1, read on the forward strand.
ATTCATAGAATCATATGTGAGGTTGTTTCAATCCTTTGAGTATGAAGGAAGGGAGTAAATAGTTGGACCCTCATTAAGCAAAAAAGAAATTTTGTAATTCACAACTGAACATAAAAGAACATGTGTACTAAAAAACACAAAAAATGAACATTTATTCAAAGGGAGATTTTTTGCTATATCATTTTCTTCAGTCTGGACTTGATAATGCATAAAAAATAAAGCCCTGGGAAGCCACTGGTATGTGGTAAAATCACATTTGTTGACACAGTAGTTTACTTTCACATTAAAAGTTAAATGGTTCAGATGGGACTAAAATATGGAAAGAAAATTATTACCTTAAAAAGTGCTACAAAAGTATTGAAGTAATATGTGTTCTCCACAACAGTAACTAATCTGTAAAAGGCAGATTATTCCACAGTTTCCAAAAAATATTAACTTCCTCATGTTCTGTCAGTTATTTCTTTTCATTCCTAGAGATATTTTAGTTGAAACTACACACTGAGTGCAAAGAGTATCAAACATAAATCCTAGCTATGGGTTTCAAGGTATTTTTGTGGCTCAATTTCATAGAGCAAAAAAACTAGTTAATGACTCACAATTACTTTTGGTAATGAAAAAATTCTCCCATTTCAATGCAAATATTGTACAACAACAAAAAATGTTCCATATATTATGATGCAACTTTTCTCATTAGTAACCAGTTAATTCTGGCAAAAATATTTACAATGTGCAATACACATGACTACAGTCATGCCGTTAGCCACTCAAAATATGGCTAATGACATGACTGCATCGGCCACAAAAATGTCAACAGAAGAAAGCCAGTCAAGAGTGTTACTGCCGACAAGGGCATAACACCAGGAGTAGGAGAAGGAAAATAAGGATACCCAATAAAATATTGATGAAAGACTAAAGCTGAGAAAAATATGGTGCACAAAATGAAATAATTCTCCAGAAATTGATGTTTTTCATAAATTTATTAAAAAATCAGCAATATCACACATGCTCTACTTTCACTGAAATGAGAATAATAGGCGTTATGAAACACCACAAATTATAAGCATGTGAGATCCAAATGTATCATGCATGATGAATATAGAGATCCTCTTTTCAAGATGTGTAATATACTCTTTTCACTATGTGTAATACACTCTTTTCACATCATTTTCAAAAATTGGTAATACCTTAAGCATAAAAAAGGATTTTGCTATTCAATGAAGGTGAAATTTAATTATAATAGAATATTTTTATTACTTTTGTTCTGATTAGATAGAATGTTAACCACATTAAAAATGTTTAAGTCACCAACTTTGAAACAGCCATACTATTAACATTCTGATGAGCATCAGCGACTCACCTGAGCTAAGTTTGGACTGTTCTCCCTCCACAAGGGTAGCAGAAGTCTCCTCTGCCTGCAGTAGCGAGAAGCTCTCAGTCAACTCGGCTGCTACATCACCGGCACAAAATGTCAACCCCGGTTGATCTGCAATTTCATCATCAATCAGGAAGTCGTCAGCACCACTGCTACAACTTCTGCCAAAACCACCTCCCAACGCACCAGGACTACTGCCATCAGACAGGGACAGCGAACCGGTAGGACTAGGGCTATCCTGTGACTCACTGCTGGCAGGAGTAGTGGATACAGACAACTGACTATTCTGGCGCCTGACATTAACTTCATTTGGGAAACCACCAGGCCTCGGTCTCACGCCAGCTCCAGAACTGGGCCTCCCTCCACTGCTACTGGCACTGCTCCCACTGCTGCTGAAGACTCGCTCGTTTGACTTCTCAAGCACTGTTTTCAAAGGGTGCAAGGTTGGTTGGGACACACCCGGTGATATCGTGAGGTGCACTACTCTTGGAACAGGGGGCATTATCGAGCCAGCCTCATCACCGCTGCTTGAAATAATGCCACCAGCAAAACTCACACAACCTTCATCACTTAACTCATCTGCCATGGCCTCACCATGGCCCCACTCCTGATCCTCGCTCCCAGACCCTGTGCAACCCTCCTCTTCACTTGTGGAGGCCATGCTGGCTCTCTGTGCAGATTTCTCTGTGCTCGACCTATCACGCCATGCTTTCTCCTCATTCTCTCCAGACCCCTCATCCCTTTCTGGCTCTGATGTTGTAGTTGTCGTTACTTTGTTGGCAGGGGGTGGATGGGGTACTGGGTTGGGACTGTTGGCATTCTTATCTTTCTCTACGACCTGAGGCCTGTAAGCCAGAGTCCTCTGACGGACAACATTCCCAGTGGCAGCACCTGTACAACCACTCACGGGCCTAGGCAGCCCACTTGTGGGGCGTGGTTTCTTCTCCTCAGTGACTCCAACTTTGCGACCTCGGTCTCGGAGTTCAAAAGTTCCTCCCGCCTGGTTCAGCACCACCTCCAGAGTGCGGGCGGAAGGGTTGGTGGGCAAGGGAGGAAGAGGAGGAGGAGGCGACACGAGGGTAAGGCCAGGACCAGTCCAGAGCTCTGCCGTGGCAAGGGGTTCGACTCCAAGCAACGTGTCGGTCTCTGCAGCTTCCACACCACTGTACGTCGCCCCAGAAGATCCACTGCCACTGTGGGGTCCGGCGTTCCTGCTGCTGTCCAGCATCCCCAGACCTGAGTCTCCTCCGAGAGATTCCGAGGAGTCTGCGCGGTGTTGCGCCATCTTTCGGTTCGCCGCAGTCTTTGCACCTTTGGACACAGCACCGCCTCCCACTCCGACTAGGGCGGCAGACGCTGGGATGGGAGAGACCTTTCCCATGAGCTGTGGTACCTGAGGACGGGGAAGCTGCTTGGTTTGGAATGTCAGTCGTTCAGCAAGACGGGCTTGGGTGGGCGTGTTCTTGTTGCTCCCTGCACGCGAACTTGCATTAGATTCAGCGAGGATATTTCTGTCCACCACATTTCTGGTTTCCTTCTGGGAGAATACGATCGGGGTAGGAGGGGCAAATGGAAGAGCTTCATTGGAGTTGGTGTCACCTACTTTGTCACCTCTGACTAGAGATACATTCCCAGCAGGGCCGCGGAATCCGAATCGGTTCACTGGTCGATTGGGTATGCCAGTGGAATTGGCAGGAGAAACAGGAGTCGGAGTGGGCACAGCCTCCGCTAGCAACGGCGACGCCCTGCCGGAGGATGCGCCAGAACGGGACTCCGACTTGGCCTGCGGTGACTTGACGGCAGTGGTAGTTCTCCGTTTGAAACCAAATGAAGTCGCTTGACCCCTGGAGTAAGGAGTTGTCCGTTTCGTAGCTTTTTCCCCCTGTTGGAAGATAAGAAAAACGAACTTCATTACAAAGAAGAACATTGGAAGACATAGTTGTATAATATTCTTTTTGGATTCACAAAGTCACCAGTCATTCAATTTACTCAGAGCATGTCGGAAATTTTACTAAACGCCTCATTTTGTAAGCATCAATGTTTACCACAAAAAACTGTCATTACCAAAAAACAACGATAAAGTCACAATAGTAACTAATACAAACTTGAAACTAACAATAGAAATTAGAACATAGAAATGCATGGAAGCCAAAGAGTAACAAACAACACATTTATATATAATTATTCGCGTCTTCTCACAGCTGAAAGATAATCCCAGCTACTTACAAAAGATGTAAGATCGCAAAGCATGCTATAACTACGGTTTTTCTTTGACAAGGAATTCGATTCAGAAATAGCAAAAATTATCTATTTTCGTTCACCTATCGGTACCAGTGAAGTATTACCAATACATGAATATGCTATATATACAGTCCAGCTCACTGGCATTTCACGAGAAGACCCGAAAAAATATCCCAGATTAGAAAAAAAACCACAACGTCGCCACAATAACTGAGAGGCCTTTTCCCTAAGACATGGCTATAACAGGAGGAATATCAGCGATCGAAACACGATTTAAAAACCATACTAGAGGTCGCCAGACTTCCCCCATCTGGTCAGCAAACACGCCTAGGATATTCCCCTCAACGATTCTACCGGTCGGAATAGACCCGATAGAGAAAGACTCCGTCTGCCGCCTACGACTCCCATCGAGGAGGCTCCCTAAGGTCGTTCGGTGGTAAGATCGATAAATCCACCCCTTTTCCCCTCCCCACAACAACGCCCAGGGTTTTGCCCACCCGTTCTGGGAGTCTTATACGGCCGGGTCACGGGTAAACCTTGAAACACGCGGACCGCGCGCAATCACATCGACACCCTGGAGATAGACGGAGAGGAGGGCTGCAGTCACGGAAGGAAGGTGACTAACAACGCCAGACCGCCGTGCACGCCAACCAACCTCACGGGGCGCCTACAACGAGAGCCCCCCCTTCCAGTCAAGACTTCATTGATCATTCCTCGCCCGTCCATCCGAGTCAAAATTACCTATGAGGCTTTACGTCCGCATACTAACGCGCGAGCCGCCGAGAGGTGCATGGCAGGGAGCGTTGGGACACCATCCATAAAAAATAAGGGCATTCATAAAATAAAGGAATTTATGACGGAAATGAAAGGTTAGAGATGCGTATTTTGGAATAATGCGTGTCCCGATCTGCTCCCGTTGTAGGTGTAAATGAAGCACGGAGAAATACAAATTTAACATAGGGCTTTTGAAAAGATAATTCGATTATATTGCAAGCAATCATTGATCCGTCACCACACTGAATCAAGCATTTAAGGGAAAATTAGCGAAATTGAGTTTATAAAATGGAATTTTGAGACGAAACGAGAGATAATGCCATCCAAAAAGAATGCCGCCACACTTACTGAGACGCGAAACATACAACTCGCTCGTATGGCTTTGCGAAAATTAGTAGTGGCAGTATCTGTGAGAGGCAACCAGCTATTGAAGACGTAGGGGTTGGTATGGATAGGATGGTGAGGATTAGAATGATTTGAGAAGTGGAGGAAGGGTGGCAAGAAAACCGGTATCGGCGTTGGCATGTTCTCAACGAAATGCGCCAAGATGTCCGGAGATTTACGGCAAAGTCGGAGCCAAAGACGGAGTACAAAATATAAGGTGAGCTCTGCGTAGCAACCAAGCGGGTATCGAGTTTCAACTGAAATACCTGTGTCACTGACGGTTTTCAGACCCGAAGACTGGCTGGGATGTTGGCAATCGACCAATGCAGAAACCCGATCCCACGACAGGGGCGAAAAAACCTTGCACCACCCCTCAATAAAAAGTGTCAACGACATCTACACATCCATTGAAAAAATGAAAAATAACTGCAAACAAAGCGCATTAAACCGAGTATGGAAATGTAAATTTGGATCCATTCCAGATGTGCGAAGCGTCCAGACCTGCAAGTGATGAATAGTCATCGAAAAGTAACTATCTACGCGAGTAGATATCGAATAAGTATCATCAACATCTATTGTTCGATTTCCAGAGTAATTCGCGCATGAGATGTTAATAATTTTTCCACACGTAGGTCCCGCTGAAATCAGAAGCTATGGGAGAAAATCTAAGACTTCGTCAGGAAAAAAACCGTCACGTCCATAAAAAAAACAGGTGAGCTAACAAGCTCATTAAATTGAACATTGAAACGTAAACACCGATAACTTCTAGATATTGAAAAGAATTAAATACGGTAAGTCACCAATCGTTCAAAGAGAGCTATCGAAACAAGATGGTATCTAATACGTATCGTCAACTTCTTAGCTTCGCTCGCCATAATATACCTCAGGAGTGTGACGTGATACGATTGTTTCGCGGTTCGGTCCCACTGGAATCGCTTATTAAACGGCCCTTCGCGCTATCGGAACAGTGGAGAAAGGGTGACATAGGAAAATGAACGCATCACAGCTTGAACGCGGATAAAACCGAAGCTAGAAAAATAACTATCGATAGCATCGAAAATTGCGAAGCGTTCCGAACGACACCTCACAAATGGAAATCGGAACGCGAAATCAATCAAAGTTATTGAGAGAAAACTATTGATTCCAATTGCTTTCGGATTAATTATCGTCAAATTCTATTCCATCTATATACCTCTGCTACAAGATGAATCAGGTTTTCCTTGCCTCGTTCCCGCCGGATTCGGAAACTATAGGAATTCCGCGACCTTGGAACAGAGGAGATACCGCGACACCCTGCAGCGACCGGTCCTCCACCGACACTGCCCCGGGGCTTTCCTCGCGCGGTGCAAAGGCAACCTCCGCCGTGGGAGCCTGCCCGGCAACCTTGCACGAATGAATGAAATGGAAGATGAGCCCCCGAGATGGCATGGTCTAGATCGAGAAAAAAACTGAGCCAAACGGGGTGTCCGGGTGGAGTGCTAAAGTAGGGTGTTCTCACGGACCCCACGTCGCAAAAAAAGACGAGTGGAACAAACATGACGTCTGTAGAGTCACAATGGTCGGCCGACAATGTGTCGGAGTTTCTTTCTATTTGGGGAATCTCAATTCCCCCCTAATTTCCACCGAGGGTGACGGTGGAGGTCTATCGCGTGAGACGATCTATGCGAATTGCTTTCTATTTTCAAACGAAATTCACTTGATGTGTTGCTTTGTGCTTTGGTAGGATATCTGATGCGCACTATTATTTAAGCCACATAAAAGGCTCCGTGCACGCCAAATATGAAAAAATACAAAGACAGAAACACATACTCAAAACAGACGAGCAACGAGAAATATAAGACCCGCACAAGCATAGGCTTGAGATGATTAGGATTACGCATATACTTAGAACTCAAAATAACTATGTACTGAGGACTCCCTACGACCTATGGATGCATTTTTAATAATTCAAACAATTTATCACACTAATGGGCGATTAGATAATGAACGAATCAAATTTCAAAATTTACAATCATGGAAAAATAACAGACCGAACACAGTAATTCATTAATCATCAAGTCACCTTTCCTTCATAAATATACCTAATTTTAAAATAACAGGACAACAATGCATATGTAAGTCATGAAGAGTCCTCTTCCGATCAATTACAAAATCAACGAAATTTTTGCGAAAGTTACTTTTTCGTAGATTACTGAGGCACGAGGGGTCTCATTAAAACTAAACACGAAATAAAGAAAAAAGAAATACATGGGCAACATCGTCATTGAGTTCAATTGAGTATTCTGCCAGCTGATTGGTACGTTTTTGGATAGTACTTATCCCCAGCATCCTAATTTCTGCCATATCTTTCCGTTTTCATTCCAATGGATGACCCGCAATTATCCCTCTTGAATTCCTCATTAAATGGATGAAGGTGCAGCGAAGGGTCCCAATATCGGTCAATGGCCCGAATCTTCCGCCCTTTTATAAAATAACGAAATTCACAAAAAAATTCCAAATTCAATACTTAAAATATGTAAGCAAACTCATATAAAAGCAATATAATATAAATCTTGTAATATGCACACTATTTTATCAACTCTACAACTTTATAGTCCTGCTAAGCCATTCGTAAAGTATTTCACTGGTCAAATGGACTTTAAAGATGTGGTTGATTCACTTTGAAAGCAGTGTACAAAAATAATTGAAGGGATAAAAATGAACTGTCCATAAGTCTGTAACAGGCCATACACTGATACATCAAAAAGTAGCATGGTAGTTGATTATGTCTTGAAGATGATGTTAAAAGCATTCTAAAGCATATGGGAAAAAAGATTCAGGTAATGATGGTATACGAATTACTGATTTGAAATAAAATAGCATATTTATATCAATTGAAAAAATATTATTAACTCTAGCCTCAAAAATGCTCTGGTACCTGATACTTAAAGAACAGCTAACATCCGACCAATATGTAAATGTGGTAGTCATTTGCCTTGCTCTTCTAATTTCGTGCTGAATTCCTGTCCTCTTCAATAAGTGGATTCAGCGAAATTCAAACATTACTTTTCTGTACGTGGACTATTAAAACATGACTGCGAAATAATATCTTCGAAATGGCAAATGCTGAATTTTTAGAACCTTAGGAGTAACTCCGTGGAACTTCATCGTTCGATGTGCAATGTAATGAAAACATTCGACATGGTAGATTCACAGAATCGGAGTTTCTGCGGTGAGCTTAAGGTACATTAAAGGAAATTCTCGGCCAACTGGTTTTAATAGCTGGGTCTATGACTTCGACCATTGCCAGCATGCCATAATGTTTCCTTTGAACTACGATTAACTTGGGATGCATTTGGATCAATGAAACATTTCCAACAAGCTACACTCCAGGTCAGTGATCAATAATTTCTGTGACCTTTAATGGAGAACTACAAGAATTCAGGCACAGTTCTCATGACACAAGCACACTAAAGCAACTTTCCAGCATCAGAAGGTCATTCAATAAATGGAAGCCTCATTTCACCGTACCTGCTCCAATTCGCAAGGGCCATTACACTACCGAATGTCTAACTATACTTGCAAGAATACAGAAAAAGGGTCAGGCAGGCAGGAATGCCTTTTTTCTCTTAAATGATAATAAAAAAGAAGTCTGACAAAACATGCTTGCTTACGCAATATGAATACCACTGCAAGATTGACGATGGAAAGATTACTCTAACAGTTTACCCCTCGCGGCTTCAAAGTGAACGGGATGAAGTTGGACCCGCTACCATTAAGATCGCACACTCGTAAATGGAGTTGCATCTTTGCAGGCATTGGGACTACTAGTGTTAAGGATCAACAGCAGCCAGAGATTATTTCATGATTATTAAGTTTCTTTATGGCAGGATGCAAGAACATATAGTTATGGAATCAATAGTTAGGAGATCCATGAAGTTACAGATCTCATCAAAATATTCGGGTTGTAGGAACACATCTACTAGCAACATAACTTATATACCAATAGTTAACAGCTTCGAATATTTGATCTAACCTTCCACCGCTGGATAGCAAGTATGAAAGTTAAGCATATGAATAATTGCTAATGTACATAATATTAGTCAGTACGAGTAAACCAACTGATCATTTGTCTCGAAACAACTCTTTTAACTCGTAATTAAGTCTCCAAGCGGTTAATTGCGCATCCACCATCTTGCCTACTTATGGAACTCATAACTCCATTACATAAGTTATGAAACCAATAAACTTATCTAATGTTTCTGCAACACTCATTGAATGGTGCCATGACTAATGAGTTCCATAACTTTATAGAATACATATGTGTCGTTCCTACAACTGGCAATTAGAAGGAAAAACTTTATATGTATATATAAGTGTGGGAGTGTAGAGAAATAATTCGAAAAAAATCACATCTACATAATAAACTGCAAGCCACATAAAAGGATGTGAACATTACTCGGGGGGACAATTTGCTTCTAAATCATACGTAATCCACAAACGAATCGAAACGAAGAGCACGACTTGGGGATGATTATTCTCATCTCTGACTGAAAGATTCCACCGATTAAAAACTTCTACCCCTCAATGAAGATTTAAGGTACGTCATTAAAAAATAAAAAAGTTACATTAAAATAACACCAGACTTAGACGCACTTCAAGCGAATCAGTTTCCACATTCATGTAAATTTCTATTCCACAGTAAAATATACTAATTCATCACATCCCCTAAGTTCTTTAACACTTTTGTTCGCTCTTTCAATACAAGAGCTTACGCAATTTAAGGTAGTTTGAGTGAAATAGTTCCATGGTCATAATACATCTACATACTACCCTGGGAGCCATGCAAGGGTGTGAGGCAGGAGGTGTCAGGACACCAGCCGTGTAAAGATGTAAGGGGTCAGGTTTTGGGAGGTGAATGAAATGAAAGGAATTAAAAATGAAGACAACAGGAACCATATTCGAATTATACGCTTTACTTTCACCGGCTGTAGGTCACATGAATTAAATATTGCATTATTAATGGAGCAATAATATAGTTTAATATGACAAAAATGGCAGGTAATCTAATGAAAATATCTAAATGAGTCTTAAACTTGATTCATTTTTTTCACGCGGTACGTTAGACACTCCTTCAAAACGGAAGGTATTTTGTGATCCCGAAGATTTACTGTGGTGACAATATGACTAATTTTCAAAAATAGTAGAGAAAACATACAAAGTATACACAGTTAATTTATTGACGATATCTAGGTGTTAGAAAGTCCTCATTTTTTTAATAAGCTCTATCTGAAGTATATACACGTAACATTCCCCATGTAAAAAGACTGCTATTTTTTGGCAAATGTCTCGGAAAGTAATGAAAGGGGTTGAATTTTGTGTGTCATTGGAAGGGTGAGAGTACTTTTCTTTAAAATGAGACCAAATTCATTGATTTCTAGATGAAATGACATTTCGCTCAAACTACCTTAAATAATGTTATACTAGAGTACGGAGGTTTGAAACATTAACAGTCCATAGAATTTCATCACGTTCTAGAAACCTTAGACGTGTTGTCGTTGATTCACGGCATGGAAATACGATTATTTTCCGTGTGATTTCTCCCTCACCACTGGGCTTTGGAGAAGGAAATCCGAGATGATAAAGAAAAAAAGAAGGGTCTCAGGCGCGTGGGGAGGGGCGAGAGGGAGCCGATGGGGATTTCCTGAGACAACTAGGCGCCGGAAAAAGGCTGGCGGATGGGGGGACCTGTCTGGCTAACTTCGCTTTTCCCTACGTGTCCCACCTGGCAAATATACTTACGTCGACCCAACTGAGCCTGCTCTGTGTTGACGTGAAATTTGGTGGACGCCACCGGAGACAAGACACAACGGTTATTTACCGACGAAGTCATCAATATCTAACGAACTCCAACAGACTACGATAGATCAGATCTTCAGAATAAAATAGGGGAAATAGATTGTAGAAAAGACAGGTTTAAAATGTCGTTTCTCCCGCAATCGATAAGAGACCATGATGGCTGAGGTAAGACTTTGAAGTATGTTAGCTGACAGGTAGTGTGGCTGATTAGTTAATGTGCTCCCTAATGCATGTTTATAAATCTTCTGAGTAGTGCTAACATCATGTTTTGTATGTTCCCTGCATTACATAGTTACATTATAAATTAGTTTAGTACTTTCTGTAGCATTTGTAGTATAAGCATAGTGAGGTGCATCTTGGTGTAAGTTAATTTCTAATTGTACTACATGTTGGTGATAAGTCAACCCCGGCCAAACACTCTTCAGGTGGCTTGTAGGGTAATACGTAGATGTAATGCCCAAACAGGGGCACCACATACAGAAATAACCGAAGAGATACCTTCGTTTACGACCGATACCGACCTATCCGCACCCAGAACTGTGTATTAAGTTATTTTATGTCGATAAATTGGGATGTACGAATTGTTTCACCCGTAGGTACTGACTGTGTAATGCTGGCAAGGGTCCTAAATTAAGATTTCCAGGTGGACATTATTTAAATATGAGGAATAGGGATTAGATTAAGGGATAGGAACATCTCAACATTAGCTGTCGATTTTGATCAGGGTATCGAAGTCATTGTCAAGGAGTTAAAAACGATGAAATGGTCTAATGGGACACATTTCTCCAGGGAGTAATTCAATTATTGAACATGTCCTGCTGATTAGATCGAGCAAAGATCTACATCTTTACCATGTATTCTTTCCTGAGCTCATCATAGTAGTGCTTCAGTGAACGTTAAGGACATTTCTCACTCGCTGACAGCCATTCGCAGATAGGGACACGGCAATCGGGACTAAGTGGAGGACCACCCCTGCGAATTCCATCTGAGCCCAGCGACGCTTAACTCGGGTGCTTTAACGCGAACCGATGTTTTCATCGTGGCAAGCTGTTCCCATCGAGGATCAATACGTACAGAATTCAGCGTACGAGTACCATAAAGAGCTTCAAGTCACGTAGATGAATATTTTCAGAAGGTTCCCAATGTAACGACGATTAAACAAAGTGGTATTTCATTCTACTCAATTTTTTAGATAAATAAAGTAGGGTGAAACTCGCCTACGAAGCTACCTCCCTTGCGCGGTCACCTCTTAAAGCGGCCAATTTTTCCGGGAACGGAATTAATTTCCCTCAGGTAGTTTTAGGTATTCTACCGGTTAACCCATTTCCGCCCAGAAATTTTTGTTTATGACTTTGATAAATGTTTGGTATTTTACACATATGGTAACTTAAAGTACTCATACAAAATATGTTGAGGATTGTGACCTTGAACGATTCAGTTTTGACAAGTTGATAGTGATCAAGTTCGTGGTTCCGCCTACAGAGCGTCATAAACTCGGCACGTCAGGGTGTACCCAGCCATATGGCTACGGTGGGTGGAAATGGGTTAAGGTACGTTTTGTTTAATGTCAGAGAATTTTCTCCCGGTTTTCTACTCGTTCAGGGGCCTATCTCGACCTAGCATATCCTTTTTCGCCTCAGCGAACGCTCAACCCTTCTTCATCCTGACCATGAAACCAATTCTCTTTCTTCCACTCCCCCGCTTACCCCACATCCTTCCCTCTGTCACATTCTTGAGCAATCCCTCGCCCCTGAATAGCCCCTCCAGCCACCCATGCCAAGTAAATTTTCACTCCTTTCAACGGCCATCACCCTACGCAGCCATTATATCATAGGTCCGGAGGCGGACTAATACAGATTTTACTGCATTTCATAGAATGGCTTGAATATATATTTGCAGGCATAATTAATTGTCCTCAACTACGATTTACATTCAATTCTTTCATACAAATTGATCTACAGCACCCTTGGTGTTAAGAAGACGGAAAATGTTGTTAGTTTTATTACTTTTGACACAGACATTTCGCAAAAGAACTCGGAGAATTTAGCCTATACCTTGAGAAATTACCAAATTTTAAAAAATTTAACCTTTCATTTCGTCAATATCAAGCTTGAACTAATATTAAAATATTGAGGAAATAGATCAAAATTGAAAACATATGTAATAAAAAATATTATGAGAAGGACCGTAATTTATGCGGTTAAATAATAGCGAGAGATAAAACTTAGCGGCCGCCAAAAAAAATCATGCCGATCTTCTGAAATTAGCCTCGAATGAATCACCTGCAAAAAAGAAGTTGACTTCCTCCTAATTCCATCCCTACATTCGCAAAGGAAACGAGAAAAGGCTTGGTATACACTAAGAAGTTTTCAGGAACACCCGTGGGCACGCACGAGGAACCAGTCACGCAAGCAAGGAGTCGGCCCCAAATTGCATTCACGGGGGGTCGTAAAATATTCACGTCCGACGGGAAGAACCCCCGCCGCACGCGAGAAGCACGAGTTACCGATACACGCCAGGTAAGAAACGAAGATACCAGAAAAAGGGCGTAAAAGCCTGGAGAGAATTTCGTGAGCGAGAGATTTCCTCATCCTTATGGGGCCTGCTTATTTAAATACATACACCTATAAGTCATACCTATACTGTCGATGGAGTACACATAAAATCTTCAGAAACAGTAAAATATCTTGGAATTACCGTAATTTATGATAGATCGTGGGGATCACACATAAAAAACATGCGGCACATCATTAAAGAAAATGGGTTTTGCTAAGCGTATAATAGGAAGGTCCTCGGGTGAAAAAGTCAAAGAGAGATGCTACTTCGCTCTGGTTAGGCCACACCTCGAATACGCCGCCAACACTTGGGACCCTGGCCATAGAGATTGCAACAAAAAATTAATAAAAATACAAAGGAAAGCAGCGCGCTTAGTTAAAAACTGCTACGAGCGAACATATAGTGTCTCACAACTTTTACAGTGATTAAGGTGGGAGTCCCCAGAGACTCGGAGGTTACTCGCTAGGCTTAGATTGCTAGAGAACTTCAGAGCTGATATGTTTCAGACCGACACAGAATATTATCATAACGCCATACTACATATCTCGGTCTGACAAGCGATAAAATAAGAGAGATACATTGATACATTGCCAAAAATATACGTACAAAAACTCGTTCTTTCCACGCACAATAAGAGACTACAATAAAAACTGAGCTCTACTGAATACACTCCCATAATACATGTCACCATTTCCCAAAACCTAACATCTTTACACGGCTGATGACCTAACACCCACAGCCACAAGCCCATGCGGTGGCTCGCAGGGTATCATGAAGATGTAGACGTAGATAAGCTTACGCATGGGGCAAGACCTTTCATGATACCGACCCTTGGGTGTTAAAGGGCAGCAGAGCACACACGGCTGGAAACCATTGAAGAAATGCGGTGTAACCGAAGAATGGTGAAGATGAAATGAATTCAGGGAATAACCCGAGAAAATGCTCAGCGGACTGCCGATGAGAAAATATGCTAAATGAAAGCTATCAGAAAGATGATAGATAAACTTGATGGAAATATTATGTGAAATTAGAGCTTCTTGAAAGCAGTAACTGAGGGAAAAATGAATTATAAGAATCACCGAGGAAGACAGTATTAAGGGTGAAATACATTGAGCAAAATAATGAGCGGCATGAGAATAAGAAAATATGAAGAAATTAAGCGGTAAGTTGAAACGAGAGAGGATTTGATAGCTGCAGCAAGCCAAGAATCGACGACTTCAATTGATGGAAAATCCATTCCACATGCATAACAAAAATATCGAGTACTTCTGGCATAAACATATATAACTAAATAGTATGAACAACCAGTGTACTTCGACAGAGTTGAACTAATCGTGGACGCATTTCCAAGAACTTCGACGAGAACCACCAAGCCACGTAAAAAAGAGAAGGTTAGGAGGAAGTCCAACATCTTTACGAGTCTTCAAGCACTGGGTCATCACAGACGATCAACTTCTTGGATGCCGGCCGAGGTTTTTCCCGTAACTTACAAAGGTCTAGATCAATAAGTCATGAAAACTTACACGCCAACCTATCATTTCGCTCGCCATCTCAGGGTCTAAAACTCCGGTTCGCTTCCTTTTAGTTTTATATTCGTGACTCAGTGGTGTAATAAAGTCATAAAAATAGGAAAAATATAACACTTTATCGGTAATAGTAAAAGTTTTCAAATTGGTAAAGTTAATGTTAATTATGCTTCCCACATCGCGAAATTTTTTCGTACATTTCACTTCTTCCTTGTCTCTAAAGAGAATAACAGCTAGTGGTTACATCTCAGCATGACACGAACGCGAAAATCGTTCCACCACTCTGAAGTTTAAGATCAAGATCTTATGCATTCGCTTCCTCTCTTTAAAAGTACTCAGCTTTTGCGCGGACGGTTTTTTTGGCATTTGAAGATTTTTTTGTTTATTAATAGTTGTAACCGGTATAAAATCTAAATCACAACAATTAAAACTGATCATCAACTTAAAATTGCAAAACGGCCCCGATGATAACGGGACACAAAGTAATATGTACATTGCTATCACTGTATCAAAATATATTATATAGAAATAAAGCTCTTTATGGATATCATTCCATGTAGCACTAACATAATATAATGCAAACTTCCACGTGATTGCCTGCGTAACATTATTTATTTTACCAAACATTCAGACAAGAGTGGAAAAATAATTGTTTACAAGGCCTTCTCTAATCATTCAAGAGCAAAACGATTGTATGTATACTATATAATGCACCTTAAATGAATGCATGACCATGTTTAGATATTTGCAACAATTTTCACGTTCAGTGAGACATTTTAATTAGCAATTTTAAGTACAAGAAAGGGTAAATTGCAGTCTAGAGCATAATTTGGATATATTGCAAGTCGCAGAAAAATATCATGATAGCCATTCATCCCGATAATAATTCATTCAATATTTTTTTCTTAATTAATGAAAAAAGGATTGGAATAGTAACAAAAGGTTCGAATAATACATTTTTTTTCAGGAAAAGGAAACAACGTAAAGATGTAAGCAGGGCGGAGTAGGGGGTATAAAGGGGAGGCAACCGCCACTCCCATCCATCACCACATTTAAAACAATATATATGCTCGACGGGATTAAATTTCGTGCAACTCTCCATCACAAATGAGGTTTAAAGACATATTTTTTTCGAGAGCTCTACCAGTGGATGCTCAAGCGTGCGCGCGATAATACCATCCCATCCCAGTCCTGCAATTTTCAGCGTTCGTACCACACCGGAAAGGTGATTTATTCGTTAAAACGCACGAGAGACTTATTTTCGCAATGAATTCCCACACCTAGAACAATCCACCCTTTTACCCATACGCACGGAACATGGAGAACGTGATTTATTAGACCTGAAAAACGAAAAAAAAAATATGCATACGCCACCTAGAGCCCACCCGTACCTTTACCTAGAAAAAAATTAGAAAGGGTGTGCTTTGGGACGAGAGTGAAGGGGGAGTGGGAATGTGAGGGAATGGAAGGGGGAGGAAACCGACAACTCGCAGGCGATGCATGAAAATGAGTCCCAGTGGACCGCCATCATTTTTCGGGCGAATGTAAAAATAATCTCCATCGGGGGGGAAGTGAGAACTTTCACCCCGAGGACCGCAGAGATACCCGACGCGACTTTGAAAAACGTCCGGGGGAATGACTGCAGCGATGCAGCATTCGCGCAAACGGTGAGAGCGGGTCTTTCTCCCCGGCCGCCACCCACCGCTGCTCCCACGCGTCCCCGTCCGCCCCTGAACGAGATTTACACCCGCCCCCCTGAAGGGAAGGGATGGAAAGAGAGAGAAGGAGATAGGCCCTTCTTTTTAACGTTACAGCGGCTAACCGAAAGGGACGAAGTCGATAAACGCAATCCCCATCTCCGAGTCCCTTTGAACGAACGCAAGGGTGTTTCCGAGTTACGAGCCAAAAATTTACGACGCTGCGACGGACAACGACGAACAAAACAACCCCTGATACACGGCCAACGAACCTTCGAATGCACGCGGCAAACTGTTATAGAGATGAATAGAATGCATGTTTTCAAGTTGAACTTTACCAAAAGAACACTAAAATTTTGTAGGAGAACTGAGAATGCAATTAAACAGTGACTGTCTAAGATTTAAGATTCTGTGAAACCTAATTCAAAAAAATATTTCATTAAATACAGCTGATTCGATTTACATTAGGCTGCTTTCGAAGAATAAATAAATACCCAAAGAAACAGATATGACTCTTATTTTTACGGCAAAGTTTCCACGACAAGATTTCATGGAACCATGTAAAGCCACTGATTTAAATTTTGCTTGGCTCGCGATAAAGCCATCCGTTAGAACAGAGCCATGGCGGCGGGGACATAAAGTATATTCAATGAGATTTTCCGATGTTTTTCCCACCAAATATTTCTCCAAGTTATGCTGCATGCAGTGCTAAGCAAGCTGTGCTTTGTTATTTTATCTATGCCGATTAATTACTTTATGCCAGTCGTATTCTACGCCCGTTTGCGCAACATTCATGAGATTGCAAAAATAACCAAGCTAAGAATCAAAGAATACTCGTGAATGAGGGAAAGAACTTTCCAAAAGAATATTTCCATTTCTGAAAAGCACATAAATAGACTGTGATGGGTATATTGTCTCAGAAATACCAAGGATATCAATTTAAGTTATAGTATTCAAAATTGAAATACAAAGACTTGTCAGTATGAAGGACGAAATGATGAACGGGTATCTGGAAAAGTCTATTGAGTTCCTAAGGATGGCTGCTGAAGCAAAAGGTAGAGTATGAAAGGGTACGAGGGGACGTGAAGGCAAACACAGAATTTGTAACCGAATGAGAACTGGAGGGGGAGCTGCTGATGGCAAAACCGTCCAGTCTCGGAAGCATTCAATACAACAGAGATTTGAATACAATTTTCCACGTTTTCCTGAAATTTTCGACAGTAGTAAAAGCCATCGCAATTCCCAGTTCTGTTTTAATTCTATTAAAATAGTATCTGCAGTTGTTCCTCCCAGACTTTTATCTAAATTTCTATGACCTCACTTCGGAATTTCAGAATTTCAAGTTTATCTTATTTCCATACCAGTTAAAGTCCATGGGATATTCTAGCTCCGTCTTCAGACTCTTTAAGTATAATCTTAATCTCACCATTCCTCCCAATTTAGCTTTCCTCTCTACCCGCGGCGCTTTTCGTCACTCCGGCACCCAGTAAGCTCCCAAGAGAAATAAAACGAATAAAGGGACCGACGGATAATGGGGGAGGAAGGCGAGAGAGAGAGGGAGAGAGAGAAGTGGTTTGAAATGATCCGTCTTGCCCAGACGACTGGGAAGCTGTCTCACGTCTAGTCCCCCGAAGATTGAAGACAAAAGACATCAGGCACCGGAGATAAGAGTTTAAAAGTCGACTGAATGCACGGAAAGAAAGAGCAATATTTCATCGAGGACGCTGCCGGAAATCGTTCCCCGCCGAGTGTTTCCGACGGGATCAAAATAAGAACGAAAACAGTCGACCGATGTATCCATTGATTTCGGAGGACGGGGCTGGGAACGCATTCATCAGCCGCGTGGCGATCAGTTATTCTCGTCTCCATGCAAGAAAGCATACATCGCCGCTTGATATTCTCACACAACCTTGAGGCGGCGTGGGCGTCTTCTCTTTTCGCCTTCTTATCACTTCCGTTGATTTTTGTTCAGAAGTGGATATGATGAAAACAGATTACTTCCAATTTGAATGATCGACGAAGTTCTCTGTATATCGAAAATAGAAGCTTTCACTTAGTGGAATGACGTCATAAAAAACAATATAAAGTTTGCTACATCCAACATGTATTTAAAAGTTACGACCAAACATACTCCATTTCTCCAGGAAGGGACGGAAGATGGATCCCTTGGAGCAGCGAGTAATCAGAAATGAAGACACCCATACTCTGCTCAACGACGTCATATTCCCAACCCATCCCCTCTGTTACGCATTACTCTGCCTACCCAGTAGCCTCATGAGCATCCTCCCAGTACCTTCAAATTTTACATTGTACCATATGATTCATCCCACAAATCATTTTCACCTTTCTCCATCTACAAGTGTGCATCCCTCCCCACCGATCACTTCCTCCCCCCTCAAACTGAGTGTCTCCCATGATCCTCTGTAATATATATAAAGGACTGACACCAAGGATAGTGTACCTGAAGATGGCTTGAGAGCCGAAACCGGTCGTAACTTTTAAATAAATTGTGGAAGTCAAAAAATTTACCTTGTTCATAAAGTTGTCTGTAAACTGGTGAGCTTAAGGAATCGGGTGCTTCTGGTAGCACGAGTAGGAAAGTACTGGCTTCCAATCTAGGGGGTAGATGCAGTTACAGATTTTACGAATTTTATTTCAAAGGAATCTGTCCCTAATTGGATAGTTTTTGGAGAGTAATCCGCGCGAAACAGCACCCCTGCGCACGTCAAGCACACTGCCCGTTCGATGGGACCAACAAAGAGCAGTATGTTGAGCCGAGTACTGCATGACATAATGCTCGTCACATCAGTTCTCTCCTGGTTCATCTCTGCACAGTTCTCCTCATTGCTTTTTATTGCAGTAGGGGAAGCGTGCGTGTCCGCTTGAAGACAAAGGCTTCCTCTAGATCATCCGCATGGGTTAATTGTTGACGAGAAGCATTGATATTAAGGAGGTTCCTCTGCCGCTCGGTGCGTCAAAAGCCGGTGAAAAATCCATCTTCTTAAGTGTTTGAAGAAGTCGATTAAAAAAACATTACCTTACGTAGTCACCTATAGTATTTAAACAAGTACTTAAAAACGTTGTGAATAAGTTGTATCGAAACACTTAAAAGTGGGAAACAATTTTTAAAACTCATCAGTAGCTTATTTTGATCTCGGTTTCTGGCTGGCAACTCGCTGCCACGTTTAATTGCTCTGACAATAAATTTGAGCTCATCACCGCTATTTCGTGATCTGAAATGTGTTCCATAATTTAAAAATAAGTTTCAAAATATTTACATGGAAATTTAACTCCTTATTTAAATATAATGGGTAAAAATCATGTGTTAGAACGACTTGGCAACGGTGGTAAGTGCAACATTGCTCAATTACTGCGTTCACTTGTTTTCCTGCTCTCGTGTTGGCGTGTGTTTGAGTGTTAGTGACTGCTTTCAGGGAAATCGTTAATATTATACATATATATTTGTATAATACATTACTGTATTTATGTATTCATTTATATAAATACCCGTGAGTATTATAACATATCTTCAGATAACTTTCGTTTCCTTGGAAGCTATAAATTTCCTGCCATGCTGAGGGAACCCGGACAACATTACCGGAACAACGACAATTTCTAATACTTTTTTGTCAAAGTATTAAATTTAGCGTCAATGCACAAAAAATCCAGCTCCACAAAGTTCATTGTAACTTCCCGTCTGCTCGAAAATCACTCGTTTCGTCACGGCACAGCCGCACAGCGTTGCCGATATGGAATCAACCTGCAACGCCACATGTTAGTAACTACGTGATTTCTGCTATTTTTGTTGCAAAAATATGTTAATATCATTTAAACCAACGTGGTAAGGGTATATTTTTTTAATATTATCATGATTCTTATACTGTGGCGCACCTTATATCAGTTTTTTGTCAAAACGACATTTATATTCGAATAGTAATCTGCATTTCTTCTACTCATAGGCAAGCATTGCCATAAGATCCCATAGAAATTCTCTCATTTTTAAATGCGATTTCCGAGAAATATAGCGTGGAAAGCCTAATTTTTTTCAACGGCAATCAACAGACTGCAATAAGAAGGGCTTATTTTGAAACTTTCATGAAAATGACATTTACTTCGTTTCTCGGTGGAACCTCCTTAATTGTTTGAAGAGCTTACGAAATGCATTGATTATAGGATATAAACTTAAATACATATGATTTTTCTTTGACGTGTTAATTTCCTGTGAGACAAAAAACTGAACGGTAAAATAATTGCTTAGCCTTGTATAATTACCTATGATACGTGCTCAAAAATTTCACCTTACCCATTATTGGATTTTTCTTCTCGAATGTGAATCCTTTTTGAGGCTCTTCTCAGTTTATTTCGGCCACCTTTAACGTAGACCGAATAATTTAGTTTCCAAACAAAGCCGTTTGATTGATAACTATCATAGGAGGCCAGCTTAAGGATTTCCCATCCGCTTTAATTGGTTGATTATCAGTTTGATACATTTAGAAAGAGAGACGTAAGCTTAAATTGGAATAATTAAAAAAAATAAATTCGATTATCTTCTTCGGTAAATAAATGCCAGATCCATGCATTGGAGAGTGCCATCAATGAATGAGCTCAGGTAACAACATAAACTATAATGCAATATCTCCACAAAAATTAGCAAGGGAAATAATTTGTACAGTAGAAGAGAGAACATGTACGAGGATAAATTATTTAAAAAATAACAATTAAAATTATTTTTCTCATACCAGAAAATAAAAACTTTATTCAAAAAATTAACTGTTCAAAGAAAACATTTTTCCCATTTCGGTTACCCTGTTGAAATTGTAACCAATGAGCACACATTGAATGGTTTGCGGCGTGACTTCGTGAAATTGCTTCATGTTGAAATGAATAACTTTGTAAATTTCACATAGGTGACTTTAATGACGACCAGTTTCCACCTCCATTGACTCCGCCATTCCACCCTCAGTTCCACCCCCATTGACTCAGGGTATATATGGTTGTGCATTTCTTGTATTTGTACCTGATGTCTGATGTCTGTACTGATGATAGATGATATCGCACAGCGACGAAACTGGTCGTAATTTCAACAATGAGCATAAATTTAGGCAGAAAAAGAAAAAGGTAAATATTCCGAACAAGTCTTATACGCATATTAAACTTTTACATCATTACTATCAGCGTATGTCGCTGACTGTGGCGTTTTCATTTAAACAGCAAAATGCATCAGACAGAAAGTTCGTGTTGCCACAAACAAAAGGAGTTGAAAACCCATATTCATAGGGCAAAAAATTCGCAAACCCTACGACCTCCTTCAGTACTGCATGTACATATTGAATCACCCAGCATTATCTCACATTATTATTGTACATCCAACGGTGCAACAGCGAGTACGCAACAACTGCATCTGCGGTTTTTATTGCCCTGCATAATTACTGGATTTAGAGCCTCATATCTTTCGCCTTGCATCACCGTGAGCAATCGAGAAAATTAAGCCGTGAGCGTAGAAATAATGAGTTGATGGCAAAAATGTAACTAAATAAAGGCGTCAGATGAGATGAGACTCCTATAGAAGACGCTCACCATAACGAGAATAAAACTAATAGAAATACACATAAATCTATTAAATTTCACTGGGTACAAAGCCTATTGAACAACAAAGAAACGATACATTTCCTCCAATGGTGTGTGTACACTATATATTATTCCTTACAGCGTAACAGAAAAAATTAAATAAAAATAGAAAAACAACAGCAAACAATGGAATAAACACAGAATTATAAAGTTTATTCTTGAAGTTCTGAGGAGTGTTTACATTTTTTATTTCAAGCGGTAATGAATATCACAAAAAAGTTGATTGGACTACAAAAGATTTGCTTTAGGTTGTAGTGCAATGAGCTGGGCAGTACAACAGTGATTCGCAACTCCTTATATTTGTGTGTCTGGATACAGGTAACATCTTCAAAACATTGAACAAATACAGAGGTTCTTTACATTGAAACAACTGAAACAAGAAGCTACCCAAAAGGTATCTGCGTCTATCCATAATCTTTAACCATTATAATCGGATACATACTGAGAAAGAGTTGTCAAAGAATTTATATACTAGTGAATTGATAAAACTTGTGAGACAAATAAAAAATTCTTGAAAAAGATAACCTTCCATAATGTAGAATCGCTAGTCCATTCTCCCCGCCTCTTCATTCTGAATGAAAACAGTAACTGCAAGGTATCCTCAAAATAAGCGCAAACTAATCATTACGAGAAGGACTTCAAACCTCTAACGGAATCTAACACTTTCAGTGCTATGGACGTAATAGTACGTCCTCTTATATTTTCTGAAAAGGACGATGGACGTTATAGGAAGTCCATAAAGTTTTATTATTGACCGGCAGCTGGACGTAATGGCACGACAGCAGTCTTTCCGGTGCATACATATGACCACAAAGTGCCAAAATATATTTTTAATAGTATATAAAAGCTCATAAACCAAGGTTTAAGGGAGTCATCTTACACAATCTAGGTAAGTGTGTAAAATCCTTAGTTTTCCTCCTTAGTTTTTCTGATGGGACCTTCAATTTAAAGCCTAGTACGCAAGGGTTAACCAAAGCGTTCTTAAAACTAAACTAAATGTCCCAAGAAGAGTAATGACATGACCGATGAAATGGAGGCATTCAAAAAGCTTTCGGTTAAAATCGATAGTAAACATCATAACACATAGGACACAATCGACAGGGTAGGATTTGACAGAATGGAAAAGTTCCAGACTCGAAAATAAAATTCATGATGAAAAGATATAGATTGGTTTATTCCACACTAATTTATTAAAACCGACCTGGGTTTCAGCAACTGAGTGCCATTTTCAAGGTACAACTGATTTGAGTGGCTGAGTGTATATACAGTACAGGTGGAGGAGTAATTCCACCTTTAATGTATATATACTCAGTCACTCAAGTCAGTTGTACCTTGAAAATGGCACTCAGTAGCTGAAACCAGGGTCGGTTTTAATAAATTAGTGTGGAATTAACCAATTTGTACCTTTTACTCATGAATATTCAAAACTTCCACAAAGTAACGCCTGAAACAGTTTCGTCTGTTCGAAAATAAAAATCTTAATATGTTCTACTTATAACTGGATTATATGGGTAGCATATAAGACTGAGGGTGAATATATTAGACATTTTTATACTTTAGAGAACTAAATAAAATCTTGGAAAGGCTAATACCACAGCACAGCTCGCCAGCCACCTTTGGGCATATCATTATTAAATTAAATACATACGCCATAAATCCTTATCGCGCTGTTCCACTAGAGGTAGGCACAGTAACAAGAGTTTAACTGTCGAAGTTAGGCTCATTAAACTCGCTCTATTTTCATTACTTTTCCTTTGCCGCATTAATTACAAAACTAATGACTATTTAAAGCGTTCATGCGAACTGGCAGTGATAACAACACAGAACGATTTCATTCACAATATTATTGATCAAGACCATAGTTTTATAGTACAGCAATACCGCCAAGTGATACGAGAGATGCGATGAAAACATAAATGTGATCAGAATAAATGGTATTGGCAGTAGCTTGGTAGAATTCCTTCATAATGAAATGACGAATTAATTAGTTTTCCAAAAAAGATTAATTACGTTCCTACGACCCGAGTTTTATCACTGCCCGACATCATCAATTCGCGCCTGATGATGTCGCGCTAAAACCCAGTTCGCAAGAACGTAATAAATCTTTTGTGGAAAACTAAGTAATTCATCATTTATTATATGCGATCAGTTCTTTGTGAGTAAAAATTCACGTCTTCAACTATCTTCCGCGATCGTTTCGAGCACGAGATATTTCCATTAAGCAACGCCTGAGACGTCTTACAGTCGTCCCACAGAGGTGGATCGGAAACTGGGGTTTTTCCAGGCGAAAAAGCTTACATGTCAATCAATCATTACATGATACCTTTGCATATACTCAACAGCATGAAAACAGCTGCGCACCAACAATTCCTGTAATCCACGGGTCTTCCGTTTTCTCCAAATTCACAGAGAGAGACCTACGCTCTCGAGGACCTGCATCAATCACGCCACAGACAGGCAATTATACCTCCCGCCTAACTCCCAGCAGCGACGCAACACGCAACGCCAATCAGATTGAAGTGATTCGGAATTGGAGTGGGGCCCGAGAACCGAAAAGACTAGCGCCGCTCATGTATCAAGCCTCGACCGACCGCTAATTGACGGCGATTACCACCAGAAGGCTCGGTTGCAATTCTCACGACGAATCGCTCTTAATTTCATTCCGAGACGAGAGGCCGTCTGCTTTGACGATGATCCATTTGCATAAACGACGGTGGAATTGGAATCCAGAGTGGATTCTCGTGATGGTTCGACGGACGGAATTCACAGTGTCGATCTCTGTTAAAGGTGTCACACCGCTCACGGTAGAGTTCAAATTTTCTTAACACATAATTTCTACTGAAACAAAAATATATTTGTAGATCCCAAAACTTGTACATACATACCTACTAATCACGCCATTCCCTTCCGGGGTAGGTACAGTCGCAGAGTTTCACTCACAAACACACATTTGTACACCTAACTCTGCTTTAATAATTTCCTCCATATTAACCTACCCTTGCAAACGTCTTTTGCCTCATTTACCCCCATACACTGTTTCATACACGCCCTCCTGTTTTTAAGACCCCTAATATTCCTCCTCCTAAGAATTTCCTCAACCACAACTTTCTCGGCCTACCTCTACCTCTCACACCATTCATTTCACTCATATATCTGTTTCGTAATCCGACTCTCATCCATTCTCTCAACATGGCCAAACCAACGAAGCACACTCCTTTCATATATGTTCACTACTGGAGCATCTAACCCACATTCATTTATTACCCACTCATTCCTGACCCTATCCATCCTACTTTTGCCGCAAACACTCCTCAGACAACTCATACCCACGACGTTTAGTCTACTCCTATGTCTTTTCCTGACATACCCATGTTTCACTACCATACAACAAAGTGGGGAGAAGCACACTTTTGTACACGGCGATTTTCGCTTCCTTAGGCAAAATTTGTAATAAAATATTAAGCATGTATGCGGAGCGGAGACTCTTGGAGATGCTGTGTGTGAAGGAGAAGGTGCAATGGACGGCAAAGAAGACGAACGAGGAAGTGCTCAGCATGGCGGGTCAGGAGACGAAAACTACAGGAAGAGAATAAGGAGGATGCAGAGTAAGTAGATGATGGGAACAGGTTACCAGAATCAAAGGGAAGCTGAAGGTCGTGAGAGAGGCGTAATGTTGAGTAAGAGATGAAAGAGCAGAAAAAGAATGTTTTAATGCCGCTTTTTACGGTACCTACATTTAATCGCACAAACGAATGTATCATAGACATTACAAGAAAATGAATGGATACGTTCTATTTCCCGTTCAGTCGTTCAGACCATCATAAAACTTATCGCTTGACACGGTACAACTTTCCCCATGAAAGAGTTCATGCATTAGTTCGTACACTAACATTTACCGCGTAATGAGGCCCTAACGGGTAAGACGCATGAAGTAAATCGAGTACCGAGCGGAAGAACTAAATAGTTTCATGAGTTGGGGACCAGTGGATGTAAAAGACTAATAGACGTTATCTTTCCTCCACCAGAGCATTTAAACTAATCACCTCGGTAAATAATTACGGTAAAAACATTTAACAGAAATTGCTAGAGTGGAAAATGCGATAATATGGTCATCATAGGGAGTGTCGAGTACGTGTAAGTACAGGGTCCTTCGATTCGAAACATCAGTAGCTCTATCGACATGGGTCTTCGCAACCATTTTCACCACGTGGCCGCCATAAATGTGCTATTTGAGCGTTTACTGCCATAACACACCCTTAAGGAAATCTGCGAATATTCGGCACAAGTCATTTCGAATACAAATGCGCTACCAATTCAACAAAAACGTCAAACAACCTATAAAATTCCTATAGAGAATACAAAATAATGAGCACATTAATAGCGGAAGCAAGTTCATTGCGAAAACCTATATAGAAGGAAGAACACAATCGATATTGAGCGACCTTGGGTGTAAGTAGATAATATTATAGGTATTCACCTCAGAATTAAGCATTAATTTGTTTTTCGGAGATATGCACGTCAAATGTTCAATTTCATAGAACGGCAGGTAACATAATATTATCGAAGGCCAAAACAACTAAATTTCATGTACACCCTAACCATGGAGATAAAATATTTCCCGCACTAGGAGTAGACTCTACAGCAAATATTACTGTTATTTCACGGAAAACCGGGATCAGAATTGTACCTCAAACGGATTACTCAGGTTCTCAGATTTCAAGGGGTGAATTCGAAAGTTTGGTTGTCGTAAGTTATATATTTAGGATGCGTTGACTTCCTTTGACACAAAATTTTTTACATTAAATACCAATATATATCACCAATAAAAATTCATCAAATGCTTATTGATGAATATCGTAAGGGAAATGCTTGAAGGATGTCCGCAATAATCTACGCTTTTTGATGTTTTCTCTGAAGAAATGATCGGGAAAGTATGGTAAGAGTATGAGGTGAGGATGAAAGTAGAAGGGAGCTGATCAAGTCTACGCTTTGGAAGATACTATAGTAGGAGAAGAGGGAAGAGGGAGGAGAAGGATAGGACATGTGAATGATATTATAATAGGTAGGGGTTAAGCTGAAATTAAGAGAAAGCTAGCGTGAGGAATTAACGACACCCGAGCAACAGTAATTGGTGAGTAGCAACGTTCCATCAAAAACCTACCTTTTTCATTGGAATATCAAAATATAAACAACAGCAATGCTGTTAGCATCTGCTGACCGGCATAAATGTTCATATTTATCAAGAGACCTGCCATAATAGAGAGACAGAGCTCCAAGCTTTTCCGAACATTAGGAATACATAATAGTGACCTGAGTTTTTCCTTAAACATCCCATATCCATCCCAACACTTAGTTCATGCGAGGCCACAGAGATACCCAAATAAGCAGCATTACCACAGCTCTGAGCTTCAAAACAAACTGAAAGAAGTATGTGTGGACAGGCTTTACCATAAGGTTGGTAAAGAAATACATATTAGGCATTTTGGACGCATATAAGAGAGATAGGGAGCATGCTGAACTGAAGACATAGTGAAATGTGGCGCAACCATAGCAGTTAGAGACTCAATGATCCATCAAAACCCAACCAGACTGGTAGATAGCCATATACTGCAAGAATATGTGGGCGTGTCACATAAATTAATTCAGGTTATGAAGGCCAGGATGTTTTAATAGATTAAGACTCGGCTAGGATGTTTCATTGGGATACTCTCGTTCAACTGTTTTATCGTTTGTTCCCGCATAAAGTCTTTATCTACAGTGATGACATTATTAGACGGAGCGGAAGATCGAAGTCATACGGAGCAGCACAATCAAGAAATACAGAGACGCCCACAGAGGAACTTAGCTACCATCTTGAGTCTAGTGTCATGAGCTCAACTTTCTTACATTTTGCGTCCTCTGACTCCGGCTTTTGATTAATAACGACATAAGCCCTGGTTACACGATACATTAACCCGTGCGAGTTAATGTGTGAATGCATGGACGCGTGAAAGAACGCGTAAATTCACCGCGTAACGACACCAACTTGTACGAATGCATGAACTCATGAACAGGAAAACAGAACCTGCTCTATTCGGTTCATGCAATCGTACATGAACTAGTACATGAACACGTACGAGTTGATGAAGACTTCATCAGCAAGCCTTTATACTTCGCAACTATGGCCACCATTTCACACGATACTTATCGGTTTCGAGAATTTCTGCAAAAGGATGAGGTCGCCGAAAGAGGCTCTTGAAGGCGTGTCAATCCATTAGCACCGCGAAGCACACAGACGAGATACAACGAACGTCATGGGTGGCGGTATGGGAGGGAGAGGGAGAGAGACGGGAAGACTGGTCGGGCTCACATCTCACACGCACGCCTTACAAACTCGGGACGGCGCGAGATTATCACCGCTCCGTGGTGAGTCACGCGCTCAGCTGTCATCCATCCAAGCGAACAGGATGAACGGGAGAGTAGCGGGGAGATGGAGTGAGAGAGAGTAAAGAGGGGCGGAGGGACAAGGGGACACTTTAAAGCCGGAAATGGGTCGCGCTCACGTCACACACGAGGGAAAAAAAAGGAGAACGAAAAAAAAGAGGCCGGTCGACCACGCTGAGGCGACTGACATGCAGCGCATAACGCACGGGACAGTGTTTACTCCTCGGACCATTTAATCGAGGACGGAAGGAAGGCGGTGAAGGCAGTGTCGTGAAATATCGCAAAACACGCCCATTCCGGATTCGTACGCGATTCGCGTCGGCGATACCTATTCATTCATAGCAGAGCATTCATTCGCATCATATATTTCACGATTCCGCCAAGGTCAACGCAGTGTCCACCAATAGACAAGACGGTGGACAACTAATTTTATACATCTATATACACCCACGAGCTATAAGTAAAAATAATAGGTACTTTTACCTATCCATTTGATACTACACACAGTAAATGCTTTCATTACACAAAATACGAGTAAATTAGGAATCCACATTCAGGCATTGCCTGCACATTGGATACCTCAAAAATCGGAAATGCACGTTGAATTGAAAAGTAAGAATTGAAGTAAGAAAAAAACTGAAACCACTTACGTATATACATAGATAATACATTATTTATAGAGATGAACATTTTTATTTAAAATAAACAAGCCATGCCGTTCATGTTACGTCATGGTGAATATATAATCCGTAAATCAACAGAGGAACGCATATGAATAATCACTGCATCCATCCCTTTACCTGACTCAAAATTTTGCAACAGTATTTGTTCCTCGATGGTTTTCAGATAAGCCAAAAATAGTTAAGGGTCGTTATAAAGACATGAACGCTTAAACAGACACCCTATCAAAGAGACACCACATTAAACCTAACCTAATGTACTTCACAATATCCTGTGAACTACGGCGGAAACGACAAAGATACCAGATAAAGGAAATAGCTGGACGGAGAGCTTTTTAATGTCATTTTATTCGGCAAACAACTAGGGAGCAAGAGTAACTGTGAAAGATATTGTCAATAAAAGTACTATGATCACTAGGTAGACCAGCCAAGATACTAATGAATAATAATTTATTATTCATACGGCCAACACCCATCCGGCCATCTCGGGCACTTCCTCGTTAGTCTTTCTTTCAGTCCACCTCGCCTTCTCCATCCTTCTCCACACCCACATCTCAAAGTGTAAATTTTCTTAAGGGAGAGCTTTTTGCTAGAGAAGAATAGAACTTGAACGATTTTAAACCCTTTTTGTCGTAATTTCAAACAACGTTGTAAATAATCCAAAACAGTTTTTCCCAATGGCAAGGATTAAGAGGGGCGCCAGAAACTTTTCATAGCCAAGGATACGGCGCGGCGTCATTCGCGATATAAAGGAGTAGCCTGGGAGTATGACTCCTAAACACAATTAAAAGTCCACTTTAGCCACTTTTAAACGTAGTCAGAGGAGACTATTCGCGAACCACGACACAGACGACCAACTCTTGACCGTCGCGATTTACTCACCCGCAGTCACCCGAAAAAAATATAGGCTTATTCAATCGTAAATTGATGGAGTTAATAGGGCGACCTCGGAAATAAGGTCGCACCAGCGACGAAAGAGTCGAGATTCACCGCTGTAGATATTGGAGAGTCACTCAATGATCCTCACGAGTCAACACTGAGGGCTGAAGGCACTGGAGGTGCCCAAGGGAGAGCTCTTCATCAGTATCCATAAATGTGTGTCATTGTCAATTCTTTCCATGAAAAAAAGGAATTACTCCTAAAACATCTACATCTACGTCATACCCTGCAAGCCACCCAAAGGGTGTGTGGCAGGGGGTGCTTTCGCACCAGGCATGCATGAATGATATGGTAGAACACCGACATTACGTTAAACATGAGGGATTTCATTAAAATTAACAAACACCATTTGCAGCAATTAGAAAAACTTAAGCCGTTTTGGTTAGTTTTCACGGAAATAATTACATTTTATTAGACGATATAAAGATGCTATAAAATAAGGAATGCAATGAAGAATATGATGATCACAAGTAGAGTTGTAATGGATGTCAAGGGCCGAAAAGAAAAACTTTTATCAGCTAGCCATAGCATTCAGGCACTCTTACGTCCATATTCACTCATTAACGCAAGTATAAGATGCAACATAATAGGGTTGAACAGCACAGCATGCATTGCAAACAGTTAAAAAACGTATTTCCTCAATCCTTCATAAAGGAGGCTATCTGCGCTATTAAAGATGGCTAACAGGAATGTACGAGATGAATATTTTTGGATTTTTGGGAAGAGAGGACATTAACCCGGCGTAGTAATCATCCCAATCTTGAGTAAATGGACTACTTTTTCCACAGTTTAAAGTCCTATCCTAAGGACTAAGTTCTCGCACTTTACCCTTTGAGTGCGGCACGACGTGATATCACGTCATGGTTGTCTTTACGCTGGTGCTGATGACGTGATATCACGTCAAGGGTACCGTGAATGTTCCAGCTTGAGCTAGGAAACTTTTACTAGGCCCCCTAGTGAAAGCTGGAACACTCACGGTACCCATGACGTGATATCACGTCATCAGCACCAGCGTAAAGACAACCATGACGTTATATCACGTCATTCCGCACTCAAAAGGTTAAGTGCCCGCAACATGTCACCGAAGCTGGAATTGTGGTTCCAGCGTTTTATTTCCACCACTGTCGCGATTGGAACCTGCATTGGAACTGCATTACGTAGGGCATTGGAACATCGCATAGATAACGAGCAATGTCTTTATTTATCCGGAAAAGTTTAATAAACACTGGATCTGGCAAGTGAAAAGCATTATGAGTGTCTCTCAAACGTTTTCGTTCCACTCTAATTCGCTTAACTTTTTCTAAATATATCTCCCGAAGAAGAATTATTCTCTGATGGTTACGAATGAACCGCGCCATTTCAAAAATCCACAAATGACTATCGCCTAGCGATGCTTTATCGCCTATAGATTAATTTTACCGACGCCAATCCGGTTGTACGTAAAATAAACGACCGTAGTCGCTTAATTGTCGCCCCGAAAGTCGATTATTCACTTTACAGACTCAAGCCAAGCGCTTATATTGTCGACCGTAGAGGTAGATAAAATTTACAGACTTGCAAACGTCGATAAAAGCCCACAGAGGAGACAAAAAGCGTTTGTCGACGGTCGACAAAAGTTACAGACTTACCCCCCTGGACCATCGATCATTATTTACGGGTCTTGGCCATATTTCCATAGTTCTGGGAGGCTCAAAAATCATTGCAGAACGTGGTGATTCAGAAAATGGTTTTCCGGCATTCTTCTTCGTCTTTCTGTAGACAGCTATTCTCCAGCGTTCCAGCTGGCTTCCTCGACGGACCTGAAGAAGTCTGATGGAACGCTGGCGAAATATTGTCCATAAAAATTGATAGACGCGGAAGAAAACCCGGAAAACCATTCCATTCACCACCAAGACTCTGCGGAATATAAGTTACAGTTTCAGGCTTAACTTTATGGAAACGCGACACATAAAATAATTTCTCAATTTGTACATTCCCCACTTTTTTTTATTTTTTTCATGACTCCGCGGAAACTTTCCATGAAGAAAAGGAATTACTCCTATAATATGAGGAAATTCATTAAAATTAACAAACGTCATTCGCAGTAATTAGAAAATGTTGAGCCTTTTTGGTTAGTTTACACTGAAATAATTCCATTTTATAATTCATGACTCGGCGTAAGCCTTCACGGAAACAATGATTCGCCTACTGGTAAAAATGATAAATTTATTTTCAGTTTTACGCCGAATGGGATCCCATTTGGACCCAGAATTCCGGTAAAATATCTAAATCCCATACGCCAAGGGTTCCCAACCGGTGGTACGCGTACCACTAGTGGTACGCGGGAACGTTTCAGGTGGTACGTGTGGGTGATACGAGCGTTTACGAGCGATAGGCTAGTAAGGGGCTCTGTGTGCACTAAAAGTTGATTTTTGATGATGTTGAAGATTTTTTTGCTTATTTTGTACTAATTATACAAAATTGTATGTTTTTAGACCTTTGAGTTATAAATGAAACTGTAATTTGCAATAATCGTTTTATTTTTTCCTTTATCATAAAAATGTTATTAATATACATATATCTCAAAGTATTTGTAAATAAAAATTAGCAGGAAAAAATTGAAAAAATCTATATATATTATTGTTGTCTTGATAATGGGTTGAAAAAACCGAAATACAAGTGCATTAATAAATAAATATGAAGTTTTCTCTGTAATTTAATTAAAATAAAACAAGCCATTGGGAACTTCTCTGACAGTAAATTTATGTTTCTAAAAAAATGTAGGACTGTTGGTACTCCAAAATTTCTAAAAATTTCAAGTGGTGCGCAGTTCCTTAAAGGTTGGGAACCCCTGCCCTTCGTAATTCGAATCCTGTCCCACGGGGTGAGAGGCAAGTTTCCTCTAGGTACAATGCGAAGTCGATCCCCAACCTTTCACTGTTCAAGGAATGCATTTGGCATCGTTGAAATAAAAAGCATATCCATAAACCGAGAATGGGAGCCATGCATCTCAGATTCGGGTCAAACCAATTACGAAAGGGTAAAAAAAATGGCGAACGCTCGAGCCAAAAATATTAACACGAAAAAATTCAACCGTATAGGATCCGCGAACAACTCACGCCGTAGTACACTTGGCACGCAACTTCACGACAGCACAGTGCGAGGGTCTGAAACTCTTGCGGGCACATTTACGAGGGCATAATCGTATCCCAGACCCTGACTTCCAATCCCGTCCGTCGCGGCATTCACTTAATGGCCGTGTCCCGGGAAAGGGTTTTAGCGGCCCGGTCGATGACTCAACCCCGGGCACTAATGAAATATTCGCCTCGACCCCGAAGCCATCTATTCTCCGCCGGGAACACAAAAGGGGTCTCTGGCCCCAAGAAGCCTCCAGCATCCCACCGCACACGAGGGGATGGCTCGGATAGAATCCTCGAATTATAGTTCGGAAGGCTTAATGAGTCCTCTTTCCAACTTCACGAAAGAGGATCTTCAAGGCCGGGAGAAATGCAGCTCTCACACCTCAACAAAACGGGAGATCCCAATCTCGGCGACAAAAGAAATTTGAAATTTTCCAACTAAATTACGAGAGAGGACCTTTTGTTAGACAGATAAGAGGGCACGGAAAGGGAGAAAATATCACCCTCAACCTTTCATTGGCTTTTTAAACTCGATGTGAGCTCTGTCGAGGGTAGTAACGATTTTCCTCTACCATCATTAAAGCACGAAAAGCTAAGCTACGCTATAATTGGATCCGATATGGGATGAACTTTAATGACTATAATTCTGCAAATATAGACACTAATTGGGAGTAGAATAATTTACTCAACAGGGCTCCATCACGTTTTTTTATTGTAAATCAAAAGGAAAATTTACGAGCCGCTTCTCTCCGGTATATTAATGAAGTGATCTCCCGTTCCCTTTAACTTCGCAGTACTTT
The DNA here is from genome assembly GCA_963169105.1 of Ceriagrion tenellum. Taxonomy (NCBI): domain Eukaryota; kingdom Metazoa; phylum Arthropoda; class Insecta; order Odonata; family Coenagrionidae; genus Ceriagrion; species Ceriagrion tenellum. The sequence continues at coordinate 35,250,653 of OY720637.1, forward strand.
AGCCATTAAGGTAATTTATCAGGACCTTTGTACTTGAACGTGCTCTTAATGTAAAGAGTCCCGAAGAGCAGACACTAAGGGGCTTCCGCTCATTGAAGGCCGCTTTCCACTCTTCCAACTTATACACGCTGAATAAAATCACAGAGTTTGGTCTCTGCCCGTTGGGAGGAGGTGAGTCCATTCAATTAATGAAGAAATATTTTAACCTATTACTTGTGCAGTTTTCATGGGTGCAACGAAACTGAAGTAAGTTATTGAAATTGAAATTTAGTTTTTATTGCTCTAGGACCGTTCGTCCCCAAAGAACAAAATCACATTACATCAAATAAATATCTGTTAATAACACTATACAGTTGTTCGCTGTGAGCGAAGATACAAAAACATCAGAGACAACAATGGAGAGAAAAAAACAGCAGAAATATTATAGGTTTTACCATAAGTTGAAACAATAAATATCGTAACAGCAGGTTTCATTTTACAAGCGATTAATCACAAATTATAATGTTCATGTCAGTGACATTCAAAAATAACATTCAAAATAAGTATGTAATGCATAAATTTTAAGAAAAATTGATATGCAATTACAACAATTATAGCAATATAAATAGCAAAGTAAGGAGAAAAACAAACAATACCATTGTGCACTCGACAAATGAGTCATAATGAGTCGGTAAGTAGTGAACAATACATCTTTGACGCAACTTTAAAGCAACTAATGGTGGAAACACTTTAACGAAGTAAGGTAAAGGGTGACAACAGAAACAGACGGATTGTGGAGTTACGAATAAATGAGCTGCTAAGAATATGTTTCTACTTCTGCTTCTACATACTACCCTGTGAGCCGCCGCCTGGGCATGTGGCAGGGGGTGTTTGGTTCCCAACCGTGTAAAGATGTAAGGTTTTGGGAGGTGAAGTGGTCACGTGGATTATGGGAAGGTATTTAGTGAAGCTCAGTTTTTACTGTGGTCGTTCATTGTGCGCGGAAAGAACGAGTTTTTGCATCTATCTGTTCGGCTATGTTCCTCTCTTATTTTATCGCTACAGTCAAACATAGGGATGTAGTGAGGCGTCATAACATTCTCCGTGTCGCTCTGAAACACGCCAGTTCTGAATTTCTCAAGCAAGCTAAGGCTAGCGTGCAGCGTTTTTCAACTATCAGAAACACTCACGTTTTTAAACAATGATAAACACATAACAGTCATAAAGAGGAGACAAAATATGCTTCATACAATATTTTAGAGAAAACTTCAGGGGCATATTCTATTGCTTTGATGCTTAATGTTTCCCTGCATAAGGGGCATGATAATCAGCCTGAGAAGGTAGAGATCAATGCGGAGTACACCTACGCATTACCCTGCATGCTAACTCAAAGATATGAGGCAGGGGGGAGTAGTCGCTGGTCAGTGTCAAAATCCAGACAGAATAATGATGTTTTTTTCCGAGGATTAGAATAAATTAATATAATCCGTGCCATGATTCACCTGACAGGGGAACGATTACCCTCAAGAGCTACCATTGTTTGCATTTTCAATGACTATCAGCCAACTACTCCTGTGAGTTATATTAATTCTGCCCATTGGTACTCGAAACTAGATCCTCCTCTCTTGAGAACTAAACTTCGATTGTTGGAATATATCCATAACAAGACAATGGTGTTGATCAGAATATGGATCAAATTTGGATTAACACACAAACACCTAACTAATCTCAAATTTGACAATTAAACCAAAAAAAAAGTTTTCGATACAATGCAAAAAGTGGATAATAATTAAACGCTTAGAGTTAAACTTAATGATAGCACCATACAATATTATACACTCGTGAATGACTAAAAAAATTGTCCACTACTATAAATAAAAAGTGACCTCAAGTTTGGAATATTGCAAAGAGTTTCCTTTACATTTTGAAGCATCATAATATTTCTACATCGTTGTGACACCAGCAATTTCAACACGCCAATGTGATTTCAAGCAGATACACTTGGTGTAAATATCGGAGAAACTTATTCCACCCCGATGTGATCCAAAAGTTTAGTCTTTAGATCACGTCGTCATTAAAAATAAAAGTCATTAACACATAATGGAACGTCGCCGTCACAATGAAATGTACCTACTCAACTCAACGAGAATGGAAAAAAATACGCAAAAAAACCGTCGTGCACCAAGTTCGTCAAGTAGTCATGCCAGTTGTTCAGGCAACTTAACCTGAATGCTCACATCCTTGAGGTTGTCACGCTGGAAACCAAGAATTGATTTTTTTTCTAAATGCGTTGCTCGTAGGCGATCCTCCGAGGGGAACTTGAGGACTCCTGGAGGAGAACGCTCGCTACAGGGGAGAGAGACAAAACCCACAGACTATCGTGCATAAAAATAAGAGAAACACGTACGCCGAGGCAACGTGGGAGACGCTCTTTCTCACAAAAGTCATCAACTTTCTAGAAATAAATTAGGAAAAAAGATTGCATTCCGCGATCGCTTTGTTCCACGCAACCCCTTTCTTCCCTCCAGCTTGACAGCTTTCACATGCGGAACCCATGTTTTAAACCCTACTTTTAAAAGTGCATCAAGCCCGTTTTACACGAGGCACGAAATTGCACGATTTAAAACTGCATTTTTTTCTCAATCCGGTGCGCATTAATTATTGAATGACAGCATAGGCTCTTTAGCCATCTCGCGTTCATCCAAGGTCAATCAATATCGATTGTATTCTCCGTTCGATACAGGTCTTTGCAACGTATACTAATCTGCGATTAACGTGCTTATTTCGGTGTATTCTCCATAGTATAGGTTCATCAACTTACTTGTTGTTTTGTTTTTAAAGTGTTCTACCGGTTGAAGTAGGTTTTATTGAATGTCAGAGAATATCCTCCCATTATACCACTTTTTCAGGGGCCTATGGACCTCTAGCATATCATTTTTCGCCTCAGCGTACGATCTACTCTTCTTCATCCTCTCCATGAAACCTATTATCTTTCTTCCCTCTCCCCGCTCGCCCAACATCATTCCCTCAGTCACATTCTTAAGCAACCCATCGCCTCATTATATCCTCCAGCCACCTACTCTGCCGATCTCGAATTTCATTAAGAAGTTTCCTTTCCTCGCCCACCAACTCAAGCACTTCCTCGTTAGTCGTCCTCTCCGTCCATCTCACCTTCTCTATCCTTCTCCATGCCCATATCTCAAATGCCTGCAGCCTATTCTCATCCTTTAGAGAGCGTATTTGTATTAGAAATGACGACTTACCCTCCATATTTGTGGATTTCCTTAGGAGTTTCAGGGCAGTTAATGCTCTTTGAGCACAATAAGAGCGACCGTTAAGACGTGTTTGCACATGGAAGTTGACATCTATGGAAGTGGCCAGTGTAGCGATACCAAAAATCGTATCGCCACTCGCAGAGAATCGTTCCGCTTACACATAACTTCCGGCTTTTTTCAAACAAATGGATGACGAAAGTAAACAATGAATACGGTTGTTGTTAATTCTTCTCGGGTTTCCACCCGGGTAAGATACTCCATCTTCTCTAACGCCGACTTTTCGATGAATGACTTATTCATCGTCATCAAGGTCGTGTCGTCCGTGCCTTCGGACGGAAATCGTTCGTTCGCGAACGACCCCCCTCTGAAGAGGATGAGTTCTTCAAGAAAAATAACATAATTGGAAGTGGAAAAAGTTCCAAAATCAATGCAACGCAATACGTTCCCATACTCAAGCAAACAAGGCTGGTGAAATTTTACCAGGTTCCCTGCATGTTGAAGAAAGCTGAATGAAGGGAGAGACAGGGGCCATTGGCCTCGCAATTCCCGCGTCACTGCAGTTGTCTTCCCATCCCCTTGGGCCCGCAATGGCACACGCGTACTGAGGATAGGATTCGATCAATAAGGGTGGAACATAATGTTTACATTACTTTCACTCAAGTTACGATCAAGGCTGACTTAACGGTTGAAATTTTGAACTTTTTTGAAATTTTTAACGAGTTGAAATCACCTCGCGTACGACCAAACGCACGTGTATTTCACGCGATAAGGGTCGGGGATAAGTTACTTTCTCTGACCCACCAGCGGTTTTCTACAAAGTTCAGGAAACCAAAAAATCGCACTGCTCACGTGCAAGTAGATGAGACTAAGAAAATTCAGAGTCAGTGTGGTAGAAAGAAAAATTAGCTAAGGCTAATGCTCAATACGCAGCGGGATACCTCGAATAAGTTTAATATAGTAAAAAGTCGCAGCGAAAACCTTCAAACAAAGATTATTTAAGGCTAAAATACTTCGATAAGATCTATGATGGAATGAAACTCAATAGTAAATTTCCACACTCGTTTAATGAAATGAATAACCGACCATAGTTTCAACACTTGTGTTATTATCAATGTACCATGATAATGTTGGAGCGTATGTAGCGTGTTGTAGCGCATGATAATGTTTGGAAAAAACCAACCATAGTTTCAACACACGCGTTGAAGCCTTGGTCGGTTATTCATTTCCTTAAACAAGTGTGGAAATTACTATAGAGTTTTATTATTATTTCACGCGATGAGGGTCAGTGATAAGTTACTTTCCCTAAGCCAGGAGCAGTTTTGCACAAAGTTCAGGAAATAAAAAATCGCGCTGCTCACATACCAATAGATGAGACTAAAAAGTCAGAGGCAGTATGGCAGGAAGAAAAATTAGCTAGAGCTAAAATACTTCCATAAGACTTCAAAATCTGGCCTTCGAGGGAGAATGAAACGCGACTCCGAAAACTGATTCAAATGGAGGGTGAGGAGGGTTTGAGTAACAACACTGCAAAACCTGGAAATTTTCAGTTCGTACAAAACTTGATGAAATTCAGCAAGTTCTTGGAATTTTACTTTCCAGACTTTTTCAGTAAAAAACTTGATGAAATTCAGAAAAATACCTGAATTGAATTTAGTCCCAGACATCAGCAAATTTATACATTATTTGTCTCTAAAATCTGGGTGAAACGATATTATGATACTACGTCTCGCTGAATATAGTTACCTTAATTTAATAACCATTTTTGTCAATTTATTCACTCCTCCATATTTGAAAATTATTAAGCCTTTGGGTATGTGTGTACTTGGTCACTGTTCTTTCAACCACTCTCAAACGTATGTACAAGAGAATAGTTTTTTTTCTTGCATTTATTAATTAATTAATCCAGCACTCTTTTCCATTTGCTTTTACAATTATAAATAAGCCGAATGGCATGTATTTTTAACGTTTCAATAAATATAGATGGGAGTTATCTTCAAGCCTTTTTATTGTGAGCAAAACCCTATCCGAACTTTATGTTGATAATTTTCAGCCAATATTTTCAGTCTTAAAATTTTCACCAAAATATGCTGAATTCCAGTAAGTTTTCCTTGCTTACACTTTTAAGCTTTCAACATTTGCGAAAAAGTTAGTCGAATTTCAGTTAAGGAAGCCTTGCTGAATTTCAGCAAATTTAGGGAAAAATATTTAGCAGTGAATTTTTCCAGAGAATGTGTAAATCGAAGGGCATTTCACATGGTATAGGACAGCTTAGGAATAATCCGAAGACTTAGTAGGAAGGTACTTTTCAAACATGTCCAATCTATTTTTGAAGAAAGGACATTTCACCTGGAGTGCGATAAAAACATTCAACCGCCATTTTGAGTTACAGTTTTCCATTTTGGCGATAATCACGCAACTGGCCAAGTAATAAACCATCAACAATCTTACAATTCGTCCCTGAATTTTAGATGCGAATAAAAGTGAAGCCACGAGGTCATCAACATTATGTGATAATCATGAACCATAAAAGGTCGTTAAGCCGAAAAACGAAAGACTACACTATGAATACGTCACTAACGGAATGCAGAGATAGCGGTTTTTCCACACGACACTCCAATATGCACCCTTAAAATGGCATTTCTCCGGTAGCCGTCCCATCACTTTAAAAAAAACAATCACCTACTCATTAGCTGCAAAAAGGTTCCCTCCGCCCGCTCCAGAGCGACGAGAACTGAATGAAAAACACAATTCCCGGCACGAACCCTTGGACGTCACGGGCAATTTACCTTGGTCATCGCACATTCCCCAAATACCCGGTAATCTCATTTCCTCGAGTGAATGGAAATAGAAAGCCGCATGCCACTCGCACAAACACTGCTCCGATTCGCGACACGAAAACACCGAAACGGGACGGGCAGGTGCGACGCGCCACGAACGGCCGCCTGGTGAACCAAACCTTTGAAGTAAGAAAGGTAGTGGGCGCATGACGCAAACAATACTCCAAGGTCGTTCTTCATCAATAGTACACTTCTTTCGTACAGGTCTTCGCAACGTAAACAAGTCCGCCATTAATGTGCTTATTTTGTCATATTCTCCGTTAGCATAGCATAGGTTTTTTACGTTTTTTTTCATTTGGCAGTGCATTTGTAGTCCAAATGACGCTTTGTGGCCCATATTCGCGGACTTCCATAAGTGTGTTGTGGCAGAAAATGATCAGTAAGCACATTCATGGCGGCCATTTAGCGGAAATAGTTGCCAAGAGCTATGTCGATGCAGCCACGAATATATCGAATCGAAGGACCCTGACAATACTGGGGCCAGCACTAAGGTGGGTAAATGGACCTCACCTCTCTTTACTCACCTTGGGCCAGCGCCACAGGCGCCGGTCACGTGACGCTGATACGCTCGCTGATGCACAAGAAAAATCCCGCAATATTACTAAGCGCTATTGTTCAAATACGAAAATGAATTAAATATTTTGACAACTTTTCAATGGTGGATATGTGAATATTATTTGTCCTTTCAGAGCATAAGGAGCCACTTTACACTTCTATTCTCCGAAGGTAAGGTGACATTCGGCAGACTTCGGAAGAAAATGCTTTCAGGTCTATATTTGATTGCCCATGAAAACATTTGAAAGAAATTTTAAATATTTTCGGAATCCGAAAGGAAATGAAAGATTGAAATTTTTCGTATGCAATCCCAATTTAATTTCTGATCAGAAACTTAGCATTCGTATCGAATAACGAATCAATCATCCTTGCTCAGCACACTAAGAATTTACGAGGAACAGATCGCACAGACTACAGACGACAAAAACGAGAGTACCACGAACGGTAGCTCGCGTAAAAATTTTCGCTCTAAGTTGATTTGTCCACGGAATTCCAAGATTCGAAATTCGAACCAGGGCTAAACCAAAGATTGCGACACATGAAGCCTTCGCCTTTCCGTCAGGAAGACTTCCATGAATTAGTGACGAAAGGGGTAACGACAGATAGCCGGCGCCATTTCCCACGGACGCATGAGTACACAATTTTGACGCAATATCAGAATGGCGGATCAAAGTGACAGAAGAGTGGGTCATATTTGGCAAGACATATCGGTGAGATGAAAAACAGTGAGACTGTGAATACTTTAACTTAAGTTGTAGTAAGAGCAAACTTTGTGCCTTCCACAGATTTATTATTACGAGTACCACTGGGAGTGTATCTGATGATGGCGTAACTGCCGAAATCGGTCATACTCGTAATACTAAATCCGTGGAAGACACAAAGTTTGCTAATTACTACAATATCGACCTTCCACCAAGCGAAAACTTCAACATTTAAATCTTTAACTTAAGGATTAGAAATGTCGTGATCCTTATTTGAATCGAATATCATGAGTTTCGATTCGTTTTGTACTCGAGCGTATTGCACATCTCGACTTCACGGTAATATCGGCAACCTCTATCTGCTAGTTCAAGTTTGCAATATTATTTATACAAATAGTTTCTGTCGCATTGGTGGGATACCTATGGCGTAATGCATGCTGGTGAAAGTTACAAGTAAATTATGGGGCATGAGTGAATTATTCTCGGGTTATGCACCGAGTTACCATATTTGTCAACGTTTCAGCAAGCGTCTCACTCACTCACCATCATCAGGGCAGTTAAAAATGACACAAAATTGGCCACCTAATATACCCACTCATTCAGGCAATCGCTAATTGGTTGATTTTTGCCATCCTTGTTACGGCCGGTTGCAAGGACATTTAGTAATGAAATCAATAGTTATGAGATCCATGAAGTTATGGATCTCATAAAAATATTCAGTTATAGGGACATATATATCAGTTACATAACTCATCTACCAATCGAATGATTGATCTTATCTTCCACCGCTGGATAAAATTGACGATAGTTTACTCTATGAACAATTGATTATGCACATAATTATTAGGTGGTAACAGTAAACAAACTGGTCATTTGTCTCAAAACAAATCTTTTATCAAGTAATTAAGTCTCCAAGCAGTTAATTACGCATCCACCAGCTTGGCTACTTATGGAACTGAGAACTCCAATGTTAGTTATAAATGGATCTCATAACGGATCATATAAATAGATCTCATCTCATGGATCTCATAACTCCAAAGTTATGAAACCAATAAACTTATCTCATGTTTCTGCAACACTAATTGAATGGTTGCCATGACTTATGGGTCCCATAACTTTATAGAATACATATGTGTCGTTCCTGCAACTGGCCATTGGCTGGTTTCCACTTTTCCCGAACTTTCTAAGGTGATAACGGTGTATGTTGATGAATACACACCGCCTGCCAAACACCCTTGCGGTGGCTTGCTGGGTAATACATTGATGTAAGAGGCTACGCGCGGTCGCTTGCCGCGACGGCGGCTGGGGCATTGGAGGCTCCACCCAGGGGGGGCAAAACAACGCCCGCCCCGCCGCGCCGTCTCCACGAGCTCCGCGTAATGGGCACCTAACCCACCTCCCCTCGCCCCCTTCTCCGTCCGCCCTCAACCCCTTGTCCCCCTCTGCGGATCACCTCCCCCGCGGCATTGCTACTCCCTCCGCGCGCGATTCCGAACAAGTCCACAACCGCGGCGTCGAATAAGGTCACGGCGAAAATCGATACGGATATCAATCTGTAATTCACGGGTTCTCGCGACGGGAAAACATTGTGGACATTTTCCCCCTGATGCGGACATGCAGGAGAAGCTTTTTCATACACAGCGTGGTGCTGCTCTCGGGATGTTCTAGACTTGTTTCCTTCGCTCCCCGAAACGTTCATAATAATAATATTAATGTAATAATTTATTATTCTTGGACTTTTACATCGTCCATAGAGGAACATACAGAATGTATACAATATTTCGAGTTCATATGTTAGAAACAGATAGGAATGGGCGGATACATTATGTACAGTAAAAATAAAAGAGCAGAAAAAAGAAAAAAACACCACAAGTCACACACTTTTCACTCATAGAGGAGGCAAACTAAATTTACGTCACTTCTAATGCACAAGCACCTAATTCTTTTGCGGAAAGCCTCGGTCGCGTTGGGTTGTAGATTTTTTGCTTTAAACATAGTTATAGCGACATAATAACTGAACATAAAATGGTAAAACATAAACAGGGAGGCGACAAGATCTATATTTTTCTAATTAAGATGCCCTGGGAGACAAATCCTGTATTTTGATTAGGATATTATGCATAGGAGTTGGCATTTGGTGTATCTCTCTTGATTAAAGGCCTCTCAGCCAATTGCTGAGCAGAGTGCTCCATTCTAATTCATTAGAAACCGGTGTAGAGGTAAGAAATGACAAAGTGCTGAAATAACTACGGCGAGAGCTCTTATTGAGAAACCAATAGTTGTCCTTAAACTGCTCATTAGGTAATACTAGTCCATCTAGTCATCTAATACTAGTCTATAATACTATTAGTCATCTAATCTATGGTATTCCATCAGAGGCACGCCACTGCGTAGAAAATAGTACCATTAATTTTAGGGTACATGTAACCAAAATAATTCGATTCAATGACATGGAAAATAAAAATAATATCAAACATTCTTAAATAGTACACCTCGTTATGCTCCACACTTCATTCTACTCCATACCCACCATGGTTTTGGCACTACTTACCATTATCAAGGGTTCCTTGAAAATTGTACCTTCAATCTTCTCAATAAAAAGTTAATCTTCTAGGTGAATCGGCTCACCGAGTTCCATCGGGAATAGTTCGGACAAGAACAAAATAATTTCCGTACATGGCCCGGCTATCCGAAAAATTATCATCTTCGCCTATTTTGGAAAGCTTCAACTATTTTCCTGATTATTTATTGTCGATGATCGCTAGTTCCATTTCCCCCCTCGATGGTTTCTTAATACTGACAGCAGAACCACAACCCTCGCGGAAGTTCGTTCTAGCGCTTCCTAGTTTGCGGGAAACATTTTCCTAATCAATAAACTATGGCCGAAAGAGGGATGAATAAATCTTGGAAATACTTTCGACATGGGAACGCCAAATATAACTCCAAACCTATTCTGAAATTTCTTCAAAATACATGATATCATTGCCCGTTTTTAATAATACTATTGACAGCGAAAAATTTAAAAAAAATCCTCATGCGACACATACAAAAGGCTCACTACAATAAGCTCTAGCAAATTTGCATAATAGTCGAGATGAATTGCAGAAAACAAATTCTCCATAAAAATTGAAGCAAATTATGGACACGAAATAAAAAATTCAATGCTCAAAATATACCATACAAACCACAACCTCGTTAGGAGCAAGTATTATCCTATTAACAAAAACAAGTTAGGCCTTCAACAAAAATAACAGTTAATCATACGTTTAAATAGGATATGAAAACTGCAGCAGAAAGCCACCCTGGGTGATTTTTATTGGAAAATATCAGATTTCATCGTGAAGAAGTACCGTATTGGCGGGAAATTTGTCCAAAATGTAATCCTCATTCTTGTTAAATGCACAAATAGTTATTTCCAGTACCCTTCGTGGTTACCCCCAGAATTCAAAGTTATTTTATTACCTTTGAATATTATGATTGCAGCTTGAACTTAAATAAGTCAATTTTATAAATATAATTTTTCGTACACAACAACGACTCGTACATACTTTTCTGTCCAGAATACATTGACGAAAATATAAAAATACCTTCACTTAAATTATTTAAATTCAGCCAGCAAGCATTAAAGCTATGGTCATTACATTAATCCTGGATGAATAAGGAAAGCCTGTTACGGTTTATAAAAATAACATAAGCGATCAGGCACCGCAATCCCTGACTACATTAATTTCAGTATCAAGCCCATATCATACGGGAAAATATGGGGAAATTTATTAATGGTTTATTAAGAACAATAAGCAACCGTATTCCTGACTATATAATTACAGTACCAGACCCATAATACCCGGGCAAATAGAGGCGTTGGTGAGATCATGGAAAAACTGTGTAAAATATCCTTATATAAAGCCTTTTTCATGTTCTTATTAACTGACACGTAATATAATTTAAGTAACCGTGATATTTATCACTCATTAACGACCCAAAAATAGTTAGACCCAAGAGATAAATGCTGCCTTTACATGCCAATTTCATCATCCATAGTCAAGCACAATTACCCTTCCTCTCCTAACAAGACTGCTGCTAAAACTTTACGGAGAATGAAGCCATCTATGCACCCGAAAGAAGTTAATCAATTAGATGACAATGAAATCATACGATATCAACTCAACCACAATGAGTCACGCGGGCGGGAAGTGTACTGTGTTCGATTCATGCTCGAGGGATACTCAATTGGAGCACTCGGCGTAATATCCTGGTGACACGCACAACTGGTGGAAAAACAGGGAAAACCCACGTGGAATTAAAAAAAACGAGGACGACGGGGCGCAATGGGATTGCTTATCCGGGACTCCGGCGCCAACCCTTTCGTCCGCGCAATCGATTTGCGTAAAGTGTTGGACATAAAAGAGCGATTTCCATGGCCAACTCTTTCTCCCTACCTGAGCCCAGTTGAATATCAGCCCCGCACGATGATGGCTTAGCGGGTTTTATAGGGGTAGGTTGGGAGTTCCGTGAAGCCCTGTCTGTGCCCACGAAGATTCTCTTTGAGCCGATTGCTGCGATGTCGGAAACATTCAAGGAGATTTTAAAAATTGTGCATCCCCGGAATCACAGTGGTAGGAATGAGGATTTGCTGACTTTAACGCGACGGGCACCCACAAGGTCAAAGAACGCACTCGTCTTCAAATCATCAACGATTTCATTCATTTCAAAATAACATTTATATGTAATTACTGCCGAATGAACCAACTCTCGAGCATTCAGATAGTTTCACAATATTTAACAATCACGAAGATAGGAAGATAACAAGATATCGTTTCCGGCTTGATGTCGTGGAATCATCGCCTATTAAATAGATTAATGGCAACTCTCCTAATTTTTCAGTTTTATTCGAGTACGGGTTCACTGTTTCACACAATTTAAAGCGCCTATCAATTGCTGGGTACCCAAGAATGATGTAAAACGCTCAAATTTTGGGAATATCACTCCAAAAGGAAGAGCATCGCCAGTTTTTATGAAGCATTTAATGTGATGTTCATTTAATAAACATGAGACCCATTGCACTGATTGGCTACCCCTGGAACAAACGAATAATCCTCATCCTGGCGAATGCAACGCATCACGACAATATTAGTAGATGTATTTCTTTAGTTTAGCAAGAAAAAATGGGAGTAAACTTCTAAGAGTGAAAAATCCGGTAGAGGGAAAATGGCTAAGTTAATATTAGAAAGAGCAGAAAAAAATTTAGTCTCTAAAAGTATTGTCTTTGGCAACCCTTTGTAAGAGTATTAAATTCTCGACTCTAGTTTCAAACATAAGTAAGGTCACAAAAACTGCGACGGGATTTTCTAAGGTCATCGTAAGTAGTCTTCAAGTAATTTGAGCGAAATGTCATTTCGCCTAGACAACCATGAATATGGTCTGACTTTAAAGAAATAGATTTCACCCTTACAAAAGACACCAAAATATCAGCCCCACACTACTTTCCGCGATTTGTAACAGAAAATACCAGCCCTTTTACATCGAAAATGGTACGTGTACGCACTCCAAAGAGACCTCATTAAAAAAATGAGGAATTTCTAACACGTAGATTTCGTGAAAAAATAACAGTATGTAGTTTGTATGTTTTCTCAACATCGTTTGGGTACAACAATGTATGTTTGTATTTTTTGAAATGAATAATTTTTGGAATAAAATATTCCCATCGCCGTAATTTCATCAGAATAGATAAAAAACCTTCCGTTGTGAAGGAGTTTTAGACGTACCGCACGAAAAAAATGAGTCAAGTCAAAGACTTTTGTAGATATTTTTATTTAATTACTTAGAATATCAGTCATTTTAAAGTACATAATTGTACCATTAATGCAAAATTTAATTCACGCTTCTTACAGCAGTTGAGAATAAAACGTACGATTCGAATATGACCTCCATTATGAGTAGGGAACTATCTTGCTTAAACTACCTTATCAGTTAGCTAATCATTGATCGAACCGATCAAACAGTCGGACAACCAAAGCCCAATTTAGGAGAATGTTGCTCTTTTTATTCAACCCAAAAAGTGAGGAGATTTACAACTCAATAGTCTCGAAGGCAATAAGGGACTCCGAAAAAATCAACAGTCATGCAGAACAGGCAAGTCACACATCGGGAATTTTAGCTGCATGACCTTTAGCGCGGACAGTATTGATTCCTTGTGCAATAGTTACCTTCAACGCAAGCACTACAGGCGAGACCCTGAACTAGTTTAGTACAGAGTTTAAGGCTGAACCCAAGAGTGAAGCTTCCATGTAACTAGATCATTAAGGGCGAAAACAAAACTTGTAGGGTGTTTCACACGGCTCACATACTGACGGTAATAAATAAAACATCAAGGTCTTCTTTGGAGAATTTTACGCTTGCATGAGATTCACGGTGAATAAAATATTGCCGTAATTAAAAACCAGGATAGCTTATTTTCAAATTATCTACTGTCAAAAAAATACAAGCAAGAAAATACTTTCTACGGTAGGAGTGCTGGAAAAGATTGGAAGGCGGAAGAAAAGCCTGGGGAATTTTGGATGCAGAAAACAAATACCGACTTCATCCCACAGAGCACAGGATTATAGAATATAACTCGGAAACAGCGTAAACTACTGAAGGAAAAAATAGAGGTATTTTTAATGCAGTCCGAGCGAGATAGTTCCTTAGTCATAATAGAGACCACATTCGAAAAATACGTTTTAATTTCACCAGCTGTAGGACCCATGAATTAAATATTGCATGATTAATGGTCCAATAATATAGTCATATATGACAGAAATGGTGAGTAATTTTAACATGGAATGCATGATTTTGCAAGTCTTTTTTATTTTAAACACCAACTTACTCATTTAAATATTACGAGAGTTTGGCATCTAAAGTCGAGGAGTACAATATTACATGTGGGTAATTCGACACCACTCGCCACAAACCTCAGATGGTTTTCAGTAGGAAAATAGTGGACGTCATTCAATGAAATATCAGTCAACATTTTTAAAATAATGTCTCGACCACGATGAATAAACTTATTTTAACCCCAGATTTCTGATGGCACTACTAATAAGCAAAAACCATGGTCGGGAATGGATAAATTTAAAGTGAATTGTATTTGGAGTCTTTCACCAGTACTAGCATAAGAATAAAAGAGGACATAAAAATAGGTAAACCCATGTGCATCTATCTCGGCTGTTCTTCCAACTTGTTAGCAAACAACCTCGTGTAGGGGGGTTCTGGAAGTCGGGAGTAGGTATCCACGGCTGGAAGCCGTGCAAGGCGACGCAAAACCGTAAAGCTCCGTGGACCTTGGCGTTGTGTGTTATAACCTGGCCGCAAATTACCACAATGACAACGAATCGACCGCAGAGGCGTGCTCGACTAACTCCACTGCAGTCTCGCATAGTCACGATAAACGGGATCAGTGGGACTGCATCGAAGAACAGGCGAAGATGACAATAACAGGTCGACTTTATCAGGGAGAGACATAATGGTACCGAATGCTATCGAACCAATCGCCAATTTATGCATAATATTTTGTACATAAATCTTCCAGGAATAATATAAAAATGGGCTAATATGATAGAGTGGTAAAAAAATATTAAAATTCAGCACTTCACGAAAGGAATCAACAACCCTCAACGATGTTAAAAAATGAATAAATTCATGAGAAAAACTTAACATTATTACGCTGAGAGACATACCGTACAGCTCACAGCAGAAAACCACCCATAAATTGAAGGTATGAATACCCGGGGAAAACAATTTATACCTAGTTTAGTAGTATATGCCTAGATATCAGAGTGTCTCTGACACTCACAATGGGGTACTGATTGACTGACAGTTAGTATACATCCATTTGAAGGTGTTCTGTATATATTTCATCGTGTTCGCAGAAGTGAATCCCTTACCTTACTGCACAGCCAAAAAAGCTAATGAAAAAGAGCTGCAGTAGTTTAGAATATGTATGTTTTATACTAAACTTCATTGACTGAGAGTGTTAAATTTTTGACTTTAGTCGCACAAGTCATGTTGTTGATGAATGTTATGCAATTCTCAATATTGTCGCCTGTGATAACTGTTAGGTAGTATAAATGAAAATATGTGGACAACATTTTTTGCCTAATTGAACATACATTTTTTCCTACAATGTCATTTACTTTATACAATGCACTTAATACTGGTGTTATTTTTCCAGGATTCTATTGTTCAACTCATTAATTTCATAATCTCGTTCGAAATTATTGAAAATACTATGAGACATTTTCCTTAAAATTGTTCACTCCATACCTGAGGTTTTCTCCTGTACTCGAAAAATTGCCGTCAAAAAAGTTTCATTTCTAAGGAAAAATGTTTTACGGAAAAAATCCTTAGAGTTTAAGGGAATTTCCCAAAGAAATAAATTTTTTCCAGAGTAACTTCAATTTTTCCTGCTCTACGGAATTCGTATAGGAAAATTTCCATCAAGGTATGCTACGATAAGTTGGCTAGTGTGTCTGGACTGTTAGAAGAATTAGGATGGGAATCGCTATCACAGCGTAGATTAAATTATAGGCTTAACCTCCTAAATAAATTTCAGGAAAATCATTTTACTGACGACGTAAAAAACATACTATTAACCCCTTCGTACTACGGCAGATTAGATCGCGCCAATAAAATTAGAGAGCTAGATTGTAGAACCGATAGGTATAAAATGTCATTTTTTCCGCGTACCATTCGGGACCATAACAGCTGTGATCGTCGTCATGAATAGTTCGAGTATTGACAATAGGCAGGCAGTTAATCTTTCTCATTATATTCTCCTCTTTCTTATTTATGCATGATGTAAATAATGATGTTCTTATTTATGCATGATATTTTGAATCTGTAGTAGTAGTCTTTGTATCCCTTGCATGTTAGAACGATTGGAGATACAATGTTTCTTGGGTATTAGATTTGTAATTGGCGCTTTGCATGTGTGGTACGCGGGTTTTTAATGTAATGTCGGTATTCTACCATATCATTCATGCATGCCTGGTGCGAAAGCACCCCCTGCCACACACCCTTTGGGTGGCTTGCAGGGTATGACGTAGATGTAGATGTAGATGTAGATTGTTAAACTACAGCATAACAATAAAATATATTGAACTAAGTTAGGATTAAAAAGAGGACCAGGGAAAAAATACACATATTAAAGACGTAGAATCAAAGATAAGGCGGTGCACATAAGGTGGAAGGGTAGGTTGGGGGGTCGGGAAGCGTGAACGGCGGCGCATTGCGGAGGTAATCGGCCCACCGCCCAAATCTCCCCAAAGGGAACAACACCATTCCAGGGAAGTGGAAAATGAAGCGTGGAGAGAGCAACCCGTTCGTCCCGGTGAGTCGACGGCGACTAATTAATGCGATGGATTTCGCTGACGCGCCAAGAACTAAGGGAAAGCCCATTGGAATACGTTCCACGGTACGTTGATTCAATCTTTTCTGGCTTGACTGGAGAAAATTCATTTAGCACGACGACAACAGATTCGCCAAATTCAAAGACTACCAAAAACTTTCATCAGCATGAAAAAAATTACCTTTGTGAAATGAAAAGTATAGCTAGATTCATTTATGGTACGATACACACATGCACGACAGTTTTCTTCACAGCATAACAATTTGAGTTTTGGTCCAAACAAATGCCATAACTCAAAAATTAAACCATATTGCCCCTTTTTAAATTCGATATCTGATTTTGTGTACCTGATGAAGACTCAAGGGCGTAGTAATTATTAATAATACCTGGGAGGGTGATCCATTAATTTCAGGATCATGGTATTCTTACATCATGCTCAACCAAATACCGATATCTTCAGTCGAAAACTAGCTATCACTTATTTTAAACATATTTCCCTCTTTTTCAGCGATCGGCGAAAAATGCCAAAGAGAGAGTTGTACAAAATAAAAGAATAGCATTAATTTCAAGAGAATGAAGAGAAAGTTAGGTTTACAAAATCTTCCCGAGTTCAAAGGTAGGTATTCCAAAGAGAGGTATTCCGAGAAATATTTTCTTGTACGAATACATGCCCGGGCATTTACTTGACATGTACTACGTACGCAGGTGGATCATCGTTTGCTTGTTAGCATTAAGTTAGCTTTGAAAGGAAGTTCTAATGATCTCTGTTCAACCCGGCAAAAGAAAGCCCCCGGGGCAAAAATACGTCGAATCACTCGGGCATCACGAGAAGTTGGGGAATGATTAAAGTTGCGAGGGCTAATAGAAATGAGTACAGGGATTATTTTACAAAACTTTAGTAGGCAAGCATAAATATCTAAATATATATATGTAAAGAAAAAGTTGCTGGTACAAACGTTTGAGCTTTGTAAAAAAAGTAAACAAAGAAGTAAAATGAAAGGTAGATACTCCGAACTGAAATGTCAACGATCGCAATAACCCAATTAGCTCCATTTAAGTTCAATGGATCTGATAAATTTAATATTAAATTATTTTACTTTTCGACAGTTTTTCAAAAAACTGAAGCGACCGATTTCTACACTTCCGCCATTTTTATTCCACTTTCAGATAAAACTGTACGCGTGGACTCTTTTCCAATTCAAAGTTTAACCCTGGGATATCCTTATCACACAAACCTACTCCTTGATGACGAAGAATCATTCTTAATGCTAACAGCGTCGCATTTGCATGGGGGGCAATATCTTCTGGAAGGAAGCAGAAGCGGTTGGAGGCATTGGCCTAATCGTACGATTACGCGGCGAATATCCTCCCGCAATCACAAGTCTCGTTAATCGCGCGGATGAGGTGGCGCGCAAAAGCAGCCCCGTTCCCTCGAGATAATCGACCCAAGTTTCTACATCATCCAAACCCGGGATGAAACATTTAAAAGGATGAGATGAATTCCGTGTATTTGCATCTCCAGATTAAAACGAAAGCGCTACTCATGACATCTGTTTTCATCAAGCATCCATATATTACATTAACGTAGTCCAATAAGCCTCAAGTAACGGTTGACTGACGAAATTACCAGATCTTTGATTGTCACTTCTCACTTACCCTCTAAAAAAGTGATAACGCAGATTTTTGGTCTTGATTTTTCCACTGGGATAAAGAATATTTTTAAGGATCATGATCAACATACGTACCACGCCACGCACCGCTTACGATCTTGAGATTGAAAAAATAGAGCATGCATGCGTCGTCAAAAATGCAAACATCCCCTCCAAGCTATATAATCAGCTTTCCCGATGGAGCCCGTCGTTTGGGTATATCAAAGATGATCGACATTATTTCTTATACACTGAAGCGGAGGGATCTTTGAGAGGTTTCTGGAAATGTTACGGTTGAAATAAGGAAGCTTCCAGAGCCTTGACAACGGGGGATTGTTGACGAGAGAGAGGAATCAACAAGGCATAATTCGAAAACAGGATTCTTTGCGAGTGACTTTGAATAATACGGTGTACACACCTTTGGTGAAATAAATGTGTTAAGATTATTCCGTAAAAATAAAAGTTATTTTTGCACCCACGTACGTAGTAATATGAAAGGCTTCCAATGGCAGTAATTCAAATATCATCGAAGGGGTATAGTTGCACATAATTTTTTAATGGATGGATGGATGGAAAAAGGATGTATTTGCACAGTTTTTAATTTATACATTTGTTGAATCAATGAACATATTTTATTGATTGCATGGGCACATATAAAGTGTACGCCAGAGATTTTCTGGGACAAGTGTGAATTGTAAAGATGAGAAATCACTGTCCACCTCTTGAAATGTGTTTAGATTAGACCCACAAAACCTTTTATATCCGTTGGGTTACCTAATTCCACATTGTAAACTTGGTAAAATGATGCATTGGTAAACTTCTGAACTTCTGCCACAAATGGTGGAATAAATATTTATAAAAAAAATAATTATTACAAATTGGAACGCAAAAATGTTCAATCATGTGACATCACCATTTTTTATTCATGACTTAACATGGCTCGCAATAATTTCACAAACTCTGTGCAAGAGAGCGGAAAATCACACAAAACGGAATGCGCTTGCCACATGCAACTAAGAGCCATCCGCTAATGACATACGCATTTAATCACAGACAAAACATCCTACCATTGAAAACTAAGATAAAGCAAGGAAGCTATGCGGTATACCATCCGCCCGACACAAACCCGGAAGACCACGAGCTAGTGAATGAATTTCTTGACGCAATGTCCATTTCAAAAACTTCAAAGCAATGTCCATTTAAAAGACTTCAAAGTGACGTACAATACATGATTTTCGTCTCAAATTTTATGCTTTACATACATACCCATCACGCCGTTCCCTTTCGGGGTAGGCACAGTCAAAATGTTTCACTCATTAAAACATAATTGTACAGCTAACTCTGCTTCAACAATTTCCTCCGTACTGACCTATCCTTGCAAACCACTTTTGCCTCATTTACCCCCATACACTGTTTCACACACGCCCTCCTGTTTTTAAGACTCCTAATATTCCTCCTCCTAAGAATTTCCTCAACCACATTCAACCACAACTTTCTTGGCCTACCTCTACCTCTCACACCATTCATTCTACTCTCATATATCTGTTTCTTTATTCTACTCTCATCCATTCTCTCATGCTTTAGACGCTAGGAAACTGAGATTTTATTTCAGCAAAGGGACAGGAAGCGTACCATCAGCTCCTGTTCTTATTGCCTTAGGTAAGACTCTACGCCAGTATAATTTCAATGCCCAATGCACAAATAAATATGCTTGTAAAGTAAATACGTTAGAGAAAAAAGAGCACGATATAGCACTTGAAAACTAGCTTATGTAGCACAGGGATACCTATTATTCAAAACACCTACATCTATTGAGAGCCGAAGGAGGACAAAAGAGACGCCGAAGATAATTTAAGATTTATTAATACACATTCTCAGATTCTAAGACGCCGCCATGTCATTACATAAACTGAAACCAAAGCAGGCTTACGCTAATAAGCCCGAATGCCGTTTACTCATCGCTGAAGTGAGCACAAGCCTCCTATATTCTATTCATGAGAAGAGATCAAAGAGTCAATAATCGTACACGCGACATCTTATCAGCCATCTTAGAAATTTGTTTCTTTTTCCGCTCAGACCCTCGTCAAAAGGAACATTAATTGTTGCCACGTGTGAACCACCCGGAATAGAACCATAATTCAATCTAAAATTAACTTGGGCCGGGAGAAGAAGATTGAATGCGGCAATGGGGTTGAGACTCCCAGGGAACATGTTTCCCATTATTGAAAGACGGTAATGCCACACGCGAGAACGACACGCAGTTATCACGAGGATTTAATTGGAGGAAAATCTTCTACTCGGCCGTTGTTCCTCAAATGAATAATACCACCGGTATTGATGCTTTCGTATTACTCAGAACTTGGGCCTACCGGAGATGCTTTCCATTAAAAGGAACAGGAAACAGCGTACAGGATATTTTTAAGGGTTCACATTCATTAGAAAACTTCACCAGAGTAAATATTTTCATGAATAAATGCGCTATTTCGATTGCTTTTTTGTTACTCGGTTTAACAGATCAAAATCTTTGGAAATGTTAGAAGAATTCACAAAAAATGGGGAAAACCATAATCACAAATCGTAGGATCCATTAAAGAGAAAGCTGAACACTCGAGATAGACAGAAGTGTGATTACTCGTTTTGAGATAATGAGATGGAAAATAATAAAAACGTACATATTTTCGACTCGGTATGAAAGCTTAAAAAGAATGGTAAGGAAAAACATAATAATTTCTACACTTGAACGCTGCAAAACTTGCGAAATATTTCATCCAATTTAACAGATATGAAGGTCATTGAGCACTTCATGATAGGCTTTACGATAAAAAAGACAATTGGAGACCTATCCCAAATAAATGAGTTGGCTTGTCCAAAATTTCCATCCACTTCTTCCAGCAGTCTGTCACATGCAATACATTCTCCGGTGTTTCAAGCTAAGCCCGATAGGTTCATTCTTTTTTAATGGAGAAAATTTCCGAAGTTATTAAGTTACTCAAAACAGTATTACAAGCTGTGATGAATTCGCAACTGTGTCCGGCGAGATGTAGTGGAAGGATATCATAATGAAACACTGAAGTATGTAGCACTTCTTCCACAAGTTTAATTACTACGGTACAACGCGTTTCAGCTGTCAAGCCAAGTCAAGGTACCTGATGATGGCTTGACAGCTGAAACGCGTTGTACCGTAGAAATCAAACTTGTGGAAGAAGTGCTACATACTTTAGCGTTTCATTGTGATGAATTCATTAGAAAAATGGCTATTCAGCACAAAGAAGTCTTGGGATTAGTGAATCAGTTAAAACATACTTGAACATAACACGCAATATCAACAGCGATCCAAACAACGCAGGAAAGCGTAAGGAAGAACCGTTTGACGTCAACACAGAGGGTTCTTAAATAACAGGACGCGTACTTGAAAAAAAGGATTCTTTCTCCTTCCCGGAGATAATACAGCGTGCTTCTAGCAAAAATCAAACCTGTATTCTTCTAAACAAAGGTCATTATCACTACATAAATAGTCACATTTACACAATATCTATTGCTGTAAATTTATTCTCAGCATGGGGCATAGTCTCTACATAGACACACTTGCTAGAGATATATAGCTGTAAAATTTCACTACTATCGCTTACTACATTAACACCTCATCAAAATACGATGAGACGTTGGCTCCTTATGACAAGAGAAAAATCTCAGCACGCACTTCACCATGATTTACGCGATGATAGGAATGACCCCTAACGATAAATACTCCTCGGCAGAAAGGACTAGCACTCCATATCTTTATCGTTCAAACAGATATAATACGGACAATGGACGCAGAGTTTTTGCTCACGCTAGTCAAGGTTATTTGGGGCCTCTTGAATTTAACCTCCCAAAATAGAAGGCGTTGTCTCGACAGGGTTCCAACGCAGCCACAGGAAGCACTTCGTTGACATCCATCATTTCAGGACCACAATGGGAAATAAAACGACTAAGCACATATTAGGCAGTCTAAATAACTGAGGGAGTTATAGAGGCGGATAGGACGAAAATACTGTTCTAAAATAAAAGGACAAACCTGCCTCCATGACTGCACACCGTCAAATGGTTGCTAGCTAGGTTATTTTCATGTATACGGCCTAATCGTACGGTAGCATCGTTAGAATATATAGGATGGGAATCTCTCCAACTCAGGAGATAGGCTGGAGTTTAAAAGTGTAACAAATAAAAAGGGCTAAGAGAAGCTATCCGACAGAGTTGAACTCTTGAGTAAACAGTCCAATTACATACGGAAAAATGGACCACCAATTCAAACTAAAATATAGACATAAAAAACAAGGAGTTATAGAATGGAATTAATAATCTGAAGAAGTCTTTAATTCCTTACCTAATTCTGTAAATAAATTTAATAGGAAGAGTATAAGAGCTGACGGGTATAGTATACCAGTCAACTATTTTAAGTAGCTAATCCTACAATGATACTATGAAGAATATCTCTCAATGTCTCAAAAGTTCTTCATTTCTGACGTTCCCATGGAAACTGACGAAGAAGGCCTGGAGGGTTCTGAATGAACTTGGGAAAAACTACCAATGATTTTTTTTACTTATGATAAACTTTTTAAGTTTAGTTTCTTTATTTCTGAGTGCAATCCTGTATCATACATCTTTGTTGCCGTGAGAAACGCTTACTTTGTCACAAAATTAAAAAAGAATGCTGAAATGTCAAATTTCTCATGTGATTATTTCCCCTTGATACAATTAAATACGTTACGACAATATGTCGTAACCCATAAATGAAATATTATTTTAGATTTTCATAAATTCACACCATAACAATGAGCCAGACACGAACATTATTTTTGACAATTTGACAGAAACAAATCCTTCTGAAGAAACTACGAAAAAAATCATATACATAAATACAGTTATCCGATAAAACTAGCGCAAAACTTGTTTCGCCGCTGCTGTAAACTTGATTTGGTTTACTGATGTGGATTAAGACCTTGTTTTTATACTTAGGTGTGATTGTATATTTAAATATACTTATACTGTATATATTTAGGGTATGTTGAGCATTGATGCACGCTTGTATAGATTTATGGTAAGCTAAAGTAAAGATTATTACTACCTTGGAGCGCCTACTAGTAATGCCAAATTAAATAAACAATTCAAACCCATTTAGTAAAATGAGAAACGAATCTCATCTTAAATCAGAATGTTCGTCCGTCTTTAAAACAATCCTTCATTTCCAACGCACGCTTCAAGTTCACGCGGCACTGTTTTTCTGGATTCAACGCATTCTACTAACTGCGCCACCATTTTTATTCAGCTTCCCCAGCGAAGCAGCAAAAAACAACATGCCACTGGCGTATTCCGGGAAGTTCAAGGCAAGCCCTACGTGCGCAGTCGTGTTTCGTGCTTTTTATCCGCAGCAAAATCTATGTGAGGCATGCAACATTGCTCTTGAGGAGACTCGCAAGGCAAAGTTAAGGTCATACGGGGGTATGCAAGCTTGTAAGGAATGGGAAGAATCCTTCCTGATCTGCAGAGCTCATGTAAATATTGGTTACCTTCAAGGTGAACAAACGTGGCTTCGCTTTTCTTTTTATTTAAGAAGGAACGTCTAAATTATAAAATAAGAGAAACAATAAATAATGACAATACCAACAACGTATTAATCCACAGGTTTCTTTGTTACTACAACTAGTCTCAACGCTTCTGCGTAATCTTCAGGTTCAGTTCAACGCAGTGGCGCTGAAACAAGTTGTAACCATGAGGAACTCAGTTGACTTAAACATAGTTGGTATTGTCATTACTTATTCAATAATGGATTCCTACAAGGTTACGCCCGAAAGGATTGAATTTTAAGAGAAACAATTTTCCGACGAGATTGCTACTACACTGGGATCAGTCGTATTGTAAAAACTTAATTAATACTTTCACCATTTTTTTAATTCCATTAACTTAAACCGAAAATATCAAAAAGGTAGCTAAGAAATGGAATATACATTTTTATCACGTAAAATGGGAAATTTATTCCGGAAACATCGATGACATAGTGTATCCGAGTGAATATTCCTGGTCACACAATACTCGTCCCAGTTCAAGGTAGAAAACCCTGCGCGGTGCCCTTGACGTGAAGCGAGGACCGAGAAGCAAGTCGGGAGAACAATGCAAGGTCATGCCATCAACTAGGAGTGTGCTGCGACAATATAGGTGCTAACATGCAATACACAGGCTGAGAAACTGATGATAAAGTGCAACAATAAGATACCGATCGAATGCGAAAACCAAATCACGCAGAGCACGGTTTCATGGGGATTAAGATGCAGAAGTGATATTTAAAAAAAGATTCTACCGGTAAAGGTCGGTTGTCTTCACATTCAGGGGCAAATCTCGCTCCACCTGTACATGAAACCTTTTCTCCTTTTTCCTCTTCCTCACTTGCCCAACATCCTTCCGTCAATCACATACTTGAAAAACCCATCCAGTTTTCCTTTCCTCGCCCACCATCTCAAGCACATCCTAGTTTGTCTTCCTTTCCGTCCACCTCACCTTCTCCATCCTTCTCCACACCCACATATCAAATGCCTGCAGCATATTCTCGTCCTCCTTTCTGAGGGTCCACGTTTCTGCCCCATACAACGCTACGCTCCTTATCAAGCTCTTCACTAGCCTCTCCTTCACATCCTTACCCAAGGTCTCTGTCATCAGCTCCCTTCTACCACTAAGCGCCTTAACAGCTAGCGCTATTCTCTTCCGTATGTCTTTGCTACAATGCCCGTTTTCTTCGAGCGTGCTACCTAAGTAATTAAATTGTTCTACTTGCTCGAGTTTGTGTCCTCCAACTTTAATCACAAGCCTCGCTTTCTTTGTCCTATAGTAGTGATAATAACAAATTATTAAACACAGGTGCAATTCCCTGTCTACCTAACCAGAGTTGTAATTTCAAAACAATAATCACAATAATCCCAATTATTATGGTACTCATTTTTCCGCGTAAAAATGGCATTTTTTGTCCTATCCATTCTGACATCTATTTCCCTTATATTACAGCTGTGGTCCTTGAAACGTTCGCAAAATACTACACACCTGAGAGCCAAGAGGCATCAATCGGATATGAATCCGGGCCCTTAATGCCAGCACCACAAAGCTTCACATAACGGATCTCTATTCCGGAGCATTTAGACAAAAAAAATGAAAAATGCCACGACTGATTATGGTAATTATAACAAAGAAACTCGAGCTTATTTCAGTGTTTGACTATTTTTCGAATCACTCGCATTCCTTGTCATTAATTTTCAAAGAGGCTCAGAGATCAAGGAAACGGTGGAGGAAGGAATATAAAATTGGTGCTCAAATATGCATAAGTCAAGATAATAAAATACAATAATTTTCAATCAAAAATTGTGGGATTTTCCAAGGGCAAAAAACATTTTTGAAAGTTTTATACAATGGAGCACTGCCGTAAAAGGAAAGGCTCACAAAATTTAACCTCGCCATCAAAAGGTATTTTCACAAAAATATGCTAAATCGTTTAAATACATACAGTTCCCAGGACAAATTCCATTAATTATTCCTCGCTTGTTATGTCCAATTGCAGGAAGACCCACGCCCATTCTATTATTCCGATGCAGATCTGAGGTTTGAGGAAGAGTCACGAAAAGGCAATTGTAAGCCATTTAAGTTAATCCTCTACAACCTTAATATTTTCCGCATTGGTGCAGACGGAGGACTGCAATGCTGCTCTCCACACGCGACAAGAGATTACATTTTTCTAGGCGGCTTATTCGTGAGACGCGAATATCCTTGCTTCTGAACTGAATGTTTCCGATGCTTATTTCAACGTAAATAACCTAAAATAGAATAGTCTGATGACATTCGATGACTTTCCTGAGTGAACCCGTATGGAAAGAAAGCCCTTAGTCCCGGACATGGTAATTTATTGAACATCCGTCACAAACTCATCAACTTCAAAATAACGATGGAATAAAAACGTCCCTTATAAAAGAGCCGCATCAACTTCCATCACAGAATTTTGAGGCCCTTTCCATATATAAATAAAAAATCAAAGTAATAACCAACCCCACTAAAAACAACCAGTCCACATTCACCCTTACTCTGGAATAATTTCCATAATTAAATTGGCCGAATGCAAAGGCACGCATTAGCAATGGGAAGGTAAATTAATCCGTTAATCACCGCAGATGGCGCGGAAAGCTCATTATAATTGGAAAGAGAAAGGGCCTATTCAGGTGAATTAAAAGACATAAAGGAATCCTAATCAGCTTGTTATAGTATAAAAAACTAGGGTATTAAACTCCAGATATTATTCTTGAATATATTATTCACCATCTTTAACAGAAGCTGAACCCAATGGAGAGAAATACTGAGGGAAGAGTTCAGTTCACGTAACATGTACAGTTAAATGAATAACAAGCACGGTAGAACAAGGAATTGGAGGTTGGTTTGAAATATTATTTGAAGAAGATATCTCTTTTAAGAACTTCTTATTGCAATAATTTTTGGGTAGAGGATAAGGGGCCCAAATAGTTCCTATAGTGTTCAAAGAAGTTAGGACAATAAACCAGTAAACAGTATGTGAAAGCATGCATGGGTTCGTGTAGAGCGTGGCACTCAATGGATCGGAAACATGGATCATTGAAAAAGCTGACCAGAAAAGACGAGAGGCCTTCGAAACCTGATGCTGGGGGAGGACGCTGAAGATAAAATGGACAGATAAAATAAGAAATGATGAAGTTTACAGAAGAGTGGAGGAGTAAAGACTATACGGAACACTACAGAAAAGAAGAGCCAGATTGACTGGACATTCCCTGAGGCACAATGGGTTCGTGAGCAACATAAAGGTAAATAGTGGGAAAAGTCCCCAGAGGAAGAGCCAGGATTACGTTCATGGACCAAATAAAGAAGAAAGAACATAGGAAGAGATAGCAGGAAGCAAAGAAACTAGAATTAGATAGGGAACGGTGAAGGTCTGCAATCAACCAATCATAGGATTGAACGACCGAAGATGATAGCTCCTGAATCTAAGAAAAGAACAATAGTTGACTATTAAGCTACCATTGGCTACCATTATTCCGAGATATATATACGGAGAATTTTACGACGCATGTATACAATTGATTATCACAACAGATGATATTACTCAGCCAAATAATAAGAGATAAAGCAGCAAAATGACGTAATATTTTTGTCGTTATTATCATTATTTTTGTCTGCAGAGGTTTTCTCGCCCATTTAAAACGAAAATTTTCGTCCACAGCAAAAGTTGAG
Source organism: Ceriagrion tenellum (assembly GCA_963169105.1). Lineage (NCBI taxonomy): Eukaryota > Metazoa > Arthropoda > Insecta > Odonata > Coenagrionidae > Ceriagrion > Ceriagrion tenellum. Next base: position 35,278,307 of record OY720637.1, read on the forward strand.
ACATAAGGACGGATTGGCAACAAACTCCAAAACTTTCCAATGAAAAACCAATTTACGACCTAAGCAAATACGTTCCCTTTGGCAGCATGAAATCTGCAATCTGGTCACGCTATCCGCCGATATATTCACGAGCGACGCTGCCGTTCCTCCTGTGTTAGGATACAGCAATCGATAAATTAATGTTTAATCGGATTCCGGAGATTTTTTCCTCCACTGCCGGCAGAGGATCCTATTCTTTCCGCCCGCAAAGAGGGTCGATTTATGGATTTGTCGGCTCTGGTCGTGAGAATTCCCACGCACGGATTTGCCAGCTCGGGTATTTCGCCAATCGCCCGACCAACATCCGCTTCTAGGGGATCTAGCCGCAGCTGCTCTCGCGTGCTTAAGCACCTTAATCACGCCATGCGAGCATTACCGCAGACTATATAACAAATTGGACCGCCCCGAGTCGGGGCTGACATTTCATTTTTAATTGGAGGAAGGGAAAGGACCCGCCCCGCACGGTGGAATGGTACTCGAGAGCACGGGCTCGTTTTCTTGCTTTTATTTTCGAGCATCGTCGACGCTTTTATTGCATCCTTTCTGTAAATGGTTGCTGCAGATAAAAGAAAGCATGATTTCCCTTTCCCGACACTCCACTTGCTATTAATTAAGCCTCATTCCCACGCTGGCATGAGATAACTCACGAAAGATAGTTTAAGAATATGTGAAGGCTAATTACAGTTGATATGATGTACCGGACGAGTGATCAAGAATCACATACCAAAAATAGTTTACAGGAGATTTATTTGACCTCTAAGGCATTTGCTCGTTGTCGGGGGATCCTTCGAGTCAAAGAAGCGATGCACACAACAAAATAATCCCTACAGATGGGACAGTACGAAAATTAATACAGAAAATATTTTAATTACTAGATTTCCGAAAGGAAGTTACAACGATTTGCTAAAGCGTTTGCACTCATTTCTTTGAAGTCAACATCCAGAGCTTAACCAGCTTAAGAAAGATTTGATATTATTTGTAGATTTACTTGGTTGTGGCAAACAATTGAAAAAAAACTAGAGATATCGTATAACAGCTTAGCAATTATTACAAGAATTTTATTCACAAATACAAGGATTCCCAAAAGATGGTTACAGCGGTTTCAAGAAAATTTCATTTGCTAACTTTTTTGAGGCCAGCAGCCAAAGTTTAACCTGTTTAATAAAATATTTTACATGATTTGTAGATTTAATTGTTTGTGGCAAACAATTAAAAAGTTTGGGCCTCATATAAATAAAATAATGAATAATAAGGAATGTATGCTACATTAATGGATATATGAGAATGAAGTGTGCATCGTTGACTTAGCTACCTCAAGATAACGGATGAGAGTCGGGTAAGTAAATAAATTTTTGATACATGAATGGATAGTAAGAGAGGAAGGGGTGGATCGGGGATGGATGGGTGAATGTGGCGCAAGATTTTAGAGGGGAACATAAGGTGTCTTAAGCACAAGATGATATGAATAAAGAGTGCGATAATGCGGCAAAAGAAAAGGAAGTAAACAAAGACATGCCAGAATGAAAGAAATTAGTGAAACAGCAATTTTTCCATAATAAATACCATGAATTTTTTTCCTATAACTGAGCCAAACCGGAAAAGGGACGGCGTAATCTGTATGTACATTTGTACAATTCAGAAATGCTGTTTTAAAATAAAATAGAACATAACGCCTAAATAACGCCTATTCAGCGGGGAATACACGAGAGGATGAATGTAACAGAGGAAAAAACAAAGACCTAGACTGACACTGTATTTCTCCGTTTGGTTGGATGGATATCACATCCCCGGATTCAGAGAAAATACTATTGTTTAATACTACTGACCCACACTCTATTATATTGCTCAGGTCAACAGAATGAAAGCCAAAAATGCTAAAGGTCGATATTTTCAATTTTTATTGGACAATGGAGCAACTTGCAAGGCCTTTGGTCAATGCATGTCTATTGAGTGTGAACTAGAGATTCAGCAAGTACGTAAAAATATTTTTGTAAACTTTAAAAATTGGCTCCAAGTTAAGAGAAATATTTTAAACCCATTTTAAGCGAAAGAACAGACGAGATAACACAAAAAGCACATCACTTTTCAACTCTGTTTGTTGTCACAGATTACGTAATCATAAGAAAAATTTAGCGCTAGGGCTTAATTTTATTGTACCAGTAACGTCTATGAGGGAAAGCTTCAGTTTTTTTCAAAACGCTGACAAATTGCCAGGATCCTACCGAACGTAAATTTAGAAAAAACGCTGAGGCTTATCTAATACTCCAGAAATTTCCAAAAGCTGCCATTGTTATTCATGGGTCACGTTTTAATCCATGCACTCAAAAAGTTGAAAATATTTCCAGCATCGAAAACACATGGTGAGGGTTTCTCGGGTTCTCCACAGCGTTGACCCGTGAAGACTGTAGATCTGAAAAAGCTAGTTGGAATGCGGGCGAAACTGTCGCCGAAAGACATCGGTCAACACCGTAGAAAACACAGAAGACCTTCATCATCGAGAAGTCTCTGCGGAAGCCTTCACGCCAACATCGACAACAAATGATCAGACCCGTTCAAATTTAACGCCACTGAAGAAGTAAACCAAAGCAATTAGAATTTTTCCATTGTTTTATCTTATTCCTTAGCGCGCTGAGATAAAATAACGCTTACTCATTATGCAGATTCTAAAGAGAAACAGGCACACACATAAAAATGTCAACCCTGCCAGAAAATTACGCTCAAACAGAGCTGTGGCAAGCACTGAAGCTGAAGGAGATCATTTCTTCATCGTAATCCGCTGTTCCAAGCGAGGAAACGAATGACGCCATTTAAACCTTCTTAATGAAACACCGCGATGCGTCAAGTACATCCACGTGAGTCACCAAATGCAGCGTCTGAGCGTCATTAACGCACGGGGCCACGCCCACAATGGGCGTCGTTGAGAATTCCACGGCCCACGACTAAGGATTAAAGAGAGACGTAACAGTGATATTTCGTCCTTGGCGATGGACGTGCGAGCCACGTGGTGCGTTTCTTAATGGCAAATCAAAGCTCATCTCCATACGACCGATAGGCTGAACGACCCTTCTTGAAAGGGAAAGGCTTAGTGCTCTTCCAGGAAGAAAAGGGACGCGTGGGAGTTGAAGAGCTGGTCCATTAGAGACAGGATGCATACTATATAAAACGTAGGTATGTTTGCTTGGGGACAAAGAACTGTAAACCGGAACGAGGCACATTCGGTACATAACCGGCCCACGGGCTTATTCACACCCAAAAGACGGGTACAATCGAGTCCAAAACGTATACTAGTACAATACTTGAGCCAGTAATTGACAAAGAATCTTTTCCGTAGTACTACATCTACCGCAAAACTACCTCCAGCCTTCCCACGTGATATTGTCTCTACGATTGGCACCTTCAAATTTAAGGTTAAGTATTGCTATATTCATGTTAGTGTTGATGACCAAGGTCCAAGTTGTCTGTAACGTTGGGTTAAGTAAGTATACATGCAATAAGTTATATAGTACCAAACCCACAGAAACGGGCCTCATATATAATGAGTAAACAGATACAAGGAATATCTCCCTCAACTATGGTATGAGAACTAAAGCAAGCATAGGATACCGCCCCAGAGGCACCGTGAAACCCAGTTAATAAAGTTCCAATTCTTTCGTTTAAAAATGCTTAAAAACTTTATTTTAATCAACTGAATTACCTATAAGTATAGCTACACCTAAAAAAGCAATAAAATGACAAATTGTGTAGAACAAAATGGCTTTAAGAGCAATGGTAAAAGGATGTCAATGAAAAATACAAACCTTCTCTTAAATAACTAAGACCGAACTTTATATATGCGGTAACTACACTAATTATGTTCATATTTCTTTTTTTAATTGCACCAATTAAGTAATTGTCGTCAAGGAAACGAAAACTGAAAGTTCATGGGCACCAATCCTAATCGAGAGCATCAAGAAAAATTTTCTTCCGAATCGTGTAAGGTAGCAGATACGATGAATACGTTTACTGCAGTTTTTCGCAAGTGATCCTTTTCTAGAGGATGAAAAATGATACATCACCTTCGATCAACTAAATTATTTAGCACAAAGAATCGACCCAATATCCACCACAACGGTGATTCTGTGCACGCAACCTCAACACCTTGAAGTGCACACTCAATATCTACTCAGAGATAAGCGTGGAAGGTTGGCTTCGAAGGCCTAATTCGCACGAGGGATACGGAATTTTGGGAATGTTATAAGCGTGGACTGAATATAACAGGTAGCTCTTTCCCATGCTGTAGGCCGGGATGGTCCTCAAAAATAATATTGTCCCATTTTTATTATTCTCATAGGAATCTACTTATCATGATGAGATCCGGAAGGAATGACTTCAAACGTTATTCGTCACATGACGTGGAAAACCACAACAATGGAATTAATGTTGAGCAAAATTCAATTCTCCAACTAGTAATGAATATCTACTGATGACCTGATAAATAATTGATGCAGAATATTATTTTCAGAGGAGATCAGGTAATCTGAAGACGGCTACTGATGTCATAAAATCGGTGACGCAAATGTTCATGATGGCGAACTCATTGAGCAGGGTGTTTTTCCATGAGAATCATACTATATCCGCACAAATATTTGCTACAGTCCAACAGTAATACTGTTCATGTTCTTCATATTTAGACGACGCTACGGTTTGAATAATTCTCCACGGCTTGTTTATACACTACTACAATAGTAACATTAAATTATTTGTTACATTTAACACAAGAACGCGCCATTTGTTACGAAACAATTTTGTACACTACAAAAGGCCTTACAGAGATCCGTCTCAGAAACTGACTAGACAGAATTAAAACTAATTCACCTCCCAAATTTGCATCCATATTGAAAACAATCCTTGTACTTTTCCAAAACTATTTATTAACAGTCAAACGTATCACGCGTTTCGCAGTAAGCTGCATATTCAGGTACAATGGTTTATATTTTATTTATTGATTGTTACGATAGTAACCACCGCTAAGAAGCGAGGGGGTTTGGTGAACAAACTAATTTTTGGGTGGAAAGGCAGGGGAACATAGGTTAGGGGCTTGTGAGGATTCAATATGGATTCAAATATAAAATACTTCCACGAAGTGACGCCTGAAGGTGTAATTCACCTCCCAAAATTGAAAACAAAGGTAAGAGGACTCGTTGAAGATTTTAAAAATAAATGAAGCAATTATTTTCCAGCGAGTGTCGATGACGAATACAACAATAAAGATCAAGTGGCGCAGTACGATTGGATGAGTGACAAAGCCGCACGGTCACCACAGAATCCAAGAATAAAAGAGGGTGTCCGGAGCTCGCATTCGCCCACCTGCTGCGTCGATGGTAAATCAGCGATGACACCACCACGCGGCGCCCTTCAGCCGACGAGACACCCGAGAATCGACACTTACAACACGGCGATCGCCAGAAAACAATCCCCCGACACCGCGGTGACTCGACGACATGTTCCGCACGAAGAGGACACGGCCACACGTGCCACGCCACCCAGGGAGGCGAGGCGTGAGCCTCACAGCGGCAATGGCCACCTCGCGGGAGCACAAGAATCATCCTCTCTCTCCGTCTCTCCCGGTCTTACCTTCAGACAACCTTCACAGATAGAACGACGCCGTGAAATATTAGACCGGACTGGGAAGAGGAGAGCGGTCGGGGAGGGAGCAAGGGTGTCGAACAAAAGGATAAGAAATCGAAGGCGAAAAAATAGAGAAAGAAAAACGGGTTGAAAGTTTCTTTTTACGGACTATGCTGCAGTAAAGGCTTGGTCCTTCGCACTGTTGCAGGCGTATGAGACGAGGGTTTGAAGATCCAACCAAAAAAGAAATCGGAAGCAAAGGTAAAATAAGGTCCGATCAATGCAGTATTCGCACTGGCGCTGCAGAAGTCTGGGTATTAGGAAAATGGATAGAAAGATAATCAAACGTAGACATCAACCGAAATCGAAGCCAAAAAAATAGAGAAAAAAATTGGTAAGTTTTTCTTCACGGACTATTTCGTAGAAAAGGAGTGGTCTTCTGAACAGTTACAGGCGTATGAGACGGTTAGAGTATTAAACAGAAAGAAAACCAAACGTAGACACCAGCAGAAATTGAAGGCAAAAATAATGAATACAAATTGAAATGTTTCTCAATGAAGCATGACGCAGCAAAGGCCTTTTGAGATCAAATAGATAGGAGGCAAACGGCACAGGGCAGGGAAAACAGATAGAAAGAGTTTAGGTAATGGAAAAAAAGAGAAGTAAACTCACAGTCGAAAGAAAACGAAGTTTCTAAAAGCTGCTCTATTACAACCGGAACAAAAAGTAGAATAACTGCAGCAGAAATGAAATTCTTAAGTAGAATAAGAAATAAGACCAAAGGAGACCTGGAATGAAACTCAAGGATTGGTGAAAAACTCCAGGAGCCCTTAATGAAAAAGATGGGAAGAAATTAGCGAATATGGTATGGACATCTCGGTGGCATGGACTAAAATAGAATACCCAGGATGGCACTGGAGGATAAAAAAGATGTGAGAGAAAGTAGAGGAAGACCAAGAGAGACATGGATGTGAACAACAAACAAGTATGTCAAGAGAAGAGAGAAGACGGAGAGAGAGAAGTAATTGGTGAGGGATCGTGAAGGTGGTAGGATTTTGCACAAGCCTCGAAGTCATAAAGGAAAAGGAGGCGAAAGAAAACAAAAGGGTTCGGATTGGTTAAGGAGCTTGAGTATTAACACATTCCTTGAGGAACCAGGTTCAAATTCCAGTAATGTTCGAGATGTTTCACCGGAATCCCGATTGCTACTCGGGTGCCATAAGGAGAGAACTACAAACACCGGATACAATGTCAAAATTTCCCAAACAATGCTCCCCTAACCAGCCTCCCCACGTTCCCGAATGGCATTAAGTGACCTTAGTAGTTAGTCGCCTTTTCCGAACATCGAACCAACAAAGAAGTCGGAAGCAAAGGTAAAACAAGGTCTGATCAATGTTGAATTCGCACTGGCGCTGCAGGAGTCTGGACATAAGGAGAAAGAAATATAGGAAGCGTGTGAGGTGAACGCCGGAGGAAGGATAGGAAAAATATGAAGAAGAGAAGCCAACGTAAAGAGATCACTGGAGAAAACTAGGAGGTAGTGGTAGCTGGAGCAGGTCTTTTAGTCTTTTAAGGGCGAGAGTGAGGTATGAATGCTATGAGGGCAGACGACCGATTTTGAGAGCACCAGTAACTAGCCACGGATAACTTTACGGGGTCACGCGTAATGCACAAATGTGTGAAATTCTGCAACGGAAAAAAAATCATCCGGAAATCGAAGGATGCGGGTTCGAGTCCCGGTCAAGGCAGATGATTTTTCCTCTGTGGAATTTCACAAATAGGAGGGATGATGGCAAATGGATAGGGTGAAGGGGTGGATAATGATGGAAATTTTAGACAGAGGAATGGTGCAATATGAGACGAAGGAACATTTTACCGAAAGAGGAATTGAAAGGGGAAAGTACAGCTAGGAATTGTAAACGAAAGTGTTAGAAGAAAAATACAAAGATATTAATGACATGTTCAAACTATTATGGACAACATAAAAAATAATATGCATATATAACCGGGCTAACTGAATGACATAAATATAAAATGAGGTTAATACGAATAGCGGGGGGCTACAACTAGCGAAGGGTTTAGAGGTAGGAACTTCAGAAGTATGATGAACAATTTAGGAAAGTTCAAAGAGAAGTATTCGAACAGGATAAGGATGACAAACGTAATTTTCGACTAAACAACTTATATATGAGAACATATCTCCAGATTTAACATATCAACATCATCAGGAACATTATGACACTGTTTTGATATTGATGCGTTAAAATCTCGAAATACTTTATCCTAACTGAAGGTAGACAATGGGAAATTGCCAAATTCTTCATTATCGAGTTCAAATGAAAAACTAACAAAACGATTCTACCACCGTATAGCATTGAGGATTGTCAAGGGAGAAAGCAGAGGGGGACAATGTTAGAGAAACCTACCTCTGCACGAGGGAATGGCAAAGTCAAAAATTCAACGAATCCGAGGGGGGTGCGCGAACCAAGTTGGAAAACAATCTCCTTACAGTTTAGGCAACGGTACTGACGAACGCGCGATTAATGGTTGCAGCACTTCGGAAAGACCAGGCGAACTCACTCGCGGCCAAACTCAACAGCCGGGCAAGCGGTGGCAAAAGGGGCGGAGCCACGAAGGATAGTGTGGGGTGGGACGAGAGCGCGCGTTGGGAGGGGGGGGGGAGCGAGGGGGGCGGTGGACGCGAAAGGGGGCAAGGATGGAATCGTTGTGCGGAGGGGTGGGAGGGACGCGCCCCCTCCCTCCCCCCACGCCATTCAAAGCGAGACTGGTATGGGGCATCCCGATCGAACGGCGGCTGCTGACCGCAGTCAACGGCGAAAAACCAACCAACCCATTCCCCATCACCCTTTCCCACCCCCCTCCCCTGTACCCGAAACGCCCCCGCGCCTTTCTCGCCACCACTCCGGTACAGGCGGCCTCGAGAGGTGCCCCCGTGTCGCATTCATGACGAGCGCCGGCGAGTCCGCGTCACAACATCACTCAATCTTCCTCCTCCTCCACGGGGGTGGTCCACGGACTAAGTGACGCGATTTCTATTTTTATTTTCCTTCCTAAACCAAACATAAATCCACTTGTCAGCCACAATCACAACTGCCGCGGAGACCATGTAAAAAGATATACCCTGGTATAACTATCAACATTTCCAATATTTCGTCATTTCATAACATTATGGAGGCTATTTAATTTAATATGTAGCATTCCACCGGTTAAAGTAGATTATGCTGAATATCAGAAAAATTCCTCCAGGTTTTCTACACATTCAGGGGTCTATCTCGCTCTAGTATAACATTTTCCGTCTCACTATGCGATCTACCCTTCTCCATCCCGTCCATGAAACCTGTTCTCTTTCTTCCGCTTCCCCGCTTGCCCAACATCCTTCCCTCTCATCACACTCTTGAGCCAACCATCCTTAAGTCACCTACCCTGCCTATCCCGGATTCCAATCAAAAGTTTCCTTTCCTCGCCCAACATCTCAAACACTTCCTCGTTAGTCTTCCTCTCCGTCCATCTCACCTTCTCCATCCTCCACACCCACGTGTCAACATCCTTCCCTCTATCACACTCTTTGTCAACCCATCACCCCTTATTACATCCTCCAGCCAACTACTCTGCCGATCTCGAATTTCATTAAGAAGTTTCCTTTCCTCGCCCACCATCTCAAGCACTTCCTCGTTAGTCTTCCACTTCGTTCACCTCACCTTCTCCATCCGTCTCCACACCCACATCTAAAATTCCTGCAGCCTATGCTCGTCCGCCTTTCAGAGGGTCCACGTTTCTGCCCCATACAATGCTACGCTCCATATCAGGCTCTTCACCAGCCTCTTCTCCACATCCTTACCCAAGGTCCCCGTCATCGGCTCCCTTCTATTGCTAAACGCCTCCTTAGCTAGCGCTAAGCTATGCTAGTACTAATTTTGCCAATGTTTCTCTAACAATACGGATATTTAAGTTTCTACATAGCCACAACTGACACTGCCCCTTTGGCGGGACTCCCCTGAGCGAGTCACGTGCTTCGATTATCGGATGTAAAGGACAGCATGGAAGAAAAAGAAGTTATATACAAAATGATGATGAAATAAATAAGGAGACAATGTGGGAATTCCCAACCAGACATTGGAAGTAGAAGAAAGATACATCGGAAACTGTCTTCCATACTAGAGCGGTAGCCTAGACGAATACTAATAGCTTGTGAATGTCTTTGCCATAATGAAATGCCGAATAACTTAGTTTTCCACAAAAGGTTCATTACGTTCTTACCGTAAGTACGTAACAAATCTTTTGTGGAAGACAGACAGAAGTAATTCATCATTCCACTATGAAGGAATTCCAACAATTTTCTGCCAATACCATTAATTCAATGTCTATGCCATTAGGATCAACCACTACCAAGAGCTACTCTATGCGTACACCCCCTCGAGCTTCGAAACTATCTTCCATAAAACATGCACACCGCTAAATTCTTTTAAGACCGAATGGCTATATGAAATCTCGACCCCTGTAATTGCAACCAAGGTTTCAACTGAACATTTCTATTATTATTATTATGCATTCTAGCGGTAAAGGCAGATTTTGTTGAATGTCAGAGAATCTCCTCCCGGTCTTTTACACATTCAGGGGCCTATGTCTTACTAATACATCCTTCTTTGCCTCTGCATAAGATCTACCCTTTTTCAACCCGTCCATGAAACCTATTCTCTTTCTTCCCCTACCCCGCTTGCCCAACATCCTTCCCTCAATCACACTCTTCAGCAACCCCTCACCCTTTATTACATCCTTCAGCCATCTACCCTGTCTATCCCGGATTTCATTCAAAAGTTTCCTTTTCTCGCCCACCATCTCAAGCACTTCCTCGTTAGTCTTCCTTTCCGTCCACCAAACTTTTTCCATCCTTCTCCACACCCACATCTCAAATGCCCGCAGCCTATTCTCGTCCTCCTTTCTCAGAGTCCACGTTTCTGCCCCATACAATGCTACGCTCCATATCAAGCTCTTCACCCACCTCTTCTTCACGTCCTTACCCATTGTCCCTGTCATCAGCTCCCTTCTATCACTAAACGCCTCCATAGCTAGCGCTAATATCTTCCGTATGTCTTTGCTACTATGCCCGTTTTCCTCTAGCGTGCTACCCAAGTAATTAAACTTTATACTTGCTCTAGTTTGTGTCCTCCAACTATAATCACAAGCTTCGCTTTCTTAGTCCTAGATAATCTCATTACTTTTGTTTTATTATGATTTATCTTCATTCCGAATATCCCGCACTGCATTTCTAAAGCATCTACCAAAGCTTGTAGTCTCTCCGAAGAACCACTAACCAATGCCTGATCGTCTGCGAATCTTACCGATTTTATAAGATGCCCTCCCACTTTCACTCCAACCTCAAGTTCTTCCCATGCCTGTCTTACCATTTCCTCAGCATAAAGAGCATATCTATATAATATCATTAAATATTTATTTCTTCGGAACCAGGATCGTCAATTAAAATAGGGAAATATCAATTGCCAAATTTTCATTTCAAAATTAATACTTTCCCAGTTACGCCGGAGAACAAGAAATTTCTAGATGTTCGTAAATGATAATTTGCCGGCCCCGGTGGCGGGGGGTCAAGTCCTCCCCTATTACACCAAGGGTCGCGGGTTCGAATCTCACCTGGGTGGAAGTATCACCACTCAGGGCATGGGTGTTTGAGTTCGTCTGTTGCTGTTCTTATTCACCCGACATAAATTGGCCAAATGCGCTGTATTCGGGGTAGTAAAGCTAAAATAAATAAATTACAAGATACCTACTATGAAATATGGTCTCAAATATCCTACCGAGTACTTGATGATCAGCGATCCCTCGATTCCTAGCAATGGATGAAAAACACTTTCAGTAGGCTTTACATCAAGCATTAGCCTTTTTTCACAATGTGAGATTCCCTACTTCAATTTTTTTATACTTTCTAATTTCCTTCGTTACATTATAAAACGCCTATTACTCACATTCCCTCTTCCTTCACCAACACAAAATTCTTATCTTTTTGTATTCCGAAAAATCCCATTGCCAAATGATTCCTCCCATACCCACGTCACTGACTAACAGGGATTTCTCCTTTCTTGTATTCCTGAAGAGATTTAAATATCCTTATTTGAATCTATTTTCCAATACCTACCACACACGAAGCACTTAATGTACCTTCTCATGGAGATTTTTTCTTACTACCACAGGGAATTATATATCGCTATCAACTTCTGCGGATAAACAATGCAATAGAATGCTCAAAGAGTACCTAATAACATTTCTTTCGTCAAAGATTTATCCTAAACTTGGCTACTTCCACAATTTTTCATGCGGAAAAAAACTTAATTTCATTATGGCAATGACATTTACGTTAATTTGAGCGATAAAAATTACAAGAATCAAGTGATATAAGCAATGATGACTGCAGGTCGGTGGGGATCTCCAGGTGATATGAAAGTTTCAAAAACGTTTTTTGTTCACAGACTGATCACCGTTAGAGCAGTAAAATTAATAATTTCTACTAAAATCCAGCATTCGCAAATCAAATCATCCTCATAAATTCGATAGAAACATTAGCAAACAAACAAGGCCTCGATATTGAATCGAAAAAGTATGGAATGATTCCTAATTGAACCATTCTGACAGTCCACAAGGCCCTCCTATTTCAATGATAAAAAACACACTCTGCCTATGCCATACTTCCGCGGTATTCTTTTCCAGAGGTCCACAGCGATTCCCAAAAAGAGCACCACCGCCCCCTGTAGGGCGGTGTCTTCATCTAAGTGGGTGGGAGACTGGGCCCTTACCGAATAGACATGTCCAGGATTGTTAACTATAAGCGGGCGGTGGGAGACTAGTCCCTTACCGAATATACATGTCCAGGATTGTTAACTATCTCTCTGTTGGATTTGAAATAAACCAATTGTTTTAGATTTATTTTTACTAATATCTTGTTGCTTGTGTAGCCCATGACATTAAAGCTTATGGGTGGAGACGCTGGGTAAGAGTTTACGGAAAAAAGGGGGCGGTGGCTCGAAAAAGTTTGGAAAACACTGGCCTACAGCGTACTCGCCCGTTGGTAACAAAAAAAACAAATGCATCCCTAGCACCATAGTTCCCGACACGATAGACAGTAATGAGATCGCGTAATCATCCGACACGAGCGCGCAAGGAGGGATGGAAGAGGGGAACGCGCGTATGATATTAATATTGTCGCAATCCCTCATACTCGGTGACTCAGGATTTGTAAAGGAAAACTCGGCGGAGTCAGAGGAGGACGCGTTCTCTTCGTCTCCTTCGTCGGAAACGAGGTCAAAGCGGACGCATTAACGTGATTGCGAGCTGAGGGGACGACTTTGGGGTTTATACACTGTCGCGGTCGGCAGCGACAGCGTCCCACACTCGCGAGATCTCAGACAAAACAACGACAAAGCTCGCCGAGTTGTGGACGAGTTAAAAGGCGAGACAATCTCGACCCGCAAGAAATGAGGTAATGCTTTCACCACGATTAGAACAACCGGGGTAAGCATCAATTACAAATGCGCGACTTCAGGCTTGAAGGAGGGTGATGCGGCGACTACATTAACGAATGTGGCAGCAGGTCGCGCGATTACTTTGCGGTGAAAACCAAGGTTATCATGGGCATTTAACCAAAACTGTAAAGTCTTTTGACAACCACAACCCTTTAACTTTCATTCCAACGAAGAATCGTCTAACTTTAACCCACCACGACATTCCACTATCCCAAAATTAACTGAAAGTTAGTTGGTTATTTCGGGAGGTGACAGATAACTGATGCCATTTGTGCTATCATGGTAAAGCAGGAATTAGTTGGCCATCACGAGGGGAAATGGGCTGCTAGAGGGACCACAATACTGCTTCTGGATTACGAGATCCTGGGTTCGATTCCCGAAGGTTGACAGATTTTACAGCAGAGGATAATTTTCAGAATATTCCCTATTTCTAGGAGAGCCGAGAGGGTGTTAATTCAAGTAATAGTTCTCCGTCCGTCAGATGAAGCGTAAACCTGTGAGCACGTTGGCGCCTTTCAACAGGAGAAATCTAACGCGGACGCCGGGTTTCCTTCTAACATTCCTCCATTACCCAAATAACCATTTCCAAACCACAGGGGCGAAGAAGAATAAAATACTAACGTTGTACAGGTACTTATTTTGTCTACGTTGAAGTGTTATAGGTCGTTCAAGCTCTAGGAATTCGGAGGTTGAAATCAGAATGAAGATTTTCTACTATGAAGTCCTCACTGAAACACAAAGATGCAAATCAGTCGGTTACTGGAACTTTCTTCGATTTCCTGTCCCGGAACCCAGTAACGATTGCCACGCGAATAGCTTTACAGTTGTATCACTTTGCACCCTTCGTACCGATCGGTCCGTTGCAAAAAGTCGAGACCATCGACATGGCTAAGTAAAATACTCAAACTTAGCAATTTCGTATATTTCTACCGATGGCCTTTCCTTTCCTTGCACCCGAATTTTTGGAATCCAATCCGTTAATAAAAAATCTTTGTTATAAGAACCAGTAAAGTTATTAAGTTCAAATGAAAAAGACTACTCACAGCTAAAAATCCACGTACACTAACGACCGCGGTAGCCAAGTTGTAGGCACACCTAACAAGAAACCCAAGATCTCGGGTTCAAATCCCACCTCCAGAATTGTTGTAGCACCAATACGTCGAAATTAAGCATGAATAATATCATCCAACTTGAGCGGACGCTAATGGGGATTTCTCAATCGCTGGAAAATGCCACCGTAAGACAGTTTGAACGAGATTAGTTCCCTAGTCATAATGGAGACCATATTAGAATTAAAAGTTTGAAATTCATCAGCAGTAAAAAACATGAATCAACTATTGCATTATTAATGGTGCAATGATATAGTATTATATGACTGACATTCGAAGTAATTAAATAGAAATATCTAAACAAGTCTTTAATTTGGCTCATTTTTTCGCGCGGTACGTTTAACAATCCTTCACCGCGGAAGGTTTTGAGTTACTGAGACAATTAATGCGGTGGCAATATAATTAATTTTTTTAAATAATACATAAAACATACAAACCACATACTGTTAATTATTTGACATTATCTAGGTATTAGAAATTCCTCATTTTTTTAAACAAGGTCCGTCCCACAAATACCATTTCCCACGTAAAAAGGCTGGTATTTTTCGTCAAATATCTCGGAAAGTAGTGTGGTAAGGGACTTACATTGTTTCGTCGTTGGAAGGGTGAGATATTTTTCTCTAAAATGAGATCAAATTCATTGATATCTAGGTAAAATGATATTTAGCTCAACCTACCTTAGTTCAAGGAATATTTCCAGGTAATGTTATGAGAGCAGGTGAAACTGATAAAGCCCGTATAGCACGATACTCAACGCAGCACATAAATTAATATGCTATCCGGATTTTGATGCACGTAGCCAAGAAAGATTTAAGTCTTCAGACGACTATAAAGCTTCACTAGCACAAAGTATATCGTAGCGCATGTGTATTACACTTTTCAGTCTGTGGCTGAAGGCGGCCAAAACGTCTGACGAGTTATTTCCACCTATAGTCGATTTCACCGATGGAGATTTATTAATGCCGCAAGGACGTATTGACGACACTGATTTCAAAAATCGAAGATCGTAAACCGGCTGTAAAAGCCGACGTGATGGGTCGACAGCTTCCAGCACTTACAGGGTTTGCTAGTTCTGCATCAATTTTGACATCAGGTATATCTGCGAGTATGATATCTATCATAGTTCGATGGCTATCATACTGGTCCAGTATCACACTATACTGGGAACCTATGATATGACCGAGCATCCTTGATCTTTCCCTGGATCGATTATCATAAAATAAGGACTCAACGTAACTTATACTCAACAAGAAGATACGAACTCAAATCCCGGGGAAGTAAAATGATATTCTCAAATGAAATTTCCACAAAGTGAGATTATTCCCAGGATCCATACGCATGAAAGCATGCACTATTCGCACAATTTGGCGAAGGACCATTGTTCTGACATGATGGTGCGTTTCTCTCAGGATTGATTTCCTAGCTTTAACGACAAGGTGTAGCCTTGGCAGTTGGAGCGTCTAAAACCTTAGGCCTAAGGCGACCAACGACCTGCCCATACACCGACCCCCGACGGTTAAAGCCCGACGACGAGGCACACAATGGATTTCGAGGCGATACGAGCTCGTCTCGGATAAACGCCCGAACAGCAGTGGGATACGGCAGGTATTCCTGGAAGACGTCCCCGCTGAGGAGGATTTATGCCCGCCTGAATGAAAACGAGGCCTCCCACGAATGGAAGCGCGCGTGGGTGAACCCCGCAGCCTCACCGCCTTCGTCTGGGTGTAGCTCGTTTCGGGACCCCGCCACGAAGAATACCGCTCCTTCTACCCGCCCACACGGCGCGCGGCGGCCGGAGTCGAGATCCACGAACCCCCGAACAACAATGGAGTCACAATGGGAGAGGTGTATCCCCGTCTGCCGCACGTGCCGCGACATAATAAGCATGGAGCTACGGTTGCAAAACTACACCGTCGTTCGGAGTGCTTGTCTCAAGCCGTTAACAGTATGGTCGGTGGGTTGATCCGAGGAGAGTACACCTTGAGAAATGAGGGAGAGTGACAATTACACCTCGGAACTGCCAAGACTATCATCGAGACTGGGAAATAATCAGTCTACCTAAGCACTGGGGTGCGTTCCGTTTCACGCATTAACATCCTCGATGCGTCACCGCAACATCGGTAGTTTCTTCCCACCTTCGCCCATGCCACCTTAAAGGTGTGATATCAGAAAAGAAAAAAACGGCTTTATAGCAGACGGGATACTTCATAACAATGGCGAAGAGTCATTAAGGAATGTCGATTATTATTTATTTAAGTATTCTAACAGTAAATGTAGGTTTCGTTGAATGTCCGAGAACCTTTTCCCGGTTTTTTACACTTTTAGGGGCCTATCTCCCTCTAGCATATCCTTTTTCGCCTCAGGATACGATCTACCCTTCCTCATCCCGTCCATGAAACCTTTTATTTTTCTTCCCCTACCCCGCTTGCCCAACATCCTTCCGTCTATCACACTCATGAGCAACCCATCCGTAAGGGGCACTAAGGCCCCTTATTACATCCTTCAGCCAGCTACGCTGCCTATCCCGTACTTCATTCAGAAGTTTCCTTTCCTCGCCCACCATCTCAAGCACTTCCTCGTTAGTCTTTCTTTCAGTCCACCTCACCTTCTCCATCCTTCTCCACCCCCACATGCTGGCTGCAGGCATTTGAGAAATGCCTGCAGCCTATTCTCGTCCTCCTTTCTGCCCCATACAACACTATGCTTCATATCAAACTCTTCACCAGCCTCTTCATCACATCCTTACACAATGTCCCCGTCATCAGCTCCCTTCTATTATTAAACGCCTCCTTAGCTAGCGCTTAAGTATCACAAATAAGAATAACATCATTAAGCATTTAATGGCACTAAGGCCCGGTTTTATTATCTCCAGTTAAATTATTGAACTTACTACGATCTCTCATCGATGACCCTTACATCAACTAAGCGAGTCTTTTAAATACACAAAACTCATAACTCTTAAGTTCACTTCAGCTCATCGTGAAGGCAACGTCAGCTTGAGGTTAACGTTAATCTAGCATTATAAAACCAGGTCCAAATGTGCTCTGGGGGATAAAACCAATGAAATGAATGGAAAATCAAAAGCAATCCTTCTTCGCTACGCAAACTGTGATTTGAAAAGCGGATCCAAGGAGTGGAGCACTGCTTCACTGAAGCATACTCCATTTTTTCATCAAGATTTTCATTCCATTCGATAACTATTGTCTTATTGGATTTGAAACTAATATCAATTGTAAAACAACTGCCTGATGATGAAACCGTATGAATTTGTTCCTGATTTTACGTAGAGCATTTAAATGTTTATTATGCTTGATGCGGGGCCTTATCGAGAGCGCATCAATGCGATTGCTGCGCAAGACAGAACGCCCCCTTTTATGTCGTTCAGTGTTTGGGTATTTTGTCGGCCAGTCTGGTTTTTCTAGAGTCCCTACTAGATTTTCTATTTTTTCGGGGTTACTTTATTCCAAATGATACTTCTTTTCCGCCATCAATCGAGCTCATAATATTCCTAAATAAAATGTAATACGTATCCTCTTCCCTCTTGCCAACGATTCTCCTCATTGGGCACCCCCTAATCATGCCCTCAATTCTCAATACGCCCTGCATTCAATTATGTTCTCTTCTCCGAATTTAACTTTCGTTTAAAATGTCGTTTTTCCCGCGATCGATAAGAGACCATTATAGCTACTAACGAGACTTTTAAGCAGGTTAGTCGACAGGTGTGTAGATTATTAGTTGATTGCAATACAAATCAATAAAAATATTTTCTGTAGCATATATGACATACCTATAGAGTAGTTCATGATGGGAAAAATTAGTGGTATGTCATAATATATGTTGGTGATAACTCCAACCCCGCCAAGCACCATTTAAATGACTTGCAGGGTGAAGTGTACATGAAGATTTTATTTTATTTTCCTCTCCTGAAAAAAATGTTTTCCTCAGACATTCCTAACTTAGAATATTCAAAGGTGTGAGAAAACAAACTTTACCATGAAATACTTTCATTCACTCCGCGAACCATTGCTCTGCTTGGCTACAATGTAGAATGGAAACTTGACGGATCTTAGCAGCCAATCACAATTCTGGCCACATGGAGTAAACGGTTAAGTCCCTCCGTGTAGTTAATGTAGGCGGTAGATGAAAGTCACATGGACATACACGACCTTGGTGAATGTAACCGACGCAAAGCCTAAGCACGAAAGTATATTTGAAACGATTTAAAAGTCAAGTTAACGTCGATTGAGCCTGGGTTATGGCTTACGACAAATTTTCTCAGTAAAGTATTATTTCGTCCGCGAGCTTCAACTGTAGGCAGGTATCATGATGGACTTCTCCTGCAATCTAAGTTCTCATGACGTCCATCTATAGTGTATGGTTTAAGGATCATATTTACGCGATTAGTGACGATATTGATGAAACGCTAATTGTGTTCCATCCTTAACTCACACAGGTCACCATCGTATCCAACGAAATACAGATACAGACGTTTCCGCGACACCTCCTTCATTGAAATGCAATATAAACTAGTACTTTATACGATTAGATAAATGGAGGAATACATTAAACTTTATACTTGTAGATTTTACTCCTCGCGTTAAATTTAATTTAAATAAGGAAATGGGGATTCCACGCGCGACTTGCGGAATAGAAGATCGTCACAGGGTCGTTGACCTATGACCATAATTCCCGGATGGCGCTCCGCAGCAAGGAATCCCTTTGCAGCTGACAACAACGAATGCAATTTTGGGCGAGGGAGTTAATCAGGGCCGCAATTCAGTTTCCAAGCCAAAATGACTTCCAAGTACATGGATACCATTGAGGTAGATAGTGCGTTACGTCATGAAACTGAAGCCGGACAACCGAAATAAAAACCATATTTTTTAACCCTGCTCTTTCCTTACTTCCCCATGGATAGCATGACGGAATGGACAAATTAGCGGAAGTATAGCAAGAATAGCCACCATATGATTCAAAATTAAGGCAAGCAACTCTTGAAACATATGTTCACTACTTGGTGCTATAGATTCTACAGCGTTTTACCCTAGTTTACACTGGGAATACGGATTGTTATCAATTTAAAAAAATAAACAATTTTAACGGATAATGCACATTAAAAAAGAAAGTAAATGCTGATTTCTAGTAAGTTATTAATGGAAAACATAGTACAACTTAAAAATTAGTGCGTCAGCTCAAAAACTATTGGAAAATGAGGGTCAGCGAAGATGGCGGGTTGACTTCAGCTTCTAGCATTGGCCAGCGTAGCATGCGCCCTCTTCATATACCTCAAGGGAGGATACAATCTCTTCGGGAAAATAGTTTCTAGCACTGATAAAAACTAAGCAAAAATCAAATTCAGGGCAGATGGAGTTTGAGGTTTATATATTTCCTAGTATTAAAATTCAACAGTTTCCACATTCTTCTAGAATATTTCTTCTTTAAAAGTAATAACAATGAACGCTGAAATTCCAGACTTCTCCGCGGATATCCTCCTCGTCCTCTTCCGCATCAGTTTCTGAGATCATGACATCAACTTATCTCCATCTGCGACGAAAATTTAATCCTTCCACTTCCCTCTAAACAGTCTATTCTCCATTTTTTCTTGATTTCGACATTCCATAACAATGAATTGACACATCCCCAGAGGAGATAGACTTTTCCGAATCTCCATCTAATTTTCACCAAAGACTACCATCCTTATCTACCCCGCCGAACACAACTTATAAGCCTTTCTCATTGCCCATTGTATTATCATTAGCCCTCTCCTCACATGCCAATATCCAATACCGCATATGAAAAACGTTTTATCCACATCCTATGAATCCTAACTTTCACAACCATACAACACCACATCCCACATCACAGTGCACACAAACTCATCTAATCTTTATATCTTCGCAAAGGGCACGCCTGGTTACTCCATCTGCGGTATTGGACAGTCCCACACATTCGAACCAAAGCTCCGAACCAAAGATGTATTGTACAAGAACACACAGTGCTACTTCACTCTGGCCTCGCCTCAAATACGCCGCGAGCATTTGGGACCCTGGTCAAAAATATTTAACCGAAAAAATTAATAAATTACAAAGAAAAGCTGACGCTTTGTTAAAAACTGCTGCGAGTAATCATATAGTGTTTCACAACTTAGAGGGATTAAGGTGGTAGCCCCTAAAGACTCAGAGGCTATATGCTAGGCTTAGCTTGCTTAACTGGTGAGTTTTAGAGCGACAGAGAGAATATTATCATGACGCCACACTACATCTCTGACAGAGGCGATAAAATAAGAGAGATACATTGCGGAACAGATTGGTACAAAAACTCGTTCTTTCCGCGTTATCCGCTATATCTTTTCTATTTAGCACCTTGAATTTCCGTCATACATGCTATTTACGCAAGTAAACAATGCCAACTTTTATAAATTTATCCCATCCAACTTTATTCAACTTCAAAAAAGTTGTGAAATACAACCAATTGTGTTTCATAACTTGTAGAAGGATTAAGGAGGGAGCCTTCTAAATACCCGGAGGCTACACGCTAGGCTTGGGTTGCTTGAGAAATTCATAACTACTGTTTCAGAGCGACTCGGAGAGTATGATCATGACGCCATACCACATCTCTAGGTCTGACAGAAGCGATAAAATAAGAGACATACATTGCCGAGCAGAGAGGTACAAAATATCGTTCTTTCCGCGCACAATAAGCGTCCACAACTGCGCACAAAAGCGACATAAAAACTGAGCACCACTAAATACACTCCCATAATATGCGTCACAATTTACCTCTCAGAACTTTATCCCATACGTCTCTACACAGCTGGTGTCCTAAAACCCCCTGCCACACGCCCATGTGGCGGCTCGCAGGGTAATATGTAGGAAAAAAAACCTGAGACGGTATCTCAGCTATCATCTTTACTTTTATAGGATTAAAATTTCCAGGAAATAAGGGCCTCCTGGACCATTAGGCTCGTCAAATGGTTTCGCGATAAAATCAGAACTAGCATGAATCATCACTAATTATGCAAAAAAATACGATAATTGATCCAAATTTCACGTTTTTAGATGATTTAAATGTTCTCGCGATACATTTCCACTTCGTAAATCATCGTGACTCCGCAATGCGTCAAAAAATGACGAAACCAAACCCCACAAACCTGTCCAAGAGGTAAAAGAATACCCGTGCAATTCCTATTCCTCGAACTCTATGTCCACTCATCGCTCTGCAAACGCTCTTCCACAGCATCGGCCCTTGCTCACTAATGCAATTCGTTCGCGCGACGACTGAAAAAGAGTTATGCCCGAAATAATAAGAGGCTAATAGCCTTAAATTCCCTCGCCCTTTCTCCTCTCCGGCATAAAAGTTAAGGCCCGGTTCCGGGAGCATATTAAAAATTCCTTCCATGCGAGCGAGCAGGGAAGCAAGAGACCCTTACGGAGCACAGAACTGTCCCCCCTCGGGCCCGAATTTTCCCCTTTAACTTATGACGCCGTTAAAGAAAAAAATCTCGCTCATTGTGACACCGGGATGGTTAATGGATGGCACGCGATCCGTGTACACACGCACATTAAGAAGAGTCGGGGGCGGAAGAGGGCACAATTTATCGCGACAACGACGAAAAGCTTTTAGCAATGCTATCATGGGCGGAATTAGGATTCAAATACGGCGGATAAATCAGTTTTTTTACACACCGATAGTCCATTAGTTACGTTCCAAAGACAACAACCTCGACGAGGAGGAAGAGCGAACGCTCTTCCACGACCCACACAGTTTGACAGCTTACTAAAAAAAATCGCACCATCTACGGTGTAGGTATCAGTAATATTGATGGCGCCTCTGAATATATGCACTACGTAAAACGAAATACTGTAATGGTAGTAATACACGTACAAATAATGAAAAATAATAATTAAATTCGCTAATACGAAGCAACAATAGTACAAAAGTCCCTCGGCCTTGGAGGGATCACTGCGTGAGTACATATACACATTCATTTATTCATTTGGTATTCAACTAATCGATTGGTAATTTAATGGACAGCCTCTAAACAACTAGGTACAACATTCCAGGCATTATTAAGGACTATGTTGGTTCTCAGGTTTCCCCGGAGCTGGAATGTTGATCTCTCCATGTTGTCCGGGATTTATTCCGCGTCAGTTGTTTGTGGGACAACAGTTTCTACAACGTCCCCTGCTCATGCGGAAAGGCGTGGTGAGACCTACCGCTCGATGAACGTATGGATGAAAGAAAACCGAAGAGCGACGGAAAAGAAACAGTTCAGCCGCTCCGCCATCTCCGAACACGCGTGGAGTGGACCAGGGCACACTATTAGATTCGAAGACGTCAGGATTTTAGCCAAGGAGAGCAGATATTTCCCGAGACATACGAGAGAGGAAATAGAAATAATGAAGGAGCCAAATAATTTCAACAGAGGACGGATATCCACTACATAGCGCATGGAAAAAAGAGTGATTCGCGCCTAAGCCAATCACAGAGCAGCACCAAGAAAA
Source organism: Ceriagrion tenellum (assembly GCA_963169105.1). NCBI lineage: Eukaryota > Metazoa > Arthropoda > Insecta > Odonata > Coenagrionidae > Ceriagrion > Ceriagrion tenellum. The sequence goes on from OY720637.1 coordinate 35,301,116, forward strand.
ACGCAGGAAAACGACGACACATAAACGCGGCAAATATGCTTCACGACACTTCGACCTGAAGACGCTGGCAGGACAGCCAACTAAACTGTTGTTCCACAAACAACTGACGCGGAAAACAAGGAGAAATCACCATTAAGGACTGTTATTAAACATAAAATGACCCTTAAGCAGTAACACACAGAAATATTAGGGTGCGCTCCACAATTGGCAATCGCAATCATTCAGCGTACAAGTTAACATAAATAACTAATGGTGCGTCGCAAAGTAGAAATCCGGGGGTGATGCACAAGACCAGTGGAAAGTAATGACCAGATTTCAGATAGTTATTGGCAATAACTAAAATAAGTTATAGTAGCCACCGCTAGGGTTTGTGGCACAGGGTGATTCCACAACAGACATACAGAACTACTAAATAGATACAATAGAACAGTTAGTAGATAGAATAGAACAGATAGTAGTCCCAGTTCAAATCCGAACCTAGCACGCTCCCCCGGCCGCTAGACGCAGACCAAAAAGCAGTCGGGAGGACATTGCGCGATCTAACTAGAACTAGGAAAGAGCTACGAGGCCGGACATAATAACATTCAGGACAATCTTTAACATATAACTACTGCTTTGTGTTGGTAATCCTATTAATACACAAATACTACAAGATACTAAATCATGCAGAAAACAAAATCGCGCAGGACAATTCCAGCGGGGTGGTTGTTAAGAATGATTATTTTTTATTAGACTTTGCATCGGAGTTTCATAGAATAGATCTATCGGAACTATTACGGTACCCTATTGTACGTGGAAACAATTACATTTTCAAGTTATCGGTTCTGCACCCTATTTCCATTATCTTGAGCCTATGATCCTTTCTACCGTAATAGGTTGGGTCTTGTAAAAAATATGTAGAACGTCCAGCAAAAACCCGCCTGCTTAGATCATGCGGAAAATATAAAACCACTATTTTTTCCAATTCCAAATTCGTTCTTTCCTACATGAAATTGTGACATGCTGGGAAAACCGTCCGTAAACGATGAGGTGGATAAGCTGGTTAAATTATCACATGTTTCTGTGAAACACACACATCACACACATTATGGTATCCATAATTGAGGGACGCACACGGAAATAGGGGTCGTAAATATTTAGATATTGGTTGAAACTACGCGTATAAATAGCACAAAGTTTGCACTTAAGGATACGTTAATTATTTTTTCAAGATAACAAAATCAATTTCCTCTTCTCTAACCATCGGAACTTACTATCTGGACGCACCGCGTGCTATTTTCTTCGTGTCATCTCTAATATGACGACACACTTCATCGATTTCCGTCACCAAGTTTTTTAAACCCGAATACGCGAGGGAGGGGGTGAGGAGGAGGAAGGAGCGGGAGGAGGGGAGGTGGCGAAGAGAGAGAGAGATCACGTGGCCCGCGAATCGATCAGGCGATCGACCTTGCCCGCACACGTCGCGTACGCCGACCCGGGGCAAAGCGACCGACCGCCTCTCATTACACTTACACGCATGTGCCGGGCCAGCGGACCCTCCACCGCGAGGCTCTATTCATACGGGCTACTACTAATAATAATAACTTGTCTTCTTTTACAAGAGAATTTAGGCCAGTGCAGTCCTCTCTTACTCGAATATGACGAACACAAACATCTATGTCCTGGGCAGTGAATAATCTAATAATGAAGCAACTGGGGGAAAATTAAATGCCCGCTCACACGGCTCACAACATCGCGACTGAAAAGTGGTTCAACCGTAAAAGGACGTAAACGTTATTTTATTTACATATATATACACGTAGAAAAACATGCCCTCTATCTAATATGGACAACAAATTATTACCATTCCACAATTTTATGCCGCAAATTGAACTTGAAATGAATGTTGTTGATTGTGACGGTAGGAGAATGCAAGGAAAAATATTAGTTTTCAATCTAATACGAGGCGTTAAGTATTAGAAGGGAGCAGATGACGGGGACCTTGGGTAAGGATGTGAAGAAGAGGCTGGCGAAGAGCCTGATATGGAGCATAGCGTTGTTTGGTGCGGAAACGTGGACCCTGAGAAAGGAGGACGAGAATTGGCTGCAGGCATTTGAGACGTGGGAGTGGAGAAGGATGGAGAAGGTGAGATGGACGTAGAGGAAGACTAACGAGGAAGTGCTTGAGATGTTGGGCGAGGAAAGGAAACTTTTGAATGGAATCCGGGATAGGCAGGGTAGGTGACTTAAGGATGGTTGGCTCAAGAGTGTGATGAGAGGGAAGGATGTTGGGCATGCAGGGAAAAGGAAGTAAGAGAATGGGTTTCATGGACGGGATGAAGAAGGGTAGATCGCATGCTGAGGCGAAAAAGGATATACTAGATGGAGATAGGCCCCTGAAAGTGTAGAAAACCGAGAGGAGATTCTCTGACATTCAACAAAACCTATCTTTACCGATAGAAAACTTAAATAAATTCTAGTACGAGGGCCATTTTCACGAAGAACAGCAGAGAACAGGCGAACGATCCCGGGAAGATGATTACAAACAAAACAGAGGCATTTTATCTCCTTACTTTTTTAAAATAATTAAATACTATTCATTACAATAAAAGTTTAATCGGTGTAACCGAAAGGAAGATTTATAATATCAAAATAAATAGCCATTTTTAGAAATTGAACCATTCTGGCGAATTGGGCATTGAAGAAGGTACAGAAGAAATCACTCAGTGTGTAACAAAGAGAAAGGATTAAAAAGATGAAATAATTCGATAACAATTTTCACATTTTTAAAATGAAAACCAACCATGGTTTCGACAATCTATGTCATTATCATTTCGACATTTTATGCCATTACCTTGATAATGACATAAAGTGTCGAAACCATGGTCGGTTTTCATTAAAACTGCGGAAATTGCTATCGAGTTATTTCATTTTAACCAAAATGGATATACAATATTTCCACTAAGTTACGCCTCAAACACTTTCAAACGTTCAAAAGAGAAAGAGATTGTTCCCATCTGCATGTAAGAAGACACGAGCGGTTGCATCATGATTCACCATCTTATAAGCTTATACTCAATGATAACTGGCCTTGACCACTAAGGTGGGGAAGTAGGGGAAAAGGACCCACCAACTATCGCGTTGTTTCCGAGCAGCAATGGCATGGTCCTAGGGGATCAGAGGTGGGGGTATTGGTGGGATTAAGGTGGAGGGAGAAGTATGAGACGCCGCCATCTAATACGGAGAAGAATGTTACGGGGAAAGGAGGACGGCAGCGCTCGGCTACGTGTAACTTTCATCTCCTTTAGAAAAGAGTCGTAAGAGGGCTGGCGTGGGGGCGAGTGTACATGAATAAACTATGCGCAATTTTACTCATTTAATTTAATGCACGACTGATTTCGTAACAGGGACGACATCACCAGGCCTGACGATGTCGTCTGTGAGGCGAAACCGGTTTCAACGTTTAATCAGTAAAATGTACCCCGTTCAATCATTTGCGACCATATTTAGCGACGGGCAACTTATGAGGGACGTAAAAATGCAAACTTATGCAGGGGTGGAAGGATTAGCAGAGATAAGGTTCGAGAGTTGCGAAAAGCGATCTGCGAATTGACACAATTAATGATGGTAGTTAGCGAGAAATGTCACGAGTAAATAACTTAGAGCGAAAGGTCCATTTTGGACGAAAGCGGACGCCAAACTGAATCACCGAGAGTAATTTTTTTTGTTAAGTATTATACCAGTTTAGGAAGGGGTGTCTGAATGTCAGATAATACCCGCCCAATTTCCTACACTTTCAGGGGCCTATCTCTCTCTAGTATATCCTTCTTCGCGTCACCATACGATTAACCCTTCTTCATCCCTCAATGAAACCTATTCTCTTTCTACCCCTTCCCCGCTTGACCAACATCCTTCCCTCTTATACATTCTTGAGCAACCTCTACCCCTCATACATCCTCCAGTCACCTACTCTGCCGATCTCGTATTTCATTCAAAAAATTTGGGCGTAATTGCGTCTTGGGAAATTCTCATCACAACGCGTTCGATTTGGTATGGTAAATTAAGATCTGACTTCATTCCTGAGGCTCAAATCTTTGGCATCCTTAGGTTCTAATCAATGAAGTACAGAGGAATCTCGATACTCACCTTCAATTCTATTTTATAAGTTCTCTCGTCGGTACTTTGCTTATAGAGCTTATGAGGCAGAACTCTGACTTTCGGAAGGGTAGTTAGATCTTCGACCCCCAGGGCACCTTTCGTCAAGAGAGCGCTGATTCCGACGCTGGGCTTCTCTTCAACATGCCGCTCAATCCCCAAATAATCCTTTCCTAAGTTCTACCCAGCTATTTTCAATGGCGTAAATGACCTCCATTCCCCGTTGCCACTCGAAAATAACCAACCCGCGAGGAGTCGCAAAAGTGTGTTGTCATCACGACTCTTGACTACGACCCTCCTGAGAGGCAAGACTGTGATAAGTAACGTTTATATTCACCACATATTCTGTAAGGGGTGGTTGGTCACTATCGAAGGAGAATACTGCAAAGAAAATCGCGAAATATCACGTAAGAAAAAGGAGGTCGGTTCTTGTGTTTAGGATAATTATATTTCATCCAGGTTTCCTCTGTGATCCTCAATATACTGGGTAAAATAAATTCTGTAATTAGAAAGTTCAAAAATAGTTTACAGATGAATCAGAAAGGTATCATAGACCGACCAACACCAATTGCGGAAGCTACATTACCCCTATCAGTCGAACATATTCCGCACACAACCACTACACAGTTTCTGAACGGGAACCACATCCATTAAACGAGAATTTTCACATTTACTTTATTGATAGTGGCTCATAGTTTCTTCCACGTGGATAGCCATTAAATGATAAAGGACAGTGGATGAGTAATGCCAAAGAAAGAACTATGAATGAGAGAATGGTGATACAGGATGCAGAGGACCAAAAAATCATGGGTAACTGTATCGAAAAACATTGATAAAAGGGTGAATTATTAAAATCTAACGAATGGCTTCCCTCTCTTCCTCGCTAACCTACCATTCTTTTCTCAACCACAGTTTTTAACAAAATTGTCTTGCCGTCTATTCTACCCACATATTCTGCCTCATTCATATTACTTCAAACGTATCCCATTCTTCCCCGTATTACCTAATGATCCATCGTATTCCCTTATCCAGCCTACCATCGATGTGGTTCATGAAGGTTTCCAATATAATTCAAGCTCTTAAGGCGTTGCTACGGCCGGAGTATTGGCAATCGCAAGTTGAAACGCATCGCAAAGGACAATCCACATCACAAACCACTTTCAACACACTATCACCGGTTCACTGCACTCGCCGTAAAAAAAATGCAACGCAGCACAAAACATCGTGGCCTATTCTAGATTTTACGCAAGGGGGACTTCTGGATCGCGCGTCGGAAAATGGAAGCTGTTCTGCGTATTGCGTCCCTCGCCTTTAAAGGATATGCTAATTCCCGAGTGCCATTTCTCTTCTCCCCTTCTTCAACTCATATCATTTCCTTCCAACCAGCCCTTCGCTTCCACCCCGAGATTACAATGGAACCAGATGCTCAACACTCCTGGGACTTCCAATTCCTTAGGCTCCTCCCACAACGAGCCCATGGTGTGGCCCAGACAGTTGGAGTGGCAATCAGTAAGAGGCCGCCCACGACGCAGACTCGACACGTTAGAAACTTCAGTGACAATGGAACGGAAAGTTCCGCACAATAGTGCGTTTCTGTGTAATGAAACTAACAGGCTGAGATAACAGGCTCCTAGAGCTGGCCTTCAATCTGTGGTCCCAAACTTCAATTCCATTAAGTGCAGAAACTTCTATTGCAAAGAGCTAAATTGGATAGTAAAATATTTTAAAAAGAATAGGACGGATAATCTCTAAAGCCTATTCATGTCTACGCCACATACTCTGAGCAGCATTAACGCTTTCATTACAATTAGTGCTCTGATATCCACAATTTCGTAAAACTGACAACTTTTATTTAAAACATCGCTGAGTGCTTACGGCAAGTGAGCGCAAATATCTGAAACTAAACGGTAATTACGATCCCTTAAAATTCCTCCACACACATTTCACCGTTCCACGCGTTATTCTGCGGAAGCTAGTCACGCTGGAGAGTGAATAAAATAGCACCATTTCACAAAATCATTGGCTTCAGCTTTTAAAAATATCAGCTTACAATTTTCACATCTTTTAGCAATTTAAGATACAACTAAATTTTTTAATAAACCAAATAATTACGGATGAATTTAAGCATGATGGTGCTCCATAATGCTGAAATACGTGCGTTTATTTTTTGTGGATTCTATCGTATTAAATCTCCACCATTCGTCCACGTCTCAAACACGATAAATCCACAGGTGAATGTGGATCGCGAATTATTTTCCGGCTATTTCGTCTCCTTTGACATTCTAAATTAGGCACTAAATAAAATAGTTCCACACAACTATGAATGGATTCCAACTCACGATATTGCCCTTTAACCCCGGTCACTAAAAGCACAATCTAAGAAAAATAAATGCCCCGACGAATCTTGAAAAGTTTCCCAATAATTTCAGCTCTCCGATTCCCGGACCTAAATGGAGACGCATTCCTGCAACTTTTCCCGGGGCGAGATTAAACGGAAAATCGATCCAGAAATGGAAATCCGTTACCTCTGTAAGGTTGCGCAAGGATGCCCTTAAAGGCCTACGTTTCCTTCGGGACTACAGCTCCCCCCCCCCCCCTTAATCCAGCTGAGGCACACTTGTTTTCCAGGGATAATCCTTTGCGACCGTGCTCCACACACCACTGACGTATTTCTCTTTTTTTTCCATCATCAATTAGACAAATATAATGCCTTTAAACATGCTCATCACTTTTCCATTCGGCGCTTCCATGGCATTGAATTTCATCAATGGCATCCAACATTCCCTCGCCTTGGTTTGTAAATAAATTCACTTTGTAATATTCCACAATGGTTTTTATTATTCCAACCTAGGTTTCGACTCAAGTCATTACCAAGGTTAAGTCATTCAAAAGTGATTCATTTACAAACCATTGCAAATTTGTTCCACCAAGTGAAGCCTGAGAATTTATTATATATTCTTTCGCCTGTTAAGAGAGAGTCTAAGGTGTAACTCAGCAGAAATAATTAATATTTATTTGAAAGAGAAACAGCTGGATAACTTCTGCATCGATTTTATACAAATCCATCACGTTTTTAGCATATAATACTGAAACTAAGGCATTATGTCTTCGTGCATTAAATCAGATCGAAATCATACTTCTACTTCTTTTGCAACAAGGATGTACTCTATCCTCTAGTTCGTTGTACCTCCCATCCGCTCCGTACTTCAATATCATCATCCAGTCTTGTATTCCTTCCAATCAACGCTCGGAGTTTCCCCGCTTGTTTTGTTTTCTGCCCATCGAACTTTTTCATCCTCCATCATATTTCCTCGAACTTCATATGCCTGCACCCTACCCCCGTCCTATTCCCCCAGGGCACACGTTAAAACACGAAACGTGACCATGAATTTTACGATACGGCTACCGGAGATGGCTGACATTAAAAAATTACCGGATTCGATTATTGCGCTGACTAGAGCTGAAGAAGCAATGTTGATGGACTATCCAAACCAAGAAAAATATTTAACAGTCATTCGAAAATTAATTATTGACATTAAAAAAATATCGGCACGTGTGTTGGGTTAAAAACGGAAGTTTATGTTTCCACTTTTCCACTCCGCGATGCTCAATACTACTCCCGCAAAATAAGTTTCAAATGCATGACCTGCCCGTATGCATTTTCTGATGTAGAAAATTTCAAAGCCATCCATCCCGCTAAACATTCCCTCATTGTGCACGTATTGAAGTCCACTCAGATACGAACGCCTCCACAAATACAGCAGTGACTTTTCAACTAGCAGTCTGGCGACATCTCTTCCGGTTTGGTAGCGAATGCCGCATTTCAGCGACATCAAATACCACTCACTTTGTTGTATTTTTTTGCGGGAAAATGCCGTGGGCATTCATTTCTCTGCAAATCATACATGTGGAAAGTCGCTGCGAATTTTACTGAATGCAAGAAAACGCCAACTGCAGTAAAATTTTAAACAAAATGGATTATAATCGTTTCAACTCCGGTGATCATCCGCCAGTGTCCACCTTAAGCGTGGGGAAAAACGACAGAAATGCTTTCACTATGAAAAAAAGGAAAGGGATAAAAGGGCTAAGGGAGTCGGAAAAAAAACCATGCGGCCCACTTGTTAGCGAGGGGACCAGAGGGTTCATCCGGGCGCCAAGTTGAAAGTCCTGTACTGAAAGGACTAACAAGGGAAAAAGGAAGACGACCACGACGAATAAGAGGGGGATGGAAGGGGGTCGCCGGGGGGGGGGGGGGGGAGGAGAAGAGGGGAGGGTAAGAGTACCAAAGGGGGGTGGGCGAGGGCGGGGTGTGGGAGTCGGACGATCGACCGGCCAGATGTAAAGGCCAGGGGGTGGGGGGAGGGGAACGCATGCCGTGAACTACCTCTCTCCCCCACCTATGAAATGACGCCTCATGAAATATTCGCACGACGCACACCCCAATAGGACCGAGGCCTAATTTCTCTTGAAAATTTTTCGAGGCTCACCACGAAGGTGAAAAATATAGCGGTAATGACGGGGCGTGATTAATGAGCTGTCCGGGAGCCCATAATGCGTGGGGAGGGAGATGAGTCCCGCGCGACTACGTCATGGGAGGAAAGGAACATCAACAGGCAGACACCCCACGCCCAAGAAAAAAAATTAAACGACAGAGCAATGTAGACGATAAAAGTGAAAGGGTGATCGGAAACCGTTACCACGCAGCGGAGTTACAATCTCTGCGTGTATAGAGGAGAGGAAGAGCGTTGGGGAACGCTCAGGACGATGCAGTTCGGCGGGATAAGGCAGAAAACCAAGCGACCAAACAAACCATTACTATCGACAACGATTTACAATGGAGTTTTCATTGGGAATTCATCGAGTGAGTCTACCAAACTCGCCTTAAGCCTCAAGCATTAGTGTGCAAAAGCTGGGAATCACGTTCAGGAAAAGAAAACGACAACGTAAGTCACATGCGCAACAGACAAAACCACAAACTCCAACAAACCTATCTCACCACTGATACAAAAAGGAAGTCCATTTTTCCTCGCGACTCGGCAATCGACCACACCGATATGCGTCTCCAACATAACTACACACAAGCCGGAAAGAACGCCTAACACAACGAGGCATGTTGCATGATCGACATATAAAACCACGAACCCAAACGAACTTCTCCCCTAATGCCAACGACACTACTACTACCCTAAAATTGACACCAACAGGTTGGTGCCAATATAGGTCTCTTTTCCTTCGAAGCTCAAGGATTGACCAAGCTCGAGGCATACGCCAACCTTGAGAGAAATAAACTTAAAAACAACGGTCTGAAATGGCATACAGATGCAACCATGAAGGGTGAAAAGGAAAACAAACTAACCCCACAGTTAATTCCATTAGTTCTGACCATTTTCTTACGGATGCGAGAGTCAATCAAACTCTCAACGTAAAAGAAGGAAATCACTTACTCTAAGAAATCTACCTCACCACAACCACCAGCAAGCATGAATATTTTTCCAATAAATTCCAGGGTAAACCTAACTGGACGTGCACCTTGATCGTAAGGGCAGAGAAGCCAGGAGGAACGCTAGAGAAGATACAGAACAACGAATATCGTACTAACCACGAAGAAAAACGAACTTCGAAAGCAATCCCTTGCAACCGACGTAAATGCGGCTAGATCATATTCATCGTGACTCAAGGGCGAACAAACCTCGAAGCAGAAAGCATCGGAAGTTCCACTCGATGAAGAGCCCTCATCATAGCGGGCACTTAAAAAAATCGATGACAGCGTCCAAATAAAGTCCGGAGACGTGAAGGGGACGCAATGAAAAGCTCATCAAGAGACTGTCGAGGCCAGATGCGGCGACGAACGTCACGAAGAATATTGTCAGCCACAATTAGACGGAAGACGCCCTATGGGGCACAAAAATCTCGCACATTGCGTGGCACCAGGATAAAATGAGCCGGGTGCAAGGCGTTAGACCAGGATATCTACGGCATGACACTACGCATGTCAGTATCCAGTAAATGCTATTCCCCGTTGAGTATTTCCGAACAAAATATCTTTCAACTTAAATTCCAGGGGTATATATCCCGGAGGAAAACAAACGAGTAATATTTACTATCCTCCAAGAAGCATAAAATATTTCAGGATTCGAAAATCTACCGTTTGACACGAAGGAATAACTTGTGTTCGATGACGTCTCACAAGGAACTTCACTACTACTTGAAAGATTTCACAAAAACGTACACATTATTACTAACACTAAAAATTTTAGTCTCGAACCCAGAGTAGAATTGATGACCGTCGCTCGACGACGTGATTGTGAAGGTAATACTACTGGATACGTCACGGTCATTCATAAACAGACCACGCCTCACGGGATGACTGGAAAATCCAGCGTGGGTTCAGAGCTGCGTTTCATCGTGTAGGCTGCCAGCGATGCGAAGCATGGGATTATATAAAAATCGTGGGATTGCATAAAAAAAGCTAACTCTTATGCGAGGACGATGCTCATGCATGCCCAACTTCAAAGGGCAGCCGGGGAGAAAAAGAAAAACTAACAAACGAACAGAGAGAAAGAAAAACACAAGAGGAGCGGAACTGATTGATATGAATAACCCTTACCGATTCGCTCGGGTAAGTTCCTTCTGACCTATCCATTCCAGCCGGCGCGTCTCACTCTTCAAGGGTTATCCAATCAGGCAGGACGAAGAGTTATCGCCTCAAAAAGGGTCATCGCCATGGGTTTGAGAAGCAGAGAAGGCTCCTGACGGGGGCTCGCACACCGACAAGCTACCAGTCAGGATACGTAGACGATAAGAAAACAAAATAGACAACACCACCGGTTGAACCGAAAGAGATTCCTTTACGGACCACACCACAGCACAGGATCGCGAGAGTTCTCTCGACCCCAAACACAAGTCACAGAGCACAGTCCCCACAGCAGCCCACAGCCGCGATACGAACCGGGGACTCGTGCAAGACGGGGGAAACCTCCTCAGATCACGTCTTGTCACTGGAGACGCGGCCGAGATGCCGTCCCGTCTAACAGCGCGGGCACGAAAACACACACAAAACAGAGAACACTACGCCGCCGCAGATGGAAGGCGACTCTGAGGGCGTTCTAGGAATGAAGCGGAGAGCACAATGACGGGCGAGATCCCGACAACATTCCCCCCTCCCCGAGCCCACCGCCGCTTCAAAAGACAACACCACCACTCTCCTTGGGATGAGGGCGGCTACAGGGAGTGTGAATAGGAAAAGAGGGTCCTACTCGGGCGCGAGACAGCCTCGCCCGCGGCCGCTTAGGAACTGAGCCGTGAGGAGTGGAAGGGATGTCGGGAGAGCGGAGACGATCGGAAGAAGGGGGACGGAGGGTGCGTGGAGGGGGGTGCCAGCGGAGGGCGCATGATGGCGGAACGGCGCGCGGCCGGGAGAGGCGAAGGGGGTGGGGGAGGGTGGATGTGCGGAGGGGAGGATGGGAGAGGCGGGGCGCGGAGGGGGAGATGACTGGGTGGGTGGGTGTGTGGTCGGTATAGGGAGGAATTTACACACGTACACTCATAGAGACCGAAGGAAAGGGTGGCCGATTCCGGAGGAAAAACATCGATGTTTACGAGTTTGATACTTAAAAATACGCGCCTCCAACAGGTTACGAAGGTTATTGAGACAAATGTATAGACATGTGATTATTGACTGAAAGAAAATAGTAACCGCCGGTTAACTGAGAGAAATAAACCCCATCTGTACGTTAGCTTTCACATTATAGTTCACATTTTAGCTTAGGCTGAGCGTGTTCCAGTTCCTTTTCACAAATAGCGATGTTCATTCATAGCAACTTCGTCGAAAGCGTGAGCACTCAGTTAAGTTACCGAAGCAACCGGTAGAATTTGAATTTGGGTAAAGTTAACTGCTGGGCACAGTGTCATAGTAATTTATTCGAGTGATACCTGTGTGTTATACGCAGGATGTATGAGTATATCGAGGATGGAAACAAAATATAGAATATGTAAGTTTTATCTACACCTTCAATCGATGCTTTGAACCTATGCTTTTCTCACACGTTAGTGTAGTATTTTCGGGGTAGGGTGATTCCCAAGCGAGATCGACTTGGCGATGATAACAGTGCCCATAGATAATGATCCAAATAAATTATGCATATAAATTACATACAATTCACAAACAGAACAAGACAACTGAACAAATACAAGAACCGAATTCCAAAAACCGTAATGTATTACCGTAAAAAGTTTTCTTTCATTTCCATAGGCTATAAACAAGTTCGCCCGTCCAAGCTGTCCTTCCATTTACTCGGTTATTTTTCCGCACGATGGGGAGGAGGATTTGGAGAAGAACACAGCTTTGTAGGGTAGGGTATGGTAACTACAATGCTTCCCAAGTAGGGTAGCAGCTTAGCTGTTTGCAAGACTATGAGCTTAATGGTTATGACGAATGACAAAAAACATTCATAGGTAATAAAATATTAATGAAAAATTGGGAGTGGACTGAAATGTAGGAACATCTAGCTGAAACTTGAGGATAAGATTTAGTTTCCCAGGGTTCAGGAACATAAACTCATGAAACATGGTCTGTACGAGCAAATTCTATTCAAAAAGCACCAATAGGTTAGTCCAGTGTTTCCCGGCCAGTATGTCTCATTCAAGGTTTTTGTAAGTCGAATTATAGTTAAAGAAGAGAAAGTTATAGTATCAAAATGAAAGTATAAGTATAAGAGGAGGGATAGTTTATATATAGTTACCCGTGAATCGTACAAAATATGAAAAAATTACATTCGACTATCCTCCAAATAGAGAAACTAAGCATAAAAGGTATTGATAATTAATGTCCATGATTACTGATTTTCTTCGACATTTCTAGTCGAATATTGAAGTTTATCAGAGATGTCCTCTGGGATGTAAGTTGGTAAATGGAAATTCGATATTTCAATCAGGCGTCACTCTTACTTCCAAAGAGCATGGATACAGAGGCTGATGCTGGTAGCCATTAGAAATGACTCAAAATATTTCTTAAAACTTTCACAAGGAAAGCAGAAGGTGTTTTTAGGTCTCATCACACAAAGTCTGCCAAGTAGGGGTCGCTTCATATATACTATGATGAGCGCCTACATAGCTAATTTCTTTTATTCCAACCTACGATGGCCATTTTCCGTTGCTTACCCCTGAAAATCCTTGGAGGGCACACGCGGTAAATCATTACCAGTTTTATGAACGCACATGGACCATTAACCATATCCAATATCCACACAGCAGTCACTTTGTTAACCATTAACCAATGCACCATGATAAATAAAATCACTCAAGCCATATCACTACAATCCTACCCAAGAAAATGACTTTCTTTATATAGACGACCTTATCAACAGCATAAGATGCTGACTTGCATCAACCAGAGCTCGCGACGACTTTTGGATGTGTTTCCAAAAATCGATCTCAAATGCAAATGTATTCTTTTGTTTCGCACAGTTAGCATTAAAGCTAATACGACCGTAGCTATTTGACTCAGCAAACAACACATGGCGGAGTATATTCCCACCCTTTCCTAACTTTCAGCAAACAATTATGAGTCGCACAAGGTCAATTATAAACTCAACCACAAGGCAATTTTGTAAGTAGAAACCTTTAATAATAAATTTAACTTTCTATTTCAACAGTAAGCCTTAGTAATATATTTTGCAAAAAAATTCAAAAACATTACTTAGGCATGGAATATTTCAGTTTTTATGTAAAATACTTAATTACATTAATGACTCTGTTAACTAACGGAAAAAATATGTTATCATACATACATACATACCCATCACGCCGTTCCCTTCCGGGGTAGGCACAGTCAAAATGTTTCACTCATTAATTCATAATTGTACACCTAACTCTACTTCGATAATTTCCACCATATTGACCTATCCTTGCAAACCTCTTTTGACTCATTTAACCCCATACACTGTTTCATACACGCCCTCCTGTTTTTAAAACTCCTAATATTCCTCCTCCTAAGAATTTCCTCAACCACATTCAACCACAACTTTCTCGGCCTACATCTACCTCTCACACCATTCAAAAATATGTTATCATCATTGGTTTATTACCAGCTGATTGATAAGTTTTTTCCGATAACTGCCCTATGCTAGGAGACTCACATGTTTGGAGAAGTTCCCTCAAATATTAACAAATTCAAGATATAAGCCTATCTAAAAATTTTAAAATATTCTGTATTCTCAGGTCCAACTCATCAAGCTATCCAGCAATAAACCCTTTGCGAGGAGTCACCGAGAGTAAAATTAAGTATAAAAATTCATCTCAGAAAGGGAATCATCTGCAAGCTCTCATTTGAGGTCATGCACTCGGGTTATAAACCGATCACTCCTAATACACGCAGGTTTCAGTAGAATTGCAAAATCGATATCCACAACCATTTCAAAAGGACATCATACTGACCACAGCCTCGCGGAAGCAAACATCGGGCATACCAAAGAATCGATATAGACAATTACTACGCGGAGTTGGGGTGGAAAACCTTTTCCGGAGCGGAATAAAAGGTGAAGGGGAATGCCAGAGGGGTGCACGGGAGGAGAAAAAATTATTCCGGGCGGGCGGAGGTTTACAAAGATCCGCTGGCGGGAGACTCACGCTCTGCGCATGCGCCGTGCGCCTGTTACGCAGGGGTGTTACGAGAGAAGGGGGAGGGAAGGTAAATAAAAAGGAGTGGGGTGCTGGATAAGGAGGGTGGGGCAGGGTGCGATGGAATGGGTGGAAAGGGTGGGGTGTGACACACCTCTGCGGATTGGAGTGGGGTAGGGATGGGCTCTCAATCCAACCTCCTAGCCGCACCCCAATCCGCACTCAACAATTAAAAACCGGAGCGATTCACTCCCCCACTGCTTCCGAGAGGACCCCAATTCGCTAATCGTCCTTTCGGATATCAAAGCATTCGGGAGCCAAAACGCCGGATTCACCCGCCGTTGTCCGGGGTTCCCCTTTCTAAAAAATTGCAGACGCAACGCAGAGGACGTTGCCCCTTCCTCCGTCCTTGCTGAGAGACAAGCCGACTGCGAAGGGAGATACAGGCACTTGGAAAGAGAGGGAGATACATTCTCAGTCAATGCGAACGGTGGCACAAAACAAAGCCGTCGTAAATTCCAAGACGAAAATAAAAGGGTGAGTTCTGGGTTGATGAAATGGCTGGAGAACTGGCTTCCCACCTCAAAAAGCCTGTTTTCGAATACAGATATGCCTGAGACTTTTGCTTTTTCAGAGGAATCCCTACTTCGGTGCTGACTGAAAGTAGAGAGAACTTCAAGGATAAAGTTTAACGAATCAGGCGATACCTTGAGGTAATTGGTTACATTCTCTTCCATTATCATGATAACAAAAATCCTATAAAACCCAATTTCGCGAGAAACTGTAGAATTCAAAAGAAAAGGGCCATTGAGTGACTTTTCCTTTAGTTGATCTTCAATAATTCGCCATTACAGCGCACTGCACAATATAAAATGGTCTTAGAGATATTTTTCTCTCCAGCAGGGCTAGAATCAACTCCAAAACTATATTTTGAGCAAGGTGTTTTCCAGGTCATGATAGATAGATACTAAAATTTTATTTTTAAATTTTACTCACTGCCAGAAGAATGAAGTAAAGCTTGTATCAAAAATGACGCAAAGACTTTTGCTTCATTGACCAGAATTCTCAGTAATTACCGATATATACATGTAGTATAAGGATTTAACATGACATTTTGTTCACGCAATACGCTGAAAAAGACTTCAAAACCGAAGACATTTGTGCGTTTATGCAAATATGACTGCAGAAAACGGTTGGTTTATTCATAAAAATAGTCGATAAAGCATTCAAAATAAATACAGTTTCATTTTTTACGACATCTATGTGTTTAAATTACTCATTTCTTTAAATTCAATCTCCCTGGAGTCCACACCCGTACCATTTCCCATGTTAAATGCCTCGCTTTTTTCGGCAAGTACCTCGAAAAGGATGATGGTAAGTTGCTGATATTTTGTAAACATCAGAAAGATGATGTATTTTTCTCAATATAATACCAAATTCGTTGAAACTTATGTAAAGTGATACTTCGCTCGAACTAGGGGTCTGACATCCCCTTTCAGGACGCGATATCCACTCTCCTTAAGAATGGCTAAATCCGAGGATAGGTTTCTGTCAACCCTTCCCCATCCCAAAATAATCCCATTCTTATCGACCTACACGCCTAAGGCGCAAACTCAAAAGAAACTGACATCATCTACTCGCTGAACAACCAATAAGCGATACCCCCCTAAGAGCTTTCTAGAGGACGCCGCTTATCGCCCTTTCGTACATCAAAGCAGTCGGGAGGCAAAGGGCCGGAGATTTTTTCTGTGGGGATTCCCATTTCACGAAATTGCAGACGCAAAGCGAAGTACGTTGGTCTCTTACGCCGACCTTTTAGAGTAACATCCAGACGTCGACGTAATTGCATAATCGTAGAGAAAGATACAGCTCGCGGCCGAGAGAGCGGTCGTAAACATAAAAGCTGATGTTCCTTCCGAGGGGGAAAAATATTCGAGTTGTTTCTCCAAGCATAAACATGAAATGTATGAAAAAGAAAACAATCAAAAGGTCCGCGCAGAACTTAACTAAACGTAATGCTTTTGTGAAAAGGTAAAGAGGTGGAAAATAAGTATATAAAACGAATGAGAAAAGACTACAACACATATATTCGCGAGTTCCATTTTCAATTTTTATTTCACAACCCAGGTATTTCACAAATTTTCATATTATGGTTTACACTTACGTTTCTCTCTTTTCTTGGGAGGAAACCAAGAAACTCGACCCGAATACCATGAATTTTATTGCGTGCAGACAAGTGTTTTTTTAAGGGTATCTGCAAGTTGAGAATGAGGTTGTTGAGAATGACTCTGCGGCGAAACACAGAGAAAAAATATTCAAATCAAAACAAGAAGCGTAGCTTTCAGAGACCAGACTTTTGAGTAAATATTATACGCGCAGACTGAAAGCCTCACAGATTATGGGTTAGAATGGAATCATCGACTTCCTACTTCTATTTGCTCCACCGAGAACGAATATCAATGGAACTTGCTTCCACACATCACAATATTTTTCTCCATCTATCAGCAACGTCGCCAAATAATTTTTCAGCCTCCAACACAAAATGCAGACGAGGAAGAAACAGATATTTTATATAACCCTCGATAGCGAGAAAATGTAATATGTGAAATCTGGCTCTACTAACCGCTGAGCATTCAGGAAAAATCAAAATGCTAGGTATTCAGTCGGGAATAACTAGGAAGACTTGACACATTTTAGATAAAAAAAGAAAAATTCATCTAAATCTACTTATTACCCTGCGCGCCACCTCAAGGGTGTTTGGCAGGGGGTGACTTATCACCAATATGAACTACAGTGCAGAAGTTTAGTTTCACCAACAAACACCACACTATCGGTATACTACAAATACTACTAAAATGATCCATAATGTAACAGTAAAAACGTGACACGAGAGTCATGCAGAGAACATGCTAAACATGCGGTGCTAGCACTACTCGGCAGATTTATAAACATGCATTCATGCATAATTATATATTTCTACATTAAAATAGTTCATATATTGGTCAACTTAAAAAAAAACCAACGGAGTAACTCGAAACTAAGACTAGTTCTCGTTCCTGGTCGAGGGCAGGCGGCAATTCTAGAAGTCATCCCATTAATCTAATCGGGGAGAAAGCATGAGGCTAAAAATAGAACGCGCGGCGGATGTTAGGGCAGTGCGACTGCAGAAGATGTGCAGAAGAAGTTTTCAAATAACGGGATTAAGGCAAGGCAGGAAAAACATCTTTCGATCGGTGACTACAAGACAGCCGCTGTTTTCACTACCGACCGGCAATAGCTCGGCTTTAAAAATACATGACCTCCAACGGACAATTGCCGTTCACTTTAAGCTAAAGGGCAAAATGCATATTTCTCTCATCCTTATGATAAGCGATCGCGTGGCTTCTGTCAGGCATTTATGTCCACCGAAATACGCGGAAGTAGTTTATCGTTGAATTCAAAGACGAGAAACAAAACATAGGGATAAAAATGGATCCATGAGTATGCCGTGCTACGGACACAATAAAATCCATCTGGCATAAATAACCTCAAGCCACGTCAGAGATGCACGACAAGGGTTCAAGGATCAACGCACAGTATATGGACTAATGACAGAGGTTTTAACGATGGAGGAAATTGGTAGGTAGATGACTGAGGTCGGAAGCATGTGCTAATATAAAATAAACTACACTTACATTAGCACATCCATTCTTAATAAGTATATAATTTGCAGAAAACGTTGACCCTAAAACTCTAGTTTACGTAAGGCAATCAAACACTATTTTACTAGAGTCAGTCAAAGTCAAAGAATTAGCTCGTAGGCTTCCGCGGATGCAGTGTTGACTGCTTCTTTTTTCGGGATTCATTCCGCGATGTATGTATTGTGAAAACAATATTTCGCTGGTCCTCCTGCTAGCTTCATCAGTTCAGTTACCCTGATGAAGCTGGCAGGAGGACCAGCGAAATCTTTTTTTCACAATACATACATCGCGGAATGAATCCCGAAAACAGAAACAGTCAAAGTCAAAGAATGTTTATTTCCCATAACATTACATTAATGGGGCCCTGTTTTAGGATTTGTCCTCTTCAGGGTGAGATTAAAATATTTACAGACACAATTTTAGACGGTGCTATTGCATAAAATTGCTCTTCAGTCGGTAGAGCATGAGACTCTTTTACTAAAGAGCGTATCGGAACTTAGTAGTTTGAGCGAGATAGTTCCCTGGTCATAATAGAGACCATATTCGAAACATACGTTTTAATTTTAGCCTTTGTAGGAAACATGAATTAAATATGCATTATAAATGATGAAATTAAATACTTTTAATATACTGAAATACGAAGTAATAAGACAAAATATCTACGTAAGTCTTCAATTTGACTCATTTTTTCGCGCGGTACGTTTAACATTCCCTCACAACGGAAGGTTTTTTGCGATTCTGAAAATATTACTGCGGTGGCTATATGATATATTTTCAAAAGTAGCCGAGAATACGTACAAACAACACTCTTTTCGTTGTTTGACGAGATCGTGGAGTTACAAATTCCTCGTTTTTTTAAAGTAAGGCCCCTCTGAAGTGCATACACGCACTGTTTCCCATGCGTAAGGACTGGAATTCTTCGACGAAAATCTCGCTAAGTAGCTCGGTAAGGGGCTGACATTTTGGTCTCTTTGGAAGAGAAGGATAATTTTATTTAAAATGACACTAAATTAATTGATTTCTAGGTGAAATAATATTTCACTCAAACTACCTTAATGCACGCTACGCTTGTCATAAGGTTTCTACATCTACATATTACCCTGCGAGCCGCCACAAGGGCACGTGAGAGGGGGTGTTAGGAAACCAGTCATGTAAAGATGTAACGGATAAGGTTTTGGGAGGTAAAATGGTAACGTGTACTACGGGAGTGTATTTAGCGGAGCTCATTTTTTAATATGGTCGCTTATTGTGCGAGGAAAGAACGAGTTTTTGTACCCATCTGTTCGGCAGCGTAGGTCTCTTATATTACCGCTTCTGTACGACGTAGAGATGTAAAGAGGCGTCATGATTATATTCTCTGGGTCACTCTGAAACACACAAATTCTGAATTTCTCTTAACTTAAGCCATAATCTCTCTAAAAGTTGTGAGTGAGAAAAGGTAAAGGTATTAGGTCTCATCAAAAAACCTAAGTCAATTACTAATGCCAGAAAGTACCAAAAAAGAAACTTTAGTGCTTGTACGTATGATTTACCGAAATTTAGGAAATAATCTGCAGCCATTACTTGTTTTAGGAACTTCTCTATAATCTTCGCGGAATGCACTAATGTTTTGACACGCAGTCCCGAGAACGAGTGCATTGACATTGACCTAAGTTATGGAATGCAGGCAAAAAAAATCTCCCAATTGCAGGTCAGGCGTGCTGGCTGGTTGAGGTAAGAGTTTTAACGGGAATACATCTCACAAACTCTGACTAACTGGGTAGATACTACTGACTAACCGGATATACCAGACTGGGACACCTGGGTTCAATTCACGGTCAACTCGAAATCTTTCTCGAGGAGGAGTGATGGAATCAATTTTGGGATAGCTTTAATTTAGTTGAAGAAATTACTTGAGAGACAAAGTCTCCTGTCATGATAAACATTAACGCATAGTTGCACAGGGGATTAAAAGCACATTCCTTCAAAAATAACACCTTTTCTATTCTGTAACAACCCTTAGGTTGAGAAAAAATTTTGATTTATAAAACAGCTTCCAGGAACATGAGCTCTACCACGATAAACGTCCGAGACAAATGGACCCACTCGGGAGGACGACAAATAAACGGAATAAATGGACCGGTCACTCACTTCGCCTTGAACTCGACACGACGGGTTTTTGGCCGGATTTATGATGGCAGGCGTAAACTCGAGTTCGCCCCAGGGCCGTGCGAAATTCACGCATTCGGGGTTGAGGGGCCAGTTCCTTTCACAGGGAGATTAGCATATTCCCATGAGGTTCTGGCATCTAGAAAAACGCACCAGTAGAATTTTTATGCTGTGCTTTCCAGAGGAGGACTTAAATACGCAATCTTCAGAGCCTAGAACAATACCACCAGGAGTACTGAGACACCCAAGATTGAGATATGAACTAAATTCACACTTAAAAGTTACTAAGGAATAAATAACTCACAGATTCCGTTTTTGAATCCTCTAAGTGACCCACAATAGCCTTAAACTTTTTTTAATCAAAAATATTTCTACAGAAGTCAAAAGTAGCTGAGCCTATTTTACCACGTCACGTTTGTCATATTATAAAATAATTTGCACTTCGTATCCCAATTAATTCGTCATCTAACAATAACCACCTTGCCACAGATTGTAATTAAATTTCGTCAGTCCTAGTTGCTCCGGTGATTCCAACTGAAGTTTCTCTTCCCTTCTACCATTTGATAGAAATCGCTACCCTTACATTTATAAATAAATGATCAGTGCGCTCCAACGGCTGTTTACGCTGTCCAAAAAGCACTTAATGCGATCACTTCTACAAAATATCACTTAGTGTTAAATAAACAATTTAGCAAAATATGAAGTTTCAAACCAATAATTTATACCAAAAAAATCACGGCCAACGTGAAAATCACTTCTAAAGAGTGCCATTATGAACGAAAGCACACTTCCACAAGTGGCGCTATCATAGCGATTTCACAAAATATTCATGCGTATAAGCTGTTAACTACGTATGGAAGAAATATTCGATATTTTACGTGATATTACTTGAAATCTCTAAGTCTACATATGCAACATACTTTTTTTCCCCGTTTCTTTCACCCATTATTCCATTACTCTATTACACCCCCCTGCCAAACACCCTAGAGGTTGCTTGCAGGGTAATATGTAGATATATAGATGTACTCTCATTAGACCTATTGTACCTACTGTCCGCTCCCCACGTCAAAATCCATATCGTTATCACGCATCACAGTTTAATTCGCCATACAATTTTCGATTGATCGTTTTTAATACTATTTTAGTAGACCATTAATGCAGTTTTGATAACATTTTAGATAAGGAAAATAAACACGGTGCTCCATTATCCAAGACACGCTAATAATTTCCCAATTGCACTGAAGCCAAAAGTTGCTGAGCCTATTTTGCCAGCGTCACGTTTGTCATATTATAAAATAATTTGCACTTCGACTTTTGACCGATGTCAGAGCGACACAGAGAATATTATCATGACTCCTCACTAGATCTCTAGGTCTAACAAATGCGATAAAATAAGAGAGATACACTGCCGAACAAATAGGTACAAAAACTCGTTCTTCCCGCGCACAATAAGAGACGGCCTTCTTTTATTCATTATTTATATTAATGACGTAAGTTTGAGTTAGCAGTAAATTAAGATTACATATTTACAGACGATACAGTTATCTACCGTGAAATAAGCGAAGACGCGGACTTTGAAGCTCTGACATCGGACCTTAACAACGTTCATTCGTGGTGCCAGGAGTGGGGGTTAGAATTAAATATCAGCAAATGCACCACAGTTCACTACCTAAGAAAGTCATCACAAAAATTCCATACCTATACTGTGGGTGGAGTAAACAGTAAAATATCCTGGAATTACCTTAACTTCTGATATATCGTGGGGAACACATTCATAAAATATACTCGGCATTTAATTAAAGAAAATAGGTTTTGTTAGCGTGTAATAGTAAGGTCCTCATATGAAAAGTAAAAGAGAGATGCTACTTTGCTCGGGTTAGGCCACACCTCGAATACGCCGCGAGGATTTGGGACCCTGGTCATAAAGATTTAATCAAAAAAAATAATAAAATACAAAGGAAAGCAGCGCACTTCGTTAACTGCTGCGAGAGAACATATACGGTATCACAACTTATTGAGGGATTTTAGATAGATAGTGTGTCACAACTTTTAGAAGGATTGAGGTGGGAACACTAGAGACTCGGAGGCTACACGCTAGGCTAAGGTTGCATGAGAAATTCAGAACTGATATTTTTCAGAGCGACGCAGAAATATTATCATAAACACTCCCATAATACACGTCACCATTTCACTTCCCAAAACCTTTCATCTTTACACGGCTGCTGACCTAACACCCCCTGCCACACGCCCATGCGGCATCTCGCAGGGTACTATGTAGATGTAGACACAAATTAATCACTCCTAGGCTCGTTTTTTGGTTAGACAAATGTGTATCGAACTCTGGTTTGCGGTTCATTTGTTTTCAGGGGCGCACAAACAGTTACCCTCAAATACAGCCAATCAATTCAGGAGCACCAAGCACAATATGCTCCCCAAGAATGACTACTGTAATAAGGGTAACAGATGGGGCATTATTTACGCTCCGAAGTCACCCACCCTTCAAAATGAAAACCAAACGGGTAACACGTATTCTCTGCAGACTAAGCTGGTGGATTCGAGACCGAGAAAACGCTATTTAGCGTCGCTAGTGGCATTTAGATGAATCACTCAACGTCTTCCATTCCCGGAAACAGAACTCTTGACGTTGATGAAAAAAAGAACTGTCCCGAAGAATCGATCCAACGTTCCGAGGAGTTGATTAATGTTCGGTTTAAGAGACCAGCCCACCTATTAATGTCACGAGCTTGGCTTGACATCTACCATTGGTATATACAAATAATAGTTCGTCGCAAGAAACCAATTTATTTGTCCCACACAGAAAATGTAACCATTTACCCTCCCGTCAGGCAACATAACGAGCTAGATACAGCTCAGTATTCATACGATTTAATAGTAATACCAAAAAAAGCTAGAATAATAAGAAAAAAATCGTGCCTGTTGGTTTACATTACCCCCAAAAGTACACTTAAAAAAAGAAAAGAAGAGGTTCTAATGGCCACAAGATCACGATCAGGGAGTATTCCAAGTTTTCCAAAAATATAACCACGGTTTGTAAAGAAGATATCGAGGAATTACGGGATCGGTTGTTGGCTCATTCAAATGAGCTTCATATTAAATTAATTACGTCCCCGGAACACCCAGGGATTTGTCTTCTGCTCTCATTCGACTGAAAACGAATTGAAGGGATTAAAACCTTGGAGAAGAATTATTTTCCGACGATGTTATCAATACCTTATGAAATCCAACACACTACGGAAGATCAGAACATGAGATTAAAAAAGGGAAAATGGATTGTAGAACATAAAGGTTTGAAATGTTGTTTTTCCCGCGTTCGATAAGAGATCATGATGGCTGCGCTAAGACTTTGAAGTAGGTTAGTTGACAGGTAGTGTAGCTGATTAAATCCATCTTTTGCCATAGCTATTCTTAGTTTCATTTCTTTGGAACAGGACAAGCTTCCCCTACGACACTTTCCAAATACATAGAGGTCTCTACTAGTTCAATCGCTTCACCTTCCAATATGATACTAATTCTTTCACCTTTACCTCCTATTACCATGCTCTAAGTATTTTCCTTGCTTATTAACATTCCATATTCTTATCCCATTTATCTCAATCAAAAGCTATCTCAAAGTCTATGTATACAACATACACTTTTCCTGTTTCTCCACTTCTTTTCACCTATTATTCCATTACTACATTAGCCGCCATTGCCATATCCCCCCCCCCCTTGCCATACAGCCTTAAGGTGGTTTGCAGGGTAATATACAGATATAGATGAACTCTCAACAGACCTTTTGCATCCATTGTCCCGACCTCCGTCCGAATACAATTAATGCATTTGATACTAAGGAATGTTAATATCCCATTGAATTTTTGTTTACTATCTGCCACAACAGCTACATCATCAGAAAATCTGATACATTCCACTCTTTTACCTCATATGTTTACTCCTTTGCTTCTATTAAAGCCTTCCGTTATAATACCTTCCACATCTATGTTAAATAGGATAGGTGACAAGCATAATCCTTGTCTAAAGCCCCTTCCTATTCCTATCTCGTCCATCAACTGACCTCCTATTCTAACTCCGACTTTCTGACTGAGATACAAGTCTTTCCCCTGTGTCCACTCCGTCCAATTTAATCAATGCTTCATCAGAATCACCATTAGCTTATCCCATTTATCTCAATCATAAGCTATCTCAAAGTCTATGTCTACAATATATACTTTTTTCCATTTCCCGTTTCTTCCACCAATTATTCCATTACTACATTACACCCCGCTGCCACACACACTTAATAAAATACAAAGGACAGCTGCACGTTTCATTAAAGGCTGCTCCGAGCGAACATATATTGTCCCACAAATTTTTAGAGTGATGAAGGTGGGAGCCCCAAGAGACTCAGAGGCTATACGCTAGGCTTAGGTTGCTTGAGAAATTCAGAACTGATGTTTTCCAGAGCGACACACAGAATATTATCATGATGCCTCACTACATATCTAGGTCTCAAAGAGGCGATAAAATAAGAGAGATACACTGCCGAACAGATAGGCATAAAAAATCATACTTTCCGCGCAAAATAAGTGACTACAGTAAAACCTGAGCTCCACTAAATACACTCCCATAATACGTGTCACCAGTTCACCTCCCAAAACCTTTTCCCTTACATCTTTACATGGCTGGTGTCCTAACACCCCCTGCCACACACCCATATGGTGGTTCGCAGTGTAGTATATAGATGTAAGGTGAATTTCAGGGTAACGTGTGGATGTAACCTCAACAGACCTATTGCATCTGTTGTCCCTAACCCCTGTCTGAATCCAAATCGTTCTCTTCCCATCACAGTTTAGTATCCCGTAACATCTTCTATTGATCGATCTCAATTCTTTATTGGCAGACTATTAATGCAGTTTTAATAGCACCGATGACTAAGAATATTAAACCTGTTCTTTAGGCATGGAGGTCTGTACCCGCACGGAAAACCATCAGAAAAAATTTTCAAATCACATTGAGAAAAATCCCTGCTCAATGGGTGGCTCAATGGGTGGCTCAATGGGATTTTTGAAGCTTTATTAAAACAAAGAGGTGACAAAAAACCGGGTATTTGGGACCATAACTGAACTTAGTAACCAGGTAGTATTCCCAAGAATCCTTTCTTCAATTAAATGAGTAGTACGGTATTGCACCAGGTGACGGGATAACAGCCGAAATCCGAAGTTTCAAGAAAAGTAAACACCTAGTTGTGTCCATTCAATTCCTGCCAGGTAATGAATGAGTCGGTGGAGAGAATTTCCCTTATCAATGAAACTTGGACCTACTACTGTAAACGCTTTCATTCGTTCTCCTCCAAAACTGTTTCCACGAAAGGAAAAAAAAACATAAATTTACATATTTGCCCACAAAACGTTACGAGCGGCTTTTTTTCTTTACGCATGGCACCTTATTAAGAAGGCAAGAGGCAATAGTGACCGAACACCTTCAGTGTAAATAAGTGTTTAGCATGAAGATTTGAAATAATAAAAATAAGTGAAACATAAGAAACAAAAATAAGTTGTGTGTAGTAAAATTATTCCAGCGGGAATCACTAAACAGTCACAGTTTGTCAGATATTTCTAATGTGTACAACTTGTCTAGGAATATTTGTCGATGACTTTCTCAGTTACACCTTAGGGATGCAATTTTTTTTAATTTAACGGAACTTTATTTCCATATATATGCACTAGAAGGCCTACCTTTCACACTCTGAGATTGTTCATGCAGTTGTAAGTTGCTGCTAAAAGTTGTAATAAAGAAGGATGTCCTTACCTGAAAAGAGATTTTAAAAATGAATAACAAGGTATGCTACTACAGACACATAAACATTAAGACAATCGACATCAATTTTAAAAATTACTTAGACATGAATGGCCTCGATGAGCAGCATTCTCACTCATCATTTATCATTTTTAATAAACAAATAATCAATTGGCATAAAATGTTCGAGGCGAAAGTATTAGTAATAGCATAGTATCAGTAATAACATAATACGTAAGTATTAAAGCGCTACATGCACCAACGGAATTAGTTTTGAAAATCACTCGTTGGATAAATTTACCGGCATTTTCCCTAGACATATGTACCTCAAACGCATAGATGAAATCAATTTAAAACAAATCGACACAATTGCAAGTGTAGTCAAAATGATTAAGTGGTCAATCCTCCTCATATTGAAGAGAACATTTTGAAGGAATCATGTTCATTACGATTGGACGGACCTGAGAAGACCAGTAACGCAGGGAAAAATTTTGTTACTAGTCAATACAAATCCAAACAGCACCTTTTTCACACCTTATTAAATCCCATTATAATTTCCTAACTCCAGCTACACATACTTAGAAAATGACCAGCCTTACAAAGGCACCACACTGCACCAGGAAGCTCCAAAGCACAGCTCTGTGATACCAATTTCCCTGATTTGCAGAAACGTAAACAAAGCTTTTATACCACAAGATGAGAGCAAAATAAATAAGACAATGGATAAAGTAGTCAAAACCTTTACTAAAACCACAGAGTTTAAAAACACAAGTTAAAAAACGCGACCCGGGTTTCGACATTAAGCACCATCTTCAGGTCCTTTTACCAAAGTCTTATTTATTAAAAATGGATAACCACAAAGTCACCAAAGACAACATTTTATTTATTCGTGAGAGCAAAATCGCTGAACAGCATCCTACATGAAAAACCATCAATGTGAAAAATTTTTAAGACAGAAACTCTTGAGTAGCATCGCATTACTAAGAACAAACAAACGAGTACTTGTTGGTATTTTTAATTGAAAGCGACCTCATAATTTTCCATAGATAAGTGGCATTATATGTTTACAATTTTCATTGTTTAGAACTCTTGATGACTCGATGGTTGGTTGGAAGTTATAACTTCAAATAAACGGATATAATTCGCTTTGCCTGTTGAATGCGACCTTCTCCGCGCCGCAGTAGAAAAGTAATTAATCGCATACATCTTACCGCATCAACTTCCTCGGAGAAATTTCATTTTTTTTAATCAGCGCAACATTTATTGTTAAACCTGGCCTATAACAACGTTCATTTTATATTCTTTCACCAATTTTACCAAAGTTTTAAAATAAGAACTTTTAATTCAAATGAGGTAATAATGTCAACTATTACAAAAATACACAAACAAAAACCCATGTATTCAATACGCAACATGTTATTTCCCCGCCGTTAAGCTCTGTTCACTTAATTGAATGAAGGAGTGTAAACCTAAATGCACGGCACGCGTCAGTACCTTCAGCTGTTTCATGCTCGCGAAGCGTGGGAACTCGACGCCGGAGAAGTTTTTCGAAGGTGAATTATAAAAAAAAGATTACACGCTAATTCAATTCCCGTCCTGTCACCAGGCCGGAGCTTGCTTTCCAACATCCTGCCCATTTAAGTCTGGCATTCAATTATCTTCCCATGCTTACACATTCGCTCAAGACATCCCATGAGAATGCAGCACGAAGACGCTACTACCACGGCTGCATGTAGTTAATCATTCATCTCACATCACGACGAGAACACAAGAAACATTTTCTCAACAGCACGCGGATAATACAATTTCCGTTTATTCGCTCATTCCTCCATAAGGTTGAATAATACCGAATTAGATAGCTACACTCCCATTGGTTGGAATCACTCAATTATTTCATCACATATTATATCACGTTTATTAGCTCATTCCTCCGGAAGGTTGATTAATACCGAATTATGGCCATTTGCAGGAACGACACACATTACATAGTTATGGGATCCATCATGCTATGGCAACCATTCAGTAAGCGTTGCAGAAACATTCGATAATTTTATTGGTTTCATAAATGGCTTCATAACTTATGGAATAGAACTATGAGCTTCATAAGTAGCCAAGATGGCGGAGCGCGATTAACCACTTGGAGTTTTAATTACTTAATAAAATAGTTGTAATGAGACAAATGGTCAGTTTGCTTACTCTGACTGAATAATTATTATGTCCATTAGCAATTAAACACAGGATAAACCACTTGAGTGCTTGTCTAAGGAAGCGAAAATTGCCGTATACAAAAGTATACCTCTTCCCACTCTGTTATATGGAAGTGAAACATGGGTATGTCAGGATAGACATACGAGTAGACTAAACGCCGTGGGTATGAGTTATCTGATGAGTATTTGCGGCAAAAGTAGGATAGATAGGGTCAGGAATGAGTGGCTCATGAATGAATGTGGGAAGAATGCTCCAGTAATGGACGCGTATGAAAGGAGTGTGCTTCGTTGGTTTGGCCATGTTGAGAGAATGGATAGGAGTCAAATAACGAAACAGATATATGAGAGTAGAATGAATGGTGCGAGAGGTACAGGTAGGTCGAGAAAGTTGTGGTTGAATGTGGTTGAGGAAATTCTTAGAAGGAGGAATATGAGGAGTTTTAAAAACAGGAGGGCGTGTATGAAACAGTGTAAGGGGGAAATGAGGCAAAAGAGGTTTGCAAGGGTAGGTCAGTATGGAGGAAATTATTGAAGCAGAGTTAGGTGTACTATTATGTATTTTTGTTTGTTGCACACACTTTTGTACCACACATTTTTAATTGCATGCCAAAACACCGTGATGATCTTAAAGGTATGGCAGTAGTAAAGAAAAAGGTACACGCATGGTTACTTGATGAAATTAAACATTTTTGATTGGTTGTTCTATATATTTGGCATGAATACCTGTGTATTCAAAAATGTGGAATGCCTAAAACTGGCTATGTTTACTGTTCTCAAGTTGTAATATTATAAATTGTTGTAACTTGTTTTTTTTTGTTTTTTGTATACACCATTTTTTTTATTTGCCCCATTGTATGTATATGTGTTGGATCCTTCTGACAAGCCATATGGTTTAGAGGGACCGTGTTTGTTTAATTATAAAAAATAAAAAATAAATAATAAAAAAATAACTATTTGAAAAAAAAATAAAAAATAAACATTTTGACTGTGCCGACCCCGGAAGGGAACGGCGTGATGGGTATGTATGTATGTAAACCACTATAAATTTCACCCAGCGAAGGAAGATAGGATCAAACATTCGAAGGATTAACTACTGGTTGAAAACACAGGCCTACAAGAAAAAAAATTTCTGGGTGCCTGGGATTTTAGAACTAATTTTAGCTGTTTTTGGGGCTCTTAATCTGAATATTATAACAGTTTTTCTCTATCAGCTCTACTTTGTTTTGATACATCCACTTATCTATCAATGTTTTTTTTCTATTCAATACATTCAAGTTAGGGTGATTTAATCCTACTATAGGAAAAATCTGTAATTAGGCGTACAAATGGTTTCAAGGGAACCTAAAAACCACTTCGATGACTGTTATTTCTGTCCAGTTAATATTAATGGAATCGATCGAAACAATTGTAGCAAGTGGACTTATCCTGGTTAAGTCACAGCAAGACGTCCCTCACTCAGAGGAACGTCTTGCCCTCCCTCAGAGGAAGTGCAAATTGGGGAAAAGAATCCCAAAGTTCCACCAGCTAACAGAGCACTGTGAGGATGAGTATTGTCTCTCTGATCACCCAGCTAATGCTAATGAAGGTGACAGTGATTATGAGATGCCATCAA
This sequence comes from Ceriagrion tenellum, assembly GCA_963169105.1. Lineage (NCBI taxonomy): Eukaryota > Metazoa > Arthropoda > Insecta > Odonata > Coenagrionidae > Ceriagrion > Ceriagrion tenellum. The sequence continues at coordinate 35,331,307 of OY720637.1, forward strand.
TTCCTCAGCGTTTCAACCAGGATGAATTAAATGGCCTCACCATAGATCTCAATCTGTCAAAAGAAGCTTCTAAATTACTTGCTTCCAGGTTGAACGACAAACATTTACTGGAGCAAAGAATCAAAATTACCTTTTATCAATCAAGAGAGAAGGATCTTCTGCACTCTTCTTCTCTCAAGGAGACAATCATGTATTTTGTCACGATCTTACAGGATTCCTGGTAAAAAAGGGTCTTCCTGAATATTTTCCAGATGATTGGCGCCTATTTATTGACAGCTCAAAGCGAAATTTGAAATGTGTCCTTCTACACAATAGGAACAAATATGGTTCAATACCAATTGTTCACTCAACGAAAATGAAATAGGAATATGGCACCATAGTTTTAGCTTTGGAGAAGATAAAGTGTCATGACCATCAATGGGTGAATTGTGTGGACTTAAAGATGGAAAACTTCCTCTTTGGACAGCAAATTGGCTATGCCAAATATCCTTGCTTCGTGTGCCTCTGGGATAGCAGAGACAAAACAAACCACTGGGTCAGAAAAGAGTGGCCAAAGAAAGAAAACATGGACGTTGGGGAAAAGAATGTCATTAACACCCCTTAGTTGGACGAGAAAACATCATCTTTCCTCCACTGCATATCCAGCTGGGCCTAATTAAGCAGTTTGTGAAGGCTCTTGATAAGAACGGATAATGTTTTGCATGCTTAGGGAACAAATGCCTAGGTTGAGTATGGAAAAAATTAATGCAGAATTATTTGACGGCCCACAAATAAGAAAACTCATTAGGGATCCTGCCTTCGTAAATTTCATGCATGAGGCTGAGCGAAAAGCCTGGACTTCCTTTGTTGCAGATGATGAAAATTCTCTGGATAAATGCAAAACTGAAAACTGTGTTGAACTGGTAAAGGAGATGCTAAACAGTTTCAGATCCCTTGTAACGTGAGCATTAAGGTGCACTATTTACACAGCCACTTAGACCGTTTTCCTGAAAGTTTAGGAGACACCAGTGAGGAACAAGGTGAAAGATATTACCAGGGTATTAAAACTATGGAAGACCGCTGCCAAGGAAGATGGGATATGCAGATGATGGCAGATTACTGCTGGAGTTTAAAAAGGGACTTTTCCAAAATACATTCAAGAATGTCACGGAAAAGAAGTTTCCGATGTGTTCAGTGACTAGTTGGTTTCGTCGATGACTATTTACTCTTTCTTGCTCTTTGTAATTAGATAAATACTACTGCAATATTATCTACGATGTTTATGCTTCTTAAAATTGTTTTAAAATATAATGATAATAAATAATTCAGTGCTTAGGTTTTTTGAAGTGAAAACTTCTTATGTCGCGTTGAGCACTTTTGTAGATGGGTAAAAGACATTGGACTCGCGTCACCGTCACCGCTACTACATATATGTATAATTATGTATATTCTGTATATACACAGTATACTCGCTATATACACAGTACTTGTGGATGGGTACAAACCATTGGACTCGCATCACCGTCACCGTCACCATCACCGCTACTAAATATATGTGTAATTGTATATTCTGTATATACACTTTTGTGGATGGGTAAAAGCCATTGGACTCGCGTCACCGTCACCGTCACTGCTGCTAAATATATGTATAATTGTATATTCTGTATATACACAGTATACTCGCTATATACACAGTACTTGTGGATGGGTAAAAACCATTGGACTCGCGTCACCGTCACCGTCAAATAAACTATATTATAATTTTATTCATATTACATTATATATATCTAATATACGGTGAAATTTTCAAAATCTATTGGTCACAAACGTGCAACAAAGTATAGAAGTGACATTGCACGCTTGAAAATCGACAAAGACGCTGTTCCAATTTTCGCTCAAACGTCGTCAATACCACTCAACAACAATAAAACTATAGTGGTGAAAAGAAAACATTTTCCACTGATTTCTGCTTTGGCAATGACGATTCACAAATCGCAAGGTGGTACTTTCGATGCTATTGTTTATGAATACAATCGTTGCCACTCAAGACAATTGGTGTACGTTGCGTTATCAAGAGTAACTAATATAGAAGGTTTGTTCTTAGTTACTCAAGAAAACACAAGGATGAGCTGGAAATTTCATCATGGCAGAGTAGGAAACAAACAGCTGGAAGATTCAAACGCAACCAAAAATCAAAAGAGATCAACAACTCATCGAGAAGATTTAACGATTGAATTGAAACGATTGCATGAAACTCTTCTGCAAACCATTATCAAAACATTTCTTGATTTCATTTATAAGAATAATAGATTGTCAATTTTTTCATTCAATTGTCAAAGTTTACATACACATGTAAATGATCTAGCAATAGACTCTCTTGTTAAGAAGATGAATGTGCTAATTTTATCAGAAACTCATATGGGTAATGATGAAATAATTGACATTCCAAATTTTAACTTTGTTGCAAGTTTCAGAAGAAATAATCGTCCAGCAGGAGGAGTAGCTATTTATCAAAATATGAACACAGTTCATTATTGCTCAAATTATATGGATGTGCATGCGAAATTCACCAGCATGTTTAATACTACTGCTTCTGATATTGGCGATATGTGTATATGTCGTTGCCACTCTGAGAATAATCAGTTCATTATTATGGTTGCCATTTATATTTCTCCGGATAAGTCATTGAGGGCGATACGAGACTTCTTGTATGAAAATTTATTCATTTATTCTCATGATGCATCTGCATTGCTTGAACAAAAAATTGGGAAAAGATTTTATGATTTGCCAATGATTTTGAGTGGAGATTTCAACATAAACTTTGCAGACGATAAAAATCTACCATTGATTGAATTTTTAAATAGTGAGTTTGGTTTAACGATGTCTAATGATCGCAATCTTGGCACAACGAAATATAAACCTACTATTGATGCAGTATTTACAAGACATTTAAGCAAATTCTAATCAAAATTATTCGTTTCTTACTTTAGTTACCATAAGCCTACTGTATCAGTTTTAGATATTGCCGATGATGATGGCGGTGATGATGAAAGAGTTGTTGAAATAATGGATGAAAGTTGATTATTCTGAAGTGTACAATTTTTATGTAAAATAATTGTGTACAATAGCGCAATAAATGAATATTTAATTTATTATATACATGAAACTACTTTCTACTGATTAATAAAACACTTCATTAGAAATTATTCCCTACATTCAAAAATGCTCACGTTATTTCAAGTTTTCATTTCTGTCGGCACTCCCGGAGTGCCTCTTTTTTATTTGATCCATGGATTTAACTTAAAGAAGTGTTATGTATATTTCAATAAAATATTATATCTTTGAAATTTGAGCTCCTGGCAAAAAGTAATGCCATATTTCAATTCAGGGCATCAAATTCACATGAAATCAGCTCCAAATACCCCGACAACAAAACCACCGTTGACCTGTGTAATTTATGAAACTGGCAGATAAGTTCCTGCAACCCGAATGTTTTTATTAGTTCCATAACTTAATGGATCTCAAAACTATTGATTCCATAAATAAACGTTCTTGCAACCGGCCGTTAGAGAGGATTTACATTGCCACACTCCCATTTGTTGGAATCACTTAATTAGACCAGCATTAGCTGATTCAGTGAAATCATACAATTAAAATAACTCCCAATATCTTAATAATATGAAATCATAACAACAATAAAATTACAATGAATACACATACGGCACTATAAAGTATAAATGCAAGGAGTGTGAACCACAAAAGCTAAGTTATCTTATAACATACACCCCAGCTCCCGACAGCGCTGATAATATATGTAGAGCTAGCATACTTTTTTCTACGCTAACATTCATTAAATTTCTGAATAAGTATTTATAAATGAAATATTTATCACAGTTCACCTGCGGTAATATACTGGTGAGGAGTTCAGTACCTATGGAGCACACCGTTATATGGAGAAACAGAACAAATAAAATAATAATATAAGGAGGAACTGCAGCACAGAGGAAGGCCGATGAGAATATATTGAAGGCTTTCGAGATGTGGACGTGGAAAAGAATGAAAATGGTGAAGTGGGCGTAAAAGAAGACCTACTAGGAAGGTCTTGGCGAGGAGGAAAATGAGAGACTCTGCTGTAGGGCATAAGGAAGTAGAATGGAAGTAGTTGGAACAGATAATGAGGGGCGAAAGAACGCTGAAAGCAGAAATAGGCGGCGGGAAGATATTGGCTGAGCGGGGAATGGGAGGAAAGAGAATATGTTTATGGGTGAGATGACGAGAAGTGGATCGCATGCATATAAGAGGAAAGTCATCACGAAGGCAGATTAGAAGAGGTAATATTATCTCCACATAAACCCAAATTCACTGGACGATCACCTCTAATTATCAATTAGTGCTAACAGGCTTTATACGAGTGTAAAATAAAACTGATATGATGATTCCACAACAATCCCACAAACCACTGCAAAACGGAATTCGAACGTTACATTTCCAAACGATCGTTATCCAATGCCTATGATATGATGCCTATGATGATGGCAAAGAATTACGTTGAAATAGTCACTTAAATATTTATAATTGATATTCATAATGGAGCGCATAATAAATATTTACAATGTAGCGTAGCGTTGTATGGGGAAAGAACATGGATGTTCAGAAAGGAGGACGAGAATAGGCTGCAGACGTTTGAGAAGTGGGTGTGGAGGATGGAGAAGGTGAGGTGGACGGAGAGGAAGACTAACGAGGAACTGCTTGAGAGGTGGGCGAAAAAAGGAAATTTCTAAATAAAATCCGAGATAGGGAGAGTAGGTGGCTGGAGGATGTAATAAGGGGTGAGGGGTTGCTCAAAAATGTGATAGAGGGAAGGATGTTGGGCAAGCGGGGAAGGTGAAGAAAGACAATAATTATACTGGACAGGATGAAGAAGGGCAGATCGTACGCTGAGGCGAAAAAGGATATATTAGAGCGAGATAGGCCCCTGAATGTGTTGAAAACCGGGAGGAGATTCTCCGACATGCAACAAAACCTACCTTAACCGTTAGAATACTAAAAAAATATTTATATCTAACACGGAGACTTCTCGTTTGAGTCGCTAAAAAAAACAAGAATCGCTTAATTATATCCCTTCTATATTATAGGGAGAAAACCCCACGTCAAGATCGAAGATAGATGCGCTCGGCATCATAGAAGCCCGTGTCCAAGATGACAAGACGGGGTAGGGAGGAATACGGGAGAACAATTCATCGCGGCCAGGAAAACTTTTCCAAAGGGCTCTCTAAAAAGAGATTGTCCCCATTCCGGGAGGACATCCTCCTCCTTCAAGTACTGAAGAGACAAAGATCGACAAGACGTAATCTCTCCAGCACTTGCCACGTCAGCGCAGATATTCCCAAACCTCGAGGGCACTCGTCGACATTTCACCTTCTCGATAAATTTTCCTGGTTCCACTTTCACTTTTGGATGGAGTCCACAGGTTGACTGAAATAAAAATCTTACGGTGGCCAAAATTCAGAGAGCACTTGAAAATCAAGCCCGAGTACATCGGGAGAATTTCCCTTATTCCAAGCCTCAGAACGGCGTTTATCATTTAATATTTCTCAATAATTCCTTACGAAGAGTCCGAAAGCACTAAATTAAGAAATAGGAAAATTCGCATTTTTACAACTTTGTTAGCGAAACTGGACACATCGCGTAGTGGCAACCGAACGGGCAGATTTTTCGCTGTTTGAGAATAGAGTCTTGGATTATACTCTATAGAAAATTGATGGATAAATGGTTATACGACACGCTGTTTTTGGACTGAATTTTGATAACAACTGTTCCTAACATCACAATAATAACAAGAGGTCACAATTAAACACACAATCAATAGAGAGGAAGAACTAAACTCATGCTATTCAAATTACATTTTTTCACCAGCCCTCATTACAATATGAAAAAATGACGCGACATTTCACACCGGATTAAATAAATACTAATTGATTCTAATATAAACATCGGAGTTACGTTACGCATACTTGAACTCAAATGATAATGAGCTATCATCGAAACAAGTTTACGCCGATTAAAAAGTGGGGAGAATATCAAAAAGTCCTTTAGTTTCCAAAGCCGAGTTCCCATAGTTACCCCGCCCCCCATTTAGTTAACTTACTGAACATATAATACTATTAACTTGAAAGAAACAAATGACTTGAAAGTATGTTAAAATATTCCGTTTTCGTTACCATTCGTGTATCATAAGCCTGTTCTACATCTACATACTACCAAGCGAGCCGCCGCATGGGCGTGTGGTAGGGGGTGGTAGGTCACCAGGCGTATAAAGATGTAACATTTTTGGAGGTGAAATGGTGATATGTCCCATGGGAGTGTATTTGGAGGAGCTCAGTTTTTATTGTGGTCACATATTGTGCGCGGAAAGAACGAGTTTTTATACTTATCTGTTAAACAGAGTATCTCTCTTATTTTATCGCATCTATCATACCCAGGATTGTAGTGAGGCGTCATGATAATATTCTCTGAGTCGCTCTGAAACACACCAGTTCTGAATATCTCAAGCAGCCTAAGCCTAGCGTGCAGCCTCCGAGTCTCTAGGGGATCCCACCTTAATCCCCCTGATTACGATATGACGAAGGTAAATGAACCATAAATGAATGAAAACTAGTGTTTCTTGGTTCAAAAAGCAAACAAAGACCAAGGGACTATATAACTGGGAAATTTCAAAAACTAACTACGAGATAGCTACGCCAAGAATGACCTAAATACAATGAAAATAAAAATTACAAGACAATGGCCAAAAATTATCAGAAAAACATAAAAACTCTCATAGTTACGTAGGAATTTATAACAGTTGGAAATATTCCATACTTGACGTAAGCGCCAAATTTTTTTTCAGGGGTTTCTGCCACCAAATACAGTAATGATGCATGGATGACGGCTAATGGAAAATGGCTGTAGGGTAGGGGACCACGAAAAAAAAGCCCGCACGTGTATTGAAAAAAAAAACCCTCTTAAAGCAGCACCCTGCATAATCAGCCACTATGCTCCTTACATTTCACCGTGAGGTAAAGTATTGAAGAGAGAAGCATCCTCCTGAGACGGGCGGTTTATACACCATACGGCACTTAATAGTCTTCTTGAGCCTAACAAAAAACCGAACTTAACTTTTTGCCTCCTCACAAAGTCTAAAATACATTAACTTCCATTCTAGGAAGGAAAAATAAAAATCGACAAGGAGAGTAAAATGTGGACATCGGTACAAATGTAGAAAAACCCTAAATTCAACGCTACATAAAAAAACCTAAAAAATAGCACTCTTTCTTTAATAAGTAATGATATTCCAATTCCCACCTATATCTTTCAAAATACATCGTTCTCAAAGATTTTGTGACGAAAGGACTGAAGAGCCAAATTCAGATCAGGACTGTTCTAAGAATATATTATGAATGTAAAAATGCCCCAGTGCCATGGTATGGGCAAAAATTTGAACCCACGCGTTACATAAGTACTCATTACCGCCAGTCAGAATTTTGTCTCTGAATTCTATATTGCAATGAGAAGGAGTGTAACTGACTGTCAAGCAAATTACGAGCCATTCACCAGTGACACGGATGAAATCGGATACTTTCGGATAAGATACATTATCGTGCATTGATGACAAAATTAGAATGTATTCATTGGTATTTCTTTCGGACCATCTTCCATTCCGCTTCACAATATATTAAATCAAAATAAGTATAGAGATGAGTAAGATGTCTAATACACTTCTCCACGTACCTAGTGTGAACTAGGACCAAACCATACAAAGTTATACTTCAAGGCTGCAGAGGTGGAACTCATCCATGATTGAGGTAAAAAACAGTTGTTAAAGTTTTCGCGAGAGTAATAATTTTATTTCACTGGTCTACATCGACATAGTACCCCGCAAGGGCATGTGGCAGGGAATGCTAGAACACCAGCCGTGTAAATATGTAAGGGACACGGTTTTGGGAGGTGAAATGGTGACGTGTATCATAGGAGTGTATTTAGTGGAGCTCAGTTTTATTGTAGTCACAAATTGTGCGCGGAAAGAACGAGTTTTTGAACATAGCTGTTCGACAAATTATCTCTCTTATTTCATTGCTTCTGTCAGACCTAGAGATGTAGTGAGGCGTTACGATAATATTATGTGTGTCGCTGTGAAACACACCAGTTCTGAATTCCTCAAGAAAGCTAAGCCCAACGTGTATCCTTCGAGTCTCTACGGGCTCCTACCTTAATCCCTCTAAAAGTTGTGAAACACTTTATGTACGGTCGTGGCAATTTTTAACGAAGACGGCAGAGAATAGTGCGAGAAATAAAGGTGAAGTAATCAGAATGTCTTTGGAAAACTGCAAAATCTGTTCTTTAACTCCATCACTTAGCCAAACCCTTTTACCTGCCAATCGAAGAAAGACAAATAAAAAGGCCGAAAACACAAACAACTGAACTCGAATTTCGATAAATCGCACATAAAGAAACTTCAGCATTGCGAAGCGATATCGCATTAGAAATAAGAGACGCTAGTCACATCTGGCGAATCGCAACGTCTCACAATCATAATGGATGAAAAAAACGCAATGAGGAGGATTGGAGAGCGATGGATTATCAGGAAGTAATGCATTGAGAACGTTGTCCTCGTCCCCACTTCACTCTCGAGTCGGTCCTCACCAGGGCCCAGACGAGAATAAAGAAATGGGAGGGCGTTGCTATTCCAGCTGCTTCCGTTCCCACCCTCTACCATTGAGACACGCACACACCGCAACAATGCGCCGCCACAATACGCATTTGTCGTTCTGGTGGAGCAGTTTTGATTGCTTGTCACACCGGGAGGAGGCGACAGCTACGCCCGTAGACTGGGAAGGCACAAGAAAGGGAAGGTTAAAAGGGAAGCAAGAAAGGGAAAGCCGTTCATAAAATACGTCCAGGGTAAAACATGCCAACGCAGGAATTGAACCTTCGACTACTTCCATTCCTACGAGCGTATTATGATACAAATCCTTGGTCCTTACCTTTTTAATTTATACATTGATGATCATTCCTCCCGAACACCCTCTTGATATAATTGGTAGTATCAGGCGTAACTTTTTGGAATCTGTTAACATAATAATGATTGCACTTAACTTTGTAATTCCACATATCTTTATTTTCTGCGACCCGGGTTTCGACGTTCGATGTCACCCTTCCTGAAGATGACGTCGAACGTCGAAACCCGGGTCGTAGAAAATAAAGTTATGTGGAATAACAAATTTAAGTGTCATCATTATAATACCCTCTTCCCAAGCTCAAACCCTACTTCATGCAGATGACTGTAAACTTTTCAAGAACATTGAAAACACCTCCGATTGCCATGAACTACAGAATGCCTTACGACAGACATCAAATTGGTGCGATATTTGGAAGCTTAAATTAAACCCGGAAAAATGCAGTTTGATGTCCATCTCTGTAAAGAAGGCTTCTCTTGAATATACGGTGACTAATCACTCGCTGAAACGTGTTTCAGCATCTAAGGACCTTGGTATTCTTACAGACAATAAATTGAAATCAAATTTTTCCCCACAAAAACAAATAATCAAGTCTAAAGCAATATCCCTATTAGGTCTCCTCAATCGTTTTACCGAAATTTATGACCCCCGAGCACTTCAAACTTTCTTTTCTTCCATTATTCATCCATTTCTTACCTATTCCTTCCCCATATGGTCCATCTCTTCTCAAATTAATCTTTCATCGCCGGATTGTGTCTGCGATTTCTTTGCTAAAATAGTTAAGAATAGATTACCACAGTGTCGTAATATGTCCAACAAGGCTATTCTACCCTACCTCTCCATCCCTAATCTCCCAACCCAAAGACTGACAGCAGACTTAAAATTTATTTATAATATTCTAAATTCCACCATCGAATGGCTCTCCTTTATCAATTTCAAAGTTCCATCCCGTCTCACCCGTTCTCACCCTTCACTCCATTCGCCCATTCCCAGACTTTCGATCACACAAGCGTTCTCTTTTCTTCCACCTCTCCTCTCTATTGAACTCCCTCCCTCCTCCCATCGATCCTTTTGCACGTTCATCTGAATCCTTTATAAACCTTTCTCTTTCGTATCTTTCACCTAAGTAGTTATTCCCCTATTTTTAGTTTATTTTTAATAATTGTAACATTTCTGCTAGCATCCTGTTGTTAAATTTCCTTTTAGATGTCCTTTTAGTTAGAGTATTGTTACATGGCCACTGTAAAATGGCACCTTTGCTATGTGGTTTTCTTTCTTCAAAATAAAAATAAAATAAAGCAAGGATAGGCACACACGGCCTAGTAGTTATGTTGAAGGGTGTATAAAATGTATATAAAGAAATGGAAGCAGTGTCTTGGAAATTGGATCACTCATGTTGGTTACCCTACTAAATCATTATTGAATATCATCCAGAAATGCATAAGCACCGTTTTGGAGAGTGGTTTCAAGGTTTTAACTGTGATATGTGACCAGGGGCCTCTAAATCAAGGACTCTGCAAAATTCTTGTGGCAAATCTTGAGAAGCCATATTTCATGTTAGGGTGAAATAAGATATTTTTCATTTACGATCACCCTCATTTATTAAAGTCGATGAGAAACAATTCATACAAATATAACCTTAACTTTGATGGGAGAGTTGTTAAATGGAATCATGCGGGGAGCTACATGAAGTTGACCGTCCCCTGACGAGGAAATCATTGCCTAAACTAACTGACCTCCACTTTACGTTACTGCAAAAAATGAGGGTCAAGTTAGTATTCGTAATTGTGACGCTCAAAATTCAAAAAACACTTCGATTCGAATAAAGCTGATATTGTGCAAAGAAAAGTTGACTCTGTTGTCCATCACCAAATCATCTTACACTACGTTTACCAATCGATCTCAGATCGATCTGACTGGATCAGCTCTGAAAACGCAACGGGCAAGTGGGATCGATCTGAGAAGCGGGCCGACTCGGCTGCGATCGCTCAGCCAGTCTGAAATTTCAGATCCACCTGAACCAGCGGATCTAAGGCAGTCCTCGCTATTCTTTTGGTTGTCATTGGGAAACAAAAGTTAATCGTTATTATTCAAAGCGCGTTGCAACCAGTTACGATAACGCTGCAGTAATAGAGAGTTATGCGACATTGATGATGGTGCATCAACTGATAGATATGATTGATCAATATCGATACTTTCAGTCCGTGTTGGGAGACCAAGCGATCTGAGTCGGCTCGCTTGGTATTTTCAGATCGATCTGAGATTGGTAAACGTAGTGTTAGCGACCGCGAAAATTCGTTGTGATCACAGGCAGTTACATTAGACGGAAAGCATACTAGAAGCTTACCTAAATTTTGAAATAATTGTTTGAGGCAAACTATACTTTTGAAAATGTATGCACACTGCCCGAATTTGGTTTCCTAGATATACTGAATTTGAAAATTAGAATTTCACAAGCCTAAGAAATAGTCCTAGTCAGAACCAGATATAAATATCAATTTGATAACTGCGGTTTATTAAAAAAAGATTTTCTTGAAATTGGTATACTAAATGTATACCAATTTCAAGAAAATCTTTTTTTAATAAATCATTGTCATTCATAAAAAGTCATTGGTATTCCATAGATTTAAGAATAAATAGTTACAGCAATTTCATTTCCATAAGAAGAAGTATAATTTATAATCATGCATTATATTTTACATACGAATATGAAGGTACACAAGGGGTTGTTTGAAAATCTAACAACCAGATTAGAGGAAACTCACTACACGCGTCGTGATTCCCGCCCTTAACTACTAATAAGGGGAGACTAAGTACGTTGACACGCCAGTTTGAATGACGTATTTTTTCGTGCTGTGCACGAGGTCAAGTGCAACGTTAATTCGTCTTGGTCTTTCCCTTACTTGCCCTAGTTATTTTATAATTAATCAATTTGTAATCGGCAATATCTGCCGTGAGTATTAGGACGCATGGGAATCGCTCATTAGGTAAACGATGTTGTTGGTCTAGTGAGCAGCGTGCTGGACTAGTTGGCAGTACGTGCTGGTGAAGGTGGCTGAATCAAACTTAAGGCATTTTTTTGTCCTTCTTTATGTGAACAAGGCCACGAGAGATTTTTTTCTCTGCGTTATATAACCGAATTATAGGACTTCAGCACACTTTTTCTCATAACATTTACCTCAAAAACCGTACTCTAGTTCGTAATCCCTATCGGCAGGTGGCATAACTTGAAATTGGAAAGAATGGACCGCTTAAATTAATTCAATCAATGTTTAAACTACATAATCTAATTCATACCAAAACTAGCTGCTTCTTTAACCTAAGATGATAAGTCAATAAATAACTCGCAAAACTGGATAGAGGCAATAATAATCAAATTAACTTCCTGAAATTAATTTCACTTTTCTACATATTCACTTGGTACATTCAGACACTTATCCCATCTCGTCACAAGTCTTTGATAGCCGGCAGCAAAGAAGTCTTTTCTTTGCCATCGGAGCCAACGAGTAACCTCTTGGACTACGGCATCATAATTTTCAAATCGTCAGCCACCAAAATGATTTTTTAGGGGCCCAAACAGATGAAAATCACTGGGGGCCGAGTCGGGACTGTATGGTGGATGTTCCAAGCGTTCCCAATGAAATGTTTACGACTGACGTTGATGATGAGATGCTGACGTTTGCGACTTATTTATTGACTTACCCTCGTATATTGTCGTAATTCTGTGGAGATAAAGGCAGCAAAAAATGAGGTTTTTCAGAATTTTGGAATTTCATTTGCCAAGGTACGAATAGGAAAATATCCCAATATCACAGAAATATCGTGAAATACAGATACTGTGAGAGAAACAAGGTTGAGGGTTGGAAAATAGCAGACGAAGTGTGCGGGACTTGGTTTTTCCTTCCAAAAACGTCGGTGCTAATACATTTCCAGTATTGGATTGGATATTTGGGGAAGCGACCGACAGCTAAGGTCATTTGCGCCACAGGGGACAGGTATGGGAGGAAGGGTGGATAGAAAACCGGCGTCGGTATTAGCCTGCTCTTAACGAAAGGTGCCAAGGGGACCACGGTTTAACGTCTCATCCGACAGACGGAGTACTATACTTGAAGTGCCCTACACAAGACACTCAAGTAGGGACCGGGTTTCCTCTGAAGAACATCCTCCTCTGCAGGGATTTCAACCCTGGCCGACCGTATGGTTAGCCAGTACTCTAGCCACCACACCAACCCGATCCCTAATACATTTCCAAGTTTGTTTTGTAAGTTCAGAGGAGATACTTCAAACTCTTCTGTAAAATCCTCCCAAAAACATTAGACCTCCTAGGGAACGGGAACAACTTCGACTTGAAGATGTTTCCTGGAACGAGTACGAAGCTGCAGTCATCGACAGACAAACAACGCGGCATAGCACCGAATGCCCCGCATCATCGACCACAGACAGCCCACGCGTTCCCCTTCCCGACCCCAAAGCGTTCGAGGCAGCCAACACGCCGCCGCGTGTACAAAAGATAAGACGGAAGTTCATCGCACAGGAGCACTGACGAGAAAGCAAGAGAGATAAGCACGTCGCGTGGCTGCTTAACGGCCGCCACTGACTCGGAAGCCCTCTCAATAGCACTCCCAAATTTCCCGTGCGAGGAGCACGCGAGAGTACATTTGGACCTCCCACGGAATCAACGGTATCCTCCACCAGATAAAAAAATACAAGGAAAACTGGTACAGATACAGCAGTAGAACCAGAGGGGCGGGGACTTCGCCTAGTGGTTTCTTCCCATCCGAAGATACCAGAGGATTGGGAATTTCACCAATTATCCAGTGAACGCTAGAAGAAATCGACGATTTTATGCTTTTCTTGGTGGAACCACAGAATTATACGATAAAAATACGAATTAGAATTTGCAGGCTCAACAAAATAATTTTCTAATAATTTACAAACGGATTAGCCAACTATGGCATTACCAGGTACACGAGCGTCACTCTGATGTTTACCTGATGGTGGCATACTCGCTGAAACCGGTAGTACATGATTATACAAGTATTTTGTAGATACTACGCAGTTTACTGCCAATTGTTTTTAATAACTCACTTAAGTGCATTGACGATAGAACGCAAAGCTCCATATTACGACTTAAGTTAGGTATGTTTTGTGACCTAATTTTTAATTTTGTCGATGATGTGTCGAAAAAAGTTACCACTAACCTGAATAAAAATTGTGGAATTAAAGAGTTCTTTCTTATTTGTTAAAATTAATTTTAACTTACATTATTACCATCTCTTCACACATAGACAACATTCATCGATTGCCTCTTGCCATCTGGTAAATGTTTTCTTTGACAGAGCAATGCTCGGCCACTATTTCTCACAAAAAGATCTGTTTTCGCCCGCATAACAACGAAGGAATGTTATTGTCCCATCGATACCACACGATAAATTCCACTAAATACACCAAAAAGCATTTTTTTTCAGCCAAACTAAGGCATTCTCAATTCTTACCTACTAAATAGTGTCACGCATTGGCTTCACTTCAGTCTTATATTGTCCAATCGATCTCTACTTCAAAATTTTGTTCTGGACGCCCAACAGTCTTCAAATATGCCAAGATTCATCATTATAGAGAGATGAGAATGCCCTTTCTCCAAAATAAAACCCCAAGGATCTGAAGGGCTGCGACCTCATGAACGTATCGGTCGAAGTTCGATTAACTTTCTCGAATTAAAGTTTTTTTGGCCTTCTTTCGACAACCACACCCGGAATTGGTGCGATCGTGGATATTTCCGGCCCAAAGATCAAGCGTAGAAAAAGGTATGCGGGGTATTATAATTCGTGAGAAGGGATAGACATGCTTACAGAGCATGAATTTACCTGCCTCAGAACAATAATGTGCCCACTACAGCCATCACTGAAGAAGCTACCAAGGCTAATGAATTTCGGAGAGTGGGTGCCGAGGCCAAGGCCAAATGACGACATTTACAAAAGCGTGGGCAGTTAAAGGTTACGCAGGTCAAGTGGAGAAGGGATGAAATGAGTAAAACTTACAATTATCTTCGGAATCCGCATGGGCGTTCACCTACTAAGTAACGCCTCTTCTGGCCCGTGATTTACAAACTCGAATCATTCTTCGCGGAACGCCCACCCGCGGAAAATAATTCCACAAAAAATTCCACAATCGTGTGTTATCAAAAACGGTATCTCGACCACGAAATGTTATTCTCGGGCTACCGCGTCAATTATACACCACATATTGGAATCCACACGCTCACTGATTGTGCTGCTTAAGAAAGACCAAGGCGGGAAGGAATTGTATGAGCTGATGAGACAAGAAAATCAATTCTCAAAGCAACATCCGCACGCGACTGAGGACATTGGAGCATGCAACCAGCAAATTATAAGTTAAATCCAAAACGAGACATAACATCTGTCGTCTCAATAATTGAGGTAGTTTGAGCGAAATTTCATTTCACCTAGAAATCAATAAAGCTGGTATCGTTTCAAAGAAAAATACTTCACCCTTCCGAAGATATCAAAATATTAGCTCCTTACCGCACTACTATCCGAGATATTTGACGTAAAATACTAGACCTTTTACATGGGAAATGGTCCGTGTATGCTCTCCAGAGAGATATAATTTTAAAAAAATACGGAATTTCTAACACCTAGATCTCGTCAAAAAAACTAACAGTGTGTAGTTAATGTATTTTCTCAACAATTTTTTAAAATAAATCATATTGTCACCTCCGTAATTTTTCCAGGATCACAAGAAATCTTCCGCTGTGAAGGATTTCAAACGTACCGCGCGAGAAATTGAGTCAAGTTAAAGACCTATTAGGTGATTTTTATTTAATTACTTAGAATTTCAGTCATATTAAAGTATATTACAGTGCCATTAATAATTCAATATTTTATTCATGCTTCCTACAGCTGCAGAGATTAAAACGTATAATTCGAATATGGTCTCCATTATGATTAGGATTCTATTCCGCTCGAACTACCTTAAGCGGTTATTGCTGCAAAAATGCGTTGCCACAACACTAGAGTAATCTAGAAACTGAAAAGTAATACGAAGAAATTTCAAAACTATAATAATAAATGCTCACAACGCTTTACTTTGGAAAAGACTTACACTGCCCATGGTATGGAAAAAGAAAAACGATAAAAGAAAAAGTAAGGAACTCATTAGATGTACGCTTAAGAACAAATATTTATTCCAGTTTTAAGAAATAAAATTTGTATGAAAATTTCCAATCATCGTCCTTTCAAATATGCAATAGATGGTTAACTTATTAAGGTTGCTGGAGTGGTAATCGTGAATCATCGAGTGCACACTTACAATTGTCAAGCAAGTTGAAAAATAATTCTTGGGCAACACACGACTACACACATACATCTGTTAATATCGCGGTAATGATCATACATGTAGCAATGAAAGAATTATATTTTTCAATGTTCGCCCAGATTAGAGCACTTTTATGACTTGGGTTTAAAGGGCGGAATTCGAAATTTAACCGAAACCCATACGTAAATACGTTATTTTTACTCGATATGACACCTTAATAATTGATAGTAACATTTATAATAATAACATAAAACGTATTATTTTCCAGTTTAGAAGAATAACTGTAAACAGGCAATCCAATTATTTCGTAATATATCTCAAGTACTGTGCGACTACGAGTTACAATGTCATTAAATTGCCAAGAAACCCAGTCGGTATCGTGCAGGTTTTTTTACATTTATCTATATTTATTATTAATACATACAAGAGTGCAATTCACGCAAATTTGTGCATTACCTAAAGTTGTTCCCCCCACTATGAGTTCCTGACCCAAAGAATCATTAAGATCCACACGCAAGAGGTCAACAACACATAGTTTATCCTTAAACGCAACAACAACTGCCTCTCATAGGGCATCAATGTCAGAGGAGCAAGTACGATTCAGTGCTTGAAAAATAAGTGCGAGTCTACAAATGATTCTCACACCTAACTAGGTACGATATCACGTGTCGCGAGAAATGCGAGTATCGCATAAGTCGTAAACAAGAGATAAAGGACGTCAAGTCCCATTGAACGTCACGTGAGAGCAAACAACGTGCCTTTCAAGGAAGTTACTGATTCGGGAACTGAGCTCCACGAGTGTGATATCGAGTAACATAAGTAACTCTCCAGCACATCATAAGAACATTGTAAGAACAATATTCGAAAACCAAGCTTGATAGTAAGATAATAATTCATACATTCCTAAGCATGCTCGAAGTACGGAAGAAACGAATTGGTGTTGTAATAAAAAATAAAGAAGACCGTAAGGATGGAGAGAACCATCATCGAAAACCAATAGAGAGTCGGGGAGGGAAGATTTTGAATGATAACGTAATGAATGTGCATCTTGTACTCATCCCAGTCTACAAACTAAGTGCTGGTTCGATAGATTTCGGCAAAGCTCACCAAAAGACCGTAATATCCACACATATAAGACAGCGGACATTCTCTTTGGGGCACGTATATATCGTGGCAGCTTATAGGTTTTCTTCGGAGAGGACTTTATATTATCCTACCAAGAAAATGCCGAGGTAGTGAAATCACATTCACGACCAAGTTCAACATTTTTAATTCAATGTTGCATTACATATAGCATTATAAATGTTGAGCTAGTTTGATTCGATCGTTCAATCGTGATTTTATGAGGCCACGACGTTAAAATTTCTTCATTGCTGACGCTAGACAGTTCCGATTTTTTGTTAAAGACCCCCCTCGTTTTCAAATATACGTCAGCATCGTTCTTGCCAGGCACGTCGAAATCCAATGGATTGGCCACACCGCTGGGCTTAGAATTCTGACAAAGTGCAGAAATGAATTCGGTAGGCCAATTTTCCTGTCCGCCCTCGGATGACTACTACTTCTACTAATGGGCGGTGCGAAAGAAGTTGTGATGGCGGTCAGATTTCGGACATTATAACCGATTTGTCTGGAGTGCGGACAAAATGCTCCCACGTCACTGCCTTCCCCAAGATATATCTCCAAAATGATCATAACTACTGGAGTTCATCATGCACATACATTTCTGCTCCATAGCTTAATCAATTCAATCGTCCCGGTGAGAGATGAAGAGACGTCGAAAACAGAGAAAACCATACAACCTCTGGCGATGTCGTAACGTCAGGCGCCAGTAAAATAGCTCACGCACGCAGATGAGATCTCCATGCTTAAAAAAAGGTGTCGATTCGGGGTCAAAGAAAAACTCTTTTAAAAGCCCGAGAAAGTTGCGGGGGGGGAAAAAAGCCGAAAACTTGATTAGGCAGTCAGACGGAAAAAAACTCGGTCATTGCCGAGGAGTTGGAAAAGGAGCGCTATTTCTCGCTCTCTTATCTTAACGACGAAGCGAGGCCTTATGACTGCTCATTCAGAACACCATGTGCCAATGAGAAGAACACAACCCAACTAGAAAAGAACCGGGCATTATATTCTCACCTGGAAACTAGTTTGCTTTAAATCTTTAAGTCAAAGATTTAAAACAAATATTATAAAAGTTTGAATTGACACAACCTTCAAAACGTAACATATACTCCGACAATAGATTTATAATGAAAATACGATAAAAAATATTCATTAAATCACTCATCGAGATCCAAAAATAAATTCTTGTTCTCCTACTCTGTTCTACCTCTTCAGTTGTATCCCTAGAGACTAAGAGTCGCTGATATCCAAAAATAAATTAATTTTCATAAATCAATTCATAAGTACGGATAGGGGAAAATCTGAGATCCTTCAGTACGGGTGCCGCTAACCTTTACGTACTAGGAATGAGAAACGCTCGTCCACTGTATTCGAGAAAAGTAGAATAGACATAGTTTAAATAGGGAAAATTAACCTAGTAAGAGGAAGGTAACTATTTTGGACGACATTAGAGAAGGTGGAGACTAAAAGAAGTCAAGAGATATTTATAGACTTGAAAACAAATAGGCATAGAAAGAATAGGAAACTTTTAAAGGTCACCCTAGCGAATGTAGTTGACGGAGAAGCTATCAGTAAAACTCACCAGTAGAATGGTGTAACACAATAATGGCCAGTTGCAGGAACAACACATATGTATTATATTAAGTTACGGAATCCACATGCCATGGCAACCATTCAATAAATGTTGCAGAAACATCCGAGAAGTTTATTGGTTTCATAACTTGTGGCATGGAATTACGAGTTCCATGGCAGCAAAGATGGCGGCTGCATAATGAACCGCTTGGAGACTTAATTATTAGATAAAAGAGTTGTTTTGAGACAAATGACCACTGAATCTACTCTAACTGACTAATTTTCATGTCCATTAGCAATTATTCATAGGCTAAATTTTCATATTTTTTTTCGGTGGTAGAAGATTAGATCCGAATATTCGAAGCTATTAACTGTAGGCAATTAAGTAACGAGTAGATGTGTTCCTGCAACCCGAATATATCTATGAGATCTATAAATTTATGGATCTCATTACTACTGATTCCAAAACTTAATGTTCTTGCAACCGGCCATTAGGCAATTACATGTACTGTGCGGAATCGCATTAGCAAGTTTATGATTACAACCGAAAAGTTTGGACAAGGAAAAAGGATCAAAAACGGTGTCACAGCCTGTAAAGGCCAATCACGTCGCTTTTTCAGCCGAGGGGCCGATTTAAGGTAAACTGGTTGATAAGATAATAGGATGACATTACTCACAGACTGTCGATCATGGGTCCCGCCTACCCTCCAATTACCTCTAACAACGCCTGCACTTTCAATGTCAATGTCAATGTCACTCTGCCTCAAATATAAGCAAGATAAAACTCAGTCATCTACTTACGCATCGACCATTAACTTATGTCCGCTAGCAGAGCTCGGTGAATGCGAGGAAGACGATTAGCTCCATTCGTATGAACAAACACGGGCAAAAAATTATCCAGAGGTCGTTTTTTTGCTCCCTTATCTTATCTCGATGGATGTACTCAGGAGATCGAGTTGGTGTTCTTCTCGTTCAATATAGACACCAAAAATATCGCACACTGAACTCGACAAGCACACGTGCATCCCGTTACTGCTAATCTACGTTTTCCCCCGCTCCTCATCTTGGCATGCTTCCGAATATCAATCATCACACTGCTGTTTTTTTTAATACGACGTTAAATCACCATTCACATTTTTCCGACAAAAAACGCTACGGGCAAATATTAATTATGACAAGCCAAATTTAAGTTCTTGTAGAATTAGTCGAAGACGCGACCTTTGCCCAAATCCATTTCGAAGGAAATCCAAACATTTCAAACGGTAAAATTAACCAGTATAAATAAGTCCAGGTGATAACTACAAGAATATTTTTTTAAATAAACACAGAGCAGAACTAATATGTACCTATCACGAAACAGGCAAACAATATAAGCAGTGAGAAACAAATACCGTGGAGCTATCACTACAGATTACTTAAACTCCATAAAATTAGCGGCCTTCGTTATCCGTTATGCCAGGGTCGGCACTATTAAGTTATTCCGTTTTACCCACAATTTCCCATACACAAGATCCTTTCGCCAATCAACTAAAGAGGAAACAGACCATAAAGCTGCTAATCATAAATAATTTGTTAGGAAAACTGTAGCGCCTTCTGTAAATAAACCAAAGTGAAAAGACATTAAAGAAGACTAGAACAAAGAAGGGTAAATTTAGCGGATTAAAATGTTAAGAAAAGAAAAGAAAGGATAGCAACCAAAATCGAGATGGGTTAGATTAAGTAACGAAAGCATGAGAGTGGTGACTGTGGCCGAGGAAGGAAGACTCAAGAATGAAGGCAGCGAAAATACAAACACGTAGAGAGGAGTGATGAGAACGGAATAGGAAGAAAAATGTACGGTGCAGAGGTAAGAGGAGAAGAAGGGGTACAAAATAGGAGGAAAGACTGTATAAATAATTATCTCAGGGATAAAATACTATGCAGTGTTAATGCAAATGCTAAGACAAAGCGGAGGAGAATAATGAATCTAGATCTACATTCTACCCTGCGAGCCGCCGCATGAGCGTGTGGCAGTTGGTGTTAGGACACCAGCCGTGTAAAAGAATAATGGATGAGGCCTTGGGAGGTGAAATGGCGAAGTGTATTATAGGTGTGATTTAACCCTTTCGGCCCCACCCTCTTTTAATTTCAAGATAATTGGCTGAATTTTGTTTCACGTCACTACTTACGTCTCGTAACACCGATAATATTCAAGGAAATTATTTTCTCAACTCACACTTATACACACATGTTAAATTAATGTACAGAAATTTATTACACGTAATGTCATTAATAGTAAGGTATGTATTTGTCATTTATAATGAATATTAACGCATAGTAAATGATGAGCGAAAGAGAGAACACATTTTTCAAATACTAAGTCGACCGCAATTTTTTGAAAATGATTTTGGCTGCTTGTCGGCCAAAATTTCAAAAGTAGCTGCGGAATATGAAATGGAAATAATTGCACCCAGCGCACTCTTTGAGGAGAGTTTTAAATAGATAACTATTAATATGTGCCAGGAAAGTAGTACCTCTGATTTTTATTTCATATACAAAGGAAGGGCTTGGGTACACTGAAAAAAGATCGTGAGGTACATAAATGTACCTCTGGTACTGAAAGGGTTAAGAGAAGCCCCGGCTTAATTATGGTCGCTCATTGTGCATGGAAAGAACGTACTTTTGCACCTTTCTGTTCGGCAATGTATCTCTCTTATTATATCACTTCTG
The DNA here is from genome assembly GCA_963169105.1 of Ceriagrion tenellum. Lineage (NCBI taxonomy): Eukaryota > Metazoa > Arthropoda > Insecta > Odonata > Coenagrionidae > Ceriagrion > Ceriagrion tenellum. The sequence goes on from OY720637.1 coordinate 35,353,014, forward strand.
TCGGACCTAGAAATGTAGAGTGGCGTCAAAATGGTACTCACTATGTCGATCTGAAACACACCTGTTTTGAATTTCTCGAGCAGAGGTCTAGCGCGCAGCCTGCGAGTCTCTAGCAGCTCCCAACCTAATCCCTCTGAAAGCTGACACTCACTGTACGTTATCTCGTAGCAGTTTTTAACGATACGTACTGCTTTCCTTTGTACTTTATTGATTTTTTTGTTAAATCTGTCTAGGATCCCATATGCCCGCGGCGTATTCGAGGTGTGGCCTAACCACAGCGAAGTAGCATCTCTCTTTTATTTTTTCATCCGAGGACCTTCATATTACTTATACGCTTGATAAATCCTAGTTTCTTTCAAGCTGTGCCACATATGAATTAATAAGTCACAGCGCCAACTGAAATTGGGAATACGTAGTAGGGAAATTAGAGAAAGGTTTACATTTTTGACGAGCATTGACGAGGTTCTGTACTGTATCCGTATCACTGCATTTCGAAAAACACCGTAGTACGATAATGAATGCCGATCATTATTTAATTCATCATAATTTTTCGAGACTATCGGCAAGACAACGAAACTAGAGTGCGAACACATAATTGAAGCACCCCATTTGCCTCACGAGCCCATTCTTCCCCCGGACATCCAATCTGCGCTATTTTTCGCGTCCTAGCCGCTGCGGCAAATCATGCGACGAGAGATATGAGAATACCATTACGGCACCGAGCGAGACATGAACCGTGGAGCCTCCGGCGGGGAAGAAAAAAAATAAACTTTCAACCCTTTCACGGAGCCCAAGGATCCTTCCGTCGGATGCGATCGAAGCCGGAGAGAGAGAGGACGCAATCTCGCCCCGACGAAGACGACAAAAAAAGAGCCAACTCGAAGACGTGACGCATCACCCCGGTTGAACAACAGCCGACGGGAGGGAGGAAGCGGGGTGGCGAGATCTGCGAGGACCATCGGAGGAAACACGCTTCCTCCGACACACACCTGACTGAAATGCCCGTTTTGACCGACGAAAGACGCTTCCACGAAACCTTTTTTTGGTGTTCTACATCTACATAGGTACTTCTCTGCGAGCCGCCGCATGAGCGTGTGGCAGTCCTATCAATAAAACACGCACTCCATCTCGTAAAAATTCGCTGTTTCGTTGAAACGAGCATAATTTTACTCAAGAAAGCCCGAGGATCGAGCGAAATAATAGGATACAACAAGAAACTTTAAGTTTTAAGCTGACGTTAATCGAATTTGGCGACAATGAGAAACAAGTCAATACTTTCTCAGAAAATAAGCCTCAGTTATGAAGGAACATAATACAGTGGTAGCTGCCATGTATCACACTTTGTTAGAATTACAGCAATGTGGCAATGCGAAAGGCCACACACCATCTACATCTACATACTACCCTGCGAGCCGCCGCATGGGCGTGTGGCAGGAGGGGTGTTAGGACACCAGCCATGTAAAGATGAAAGGGATATGGTTTGTTGAGTGGAAATGGTGAACGTATATTATGGGAGTGTATTTAGTAGAGCTCAGTTTATGTTGTAGTCGCTTATTGAGCGCGGAAAAAACGAGTTTTTGCACTTATGTGCTCGGCAATGCATACATACATCCAAACATACATACATACCCATCACGCCGTTCCCTTGCAGAGTAGGCACAGTCAAAATGTTTCACTCATTAATACATAATAGTACACCTAACTCTGCTTCAATAATTTCCTCCGCACTGTCCTATCCTTGCAAACCTATTTTGCCTCATTTACCCCCATACACTGTTTCATACACGCCCTCCTGTTCTTAAGACTCCTAATATTCCTCCTAAGAATTTCCTCAACCACATTCAACCACAACTTTCTCGGCCTACCTCTACCTCTCACACCATTCATTCTACTCTCATATGTGTTTCGTTATTCGACTCTCATCCATTCTCTCCACATGGCCAAACCAACGAAGCACACTCCTAGTTTGACGAGGTTCTGTACTGTATCCGTATCACTGCATTTCGGAAAACACCGTAGTACGATAATGAATGCCGATCATTATTTAATTCATCATAATTTTTTGAGACTATCGGAAAGTGATGTTCTCGTATCCCGTATATGTTCTCTCACAGCAGTTAACGAAGTGCACTGCTTTTCTTTGTAGTTCATTTTTTTTATAAATCTTTACGACCAGGGTCCCAAATTCTCGCGGCGTATGCGAGGTGTGGCCTAACCCAAGCGAAGTAGCATAACTCTTTGACTTTTTCATCAAAGGACCTTACTATTACACGCTTAACAAAACCAAGTTTCTTTAATGCTGTGCCGCATATGTTATTTGTGTGTGTTCCCCACGATATATCAGAAGTTAAGGTGATTCCAAGATATTTTCCTGCATCTGAAGATTTTATGTTTACTCCACCCACAGTATAGGTACTGAATTTGTGTGATGACTTTCAAAGGAAGTGAACTGTGGCGCATTTACTAAGATTCAATTCTAACCCCCACTCCTGGAACCACGAATGAACGTTGTTAAGGTCCGATTATCAATAAGATCATCAAAGAGTCAGGGTAAGTTTTGACGGATAGTTGGTTTTTTCCTATCACCGTTGCTAGGGCAGCACTACTTCCCCTCTTACAGTCGCACACTTCCTACTTTCTTCATCAGATTATTTTCCTTTGGCCATCAATCAAATGGATCATTGTTATTCTCCCATTATCCTAGCTATTGATCTACTTGCTGTATCTGGCAGCACACTTAAGTTTAATTTGAGAAGGGACATGCTCAATTAATCAAACCAAATTGAACCATTTTCAAGCAATCCTTTGCTCATATGGGTCCAAAAGTTTATTATATGTTGCCTTAACTATAAAAAATACTAAAAGTTGTAAAGTATTTCAACAGTTGGCCGAGTTTTTGGTATTGGCTGAGGAAGATATTGTCAGATGTTTCTCAAATATTATAGACTATTTTTTTCTTAAACTCAGTGCTACTTTGTAAAGTAAATGGAATCACCATTATTGTATTATTAATTCAATTACTTTTTTATGATGTATAAGATGGTTACGATAATTATTATGTACCATATCATGTTTTATTTTGGCAATGTATATATGTTTTTGATGAGAGTTGCCTCAGCACAGGCATTCCTTAGAGGCAACCTAGCTTTAATGTGGATGAAATGTAATTTCAACGTTTCAAGTTACTGTTGTTGAAAGCGAGAAATTTACTTTCATTACTTTTACTTTACTAGCCTGAGCTGATAAATTCTGCGAGATCTGTAGAAGATCAAGCATTGGTGTGTCAATCTGCCAAAGGGTTAAAATCAAATAAGAATGCTTAGGGGTGCAGCGTGAGAAATGTGGGATGAAGAATAACCATAAGAATATGAGATTGATGAGGTTCTTTGTAAGTAAAAAGGCGGGGATGAATATAATGGTTTGAGGGCACAAAATAGGGCAAGTAACGATTAAGTTAAATAGTTAACTATATTTTAACGATTAATTTAAATCGTTAATTTTTTAAATTTTCAATCACAACTATGATGCGATGTGATGTATCCATGGGAAAAGTACCAAAAAATTAATGGATTAAAGTTCATGTTAACCTCAGTAAAAAGTTACTAGTTGAAGTTACAAGTTGACTCTTCTAAAAAGTAACGGTTAAGTTGAATATTTAACTAAATTTTTAACGATTAAGTTTAATTTTTGAGTAGTTTTAATTAATTTTTTAATTTAATTTAGTTTAAAAGTATAATAAGCTTAATTAATAGTTAAATAAATAAAAGTTCAATTAATTTTAATTTAGTAGTAGGGAAATACGATGCAGGATTGCCCAAGCTAAGGAAGCATTTTCAAAGAAGTGGGACTTAATGAGGGGGAGTCTGAGTAGAGACGTAAAGAAAAGGTTGATGAAAACTTTGATAAGGAGCTTGGCGTTAGGTGGGGCGGAGACCTGCTCATTGCAGAGGGAGGATGTACGTAGACTCGAGGAGTGTGAGATGTGCGTTTGGAAATGGATGGAGAGGGTAGCTGGGTAGCGAGGAGGACGAACGAGGAGATATTGGATTTGGTAGGAGAGGAGAGAAAACTAGCGGTGGATGTTAGGAGGAGGCAGAAGGGATGGATGGAGGACGTACTGAAATGATATGGAATGTTGAAGAGAATAATAGAGGAGAGAACAATGGGGAAGAAGGGAAGAGAACATGAATTCTGGACGAAATAAGAAGAGTGAGACGACATGAGGACTTACAGAGGGATCTAATGGCGCGTCATCCATAAGAGTATTGAAGAAAAGATGTACCAGTAGGATAAAACCTGACTAAAATCCTACCAATCAGTAGGTAGAATACTCAAATTAAAACAGTCAGGATAGGTTTTGATGGATCGTTGCTTTTTCCATATCACCCTTGCTATGGTAGCACTACTTCTTCTATTGCAGTCGCATACTTCCTTCTATCTTCATTAGATTTTTTTCCTTTGGCCATCAATGTAGCGGATCATTGCTCATCTCCTATTATCCTTGCTATTAATCTACTTCCTCAAATGATATACCTCTATTATTGAGACCATAGTAATTCGCAGATATCTTCATTGGTCCGAAAATACCTATCCCTCTTTCTAAACATTCGATCTCCAAATACAGTCTATAAAGCTGACAAGGACCTATACACTCTTCGCTGCACCACTCGCCATGCGTCACGATTAGCTACTTATATCTTTCACAAATCCGCCAAACTTTACCTCTCTTTCATTAGCTTACTTAAAATTCAACATTCTCCAATGGACTTGATCTCTCATCACCATCTTCGTCAGCGAACTTAAAATTCTATTTATCTTCGACCACACCCGTTATTTCTTGTTTCCAGTATCTTTAAACCTATAGCGTTCTCTCTAACCTTCTTCTCATGTCCTCTTTAAACAAGAATTTAATTTTAAATTTTAGAATTAAATGAAGAGGACATTGACTGCCATCTGAGATCGCCAGATTTTAATTCAATTGATTAAATTCGATCTTCGTTCCCTCTGCCTTATCGCACATACACGGGGTCGGCGCTTCCTTCTTTTACTCCTCCCCTATCGTGCACTAAGAGAAATAAATGAATTTTCAATTAACCCCTGGGGTTTTTTTTTTAGACCTATCGTACTTTTTAATGAGGGGACTTTAATTACATTGGGAGAATATAATCAACCAGTAATGATACGACTGTACTTTTGTAAGTAAATTTGGACAAGCAGAAAAAAGTACGAACATATTGAGACCCGGTTATTTAAGCTCGAGTTAACTTACACAACAAGATGGCGTAGATTGAACGATAATGTGCTTTTAACTACGGTTCCAGGTTTCTCCAATAACACATAATTGTCGGACAGTGGGTCAGCATTATCGATGGAAGAAAAATGCCCATCAGATATTAGGCAGAGACAATATTAAACCTGGAACAGTTGATTCAAAAAGGTTCATTAAAACGATGAAGATATAGTTTTTGAAGGGCATAGCAGATGAAACCAAGAAGAGCGAGAATTTCTAGAGAAAGAGCATAAGAAGAATGGCTTAAGACTAAGGATGCGAGAGATACGTTAATCACGTAGTTTGGCCCAGTTAAGCCAATGAATGCAGAGCGGTTGCAAAGAGGACGCTAGAAAGAGGAGAGAGTGGTGAAAGACCAAGAACACCAAGAAAGGACGAGGACTGATGAGATGAAAAATGATACTGAGAAGAAAGAAGTCCCCCGGACATCGGCATCTTAGAGCAGCCACGGAATGTTCCTCGCTGCGGGCGATGCTTCGTCAATACCGATATTCACATATATTAGGAACGGGATACAAATACTTGTGCATGAAATCGACACTTTACATGAATCATCAATATTCACAGACTATAATACAAAATTATAGACTTAATATACCCAGTACGCTACTGCAATATTTCCAAGAATTTTTTCCGCTGCACAATTTAAAATATATCACTATCTAAAATATATTACTATTATTCTAAAATATATCACTATTTAAAATATACTACCAATATTCGAGGTGGTTTACCGTTGGAAGGTTCGAATAGAAATATAAATACATATAAGAAAGTTCGGCCGAACGGTTCCGCCCTCAACTATTTGTTAAGGCATCTACATCTACTTACTACCCTGCGAGCCGCCGCATGGGCGTGAGCAGGGGGTGTTAGGTCACCAACCGTGAAATGATGGAAGGTTTTGGGAGGAGAAATGGTGACGTGTATTATGAGAGTGTATTTAATGAAGCTCAGTTTTTACTGTGGTCGTTTATTGTGCGCGAAAAGAACGAATTTTCGTAACTATCTGTCCGGCGATGCATCTCTCTTGCTTATTTGCTTCTGCCAGACCTAGAAATGTAGAGAGGCGTCATGATAATATTCTCTGTGTCGCTCTGAAACACACCAGTGGTTATTCCTCAAACAATCGGGACAATTCGGATAAGGAGAAGTCACAGGCGTAAAGTTACATGCATATTTGGTTTATTTTCACCATAATTTAAACAAAATAAACAGAAATGTGCAATTTCTGACTATTAACACGCGTAGAGTTATGACAATCCATTTCATACTTCTACACTTACATAAGATAAGATTTCTTTGCTCTGGGGAGCACCCTTAGAGCATGAAAAAATTGTACAGGCTACTGCTCTGTTAAGTATCAAATCAATGGGCAGTTTGTTCATAAGAATGAGGAAAACAAAGATTACAAGACGTAATTTACATAATATATGACAGTAATTAACTAAAAAATCAATTTACAATATACAATACGAACATACAACAACTGAAGCTAAATTGCATTCAAAATAAGTTTTCAAACAGGAATACACCATAGGTGAACAATAAACAAACTTAACATCGCTCTTTTGGCTCGCCGAAGTATATTCCATGTTCGATTTATAATAAGCCAAGTTCTGCCTTCGTCCACACGGCGCCGTTGTCGATGCCTCGAGATCTCTCTCTCGAGGTCTCTCTGGTCTCGATGCCTCGAGAAGGCATCGAGACCAGAGAGAGGAGGAGATGGGGCGGGGAAGGAGGCGGAGGGGGGGAATTGTCGCATGTGGGATGGGCGGGGCCGCGGAGGTCGCCCGAGACACGCGGGGATGCGTGGGAGGAGGAGGAGGGACACGAGTGGAGGTCAACAACGGTGACTAACGCGACAGACGAGGAGACGTCGATCCGCCAAACCCGCACTCCACCCGACCCAATCCACCCAAGACGATATATCTCAACACGGTTGGAAAGGTTTTCGGATTCAGAGCGACGACCTAAGGGATTCGGGCGGCCCTTAACGCAAATCGAGGGGAAGCCCCGCTCAGGCGATCTACTGGCTGCGCGTTCGATGAAAAAAATATACAAAAAGGAGCCGATAGGAGTTTCACCGCGCATGTAACGAATTAGGGTGCATCAGAGGTCAGAATAGTCTGCGTGAAACCTCAACAGCACTTAATCAATGAATGTTAGGGAAGCGGGGAAGGCGGGCGCACATGAATGCAGTAACAATAGTGATGCACAGTGCGGTGATGTAACAGGAATGAGAACGTATTTATGGAGTGAATATCTGACACCTAAGTAGAAGACTGATCGCAAGAAATTTCTATCTTCCAATAAAACTACAAATTATTACGAGGGACACATACGAACGCGATTTATGTATATACTTCGAATAAAATTCCGGAGAAGATTAATTAATTAATTCTCGTTATAGTGAATTTCCGCAACGGGCATCGTAATCTTTGGCGGCATATAGGAAGATGGGAGATTAGTGTTCCTGAAGAGAGAAAGAATAGAGGATAAGAAGCGTTTTAGAGATAAAAAATAATTAACTTTCTATGAAAACCATTTAAAGGTGAATGACTATTAAAAAGCGATCCACTCGGCGGATCATGAAAAATATACGTACGGATAAGATGATCTTCCCTTGATTTCTTTCCTAATTTTCCCTGATATTCCGAAGAGAATGCACACACCGGGATACATTGATAATCACGACTAATGAGACGAATGGAAGACCTAAAATGCTTGTAAAAGATGCATCAAAAATCCGATTAATTTTCAACACCAAAATAACTACCGAAAATCTTTCGTTATGAGAACTTTTACGTACATATATACAAGCGTGCAGTGAGAAATACGTTTCAAGCATTTGAAACTAAACTTGACACCCTCGTCCACTGTACATTCGGATTGCGACAAAAATATACCAAAATTTGTATTTTACAAGCATTATGAGTTTAGGCTCTTTGTCTCGAGAGCAAATAACCATAATATTACCAATTAGTGTCGATTTTTATTTAAGGGTGACTAAACTGCGATTGGATAAGTGAACTATCTAGTATGAAAAAATACGAATGCTGTTTCCCACTTCCAACAAATTCGAACAAATAACAAACTCGCTTTACGTTTTGAAGCGATGCTTATTGCTTAAACATGCGCATACTGAATAGACATTATTCTGTGTAATCCACAACAACTTCGTTGAGGCGTACAAAAAAATATTCCATATCTTCATTTAAAAAATCATCTCACCCTCATCGAGGATTTAACTTAAGACCAAGAATGTAACAGTACTGCGAAAACCCTAGAAGGTTCGATTTTCTGCACTCGTTAGGGCTACTATATGCACGAAATTTAATTTTCCTTTACTCTGCTTCGAACTCTGTGCCCCCGTATACTTCTTTACATAGCCGGTTACTTTGCGAAATGAAAATTCATGCATAGAGAGAGGCGTTCTATTTTATGACTATCAAAAGGAGAGAAGCGTGAATAAAAACTGCGAAAAATTATGATAAGCCTTTCACTTCTGTGGATGCCTACGAACTCGTACGAACATTACCATCCTCGCCCTTTCCAGGCGTAAACCATCCCCGCATCTCCCCCTGACCACTGCGGTACGAGAGGCAGCCCGGGTGAAACGCTGCCGCTGTGGCTAGTGCGGCACAAGGAGAAAGGTCGCCCCGTGACGGAGTGGGCGTAGAGACGAGATCGAATGAAAACAAAAGAGGCGGCGATGCGCGCAGGGCGATGAAACATTGATGGGCTTCGAGGCGCATGGAAATAAGAAGATGGGAGAAGGCAAGGGGTGAACGGAGGAAAAAGTGATTTCACAGATGCGATGGGGGGAAGGAAGCGCATATTACGCTCTGAAACGTTTCGAGATGCAGGCGGCGCGGCGCCTCACTTCCTGTCTCCAAATTAACTTTCAAGATATTTTTTTCCCCACCCTTCGCATCTCACGAAAAAAATTAAGAGCTACGATGCGCCCCTAGAACCTGTCTCCCTAGTGATATGCGTCAGATATTATGTTCTCTGAGAAAAATAATAGCAGGAAAATTACGTTAACGTCAATACACCGCCCCAATAAACTACCACAAAGGCGATTGGCGGGGATTAAAACGTCAGCAGCTATGAAAAAAGGTTATCCTCCGGTTATCTCATGAATCAAGTTCATGATAATTTCCACAGCTATTTAATAACAGTGGAAATTATCATTATTAATGTGGGACATCGGACATATACGAACGCGATTTATGTACAGACTCCAAATAAAATTACGGAGAAGATCACGCATTCGCGTTATGGTGAATTACCACAAAGGATACGGTGATTTTTGACGGAATAAAGGAAGGTAGGAAGTTAGTGTACGTGAAGAGAAAAACAATACATGCAAAGAAGCGTTTTCGAGATTAAGAATAATTAACTTTCGATTAAATCTCCAAATATTTCGAAGGGAATGCGCATTCCGGGATACATCGATAGTCACACAAATGATACGAGTGGAACCTTATACTTTTCCACGCATACTAATTAATTGTGGAAAAGTATAAGGCTTATTTTCAATATGGATTCGAATATAAAATAATACCACAAAGTGACGCCTGAAGGTGTAAAGTTTATGGATAACCGAAATCGAAAAACTCTTAAAAAGCATAAGAAACATGGCTACAAATGGAAACTGCTTAGAAACATTAAAATTGGATTTGCGTATCTTAGTGTGAATCAGAATATACCGATGGATTAAACACCCAACCTAAATGTAGCTTATTTCGTATCTTGGTAGTATTTTCGAGTTTAAACATTAAATACACACGGAGAAGAATAGCTCTAGTAATAAACGTGTTTACCCAGAGAAGAGAATTGGTGAGAGGTTAATCGGTAGGGGCGTGAAGAAAAGAGTGGCAGAGGCTCTTGAATTGAGGACAGAGTTGTATGGGTTAAAACTTGATCAATAAGGACAGAGGATGAGCGTACAAAATGTCTATAACTCGCATTGGAAAAATCACAGCGGAGGGATCAGGGTTCGATTGACAGTCCAGGCGAATAATTTTTCCACTGTGAAAGTCACACAGTTGAGTGAATACTAGCGGGCGACTCCGTTAAATTTACTGCGCTGCTAGTTCCTTAGTTCTTTGAAAAAAGATGAGCGTTGATTGAGCGTTTTTGAGTCGCGGGTTTGGATGAGGATAAAGAGGAAGACGATCAAATACGAGTAGCATAAGGTGAAGAAGAGAATGAAGTTATTTGGGGGGATTTTAAGAAAGCAGATATAAAGGTCGGAGGGCATAACGAGGAGTACAATTTTAGGGGCTTTCCTAGTGAATGATTTGAACGTAGATCTATCTATTTTCCAGCCAGGGGATAGCGTTGTCCACGTTTCGAAGACGAAGTCTACCGCTTCACCCTGGGGACCGAATGCGCCTTCGAAACGTCGGAGGTACAACTCAACAAAATTACCCTTCGGAAAACCGAAAGATACACATTTTGTCAGGGAATGGAACGTGCTTTTGGAGAAAGTCATGGAGAGGTGAGGACATAAATCATGAGAGGGGATTTTGGACGCCGAAAAAAAGGGCTAGGGGGAGTGAAAAATTTCAGGCGAGGACACATGTAGGCTCAATTTTATAATATCTGATGGAATATTTCCTCGGTGCGAGAAACGAAGTATGCACGTTCTAACAACGATAACGACAACTTCCAAAAGTCCGATACACACAACCCAAACTCTCAGCCAACATCAGCTTCACGAAACGGCTCCCTCATACAATTCCATACCCCCAGCCTACTTTACTCAAAAGAGCATCATCAGCATAATCTCCAGATAAAGCAAACGTTACCCCATTATTACCTTATTTTGCAGCCTAAAGGTGCTCCCCCTAAGAAATTCATACACATATGAGGTACTACAAACGTTCTCCCCAAGAAGTGGCAGTACTTCTACCTGGTTTGATAAACCACATATTGTAGGTGGCCATAGAAATATGCTGTTTCCTCTCCAAAAGGTTCGCCTATCTATATTTAAAAGATGTTATGCTCACATTGGACCTAAACTATTCAATATATTGCCACCTACTCCAAAGTGTCATAAAAATGAGTTTAAATTCTTAAAAAAACTCAAGGAATGGCTGCTTTCTCTGAAAGTTTAGAATTTGTTTTTGGGTAAAAGAAAAATAAACAAATAATTGTTTTTTGTCTTCAATTCTGTAAAAAAGATTATATCTTACCTTTGAATTTTTTAGGCTATTTATTGTTTTAGTCTTGAATCTGGCATATTTCATCTAAATTTGATGATTAGTTGTACTTTATATCAATCATACTTATAAAGTGTATTGCCTTAGTGATGTGTATTGTGCACTCATGTCATGATGCTTCCCACAGGAAGTCCTTGAAGCCACCTAAAGCTCGTTTTTTTAATCCATGTATGTAAGCCTGAAATTGAGCAATAAAATATCTATCTATATTCAATTTACGTTGAAGATACATGATAAAACCAAGCCATAGTGATTCGTCGCAATATTTGGAAGATTGAAAGACAAGCCGGCATTGTCTTTGGAGTTAACACAACTGCAAGGTAGAACACATTGAATGCTTACAGACGGAGAAAAAAATTAACACTGTTTTTGTGCGGTATGTAATCTGCCGCAGTCGTGGAAACTAGGTTGCAGGTACAAGGTTCAGTTTTTCCCCGTGACCTCTGCATTCTGCATAATTGTTTGCCTCACGGGTCAATATCACATCCCTATCGAAGGACTCAACCGTGACCTTCGAATGGGCGGTTGGAAAGTTATTTTTCTTTTGCACCGCGCGGCGATTTACTGATCCCACAACACTCGGAACCGAAAGAGTCACCAGAGAAGATATATCCTCGGAAAATTGATTTTTTCCTCAGCATAACCTGCGCACTGCAGGAATCCGTCGCGGCGGCATACAATTCTCGCTTATTAAAACAGCATCACTATAGTCTACATTTTCTACCTCGGAAGTACCATCACGTGGAATGGAATTAGTACAAAGGACATAAAGCGGAGAATAGCCCAAGCTAAGAACACGTTCGTGGGAAAAAAGAACTGCTGTGCTCAAAGAAGATAGGAATACAAACCAGGAAACAGTATATGAAATTATTCGTGTAGAGATTTGCTGTGTGTGTTGGATAGGAAGCATGGACCATTGAATAAGCTGACCAGAAAAGACCTACGATAAGACCTACGAAACCTTGCACTGGAGGAGGATGCAGAAGATAAAATGGATGGAAAAAATAAGAAATGATGGAGTGTACAGAAGAATAGAAGAGGAAAGGACCATATGGAACATCATACAGAAAAGACGAACCAGATGTATTGGACACATCATGAGACACAACGGGTTTGCGAAGAACATAATTATACGTAAATAGAGGGGAAAATCCCCAGAGGAAGACGCAGGAATAAGTTCGTGGACCAAATAAAGAGGAAAGTACATAGGAGGAGATACCAGGGGATAAGGGAACTAGCATTAGATTGTGAGGGATGGAGGGCTGCAGTCAACCAATCTTAGGATTAAACGACCAATGATGATGATTTCAAATTTTATGCATGAGAAAAGATGGAGGAGGAAAACAGACCAAAATAATTTTTCTTGCTTCCCACCTGATATTCAAGGGGATTAACTACGGCAACAATAGGTACCAAAGGTGAAGAAAATCACGACAAAACCCTTTCAAAATCAAATGTTAACATGCATGAATTTTATTTACAACATATTCTTGAGACATTTCTATAAAATTATGGAGATCAAACGGAAGTAAAACGGATATAAAAATGTAAGGTGACGATGAAAATTTAGAGTAAAAAATACTAGCTAAGCACGGATGAAGGCCGCTTTACGTGGTACATTTTATTGCACAAACGAATGTATCATGGATTGCAAAAAATGAATGGAATTAGAGCAGGTTCTATTTCCCATTCAGTCAGCCAGACAATCATACAATTTGCCGTTTTACACGGTAGAGTTTTCCTCATGAAAGAGTTCATACATTCGTGTGTACAATAAAATGTATCGTGTAAAGCGGCCTTGAGGGAAAATGACCACAAGTATTCTATACATCGTGTACGTAGGATTAAGGCACTCTCCACACTGGCATGATAGATTCAAACGTATCACTTTTATAAGATAAAAGATGAAACTACGAGTCTACATATACATTACATATATCCTGAATATCAAACGCAGGGATGAATTAGCAAAAAATTGATTCAGTAAGCTTTGAGCAGTCATTCATCGCCAGTTTTTTTCAGAGATAATTAAGGATTATTTTCCATTAAAGCGTAAAATGGAGTACGGAACGCCACCCAAAATTTAAGTTAAGGTGCGATCTTTAGAGGGTGTGATGCTGACGGGCACGAAAAAAAAATGACGGCCCTCGTTTTCGCTCAAATTCAGAAAATGACATCGTCACACCAGAGGTGAATGGATGGGATTTGTCAGCGGTGAGTAACGATTTCCCCGCAAACCCTCCGAAGCTGAAAATAAATCGGGAGATGGCGCAGCAAAACGTTTTCCTTAAGAATCTCGGCGACGATGGGCCTCTTATGGCGACATCATAAAGATTTCGACGCAGAAGGCAGCTCACGTTCAAAGGCGACCGGAAAATCGATTTCCCGGATAAAAAATGGACAAAACTTTAATTATGACGACATAAATTTCCTCAGAAATTGACGCCAGATAGTATCTGCGATTGACTAAGGACGACTAATCACGAACACTTTCACGTCCGTGAACAGAACAACTACACTATATCTCGCGTGTTTGTCAAAAATTCCTTTTAAGCGAATTCCCTATAACAATCCTATATGGTTACAAATAATCTGATAGCAATATAGTATTTCCTGAATGATCGTAGAATTGTTTGAAAAAAGAACCCAATTTCGTCTTCCATTACATAACGAATAGCACCAATATCCTGACTAATGACGTATTACAACCGAAGTCTCTATGACTGAATTCCGGCGGCACCAAATGCAGACTTGAATTCAGTTCTCCTACTATCTATAAACCGTTTGCAGATACTACGCTATTAGATCCTATTCTTTACCACACGTTTCCGCATTAGAACACCACTAATCAGTCAATTTTACTCTCCGACGCAGTGTTTGCGCACGATCCTTTTACTAAGATACATATTTTAAGTGCCATCTTTGATCGCATGAAAATACGATCAAGGGGAAACATCTATGAATACAGCAAAGAGTACGCAACACGCAACCACCTTTGTGACTCTGACAGTTAGATAAAATCCCACATTGGCCGCATAAGAATTCGCAAGGCTAAACTGACGTTACTTTTCTCTGTGGGTCACCACGGCTGCATATTCTAACATAAAAAAAACTGTTACGGCAAAAAACAAATGCCAATCTAGGAATCTAAATAGGCAAGATACGGCAATAAATAAGCTATCTCACAATTTCGGACTCGAGCGTGATCTAAAATGTGACCTGATCATAAATCATCGGATTTATCTCTTTCGCGGTCCAGACGACTGCAGCAGTCACTGACATTTACTAGTAGTACCCCGCGGGGCATGATTAGAGACGTGCAATTATAAAAATTACCGCGGTAATTTCCTAAAATTACCGTGGTATTTTACTAATTTACCGCAGCCCCTGATAATAACCGTAATATTCACCTCCGTCTCAAATATTTTTCAAACAGATATATTCCAAATATATTATTTTAAGCCAAGCGAGTATATATTTCATTCATTCTTGGTTATAAAATTACGGCACGTACAACTCATTTGTGGAATGTTTTTACTCGTGGTATATTATTATCGTTTTATCGGTTTGAACGAAAATTTCTCATGCCAACAGAAGAACGCGAAATTGCGTGTGTGCTGCCGTATTTCTTTTGAAATTCTCTCTATTTTTAATACATTAATGTCGGAATACTAATGGTTTGGATGCCGTTAACCCCTTGCAATTGCTATTGACTTTGCTACTAAGTCTCCTATCAGCTATCAACTGCAGAATATTAAAAATTACCGAAATATTACGGTCTTTTTCGAAAAAAAAATTTACCTCAAATGAAAATTAAGGTAATTTACCCATCTCTAGGCATAATGTCGAACGCAGTCAAAATTTGAGAGCCACAATGACGCATTACGGTTCCTGCCGTCAATGAGCTTGCATAAGAAAAAAGTTCGGCGTCTCAGGAGACCGAAAAGTAGAACGTAAAATGTTTCCGGACAAGATGGCCTCGGTCGTCCAGTTGCCGAAAGGGTTAAACTAGGTTCGAGGGCTATAAAATGCTGATACAGATTAAATTATGCTCGGCGAGGATTTTCGCTAATTAAGAGCCCCTAACACAAAAGAAGGAATGACAATATATAAAGGGGAGAATGATAAGTGGAGGTGTTGACGGCATGGATGAAAGAAAGAATGGTTAATAAGTAGGGAAGCGGGATAAAAAAGGCGGGGCACTTAAATTGGATGACGTGAGGTAAGAAGTACGCTGATCTAAAGAATTATTTGCTAGGTTATGGATAAAAAGGGAGAAGGCAGAGTAAAAATGACTCAACAAAACCTACTTCTGAGAAGTAGGATACCATTCATAGCAACCCATTTGCAGCAGCTTCGTCGACACCTTATGGGACTATATTTTTCGCTAGACAGCGGCATCACTAATATGAAGTGGGCATTAGGTTAGCGTGCAGAGTAACCGGATAGAGAAGTTAATAAGGGGAGTGGTGATGTTGATGTCCGTGTTTAAGGGGAAGAGACTGGACAAGCGGAGAAATGGAAGAAGGAGGCAGTATGGATGGAATGAGGGCATGAACGGTGTACTGAGAGATGGAGAACAAGCATATGGGTGCAACACATAGGGGCCTACGACTTTAAAAGACTAGAGGCCGAAATATTAATTAATTTTAGCCAACATTAACCGGTAGATCACCCATATTAACCCTCTATGGATGAGCGAGTCAAATTTGTTACGTTTCAAAACCATTGAAATATCTACTTTCTATGAGGCTTTTCCATTTAGTTGCTGCGCAAGACAGAATTGCAACGCTTCGAATTAAGTGTGGGGAAAGTTTCGTCTCTTTCGGCGGTTTTTTAATCAATTTGAATAAATGAATGTGTGACGGTATTCACTGACGATGGCCTGACTGGTGGAGCTCTGAAATAAGTAGTTTTAAGCTGTCATTTGAAGAACAAATTGGGGAAGATTACAGAAAGGTACGTTATGCAGGTAATGGTAGAAATGTAATGATAAGAAAGGTAATGAAGGTAATGTTGAAGCATACCTTGTTTAAATATTATCATGTAAAATATGATTTAAATTAAATTTAAACAATACAAATACGTCACATTTCAAAATAAATATAAAAAACAAATCAATTTCAATTTTTTTAATGCTTAAATAACACGTTTAAAAAACAAATATAGTAGCAGTATTTTTTTCATGCTGATGATTCATAATTCTATCCATAGAGGGTTTATTTAAATAATTGGATAATTATAAATTATGTGGATAATAAATGGCTAACAGCGGTGTGCCACGGCTTAATTTAAAGATGTGCTCCGAGATGTACGGAGTTACGGAGGAAAATTTTAATGTTTTCGATTCGCACTCTCTCATGATTAATACGCGCTCCGTTTATCTCACTAAAGACTACCGGAGCACGAGACCCGCTTCGGCATTACTAGTAAACTTCCTCCGGGTATTATAATTGAAGTGGAAGAGTGGGAGCTTTTATTATGATTAAACAAGCCCGGTCCCATTTCCTTTCTAAGGAAGGATGCATACATATTTCCGAGCCTAGAGAAAAAACCGGATACACTCGCTTTCGCCGGAGCTGGCGCACGGATGTATGATCTTTCTACCACGATAAACAAAAAACCGGTCCCAGAGTACAGCGCATTTAAATGGCTGTATTTATTTCCCTCTCTCGAGGCTAACAATGTACTCTTAATCACTCCCGAGTCGTACATTTACGTAAGAAACCGCAACAGAATACATGACCCCAAGGATGCACAGTCGCCAATGCATCACACGTCCTTGCGGCTCGACGTAGCGAAAGAGAAACTAAAGAGATCATAATTAAAGAGTACCTAGTCAGCGAAGAAGCCAAATCACAATATCCCTTTAGGACAGGGGCGCAACAACCCCCCGAATCATGGGGGGGAGGGGGTTGTTGCGCCCCAACTCCTTGAAAAATCTGTATAAGCTAGCTAAGCGGTGGGGGGGGAGGGAGGGAGAGAGTCTGCAAATAAATTTTCATCTTCTCCATATAAAATTTTGCGCAGCGTTCAAAATCAGAGCGGGGTGGCTAGGGACGAAGGCGCAAATAGTTTTGCAAATCGGGCAGTGTCCATTAAAAAGTGAGCCACAACCTATGATGACTGGGGGGTCGGGGCAATGCCCCCCCTGTACTCCCCGTTGTTGCACCCCTGCTCTAGGATTACGGAACCGACGACAGAAAACAACGGACGCCACCAAGGGAAACTTTTCAAGGGGATGGGGTTGGTGTGGTGGCTAGAGTACTGGCTAACCATACGGACGGCCAGGGTTCAAATCCCTGCAGAGGAGGATGTTTTTCAGAGGAAACCCGATCCCTACTTGAGTGTCTTGTGGAGGGCACTTCAAGTACAGTACTCCGTCTTTCGGATGAGACGTTAAACCGTCGTCCCCTTGGCGCCTTTCGTTAAGAGCATGCTAATGCCGACGCCGGGTTTCCATTCACCCATCCTCCCTTACCTATCCCCTATGGCGCAAATGACCTTCGCTGTCGATCGCCTCCCCAAATATCCAAAACTTTTCAATTTTAACAATCAATACCCATTTGGCCGACCGCTTTAAATTGGTTCGCGCGGTAAATTAAAATCCTTGGACTCAGTCGAACAAACATTACGTTTACCAATCGAACTCTGACCGATTTGGCCGGTTCAGCTCGGTACGGTAAACACAACGGGCAAGTGGGATCGATATGAAAAGCGGGTTAACTCGGCCCGCTTTCTCTGTCAGTCTGAGATTTCAAATCGATATTAACCGATTCAATCAATATTATATTATTCGACATTCAATATCGATATTTCAATCGACTTCGCATCGGTAAACCGGGCGATTTTAGTCGGCTGGCTTAGAATGTTCAGATCGGTTCGAGGTCATATCAATCTGAGTTCGACTGGTAAACGTAGTGAATGACTCTCGATATAAAAATTATGAGCTGAGAGTTCCATCGTCGTTGAGTTGGAAGCTGGTACAATCGAATAATCCAGGGTAAGGTAAATTAAAATAGCGGGGATGGGCTGGCATTTCAAGGGCATTACTATTCGGCTCTTGGAGATATCGATTAGATTGCGAAGTCATGAAAAGAAAAGGTTTACTTTCATCGGAAAAAAATTAAAAGTTAAGCTGAAACTTAAATCTCCAAAAGCCATTAACACTAGAACGACGAACCTACCCATTTTGGCTGACATATATTTACTTTCGATGCAATGTGTTTCAGCCATACAATCGTGATTACTAGAGGAAGCAACAATGAAAAAAAAACAGAATAAGCCAGGGTAGTCAAAAATTTATTTCCTACTATAGTGTTACCTTGTGGCAAATCAAAAATATTGACTCATTTAAGGTGACATTTCACGCGAAGGAGACTAAAACTGTTCGCTTTTTCCGGCAATATTGAAAAATAATACTCATAAATAAGTAAAAAATCAAGTATTTTTCGTAATTATTACTAAAATAAAAAAATAACATTTTTAATAGTCGAGGAAAACACATCCTATTTTGTGATTTCGTTTCGTATCCATGAATGCCTCGCGAGATTCGAAATTCTGAAAACAGCCCTAATAGGTTAAGTCTGTCCTTCTTGTCAGTACCAAAGTCCCGTCGTTCTAGTGTTAATAAGTAGCCTGATTTCTTTGGCGAAAATCTGACTAATGGGACAAGTTATCTGAAACAATCTCACTCATATGGGCAACATACGGGCAGCATACGATGTTAATGTACACAAATAACGCAACATGAAATTTGAATTTACAGATTTTAGAAAAACCGATAACGTTTGCACTTTCACTGGAGGGTAGGAGTAGGACATTCGTGGACGGAATTATTTGGGGAATGTGGGAGAAAATTGTCATTACACCACTCTGAACCTAGGGAGACAAGGGGTAAAATTTACCTCCCCATCCGACGGTCGGAGTTGTGGCGCTAAAAGCGGTCTCTTCATGGCGCCCGAGTAGGTCTCGGGAATACGCTGAAAATTTTCAGCCATCAAGAGTAAACGGACCCGGGCCCTCGGGCTGGGAAGGCAGAAAAATGCCGATTAAAACACCATCAAGTGCTGACCAACAATTTTGAAACAACGGCGCCTAACTGAACGATAACTTTCTGAACAGAAAATCGTTACGCACGAGTTGCAACGGAAGAAATGTGGGAGGAATAAGCGAATCTTACGCAAACGAGACGCAAAATCATTCCGCGAGTCCGGGATGGAATCCCGGTAGAGGGCGAGAATTTTCAGCGGAATCCAAACTTAAACATGGGTGATATGAGGCAAGCACATAAACGGCAGATCATCCTTCCTTCAGATAAAAATCAAACTGTTTCTCGGGGACAATCGTTCGTAGTATGCAAATGCTGACGCCGGGTTTCTCTACAACCTTCCTCCATAAAGAATGAGAGTAAAGGCAATTTTCCACTTAGATAAATTTTATTAGACCTAGGTTTCGATGTACTACATCACCATCAGGCACGCACAACAAAACACGAAGAGCATATATAGTTTTGTTATTTGTGCCTGATGATGATGCAGTACATCGAAACCCAGGTCGAATAAAATGAACCTAGCAAGTGGCCGTTGGTGGAAAATTGCCTTTACTCTCATTCTTTGTGATGAAGTCTTTCCACCACATCGAGCCTGATACATCTCTTTTAGTACTTCTCTTATTTAACCTTCCACCATTCGCAAACCTAAACAGCGCAGATAACATCAGCTGCGCATCACCTAGCCTTATATATCCACCAACCAACAAAAATAAATATAAAATATTACCAGCGTTCCACACATCTCCCCACCAATGTCAGAATACTAACTGAGGCCTTTGGCATGAAAATTCCGAATTTGGAAAACATAATCCACCCCCGACCATCGTGTTGTCGAGCCAAGGCGAAAGGCCGGTCTCCTTTGATGTTTGCTGCTGGAAAGCGGCAAGAACGGCGAGGAGATAAGTGGCACCCGTCGGCACGTGCCAGGCGCTCGGGCCTCCCACTCTCCCCACTCAACGCGTCGGCGGGTGACAATCCCTACGAAGCGAGGGGAGGCTAAAACAAATCACGGCGGGGATTTTCATCAGTTGCAACCAGACGACACCCGAGACCGACCAGACGGAAGAGAGCATCGGTTTGGAACGTGGGTTGAGGTCGTAGTAGCACCGCCATCAGTGGGCGCGGGGCGTTGAGAAATTACATCGCGAAGCTAAAGCTTAAACACAAATCCAACCCATAACAGATGTACACCTACGCAATGCTCCGAAAGCGGTCAGAAATGAGTCTGGCAGGGTGCGAGGGGACTCCATCAAATATCTACCGTTTCTTAGAGATAAAGAAGTGCTTTACGCATGTGTTAATAAGTATTTGTATATACTATGCGTGGTTCAGTAGAAGTCAGGAACTGTTTGAGGAAAACATCAGCACCGACCCAACTCAATACACGAGTCTATACGCCATACTTCCAATGTGTATCCAACGAAACTTTTTGTCATCCGAACCTAATAATTTCTGGCGATGGTTTTGTGAAGCCACGAGTTTTTAAGCGTGTAAACCAGTGTATCTACATGCATATCAAAATTCATTACATCCGCGCAGTACCCTGTGAGCACCAATATGGAGGTGTGGCCATTGTTAGAACAAATGCCATTTTTACATGCTTTTCATTAATTCGCTTTTCCATGCATCCATGGATCCATGGTTACCACTTCATTTTACCCTACATTACCTTACCACTTCATTCGCTCGAAGTTATGAATCGAGTTAGAATGGTGGTAAAGCATCCGACTCTCGTCTAGTGGGTCTATCAGATTCGTCGCGTCGAGTCCACAACCTGGCGAATTTTCTTTAGTAAACCGTCCTAGTTTTTTTTTAGTCCTAGTTAATGCAATGTTTATAAAACAACTTCTTTTTTTTTTAACATTTTATTAACTAGGACTAAAATATATAAAAAAATGTGAAAAAAGAATTTTTAAGCATGCTTTTCTAAAATAAATTATTAAACAATCTAAAAAAAGAAATATCTTAGGATCGTACTGAAAAAGAAAAAAATTTACATTTTCTCACGTGAATGAAAATTTAGCCTAGTACTGGAAAAAATTTAATTAAATTCAAGGAAATTAGCCCCACGATGATGAGACCACAGCGAACAGCATGGGGCGCGACCTCATTTATATTTTGCATCTTAACTTAAGTTCATTTAAGGATTTTCTAGAAATTGTATATTGAAGCTCTCTATTCCATTGAATGCCAAGATCTTCATATTTAACGAGTTTATTTTGATATCAAATATGAAAGAGCGTATATTTATATATTCGTGTATATTTACCTCATTGCATCCTTCGCCGCTTGTCGAGATTAACTGTTCGCTTTTTGCCTCAGCTACGATAAGACCGGTCCAGGCTAGACAGTGTCTTTAAACCTAACTACCCCGTCAAAATGAAGAAAGGTCTCCCAATCTATTTGAGAGACTCTCCCCAAAAAAGAAAGAGTGGGGAAGAAAAAATATATACAGCCCGATCCCATCCGCTTTTCAAACACCATTTGGTCCGCGTCCTCCCGGAAACAAAACTCGTGCGACCGACTCGGAGAGAGAAGAGTTGGAAAAGAGAGGAGAAAAAATAAAAAGCAGACCGGGCCTATTAATACGAGAGCTTATATCCTGCGCCTCCTGCTCGGAGAGCTTAAGGACTGAGAGGGTAAGACGGGAGGGTAAGTAGGGGGGGGAGGGAGAGAAAGGAAGAGGTAAAAAAAAGAGGTTGGAGGAGGAACAGAAGAAAAAAAAAGCCCGGGAAATAAAATCATTTCATCTCCAGAAAGAGGCAACCTTAGGAAGGAAACTTCTTGGCACTGGACCAAGTGGAGGGTTCTTTCCTCCCCCATGGCGTATTTTTTTCGCTCCGCTCACACACATACTCTTAAAGGGTTTTTAGAGGGGGTGGAGCAAACCGCCCCTTGAGTCCACTAAGGTAAAGGCGAGCCACTAACAAGCCCCCGCTCCCAGTTCGAACCTCTCCAACACCTCCCCTCGTTCAAACCGCGACTGCAAACCCTCCCGCCCCATCATGCGTCCCCAGCCTTTTAAAGGATGCCAACGGCATGCCATTGGCTTCCACTCTTCAATGCAGATGCGGTAGGTTGGGTCTCGTGAAGGAATAAACAGTGGCATTTAGACGGGGGCGGGGAATAGAAACTGTCCGCTAACACATAACCTCCTCTGGCTCCTTCACATAGGAGCTGTAACTGCTGTAACGACCCCAGAAGCAGTTAAGGGAAAAATGTGAGGCGAGTTTCCTCCTGGCGCTAGCCTCATGGAATGCGTCAGCATTGAAAGCGATGTGGATTTGCTAAAGAGTAAGTAACTCGAAGAGCCGACACCGATTCGTGGGAATGCGTTAAGGAAAAAAATGAGATAACACCGCAACGAAACTCGACTGAATGCTACGTACCTGGAGGTTTTTGGTATTTCTAGATGACATGCTTCGTCAGCAATTATGTAAACGTATAAACTGTGAGTATTCTTAGACTCCCTCCATACGTTCCAACATATCTACTACCGCCTCATGCCTACCAAACATCTTCCCCGGTATTACACTCTTCAATATGCCGTTACCCTACCATTACGTCCTTCAGCCAGTTCTTGTAATAATATTATTTTAATTGGTCGTTCAATCCTAAGGTTGGTGGACAGCAGCCCTCCACCCTTCGCTATCTAATGCCACTTCCCTTGCCTCGTGGTATCTCTTTCCTATGTACTTCCATCTTTATTTGGTCGATGAACTTATTCCTGGGTCTTCCTCCGGTGACTTATCCCGCTATTTTTCCTTCATACCTTTATAATAATGCTATTTTACTTAAACTAAAAACGTCAAACCCCACACTATTCGCTCTAGACAAATGCAGAATCTTTGTCTCCCCTAAAATGTTTCGGCCTCCCCACAATTTCCCTGATCAGCTTCCTTTCCTACCGAGCAATCTCTTCACGTGTATTTATTTGGGCTCATCTCATACGCACAGAGTAATATTCATCGAGAAAAAGTCAAAGTCACATCTCCTACCACGATCACAAGAAACAGAACGAGTGCATGAAAATTTCCAACTGTGTGAACGATGAACTGACTCATTTTTGTCCACATAAGTGCACTAGCTCAAGAAAACATCACGTCCTCGAAATCCTATTTCTCAGTTAATAAAGTCTTCCAGAGTTAGATCGAGACAAAAGAAAACGATTACGTGTCACCAGGCCAGGGTTCCCCACACACACACAGCAGAGCAGCTCAAGCTGGGAATAAGAATGTTCGTCTCGAGGACAATCAATCCACGGCTAAAGGCAATCAGATCGCAATGGCGTACATTTATGGACACACCAAACTATTTATTTGTCCATTAAAATTAACGGATAACCTCAGATATACCTCCAGGTATACATAATTTTTTTTATTAAATTCTTTTAAAATAAAGGACCCGAGAAATTATCCAAGGAAGAGTTAAAATTGGAAAAATCACTAGAGAATACGAAATTTTAACACAAACTAGGCTCGAAATAGCATGGAAGTGAGGGGAGAAAGTTAACTGGTAAGCGTCAGCAAAATAAGCTTTAAAATCTAAAAGCCTTGTAAAAAATTAAGAGCAAATTGATTTCCTTATAAAGTCGCCACCGTCAATTTATAAAGTCGGCTCATGAAACACAGGGGTTGGAGGGTACTTTCCGTCGGCATACCCTTGAAAGGGATCAATGCGCGCTCCGTTGAGATTCCACGAAAATCCTTCAAAGACCCTCCACTCCGTCCTGACGCCCACTCGAAACCTCCAAGGTCTCGGAGCAACTTCCCAAAACGTTTCGCAACCGAGAATATCCCGATGAAAACAAATATGGCCCAAAATTACCCAGAAAACCGAAATTCTGACGACCGCTTTTAGAGTATAACATTTCCCGAGTTAGACGTATCCTGGCAGGAGACTTGAAGAGAGGAAAAACATTTTAAAAATCCACAGAGCCACGGTTCTAGAGGTAGAGAGATGAAACTCAGAGCAATTTGAAATAAATTATCAATCAAAATTTATTTTATAAATAACAATCTGATAAAATGAGTTTAATTTTTAAAAATTTACAAAACAAATTTTAAATAACCACCTTCTTTGTACACATTAGCAAATCGGTGAATGGATAGGTAGAAGGAGAATAGTGCTCGGCATCCTGTATCTACAGTAAATTATTACCATAGTGAATTGTTCACGAGAGTAGAAAGGTCTAAAAGCTGGCAGTCATATGAAATGTCTCTTTGAAAATTTACTTTGGAGGGATAGGCTGTGATAAGACATATAGAGTAGAATAGAATAGAATTTACTTTCCATCTGCAGAACATTAAATTAAAAAATAATTAAACATATCAACGGAAGCTTTAGGTGGGCTCCAATGTTAAGACCCGAATTGTGCCACCATCAATGTTTATCATGTTCCCTTCAGAGTAGAATAAAAACAAAAAAAAATTGGAACATTTGAAAAAATAATTTTTCATTTGACAGAAACTTTCTTTGAACATTTGACAAAATTTTCATTTTCATTTGGTGACATAAAACACTTTCTTACGCAGAAGAGAATCATAAAAAGGATTCAACGTTTGTATAAGACAGTAGCCACTCTTGGACCGTTTTCATATACGTTTTACCATATTTGCAAGTTATTATTTTTGGCAAGGAATTGAATATTTCATACTCACTTATAATTTGCACCTTAAGTTCATTTAAAGATTTTCTAGAAATTGTATATTGAAGCTTTCTATTCCATTGAATACTGAAATCTTCATATTTAATGAATTTATGTTGATATCGAATATGAAAG
The DNA here is from genome assembly GCA_963169105.1 of Ceriagrion tenellum. Classification (NCBI taxonomy): domain Eukaryota; kingdom Metazoa; phylum Arthropoda; class Insecta; order Odonata; family Coenagrionidae; genus Ceriagrion; species Ceriagrion tenellum. Next base: position 35,378,369 of record OY720637.1, read on the forward strand.
AGCGCCCCAAGCTTTTCGTTGTGGTCTTATCATTGAGTGGCCAATTTCCTTGAATAGAAATTAATTATTTCCAGTACTAGGCTAAATTTTAATACACTTGAGAAAATATTAATTTTTTTCCTTTTTAGTACGATGTTAAGATATTTCTTTTTTTAGATTTTTAAATATTATTTTTAGAAAAGCACGATTAAAAGTTCTTTTTCCCATTTTTTATACATATTTCACTGAAGAAAAACCGCATCACTAGCAAGTTCAATACGCAAAAGCACCAGCACATAACGCCTGAATCTTCACTATTTGAAACAGGTATTTTGAGAGGGAAAAAAACCCACGTTAAAAGGAAACGCCCACGACAGTATACGAGAGCACAAAAAAATGAAGATGTGTTGCACTATAAAATGAAGGAAACCTTAGGAAACCACACCATATTTATATTCCCAACCGCTACCTTCGGCAATGAATGGGGCGTGAGGGGGAGAGGGGGTCTGGAAAAGGGAGATAGACCTTTAGGGAAACATAAATATAATCCCAAGTAGCGAGGGCGCCTGCGCGGGGCGAGCCTGGAAGGGTGGGTGACTCAAGAGGGAGGAAGCGAGGAGGGATCTTAAAAAGGACGAGGGGGGGAAGACGGAGGGACGAAGGGATTGAAAAGGTGAACGTGCCGAGGACGGAATGGGACGAGGTGATTGGGGGGGGGGCTTGGGGGGCGGGAAAAGGGCTTTAAAGGATTGAGCCCCGATCGGAGAATCTAGCATGCGGTAAGGAGATTGCCCCGACATGCTTATTGTTAGAACTAGCTTAAGCCGCCACGTTTGGTGGCAGCTACGCCCGCGTTTGTATTTTATTCCCAATTAAAGGTCGCTTTCTTTCCCCTTTTCATTACTTCTTCGCTTTTGAATAACCTGAGTGCAAGTTGCCTATGAAACAGTTGCCCAATTTTCATCTTCCGTCATCATAATTCAGCAAGCATCTTTTAGCAATGCCACAAACATTCTTTTACTAATAGCTTTTATGCCACACCTTCATTTAAACAGCAGAACGCAAATTCAGTCGTTTGGTCTCCACTATTCCAACCTTCATACGACGCGTAACAGCAATAAAGGGCTGATAAATGGTACTCATATACATACTCACACAACACAACAACGGGTTTACTTTCAGTTTAAACAACAATAGCTTAGAACGGGTGTCAAAAATAAAAGTTTATATGCGGTTTGAACAATTAGTGCCCTTCAAGCACACGATAGTATGGGCGCAATCACACTATCCACTCCGCAACCCACACTCTGGCAAACTCTTGCTCGACTTCTAATTCTCTATGCATAAATGGTATGCTAGATCTCGGTCACCTGCAACTTAATACGTGAAATTCCAAAAATCGTCCACCCTACGGCTCAAAACTAACACATCTATTAAAAAAATTACTCTAAACATTGACTCATTCGCTACATCTCAAGCCTGCGCACAGCCAACGCCCAAATACTATTATGTGGATGATTTCACGTCCAAAGTTCCTTCGCTCGATTAAAATGGCTACCAACCACTGCCAGCAATACTACCACAATTAAAGGTAATCCAACCATGTGCAGCCGCGAGCATTTGGGACCTTGGACGGAAAGATTTATCCTAAAAAATTAAAAAAATACAAAGGTAAACTGCGCGCTTCGTTAAAAACTGCTACGAGGGAACATATAGTGTTTCACAGCTTTTAGAGGGTTTAGGTTGAAAGCCGCTAGAGACTCAGGAGCTACATGCTAGGCTAAGTTTGCTTGAGAAATTCAGAACAGGTGTGTTTCAGAGCGGCACAGAGAATATTATTTTGACGCCATACCACGTTTATAGGTCCGACAAATGTGATAAAATAAGAAAGATACATTGCCCAACAGATAGGTACAAAAACTCGTTCTTTCCGCGCACAATAAGCGACCACAATAAGAACTGAGCTCCAATCAAAACACTCCCATAATACACTTAACCATCTCGCTCCAAAAACCTTTACACATTTACACGGCTGGCGTCCTAACCCCTCTGCCACACGCCCATGTGGCGACTCGCAGGGTCGTATGTAGTTGTAGATATAAGTGTTTAAATACAAAAAAATCAAGTAGGCGCCATTACGACGATGCAAAATAAATGGGCTTATTCCCGTTCGAACATATTTTTTTTAACACAAGCGCTACACCCCTAATTTTAAGAGCATCACCAAGTCTTAGAGTCAAAGAGACCCAACATTTGTTTTAATAGAGGGATAGTTTTCATCTACAATTGAGTAAACGGCCAGTAAATGTGCTCGCTCCATAAAACACGTTTCTTATCCACCGCGTAACACTTGGCGAACTGCATCGTAATACGGTGGAGTCTGAACAGTTAAAGCACAATGTAAGGAGAAGGGGAACCGTAAAGGGATTAGAAGCGTCCAAACAATTAGGTCGGTATGTTAAGAATATTAAAATCCCCCGAAATGTATCGTTCTGAAAAACCAAAAAGTTAACGCTCTCATAAATATAATCAGATCGCACACAATACCGCTGGATACCTTCATGGAGTGAACTTTCACAGCGAAATAAGAAGTATATACCTGCAGTTTTCCACTGAGAAATATTTAATGCATATAATATCATCTTCACCTATTTACTACCCTGAAAGTCACCACAAGGGTGTTGGGCAGGGTATGACCTATGACCAACATGAACTGGACTGAAGAAATTAACTTTCACCAACATGCACCGTACTATGGGTTTGCTACAAATACTACAGAATATCGTAACGCATAAGTTCCATCACATCTATCCTTAAACAACATAATGAATTGAATATTCCCATGGCAGTGGACGAAATAGGGCAATGAAGTGAGGGGATGAAAATGAAAATAATGATGAAGAACAGACGGGAGGGATGTAGCAGACGTACAGATAAGGGGATACCCCCTTGAACACTCTAACTCTAATTTCCATCAAACCCTCTAATTTGCCATAGCATTAGAGCAGAGGAAAGAACAGGGCGAGGAGACAAAATGAGATTGAAAATGAGAGTTCTCCCTTTTTTACTTAGTTATACCTGTGTACTTTTGCTCCCAGGCCAATTAGGGAGATAAAGAATAATGAAATCAATAAACGTAACAGTAAATAAAAACAAAACTGAATTACTTAGATACTTTAACTATTTTAGCAGACTAAGGAGGAAGTGCCTTTCAGATGGTGGGTCGAGGAAAGGAAACTTCTTCGAAAAAGAAAAAAAAAGAAAAAGAAAAAAAAAGGAAAAAAGAAAAGAAAATGAAATTCAAGATCGCAGATTAGGTGGCTGGAGGATGTAATAAGGGGCGATGGGTTGCTGAAGAGTGTGATGGAGGGAAGGATGTTGGGCAAAGAGGGAGGAGGAAGAAAGAGAATAGGTTTCATAGACAGGATGAAGATGGGTAGATAGTATGCAGAGGCGAAAAAGGATATAATAGCGGGAGATAGGCCCCTGAATGTGTAGAAAACCGGGAGGAGATTCTCTAACATTCAACAAAACCTACCTTTACCGGTAGAATACATTTTTTTAAAGTAGTGATAGTGAAAAGGATACGCATCCACCTTTTCCAACACACGACGTTACCCACTATGTCCAAGATTCCCTTCCCAATAGCTCCCTACCCGGAGATCCGATTGGAGGACTATTTTAATCTCGGAATTTTTTTATCGAGAATTTTAGTTTTTATTTTATTTATTGTTTACTTGACATTAAGAAGAATAAACTGCAATAGTCATCGTCAAAAGTATAAAATAGAATAACTCACAGATATTGCAAACATACAAACAGGAGACACACAAACGGGAGGAGATTCCTACACATTCAACAAAACCTACCTTAACCGGTAGAATGCTTTTAAAAAAATTATTTTAGTGTTCACTCCGTTACGGTTTTTACTATCAGTGTTATAATTAAAATTATATACTACATGTAATTTTCAAATTTCACAAAAAATTAATATTTTCAATTATGAATGCAAATCACCTCAATCACTATAGTCATCGTCATTAGCTAATTGGGACGTATTCACGGTTTCTGTGCCCCGGGATGGACGCTATTGCATTAAAATTCCAATTTAGGAATGGGAATAGCGATCCTTCTACGGCTCTAAATCTACAAACAATCCAGCGAGCCGACTCATGGGTGTACGGGAGGGGGTGTGAGGACACTAGCCCTGTAAATGTGTAAAGGTTTTAAAAGGTCAGATGGTGAAGTGCATTATGGGAGTGATTCGATTGAAGCTCAATTTTTATTTTAGTCACTTATTGTGCGTGGGAAGCACGAATTTTTGTACCTCTCCGTTTGGCAATGTATCTTTCTTATTTTATCGCTTCTCTCGGCCCTAGAGGTGAAGTACGGCGTCAAAATAATTATATAATATTCTCCGGGTCGCTCGGAAACATACGTTTTGAATTTCTCAAGCAAACATAGCCTACTGTGTAGTCTCCGAGTCTCTAGAGGCTCCCAACCTAATCCCTCTGAAAACTGTGAAACACTAATGTTCCCTCGTAGCAGTTCTAAACGAAGCGGGCAACTTTTCTTTCTTTTCAATTATTTTATGAATCAAATCTCTCGGTCCAGGGTCCCAAATGCTGGCGGCATATTCGTGGTGTGGCCTAACCAGTGCAAAATAGCACCTTTCTTTCAGGTTTTGAGGTTTAGGACGGAACAGGATAAGGTGACGAAGGAAGATATAGGAAAAACCATTGATGTATAGAGATATGACGGGTGGAGAAAGGAGAGGAATATGAGGTTGTGGAGCTTATGGAATATTGCCCATTAAATTACCCCCGTAAACTCTCATTTTCAATAAAATCAAATTAAATATGAATTTCCGGTTAAAACTAGTATGAAGGTTTCCGCGGAGTTTCAGCAAAAAAGAAAACTGCGGAAGGAAAACCCGAAAGCTGATCTCCAAATGTATTTCCAGGGTTGAGAAAATAAACTGAGCAAAGAGACAAACGGAGAAACCACAAATTAAAGGAATCAAACGGAATGGCCTTCCCGGGCTGACGAAGGAACATTTCTAGGTGATCGAAGGAAAAATTCGATTGTGACAGTAGGGGCTTAGCAGGAGGGACTGGCGAGAGAAGATCATGAACTCTCGTTATCAGTAGATTTAAAGGAAGGAGCACAAGGAAATGTCTTTCCAGGATTGAGGACAGAATAGGGATAGGTGACGATAGGAAGAATAGGAATGCGACGATAAGGGCTAGACAGGCGAGGGAGACGGGCTAAGAGAGGATAGACGGGCTAAGAGAGGATAGACGACAAGAGGGGGATGTAGAAGCTGCTTGGGGCGATTGGGGAAGGGCAGAGGGTGGGAAGGTTGAGAGGGTGGATGTGTGGGAGGAGGACGGATGAAGCTGCATGCAGCCTTGCCTCCCCTGGCTCGAGAGTAGAGCCCTCCCGGAGCCGGAGGTTGGGGGAGGGGGGCGGAGTGGAGCGAGGCGCGGGAGAGATCAATAAAATAGAAGACGGGAGGGAAGGAGGTGGTTGTGTGCGGACCGGGAGGTAGGGGGTGGGTGGCAAGAGGGTGGAGAGTGAGAGGTCGCGGATCCAAGAGGGGAGGGTCGGTTAAAGGACGTCTCTCGTCCGCGGTGCGGAGGGTGCAGGGGGGTTGGGAGCAGAGTGACGTCACCGCCGCCGAGGCGTTGGCGAGGGTGGAGGCAAGGCCGCTCGGCGCGGTCGCCGGTCAGACAGTTCACGCCTGCGCGCGGCCGAGGAACATGGCCGCGCCCGATTTCGAACGGCACAAATCACTTTCGCGCGCACAAACGACCGTCCCACACAAACGCCCAAGCACAGTTATCTGCCCAACTTCCGAAGGATATGCCGGCTACTAAAGCATTCGGTTTCCAAAGAGTCTCCATGATTCTGGTCGCATTTTTATTCTATTCGTGTGCTGGTTTGTTTTTCAATTTTATTTATTCCTAACGGTAAGGCGAAGGAATGTTGTTTTTTCCTCATGCTGAAGGTATATACCGGGTTACTGGCACTCCCAGAGCGAAACAATTTGCCCTGAAGACGATGGCCCTCGTACATCGAAACGTCGGCCAAGTTAGAGAGTTTGACCAGAGAATAAGAATGATCGTCTCGAGGACAACCAACGTACTGCTAAAGGAAATCAAGTCACAATGACGTGAATTCATTGGCACACCAAACTATTTCATTGTCCATTAAAATTAATTGATATCTTCTTATATATTTTCTAATTTCTATCGCATTCCCCCGCATGTTTGGTTTCTCAAGGCACCCGATAAATTATCCAAGGACTAAAATTTTGAAAAATCACTAAAGAATATGAAATTTAAACACAAACTAGACTCAAAATAACATGAAAGTGAGCCGGTGGTCAACCCGAGTAACCTTCAACGTGGAAATATTTTCACTGATGAAGATATCAGATCCTGCCCCGAAGAATATACAGGCGATTGAAGACCATGGTCAATGTCTGCATGTGATATGAAAACATGATTTCTCTTTGTCCGTAATGATTTCCGGCATGTACAATTTAATAGGGTAATGTAAATAAATGTTTTGAATGAATGATTCACCCCGATACGATAATCGAGGGAAAAGAAGAATAAGCCGAACTCTAAGTTAATTTTGTATCGTCTAATATAAAACGACTTTCAACCGTTTAATATTCACACAGACAAGATGGAATTTTCCTTTCTCCCTTATTTTTTTTCAAAACGATGTTAATCCCCTACTACTGTCTCATGCTTTCGCCGTCACAATTGCTATTTCAGATGTTCATGTGCCAGCGATGTAGTCAGTCGTTATTCCCAACCAATCTGTAATCTGTACTTACGGCGTACCTACAAAAATAACCAGTAAATGCCACATTTCAGTCAGAGTAAAAAGAGAATAATCCAAGCGGCACAATGCGGCGATGGTGATTTTGTGAATCTGCCGCATTCAGTCCAGATCTCCACGTAAGAGATAACCTAAAATTCATTTCCCAGCAGCGCGGCCTTAAAAATTACTCCCGGAGTCTGGTGCATGGAAATTATTATCCCTCGCCATACAGACCATTTTCTGCACATTATTCCTCCTTGTTTCTTTTAACCCTTTCAATTTCCCTGCAACCAATCTCAAATTCTTATAATTTCTTCCTTCCTATCTCACGCAGTATCGTCTCTTGCATCACAATCATAAACATCCCGAGCCTCCTTCATACATCATCCGTTTGCCTCCGAACTTCCGACGCCCATTTCCTCTATTTCCCCGCCAAACTGATTATAGGGGATGTGATTAATGGATCGAGAATCGATAAAAATCAGCACAAAGTATGTAGACCAGTATTATTATTCTTCTTCACCAGACTTCTTTGAACCACGATCCTCCGCACCACTATCTGAAAAGCCTATCTACTATTCGTAAATTCCTCTTCATTCAAAGCGATTCTCCTCTTACAATGTCCGCACTCCAACATTCCTTTCCACCAAAAATAGTATAAAGGTTAATTGAACTATTCGGCTCACTCAAACTTACCAACCATTTATTTATCATAGACTACATGCCTCGAAAATCTCATAATTTTCTGATTCTCCTAGTTGACCCTCACCCCAAAACGCAAATATTTATCTACCATTCGCAACACATTGATCTTGAATCCTTTGCCTGGCCAGTTTAAGTAGTATTAAACGTAGATCCGACTGACTCTATCAGCTCCACAAGTAATTTCATTCTCACGCCCATAGCCATACCGACCCAAAATATTACATAATCTTAAACATCCTCCGTCTCAATCAGCAAACTCATGCCTTCGTAGTCGCATTCAATGAGCAGGAAAGAGTACATTAATTTTTGTTGGAGCCCGAACTGTAAGCGCTCGGAGTAATTTGCCGACTTGAAAAAAAAGAACAAAAATGCGAAATCTCGTAAATTATCTTCCTCCATTTCTCAATGTATTCTACTGGTAACGGTAGGTTTTTTGAATGTCGGAGAATCTTCTCTCGGTTTTCTACACTTTCAGGGGCCTATCTCCCTCTAGTATATCATTCTTCGCCTCTGCGTAAGATCTACCCTTCCTCATCCCGTCCATGAAACCTACTCTCTTTCTTCCCCTTCCCCTCTTGCCCAACATCCTTCCCTCTCATCACACTCTTGAGCCAACCATCGCCCTTTATTACATCCTTCAGTCACCTACCTTGCCTATCCCGGATACCATTCAAAAGTTTCCTTTCCTCACCCAACATCTCAAGCACTTCCTCGTTAGTCTTCCTCTCAGTCCATCTCACCTTCTCCATCCTTCTCCACACCCACATCTCAAATGCCTGCAGGTTATTCTCGTCCTCCTCTTTCTGGGTCTGCGTTTCTGCCCCATACAACGCTACTCTCCATATCAAGCACTTCACCCCGCCTCTCCTTCACATTACCCATGGACACCTTATATTTAGTAGAATAGAAAGCGTGCTGGATTGACTTATATCCACGGAGAAATACAAAAATTAAAATCATAAAATTCCAGGATTAAGGCAAAGAAGTGACATTGTCGCGTAAAATAACTCTTAAACCCCCTCCCACCCACTCCTCCAGGTCGATTTTACAGTCACGCGCGAAAGTGATTAATCATGAGACTTTCAGAATACCCGCCATGAGAAATGATGAATTTCCACATTTCAATACAAGTTTCTAATATTATTAAGAACTGCAGAGTATCAAAGTGAAAACTTTTATAACGACGAAGCGGTTGTCTGCAAGGAAAGCGGATTGGAGAGAGTAAACCAAACTTTGGAATGATGACTACTGATTATGATGACAGTACCAAGAGAGGTTTAATTAATAAAAGAATATTTAAATACTCATCTTTCAATGATCACCGATTAAATTATTTTACCGGAAAAGGACACAAGAGCTCAGGCAACGCAGAACAGCAGCAACTTGCTGGACTTCCTAATTTACGACCATCGGATATGTATTCCAAAAGTTTTAAACGCATAAGGCTAAAGCAAACCGAAGTTTAAACGGTCTAATTCGGAATTAAATTAATCATGGACACAGAACTTAAAGAAACTCAAAAATCTTAAGAAATTTAGCCAAATGAAAGAGGATAAAACACAAACATTTCGTCTTCAAAATTCAATCGCCAACGACATACCCCGAACATTACACAAGAAATATTTCCCACGAAAGATTCTTCCGGCATAACTTTTTAAAACAGTAAACTCGATTCAGGTACTTTTTTCGTACCTTTTCTAATAACGCAATTTCCTTTGTCCTTTACTATAAAGGCATATTTTCTCGGCGCTCAATTCCTATTTTCTCCATTCCAAGATATAATTTCCATTATTCAAGAGATACCATAAATGTTTTCATGGCTGCAGTAGGCGTCAGTAAAAAATTGATAGGAGTACTGCCCTACGATGTTTTCACTTTGAAGAAGAAAAGAATCATCCAACCTTAAAATGTATGGAAAAAAGGTTAATCAATCCTGTGGCGTTTTTAACGAATTTAGAACGAGAACGGAAGGCGTGATATTATTTCTCGTGCCAGTCCACGGCAGTACACAACTGCACACACGGCGTGGTGACAAGAATCCAAGCAAATCGATCGAGCATTCAGGAAAAGTTCTAAGGGTATCTTGGAAGACGTTGATATATGAAGGGAAACAAGGTGACAAAGCGGACATCGCAGAGGGAGCAAGTAGCTGTAGGCTGTGCGGCTGCCACAACAGATGGCCTGCCTGCCAGTCTTGAGACTGAGGAGGGGGGGGGAAAGGATAAACTGGCACCGACCGATCTTCGTGACACCTCGTTTCTCTGCGGCTTCGAACTCGCTCCTTCACGTTCAGGCAACAGGAATGCTACCCCGATGCGGTTTGTAAGTGCTACAATCTGGAGGTTGTAATTAAGACAGCAAGGATCCTAAAATCTTAACTAATTAGTCATCGTGGAGACGCAAAACTTTGTGTCGGTCTGTACCTAAATATCGCAAAGCTTGGTGGAACTCACCAGCGGAGAGTTCGATGTTAAAGAAAGTGAAGCAATCGCTGATGAGCGGAGAGGGTTACCGAAGGACTCTCGCAGGACCCTCTAACCTTTTCGTCCACCTCTCTATTTGCATCGGTTTTTCACCCGGAAGGCATATCACTCAACACAAGCGGACGCCACCAAGTTTAGCTACCCCAATAAATCTACTATTCACTCTACACAATATTGCCATAATATCCCAAGGGTCTATAAGGGAATAAGAGCGAAATACCTTTCACCTAGAAATCAATGAGCATAGTCTCATTTTAAGAATCATGATATCTCACCCTTCCCAGGATGCCAAAATATCAATCCCTTACCGCCCTACCTTCCGAGATATTTGCCACGAAGTTCCAGTCATTTCACATGGGAAATGATACATGTATGCCTACAGAAATACATTATTTTAAAAAAACAGGAGTTTATAACACCTAATTCTCGCATGAAATTAACAGTGAGTAGTTTGAATATTTCTTCAATTATTTTTAAAAATAAATCTTATAGTCCCCGCAGATATTTTTTCATAATCACTAAAAAAAAAAAAAACTTCCGTTATGGCAGAGTTTTAAACGTCCCGCGTGATAAAAATGAGTCGAAGATATTCCTATTTAATTATTAAGCATTACAGCCATTTAAAAGTATATTATTGCACCATTAATATTACAATATATACTTCATGCTTCCATCAGCCGTTGAAATTAAAACGTAAAATTCTAAGATCAACTCCATTATGACCAGGGAAATATCTCACAGAAAGTACCTAAAAGCACTGCGAATTCCTTCACTCTTTTGATTGAAATGTTGCTCTTTGCAGCGAATACTGGAAGCATTTGAGACGCGAGTGCGGAGAAAAAGAACGGAAAGCTAAAAGAAAAGGAAAACGACCAAAAAGGCGTGAGATACGGTTTGGGAAGTTTAGGAGATGGTTGAGAATAATTAAGAGGATGAGAAAAAGACGCAGGAGGTCGCAAAACGCACCGAAGTATGGCAAAAGGGTTATGTAGGGTTAGCCCGGGAGAAGGAAAAGAAGACAAAGGTATTTTGGACGGCGCGTGTAGCGAATTTTGTTAAAATTTAAATGGCATTTAACATATAAAAATGGTTACTTTAGTGTTGGAAAAGATATGGAAGTACGCCGCGGATGGGAACTTCATCTGAGCTGAGCGACCGCTGACTTGGTAGAAAATCTACCGGTGATGAGATGGACAGTGGACACTATTACCAGTATATACAAATTATGTATCTCCAATTCAGTCCAGCTCATTACACCATTTAAGCCTTCCATTCTACACAATATTAGCAACTTTTACCCAAACTCTGACATTTTTATTTTCATCACATCCCCCAGCAATTCATCACAACTTTTGCAGCAACCTTTTGTGTCTCCTTCTGTTTCCCTACGGCAACTTCCTTTCTACCACGCCATTACTAAAATATCCTGGTCAATCGTTCTTTCTTCTAACTTCTGTGCCGTGAACTAACATCAAACTCCCATCTCTTATGTCAAAAGTGTCCTGCATTCTCCTTTTCCCTACAGCCACAACTACGCAACCAAAGCTAAAATGTTCACAAAGAATCCTTTAATATCTTTATTAAAGGTCCCCGCCGCCAGTTTCCTCTGACTTAAACAAGCTCACCATGATGATTCTTATTCCAATACCGCAGACAAATTCTGACTCCCATCACCAGCAATATATCGTGAGAATAAGAAAACTGTTCAATACGCATGGCGAATCTGAGTCCCACCACTCTATGATGCTTTCCTCCCTCTTAAGTTATGCTCCTCACAACTGTGTACCGCAGGCCCGTTTTTAACCCTCGTGGCGCTATGGGCAAATTAAACAGGTGCCACCGGAGCGCCAGGAGTGGCGATAGAGGCGATTACAGTAGTACGCGCGCCCTCACAACAGCTCCAAGGTCAAACTCTGTAGTGCTGACAACTCAGCTGACGTCGCTCTACAGTACAACCTTAACGAAAATAATACACTTTGGTTTGATGTGTGTCAACCTCTTATCGGCGTTTAATTTTTTTTCTACCTCACTCTTGTCATCTGGTGATTAACTTGTTTGAGACCGATCTTCTCTTGCGCCCCCTTTACGCCCCAATACCCTTGCGCCCCTGGGCAAGTGGGCCCCATTTTTCCCAGTCATAGAATCGGGCCTGGTGTAACGCCAAGTCTTGCTACCCTAATACTTGGTTTTCCATGCCTTACGTAGATTACTAAGCAGCTGGTTAGCTTAAGGTAGTTGGAGCGAAACATCATTTCTGCTAGAAATCATGAATCTGGTCTCATTTTAAAGAAAATATCTCACCCTTCCAAAAATACAAAAATAATTTCCGAGATTTTTGTGAAAAAAATACCAGCCCTTTCACATGGGCAATGGTATATGTACGCACTCCAGAGAGACTTCATTTAAAAATTAGGAATTTCTAACACCTATATATCGCCAAAAAATTTACAGTGTGTAGTTTGAATGTTTCCTCGACTATTTTTTTAAATAAATCGTATTGTCACCACAGTAATTATTTCAGAATCGCAAAAAAAATTGTTGTGAAGGAGTTTTGAACGTATCGCGTGAATAAAATGAGTCAAATAAAAGACAGATATTTTCATTTAATTACTTAAGAATATCGGTCATATAATATTATATTATTGCACCATTAATACTACAGTATTTAATCCATACTTCCTATAGCTGCTGAAATGAAAACGTATCATTCGAGTATGGTCTCCATTGTGACTAGGAAACTGTTTCGCTCAAACCACTCTAAGAAAAGATAGTTACATAACGAGAGACGGAAGGCAGCTTCAGCAGAGGGGGGAAAATGCAGCTGACAACTGTCGGCTATTGAACTTCAATCTTGATAGTGAGTATCATAAAGGAGCATGATGGTCACCGACGACTAACAATTCATTACAGCGAAAAAGGCAATGACGATCATTTAAAGGGCTTACTGAAGTCATCAACAAGAACAAACCCGCCGCTATAATTCCCACGAACACGGCAACCGCGACATATAAGTCCCGCGTTTTAAATGGTGTGCTCAGGGCAACCAGGTAAAACAACGCTTCGTTTGCCGTTTTACCGTTCTAGTTCCAAGTAACACAGTCCGATGATGTTAAACAGTGACCGATCATTGAGGTAATGATGATTTTGACACGCTTAAAATGAAGCCTTGATGTGAGGAGCCTGGCTTAATTTTATTAATGAGCTAGGTGAGTACTTCTCGCCGTGTATATACTACGTCCGGGATTATATGTGATTATAGCAATTCAATTCGGATTATAAATACACGCGAGGACGACAATATTTTCTTTTTCCCTTGTCCCGCGGTACGTTCACTAATGTGTTCCTGTCGAAGAGCTTCACGTGGCGATTTTTCCATGTATTTATCCCACTTGAATCATTGCAATGATGATGCTGTTAGCTGTAGTTGCTGTACCACAGAAAGACGGTTGCTGCGTATATAAATGTAACAGCGATTGTGATTGGCTGATAGGAATTAGAAATTACTTAAGCACAAGCTCTGCGAAGATCGCATTGTTTAAATAAGCTCATCTCTGTCAAGACCATCATATTTCGTGACTATGAAACAATGGCGCAAATAATATCACCTTCGGCAATAAGAGGATCTTGACCGAGACGGTCTCAAGTCACAACTTTAGACCTGACTATGAATTCGGCCCGCAAAATTGAAAATGACATTAATATGCAAAAACCTTGCAGGTGTATAAATATTTTGTCAAAGAAGGATGTCCCGTAATATACACCGCGCGGCATTATTGATTTTTTGAAAACAAAAACTCGCCAAGTTAGGTGCGAGTCATTTCAACGAAAATGTCACCGTAATCAAGAAGCAGACAAAAGAAAAAGAGAGGAAGCACACAAAGGAGACGGCAACAGGAAAAAAATGCTTGCGAAAGCATAAAGCCGAGGACTCGCCTAATTAATTGGCGTCTCCAAACAGGAAATTACCGGACACGCTTTAAGGCCTAATTAACACCGCGTGAACAATGGGACTTGCGAATAAAAAGAAAGCGCACGTCATATAAACTCAACTAAAAACTAAAATTTTATGAATTTCAAAAGTACCATTACACGAGGAGTGCGTTGAATTTCAACCGGTCACAAATATCATGACATTTTTTGCTTAGTTCACCTCGGAAGAATTATATAAGCCGTCAATCAACTCTTCCTCTGCCCAGAGATTTCCTTCGTGATTTTCATCTCGGATGTTTTGAAATGAGGGAGAAGCCGACATTATTATTGAAATAATTTCAATTCATTCTATAACCAGGACACAGTGCAGGAATTGAAGGTTAAAACTCCAGACATTAGCTAAATATATGAAACCTACTGTGAGCGCATTTTGCATACACCTTCGCCTCACTAAATCTATCGTGATCATCAGAAGCTGTGCGCTCCAGCCCATTGCATAATGGTGGTTGGAACGCGAATCGTTGAGTCGCTGGGTGCACATTTGAATAGCCGTTCGAGCGAGTAGAAATAAATATTCTTAGACCATACTACACTTATGTATATACATCAATTTATACTTCGGAAATAACCGTACATTCTGTGATATAGTTAGAAAGCTAGAATTGCTAGAATTATATTTGAAAATTGTCACCTCAATTAAATTTCGCCTCAACAAAATTGCGATGACTTGGGTTTACGGCGGGGAATCCGAAAGTTAAGCGAAAATCGTTGCGTAAATACCGGTTTTTTTATTCGGTATGACACCTTGGTATTAACCAGGAACCATTATAATAATATGGAGCGTATGTTTCCGTGTTTCGGAGTAAATCTGTACATATGTCATCGAATTATTTCGAAATATACGTCAAGTGCCATAAGGCTACGCGTTAAAATAGCATAAACTAACCAAATAATGAAAACGATAACATTCAATTTTTTCCCTTTAATCAGTACGTATAGCTAATAAGTATACAAACACAAAGTTTCACGCAAATCTATAGGGAAACGAAAATCGCCCCACCCCCTTAAACTAAACATCATCAAGTTTCAATTTGGGGGCTCAGGCTAATACAGGCCCCCAACTGACCTCGGTAATGAAAACCTTGACCAAAACAACTCCCATGCCCGACAAGAGATTCTAAATCACGATGTTAGGGTCGACAGGACGGCACGTGGTCAGCCATACAACCGTAGCCGGCTTCAAGAGAAAAATGAAAAGCAAACTGCACGCATGCGCCACGATTGTAAGACTGGAATGCAACGTAAGAATTCCGGGGGAGCTTCCGGCGAACCCGACCACCTTCTTACCGTTGTATATTGTCTAGGTTTAGCCTTGAATTAATGAAGAGATATTATTTCCATAACGCGCGCGTATTTGAGGTTTCCATGAGCGCACTGCGGCTATCGAGTGAAACCATTACGTAAATAAATGCGTATTCACGCAGAATACAAACCGCCTACGATAAATTTCCAACTGCCTTGGAGGAATGGTACGCCATAAATCTCTCACATCGACGAGTAACCAACGTCTAAGCTCTCGTGACAGCCTGACCCTTCACTTCAGCTAAAATCGTCGAAGGTAATAAAAAAGGGATGAGACGGCTTAGTCGAAAAGACGACAAATATTTGCCGATGAGAGAAAAGACTGCACAGGGATCGAGACCACACGGTCTCGGATACGAAGTATTCCGCAGCGCTCGGACGAACGAGCGAGAAAAGCAGAGAGAAAAATATAGTTAAAAATAAAAGCTATATCATAGGATATTACGACAGGGGAGCGTCATGCCATCCTCACTTCTTTAATCCCAATGAACCCTAGAGTGCACAGATTGACTTGGTCACACATTTGCTATGGGAAGAATAAAAAAATCGCGGTTCTAGAAAAGGTAGTAAACGCGGGACACCAGGCATTCGTGACGCAGAAGATGACCTTCGCATCGACACATAACCCGTTGGCCAAATTAGGAAGAATTCCACCAAAATGGTATGTAATACTGACTCATTGAAAGACCAATTTTTGCCAATTAAGTCCGCAAATGCAATAAGGATGCAATAAAGGACAATTTTCCGGAGCTTAATCAACAGACAGAGAGAAATGGAAGCTAGCATCAATCCACCAGTAAGATGTTTCCCATACGCCCACCATTCATTCGAAAAATACGGAAGGTCTTAAGCACACGAAAAATGCTGAACAGTCCATAGACCGCCTTTTTAAGCCAGCAAGAGTGACCACCTTGAACCCTGCGTGAAAGGAATGTAAGACTTCGCTGACGAAACTGTTGTAAGACGACATTTACAAACCGGATGAAAGGAAGTCACTGACGAAGGAACTAGTAACAATTACGATCTGGAGAGAAAAATGGCATTAGGAACTAAAAAAATGTGGGGCAGTTAATTTCTGTAGAAATAAAAATAAACCAGAACGCTTTTACGGGAATATTTAAACGGAAAGAGTCGACATCTAAATCGTAAAACAATAAGGGAGTACTCAAGACCTAGTAGTAAAAAACCATTGAAACATGCCGTCATGCTAACAGAAATCTAGGGCTATTAAAGAAATTTAATTTGAAAAATAAAGCACCACGGCACGCTGAGTAATACACCAAATACATCCCAGCCACCACAGAAATGCCTTGAATGGATTTACATCAAAAGCGCTCGGAAAGCGAAACTTAAAACTCATCACCCGAAATTTTTCACCAAAACCGAAAAAGCATTACATTCTGGTTTTGCGGCTTTTGCTTATATCATTACGCCCTACTGACTGATTTTCGCAATTTATCTACTTTAATTTAAGAAACTGTCACGAGAAAATTCCTCCCTGTCCGGAACACACTCCATTTAACACCCATTATCTCTAGCAATTGAACAGACAATCGTAGTAACTTACAGGGCTTTTCAACGTGCAGTAACACTGTACAGAATAATCTCACAAATTACGGTCGGGTATTCAATGCGACCAATTCTTCTTCCAGCAAGTTATTGAATAAGGAATTGCACCACTCGCCAGGGACTGCATTGCTAGGCGAGTAATTTTCTTTTTCTCGATCAGCGTTCCTTTCCCTGCATCGCTTGCGTTCCCCCTTTAAAGATGCGACAGACCACCGTCAACTCGACAAATATATGGCCAGTGTTGCGCTAGAGGGCCCATCATATTTGAACTAGAGTCCTTAAGAATTTAGAACTACCAGGTCTCGCGATATCAAATTATGCCTCGAGATGCGCTTAAAATCCACACGCAAAAAGCCCGAGCGAAAGAATAACGGTTAAATGACGTCTATTAAAGAGGACTTTCAGGGACAGTAATGACAAAACAAGACGCAGAGTAACTAGATAATAGCAAAGAAAAGAAATGTAATAAATTTTATTGTCCGAGAATACGTGTAAGAATATAACGATAAAGAAATAAAAGAAACGAAAATGTTCACTTTGAATTCTAAGATAAGCTATTATTAATTAATTTAAAGTGTTATCTCTCATCCTTTCCTAACTCCTAATCCTAAGGCTTTCCTCTAGTATGCTGCAAAATTTACCGCGAATGGTTGATTTCACAATAATGTTTTCGGGATTTTTTATTGAAGCTCCGCGCATTCTTCCGGTTAATTGCCATCAAAATTAGGAGAATTATTGCGAAAATCTAAGCGCAACATTCCGAAATAAAAATGCGGCCCGGGCTATTAACATTTACAAGGGAAATAAACCTTAAAAGAGGAGAAATCCGAGGTTACCGACCGAGATAATGTAGATGATATGTGTCGGGAATTCCAGAGCTTTCAAGCGCTAATTGAGTGGGCTACCATGATGCAAAATACCGCTCCGCTTATTTTCTCTGGGGTGTACACTATCCCACAACACATTAAATAGGTAATTTATCAAGTCAAGTAGGTGTTGAGCAAATAGCAAGTAGGGAAAATCGATCCTGATTAAGTCACAGCACAAATCAACTCACTCCATCTTAATGTTGCCTCATCCAATCCGTTAGCACGGAAATCAACACGACCTTCTGCGGCGACCTTCCCAGGGCATATTTGCGTGACGAAGACGCGAAGATAAGAGGGAGCATTGAAATTCCTTTAAATAAAAATTTCCGAACAATTGCATTCCGCATCACGGGAAAAACGAGAGCGCTCGTTAAGGTGGCTGAAACGGTATTCGTGAGGCAGTGAGTGCACGTTTTAAAAAAATTCCCAGTAAGATGAAAAAAATCTAGGGCCATAATTTACTCAAGTACAATACACGGAGTAGATAGCCAATCGTGTATTAATGTAAATGATGCGAGAATATCATTTTAAAATTTTCGCCATAATGAAAGCATAGTGACGATTTGAGTTTATATCGCAGAATTCGAATTTTACGCGAAAACCATTCGTAAATACGTATTTTTCTCGGCGCGATACCTTGATATTTGTATAATAAAACCCATTTTAACCATATGAAACGTTTGACTGCGCGCTTATGGGAAAATCTGTACGTATAGAATCAAAACTTTACACCTTCAGGCCTCACTTCGTGGAAGTATTTTATATTCGAATCCATATCGAAAATAAGCCTTGTACTTTTCACATGTCCTACCAAAAGGTTTAAAGACGGATGCTTTGGAGCAAATGAAAATTATCAGAGTCAAGCAACCTTTCCAACGAGGTACTTTTTCCGCACCCCTCCCCACTCAATTCTCGAATAAATTTCCCTTCTCACAAGCCCCGAATCTATGTTCCCCAGCCTTTCCACCAAAAAAATTAGTTTGTTCTCCAAAACCCCCACCCTTCTTAGCGTAAGGTTAATATCGTAACAATCAATAAGTAAAAGATAAACAATTGTGCCTGAAGATGCCTTGCTTCTTCAGGTCGAAGGGAAGTTCGGCCTGAAGAAACGAGCTGGAACGCTCGCGAAACTGTAGTCAACAAAAATGACACAACGCGGAAGCAAACCCGAAAGCCTTCATGATACTGTTAGGTTGAGGACGTAATAGAGAACCGTAGAAGTTCGAGCACCCAAAAATCAAAATCAATTTCCACGAGGAGTGGTAAAAAAACACAAGAAAAGAGAGGACGATGAAGGGGACTCGTATCCGAAAATCGAGGCAACGATAAGTCGAACTGATGGATGACTGACGGAATCAATTCATTTCCAACACGCCACGACACTAAAACACGCATTTAGTAATAGTCGAACAACATATTGACGCAGACACAAAACGATGGAGGAAGGGCATGACCTGTGGCGACGGATCAGGAGCTACGCACTGCGGGTCGCGAATTCAAATCTGGAAGCTGCTTACGGGCATCCAAAACTAAATCTAACCGGTGATACTTATCGAGTAACTGGAATAGGGAAACAGCAGACGGCAAAATGAAAGTGATAGGCTCGCTCATTGCCTATTATCTTAGCACAAGGCACCTTCTCGCTTCTAAAGCACGCAAAATATATTCGTCACGATAAATGTTTTTCGTGAGAATTCACTGCGCTGTTTGCCGGCAGCCTCAATATAAAGCTCCGTCCACTACGCGGAGGCGCGCCCACGCAATTTAGAGAGAAAGTTTTAAATATTCTTACTTTTGGTTCCAGTTAGAAAAATGTCTTGCTCCAGGTAGACGTGAATCCGAGTCGAATAACAGAGAAAAGAGAATAATGTATCCCATTAATTGTCAAGATAGGCGTTCAATTGGAACCACTGGAAAACTAATATCCCTACAATAAAGGCGGCAACTATGCACAATATTCAGCATCGATTTTCGATAGCGACATACACACAAATTACTCCTTGCGCAAACAAAATGTGGTAAATAATCAATAATCTAATTCTACTATCGCCCATAATTACGTCGGCTACCGCGGAGTACTGACTCCGGTAAAACTTCGGGATACAGAGGCACAATGTGAGAAACAATTTGCCAAAATTTTCTAATGCATCCTAGATGATTACGCTGACCGGTTTCAGTCGAATCATAGTGCTGATTCACAGTGTTTCGAATGTTAAAAGGGATATGAACCACAAGTCTCGAAAATTTTGATGCAAAGCAAGATCACTGCGGCAGAATAGACGTTCCCTTTCGAATGATATTAGTATTTTTGTCAAAGGCCGAACATAATGAACACCACTTGATCGTTTAGAATAAGGAGTCAAGTTATTACAGGCAAGTTTGGGTTAGTCCCGGCTAAATGTCGCCGTTCATCGATGAAAAACTGGCATTGTATCATGATTTAGCTCGGCATACCTACCGCCCGTCATGCCATGTTCTACTCCTCTCAATCGCTCGATTAGCGGTCATTCTACCTTAAACAAGTGAGTTAGAACTAATTGAAATTAAAGAACTCGGCGTCAACAGTAACGTAGTTACAGCACACATTACGCTAGTGATGTACCCGTCCAACAACAAGACGAAGAAGAGAAGATCCAGCCACGGTGTGATGATCATGATTATCCAGGAAGAGGGTGATAAATATCGGCATGCACGCGAGGGAATGGGTATCAGGGAGGACATGGGCCAACTCTTCCGAGATATTACGGACAACGTCGACTGAGTTTTACAATTTTTATTCATTAATGGGGCCATTGGCCAAATATATTTTATCATTTGTAACATTCTTTGATGCGGGTCTTACACTCTTTGTTAAGCAAATTCGTGCTCATTGAACCAATGGAATTTTTTATTACAACTGGTCTGTGCTAGGTGTAATACTGTATTAGTTTCCGATGCAGTAAAAAAAATTCTTACAACACGTGAGAGCCGAGGTCAAAGCTCAAGGGCGGGACACAGGCCACCCCTATTTCAGTCAACTACCCACCTAGACGTCAGAAATGTTTCGAGGCTCTCGGCAACGAATTAAACAAATACCGTTCTTTGAGCGGTGAAGCACTCCCGAGTGTCATCGAGCTCAGAATCCTGACAGGATCTCCCGGGGTATAATAGACACGGCTTACACAGAAGCGCGCGAAACTAAGTTCGCACCGTCAGCGTATTTCGATGAGCAAAGCGAATTAAGAAGGAAGAACAACCAGAATGGCAAGACTACGGCCACCGTGGAGCGAAATGACGAAAGTAAAGAGGCATATCAAATACATAAGTGGAAACACACTCGGATTTTGAGGCGATTAGTAAAAATCGCAAGAATGAAAATGAAAGGCACCTGCTTATTTCTAATGCACACAAATATTTGTCGCGATGAAGGTTTTACCATGGAAGAATCTGGTTTAACGTTAGAATTCACTGCGCTGTTTTAAGGAAACCTCAACAAAAAGTTCCGCCTACTACACGGAGGTGCGCCAGCGGAATTACGAGAGAAAGTTTAAAATATTCATACTCATGTCACTAAGTACAAAAATTCTTCGTTCCACATAGAAGCGAATCCGAGTCGAATAAAAGAGAAAAGCGAATGAGTTACGCCGGAGGCAGAATTCGAACCTACGATCCTAGCAGCATATCTGATGATAAGTCCCGGTAGTGTCAACCCTCTGCAGTGTTCAGCGACCCTACTGGTTGACACTTGCATTTGAAGTCTCGATATAATCAATGTTTCTCATCTGGATATCACATGGGGGCTGAGTGAATGTTCCCGAAATTTTTAGCCAAAACATTTGGGATCATTAGTGAAAGTAGCTCAGCCACGCCCCTCTGATATGAAAATACCAGCTATAATAAAAACCTCAAGATGACATAGAATTTCAAAGGTCTCCAATAAACTGGTAGCTGAAAATATAACATGAATAATGGCCTACATTACAGAATATGGTAAAGAAGCTTTAATGGAAAACTAGAGACCTAATACTCGCTGAAAAGGTAGGGAGCCACATACCATGGACACAGAGCATGTGCATGACAGGAGTCAAGAGTTCTAACTTCCCCAGATTCTACTTTAAATTCAACAGTTATAGATTTTCTACCAAGAATAAGAATACTATATGACAGCCCATAATAACCTAGCCCATGTCATAATGGACTTTCTACTCTGCAGAAAGCATGCATGCTTTGAATCCCTGACATTATATCCCTATTGATTCTTTCAGTCCTTCATCTGGCATTTTAAGATTTTAACTCTTTCCTATTTTCTATGGTCCTCAACCTTTCAACCACAGTGGCAAATAAAACTTCCCATTCGAATCCTTTAAAGAATATTGATGGGAGGAATCGCATATTAGGCTCAATTTCAATTTTCTAGTTCAAACAACATCTGAAATACAAGAGTAGAGCCTCAAAATTTAACTGATGGGAAATACTTAGCAAATCATAGAATGAATATCATAAGCAGGCTAAGATCAAATATACGAAAAACAAATTATTCATAATGTTCACAATATGCCAACGATGTAGCACAAAAACACAGCAGTTAGTGCTCAGTGGGAAACTAGATGGTCTTGTGTTAAAATGAAGGAGACACCCAAGGTCATCAGCTCCAAAACTTAACAAAACCTCATTTTTTTGGACCATTGAATACCAATGGAAACCAAGAGACTTGAGATAAGACACTTCATCAATATCCATACCACATTCAAATTCTTATGTTTTAGGCTCAGTACTAAGAATACTAAAATCTTCACCACAACTTGAAGTCGTATTCTCTGAGCCATCTTTGGGTTATTCATTGTAGTGCACAGCTTATCCAAACATCACACATTCATATTATATCTTAAGGCCTGGTTACACATGACACGAATCTGCATGGGTTCATGAGCGAATGCAAGAATGTGTAGATGAATTGAATTAGAAAAGGGTCTGCTTCCTGACCACACACTCAAACATTCATCCAAGTTACAGAGGCTACATGATAAACTTTTGATGGGGACTCCATTCATGTATGAACTTGTACAGGTTTATGAATCGGACATCCAGGCCTGCAGACTAGGACGTTCCACTAACGGCGATTTAGGATTAAAAACTGATTACATACAGACAGCCTTGGCCATTTCTTATGTTGAGAAAGGTGTTAAATAGTGCTGGTTACTACGTAAAAACTAACAAAACAACAAGTCATCTTAAACCACCACAAAATCACATTGACATATTTGGGATTGGAGGAGGGGTCACACTTACTCCAAATAAAATCATTAAAATAAATATTTCGCTCTTTCTAGATAACCACTTGGTTATCGACGATTTAATGATAGCTAAAAATTAACATAAAATTAGAGAATAGACAAGGAGCTGAGAATGCAAAGAAGCAGCACTAACCTCTGTAAATTTATCCATCACAGGTAAAGGATCCATTCTGCACTTTTTCGTTGTAGTGTAGGTATGACCTTTCCTTGTAGCCCTACGGGACATACATGAGCCCATATATGCCCAATTTTAGAACACCTTCAGCTGCAAGGAAACAAAATTTTTAAACTTACAGGTATAGAAAACGGAAAAAATACCGTCATAATACATAATGGGTGCTAATCTACAATCTTGCCATTACTCAAGGGAAACTCCGAGATTACTTTAATACAAAGAGCACAATGCACGACCTGCAATACTATGACATGGAATGAAATCACGATACATCAAGAAATAACTGGCGTCGAACAATTTTTAAACAAACAAACAAATCGGTACCGCCGTATGGTTCAAATTTTGAATGCGGTTGACGGCTAGAATGCGGATGATTATGCGTCAATTAATAATTCGGCGAATGAACAGAAGTAGATATAGCTGAAAAATTCCGAAACACCTCATCACCCAAACAACTGTAGATGATATCGTGAATAATCAACTCATTTTTGACACAGGTAATACAATTTTTAAATAATTACAGCAGGAATTCGCACGATACGCCGATAACGAAATATTTCACAAAAACAATTTTGCAATAAAATATTCCAAATTTTCAGCCGTGATAAATTTCATGTCCACAACACTTATTGCATAACCTGAGTGTAAACACACAATGATTTATACAGAACTTAGTAGGTTAACAAATGTTTAAGTAACTTATAGAGATTAAAAAAACATAGTTACCTTTTTCAGTAAAATAACTCCTTTGAATATCAAATGACCTTTCCCCGCAGGTGTTAATCATAGCTTTTCCCGTTAATATTCATAAATACTTTGCTAATATGTGCGACTGATCTAATTTCGGCTGTAATGCGTACCGCCTGCAGCGGACAGCTCGCACTTTGACTCCCTCTACCGAGGTTTCTGCCAAACATCGAAATTTTCGTTGCGATAACATCCGGCGGTGTTCCCCAGCCCTCTTTAATCAATAACTGATACTAGCTTTGGCAAATAACAAGATTTAAGTATCAAAATCACCACAATGAAATATGTTTATTTTATTAACCTCTCTCACTAAAAATTATCATTGGCCTCATTCATTGGCTAACAGCCAATACCTTTCCTTGAAAGCGATATTAATTAATTATTTCGAATGTTTTTAGTGGTACCGCCTTTTTGAAATCATAATTTACGCCCGACGTGTGAGGCAATTGATCACTTTTTTCCAACTAGACTTTAGTGTGCATGTGGCGTCAATTGAGTGAGTGCCCGACTGTTTTATTAACCTTTGAAATTGATCTGAATCGGCCCTCTGTTTCGGAAAGTGCCGCACACCTACTGTTTATCGAAGGCATTTAAAAATCGCCAGGCTTTTGAAGGAAACGTAAACCTTAGAGTTGCGTTTCAGTGGGTATATTGAGGAAATTATAGAGTACTGGCTGTTTTAACCGGGTTGATTTAGTCAGATAATCATTATCTGTATTTACATTGCAATAAACCAGCCTACTGTGGGACGTCAGTCCTTTTTTTTAAAGAAGCACATTAGCAATGTGAACAATTGATCTCCCCCAAGATGTAACTTCATTTGTTAGTCAGCCTATATTTGCCTCAAGTCCTGGTACCAGATGAAGTATAAGTACCCAACTAACATGTCTACCTCATCCCAACTGCAAAAAGTGCCCAGTCCTAGGACCAGAAGATTTAGATCCTCTAGCCTCAGCGAGTTGCTCGCCAACTACGCTAAAGATTTGCTGACATGGGATTCATTCAACGTTTCTTTTTAAATCAATGAGTTGCGAAAATCGTATCTCATCTGATGGTCATTTTAGGATACTGGGTAGTGTGCAGGGGATAGTCAACTCTCCCCCTGAGAACAGATGGCTTGACTGCTATTTCTCCCGAGTAGTTCCCGGCTTTTAGTGTAATTTAAAGCTGGAATTGTACAAAGAGGTGTGGTTCCCAGGGGCAATAAGGGCACCTCTAGGTCCTGAGCTGTTGTATCTTTTCCCTAATTATGAATTAATTCGCACTTTCTTCAGTGGTTGAGATTCAGAGATGAGAAGTCAGCATGCTTCTAAATTTCTGGAAAAGCCTCTGTCTTCACTTATACTCCTGCCAGTGGCATGCACACACGATACACTGTCAGCAAAATTGGTTCATCAGTTTACTCATGATTAGATGGTGAATAAACTCATTTTCTAATTGATGTAGTATCAGGATTTCTTTGAGGGCCTCATTATGTAATCTCTATCCATTGTGACGGGGGCATTCCCACTGTGGTAGGAGTTATTCCCCTTCCTGTTCTCAGCAGAAATGCCATCCACAGGCTGCTGATGTTTAAGGTGTTCTTGACAATAGAAAAAGGAGGTCACGCAAGCACACCCAGAAGCTATGGAAGGGCAGCTCATGTTAGATCAGAAGGGTGTGAGGGTGGGCCGTTCATTAATCCGTGGGGTGGGCTAAGGGTAGTGGCGAGGTGTTAGACAACATGCATTTCTGACAAATTAATCTACATATTTAGGAATCAATGTTTGATTTGTAACATTATGCTTTAATATTAACTTATAAGTCCTTATTCACACAAAATTTTATTTTAGGCAACATTATTTTAGCTTCTAGGGTAGGCCCCCCACTTCTGCCCCTTATTGGGTTTACCCATCAGGTCTAGTGTTATGGATATGCTATCCAGAGAAAATTAGGGTGAATGTGGATGAGATTAAGCAGATTCTAAGGCTGTAAGACCAGAGGAGAGTGAAGAGCATGTCTTGAGAGGATTGAGGGATATGGTTAAAGGAGGCTGGTAGGGATCAGGGGTCA
The DNA here is from genome assembly GCA_963169105.1 of Ceriagrion tenellum. Classification (NCBI taxonomy): domain Eukaryota; kingdom Metazoa; phylum Arthropoda; class Insecta; order Odonata; family Coenagrionidae; genus Ceriagrion; species Ceriagrion tenellum. The sequence goes on from OY720637.1 coordinate 35,404,350, forward strand.
CCTGGCATAGATATGACAGTGAGTCCCTCTGGGATGTATAAATTATGGATTTCTCATGTCATACAGGGATTTTTTTATTATTTCAATGAAAAACATAGGAGATGGAATGGAAAGAGTTGCTAACCATCTCCCACTGGAAATGAAGAAATTAAGGTTAGAAAGATGAGAGCACACCTGCCGATAAAACACCATTCATTTCTTTGATTTTTTTTTGCTTTTGTTTGAATCATTGAGTAGATAGGGAGGGTATTGTGTCATCAAACTGAAGCACGACAACCAAAATAACAATCATACTGGTTATCCCTGCTCTTTTCTTACTTTCATTGAGATAGCACCAGCAAAAGAACGAATTAGCTGATGTCAGGTAAGAATATGCATCATCTGTTTGAAATTTATGGTAACTCAAGCAGCCACCCAATATTGTTTGCCGATGAGCCAATGTCAGCCCAATATTATCAGCCAATGTTGAAATGATAACATTTTATGTTATTTAACCAAGATTGGCTTTATCTCATCAGCCAATATTGGCTTGATATTGGGGCAAGGGCCTAGCCTCATTGAAACACCAGTTCCCGTAAGATCACTGAAGTTACGCAATGTTGGGCCCGGACAAGGGTTGGATGGGTGACTATTCATACCTTCACCATGGCGCCCTTGTCCCCTGTCTGCATGTGACAGGCAGTTTAAAAATGGGGCTGGCACAATGGACCACTCAAGGTCTAGGTGCCGGAGCTCCTGTCGAAGGCTCACCCAACTAACAATCTTGGCTTGATATTGTTAGCCAAGATTCATCCTATAGACAACATAAATTGAAGTCAAGCATTAATTCAGACTTGAATGCTCAAAAAGCTGCCCAAGTGGAGTATCATTATGGATTATGTAACGTCCATATTTTGGTTTTGATTAATGAACTTTCACTGGCTTCTGCGATCTTTCTGACATGAGGCCGATGTTGGCTCCTGATATTGGGCCAATATTGGCTCCTGATAAGGGGCCTATTTTGGCTCCCAATATTGAACCAATGTTGGAGAAATAACGGCAATACCAGGCCAATGTTGCCAATGTAGAGCCAATATTGGACCAATATCCAGCCATTATTCATGGCTGCTTGGGAAGTTACTCTTGAAACATAGCCAGTTTTAGCAGGGAAGTCATGAAATGCGACTTTGTGGAATAAACGTCATAAAATGGTAGTAATCACTTTAGGCCCCCAAAGCAGAACCTCAAGCAACGGCGCAACATTGTTGCAGAAAGAAAATGAAGGCTGTAGAAAGGTATCATACACACTGAAAAATATATTGGAATGCTATTTACTAAGCTCAAAAAAAAAAAAACAAAGAATTGATCATGTGTGAATTACTTGCTTATTCACCTACAAAACCTCTATGATTAATTTACCACTAAAACACCCACAATCCCAGAAGGTTTTTTTGTCTTAGCATCAACCGATGCAGAAAGATAAACCACATTCTGCTTTGGGGCTTCAGGCTTAACTGTGTGGAACCTCTCCACATCAGGAAATAAAAATTGCTCCTTGTAATGGTCCACTAAATTGATTTATTTCTTACAACCCAGGTTTCATCATGTAGTGACATTTTCAGGTACATTGATCATATTCTCATCTGTATGTGTACAGAAATCCAGGTGCTTAGGTATAAGAGGGGAAGTGAGGGGGAAGGGACGGGAGTTAGAGTGCGGTGTTGTGGTCAGGAGGCAGAGGGGGTGGGGTCGGGGAGAAAAGGACAGTGTTAGGCTGGGTAGGGATTTACCAGCATTGATGGGTCTCCGGGCAATGGGAGGTGTAGTAAGTGAGGAGAAAGAAGTGAAGTATGAGTAGAGAATCCGAGATAATATACCTCTGTATATATTAAGTATTGGATACTTTCTTTTGAACCACTTACACTATAGTAACTATACGGATCATAATATTAGTTTAAATTTTACAGAAAACTAAACATCATACTTTTAGCCAAAGCGTCATGATATGACAAAATTTCAAAAAATAGACGTCATGAAACAAGAAAATAAAAGTCATGAAAGTCATAGAATAAAGGTAATGAAATGGAAAAAATAAAAGTCATGAAATGTTCATGACCATAATTCAAGAGGATAAACATCATCAAATTTATTTTTAGGTGCCCCAACTACTCAGGTTGTAAAGCACCATATATCTAAAGATCTCAACCTCGGGAAAAGTGCAGCACCCATGTCTAAGGGACGACTCAAAACCTTAACATTCGCAATGATAGGTCAGTGATCTCATCCCATGCCTCACATTATGCCACCACCTATCGCAGATAACTCTGTTACCATGATAACCTGATTTTAGCGAGGATCAGGAGATTTTATATTTTGAATGCTGAAATTCTTCTGTACATTAGCAAATTCCTGGACAGTCCATTTTAAATGAGGGCAGATTTAATTAAATGAGGTCAGTTGACTGACCCATATTGGAAGGCAAGAGTCCAGGTAGGTGTGGCAAGAGTTTTGGTGGGAAGAAGCACAGAGAGGTAGAAGATTCATATCCTAAAACAGGAGAGGTGTGATTTGGGACGTAAGATGAGTTGAAAGGACCCAGGTAAAAATAATTGGTCAGTAAATGCTCTGAAACAGGACAGTAACTGCTCTGACATTGCCCTGAAAAACTAATATGGTAGTGGTCTATTAATGGTCTGGATTTGAAACATTAAGAAACATCTTTAAAAACCCCAAGCAGCCATGAATAATAGCTGGATATTGGTCCAACACTGGCTCTACATTGGCCTATTAGTGCTGCCAACATTGGACCTATATCAGGAGCCAACATAGGCCCCATGTCAGAAATATCACAGAAGCTAGTGAAAGCCCACTAACTGAAACCAAAATATGACCATTCTCTCTCTCTTCCGTTTCAACCCTTGAGTTGGTTGGCAGCAGACCTCCATTCCTCTCTCTTCTCAGCGTTTTGTTTAAGTTCAAAGTATGTTCTGCAATTCATATCCTTCATAATTTGGCTCATGAAGTCTAGTCGGGGTCTTCCTCTGCAGTTTTTTTCCCTCAATTTTTCCTTCAATTATCCTATTCACTTGATTATCGTGCCGTAGTAGATGTCCAATATGTTTAGCTCTCCTTTCTTTAATAATTTTACTATGCGTCTTTCTTCTTGCGCTTTTTAAAGATTTATTTATTCGTTTTCCTTTCTGTTCAGCTTAAGTTTTTCCTTATCTCTAAACTAATGCTGTTTGATGTTAGTAGAGTTTTCTTTTTATTGAATGATAGCTTTGCCTGGTTGATTCTGCATTTTATATGTCTTGCACTTCTTCCATCCCACGTTATTTTACTTCCCTGGTAGTTAAATTCTTTCACTTGTTGAAGAGTAACATTTTCCAATTGTACAGTGGCTGTTATGTTTTTATCACAGAATAGAACCTTATTGTCTTAAGTTTGTTAATTTTCATGTTGTAATCATTTTTCATTACATTCAATATTTGTTTCAGACCTTCCTCACTTTCTGCTAGCACAGCTATATCATCCGCGAATCTAAGCATGTCCACTCTCTCCCCATTCACTTTGACTCCAACTTCTGTCTCTTCTAACCCATGCTAAATATGCCCATTACTGCCTAACTAAAATATGCCCATTACATAATCTATACTGATACTCCATCAGGGCAGCTTTTTGAGCATTCAAGTCTGAATTAATGCTTAACTTCCATTTATGTGGTCTCTAGGATGAATCTTGGCTGACAATATCAAGCCAATATTGGCTAAACAATGTAAAATGTTATCATTTGGACATTGTCTCATCGGTAAACAATATTGGGCCGATAATGGCCCAATATTTGGTGGCTGTTTGGGTTCAGACCAGTTCTTTTTTCTTCTAGATCTTCCAGATCAGATATTGGTCTTTCAGAGCAGTTACAAACCAGTTTCAGATAAGTCACAGCCCCGTTTCAGAACATTTACAGACCAAATATTTTTACCTGGAGAGATGAGGAGTACAGTCATGGAGACTCTTGCCCAGTAAAGAGTCGAAATGAGGGTGGAAAAATACTTCTTGCCTTGTGCTGCAGCCTGAAGAGAGCTTTGGTCTCCAATGCCAACTTCTATCCAACATTACCTGTCCTTAGCCATCTCTTCGTACCCTTTCGAGGCCATAATGTAACGTCTTTGTACACATAATCCATTCATCTTCTTCTTGGTCATGAGGGTGGAAAAATACTTCTTCACTGGTGCTGCAACCTGGAGAGAGCTTAGGTTTCCAATGCCAAATTCCATCCAAAATCACCGGTTCTTTGCCATCTCTTCATACCCTCTCGAGCTTATTATTCTAATGTCTTCATGCAAGTATTTCGTTCATCTTCTTCTTGGTCATCTGTTTTTTTAGACCTGTGACTTCAGGGTTTTCTAACACATGTGTTGCTCTTCAACTCTTTCCATGTAGCCTACCTACCACATTCATAGAGACTTTTTGATCATATAATATCGTCATGTCTCAAGATTTCATATATTTCCTGATTGTGACCAAGTCTCTAAATAACACTTCCCTAAACTAGGCTATATAAATGGTGTAAAATAATTTTGCAAAATTCCTTACCTCATCTTGCTCATTTTTTGTAATTACATATCAATGCTTTACCTCTATATGCAACAACTGATCGAATTGGTGTCATATATATTTTCATTTTGTTGAATCTCAACTGATGCACTACTAGGATTGTAATGTTTATGCACATTACTTAATCCATGCTATTACCTAGATACCTAAACTAAATCACTGCTTAATGGAGTATTAGCTTTAATCCACAGGGTAAGTTGTTTTCTTCTTATTTCTGATGCTGAGATTGGCATTACATATATAATTTTCCTGTTAATGTATTTTCCAGCCAACAAGATGCAGTCTTTAGTTTCAAAAATGTGACCTAAAATCAGCTTGTCTTATCAGCTGAGGATTTATTATTATTTAATGAATTAAATGAAAGCATGGTATCACTCAGTTTTACACTTCACCCACTATCAGCAGCCTCTTTGCGGTCTACAACATTCACTTGGAACTCTTCTATAATGCCTGATAGCAAATAAATGATTGGTGGTGCCTCTTGAAGGTTGAAAGTCACTTAGGTATTACCTGGAGCTTTATTCAGATTCCTGTCATTCCTTAAAAATTTATGTCAGGACTTTATATACTTTGGTAAGTAGTTCTATGCCTTTGTAAATGGTTTAATGTAATTCATTTCCCTACTTGAATAATGGATATATTATACCAGTGGACTACTTCTCAGGCATTGTTTCTTTTATCTAGATGGATAAAAAAGCTTCTGTCCGAGGGAGCTCCCTCCCTCAGACAGGAGCTCCCTTATGTGGCCTCCATCGTCTGCTGTATGAGTGTCTAAATTTTCCCCGTTCTCTTCTTTCAAACATATTCATTTTGCAGGACTTTAAATGGTCTGCCTACGTCTCTAAAACTGATCTATCATGACCAACAAACTTCCCATCCCTGCTAATACAACCATAGTTCTTAAGTTAGAATTTTTTAGTCATTTATTTGACTGCTGTGCATAATTTCCTCATCTCGCTTCGATCACTTAATTCATCTCTCTCTCGTGGCTATCCCTTCATCAATGCTCCTTTTAAGAATGCCATTGGGTTCTCTCGAGAGTTAGTTTTATCTTTTGGCATTATTTCTAGTGTTTTTCAGTGATAAAAGTCACCGTGCTTCATTTTTCTTGTCTAGCCTCCTGGTGTTTTTTTTTTAACTTTCTTAATATGAGCAATAATATGATATTTGCAACATTTAACGTTATATGTATACATGTATCACTTTGCACACTTGTCTGACTGAATCTCTGGATATCATTCTCTGATCTTAGCCATTGCAATTAGAGAGTGATCACCAAGGGCATAGCGGGGGAAGCGGAGGGGTTCAACCACCACGGGATGCTGGAGGCGTTAGAAGAAGCTTGACAGCCTGTCTACAAGAGGTCCCGTTGAGGCCTGCCAGGGAACCTACGAAGCGTGGTTGAAACATTGGAAAATGTGTATCGAGTCGAGAGGAGAGTACTTTGAAAAGTTCTAAAGAGATTGTTCAATAAATGGTTTTTCAAACTTTTGAAAAAAATTTCTGGAACTTTAGGGACAGATCCTGTACATCATGAATACAACACAAATAAATGTCTGTGAGAGGGTATCTCATCAGTATAAATCACCATCAAAGCAACCCTATACTTCGTATATACTCCATTCATCAAATACACCACATATACACATGTTCATCATATTTTGATTGGCTCTCTGAAAACATCTTTCTGATTTAACTTTCAATACCTTTTTACTCTCTTATTGCGGCAGACAAATATATTGGCTTTTGCATCTTGGGAAAAAAGTGTAGTAGGCCAATGTATCTGCTCATATGCAAATACTGTAAAACTTTAGTACACTAATATAATAATTAATATAACAATAATAATAACTAATATTGCGGGTGACTCCATAAAAGCGTAACTCCGTGGCTAGTCCCGGATAGCTTAAAAATCTGTCAAATAGAGTGAACACCTCTCTGTGTTCATAGTACGATCTTTCCTCGTGGGCAATGGCGCTAAGCGCTCAGTAGCAACTGATTGTTACATCGTATGTCCGGCAGTCGAGAACATCTGGTCCGGTAAAGGTCACAAAAATCCACAGGGGAAGAGGACACCTTGGTAGCATAACTGGCTAAAGCACTCGGCCGGAAATCGAGGGTTCCGGGTTCAAATCCCGGTCAATGCGGATGACTTTTTCTCACAGGAATTTCGTACAATTGTGCATTGCAGGTGAATCCGTAAAAGTGTAACTCCGTGGCTAGTCCCAGATAGCTTAAAAATCTACACTAATATATTTACAATTATTATACCCTACACCACTGTGTGGTGACGGTATATTGATATTGTCACAGCAGAAAAGTAACACATTGAAGGAGGCGTGGAAGGTATGAAAAAATATTTATAGAAATAATCAGCATCACCTCACGAGTCAATATAGCCATGCCCATCTGTCTGTCTGCCTCTTTGCGTGATAACTGCTGTAAAAATTGAGATATCAAGATGAAATTTGGGTCATAAGCCTCAAGTAGTTAAAAGACGGCACACTTCTCAAATGGGTTGGATCAGACCAAAACCACATTTTTTTAAACAAAATGGAAAGTGGTGCAGGGTATTTAAGCTTCGGCAAGGCCAATGATAATTTCTTTGCTAGTTTTTTAGATAGTGTAAAGGTGTCATTTAGAATTATTACCTATTTGAAATTATATACCTTAAAAAAGAACAGATGAAATTTATTATGGAACTGAAAAAACTGACTATGGATATCTTAAATAATAACTTCTATGTAATTTTTTCCTGAGATGATACATTTCATTAACACGTTCACTGTGGGGCTGATCTAAGCCATCCCTCCCACAGGGCGGCGTGGCTCACCGATGGATCACACTCATCCTTCTGCATGGGCGGCGTGGCCCACCAGTGGGTTACAGTCCCTTTGAGCTTCTGACCGCTGCCGAAGGATGGTGGTATGAGCTGCAACATTAAGCTCTTGCCTGAGATTAGAGGAAGGGTGAGGGAAGTGACTCCCAGTCCCGCCCCTAGCCCACCCTTCAGATGGCCACGTTGGGACAAGCTTTCGGCTAGACCCTTGGGCGGGATGGGAAAGGGAGGGGCACCGATACAATGTATATACTTGAGATTTGCTGAAGGTCGGAAAACCCAGGAGCCTCCCACCTGTCTCTGTTTATTGCCCATGCCCTTGTTCGTGATCGTCCATGAGACGTAGATACCCGTCCGGGTGTCTCCCGTCCATGTGACCCATCCCCCATCCCAGCACACTCTGACTATGAGAGAAGGGAAGGGAAGGGGGATCATTTGGAAAGAGGTATGAGTTGTTGACCTCAGAAAACAGTAGTGTCTGCAATTTGGAAGACGTTAGCCCGGCAAGGGCATGGTCGCTCATCCACCCACTGAGGGATTAGCTCAAGAACGGTACACGCCCCTTTCCCAATTTCTCTTCCAGAGAAGGGGGAGAGGGAAGAGAGTGTGTCTAACTCTCGCTCACAGCCAGCCGAGTGCAGTTGAGATTGTTTAGTTTGCGAGATGTAAGGCACAGCCAAGAGGTTGAGGAGAAAAACGTGTGGCGCGTGCTTATTATCAAAGCAGTCCGTGAGCTAAATAGTCACTATCCTTACTGTTGCATCTTGAAGCAATGCCATCGAGCAAACACCACATTCCTCTATCGTAAGTACAACGTAAGGACGTAACCGGGGAAGATGCACCTTCGATGAGCAAACAACAGTTAAACAGACCCCGGAAACAAGCTGCTCTGCATCCCCTCAAGCGGCCACGTTACGCTCTGCAAGTGCCTGACGAGGATACAGACGACCCGGAGGACCCAGACTTCCTATCTTCATCGTCAAGTTTATCTTCATCAGAAAGTGAATTTTCTACCGACGAAGAGGATGAGGAAGATGAAGACTTAAGCAGCGAAGATGATGATGCACTCAGCAACCTGCAAGTCCTCAGCCCTGCTGCCAGAATGCAGAGAGGCGGTGGCGATGCGCTGTTGCACACCACGACTTCGTCAGGAAAGCCTGGCACTCCAACTCCATTCTCAGCCTGGATGCCGGCACAGTTCAACAGCGAGCCGTCCTTTCCTCACTAAGATGGTGCTCCTACGGTGTCGCTTGACATCAATGGGATGACTCCTCAGGCCTTGTATGATCTATTTATTGACAGTACAGTTTGGACTCTTATGGTGGAGGAGACAAACCGGTACGCCGACCAGTTCCTTGCGACGGCTAAGCTGAAGCAAAAGTCACGAGAAAAAGAATGGGTGCCAAAAACAGTTCCAGAAATGAAGAAATTCGTCGGAATATTGCTAATCTTTGGACTGGTACGCTTACCTTCACTCAACAAGTATTGGTCAAAAGGAGACCTTTATGATGTGCCTTTGATAAAAAACACAATGCACCGAGACCGTTTTACACCGCTCTTGCGATTCTGGCACTTCCCCAACAATACAACCGCCCAACCTCAAGACCGCTTACATAGAATCAGCATGCTTTTGATAATCATCAATGAAAACTTAATGCAAGTCCAAGAGCCTGGAGCAGATTTGGTCATGGATGAAACAATGGTGCCTTGGAGAGGCCGTCTGCTATTTCGACAAAACATTCCTAGCAATTCACACAAATAATACATAAAACTTTACGAAGTGTGCATGGAAGATGGCTACACAGTCAAAGCATTAGTGTACTGCGGCAAATCTAATACCCCCACTGTTCATTCTGATACGGATCAAGTCGTCCAAGATCTGACTGATTTCTCTATGCCAAGGGTATCAAAGAGTATGCTTTTGTTTGTGTTCACGAAATCCGATAACCTTAATTAAGTCACTTTGCAGCCAGGGAGAAGATACGCCTTTTCCCAGGGACTCTCCTGCTCTTCACTCTCATGAATTTTCTTCACCATTTCTCGTTTTTCATCTGATGTAACATTTTGGTCAAAGAAAGCGAGTCCCACAAGAACGTCAGACAAGTACCACAAATGTATCACAAATTTTCCATAGGCTATCTTCCAGTGATTACCACTTTTCTTCTTGAGAGCCAAAACTTGCGAGAACTGTCGGTCATTGCGTGACGTCTTGGCAGCCCAAGGTGCTTGGCACCAAACCGGCACGTAGTAAATATGGAAAAAGTACACACGGAAGAATGCGCTCTAGAGCTGAGACGTCAAATTTAATTGTTTTCTAAACATCCATATCTTAAAGCAATACAATGCCTTTGCCATCCACCGAGTTTCTTGGATTGCCTTTGGCTTCTTGAATATAAGGTTTTTCCAGGCACAATACTGCCAAGGAATATGATGGTCAGCTCCAAAAGCTCCGTATAATCACCAGGCATGTGCCTGTGCATATACACCAGGGTTGAAATTCGCTATGAAAAAATCATTTGAATTGACTGGGATTCGAACCCGGATCTCCCAATTGCCGGTCAGGTGTGATTTTTTCATAGCAAATTTCAACCCTGGTGTATATGCACCCGTGCGAGTGACTTCGTACCACATCATTTGTTAAATGCGATGTTTGAAAAAAATTTCTCTAAACGTTAACCGATTGAGCCCAAATTTTTGTTCCTTTATTTATTACCGGATTGGAACCAGAAACCGAATAAGCCAGTCAACATTTCAAAATTTTACAATTTTGTAACCACCCTACTCTCCCACATGTAGGTGACGCAAGGAAGTGGATGAAACAACTTCCCACTTACTATGCAAATGTCCAGCCATAATTAAGACTCAGAGCAGGTATCTGGGCTCTCCATTCTTGGATCCTAACGAAGTAGAGGTAATTCCTATAGGGGACTTGCTTGCTTTCAGATAAGCACTCGGCTTATAGGGCTACCACCAATAGGGTACCACTAATAGGCTTGCACAATGGACCAAATTGGTCTAAGTGCCTTAGGTACTACAAATAGTAACTCCACCAAAGTTCTAATCTAAACCGTAAAGGCCTGCCCCGTAAGGTGACAGCTGCCCAACAGAAGAAAGGGGAAGCACTGGGACGCGAAAATGAAGAGGGCATAAAAGTTATTGCTTGGAGGGAAAAGAGAGTCGTCCTCATGATGAGCACTTGCCCTACGCACGACGCTATCCTTGTGGACACAGGTCACAAAAAGACGATCCTGTCCTCAAACCACAAGTGGTACTGGATTACAACAAAAAGAAAAAAGGTGTGGACCTTAGCCACCAGATGTCCAGCTACTACACCAGCCTTAAAAAAACACTCCGCTGGTACAAGAAGGTCGTGCTGGAGTTCATCACCCATATGGCTGTTGTCAACGAGTGGATCCTACATAGTCAACACCAGGGTGGCAGCCAAATGTCAATGCTGAAATTCCGGGAGGACATTGCCCGCATGCTCATCAGGGACACGGAGAATGACGACAATGGGAAGGTCGACTCTCCGGCTCGATCTGGTCGCAGCAAGAAGGGTCACCACCTAGGGACTTACCCTAAGGATGCAAAAAACCGGTACCAACGAAAGCACTGCCTTCTATGCTACGCTAATTCTCGCAGGGAAGGCAAAGAAAGAAAAGTAGTGCAATCCGCCACTCCAAAAGTGCACCAGTTTTGCTTAGACTGCGAAGGAAATCCTGCCATATGCCTTGACTGCTTCAATGCCCACAAGCAGATTTAGGATTTCACATGAAATGCAAATGTTTACACTCATAATAAAAGATATGTACTTTGTTTTATTTCACACTATTGTACATAATTCAACTCGACCATGGTTTCGACACCGCATGTCATCCTCGGGTAAATCTTTTGGGTTGCACTCCACTTATATATAGCAAACACACACAAAGTATGGAGGGGGAAGGAGGGTGGAGGGAGAGGGGGGGAAACAAATTGTTAACGGTCACATTTGATTTGAGGTTTTGGTTGAGGTTTGAGGTTTAAAGGCAAGGTCAGAGGGCTTATTTGTTACGCCGTCGAGACGGTAGATGGATTCGGAGGAGGGGCGAGGGAGAGAGGAACATTTGGTCATTACATAAGGTATCAGGGCTATTTACGATTTCAAAATTTTCAATAAATCAAGCTTCCGCCCTTTGTTAATACAATGTAAAATTCTTGAGTCAAAATTACACCAGTGTTTTTCTTCGCTTAAATGTTTCACCATTCCAGTGGTTTTGTCACTATTAATAAAAGTACATATCTTTTATTATGAGTGAAATCATTAATTTCCACCAGGTGAAGCCGGTAACCAGGGCCGTCGCGTGGGTGGGGCGACCGAGGCGGTCGCCTTGGGCGCTGCGATCCGGGGGGGCGCCGCCGTGGGTAAAAATGTTTTTTTTTGGCGTTTTTCTAACTTTATTTATAATGACTATTAGTTTCTGTCTCTGTGTTACACAGAGGATACATGGCTGAGTACGCTAACGTTCTGTACATAGGTAACTGTGAGCACAAGCTTGTGAGGTCGGCCTCCAAGCGACAGTCCGCTCCGCACGACTTCTACAGCTGACCCGGGTCGGGCTCGAGCCCCCACTCCTCGCGGCTCGAATTCCCGCTCCTCCCGGCGAGGGTCCAAACCGAGTATTGGCGAAAGCGCCCGATCGCTTTCACCTCTGTAGGGGGGGGGGGGGGGGGGGGGCACCGACCAAAGTCTTGCCTTGGGCGCCTTCGAACGACGCGACGGCCCTGCCGGTAACTATGTCTTATATTTGCAAATGATTTACTGAAACACATTTCAAATGTTTATTTACTCTTTAAAAGTTCCACAAGATTTTTGTTTTTTAAATGTTCCACAAGATTTTTTGATATGCTGATTTTTAGTCATTTACCTAATTTTTTGAAGTTTCTTATCTCAATTTTTGTGCCAAATATTTGTTTACTTTGTCATTATTTTCTACTGAGTTGATATATACTTATTTTACTGAATTGAACATTGCTCATTCTTCTATGTATAAATTGTAAAAACATGAAAAAATAAATAAACAGAAAAACAAAACAAAAAAATGAACATTGTATTTTGTATATATTACGCAAATATGTAACTTTGTACGTGACCCACCGGTGGGCCACGCCGCTCACGTTGAAAAAACTTTCAGGAGGGGCCGTGTGGCCCACCCTAAGTGGCACATATGTATAAGTTTATCATTAGACATGTGACTAACCTCTGGATGAAGTCACTCGAGAAGTTCTCGATTCCTACTCTCACAATACTCCTCGCAACTTAAGATAATTCATTGAATCTTATGGCCACATCACCGGTTGGATTAGCGTCACGCACCGGTGGGCCACGCCGCAGTGAACGTGTTAAATTACCCTCCACATTTCTCATTAGTACCGCTGGCTGGAGGCAGCACTAAGAGAGTAAATAGTTCCTGTTCGAACTATTTTTTAATCACATAACCTAACAGCCAATTAATATCTCTTCCATTTGCAAAACTGCAATTTTACATTGTCTTAATCTCCTGGAAACAAAAATGTGTGAGTATTAGTCATTTAATGCTGTTCTGAGCTATCCAGGTGAAAATAAACCATGGCATACAGTTATACACACAACAAAATATACCTTGAGCATGACAAATCTGAAGAAACAGAGTGCTTAGAATGCGACAAGAGTCTACAAAATCACAAAAGCATAAAAATGGGACTCATCACGAAGAAACTATGTTAAACAGCATAATAGGACAGTGAGGGCATTGCGTACAGAGTGTATGATGGAACTTTAAATGGACAGAGAGAACACATGAGATTTACAAAGTAAGAACAGTACACACATGTAGTAACCAGAGAGCTTACAGGATGTGCAGACATAGTTAACATCACATAGAAATAAGAACTACAAAGAAATAATGAAACTACTGGGAATAGTCGAGTAGTAATCTACGAACAGCTGATTATTGGGAAAATATATTCCCCACAGCATTGACTGGTTTAAATGCACCCACAATTTTTTTTCTGAGGTTTATTTTATAATGGTAAACAGGGTTGACAAAGTTTAACTATAATTTTATGTGGTGCTCTTTTACGTTTATATTATTTCTTGTACATTAATGTTAAAAAATTCCTGAATAATATTGAATTTCTTGCAAATGCCAGAGATTTTCTATTCTTTTCCATCCTAACCCTAAAAATTAAAAAACAGCAAACTTCTACAGTAGGTAAGGAGGGAATGTAACTATTACCTGAGAAGTACTTCAGGCCACATTTTCTGCTGGAATGATGTGAAGCAAAAGCCCTCTCCCCTACTCCCCCTCATTCACTAAAATGTAACAAACGGGCCCGAAGCAAAAATTATTTGCATCTCATCAAGTTTCATTGGCCTTTCAGAGTGATTGCTTTTTCATATTAAAGCCTCTCCTGCAATAATTTACCTCCCACAAGTTAACACAACCTGGATGGCAAGCACAACAAAAGGCTCACTATGGTACCACGTGATCCAGCAGAAATATACTTTCATAATAACCAACAAATCTCTGCATGCTTTTAACATTCTGACCTAAAATGACCAAATAAATACTCACAAAGACAACCTCTTTGCTATAAGCCACTCATGTCATAAGGGACTTCTACACTATAGTTTGCAGTTCAGCAAGTGCAAGAAAAATGTATTGAAGTCCAAAGGAAAGTCCATACACTGTGCATTTTTAGAAGGCATATGACTGGATAACCAGAATAAGCTGTGGAAGAATTTGAGTGATTATGGAGTGAATGAGCAGTATTGAATGCTACATAGGCAAAGAATGGTTATACTAAAGCAATCATGCCAGTGTGAATGGATCTGGTTCAACAAGGAATAGGGCGTAAAACAAGGATGAGAAATTCCATCACAGTTGTCCAATGGTTACATGGATGAATGTGTGAAAGATCCAGGTAGTGGATAATGTCAAGAGTAATGGTTGGAAATGTAAATTCGAGTTTTATAATATGCTTAGGATGGTGTACCACTATCTGCGAACCAGAGGGATTAAAGAAGCTTCCAGCTTACTTCTGTGGAGCTAGAGAGGGAATGGCATTGAATATGTCCAAAACCATAATGGTGATTTTTTGAAAAGGAGAAGAATATTTGCATTGTGAGAGTGAATGGAGAAGTAATGAAAAAATGCATGATTTTAGATACCTAAGCCAATGCTAGCAACAAATTAAAGAATAGGCAAGGAAGTTAAGAGACATTCGAATGCTGAAATCAAGGTACATTATCACAAGTACATGGATTATATAAAGGAATAAATGTCTGCCAGACGGGCAAAAACTACAGCATAAAATGTGTACTCCTGCCCTTTTTATTGTAGGGTAGTGATGCATAGACGTGCACTGGAGTAAGCTGAATGCAGTGGGCTGGGGTACCTTAGAAGTGTCTATGATAAAAGTAGAAAGGATGTGGTATGGAATGAGATGGCATTGAAATAATGAGGAAAGAGTGCTCTGGTAATAGAGATGTATGAAAGGAGCATGATTTGTTGAATGGCTACCTCAACAGAAGGGACAAGATCTAAATGACAAAGCAGATTTATGAAATTGGAGTGAATGATTTGAAAGAGTATGGGTAGACTGAGACAGTCATGAGTGAATACAGTGGAAAATATCCTAAAAAGACAGAATATTAGGATTCTTAGGCACAGGAGGGCACATATGAAGCGAAGCTTGAAGAGTGAAGATAAAGGGGAAAGCAAGGATATAGCAACAATAAAACAAGAATAGAGGCACAGGAGAGTGGAAAAATACTCAGATAATGAAAATACTGTGCTGCATGGAGCATCGTGAGGACCAGCCTCTGTGGTAGAATCCTTGCCTGCTAAATCAAAGGTTGCAGGTTTAAGTTCTGACTGGGTGGGTTTTTCTGCATCCAAGGCATGGTTGTACTATATACCAGTTACATGTAAGAAAATGCTTCCTAGTCCAAATGCTGCCATAAACGTAGTTGACATAATTATTATATTACTAGGTATGTCATACTGCTCAACATGAATTTGGAGGAGGCCATATGAAAAGCACAGGAAATTGGACAGAGCGGAATAGAGATACAAGAAGAAGAAATAAACATGCTCCGCTTTGCAGATGATATCGCAGTCTTAGCTGGAAATTGCGAGGATCTTCAAAGGTCACTACACGTCATGGACCAAGTTCTTCAAGAAAACGACATGAAAATAAGTAAGACGAAGACTAAAACCCTGGTATGCCAAAGAGAGAAGATGAATGCAGAAGTAACCATGAGAGGAGAGAAACTAGAGCAAGTAAATTCCTTCACCTATCTCGGAAGTACCATCACATGGGACGGAAAAAGTACAACGAACATCAAGCAGTGAATAGCCTAAGCTAAGAAGGCGTTCATGGGGAAAAAACAACTGCTGTGCTCAAAGAATATAGGACTACAAGTCAGGAAATATTATGTAAAAACGTTTGTGTGGAGCCTAGCACTCTATGGATCGGAAGCATGGACCATTTGAAAAGCTGACCAAAACAGACTAGAAGCCTGGTGCTGGAGGAGGGTGCTGAAGATAAAATGGATGGACAAAATAAGAAATGATGAAGTGTACAGGACAATAAAAGAGGAAAGGACCATAAGGGACACCATACAGAAAAGAAGAACCAGAAGCATTGGACACACCCTGAGACACAATGGGTTAGTGAAGAACAAAATTGAAGGTAAAATAGAGGGATAAAGCCCCAGAGGAAGACCCATGAATAAGTTCATTGCCCAAATTGATAAGACAGTACCTATGGAAAGATACCAGGAGGTAAAGAAACTAGCATTATAATTGGTAGTATCAGGCGTAACTTTGTGGAATCTGTTAACATTGTAATGATAACACTCAACTTTGTTATTCCACATATCTTAATCTTTTGAGTTAAGTGTTATCATTACAAACTAGTATTATATAGGCAAGGGTGGAGGGCTACAGTCAGCCAATCTTAGGATTGAACGACCAATGATGACGATGAGGGGCATAAACAATAAGATGGGAGACTTTCTTCAGCAGTTTAAAAATACTTACTGCTGTGAAGAATAATTCCCAAGAAAAACAATATCAGCTATGATGAGTAAATAAAATTGGCCATAGAATATACAAATTAAGCAGGCCCTCTCTACATTAACAATGTATCTAAAGGATTGTATCATATGCAAAACAATTTGAACTTGAGCGCTTTGGCTGGTTTTGTACATATTCATCCCAAGATGAATTATGCATTAAATGAATGCCAAGAAATTGGATACTCTGGAACTACCACAATGGATTTCCATTTAGGGTTGATTACAACATCATATCGATGCTTATGTAAGTTAGTAGACTTTTCAATGTACTGATCTGAGTTACTATTTTTACACCATGTACTAAAATTATGAATAACTTCTGATCCAAGAGAGATCATAGAGGGATGGGATTGTTCTGAAATGAGTGCACTATCTTCATCAGTATACATCATGGCCTAAGAAATATTTGTTACCATAAGTGGCGGGAGAGTTCATTGATACGTAGTATGATTAGACCTGAGCCAAAAACAGCCTTGCAGATCACTAGATTTGATCAACATGGAGTGCAACTTGTATTTACAGCCTTTGACATCTATGTTGACTGTAAACAAAACCTAAAACACCAACCCTCTAATATGACCCTCCCTAGCCACTTGAAATTTCATGAATACCCATTCTATCTGCTATTTGAAGGAGTATTTTACGATTAAGTTAATTAAAGGGAGAGAAGAAGTCCATGCACGAGCCTCGAGTGGCTCTTATATTATCTTTGGTTAGAAAATGAAATCAATGGCTTCATAAACTGCAGTTTCTGGTGAATTATTTCTTACACCCATGTTGAAAGTCTGGAAACTACTTGTGAAATATTGAGAAGGCCATTAGCCAGTTAAAAAGTGCTTCTAAAGTTTTAGAGCCATTTGTGACTGATTAGCATTGGGGCGACACTTAATCACATCTCCAGGCCTACCCTTCTTTTTATGTTAAGCAATATTAAGATTCTATTTAAGATAAGCATAAGAGACAAAAGGATTGTATAAGCTTGAGGATTTGTTTGTTTAGTGATGGGTCCCAATTCTGGAGATGGACTAAAGATAATGATGCAGAGATGAAAAACTTTGCAGTTTTCCACGATATCTTAAGTTCCACACAATATCATTCGGATTTTACATTTAAGAGATAATGAGTAACTTGGAATGTCATCCACGCCAGTGGTGCTTTTAGATTCAAGGCTGCTAAGATAAGAGCTCGGATGCAGAGCATGTGGAAAGAAAAAAGGAATTACGATGATTTCAGGTTTCATGGTCGCCTGTAGAAGCTGGGAGGGAGAATGAGAGAACGGTCGAAATGGTTTGCAATTGAAGTAGCTCAATGAGGTTATGCATACATTTGGAAAATGAGGTATCTAGTTATCTAGAGAGGATATATGGTATTGAACCACCCAGCGTATGCAAGGTGTATCATGAGGGCTTTGGGGTGATAATTTAGGCCAATCCTATATTTCAGGAGGTGGCGATTCTTGAGAATGTATAAGTAACTTAGTAAAGCACAGAAGAAACCGATAAATTAACAATGCCCGATAATGAATTAACATAATTCGGGCAACTACTCATCATAGTGGGCACATTTCACTTCTCACTCCTGAATTGAGTCAGGCGAACATATGCCCATTATGCAGCTCATTTATTGTCGTTAAAGCTCCCCAAACATTAGTTATACATTTAAGTCTATAGCTGGAGACGCTTCCGACCGAACTTATTTTTCACGCGACTACCAGGGATCACATCCTTTTGAAAAGACGAAAAATGCCGTCAACGATACCATCGATCGCCAAAATCCCCATGTAATCCACGAAATTTCTAAAACGCACAGAACAAAGAAAATAATAAAGTAAACAACGAAAATAGGTAACGACCGGTTAATGAAAATTAATGTTAACATAAATCACTACAAAGAGTTAAATCATACATAAATATGAATCACCACATTGATATGGTGAGTCATAAACCTAGTGAAGCACTTTATCTGTTAAGCCCAATTTAAGTTTTTTCACTATCTCTTATCAGCTCCCGACCTCTCAATTGAATCCATTCTCCGCATTTTCTTGTGTTCCTCAGCTGACGTGGCTTGCCGTCGTAGCAGAATTGGCGCTGGTGGTAAGCATCGGAGAAACAAAAGACTGCGAAGGAATTATTAGTGAAAATTACGGTGACCGACGCCATTCCGCGATTGTGTCTTACTTTTGGTGGATAACGTTGTGTATTAGACATGTGTTGTGTTTTCTGACTTGTGCTAACCATTTAACTTCAATTGGTAACCTAGCAATCACTTATACACCATTAATTTCGCATCATGTCGTACTCTGGGTCTAACTCGACTCAGATTGGAAAGCTAAACATGCTGTCGTCAGTAAATAAAAAGTTAATGGGAGGTTCGTTGTTAAATCCGAGTTACATGCATGCAACGAACGGAAAGGAGTCTATGAAACGCGAGCATGAAGAAACCAGAGAGGAACGGAGGCAGAGGAAGAAGAAATCTCGGTGGGGTGGGGATGAAAAGGAGAAAACATTCATTCCTGGGATGCCCACGGTGCTTCCGTCCAACCTTAGTAAAACTCAAGAGGAGTCATATTTAGTTCAGCTCCAAATCGAGGAAATCAGCAGGAAGCTTAGAAGTGGTGATCTAGGTATCCCTGCCAACCCTGAGGAACGGTCTCCATCTCCTGAACCGATATACAGCAGTGATGGGAAACGACTGAATACTCGTGAGTACCGTACGCGTAAGAAACTGGAGGAAGACCGTCACCATTTGATTCAGCAGATGATGTCATTGGTGTCAGACTACAAGCCACCATCAGACTATAAACCCCCAGTTGTGCGTGTCAGTGATAAAGTAATGATTCCGCAGGAGGAGCATCCTGATATTAACTTTGTTGGTTTACTAATTGGCCCTCGAGGTAACACCCTCAAAGCAATGGAACGTGACACGGGAGCCAAAATTATAATTCGCGGCAAAGGTTCAGTGAAGGAAGGTAAAGTAGGGCGTAAGGATGGCCAACCTTTACCTGGAGAAGATGAGCCCCTTCATGCTTATGTTACTGCCAACAATCCCGAATCCGTTAAAAAAGCTGTGGAGAAAATCAAGGAGATTATTCGACAGGGAGTGGAAGTTCCAGAAGGGCAGAACGATCTGAGGCGCATGCAACTGAGAGAGCTAGCTTTGTTAAACGGCACCTTAAGGGAGAATGATGGACCAAGATGTTCCAACTGTGGTGCGTCAACCCATAAATCGTGGCAGTGTCCGGACAAACCCAATGTGACAATGAATGTGGTGTGTACCAACTGTGGTGGAGCTGGCCACATCGCCCGTGACTGCAGGCAGAAACTAGCCGGAGCTGGACCGTCTTCGACTTGCCAAGACAGGACCAAGATAGACGAGGAGTACATGTCTCTAATGGCAGAGTTGGGAGAAGGACCACCCCCGCCAGCGAAGGATCCCAATGATCGCAGTAACGACACCAGGCGACCTGGTACCATAGACTTGTTCGATCGACAAGCGAGACCAAGGGCCATCGGCGCTCCGCCATCCAGGCCGGAGATGGTCACGACCACCAACAACAACACTGCCACGACGCCCTCCGTCGGTCAGCCCATGAGACCGGGCATGATACCTGCCCGGCCCCCTCCCCCGCCGTGGAACGAGCAGCAGATGCAAATGCCACACATGCAGCCAGGGATGCCCCAAGGTGCCGGCGGCCACATTCCCAACATCAACCGGCCACCGCCTCCTGGCCCTCCCGGGACCACCGCTGCCGGACCTCCGGTTCCCCCGTGGCAAATGGCAATGGGGGGACAGCCGAGTTACCCCGGGGCCCCTCCACCTCCCCCTGGCGTCCTCCGCGCGCCACCCCCGCCTCCTCCTCCCGGTGCTCAGGGCCCGGATCAGATGGCAGCTTGGATGAGACCAGCGCGACAACCCGTGCCTCCTCCCCCTCATCTACCGCCGTGGCAGCAGGGCGGTGTCGTGCCTCCGCCGCCAGGGCCCGTGCCCCCGCCGGTCCCCAGGCCCCCGCCGCCTGGGATGTACCCTTGGCAGCAGCAGCCAGGAGGATATGTGGGCGTTCCTCAACCAGTTCAACCTCCCCCGATGACTTCACAGGCCGGAACTGGACAGAGTGGTGCTCCAGGGGTGGATCTGAATGCGCTGGCTGGTCTCCCGAGCCTGTTGGCTCCGCCTCCTCCCCCGCCTCCCCCGAGTTAAACCTTGACCAAATTTAATTAATTCTAAATCTTTACTAATTGGCCTCGAAATTGATGGGGCCTTTTGAGTAAATGGGGAATTACAATGTGTGAGGTGGAGTTAAAATTTGGAATATTTTGCTTGAAAATGAGTAAGTTGTAGTAATGGTCTTAATGGAAAAGTAAGATGCCCATGCTCCTATATATTTTTCTTTCCTTTTATAGCATTGAATAGAATGACATACTACACACTATATAAAGCTCCTATTTTTGTTTTGAATGAGCTGCTGCTTATTTGATAACATTGAAACAGATGAATTGATTGAACATGTTATATGTTAACTTGCAGCCATTTAGTGAGAGAGATAGTACAAGCTTGATTAGGTGAATTTTAGGGGACTAAGCTTCCAAATTCCTTCATCTCATAATTGTGGCTTGGAATCCTTTCTTAGTTAAGGATGAGTTGTGTGAGGTTGTCATGTATCATCTTTCATGAACAACAGTGCATTATATACCGATTAGATGTAGTAATCAAGTGATTGGTAGTTACATTATTTTCTTGAACCATCCCTGTTGCCTAGCTGAGCTAGGATCTTGTAGGTCATCATAGGCAAAGGTGAATTTGAAGAATTTCAAGTTGACCGAGGTGACGCTATCAAAGCTTCCAAATTCTGAGACGAGTACACAGCCGATATATTTTATTGAGAAGTTATTATTGGTAACTTTAACATTACCTCTCCTAGCTTTGGTTGATTCATCATCCAATTCCTCAATCAAAAGTACGCGTAGAAGTAATTTAAAATGTTCTTTCAATATTTTATTGCCAATGCTAAATTTGTTCTTGGTAGTGTAGAAGCATACTTGTCAGTGGTATCTAACATTACCTTCTTTACCAATAAGGATGATTCTCATAAAGGCTAACTCTAGTTAGTAGGGTTTGAACCCACAAAGTTCCTCTTAAAAAATTTCACCTTGAGGTCAGTGACGTTAAACAGTTAAGTTCTGTTTACAATGATCCAGTGTGTCCTGAGATTAGTCCCAATGTACAAAATTTTGGGATAACCTGTTATGAATCAGGGGACCGAAAAACTTAAGAAGCTCATGAGGTCTTATGTAGCTGTAGAATATGTAGCTTTAGAACTTGTTGTTGACAACTTGTATTTTGAGGTAAAATATTAATGAAAACAAGGAAAGTTTATATCAATAAAAATGTACAAATCATGATCTTAGGCATGGCTTCACCACTTCATATGACGTCATCAGCTCACTTCCTACTTATCCTATCTTCTGTAAGTGATTTGTTTCGATAGTCATACTATTTTGCCCACCTAGCGGAATAAAAATGGGTTTTATTAATCTGAAATTTCACCCATAGGTGGTTCATGGTGGGGTAGATTATTTTTGTTCTTTTTAAAAATCATTCATATCGTAAATTGAGAGTAGGTTAATTTTTTTTCTTCTGCCCTGCGTCGTGCATGATTGCACCATAAATACTATTCCTTCTAATGCTTGCATGTGAAATAACTCAAAATAAATCAGGTTTTTTTTACCCTTGTCTCTATCACACCATTTGATTGCAGCATTAGCTATTGACTTCATCACCATTATGTGGGCCCAAGAGAAAGCAAGCTCATAATGATTGCTGATGTAATTTACTTTAAGGACCTGTAGCTATTACAGACTTGCTCTGACTATGTGCTACTATTGCTTCATGGTATTTTTAAAATGTTACCTTGATTGTTAGGTTGAATTATTATTAATGGCTATACTACTCTACAGGAGGTGTTAAAGTTATGATCCTGGCTGTGGAGGTAAATGAATGGCACTTCATCATAGTTTCATTCTTTCCTTTTATCCAACCACTGTACCGAACTTGAGAAAACCTATTGGAACCTGGAAAAATGGACATTTTGAAATGGTTGGGGGTAATTGAGTGATTTATTAATTCCCTAATCTTTCCTGATGTTGGTCATTGTTGTTACAAATAAGTTATCAATATGTAAACAAGAACGTGTCATATTTGGTAAATTCAGGAAACTTGTAAACATTTCATATTGCTTAATGTAATTATGTCTAACTTCCTTGGGGATGATTTTTCTTATGCTGTAGGTCAGTGATGCTGTGTGATTAATTTTTGTCTCTGTATTTACTTTTACACTACGGAAGTAGGAATAAAGGTGGAAAATAACTAATGGTTTCTCTTTTTAAGCAGTAGCACCAGTTCCAAACTGTTATGTAATTGTTAACCACAAGGTCTCTCATTTTCATTCTAATGTTTAATCCATGTAAAACAGTGTTTATTTTATAAAGCTGAACTTTCAACAAGGTAAGGTGGTTGGAGTAATTGATGTGGTATTTTCTGTCTTGGAAAGATGGATTACATTGTGTTGATGTACATAATAAGGTTTTTAGCACACAGCTATGGTGAGATATGGCTTAGTAACTGCAACTTTGTTGACTTCAGATGTTGACAATCATTGACCTTATGGTGGTGTCAAAGAGTACCACTCTATAGATGTATTACAAGTTTATTCTGGCATTAAAGTGTACATGTTTTATGAAGAAAATGATATATGTAATGTTTTATCATTGGCTTAATTATTTCTTTCCTTCAAAAGTCATTTAACTGATTGAAATAAATTGATTTTACAATTATAATGGTATTTAGTGATTAAATGAGGTATATTTTTCTGATTAGTT
This sequence comes from Ceriagrion tenellum, assembly GCA_963169105.1. NCBI lineage: Eukaryota > Metazoa > Arthropoda > Insecta > Odonata > Coenagrionidae > Ceriagrion > Ceriagrion tenellum. The sequence goes on from OY720637.1 coordinate 35,427,766, forward strand.
TAACCTGTAATAAATGGACATTCAACAGCTGTGTTAATTAATGCTTAATTTGTTTTTTGTTTAGTTGAGTATTTATGCCAATCCAATCATTCATTTCATGCTGAAATTATCTTCTTTAGTGGCCACAGAAGTTTCCTTATGCTATTCATTAGGGCTCTGTTAATTATTTAATTATGTTAGATTTATTTTACGAACAAAGTTGTAATACTGCCCTTGATTTTACAGGTTTTTTTAGTTTAAACAAAATTCCTTCTACCTAAATAATCTTCAGCATTTCAGAAAGAGCAAATATTTTAAGTTTTCTTGTTTTGTTCTCTTCTTGAGACTTCTGCTTTTGTAGTCATCACACAACTGACTTTGACTTTTGAATTTTGGTACAGAAAATAATGTTAGTAAATATTAATCCCAAAAAATTAAGCGGGAAGATTTTTAGAGTAAAACCAGGAGCATAACTTTCACTTTTTAGGGTGAATTAAGTGTTGTCATAAAAAGTATTTTTATTGGGTGAACAATGTGTTGGGATTTTTAATCAGTGGACTAGTTTGCACTATTATGCGAGTAAATAATTCTGATGCCTATTCTTATTTTATTTAATTAGTTTTACCAGTTAAAACAACAGTATTTCATGTTATTTTGGCAAATATGATTCCTTGTTATTTTTTTTGCTTGGCATAAATAAAAACATTAAAAATCAATAGGCTGTAGCTGAGTACATTTTTGTTGTGAGATATTACCATTCTCTTCCAGCCCATTTGATGTGCCTTGTAAAACACATTATCCTGTAATATGACGAAAAGTAATTTTTTTATTGGTTAGAGAAAGTGTTCAAAACATACAATTCTAAAATTCATACACAGGGATAGGAGGAGCAGAGGACGAGAAGTGGAAATCCTGATTTAATGGCACATTCAAATTTAAAGCTTTGTTTTGACTTTCGCCTAGTTTTTTTCCTTTATAATTATGTTTTTTCTTCCTCCTTTTGTATCTAGAAGAGTATATTCTAAACTGTTCTTAAAATCCGTGATATGCAAAAACATTTTTATATCAATTTTTGTCCTAGCAATACTGCAAGGAGGCAAAATATGCTGCTAGATGTCATTATGTGCAATACTGTTGACTAATCATAGTGTAGATGTGTGACATGAGACTGTTTACATTTTTTCTTCCACGAACACCATATTGAAGACAATTGAAACGTTTCATTTCGAACTTGACCATGTTTAATCTTAATGGTTTGCTTCATTGGATTCATGCCACTTAGGAAAAATCTAGGCATCGCAAAGCAAGTATAGTTTCTTGTAATAGAATTTTATTTTAGCTCATGGGGAAAAGATTCGCGAAAAAGCTAAGTGCATACTTTTATCATTAATTTTTCACACAGGATTTTGCAGAATTGTAATTCTTGTGAACCTTACATTTCCCTCAGCTATTTGATCATTGTCTCGGCAAGTATATTTAAGTGAATAATACTCTCTGTAGAATTTCACGTGATATTAGTTAACTTTTTCAAGTGGCTCTGAGCTCTCTGAACAGTTAAATACACTCATTGTAAGTTGGTGTTTTTCTTGTGATACTAATGAAGAAGTGCATAATATTTTATTTTATTCTTGTTTTAGCTTAACCAATCAATTTTTTCTTTGTAGCCTAATCAGGGAAGTGTAATTTTTGACTAAACTTAATAATCTCACCTGCTTAATTTAGGATGTATATAATGAAATAGTTTATTGAAATTTGCTGATGATGACATTTTGGTGACTAATAATTGCTCTTTGTTAGTGCAGTTAACACATTTTCCTACTATAGACCATTATTTGATGCCAATCAAGTTTTACAGTTGATTTTTTGCAGCAAATTTGTACTTAATCATTCTTTACACTAGGACTTTGACACATTTCCCGATAGATTTTGGAACAAATTTGGAAAATCAATGGGACGAGTGATGACTTATTAAAGCCACAAGAAGAGGTGGTGTTTACTCAAGAGAAGGTAGTACATTTAGAGGAGGTGGGAAAGGTCTGGTAATGAGGGGACCATTAATTAGCTTATTATTTAGTTTTGGAATTATATGGACTGAAATTATGCATTTTCTCAGAAGGCAACTGATGCTGGCAAAGCAAATTTCATGCTTTTTCCTACATTGATGAAAATTGGTAGGTATTTATTTGAAAAGTTTTATTCTACAGCTGTCATGTGGAATGATGTAGAGGTTTAATTTTGACTAAACATCACCTTTTCTTCATTGAATGAGAGAGTAAGGTAAGCATATTCTGTAAAGCCAAATCTGAGAATTATTCACTAAGCCTTCTGCAATTGTTAAGCCACAATTTTATGAAAACTTCATGACAAGGGACTACACCCATGTTGAGCCAAATTGGAAGAAGAGTGCCTCATTGTAGACTGGAACAATTTATACAAGACTTTACTTACTTTTGGGACAGAGTCATAAAAGATTTTTTAAATTTGAACTTTACAAGTATTGTTGAATGGTTTATGCTTGAATTATTCAACTTGGATGCTTGTTAATAATTCTGTCTCTTCTGTGTGTGCTCACTTTTTTTACTTCATGACATTCATGTGAAACTATACCTTTGAGTGAATTTTATTTCTTAGCCGGTGTTATTAGAAAATGCTAAAATATTTTTTTGGTGACATCAGGCATAGGTTGTGATATAATGTCATGTGCCAACACCTGAAGTATTCAAGCTAGCTACACCTGTGGTTCATATAGGTCAGTGCTCTGATGCTCGAATATATTGACTAATCAGGGCAGCCTTTGAAGGCTTCATTGACGTGATGAGGTTAAAGATACAGGCCTACCATGTTGTCCTCTGTATTGGTTCATTGTGATGGGATGACAGTTTCACTTCACTGACCTGTCTTGCATGAAGTGACCCTAACCTGACCTGAAGACTGACTGTAATGCCTGTGAAGCTCATAATGGGTGGATGCAGTGGTGGAGACATGTATCTTCACTCTTGATATTTTTATGTAACTCGTCTCCTCTGTTAACTGGTTGAGAGCACTCGTGAGTGATTTACAGCACTAGTTGCTGGTGAAGCACCTCTCATGAGTGAGGGCATTTAACTATTTTAACACCTGCTTGGGAATGACTGCTATATTTCACATGTACTCAATGCGTTAAGTAGAGCCTTAAAGCAATGCTCCTGTCTTATGGCTGTGTTCATATGTGGACTGTGCCTAGATAAGGAGAAGGCTTGGACAAGTGTTGGGTTGTCTGCTTACCTTTTCTTTGCATTATTTATTTTAAGGATAGTTAAATTGCAACCAAAGTGTGTACCACATGCCTGAAAATTCTTCTAGACTAAGAGAGGTATTGTTTATGGAATATTGAGGAACATGCTATAATAATTTCAGTCTTTAGGACAGACCAGGATATCCACCTTATTTTGAGCCTTGAGTGCTGACCTACAAGAGCCACTTGGTGTATTTTGTCACAATACTTCTAAAATTGACTTAGGGAAATAACAATTTTCCTCAGATTGGGAATTGTTTTTCATCAAATTAGGACATAATTGGGGTACGTGATGAGACAGGTACCTGATGATGCCCTAATTCAGAAAGAAATTGGTTTCTCGGTTGAAAAGTACTATTTTCCAGAATGAAGTAACTCTTAGGATAAGGGGAAATGATAATTAGTAATTTTACGAGGAATATTCGTTGTCATATTCTCGGTCAGGTTCATTTGTGAATTATGATGCCAAAGTGAGTAATTATCTAATGGACTTCTGTTCTCAATTTGATTTGTGAGTGGAATATTTCTGTCCACCCTTCCTTTTACACTAAAAGTTCTTTTACATACATCAGGGTTTTTATAGGTTGAGTATATTATGAAAATAATGCTGAAAGATTGCCTGATCTGATGGGGCTGATGGTTGAAAATGAGAATGCTGTGGATCTGAGGATGTTCTTTTACTCTGTATGGACTCTGAGAAGAACAAGGCTATTAAGAACAGGTGTTATAAGGCTTAAACTCCTATAGGTAAGTTCAGTAGTTCCTTTTCCAGTAAAGGAATTATCAGATTCAAACTAATGACTGCAATGCAGCATAATTGGTTTGATGTGCACACCAAAAAGCTCCCAAGACATTATCAGCTATCATGAATTGGAAATCAATGTGTAGCCTTGCCAGTATATCACAATAGTGAGTGCAGTAATTAGCCTAATTGATGTTGAAAAGGCATAAAGTGTTAATGAAAGGCCTTTCCTATTTGCTGTACTTTTTATGTTTTTATGCTTTGAATCATACATTTTCATACCTGAATTCATATCCTTATAATGCCTTCAAATTATGTGAATCAAGATTTAGTGCCTGGCATTTTCTTTCGCTTACAGTGGAGCTTTGTGTTGGAGTTGGGAGGGTATTTTGTATACAATGCATATAATTAATGTTGTCATGGGAGGTTAACTTTGGTAATGCTTGGAAGGGAAAGTTATTTACAGGAATCCATTTGGTTGAACTGGAAGATTAGTGGACCTTGGGACAATTTTAGCTGTGAACTTCTGAATGGATTTAGCTACCAGGATGGAAATGACTGAAGAAATCAGCTGAGCAAATTTGAGTTTGAGGGATGTAAGGTGATGTTCACGAATTAGAACAATGTGTGATTATGGCTGCAGTTTGAGTTACTTAATTATTTTCCCTTCTACATTGCTTACATGGTCATTCGTGTGCATTTGTTAATATTTGTTGATTTCTCTTTCTACATGTTATCCATAAATAATTATTTCTGAGTTAAGGCAGGTCATTTTTCCATTAGAAAAGGATATTTCATACTTAAGCCATTTTTAACAAGTGATTTCTTTCTGATTTCACAATTATATGCTATCTTTCCCAAACATCTCTAGATACAAGTTCAGAGCCTCATTTTTATTCAGTACCATAATATTAACAGTTTTTGGGGACTGAAAATTACAAATACTAAGATGTATTCCTGAAACCTTTCTAGCTGACTACATCAAATCAATTAGTATTGTCTATCCCCCCAATGATTACGTTCATTAACCTCGCATTTCTTTTGAAGTTTCATATAGATTAAGCCACATCTTTGTCCACTTACTATTTCTAGATTTTCCTTTGGAAAGGAATTAGGGTGATATATCGTTCAAAGCTGTAAGTTGGCCATTGTAAGCTAAAAATCGCCCTGAAGGAAAATGTTACTTTCCTGCTGCTTGTAATATTTTTTACTGCTTTCAGAGCCAATTGATTAGTACATCATTCAGCCCTTATCCTCTCATGCTTCAATCGTTCCAGGCATTGGATTAGTATGAGAGCTGGAGTGAAACTTGCATGTCAATGAATCAAGTTCGCTTTCCTTGATGTTTAGCCCATCGATTGAGGGAAATTCAGAGAACAATACCTCAATGTATTATTCATCTGTCATTAAAAATGCATGAAGTTGCAGCAAAACTGAAGATTCGTGGATCAAGCTGATAAATCTTTGTGGCAGTTCTCTCTACATTCATTCTCAAGTTACCTGTTTGGTTTCTCCTCTTCCCTTATGTCATCATAGTTCACGTGTAGTGTTGATGTGTTTCATGCTATTAAAATGAATGGATCTTCCTAAAAACTACATGAGGATTATAATTGAAAAATCAGTCTGTAACTGGGTGAAGGAGTGACGAAATTGCACTTGAGAACTTTCAAGAGCTACCTATGAAGAATGGTCCATTTGACATGTTGGAAAATTGATGGCATGGAAAAACTGGGTTCATCTGGCTGGTTCAAATCTGGGATCAATGTTGTGGTGAAGATAAACGCCAAGGATATTTATGCCAATTTTTGGCATATCAATAAACTGCATTTACGACATGTGTACTGTATTGCTTATGGCTAATTGATCTAGTGGGAAGCATGGTCATTGTGCTGTCTCAGATTTTAGTGGTTCATAGGAGGAAAAAGTCATCAGATGTGTGCAGAAGGAAAGAAATCATAAACCAGGGGATGGGAATCAGCTGAAAACTACAGATTAAGTCAATTCATCAGTGTAACAAAGACATGCAAAATTTAGGCAAAGACTGCTGTTGAATTTTAGATGCCTTCTTGTGTCGGCTTATTCGTGGCAAATTTGCCAATGCCTTAGAAAATAGAAGATACCCCAAGGGTCACGTTCAGGTCAATTTTATCCTGAATTCCTTGTAATTTTTCAAGCCTTACCTCCATACCTTTATAACTTAGCTTACAAGCAGATGCATTAACAATTTGTGCATGTATTGGGTTTCTATGATGCTGGAATAGTATTTTTTTAAATATTGATATAGTCTTTTCTCTATCTGGTGGAAGTACTTTTTCTCCTTAATGCAACCCTTTTCATCACATACTAGTGTAGTATCAATGTGCATCCTTTTCTAATGATTGTACTAATTGTTAAAGATGAAGATTTTCGGAATCTTCTGCATCATAATGAAAGATGACTCTGTATCACTTTGAAAAAAATATATACGAGAAATTCACGATATTCGAATGAGCTTTAATACTGGTTAATTTTTTCTGAATGGTGATGCACTACCTAGCTAGCATGATGGGAGAAGATTCAAATTCTGCTGTTGAAATTACAATTCATTCATTATAGAAGGTTTAAATGAAGGTCAATGAAAAACTCTTAGATTTTATATTTGCAGGGCTCGATCTTACTCTAATGTATCTTTCTTCCTCTCAGCATGCATCCTGCCCTTCTTCAACCTGTCCATAAAACCAATTGTCCTTATTCCCCTTCCATACTTGCCCAACACTCTTCCCTCTGTCATTCCCTGAAGCAACCCTTGCCCCTTCATGACTTATTCCAACCACCAACTTTGCCTCCCCCTAATCTCATGCAGATGTTTCCTTTCCTCGCCAACCATGGCAAGTCAATCCTCATTTGTCTACCTTTCCATCCTTTTATATCCTCCTCACCACCCACGCCTGAATGCCTGGAGTTTCTTCTCATCATACTTTCTCAGAGTCCACGTTTCTGCTCCACTTCTTATCAAACTCTCCATCAGCCTCTTGTTAATATTCTTTCCTCCAGTCCCCATCATCAGTTCCCTCCTACTACTAAACAATTCTTTCACTGCCATTATTATCTTTTGTCTTTGTTACTATACCCATTTTCTTCTTACATACAACTCCAGTATTTGAAATGCTCTACTGGCTTCAATTTGGGCTCTCCCTCTTGAATGACCAGCCTTCCAATTTAGTCCAGGAGAACCTCATTACTTTTACCAGGGTGGAAATTCGCCATGAAAAAATCATTTGACCTGACCGGGATTCGAACCCTGATCTCCCAATTGCCTGTCAGGTGTGTTAGCCAGTTACACCACCAAGCCATCTTCCTTCAAGGCGAATTTCGAGGGGGGTTTATGCGAGCTAGATGTTCACGCCTCAAGTCTACATTGTAGCACATGAGACGAAGTCGTGCTTACAAAGCCACTGTAGCAGTGGCTAAACCCAACATTGTCGTTATTAAAACGACCAAATTGACAAATTTCCAATCATTGCCCCCCTTTCCAGCCCCCCCTCGGAATTTGCCTTGAAGGAAGATGGCTTGGTGGTGTGACTGGCTAACACACCTGACCGGCAATTGGGAGATCCGGGTTCGAATCCCGGTCAAGTCAAATGACTTTTTCATGGCGAATTTCAACCCTGGTGTATATGCACCCGTGCGAGTGACTTCGTACCACATCCTTTGTTAAATGCAATGATTGGAAATTACTCATTACTTTTGTTTTCCCATAATTTATCTTCATTCCATATTCCCTGTACTGAGCTTCTAATTCATGTTCTAAAGCTTACAACCCCTTCGATGCTCACCTTACCAATGCTTGGTCATATGCAGTTCTAGCCAACTTTATTAGTTGGCCTCCAACTTTGATTCCCACATCTAGCTCTTCGCATGCTTCTGTGATCATCTACTTAGCATAAATATTGAAAAGCAAAGGTGACAATGGGCACCCTGGCCTCACCCCATGACCTTCAACTGCCCGCCCTGATTCTTTGTCAGCCATGCTCTCCTTTGCCCTTTGGGCCATATATGTTGTAATGTGTCAAATTGAATAACCTGATATCAACCAAAGAAGCATGGTTTTAATTTGAAAACTCATTTTTCAACCATGAATATTAGCCTCTTTCGCTCATTTATTGTGTCAGGAAGCATTAGTACACTAGGAGGTGAGTTTTTTTGAACTTCCTGTCCACTCATCAAAGACTTAATGAAATGGAGAACATCATTGAGAAAAATCTTCCAATAATGCTTCTGACCTTTCTTTATTGGCATACTGCTTTAATTGCTGTGTAGGGATTGATGAATTTTTGGGTCTGTCATAAAAGAAAACACCCGATGATAAGATTTTAAGTAGTTCATGAGGTGATGGTTGAATTTAAACTTCCAAAAATTGGTGTACGACGTTAAATTTCTGCATTTAATTTTTTCCCTTCACACGCCACCCAAATGGTGCTCAACTCAGATCAGAGGTGGCTGAGCTTAACATTGGTTTGTTTTTTCTGGACCACATCTTTTCAGTTGTGAGGTGTGGTGGAAGGACTTCTTATGATTGATTGGTTCAGCATTATATTACTTCTCAGATTGATATCATTTTCCAGTGTGATGTAGCCTTTTTTCCTTTAACCTTTGAATTTGAATGAAAATTGAAATTTAATTAATGGATGACAACTCATTTATGCCTTGTGCATAATCTTTAGGTTTCTTGCTAGATATTTCCTGTTAATTTTGATTGGTTAATGGACATAATGTGATGGAAGGGATGAAGTCAAGAGTATCTTGGATTTTAATGCTTATTTAGGCCACTTAGTATTTCACTGAAAGTTCCAGAAATTCCTGTAAGGTAATGGAGCTGTTACTTCTGAGAGAGGGCTTATGAGAACTGTCAATGACACTAACAGTATTAGGAATAGGCAAAGAAAATTAAATTGAGGGGATCTGGGTTCATATCTGAGTGTGGGATTTTTTTTTCCTGATGAATTTTACATATTTGTGAGTCTCCTTTGGTGGGCGACTCCTGCTCAGTTATACTTCTTGGAATAAATTCTTTTCCAAGCACAGTTCTTTTAATATTATGTAAACTGTTCCCGCCTCCCACTGAAATACTTATTAGTTTATCATTATACTTTGTGCATTCACCTTATACTCCATAATTTCTGATTAAATAGTTTTCTTCATGGAAAATCAATCACCTTTGTTTTCTTGTGTTTTTTCAACAGTCATCTCAAGCATTACTTCTGTGCAGCTGTTTCCAAGCACTTGAATTTTTTCTGTTGACTATTCTCAATTGCTTAACCCTCTTAGTGCAGCGGGCTGTTAAATCGGCTCATGTGAAAATATAGAACAACTTTAGTTCACTGATATAATTACAATTATTTTTTAGATGATGTAGAAGTCTTTTATAATTATCACCTAATTCAATTTTATGTATTAAAAAATTGCATATGGATATCTTAAACATAAACTTCATAATATTTTTTCCTGAGATGACACATTTCATTAAATTACCCTATGCATTTCTTGTTAGTACCCCTGGCAGAAGGCAGCTCTAAGAGGATTAAGGGAAATTGCATTATGATGTAAATGGCTGTTAGTATTAATGAATCGGTTTAATGACATGTCTTTTCTATTCCGACTAAAGGTGTCCAACTGGGTACAACCTCAAGTTTTTTAATATTGTGTTATAAATACTTACGTCTACATATTACCCTGCAAAACCCTACAAATGCATTTGGTAGGAGGTGCTAGAACACCAGCCATGCAGAAGGGAAGGAATGGGGAAAAGAAATTGGATGAGAGAAAAGTGAAACAATCAAAAAGTGTGCATTCCAGTGAATTGGGCCTCTCTTAACCTAGTCCTAGGTTTATTAATGGGGATGGACCATTAACTCTTCACATTAAATTTTTGATTTTTTTCAAGGCTCTACTGATTGTTTCAACCTATTAGCTGTCACTTATTTGATAGCTTAAAGAATAAGTATTTTCATGAATGACGTGGGGATCTTTGTTAGTGTCATATAATGCAGTTATTTCTGCTTGCAGAAATATCTTATCAGTTGGACTATGGATATAGGTTAACGAAATCATATTCCCCATGGAACTGTAAGAAAATTTGATCCCAACTTGCCAATGGATCTATGTCAGGTCGCAGGAGGACCAGTAGAATCCCTCTTTTGTGAGCTATGCTCATGACTATGTGCAAATAAATAAGCTGTAACTTGAAACATAAACAAAAAAGTTTTTGTATCATAATTGTCTTCATGCAAAAGTTGAATGGAATGAACAAAGCAATTGATCATCATGGGAACACTTTATTATTTGTTTGTTAGCCTATATGAACCGTAATTTTGCACCTTATGATAGTTTCCTGAAGATCTGAGAACAGAACATGAATTGATTGAAATATCTGGCTAATGTCATTGTTTTAGAAGTTGCTCAGCCTTAGCCTTAGGAATTTGTTTTAGTTGTGCAGCCAGCAAAGTTTTTTTATGCTATGTAATCCTCGAACCTCATTGATAGATATTGATGAAGTGAGGTTTTATTTAAGAGAGGAGATATCAGATACAAAATGTAATAGAATGTTATGTGCTAGAAAGCAGTGTGTATTTTATGAAAATGCTTTTTTTTTTGAGCAGATTAATTAGACTCCAATTGTCCAAGTTGTTAAATTAATTTTATGGCCGTACCAGGTCCAATATTTCAATTTAACTACTTATGTTTGCTTTCTCTATGTTATTTACTGACAGTGTGTATTGGCTCACTACTAGTATGATTCTCATGAAAATTTAGGGATGAGAATGATCCTTGTGAAAGTTCTGATAATGTTTATTTGAACGGCTCATGATGCGATTGTCTCAGTTAATTGGAAAATGATACTTGATCATTGCCTACTGTTATTAATGTGCAGTAAAAGGTTCTTTGCCATCGCAGATATACCTATCAGTGGAATGATGAGTAAAGGCTGCAACTGTATCAGTACGTAGGACTGTGGGATTTGTGCCCTTATAAGTAACTACCTCCACAGGTTCAATTTCTAGCTCTCAGCAGGTGCCATTACACAGGAAGATTACTGTGAAATAACATTATTCTCTATGTTGTTGACTGGGAATGTTATTAATAGTGAAAAAGAATGGAAATCAAAATTGATTATATGAACAACCCATTTACGCTAGTACTAGAGAAGGGGTTAAGAATTATAAGTAAACTTTATATCCCAGGAGCTGTATTTTTAAAGAGAAGATAATTTGTTACCAGGCACCCTTCTTTTTTCTTGATTCATTAATATGAATGTGTTTTTATGTTATCTTGGTTTGGTCATTAAATGTCACTAATATAGTGAATTATATTGACGAAAAAGTGTGTAAACGTCAGTTTTCTTACCTAGAAAAAATTTAACCATGTATTTTACAACGGCCTTAATATTGCTATTTCTCAGTTTCAGTTTGGTATTAATTATTCATCTAAGTTTGCTTCAAATAATATTTTTATGCACCCACAGTTTGCGTCAGGATTTAACATTTTTCCTGAGACCAAATTCTGATTGATCGAAAGCCTGTATAAGCGATTTGGCATTACATTATTTTTTGTGAAAGTTAGTGCATCATATTTATTTTCTCCAAAAACTAAGCCAACTTCCAGCAAGATTAATGGAAAAATGCAAAATAACTTTAGTAGTCCCCAATTTCTCCATTATCTTGTTTTTTCCAGGTGAACCCTAGGTGCAAAAGTGTGATTGTTAGGAATTTCTGGGCTACAGCTAGATATTGAGAACACGTCTTCCTTATTTGTGTGATTTGCCTATTATCTTTCTACTTGTTAAGGCATGATCCTGAAACTGAGGTTTGGCACTTCATCTAACCAAAGGGGAGTATTGGTGAATCTAATCGCTGATTGATTTTGAGTTAGTCAACAATTTTGCCCTGGAAGTATGATTGTTCACTAAACAAGTTTACCAAGAGCTCCAAAACTCTTATTTCAAGTTGTCACCAATTAAGGGGGAGGGAGTAGTAGACTGATATTGTAACATTCTGTGGAGATTAATCCTATCAATTAATACTTTATTGTTTCCCTTGTTTCTCATGAAACTAAAATTTGCTTTCTACTCGGGCCTTGTGCTTTGACATGGAGTCTGCGTTTGCGTGTGGGTCCAGTAAAATAGCCATTCATGTTCAATGTTCACCCTTCTCAGTTTCAAGTCTTTTCTGACTTTGGCATGTGCACTTTCACCTTGACCCTCCCACCTGCTGCTACTCATTCACTGCATTCTTGGTCAATTATGGATTTTTGTATCGAATACATATTTCTGATTGTTATGGTAATAAGACATATTCGTCAGTCTCTAGGGCAACATTAGCTCTCAAAGGTCATGAATGAAGCATCATGGTGAACAAGTGCTGATGTAGGCACTTGTATAATTAATTCTTTGTTATTGCTATTTTCAGGATTTGCTATTTTTTGTTATATTAGTAGTGGGTAGACATCAAAGGTTTAGATGGATGAAGTTTTAAGGACAGCTCCCTGCTCTCCTATGGCATGAGGAACCTAATTTGTAGTATCCGCTACTGTAGCATACTGGCTGTTCTTTTTTTCCCATTTTCCATTCACCTCACTTCTTCCCCCATAGTTCCATTTACCCATCATCTGCTCCAAATTCTAACGTTAGCTCCTCATAGAACCTCCACACCCATATCATGAACACCTCTAATCTATTCTCAATTTCTTTCCTCAGTGTCCAGTTGTCTTCATTTAACAATACTTAGCGTCATGGAGATGTTATCAAGTTTGGTAAATTTACTTTCTTCTCAGTTGCATATCCAATAGCTTATATGATTCAGTGTCATGCTTCAAATTTATTGTGAGATTTATTTTCAGGAAAACTAATACCACATAATAAATGACATTACTTAGTTGTCTTTGACAGAAATTGGAGAGAGCGATGTTATTCCATTTATTGCTCACCTTTCTCTTTCAGTGTTAAGTAGTGTAGAGCATAAACCTCTTCTGTTTATTTATAGGGAAGCCCACTACCCAGAGGAAAGAATTAATTACTATAGATCGCAGGTTCCCAACCAGTGTTATAGATACCCTTCAGGGGTTAGTGGCAGAGATAGGCCGGCACATTCCCTTGAAGTAAAGTGTCCAACTGATTGGTAATTTATTAAGTAGGTCAAAGAGAAATGAGCAAACTTTGAGTGCGAAAGTTGAGAAAGGTGGGGAACCACTGCTATAGATTCAAACAACGAAGAATGTCAAACTGGGGAATTTTAAGGAACCTTGGTTAGGTTTTAAGAGATGAATGGAGAGCTGCAGCAAACCTACCGATTGATGACTGCTGATAATGATAAACGGATGAAAATGGAATGTATTACCCTGCCACAAAATAATAATTTGTTCTTAAACAGCACTTAACTACTTGAACACTTGCTTTAATTATACAAGAATGCTGTCTTTTAGTATGTCATGAAGAAAATTCATTCAATGCAGTAATGAGCCAATTACCTGCACTAATCACAGTCTTATTTTCTCCTCATAGTTTTTAATATTTTGACCCAACTTTTGCAGAAGCTGTGTACTGTGGCCATCATTTATTCAATTCATGGTTACCATGATTGAAATCCTATTAGCATCTCAAAGCCTACTTGGCAGGCAAGGGACATCATTTGCATTGAAGTCATTGCAAATTTCTCAGTTGAGGAACTGAATGTATAAGTGGAAAATTGCCTTACTCTTATTATTTATGATGAATTCTTTCCACCACATCAAGCCTGATACTTCTCTTCCTGAGGACCTGAAGGTGTACAAATAAACCGCTATTTGTATTTTTTAGGTCGTCCTAAATCTAGATGACTCTGGTGTAAATTTACTATCCTGGAGCTGAAGTAACAATTGTGTGTTCATGTGTTAATTTCTATTTTAATTGGCAGCAGGAGACTAGAAATTGTTAAGTCGTCCTAGTGTAATAGTCTTTTGCAATGTGGATACACTTCAAGCCATGAGAAGCTGTTCTTTATCCTTTACTGTCAAGTAAATTATGCATGTCACACACAACCTCCAATTTCCTGTAATCGCCTTTATTTAGGAGATGACCAATTAAGCAGCTCCTATAAGTTGAGTATTTTCTTGGTTACTCAGTAGGTTAACCCAATCATTCTACAGCTCCGTGTCATCTTTCCAAGTTTTTCTTCATGACATGTTGTGTGGAATTGGAGCAGCAGATAAGCTTGGTGCCTTGTCCTAACCAGTTTTAAATACTAGCATTAAAAAAAATCTTTCTTGAAATATTCTTTCAGTGCTTCAAAACTAATGATGGCCTTCATTCCATTCAGGTGACTAAAATCCTCAGTGAAGTCCTGATGAATTAATTTGTATTTTACATGTTAAGTAGTGTGAACCATTGATTTCCTTTATACATATATGAGTCACTTCTTGTCATATGCCCAATGGCAACAGTAACACTGTCAATGTTACCAGATGAAAGGTAAATGTGACCAAAACAATTCCTTTTGAAGTAGTTTATTACAAAATAACAGGTAAAATTCATTCACACTCAATCATTGCTATATTATTTTACAATTATGCAAACAATATGGCAGACAACAAAAACTCAGAAGGTAGGGTGAGAAAAAATTTACAAAAGAAATATTAATGTAAAAACTCATTCTGACGTATTATCTATTGTTTCAGAGGGTTCATCTTTCACAGAATCCCCCCCAAAATTGGTCCCATTTTCTTCTCGTTTTGCAGGCGAATTTGCTTTCACCCCATATGTACATGCTGTAACTTTTTCATGAATTTCGTTGAGAGTTGTCAGGTACATGTCAGCTTTAGACTAGAATAGAAATAATTACAAAATCAGAATCAAAGACCATAAGCATCTCCAATGAATGGAAAAACACATACGATTCAATACTTACTTTCACAGTGTGAAGTTGCACTTCAGTGCTCTTTAACTTCACTAAGGAGTCCTTAAGTTCCGCAGAGATCTTTTGTGTTTTGCTCTCTACAGCACGAGAAGTCTCCTTTACCTCATCTTAAATGAAATAAGGAAAGCTTTAATTAATATTCCTTTCAGGTGAAATTACTTGCATATGCTTCTAGAGGAAACGCAGAGGACTCACTATTTTCTCACTTCCTTCCGTCTTCACTTGAAGTTTTAATTTTAAACTAAGGGCCAATTTCCAAAAATCTTGATCTTTGAGCCATATTGAATGAGTAAGAGCCTCAAGTATTAAATTTGGACTGATAAATTTTGTTCTCTCAAAAGTTCATCCAATTATTTATGCATGTGTATGAAGGACAATTTGATCAGGAAAATAAAGGTAAAAAATTGTAAACAGCATTATTATTAAATATTCATCAACTTAACAAATTATGGCTTCTTGCAACCAGCTAGATGACTTTTTTTCAGTCACATAATGCACAATAATTAAAGAATCATTATGTTGAATCCAAATTATTGGGAAAATATTTGAATTAGCAATAATTTCCTGTATGCTGCCTTCAGAAGTAGCCAGTTAGGTATGAGAAAACCCCTATTACACAATGTAACCATATCATCAACTAGCCTAATATGACTATGAATAATTATGAACATATTTCATGAATGGCAGGCATAATTAGCCATTGGGTCATTCCTTGACAAATGATCCGATGATGATAGCATATAATTTCTGAAAAAATATATTTTCAATGCAAATACCTATATCTATTGCCTGTGGAATGCAATTAATTAAACTTTATATCCTTCCTCATTGCTGCAGCCATTGTTCCTAGATGGCAAACGTGCCTTTCTGAGAATTTTTATGGTTTCTCTTCCCTTTACAAGTAAAGAACTAATTCTCACAGAAGGATACTGAAAGTCATACTATTTTACTCATGTTTGAATAAAATTCCTTTTGATTTTTTTTCCCCTTTAACATTCCTTTTTTGCAGACTTAAAACTTGAATTTATTAATTTTTCTTATAAAGCACTGGTTTTACACACCAGAAAAATGTACAAAGGAGGAATGTGTTAGATTTAAGAGCCTTCTTTCTTAAAATACTGTAGTAAAGGTTAGTAAAAGTAAATTTTATTGGCATGGCAATAACCCTGGTCTACTAGAAGCAAACAAAATTGGCTTCTCACTCAAAGCAGCCATTTGAGGGCATTATTCTCTCTGCTGGGAGAGCTAACTGGGGTGGAGAAATTGAGTACAATGCATACAGTTAACAAACCAAATCTTGACAGTTCTCTGGGAACCCAACAAGATAGGGACCAATAAAAAAATGGGAGGGTCACTATATATTTTGAATTCAATGTCCCATCTGTTTGCAATTGTAATTAATCTTCTACAAGTAAAATCTCACGCTCAAAATTTTAACTATGTATTCTACTTATTTAACATTGAATTACCCCACAACAGGTCAAAAGACCAGATGCTACCAACAGAGATCATACCATTAAAACAATTTACGTAACGACCAAGTGAGGATTCTTTTGCAATTGATATTTCTAACTAATTAAGCCTTTTCACATCTGGATTCAAAGCGTATTTACAGGAAATTTCCATGGTCAACTGCCTCATTACGACATCATATTATGGGAAGATTAATTGCAGCTGCCACTACAAATATTTATAGCAAACAGAAACAGTTTCCAGTAATGGTAGCATTTCAGAGGCAGATCCTAGCATCCTATTGATCAGATGATAATGAGATTGCTTCCATTTGTAGCAGCAAGACTTAAGCTCTGAAATACTCTCATTGCATATTAGAGAGAAATAAATATAGATCCACATCATGGTCCATATAGAGCCCAAAGCCATCTCAACATGTTACTTTGGTCTTTTGTTACCATTAAAAATGGCCAAATTCACATATTCCTATTCAGTACAAGGCAATGCAAGGTAAACTTTCAGAAATATTTTTCCATTAAGAATCATCAAAATGCCTAGGAGAAGGAACAATCACACTGGAAATATTGTTAAATCCATCTAAAACAAAATACATGCACTCATATCTAAGCAGGTAATATAATTCTACAGAACATATGAAAAACATAACAAACACAGAGATAGAACTTAACAGGATATACGTCAATGAATAAGACCTCAATAATGGCAAATGTGAGAAACTTCCATGCACTGTCTTCGGAGTCTTACAATCTACATATTTGCCTCTGCTGTTGCAGATTTGTATGGCAGGAGGTATTAGGAGTAGAGCCATGAAAACGGGAAGAGTATCTAAGTATTATTGCACAGGTTATCTGTTACTACAAATACAAGGTAGAAAATGGAGACACCCATAAGCAACTGAAACCCCAAGGAATATATACTCACTCTAATCATACACAGACCAAATTACTATTGTACCACTGAAATGATATCAAAATTTGAGGGACAAGGATTTCTTATTGTTACAGGTGATCTACTGCTTCAAGAAGGCAGGGATGGACAATTAAAACATTTTCCACACTATATGATATTCCATGTCCATGACCTTTAAAAGGACATAACAAGGTCCGTACATGATTTTTTTCTTCAGCCTGGCACCTCTCAAAGTCCTACCTCTCTTCACCTCGTCTATTAACCCCATTCCCTTATTTCCATGCCATAATTACCCGAAATTCCCCAATATACCACAGCCTTCATCATCTCCTGGCCCCTTATGGGCTACTCCAACCAAAGACTCTGCCTCTTCCTAATTCCTCCAGCAGTTTCCCTTTATCACACAATATGCGAAGCACTTCTCAATTCATCTTCCTCTCCATCCACCCAATGAAGCATATTCTCATCCTCTTTCCTGTGTGTCCACATTTCCACACCATTCAAGACCATACTCCACAGTAGACTCTTCACCAGTATTTTCTTTATCTTCTTAAACAAGGACCCTACCTTGTCAAAGAATGTAAATGTTCTTATATTGGTGAACATCTCTTCGGTTAAAGCAATTCTCTTAAGGCTCTTACTACAATGCCCATTTTTTCCATGTAACACTGAAATATTAATAGTTCTGCCTGATGGCCTGACTTTTATTATAATGAAATCTCTCTACTTTGCTCACCAGTAACTGTCATTCCTTATTTCTTGCACAGATTTTGAAATGCATCTACCAATGCTAGTTTTTTTTCTGCCAACTATTCTTAATTGTTACCATTTTCTAATATTCCCTTCAGACCAGCCCTCAAGCTCCTGGTATTCCTTCCTTTTTAACCAGCTTAAAGCTCCATCACTCTACTTTTTCATTATTCTATCATTCCTCCACCTTTTGAATCGAACATCATACATAATAATCCCCCATTATTCTACCTGCAATGGCAATAAAAGCCTGACTTAAAAAAATGAAGATGCAACAGAAACCTAAACTTTTCTATGAGAAGAAATTAAACTTTGCCAAAACAATTGGCCTTATTAATAGCATCTAATGAGCACTACTAATGCTTGAATACATATTTCAACAAGAAGTCATGACTAGTAATTTATTCCACCTGAATAATTCAGTTTTTCACCACATGCACTTATTTTCTGTAGCCAACACCCTCCCACTACATTGCCATCCTTTTCTTCACCAACTACTGCATCCCCATCTACCACCAGTAATAAAATTTTGTCTTCTGGAAACTGCAATCACTTCATGTTGTTTGCACAAGATATTCACATCTTCCTCCTTATGGTCACAAGAAGGAATGTACAGTAAAACCTTCACTTGCACAATTAATTCATTCTTTTCTACAGCTCGTACATCAGAAATTAGTTTTCTATTTCACCTCATGTGAATTCAAGTAATAAATAAATAGTAATCCATTCTCAGATACAGCAACTTTGGGGATGCAGTAAAAGATAACTTACTCAGAATTCTAAACAACTTTTTTCGTGTTTTTCTGCAAAAATATGTTTTTCACATCACAGCCACAGAAACTACCATTTCAACTTTGAAAAAAAAATCAAGATTTTTTGCTAAATATGTTTTTCAAATCACAGCCACAGAAATAACAACCATTTTGCCTTAAAAAAAGCTGCTTTGAGCTTTATGTATTTGCCTTTGAGCATATCTCCCAGATGGTGATACTGCACTTTCCATCTGAAGAAGAAAGTCACATTTCTTATATATTTGTATTTGGCTGGAGATGAGGGAATGCCATTAAAATTCTACATTCCACTTCACTACCAGTCCTTTTTCCACCTGTGACTTCCTGTGAGAGGGATGGGAGGATAAGATGGGGAAAGTTAACTTGGCTTCTGATGTTTACTGTTTATAGAAGGATAATGGAATTCATGAAAGATGCTGCAACAACACAGACGAAAGTGAAAGAAGATTGCATCATCATTGCAAACTTGGATGCATTAAAACACAGCTGTGCCCAATGGCCATAAGATAGGTCCAACTTTAGAATGCATTTTCAAGCAAATAAAAGGGCATTTTTAGGCCTGGTAAATACGGAAGTGATACAAAAGATCGATGTTGTTGCCAAATAATACTATCTGGCATTCTTTTTTCCATTTACAGTAAGCCTAATCTAGATTCCCTAAATTTTTTAATGATTCATTAATTATGAATAAAAATATTTTCTATTACATATTTTAAGTTGGATAAATTGTATGATGATGTAAATATGCAATGTATTACAGAAAAAAGTCACCATCAACTAAAAGTAAAGATATCCAAAAACTGGAAATATCATACTCCTGGAACAATTAGGGTCCAGGGCATTCTGGAATTGTGATCTTTTAATGCAACAGAAAATCAATTTTCGCACAACTATATTATTTTCGTCTGGGAAATCTTGTCTTAATGATTTGTATAAAAACCATCTACCACTGAATAAAAATATCAACTTTCTAATAATTGGTTGTGTAATTCGGTTCCTGATTAGTTATCAACGCTGCGTCACAGAGTCTTTGAGGTGAAAATGGTTTTGAAGTCCTATCCAAATGAATCCCTAACACCTTTTCAAAGAAATCAATGACACTGTTGTTGAAGATGTTAGCACTTTTTGTTAGTTGTTTGAGAGCTACTAGGTAACCTATCTTGTGATTCTCCCCAGTTCAGTAACTTTTTCATGTGAAATGTTTTCCATTTTTGTAGCTGACACTGAAGACATTAGCTTTTCCTCCTCACCCTTCTCTTTATCCCATTCTCCGCACCTACCATAGTTCTGTGGTGAGAAGTTCAATGTTGTGTCCCTTTGATTCTGCTACATTAACTTTCAGATTAACGGTTTAGCTCTAAGAAATGAACATATTCATGACATCAAATTCACTTTTAGAACCTTTTAAATCAATCCTCGTTCATCCTCCATAATTTATTCTGGTCAATTTCAGTGCTCTCACCAAACAATTTCCTATAGCACACTAGTAAGATGCATAACAGAGTATTGAAATGATTCTTACATCAAGGCCTGGGGTTTAATTCTCCGGGAGAAATATCTATGGAAAGGCCTTTGTTTTTTGAAAGATTTATGAAGCTGGCAATAACACATGAATTCATTGATTGTAGATAAGATGTGGTATTTGGAGGCAAAAACTATATTTCGATGAAGCAACACTCTCCAGTCAAATCTTCCATTACTGAGGTGGATGTGCTTGAGCTTTGTCTATTACAGAAACTTTTTCTGGAAACCCATTTCTTTTAGATACCAGTTTTAAGGTGAGAGCAAAGACCTTTGTCATCCACTCCAGGAAGAATAGCCTAGTTAACCTGGCTTAGCTGTTAACTCTCCACATAACAAGTTTGTGTCCATATACATTTTTCTTTTCGAAGACTAGATTTTTCAGAGAAGTAAACAACAGGCATAATCTTTAGGTTAATACTGGCAGAGGCACAAAAATCTAAGTTAGTGTTGAAGGCATTATTAAAAAAAAAGCTGTCTCATTGCTGCTAAAAATTGTTTTGGCCTGTAATTATCTGATTTGATCAGTTTCTGGAATTCCTTCAGGTGCTTTCTTTTAGGCACCTTTTTTCTAAGCATCAATACCTTCCACATGTCTAACAAGGCACTTCCCATGACATCAAATGACAAAACCACAAATATGTCGAGCACTCTTCACACATAAGATACCTAAAAAGTAACTATTGTCATCACATTAGACATGGCTTAGTGCTGAAAGAGTATACATGCCATAGAATGAAAGTTGAACAAAAACTAGTCAGAAAAAAAATCAGAAAAGCTTGTACTTTCATAGCCATACACCAGAGGAATATGAAAAACATTCACACCTTGAAAAGTTTATAATTGAAGCAGTTCCATAGAAGCACCCCTGTGTACCTAGACCACGATGAACTCAGTAGGATGTGGTTTTATTTCAACCAATAACATTCTGTCACTCACCTTATCTATGTTTATTACCCTCTTCACAAATTTAGCATTCACCCTAAATTGACTCTCATCACCTTCAGTACAAATTACTGAAGAATTATTATTTCAAGAGTCACCACTGTCCTACCACCTCACAGTCCTATATATTTATGTTCTATTTGGCGATGTGATGAGAGGTAGAGATACTAGGATTAAGATTACTTCCAATTTCAGAGTATGGAAGGATATTGGGAAGAGGGGTAGGAGCAATTTTACCGGGAAACTTAATTTACACTAGACTAGAATCACACTAAAGGAGCATGAGCTTAACTAGGCATGGCAGTGAAAATACAGGGTTGATGCACATTGCCAGTTTTGATTTTCCCTGACTTTTAAAAATCACCTCATTTCAAGAAAAGTAAAGAAATAATGAGCATTTGGTTTAAGACAGCTTCTTTTAAAGGAAAAATGTGAAGTATAGGTACATCAGTTCTTGTAGATATAATAGAGCATAAATAAAGCATCACATACAAATTTATCTTGATAGCTGGCTCTTGCTATGATAGAAAGTGTTTCAAATCTTTGAACAGTGATATTTCTTTGCATACTTAAGGGAGCTCCCTACCTCGCCAAAAAAAAGCCGCTGCACACCATCTCTAATTCCTGGGCTACGCTTACAGTGATATTTTTAAATTTTGATTTGAACAGAAGTTCAATATTTGCTTTCCTCGGGGCATTTTTTTTCTACGAAATTCCCAAGTTCAGAAAACTCTCGTCAAAATTGATGAATTTTGGCTTTTTTTCGACGTTCATCACCATGGCACAAAATATTATTTGGAAAATTCATCCAAACTAAGACTAAAAGAATCCTTCATCTACAAACGGAGACTTTACATTATGCACATATCCTACTACTAGGCTACAATTTGGGTAATCCTGAGCCCTAGCACGCAGTTTCACGAGGTTCGCTCGTGCCAAAGCAATCAAAATCGGTGGCAACGCCTTACCCTCCAACGCTTCACTTCCCCTCCACCAGAATTTCCCTCCCGTGCCTCCCCTCAGGCGACTCGATATTTCGTGAAGCATACACGAAATGAGTGGATGAGTTTCACTTGTCCCTAGGGGAATTTTCGAAAATGACGTCGGCGAAGCATTCTGGTGTTTTAGAAACAACTGCTGAGTCCAGAGCCTTGGGGATATTTCAGATATGTTCTGTGAAGCGAGGAGAGGGTCACATGTTTCAAGCTTCCAATCCCTGGATTACTCTTTCTTACTTCTCTGAAATTATCTTTCTCCGTTAAAATTCTGCATTTTTGGTCTTTTTGACACTGTATCCCCGTCCCCTTACCCAGTTATTCGGCACAAGGCTCACACCTCAGCACAATAAAGTATGGGCTCTGTAGTGCAGATGAACAAGTCACATGCATAATCAAATTTGAACGTGGGTAATTTTTTCCTGACCAATGATAAAATTCCCTGACTTCCAGACCAATTTTTCAGTTCCCTGACTTTCAAGATGCGTACCAACCCTGAAATAGTAAGAAGATGTGATGAATATGTTCTGCCAGCAGGGACTTTTTTCCCCATGCTCTGAAGGCAAAAGCATTACTCCACAAGCCAAGCAACACTTCTTTGTACGGATTAAGTGCATTTAGAGTTTGATAAACATTTGAATCTCAAAATGATTACATGGTGGAATAATAATCATAAGGCATACACTACGGCATAGCTTTTCTACCTTTTCTTAGCTTTAAATCACAACAAAAAGCAGCATTTCACATGTAAGAAAAAATCTTTTACCATACAATACAAGATTGCTAGCATTTTTCAAATGCATGCTGGATTAATTACAAAAATTAATGACCCACAATTAACTTCCCTCCAGCACATGCAGCACATATTTAGAAGGCATTAGAAACTAATAAATCTGCTGACTCACCCATTTCTTCCTGCAATGACTGTAGCTTAAGCTCCGTCTCCGAGCGGGCACGCTCACTTCTTTGTAATTGATGAATGAGCTTCTCCACATCGAGCAAGCCTCCTTTATATGAAACAAACCCTAGAAATGGAAGATAATATTTCCATCAACTTCAAAATCATCACTTAATCTTTTTTTACTACACCAGAGAAGGAGTTAGTTAATAAATCATGATATACCAAACAGAAATCTTTGAATGGGAGTTTCTCTACTTAATACTGGAAATGAGAAAATAGCCCAAGTAGACACATACATAGCCACATGCATTCACTTTAGAAATTATTACCTTCAGCCAGAGGCTTCTCAGATGATTCTTTGGCTTCATTGCACTGCATCTGCATTTGTTTTAAAGGAGTAGGAGGTTCATTATGAAATACAGGCAGCAGGCGCTTATTACCTGTAATTAATGTGAAGTATAAGTAAACAGCCAACAACATGAAGACAAGTAAATAATGTACAGAGGACATATATTTCGGGTCAGGCTCTAGAGAATCCACTCACCAAAAGCTAATTCCTCCAGGTTGGCCCCCAAGTCATACTCTTTAAGAGGCAGTTTTTCTTTTAGCTTAGTGACCTCTCTAGTCTCGCCATCCTTCCCTGAATTGTCATCCTTCACCTTTGGTTTGTCAGTTAGTTTTCGATAGTTTAAGGTATCACGGGTGACAACTTTTTGTACAAGTTTCTTTATCTAAATCCAAAGCAAAAATATTTGTAATGACTGCAAGGAACTGATACACTAATAGCATATAGAGTAACCAATTTGTTAAATGCAAAGAAATAACTTTTTCCTATACAATAAAAAATATACCCCAGAAATACTGCATAACATTACAAGAAATAGGATAATTTTATTTTAACCCTCCTAAGTGATGAGATTTTGCATCTCAGGAGTAAAGTGTTGAGGGCTTTTATATCTGCTAATGTGCAGATATAGTTCAAGTTCATTACACTGAAATAATTATGTTTAATTTTCAGGTTAAGCAAAAGAATGGCATCAATATTAAGGAATTCAATTTACATAAAATTAAATAAGACCTTACATGTACCTCACAGATATCTAAAAAATAACTTCATCACATTTTCTCCTAAGGTGATACATTTTGTTCAATTACCCTTTGCATTTCTCAGTAGCACCAAAGCCAGAAGGTAGGACTAAGAGGGTTTATGGTTCAGCTGCCACATCAAATATCCATCACATTCAAAAATAAATTTTCCATAAGAGGTAAGTATTCATGAGGATTAAATAGTACCAACTTTTTAGTAATTACACAAGCCAACTAGCATTTTCAAATGCTATATCATAAATTTTTCCTGATTCTGACCATAAACACAATAATAAGAGAAATATTAGGCTTGATGTGGTGGAAAGAATTCATCATAAAGAATGAGAGTAAAGGCCATTCTCCACTTTGATTAATTTATTCGACCTAGGTTTCCATGTACCATTGATGATGACTGTAGCAATAATGTACCACGTATTACGAGTATGTAGTAATAGTACTGATGATGATGTACATCGAAACCTAGGTCGAATAAAATTTATCTAAGTGGAAAATTGCCTCCACTCTCATTCTTAACTATAAAAAGAGTTATACGAAAATTATTTTCAACCAAAAAGCAGGAAATACAGAGAATTTCCCAGGAAAACCATGAAAATTAAAGTCTAAGCAAAGAATTATGTAGTGAACATTACCTGTGCTCTGGACAAATTAAGGCCTAGTGTGAACAGTATTTCTTCCACATCCTTATCAAAAATATAACCACAATGTGATTGGTCAAAATAGACGAAGGAGAGCAAAAGAGCAGGATCTTCTGTGAACATTCGGACTTTTTCCTTCTTACTTTTGTCTCCCTTACTGTCACTTTTATCACTGCTACCTCGAGAGCTCTCTTTGTACTTTCCTCTTCCTTTACTATCCTTCTCCTTCCTGTCACGACTATTCTCTTCTTCCTCCTGAAAACAGAAAAATTTCAACCATTGAGAATGAACCAAACCCACAGATGTTTTCTGTTTGAGTCATTCAAGCTAATTCATTTAAATGTCTACAGGTCAGCAACAAGCTCACCTCTTCTTCCTCCTCTTCCTCATCCTCTTCATCTTTCTCAATGCTTTTCTCCTTTTCTTCCTGCTTCTCCTCATTTCTTTTCGCATCATCCTTCTTCTCATCATCTTTCCTCTCATCCCTTTCATCTTTCTTATCATCTCTCTTCTCCTTCTCTTTCCTCCTCTCCTAATGGTTGAATAAACAATACATTGAAATAAGACTTAGCTCTTCCATCAATTTGGACAACTCAATGTCATAAAGCTTTACAATACCATGTCTTTTATACCCATTTCCAACAACATAGGGATATCTCCAGAGCTATATGGTCACCATGAGACAGTAACCAACTTAAACAACAGTTTATGATCACATAGGTGTGCAAAGAAAAATTTTTGGTAACACACGGAATTCAGCATGGCCACAGGGATTTGAAAGATAACAACTGCACTTAGAATTTTCACGTACAGTACACCCTGCTTAACATAATTAATCCATTCCACTGATGAGTTCATCACATGAACCAATATATCGCAGGATGAGGAATCAATTTAAATACATCAAAGCCAGTGTATTCCGAGGTACACAATTGAATATAAGAACTAAATATGCTTGAATTAAATGAATTAAAATGTTATATAACCAATATTTAAACTTGACATAAGATATAATAGATTGCCAACACATTGAATTTCCTCGCATAACTAACAAAGATGTACCAACTCACCCCTAAACCGAAAATCTATGACCTCAGAATCTTGAATTTGAACTGCATTTTCAAGCTATGGGAACAGAACGTGGACTAAAAATATCTAAATCACATAAATGTTTGTCTACTAATTGACCTTGGCAATTAGCTCACATTTGATTCTCCTGTGTGCTTTCAGGTAACACTAACCTTGTCATCCTTATCTTCTTTAGAACGATCTGGAATTGAACACAGGGCTCGGTATATACTGAAGCCAAAATCCCTCATTAGCATTTCATTGAAGAGTTCAGCAAACAAGGAAACTTCAAATGAGTGTTCCTGTGATAAAAAATAGACAAAAATGTAAAAAAGGTCTGGAAATATCGATATTACTCTTATTTCATTTACCGCTTAGCAAAAGAGAAAGACACTACTACTACAATTTTATCAAAAATTTTTGAGTTTGTTACCTCACAAATAATGGCAATAATTAAAGGAAAATAGTTTCAATTGTTCCACTTTTGGAGTGATTCAATACACCTGAATAGCACAAAAAAATTAAAATACCCATTAAAAATAATGGCCTTTCAGATAACAAGTAGTTCCAAGGGTTTGAAATCAAGGTGAGAGAGGACAATTCCCACCAGCAACAAGACCTACAGTGCTATTGTACAAAATACCATAGTAAAGATGACAACACTAGCATTATAAAATGACCTTACTCCAATAATACTGATTTATATCAGCTGAGTTACTGTGATGTAGAAGGTAATTGAAAACCACAACATTAGCCTACTTAGAGAAAGCATCCTTGCTTTCAAATTACACATGACATGATGGCATTCCTCCCAGTAAAAGTCCCTGAATTGGATCTCAGGGTGGGGACGACTGGGGGGAGTACACTAGACAGAAAGGACCAATGAAGGTAAGTGTCAAGGAACATGAGATCTATCTGGGTGAGCGGGAAGTTGGAGAATATGAAGATGGAAATAGGCTGGGGAGCAAAAGGGAGAAGTCCTCCGAGTATTAAAGGATAAAAAGAACCTTATAAGTGAAAAGGAGAAAGACTAGTAGAATTCAGCAATGAGGAAAGTATGTAGTAGCTAACTCGCTTCAAGTAACATAGGCATAGGAAGTTCACATGGAAGATGCCAAGGGATATTGCCGGGTACCAAACCCCCAGAGGAAGATCCATGAATATAAAATTGATCAAATAATAATAATTATGATGTCATCTTTATTTCTGAGTGATATTAAGGCTATCAAGCCCTCTCTCACATATAACTCATTACATAAACACCCATGTCCTGGGCAGATAATTTTCTACCCAGGCGGGACTCGAACCCGCGACCCTTGGGTTAGCAGGCAGGGACTTTACCCCACCGCCACCAGGGCCGATAAATAAAGAGGAAAGTAAACAGGAAGAGGTACCAGAAAGTAGGGGAACTAACATTAGTTAGATAACGATGGAGAGCTGCAGTCAACTAACCATAGGATTGAACGACAAATGATGAAGATGAATTATTTATTTACTCTGGGTACAACCACCCTTAGAGCAATATGGTAAATAGAAAAAATTTACGCACTTATACAAAAAATAAAGGGAAGTAGAGAAAAACATAAATTAAGAAAAAAGGCATAGATAGGTTCTAAGTCTCCAGTAATAATCATGGCACAAACCAAAGAGTAAGCCAAGGTGATGATGGAAATTGATAGTTTCCAGGTCATTACATGTAGCAAATAAGATAAATAGCAACACACCAGTGCTGTTAATAAGAAAAAACAAACATTTAAAAGTTGTTCGACAATGAATTCAATCTCACCTTCGTGTCTTCCTGCCTATAATCCAGTAGCAATGACAGCGACATAACTGTGCAATCAAACTTTCCAGATTTGGCAGTCTTCGATGGATGGACCAGCACGTGAGGAGTATCAGGTAGCATATATCTTCTCTCTAATGTGGCCTTCTCACGTTCATCCTGTTTCCGCTTCTCATCTTCCTGTAATCAGAAGGAAGTACGGTTCTGATCAATATTTCCATTTCAACATATAATCACTGCATCAAAATAAAACTCTCACGCAACCTGATTGACTTCATAATATCTTATTCAAAGTGATATAAAAGCACATGGTAATAAAAGAGAGCTTATAATTGACACTGAGCACACACATAAATTAATTTTGTAACAAAAGTACCTATAATGGACAAATACAGCTGTATTTCCTCAAATAGACACTGAATACCTAAAAGTTCCTAACGATTTTAGAAAAAAGTTAAAGCTAGGGATGGGACCCTTGAATCCAAGAATCCCATGAATAATGGAAAAGAATCAAAAACTCAAAATTTTTTGCTTTTTCCTGGATTTCAACCTTTTCAATTATAACCAAATGAGTCAGCAAAAAATTTGATACTTCAAAACCCATTCAAATAATTTAAAAAAATCCTGGGATGAAAAGAGAAGTAAAACTGAGAACCTTTGCTGGAAAAAACTCTTGCCTTATATTGTTGGTGACTCCTCAGGTTATTTGATAATGCCAAGGGCTGATGGGAAATTATTATTATTGGGCAAATCGGGGACAAGAGATTTCTAGTTATGGAAGAAAGTCCAGTAGAAAAGTTGATTAAAACAGGCTAATGAAGAGAAATGAACACTGGATGAATTGGTATTAGTGGCACACTTAGTGATTACATGAAAATGGTTGTTCGGAGCCAAGCTGACAGCTTATGGCAATTTTCTTGTAGCAGGCAGAAGGTTTTCAGCATGAACCATTGGAATTAGATGCACCAATAGAAAGAAGCCTGGCTTCCAAGATGTATATCCATGCAGCTGTGTTGCCTTTAGTTTAACAACTTCGCGAGTGGAAAAATCCTAAGCAACTCCATATCACAAAAATCTTTTTGGTAGCTTGCATCCCAAGTCGAGATTCTAACCCACAAAATTGCCACATCAGAAGTATATAGTTTCTTTCATTAAAATTTCGTTTTAGCTCCATTGAAAGTCAATTTTCCAATATTTATCATCAGATGTTACATCCTGACTATTTACTAGGTTTTCTTATTCCTTCTGTATAATGGGTCTCTCTGCAATCATTCCACCAAAATGGAGTGAGTTCCCTACAACCATCACATCATACATCTGATTAAATGTCAGCAGTCACCATCAGAAAAAAGGAGATATAAGGCACACTCTAATTTTTAACGCAGACACTCTTCACTATGCCTTGGCTGAGTCACCCTTTTCAATTTAGGGACTTTATACAACTTCCACCTCAAGGATTTCGCCAAGAGAAAAATAAATCCGGCGACTTACTTCTTTTTTCCTCTTGTCCTCATCCCTTTCATCCACCTCTATCTTAGCTGGCAGCTGTGAATCTGTCTCCATGCTGGCATCGCCCTTTCGGTCCTCCTTCATACCATCTGCATCCATATCTCCATCCATCCCGCACTGGCTGGCTTCACGGCTTCCTTCCTCATCATCATCATCTTCTTCTTCTGCCCTCTGAGCTTCTGTTTTGATAGCCTTGCTGAGACGAGCAATCAGCTGGGACTTCAGCCCTTTTGGACTTAAAAGGCGGGCTTCTAATTCTTGTCGCAGCTCTGACACCTGAGTAAATTAACAAAATATTTCTCATCATCAAAATGATGCTTCATAACATATTCCATCATCTTCCTCAGACCGGAGCCACCTCTTATTAGCCTGCAATGACCAGAAACTTGATAACAATAACATATGATTATTATTATCAGCATTAGAAATTTCAAACCTATTTAGGATAACAGCCCCAATTAAAAATTTGTCAGGACAAGCGAGGTATAATTTAGCTTGATAGCTTAACAAAAATCAGGCTGCATGAACTGTGCAGATGGTCTTCGAAACTAGTCATCACTGCATAGAAGTTAGTACATTGTCATTCTATGCAGGATCAGCAGAGACCAGCGTTGATTAACCCCTCAGCGCCGTCCGGCATACACAGTACGCACGATTAAATCGCCATATGTCGCCGTCATGCATACCCAGTACGCTCCCTGTATGTCTGAAGCTAATAATTTTCCTCGGTCAGAAATTGCATATTTTATTCTGTAAATTTAATATATTTTGTGAAGAAAGGTTTTTTCTCCACAACAAAATATTCGTAGTACTTTTTAACTTTTATTTTGTTTTTAACATAGCGATTATATTTACTTCCAAATCCGTGAGTAAATAAATTTGGTCTCAGAAATTCTCGCGTTCGTTCTTTCGTACTAACTTGAACACATCTGCCTATTCTGCTTTGAGTCATCAAGAAGGGTCAGCATGAGATACGATATCTTCCCCATTCTCTCTCGTCTGTTCCAAGTGCATCATCACCTCGATCCCCATGAATGTTTGCTTTCTCTCCTCCGTCCTAAGCGAAGGGATCATGTGCTTCGCCCTGCATTTCTTCGCTCCGTCTTTCATGGACAGCAATAATTGAAGATAAGAGTCCCTCTCTAAACAGTCAACATAAACTGGGACCCCTTGAAATCTTTGCTCATCCCTTGCAGGAGTTTTCAAACCAAGCGTTTCAGTCCACTGGAATCTTTCATGCAGTGTGGTGTTCTTTCATGCTGTGTGGAGTCATTTTATCCGTGTGTACGTTTTGCATGCAGTATTTTTATAAATAAGTATCCCTATAATGGCTTCAACAAGTAGAAAAAGATAACCATTTCCAAGTGACGAGGAAATTACTGAAGTATTACTTGACAGTGATTCTGACGACAGTGTAGTTCTGAAAGTGATGGAGAAAATTGCATCAATGAGCACTCGGAAATTGACACACTGCAGCCTATTTACGATGAACTTGAGGATGTTCATGAAGCAGAAAGCTTTGAGTGGGAGGGAATGAGAGATTATATAGGTAATAGAGAAACATTTGTTGGTAGTTTAGGACCTCAAGACAAAGCCAAAAATTTGTCCAATGCTCTAGGTATTATTCAGTTATTTTTTGATGAAGAATTCATTCATAGTATTGTTCTAGAAACAAATCGTTATGCTCAGCAACAGATTTCTTCAAGTGAGCCCCCATTTTCAAGGAAGTCAAGAATTACCACTTGGAAACCAGAGACAACGGAAGAAATGTACATAATACTGGGACTATTCATGCTCATGGGAATTGCGCAAAGCCAATACTTCCAACTTACTTTTCAACAAAGAGTTTTATCTACTCCAGGTTTCGGGGATGTAATTTCAAGGGACTGATTTGAGATAATTTGTAAATTTCTTCATTTCCACAACAATGAAGAAAAATATCAACGGAGTTCTCCGAAGTTAAAAAAAATCTTTTCCGTTATTGAACATCTAAATGAAAAATTTCATACATATTTTTTACCAAATCGCAACATTTCCATACATGAGTCTTGGACATTGTGGAAGGGCAGGCTATCCTTCAAACAATACATTCCTCTGAAGACATCAAAGTTTGGAATCATGACCTATGAGCTTTGTGATGCAAGTACCGGCTACTTAAGGTCCTTTCTTGTGTACACAGGTAAAGATACTGTATTCCCCTCGAAAATCATTCCAGATAACACGAAGAAGACAACACCAATAGTTTTACACCTGGCAGAACCGCTGCTAAATCATGGACGCTGTGTTTGGATGGACAACTTTTATAATTCTCCTGCTCTTGCAACACTACTGAAAAGTAAATACAAGACTGATTGTGTTGTAACGTTGAAGTTGAATAGAAAGGATGTCCCAAAATACGTGAAGGAGAAGAAGCTGCAGAAGGACGAAATATGTGGACAACATTCTGGGCCTGTTGCTGTTTTCAAATGGAGGGACAAAAAAATTGTCTCGATGATCTCTACATTCCATAGTGACAAAATGAGAAGGGTATCCTAAGGCGAAAAAGAGACCCGAAAGCCTCTTTGTGTGTTAGACTACAACAAATTCATGGGTGGGGTGGATCTCAAGGACCAGTTATTGCATACGTACTTGATCGAAAGGAAACGCCACAACAAGTGGTATATGTAGTTATTTAGGAGACTATTGAATACAGCAATCCTAAATGCATATGTCATTCACAGGGAAAATGCAGATATAAAATTGGACCACCATTAATTTCGTGTGCAGCTGGTCGAAGGGATTTTTTTGAAATATGCAACTGCATACGGGAAATGTGTACCAGGCCGTTATTCATTAGACAATTTAAGTGCTACGACTCACTGAGAGACATTTCCTGAAGAGGATTCCTGCAACCGGGAAGAAAGCAAAGCCCTAAAAGAGAAGTGCAGTATGTACCAAGCATGGGAAAAGAAGAGACAGCATGTATTGGTGTGAACCATGTGCAGTGGGTTAGTGCTTGGATTGCTTCGAGCCTTATCACATGAAGCAGAATTACTAAGGTAAAGCCATTTGAATATTTCCACACTAACATTTTAACAAAAAAACGTGAGTTTCTACATGAAAATCTTGGGTAATAATATCTCAGAGAGGAGGAAATGGACGAAGGAATGAATTTTCATGTTAGCGAGACGGGTTATCATATCGAAAGTATCCTCAAAATTATGACATCCTTAATACCATTTTACAAAATTTAAGTACATAATTATTTAAAAAATGCATTTTAAATATTAAAGATCACTATATATTTAACAAAAAAATGTTTTCACTTAAAATACTGAAAATTATCCATTTTATTCAGAGAACGAGAAAAAATAAAAATCAATATTAATCCAAAGCGTTTAAAAAGTTAGAGGGTAATAACGCAATCTTATGTTGGTTCACAAAAAGTTTCAACAATATTGATAAAATATCTTGAAAGTTATCAATTATTGAATGATAGACCGTCAAAAAGGCGTATTCGTTTAAATCTCCTCCAGCCTGTGGGATGGAATTTAATTTAAGGTCCTCCGCACTTGAGGGGTTAATGAAAGGTGACAAGAGGTCCTCAAATTAACATCCAATCCATTGGACTGAGTTATACATTTGAAGTTCTCTCTGCATCGCCCGTGAGTAGGGATCAGGATTCAACAGAAAACTTTCGGCTGCAGCCAAGACAGGAACCAAAGCCCTCGGAACAAGAGGCTGGCACTCTTCACAACCATTGGCAGATTAAGACTGTTGTTTTGGAGGAGTGGAGGGGATTGCTGCTTTCCAGGAGTCTTGAATACCATGTGATTACTATTTTTCCAAAATTTCACTAAGTATTGCAGGGGTTTGACCAACCCCTTCCTTTACACCTTTCCATGTACCCTCCCTTAATCTGCCACTGACTACAATAACAAGCTGTCCATAATATCTTGAAATGCTTTAATTAGTTCAAAAGAGGACAATGTGAGGGGAAGGCACACCATGTTTAATTTGACTTTGGCAAATTTATTCTCACTGACCAAAAAAATTTCATTAACTAAGCCACAAATTAAAAGCATTGATACAAGATAACTGAAATGTACTTATTAAGATCAGTGATTTCAGTTTCAGTGGTTACTACAGCCTTGGGTCAAAATTTGAAAATCAGGAGCCCACAAATAATATTACCATTCCACTGAAGAGCTCTGCACACCATTCGTAAAAATCCATAGGGTGGAGAAAATCTACACCATTAGTTTTCCCACCGCAAATCACATGTCACTTTCCTAGGCTTCCAAAATCTCGATCCACTTTCAAGTCATTAAGATGTTACATTTCAAAGCATTTTTTCAAATAAATAAAACTCCATCTTCAGTAACTTGGTGGTATTCCATAGTTAAACAAATTTACTAAACAAACTTTTACAATACCACAGGAGATGATGACAGTCATTTGCTGAAACCGGGGTCATGTTTCTTTCTCTTCTGTGGTATTGTAAAAGTTAGTTCAACAAATTTGTTGATTTTTAAAAAATAATCTACAGTAAAAATTTAAAATAATACCCTAATACCTCTTACAGAGTTTCATTAATATAGGTTAGCAATTCAGATGAAAGATACCATATAAATGCCAAACAAAAGCAAACATACCTTCAAAGCTTTAGGATCCAATTCAGAGTAATGTGTAGGCTCTTTCTTAATGGAACCCATTTCATCAGTTTCTTCAACCTAAAATGAGTATGAAATGAAACAATGTTCGGTTAAATTTAAAAAATGCCAAACAGAATCTCCACTGAATTAAGAAGTGAGAACTAAACAAGGGGGCAATAAAAAATTGTAGAAAGTCAGGTTAGAAATTAGGTAAGAGAGTATTGGTTGGGTGAAACCATTACAAAATGGGAAATACACAAGAAAAAAGTATGGATCAAAGAGTTTTTATAAGACATAAAAAATAATGAGGGACAGCATTACCTCTATTTTCTGTCACTGCCAATGAAATAAAAAGCATCTAGCCACACACAAATTGTCTTAGAAAGCAAACCACTCATCAACTACAGCACACTCACTCACACACAGCCATACTCGCACTCTGCTGCTCTCTGACAAATGGCAATCTGACTTCAGTCGTAATAAATCGTCTAAAATTTTTGGAGAGTTCGGACAAATTTTCATAAGTTGATGATTGTTTATTTTTAAGGAAAATAAGAGGAAACACGGGGTTTGGGCAAAGTTTTCATATTTCTGAGAAAATATTTGAAAGTTTCAATGCTAAGTCTGAAAAAAATATCATATCTTTTGAAATAAAAACATCCACACTCTTCACATCAGGCAAACTGCAAGTTTCTTGGTGCTGTTTGTCTTGCTCTTGCCTATAAGGAGATGGTTTTCACCGCTCAGGCAACAATACCTGCCAGCCAAGAGATGTCTCCTCCTTCCTTAAAACACCATAAAACCAGCGTCCAACATCAGCCATCTAGTTGTACCTCACCCTTCAGGTTTTCTTGATCCTTGATTTTACATCCAACATCAGAAACAAAACAGCCACACATCTGCACACACATTCACACACATATGCAGACACAATTGGTTCACAAGGAAAGCAATGATAAAAAGGACCACTGAGTTATGTTTGATCATTTCCATTGTTAGAAGAGTACATTTTTAGGGCCTACTAAAATCTGACTAGTATTTTTAAGAAACTACGAGAGAAAGAATTTAAAGCAAGATCCACGTGTCACGTCAAGAAATGTTAATAGCACAGTAACTCACAGAATTACAACTTCATAAAAAACAGAAGCTTTAATTATGGCAAAACAGCAAAAAAATGAAATAAAATGCTTATCTATATAAGACGCGAGCATTCTCTATCTTTACATGCAGTGAAATTAAAATGTAAACGGATGAATAAATGCCAATGAATCTAGTTTGATTCATTAAGCAAAGGGTACATGAAAGAAATATTAAAGTCTGTATTGAATTAAATAGGATGAAATCCATTCCTGGAAAATTTTTCATGCAAATGATCGTATCGCCAATAAACTAATTTTATAAAAACAAAGGTGTAAACTTGATTTGAAGTCAAGAAAAGATCAACATAATAAAGTGATCATAAGACTCTTAAATGTCAAAACTTTTTAGGTAATTTTCCTCAAAGGGTAACTTGACTTAGATTAATATGGGGTCCTTATTCTTTCCCAAATAAGATAATTTAAAGGGATTAATAAGATAGTAATCCATTGTAGGTTTAAAATGTATTATTATGGTGATCAATGCTTTCCATGTGCCTCAGCACAATGAAAATTATTTTAAGAAAATTGCACAGCAAAAAAGTGCTTTTTTTAGCATAAAGTGGATGCCTTTTCATCAAAACAGCTCTCATCTTTGACCCGATGCTGCTGCAGTTGAATCTGCTGAGGCTGAGAGTTCTGCAGATGCTGCTGGTTCTGCTGCTGCAAACGAGCGGCTAGCTGCCGCCGGTAGCCCTGGCGCAGTGCCTCCCACTCTAGGTGTGTCGGAACACAACTCCAAACATCTGGGAGAAATATGACCACTGTTTCAACTCGGGCAGGGACCGGTCGGCCCTTGTGACTTGTCTCTCCACGCCGGTAGTAAATCTCCACAAATCGGTACCTGGAGGCATGGGCAGGCAGGCCGAGGCGCCGAACGGGGAGAGGCGAAGGAGGGGAAAGAGAGAGACAGAGCCATTTTGGTTTTGCAGGTCCACTGGCACCTCCGCAGTATCAACGTGAGAACTGGTGATTGCAAAGGACTGAAGTTGGAATTGTGGTACAGGTGAGAGTGGCAGATGGTGATTTTTTTAAAGGGGGTGACTGGTATACATGGTGGCAGGTTTTCTCAATCCACACCTTTGTGGAAAAGGAGAGCATTGCAAGGTAAAGGGAACAAGCAAGTTAGGGTAAATGTTTGCTTAATAGACAAATTCTCACACAATCGTCCACACACACATTGGTCCCCCTTTAAAGAACTAAGGAAAAAAAACTGCATACCCAAAAAAGTACATGCCCAGCAGACCTACAGGTGATTAGCTGAGATGGGAAGCATAGACATTAATGGAATCACCAGCAAGACATTTAACAACTCCCAGAAGTGGGTCAAGGAAGTATTCTCACAGGGTGAGGAACCAAACTTTAAATGAAGGGAGAATTAAAATTAGGCAAGGTTAATAATGAGGTTTTACCAGAGATGCTGGAAAAGCTAGAAATGTGTAAGGCATACAGCACTATTAAAACAAGAGTACTCTATACAGAAAAAATCATGCAAAGTCATGCAAAAAAACCAGAAAAATAAGGTAAATACATATTACATATTCATTTCAGTTTATCATGCACTGCACTTCACAAAAATTAAGAATGCTTATGACTACTATAAGGAAAACATTAAGAGTAAACATTGAACTGAAGTAATTGCAACAGAAATAATACTTCCCAAAGAAAATACACTTTAACATCATAAGCAATTTAAAAAAATTAAACTAACCAAAAGAGAACATGAAAACATACCATGATGAATACCAAATGGGATGAATGAAGGCCGAAGGCAGAAAACACACTAAGGTGGTCACTCAACTAGTTTTCACAATTCATTACAAGAATACCGAACTTATAAAGACCAAAAACATACAAAGCAAATAAAAGGGATCATTCTCAGAGATTACTACACCAGATCAAGTTTCCAAACCTACTAACTACTTTATTAGCCTTTTACAAAAAAAAACGTGGATTCTATACACAAATGTAGAAAGAAAATTGAAATATCTGAAGGTCTTAAACACCCTTATCTGGTAGAGGAGACTAATCTTTGAATGAAAGTAAATTCGAACCTTAATCCTTACACAACAATCTTAAAAAATATCTACACATACTTTAGGTACTGAAGCTTTTCAAATGGTTCAAGAACATATTTCATTGCATTGCCAACTTCAACTAAATAATTTTTCTGATTTCAGGGCTCTTAATAACTTATTGTAGGACCATCTTAAGGTAAGATTTCAATAAATGAAGTAAGTTACGAAATAAATACCACAAGAAGTGGCAACCAATGTTCTATTAGCACCACAAACACTTTCATTCCTCTTTTTTGGACTAATAAAATATAATGTAGTTAACTATCAAATACGTTTATCTCCATATTTGGAAGATATTAAACCACTTATCGATTATACAATGCAACTAGACCAAGCTATGGTTTGGAATGGATGGCTAGCTGTATTCAGTAGTTCATTGGGGCTAATAAAAAAAGATTTTTCATGGATTCATTGAGGCAAGAGGTATAACTATTATGAAGAGATAATAAGATAGCATAATTAAGACCTTATACTAGTTTGTCCCTAAAAACCAATTACTACACCCAGTTATAAATAAACATGCCTGTTTTGCCACATGTGGTCGTTTCATCTCCATTGAGCCAATCAAAACGTTAAATTTATGGAACAGCTAATCAAGTTGTTTTCTTACTTCCCTGGAGCCTTGATTTACAAGAGAATTTATTTTATAGGAATAATACATTTCAGCACAATGGCTGTTTTAAAATTAGAGGTGAAGACATCAGTCTGCTATCTTCCACACAAAACCACGTGTCAATCAATAAGCACATGATTTTGAAAGACTTCAAATTCAGCATGAAATTTCTGCCAACAGCAGAATATTGGAATTGTAGAAAAGGTACAAAAATGGCAATGAAAAGCCAATTTAAAAATATCAAGAATAGTATTAGTATTCTGTCATTCTTTTTAAGACTAATTTTCCTAGTACAACACCCTTTGGCCTAGCAATCAAATCTTAATGAAATGATAAATCTGTCTCACACATGTACACCAGGCCTTGCTGTTTTCAACTTGCTCTGAAATTTTGCACAGTTAATGACCTAAGAACATCAATGAATACTTTCCAAATTCATATCCAAATTAAGAAATTGAAAATCTTTTGACTTCCCACATTTTTTTTTCATCTATTCTACTGGTAAAAGGTAGGTTTTGTCGGAAGTCTGAGAAACTCCTCCCAGTTTTCCACACTTCAAACATCCTATCTATCTCTAGTATTTCTTTTTTCTCCTCTACATGTGATCTACCTTCTTCATCCTGTTCATGAAATCTATTCTCTTTCCTTCCTCATCCCCGCTTGCCCAACATCCTTCCCTCTTATCACACTCCTGACAAACCCATCGTCCATTATCACATCCTACAGCCACCTATACTTCCCATCCTGGATTTCATTAAGAAGTTTCCTTTTCTCGCCCACCATCTGAACCACTTCCTTTTGGTCCACCTCATCTCCATCCTTCTCCACAACCATGTCTTAAATGCCTTGCAGCCTATTCACGTCCTCTTTTCTGAGGGTCCACACTTCTGCATTTGACTGCCAATAAAAAATATCTAGGAAAAACAGAGGGCAGCGGAGCTCTGGTAATATTTAACACAAATTAGTAAATATCAATAAAAAAAACCCAAATTCCAAGTACGTAATAAGCAAAACATGACGCACACTCAGGACACTGCTTGACATGAGACAGACACAAAAAAATTAATGAAAATACCAAAGTGTTCTATAAACTAAGAATAAGATTTTCCACTAAGTAATCAAAGAAAATCAGCACACACTCCCCAGTGTTAACAGGTACAATGAATGGGCAAGCTAAAATTGTTCATATTCAACCTAAGTCAAATAGACAAATGGAATAAATTGATTTTCTAGAAATGAAATAAAGACCAAGAATTAGGCACCCTTTCAACTGTACAGTGAACTCCGCACCTCTCTAAAACCAGAAATTCAATTATCTCAGACCAAGGCATAAATCTATTTCCATAAATGGGACTGAATATTTATCAGAGAAATTCACAAACAAGCATGCTGCATAACTAGCATGATACAAGGAAAAAAGATTAAGTTTCTGGAATACAACCTACAATTGTCACTAACCACAATTAAGTGATAAAAAAAACTTTTTTTCTCATCTTTTACTGAGAAATAAGGCTTGACTCATTGCTTCAAAGAAAACAGAAGGCTGCAGCCCTAGATACAAATAACATGAAGTGATTTGACAGGCATTTGAAAGTAAAAATATTTGACAATTCTTTAAAACCTTTTATCATTCTAATGCTGACAATATGAAAATACAGGAAACCTAGTATGGGGATAAGAAACCATCCATTCCTTTGTCACACTTATCACATGATTTTAATCAAATTATTATCCAGTAGGAATTTAAAGTCAGTCTAGCCAAATAATGAAGTTAATATAACGCAGGGTCACTACGCAACAAATTGCTGAATGCAAAATAATGACTGGAAAATACTACAGAAAAAATTATATGCTACCAAAGAGTTCATTCCAATTCCTACAAAATTATTTATCCAATACATTAAGAATCATAAAAATATTTTTAAATCAACATGCACCGCTGACACGGAAGTTCTTTAAACATTGCCACTACTAAAATATTAATGAATGAGACAGTTGAAGGAGACACATTTTCTGATTTACCAAAGATCAAGCATAACTTTGAACATGGATCAGAAGGAATCACTCTAGATTATTGATCCCATTCCTGGCATTAATCTAATAATTATCCTACATCCAACTTTCTTGAAATTATTTATGGCAATTGGAAGATAAGCCCCTAATATTTTAACTTGTTATTGGAGGTAATTAGGGATTGTTTATAAGGCAAAAAAACACTAACACTACAAGAGAAGGCAAGCAATGAAAAATTGCTCAAGAATCCTCACCATTGAGTACAATGCCCAAGGTCAATTCCAGTGAGAGCTTTGCACGTCCTCACTGCAGTCCGCACCAATACAGATGGATCTCCAGCAGGATCAGCACCATCCAATGAAGGACTCCAAGGTCCACCAATGGCCATAGTCTCATTCTTGCCACGCAATCCCACAAGGAAGTTGACCAACCGAGTGGGATGGACATAACCATCTTTTGGCATGTCGCCACCACCTCCGGCACTACTTGACCCACCCCCAACACCACCAGAATTTGAACCACTAGATGACCCAGAGCCACCTTCCTCAGCCAAGGGACAAGTTTTTCGAAATAATTCTTCCCTGGGTGGAACACTTAGGAGCATCACCTATTAAGAACAAAAATTATTCATCAAGGAAAACTAAATTTGAAGATAAATGGAATGAAGTTTATCTGGAATGTGGATGCCTAACTAAATACTCCCAACTCTATGTTTTATTTGACCTACTCAAAAATAAAGTAAGTCAGTAAAATTCCATTATCATGCAAATCTTTGGGGATAGAAGTACACCCACTGTATTGAAAACTTGAGCCATGAAGAGAAGGAAGGAGTAATCTTGAAAAAATACAATTTCTGAGTGCACAACTGAAAAAATTCTAAAAGTAAAGAAATCATGGTAACATTCACGATATTTTTGTTTACTCAGAAATATGGCTACCTTCGCATATTTGTGTATTTGATCCTTTCCATAAAGCATGTTTGTGTTGCATAGATCTGATTGCATCCGCAATACATAAAATTTTATTTGGGAGCATAACTGGTTGAAGGCAATATAGATTTCAGATAATCTAAAATCTTCTTCTTTTTCTTATCAATACATTTACTGCTCAGACACTATTAGAATTAACTTATTACCTATGCACAAGGCCATTTTCACAACTCTTAATCCCATCTGAACCATGGAATTACCGCAGATGAAAGAAGACCACAACAAGAATGGGTTGTACAGACAACATGTGAAAAATAATCGCAAAAGGCCCACTGGTGATCCAACTAGAGGCTTCCCTGAACCCGAGTTGGTAAATACCATTGGTAAAACACCAAACACATAGTAAAACTTCCAATGTAATTGTGCAAGGGGCCATTTCTATCTCATCATGCAGAGGATGCCATAAGACAATTATAGATTTCTACAAAAACATGTACAGGTAGTCATAGACTTACATACAACTCACACTTTTGTACATTACAAAATTACACGTCTGGCTCGACTTTCATACTCTAAATTCAGACTTGCAGATATTTGTTGGCAAGCAATATTATAATATTTCGCTCGATGATGCCTAGGATTGTGATGACTGGTAAAGAGAGTATTCTCGTCATACTTTTCACATCTCCTTCAAAAATGTTGCCCTTTGATGATACATTTCTTGAAAATATAAAAAAATGCCTTTACACCATAGACAAAAGAGTGATTTCCTGTGGAGTTATTCATTGCCTATAAAATTTCAGAATATTAACTATTGCAGCAGCTATCACTGTTCTACATTTAACTTGTGATGGAGACTCTCCAAATGGTTTCTGAACCTGAATGGGTGCCAGTAATGTGAGGGCCTTGTAAAAGCTACATTTTTTGGCATGGCAGTCATAGGGCCACTTATCTGTGAACCTGAAATCTTTAGTACTACCAGAGGTCTCATTACAAGCCATACACAAACTACTATGGTCGGACTGTAATAGGAAATTAAAAATATTAATTTGTCCAGTGAGAGGAAACTAGGCTAACAAGTGACTTCATCAGTCAGATGCATTAAAAATAGAAATACAAACATTTCAACATCAAATTGAAAACAGGCATTGCTGCTGGCCTATGCATATTCTTTCCATAGGACGTTCAATCGATGACATTACAATGGGAAATGTCACAAATACAAAATCTAACTGACTTGCAGTATGAAACAACTGTTTGCATCTGCTGTCCTTTGGTGCAGATTAAAATATTTTTCATTGACTGTGGATGTTTATTTTAAACAAAAGATAGCAGGGCTGGTTCTGTCCTTTGTGCATATAAGTGCAGCTAACAACTCTACAGTGAATGCATGACAAATTCAGGATTCTTAAAGGTTTCCAACGATACATGCCCCATGTTAATCTGATATGCGGATTGCCACAGTATTGAAGCTGCCAGCACCTGGCTAATTCACTGTCAAGATATCAAACAGTATGCTCCATAAATTCAAGCACCAT
This sequence comes from Ceriagrion tenellum, assembly GCA_963169105.1. Taxonomy (NCBI): domain Eukaryota; kingdom Metazoa; phylum Arthropoda; class Insecta; order Odonata; family Coenagrionidae; genus Ceriagrion; species Ceriagrion tenellum. The sequence continues at coordinate 35,470,014 of OY720637.1, forward strand.
TCAAAACTACCATCTATCAATTTGAATAGCAATAAAAAAATGTACAGACGTAGGATGAACTGGCTTTTATTTAAATTTGAAAACTACTAATGGCAACTTGATTATGAAAATTATTAACCTTCTCCATGAAGGTTAATTCTTGTTAATTACAATGGATTTTCCAGATTTGAAACATTACCTCAGAACTCTCATTTCCTGCTTCTCATCTCCTTGATCACAAAACTGACATTTGTAAATGATTACTTAAAAGAGTTTTGATTACCTTGGCAGAATATATATAATCAGCATCAGGAGGTTCCAGGATGCTAGGTGTTGCACATCCATTGCTTCCACGACATACTACATCCTCCAGCTCATCAACTTCTTTGTGCATCACATGAAAAGAGCACGGATAGTGCTCTTCTGTTTCTGGAGACAAGAGGAACAGAAAAGGTCTGTGTGGTGGAAATGCATCAACCCACCGGAAATTACTTTGGAAGAAATCTGAAGGAATGTACAGGTTGGTATACCGTCGCCGCAATTCCAAAACATTCGCTTCAGCCCTGAAAATTTGCAAGCATATTCAATGTGAGACTTACAAACCATTTACCCAAGTTAATAAATATTACTAGTTTTTCAGGAGCTTGACAATAATCATTAGCATCTAAATGCTATACTAATTAAAATAATTCTTTACTGAAGAGCCCCCATTCAATCAAGTATTTATTCTCAGGAAACTTTTACCATATGAAATATTTACCCTAGAATCTAAAACAAATAACATAAAAAAACCACATTCATCACACTTACTACCATAAAACAAAATACTTCCTAACAATAGACAGCACAAAGGGTTAAAACATAGTAAGCATTATGCCAATAAGATATAATTAAGACCACAAAATACAGCTAGTCCAACAAATGTTATAAATAAGTACTTACAAATCTAGTGAAATCTTTGGGATCTGCACCACATATCGAGGAACGATGCGGGCCCGTCGACGGGGAGGTGACCGACTTCTTGCTCTTGGACTTCTGCTACGTTTCCGAGACGATGGACTCCTTTTCTCACGATCTCTTTCCCTGAAGGGGTGAAGAAGTTGATCAATATTCACAGAATTAATCCCAAACACTAATTTGGCGTTGAAAATGTTCTCATCACAAAATGAACCTCTGGACTTTTCACTTATATCACCAAGATTTAAGGATATTACTTTTCATGAATCTGACTTTAAGCTGACAGAGCCAGCATCATCACCATTTGGCAGAAATAATGCGAGGTAAAAAAGTAAACATTAAAAAATAATCACATTCAACACTGTAAACAAACATCAAATTATTTATATGCAGCAAAAGAAAAACTTCAGGAGCATGAGTATACCTAGCAAGGGGCAGCTATCCTTCACAAGAAGCAAAAAATAAAATCTAAAATTCAAAATAAATGAATGAATTACAATAAGATAATTGAAATGAAGAGTTTATATGACTAACAAAAAATTTCTTCCAAAATCTTTAAGTGTGTAAGAAATCAGGGATGGGAACAACTAGCAAATGCAAAAATTTTTAAAAGTGACCACTCCTTAAAAAAAAAGCAAAGGCTCAACCCAATGAAAATGGAGACCTTTCGACCATTCAGCTGGTCATCATATGAAGTGATACATGGAATGAAGTCACAGCAGCCATCTGCTAAAGGTCCATTTTTATGGGGTTCCCCTACCACCCACATTAAAACACAAATATCTCCTCTGGTTTTTGGAATTTTGCAGTGAAATTTTGGAAATAATCGTTTCCTCTCATTAATGATGCCATTATTTGAAAAAAAACATAATAAACCCCATCATCTCAATTATAGAGACTATTGAATCATTCTTGTTTAAATTTAGAGCAGAAATCAGTAGGTGCTAAAAAGTAATTATGTATCAAAAAGTTTCCTTGGCAAAGAAAAAGCAATATTTAAGGAAACAGGAATGAAAAATAAAACCAAATAACTTAATAGTAACCTTACATAAACTATACACCCTCAGGCGTCACTACGTGGAAGTATTTTATACTTGAATCTATATTACAGTGTCAATCCAGGTGTTTCACCACTTGTATTTCCAGGGATCAGAATGTTACTATTAATCCATATTAAAACAATCACTGTACTTTTCCAATAATTTTAGGGGAAAAGTACTAGAATTCTTTTAATATGGATTTCTAATCATTGCATAAACAAATGATGTGGTACGAAGTTACTCGTATGGGTGCATATACACCAGGGTTGGAACTCACCATGAAAAAATCATTTGACTTCACCGGGACCTATCCCGGTCAAGTCAAATGATTTTTTCATGGCGAATTTCAACCATGGTAATATGGATAACTAGTCACCTATTCTGATCCCTAAAAATACAAGTTGTGAAACACCTTGTCACTCCCCATGCACCCTTCCTATCCAACGAACTGTCCTTCCCAAGTTCAGAAGCTCGATATGCTATGGTTCAGGAGACAATTCAAGATTAACCATACAAAAGAAACTTTCAAGACTTTTTGAAGAGAAAAGACTTTTACTCAAGCAGCATACTTAGAAATGAAACACCCAACAGAGAAGAGAAACAACCCACCTGGTCCGATCATCTCGTCTCCTATCACGCTCTGGCTCCCTGTCTCTTTCCACTCGATCCTTCTCCCGACTTGTCACTACATTGTTAGCACTGCTGTTTCTCTGGCTTGGAGATATCCTCGGCCTCCCACCAATCTGACTCCCACGAATGAAACTTCCACTGCCAGGCACACTAGTTTGTTGCTCCACTTCAACAGATAGGAAAAAATCAATCATAAAAAAGCAAAATACTAGCAAATACCACAGGGAATGATCAAATTTGGAAAATACAAGACCTAGAAGTAGACACATGTGTTAACTAAATGATTTACAGAAATGAACAATTCACGAGCGCATCCTAACATAATCCAGTGAAGCTTCGATGTAAATTCGAAATGACTTCCCGTGTTTACCATTTGTTCCACGTGTGGTGGCATCGCACACGCCAGATGAGTGAAACATGGCAGGCGGTTATGCTGGCTACATGTGGAGAGGAGTTGAGCAAAACTCAACTTTGATCACGGATAGCAAGGCAAATAGACCAAAGCACCTGATTAGCTGCTTAGATTGTCTAGATAGTTTAATTGAGTACCAATGTTACAACTGGATGATAAGCAACTAACATGATGAACAATAAAGTGAAGTCCCCAAAAAAATGTTACCAATTAACATAAATTTCTGGGAGAATCAATAATTCACTAAGGATATCTTTAACCTAATAAGGGTAAAGATACCACTTCCCACCATCGTGTAAATCAATGAGTTTATTCAGTTTCACCAAGAAGCTCCATAAAGCTAAATTTTGAAAATACAATCCTTATGACAGCATATAGCTCAGATTCCAAGATTTTTAAGAACAAAATTTTTGACATAAAACAGGAAATACTAACCTGGAGGGGGCACCGCATTATAACTATTTGCTGACTGGTAGCCTTGGGCTATGGGAGGCATCATGGTTTGCGGCCTTGGCATAATAGGAGGTCCAACACCCACTCCAGGAACATTGGTCATAGCCACAGCAGTCCCCATGGTGTTCTGATTTGGCAACACTTGAATGCGAGTGGCATTCCATTTGAATGGCATGTTGACATTGTAAGATGCTTCAACAAGAACACGATCCCCAACTTTGGGCATTGCACCTTTCACACAACTGAAATGAAGATTACCTCAAATGAATAATTATTTCACTAGGGAATACACTACCTATCAAATAGAAAGACCAAATATAGTGGAAGCAATCAATTGGATATGAAACAGTGCAATGACATTAGGGGAGGGAACTAAAATGTCATTTGCACAGCCCAAGGTAGGATATGATGATGTACCAATGATTACTTGGGGGATGGAGGTTAAGTGAGGAGGAAAATTGTGTTAGTTAACTATAGTGATGAGGAACATATTAATGGCTTTGCCCTACTATAAAACAAATTAAGCAAAGGGGTCCACAGTTTTCTGCCCCACCCATTGGGTACACCGTAGGACAAGATGAGTTATAGAGAGACATTTATTCTAATAAGTTCTATCTTTCTGGCTATGTAGTATCACAGAGTATACAGAGGGCTCGCCATTATGGGAGTTATGATATGGCTTTTTTTTCTTTCTGCTATTCTCTGCTCGATGTCAGTGATGTTCTTAAAAGGTTTCCACTGGTTCTCTCAAGGACAAGTGCACTTCCCTCCCCTACCTGTGCGCGGCAAACATGCGCGCGAGAGGGGAAATTGGTGGAATGGGCGAGGTAGGGGAGGGCTTTCGGATGGGTGTTCTGAGGGTTCCGAGTGCTGAACCACGCCTGAAAATCATCTCTGAACCTGCCTGACGCTTTGCCTAGCAAAGCTCAGTAGCACTTCGGATGCTAAGCTACCTCGGAGTTAGAGTAAGGTCCCGCACCGGCCGATTCGGATGTAAACGATCAAATGGTATAACACGAAAACTTTCCATGGGATTCGACAAACTATCGGTCAAGTCTATCCACGATCTACTGCGCAAAGCGATATTGAATAAAATCGCTATTAAGATGGTTGCCTGAGAGTGTGAGAATGTAATTTTGATAGAATTCACCCAAGGACCAAGTCAATAAAAGTGTAAGTCCAACATTAGCATATGCTGTAAAAACAGAAATGAAGGTCGCTTGCTCTTTTCAAAAGGGATGATTATCAACTATGCAAGCCTACATAGTCCAAAGTCCGAGGTTTTCAAGAATCATGATGTTAATTGAGCATCAAATTTTTACAAAACTACGATTTTGGAATCTGATGTCCTGTAAAATGAGCATATATGCATATTTCTTTGGTTTTGTTGCATAATGGTACACCAAACGCTTTCTATTCCATTGTCGTCTAATATGTGTGCAGTACTATTCAAATACGATTTAACTGCTATGAATACTCCACCACCAGTCCTATCGGGTCGATCACGTTTATAGATTTTATATCCTATCGGAAAAACTTCGCTATCGTTAATATCCTCTGCGAGCCAGCTCTCTGTTCCAATTACTATATCTGCTATATTACTATATCTGCATATTACTATATCAAATACAGTAGAACCTCGATCTATCGTTTTTCAAGGGGATGGGCAAAAAAAATGATGGATGCGGGAAAACGAACAATGTGGGAAAACGAACAAGGCAGGAAAAGATTTCCCAGGAGCCAAAACGAGGTGAAAATGCGAGAATTATATGGTAACTTTTCACAGTAGTGGGGAATCTTATAGGAATTTCTCTTAAAAGCAGGAGAATTTTTAAATTTAATGAAAATACTTAGTGTATCTCTAATTTTTCGTTTGATTACTAACTGTTTAAAATACTTTATTAGTATTACATATCCCAATGGTGTCTCGGATGATAAAAGTAAATAAACAAGGTCCATTATCATTTTATTGGATGATCCTCAAGCCCGCGCACCGACCTATCCATGCATAGAAATTTATTCCTTTCAAATATCCTTGAGGGTGAGAAGCGTGCCTAAAATTTGTTGGGGAGGATGTAATTTTTTTTCGCGCTTTCCTTGTGCTCCGCTAATGGAGGAGTGCCACCCGTTAAAGATAGAGCGAGCTTGACGCTACCAAGTGTACTCTTGTTTATCTGGAGCAATCGCGTAACCCACGAGGTATAGAGCAAGAGAGGTGTATCAGGTTATCGCCATCTGGTTCAGAGAGGCAAAAGTTATCGGGCAATCGGGTTGATATGAGGAATTCTGATATCGGTGGTTGGAGTTCGGCTTGGCATTACTAAATGAACACCAATTTCAAAAGAATAAATCACTTTGATGGGCCACGGTGCCTAAAAAACAAAAAAAACCATGTCTGGCAATGCAAGCCCACGTCAGACAATGGACGAGAAGGAACTTAGCCCACGCTTGCAGGACTTCCACTACAACAAACTAATGGTTGAAACATCTGCGTTACCTTCAGCCGTCTTAAAACACCTATTTTGAACAGTTTCGGCTTTAGGCTCAGAAATAAATACTTCAGGAAAATGAATAGACATAAATACCTACTTTAACTGGCTAAGCACGGAAAAAATAGAAAAAAGAAAGAGCACAGAGCACGTAGGGTTTGGCCGCACTTACTAGGGGCCCACGAAGTGACCATGACGGTCAGGGGGGTCAGGGAGTGACTGAATTGCTGAGGTTACAAGCCACGCCCACTGCCCTCTAGTTGGTTCCACGAGAGTCACATGACGAGAAACCCCACCTCCCTCCCTTCCCTCAGCCACTCCCCCGTTAAAGCCCATGTGGCCCAAGTCATTTGAAATAATGCACTGGTTACATACAAGAATTGGGCGAGACAGGTAATTGGGGGACCCTGTTTTCCGCCGAGAGGGTCAGGGCAGGTGGAAGACCTTTGACCCTCCCGACCCTTTCCGCGGAACCACTGAGGGGCGCATTAGTGGAACGTCAGTTAATTTTGCTTAAGTTTTTAATCGGCATAAATCTACAGAACAAGTATTATATGAAGTTTGTCCGTTATTTTCTGTTACATTTGATACCAAACACCAAGGAAATCCGTTGATATTTAACCACATAGGTTATATCAGATCTCGATATGGTGCCGAGAGCGAGCGTATGACAACTACTGGTAAGAGAGCATTGAGAGGATAGTAGGAAGAAAGGTTAGAAGCTCATGGCGAAGGAATGCGGCCGCTAAAGAGCGAGGTAGGGACTCGTTTGGGTAGGAAAGGAGGAATGCCAATTGTCCTCTAGGAAGGAGTTTGGGCCATTAAGATAAGAAGGGACTCGGACAGCAAGGGCTACCCGTCCATCCTGCGCGGCGCATCGCCTAACTCCCTCCCCCTCCTCCTTTCCCGCTGCGGAGCACCGCAAAAATCCCAAAATCTTACTTCGGTGTAAATTTTTGGTTTAGTCTTTTTCAAACAATGAATGCGGGAATTGTGATGTGGGGCCTGTGATTTGGAAACGATCGAAGCGGGAAAACGATACTTCGGGGAACGATGGATGCGGAAATTATTAACGTTATCAGCATGGAACTACATTTGGGACCAAAGACGGCGAACGATAGAAGCGGGAAAATGATCAATGTGAGAACGATAAATCGAGATTCTACTGTATATGCTCAACTTCGGCACATTTGTTCTTTACGCTACGGAAATTTACTATTACTAAATTTATATCGTATTTGGCTTGATGAATGTTGGTTCGAGGTTTTCGGTAATTCTGTGTGCTATCTTCTTGATGTTCTCTGAAACCAATGAGAAGCGATTTTTTCTTTGAAGTTTCGCAGCTACTTTTTGCACTTTTAGTAATTAGTACTTATTTCACATATTTTTGGTGCGATATCTTATGGAAATACTTTTTTAAAAAATTCAGCGCTATCGACAATATTTCCAAGGAGTCCGTTGGAGGTGCTTTTAAATACTTTCTTACACATACACGCTGAAGTTCAACAGTTTGGAAAACTCTTTAATAATTCAATTTTGGGAGTGACTTATCCTTTGAATTTCATAATTTTTTCACCTACAGAGAGACAGTAAATGCATGAGGGACTAGAAGTCACATGTGGTGGAATGCCGACAAAGTGCAAGGGAAGTGACATTTTGTGCAGCATCAGTAGATGGGCAGGGAATGTAAATGAATATATATGGAATTAAAAGGCTATAATAACACATTATAGAAGGATGGAGAAGATTACGTGGATGGAAAGGAAGACTAACCAAGAAGTGCTTGGGATGGTGGGAGAGGAAAGGAAGCTTCTAAATGAAATCCGGGATAGGCAGGGTGGATGGCTGAAGGATGTGATTAAGGGTGATGGTTTGCTGAAGAGTGTGATAGAGGGAAGGATGTTAGGCAAGCGGGGAAGGGGAAGAAAGAGAATAGGTTTCATTTACAGGATGAAGAAGGGTAGATTGTACACTGAGGTGAAAAAGTAAATGGTGGAGGGGGATGCGCCCCTTAATATGTAGAAAACCGGGAGGAGATTCTCTGACATTCGACAAAACCTACCTTAACCAGTAGAATACTTTTTTGAAAAATGACAAGTTACTGCCACGTTCCTTGTTACTCCCTCATGATAATCTACAGAGGGGCCCAAGTGGTACACTAAACAATGATGCTTACCTTGTTTGAAAGAAGACATCCTCGTCAACAAATCCAAAGTTATCGTGGAGCTTTGTCACTGCCCCAGTAAAAACTCGTTGCTTGGGAGTGTGCTGCTGTTGCTGTTGTTGCTGCTGCTGCTGTTGTTGTTGCTGTTGCTGCTGCTGCTGTTGTTGTTGCTGCTGTTGTTGTTGCTGCTGTTGTAATTGCTGCTGCAGTTGCTGTAGCTGCGAAGCTGCAGCCACTGCAGGGGCCTGTGGCTGCTGTAGTGGCCCTGGCTGTCCCCCAGCACCAGCTCCAGCTCCTTGCTGCTGCTGGGATTGTGGTCCAACCAACGGTGGTGGCTGTGCCACTGGACCCTGCTGAAATGCCGATGGCTGCAAGGCTCGGGGTGTTGGATAACTCACAGTTGCCACTTGAGGGAACACCAAGGTAGCCACCTGCTGCTGGACAAAAGACCAGAGTTAGTTTGTCACACCAAAAGTGGTCAATGAGGCTCCTTCCCACCAACAGTATCTTCAAGATATAATAATTGCAAATTCTGAATGGTTTATGAATTGACTAAGTAGAATGTTGACGATCGACTTGTTTCAATGCTTTTCATTTTATTTCCACTGGGGTTAACATCAGAGCTGTTCGAATGCTTTGAAATCAATTCGAATCGACTCGAATCAGCCATAATTCGATTCGACTCCCCTCGAATCAGGATACTTCGAAACTGAATGATTCGAAATATTTGAATCTGATTGATTCGTCTTCAAATCTTTGTATGCATTCAAACATGGCGCTCATTCCAAAAATCGTGCGCTATCCGTTTAGACGATGTTTTCCACACACGAAACGAAAATTCAAACGACCACATGTTATTCTGTGCTATTCTTTGTGCCACTATAGATATAGAAGCTAATGTAAGGCCCTGAAATATTGTGAAAATCTTTATTACATTAACTGCGCATTAGCTTTGGATTTTATTTAGATTCGAAATTGATTCCCAAGTGAATTATTAAGGGTGATTTAATTTGCTACCAAAATTTAAAAAAAAATTTGTTTTGATTCGATTCGAAATATCTTTTGGGAGATTCAATTCAGTTCGATTCGAAATGAAAATTCCTGATTTGCACAGCACTAGTTAACATTTATCCTCATGGTAAGGTCTAATTTGCTAACCTATTGAGTACTGGTCTTAATTACGCCCTGTCAAAAACACAGAGGTGGAGGTTATGGAACTAGCTTGTTAGGTTGTAGGGCAAGAGGGATGGAATCCAAAAAGAGTTGAAACCAATTCGGGTTGCATATTATTAAGCAGCTTTGAAAACAGTTGAAAGCAATAAAATAATTTTGTATTTAAAACTCAAATTAGGAAGGGAATTGACTTTTATAAGGAGCCAGATCAAATCATGACTTTTCTTCATATTTTTGGGAAACTGGGAGTTGAAAGAACACAAGTACAAGCATTATGTTCTTAATGGTAGCATTTACTGAAAAAAAATTCATGATTGGCACAGGTGATTTGCGATGCATAAGGAATTTATGATAAAAATTTTATAGACTGCAATTTTGGGGTTTGGGGTTGTTGTTTATGGTGACCACAGTTTTGCCTGTGTCGCAGCACGTGACTTCAAAAGTAAGTGATGAGGCCGGAGAGTGGATGGCTTTATATAGGCCAGACGACCTTTTGCTTTTTGGTGCCAATTTTTTCCCGTTATCATGATTGGTCTGTTGATTTGAAGTCTCTTCCAATGGAAAACTGGGGGAACAAACTGCCGACACTAAAAATTCCGATCTCTTATCTTCACTCATTCAAGGGAATATACTAGATCGACTGCTGTGGTATGGCTTACATCGGGCAGACGGGCAGAGCTGCAAGGTGCCAACTGTAAGAACACAGACAGGCGATGAGGTACAAACAATTCCACCTCTCCGCCGTGGTGGAATGCATCCATTCAGAACCAGGACACATTATCAAATTGGAGGAGGCCACCATGATCGCCAGAGAATCTCGATACTTCCCAATAATAGCGGTGCTCGGGGCTAGATAATGGTAAGCCACACACTGAGCAATATTGAGATCTGTACGCCTTTCTTCTCTGCTACAGGATGGGAAGCCACAGGAGGAGTAGTATTTGAAGAAACCAGAAGATGGCAGCACACACCCTGTTGTTATGAACTGCACCAAGACACAGCACATCATTTCTGTGCTTTTGTATGATAAGCTGCAGCAAGATGGTGTATTGTAGAGGAATCAGCGCAAGTTGTTCCAATGAAAAAGTACCTTATGGAACCGATACGGAAGCCGATAGTTTTGAGAGTGAATCCTCGTGTGATGACAGTGTTGTAGATGTGGATTATAATGATAATTATCAGCCAAACCATGTGATATCTCATCATCGTCAGAGGTAAGCATCAACAAAATGTAATTATGTGGCATGCCATATTATAGCATGTGATTATGTGGCTTATCATGACAGTGCACTACGTGTAGTACTGTTAAATAACACTAATATTTAACGGAACCATGGACTATGGGACAATTTCTAGGATATTTATCTGGAGCCTATTAATCATAAACAATTGTTATACTTGTTATGGGCATCACTAGGTGACTGCTATAGGGATTATTGTGGCTTGCCATTACATAGTTGTTAAATTGCTGTATTGTTTGGTGTAGTTTCGTAGGTTCATGCTATTAGTAATCTATGCATTTTTTTTCTTCTGCAAGGAGGAAGACTTAACTCCCGTTATCAGAGAGATGGCCATCTCACCTGCTAAGGATGGAAGGCATCAATGGGGGCAGCAGATACCACAGTCGAGTAAAGGGGCTAAACGTAAAATGCGGGGTAATCTGGTATGTACTTAAACATAGCTATTAACCGGAATCAAATAATGATAGAAAAATAATTTTCATTAAATAATAATTAATATTATTATTTAGGAAAGCCGGCACAGAAATATATTAATATCATTAAATTAGTAATATGATTTGTTTCATAAACATGTTGTAACATGGACATTATTTTTAAGGGTCAAGAGTACACAACTGATGCAACCAAACAGAAAGTAGTTGCCAGAGAAATGGGATTTCCATGAGCTTGCCGTCGGAAATGCATGACGTAGTTCGGAGAAGCGGCTTCCAAAATATTCCATGGATTCTGGGACATGGGGAATTTCGAAGCGCAAAAAAACTACATCCTTTCGTGTATCTCAACGGCACCTCCAAAACGCTCTTACCCGAAGAAAAGGAAAAAGGAGCAGTCTTCTCGAAAGATCACCGCTACGTACTCTGTTAATGTGCAAGGCGAAGTCACCCAAGTCTGTAAGGCGACATTTCTCCCTGTACATGGGCTACAAAAATCAAGAGGAAGAGTGGAAAACATCATGCAGCAAATTGCTAGTGGCAAAGAGTTTGTTAAGAAAGACCAAAGGGGGCACCATAAAAATCATCAGAAATATCCACCTGAAGTTATACTAGGTGTTCACGATCATATACGAAGCATACCCACTTACCAGAGTCACTACGGCTGGTACAAGAATCCCCAAAAGGTTTATTTTGACTACAAGATGACAATCAGTTCTTTATACCAGGATCATTATCTACCCTACTGTGAGGTACAAAAAATTTCCAGTGTTAAAGAGAATAACTACAGATGGATATTCTGCACAGAATACAAAATAGGCTTCAAGATACCCCTTTCCAACACCTGTGAAGTATGCGACGAGCTTATTACTCAGATTAACTCCTGTAACCTACCCAATGAGCAACAAAAAGTCTATGACCTCAGGAAGAAAAGAGAACTACATCACCGGAAAGCAGAATCAATGCAGGCTACTATGAGAGCAGATATCGACAGAGCCAAGACTGTTTCCAGTATCGTGGTCATCTCAGTTGACTTGCAGCAGGCTCTCCCAGTTCCAAAACTTACTGCTGGTCCACCTTTTTACAAGCGAAAAATATTGATGTATAACGTGGGTATACATGACTGTGGAACAGGTATTGGACACATGTACATGTGGACTGAGGATGTCGCAAAGTGCAGCAGTGATGAGATATGTAGCTGTATATTAAAGTTTCTCCAGACAAACAGCTGTGCTTCCAAAATAATATGCTATCAGATAACTAAGCCAGACAAAATAAGAATTGGATGGTTATGTGCATGTGGTTGTCACTAGTACATGGTGACAAATTCAAAGAAATTGAACACAGATTTCTGATTAGTGGGCACACACGATTGCCATCCAATAAGAGATTTTGCATCCATTGAGAAATACCAAAGGCGCCATGTGAGTCAAGTTTTCTCGCCCACCGAGTGGGTTGATATTGACAAGAAAAGCAGAGTAGAAAAGAAAATTGCCATGACAGTTATGAAACAAGAAGATTGCCTAGGGTTCAGCAAAGTGCCAGCACAGCACATAAAGAAAAGAAATACAACAACAGATGGACATCCTATTAACTTTCCAGAAGCTGCACAGTTCAGAGTTATGGCCTCATATCCTGATTCAATTTTCCTGAAGCACGCTGTTCACGGAGACTTCAGTGAAATTAATGTCAAGAAGCATGGCCGTCCTACACAGACATCGTGGAATATGACCTTAACACCAAAATATTGTAGGCCCATTCCTATACAGCATAAGAAACTGTCTGATGTCATGGACCTGCTTCCCTATATATCTGCGGTGCATCATGGATATTATTTATCCCTCACTCAGTGCAAAGCCACAGAGCAGGTTGATGAACCTGAATTAATTAATGGCAGTTTCTTAGATGATGCTGAGAGCAATGTGAATGGTGATCAGTAAAGCCAAATGTTGGCATGGAAATATTGGTGATAGACAATGACAAGCCACAAAATTATATGTATTCCTTGTACTTAATGTTGTTTTTCACTATATCTAGCAATTAAATATGTTCTATTTCATGTGAAAAGAATACCTTAATGAATGTAGTACCTTATAATGCAATAAACGCACCTCTTATGTCCATCACCTGATTTATGGAATATTTCGACCCGTCAGATGTCTCTTCTGTAAAATTTCCTCAATGTGGCTTACCATTATCTAGCCCCGAGTGCCTAAATTATTCGGGAGGCTATCGAGATTTCCAAGCACCCATTGAATTTCAACTGGGAGTACGGATATCACCTCCATAGCTCTTGGAAGAGACTGTTCAAACCAACGGACCAATCACGATAAAGATAAAATCATGACATTGGGAAAAAATTGGCACCAAAAAGTAAAAGGTTGCCAGGCAAATATAAAGCTGTTCCCAATCTCTGGCATCATCACTTCAACCTGAAGACACCTGCTGGAATGTTGGCAAAACTGTTGTCACCAAAAACAACAACACGGTGAAAACCCCGAGATGCAGCCAATATCATCGGAGCACCACGGAAACATTCGAACCCATAAAAATTCATCTCAACCTCATGGGAATTTGCAGCCCTAATTCATTGGTTTGCTCAGCTCTTAAAGCTAGTTAACTATAATGTTAATGCTGTAAATAGTATTAAAAATTGGGAGCTGATGGAGTAATTTAATAGGAATAAACCAGCAGACGGGCAGCAGTCTACCATTAGCTGAATATACTTGTTTAGAGTGTTTAGTGGAACATTTTCATCAATATACCATGATGAAGTCTTTGCAACTGTTACGTTACTTTGAAGCTAGGTGTTCATTTTTCGATACTACTGCATTTTTAGATCTTTAGTAAGTGTCCTACACTGTGTGTTCATAAATCAAGAAGTAAATCCTTGTCAAATTATTTATGCAAGGAGTCAACGACACAGCTATCCCAGGAAACACTCAAAGTGTGGCAAAAATGTTTTAAAAGGTTACAAATTGGTTTAGGTAATTTTGCATAAGAAAAAAGATAAGAGAAATCCAAAAATGCCAATAAATGCATAAGAAAAAGGCTCCTATGCCTGAATTTTGGTCATTCAGGAGACCATCAGCAGGGAACACAATTTTTAACCTTGCAAACCTGTGTGCGGCACACAGCTCAAACTCCCAATTTTTGTCATTTTTCTGCAGCTAAAAATGTAATTGTTCAAAAACAAAAAAAGATATTTAGGGTCTATAAGTTGAACACAATATAAATATGGTAGGTATAATGGTCTGAGGCACACATGGTAGCTCACAAAATGCCCCAGAAGATTATGATGGAGGCATTGCACAGGTGCAGTTCCACAATTTGTAAATGAAACTTGACGTGACTAATAGAAATAAAATGTCTGCTAATACACATTTTATGTGGGAAAGAATGTTTAACCATATAACTGAACTTAGGAAGTACAACAGCATGGAAATGAAAAATTCAGAGGTGAGATATCAAACAATTTTACAACAGTTGACATCGAGTTTATTGCAACATAGTGCATATACCACCAACAACGATAATTGGTATAAGAATTCAATCCAATCTTGAATCGATACAAATTTTGAGAGAACCAAAGTACTAACAGTGTTATATATTTACACGTAAACTGCATTAATGCTCAAACACAACACTATCAGAAACTTCATGATGTTATGAGATGTATATATAAACAATCTTTTAATCAGAAGATTCAAAAATTTATTATCTACGCATATGAGGATCAGAAAATGTCATCTTAGCGCACAGAAAGGATGAGCACTAAGAGGTCAATTTAAGAAAGAAAATTTCATCATCAGTCTTTGATCAAGAATGATCCACATAAATTTTCTACTCATTCTCCCACTTCCTTGGCCCATCTAAGCCTACAGTAGGTGCACTTCATACTACACTCATTCACATAATATTTGCATCCACAGAGATATACCCCCAAGATGAATACTTCCACCAGTTCAGGTCAAAGTCCAGTGCCAGAATATTTAGTAAAGTCTGTCTACCGTATTTACCTGAATATAAGGCCCCCCACTTTTGAGGCTCAAATTCCAGGAAAAATATAAAACAGGTGGGAGAGCCCTCAGGGGAGTACCAGCCAGTTTGGAAAGAATGCGTGATGCTTTGAGTGTGTAAACTCCGTATGAAGTTCAAATTTGTTTTGCGATGAGTTTGAACATGCTTAGAAATTCGAATAGTCGTGCTACATAACTTTAAATATCAGTATGGGTACCCCCTCTGGCTAATCCTCCCCATATAAGACCCCCCCACACTTTTGAAACAGTTTTTGGGAAAAAAGGGGGGTCTTATATTCAGGTAAATATGGTACTATTAGCTGAATATACTTGTTTAGAGCATCAAAAAAACATTGAAAGATTATCTTTTGTATTACATCAAACATCAAAACAAAATTTTCGATGCACTAGGAAATTCAGGAAACAGCAGATCTGATATTTGTAAAACAGGTAACTACTGAATGAGAAATACTGGAAGTGTGCTAAAATATGCATACCATATATTCTCACCATTCATGTGACATGAAAATTCCCTCATACATATTTCCACGATTAATAGGTGTTTTATTTTCATAATTTGCCACAGTTTATCCTGAGAAATGTTTTAGAGTTTGAAAGGGAGCACATCAATTCATGAAAGTTCTTCAATCCAAGTCAGAAATAACATTTTCTAAGATAGACATAATCAACAGAAATGATAAAACTCCATCATCTAAATAATGATAATAAAACCTATGCAAATGTATCAAAAATCAGTAGACTTTTCATTCCAAGATACTGAGTGCAGGTGTTGTCCATGAGTAACGCACTGAGCACAAATGGCTGGTGGGTTTCTGATATGACAGCAAATAGTTACTTAAGTAGCTACTTTGAATATTTTCAAATCTAGAAATGGTAAACATATCTTACACGCACTCAATGACTTATCTTTTGAACCATGTGAGTACTTACTTGAGTGGTAGCAAGAGAAGTGGGAAGGGCAACTCCAGGGTTTCCTAATGCTGATCCCAAAGATGATGGTAATGCCATTCCAGGCTATAATAAAAGTAAATAAAATAACCAATTAATACACAACTAAAGGAGTAATAAGAAAAAAATTCTTGAACATTTTAAGAGAAAGTCTGATTGAAAATTGACTTATCAGCTTACCTGAGAAAGCATTGCTCCTTGTTGAAGGGCAGCATTCTGAAATTGAGGTAATTTTTTAGCATTAATTCAGTTTCACCATTAACAAATGAAATGAACAATACAGATATTACAATGTAATTCATATCCAACAGTTATTCTAGTATTCAGTAATATGAACTAGGGTAATATATGAAAGAACTAAGTAATATATGCATATTGAGCAGGCATTACACTCTCATACACAAGAAACTTTTTCACAAACATTTGTTTAACATATTTGGCTTTAATGCACTCAGGGGGTTATAATAATTTATACATTACACATTCATAGTAGTTCTTTTTAATACACCTTACATAGCAAGCCATGGAATGTAGTCTTTCAGCACTGTTCTTCCTGCTGAGTTTTTACCAAGATCTTAAAGCATCATTAATCTAATCCTGAATTTGTCACTAGTTCAAAACATGAACACCTCAGTGTGCATGATGATAGTTTGGGCTATGGATCCATCTATATCATCAATCATTATTAATTAATACACCATGTTATATTCCACAATTTACCAAGTGTTAAGTATATCATGTTGCATTAGTTAAAGATTTTAACAAAGTTATGCCTAAGACTATTGCTAACATTCATCTGTCCCTGAAATAATCCTCTCCAGAGAGAAAAATCCTACAAAAATAGTAGCTTCAAAGAAGTAGGGTGTCCACTTCCTCAAGATCAAGATAGAAAACCTAACTCAAATTTTGGCTGATTTTCCATACAAATGGTTTAAAGTTTTTCAGCTCCTTTGACAAGGTCTTTCAAGGTCAAAGTTCTGGTACCTTTGTCAGAGCGTAAACAAGTAAACACCTTGATCCCATAACTTTTTGTGCAGAAAGGTAGAAAAGTAAAATAATAATAAACCACTTTATAATGCCACATACTCATTTTTTACAGTTGAATTTCACAGTAGAATGAATTTTACTTTTTGATTTTAATTAGAGATGGGCAAGAATTAGGCCACAGTTGCTTCTCAAAGCTCTACTGTATCACATTATAAAATCAAATTAATACTTCCACTAGGGACAAAAACAGCATTTCATAAAATTATTACATCAATTAAAAAAATCAAATAATGATCCAATAAAAATACCTAAGAAATCCACCAAGAACACTCATTCACTGGCGTGAAATAAAATTTTATATAAAATAAGTACATCGAAAATCGAGACTACCATATTAATTTCTCAACATACCTAATATTTGTTCATGCGGCAGAGCAGTTTTTCCATGGCATTAACCTCTGCATTTAATAATTTCCCAGTTTCAGACAATTAGGACTAGAAATGGCATTATTTGTATTTTCAAATCACAAATTAGAATTAATTTAATTTCATACCTTTATGCATAATTTGATCATTAATCATACCTACACATCTGAAATCATTCCACAGCACAACTATAACACAATAAAGATGGAACAGACCAGAAAAATAGATAAGGAATATTTAGGGCCATCTAAAAAAAATACATAGATACCAAGTCTTTTGATACAAACAGCTTTTTTTTTGGTCCCATGAACTTCATAATAACAAAGATATACCGTGTGTATTTTCCTCATATAATATTACCTTCAATATTAAGTTAATAATTATGAGCATAGTGAAAATTTTACATTACATTATTTGCAAAAGAAATATTATATACACTTCACTTGAGTGCAATAATTTTGATGCATATTTCAAGTGTATTTAATGAGGCAATTGAAATATAAGTAAATGTCCCCATAAATTATTTCATCACACCTGAATTACTTTAGGTTGAAAGTTTGTACATCTCATATGATATTTTGGGATATCAGGATATAATAACAACTTGCAAAAATGATAGGAAGTATGTATCTTAAAGATAGTAGTGGGTAAATTTAGGAAAGTCTGATGTGGAGGGTAAATTTGCGCACACACCACAAGAATCTGCTACCTGAGGATTGGGTTAGATAGGAATCTTATAAGAATACAAAATTTCATGGTAAGTATGAGGATACTGGAGAAAAAGGAGAAAGGTACCTAATATGTAAGCAAACGGCGACAGGTTGCTCATATGCTGATTGAAGAAAGAAATTGAGAGGCTATGGAAGTACAAGCTTATGGCTGTAAAACAGCAGGTAGAGGTCATTTCCCTTCCATCAAAATATACCTTGTTTCGAGAAAAATCACTTTAAAAATATTTGTTGCTAACACACATGGGACAAGTATTGCTCGCTCTGCAAACCACACATGTATAAAGGCTGTGACAATAACAGTCAGATGTAAAAACATATTGTGTTCAAGATCTCTCCAATAGTGACTTCATTGGGTGTGTTTTTGAAAACAACTGGTGGATTGCTAACATCACAGCCATGTCTTTGGAACAGAAGGAAGTATGTGTCACATTTATGCACCCACATGGTCCATCCAATGGTTTCAGGTGGCCTACATTGGAAGACTCATGTGTAGTGCCACTGAAAAATGTTCTGCGCAAATTACCTCATCCACCATTTCCAGTTAGTAGTAGTGGGCGATTACATACATTTGACACCACTGAACTATGTATGGAATATTGAAATTGCATTCAGTAATTGGATGTAACCAATGACCCAGGTATGTACTATTTATCCATTATGAATGCTAAGTAGAATTAATCTTCATTTTCCCCCTCATAGTTATGCTATCTTGGTATATGAAAAGGAGTGCATTAACAGATTGGGTCGAAAACATGCCTAAATTTGACATACCATAAAATAAATAATATGAAAATACTACCTTTTTTCATATGATAGCACAACATTCAAACTAGCTACTGAGAAAATTTAAATAAAATAAAAGATAGGGTTTTTTAGTTACTAATTGTTAAACAATTGCTAATTTTTATTGTTTAAATAAGTCCTATTTATTTTTATTTCAAATTACTTGAAATTGTTGTCAAAATGTGCATAACAGCATTATATTTACAATAAAACAAAAACCACTGCTTTATGTGCTACAGATCCATAGTAATTAGCATTTATGTGATTTTTCACTTTTTTGCACTGAGGCTTGAGGCAGCAATGTTCAAAGGTTCATAACTTTTAATGGGTCAGGTCCTAAGCTTAAATAAAGTTATCATTACTCATCACAAGGAGACTGCTTTCACATATGTAACTTTGAGAGAAATCGGTGATGGTCACCTGACATGATATTGCACTATCTGCCTGATTTGAGATGAAAAGGCCCCTTTTCAAAAGATGTAGACCTATCATTATTTAAAATTTAATTCAGTTTATGAAATTATTTTGTTTCATGATCTCCTGTTCTTGCGTCCACAGACATGTAAAAACCAGTGGATGCATCTCCCCATCTCCCAAACATTATCACAAGAATTAGCGGCAGAAGAGTGTTCCAGCAAGCAACAGTGAGGTAACAAGTAGACATTGTCACCACAGATTATGCATGAACAAGGAATCCTCACAATGGAGAAACAACATTTGAGCAACCTGCCCAATGCATTCTGCAATTTATAATGCTCAACTATTTGACAGCCAAACATAACATAAGAACCTGAACTCTAAGTTGACACTTTCACAAAAAGGCTACGTCATCTTGTGGTTATTAATAGCTGGACATTATAAAGCCAGGTTCAAATGTGACCAAGTTACCTGCTGAATGCTAATAGTTGGTTGAAACACTTGCTGTGGCTGTTGGTATGACACCACAGTTTGTGGGTTCCCAAGGCCAGGTGCCAGTGAATTCTGCCCCATTATTTGTGGAGTGAGCTGGGTTGGTTGGCTCACAGGAACCAATGTCTGGGCTGAAAAAAAAACACATGAGGGACCTTAGTATTAATAAAATGAGATTAATCCTTCATATGTTCATTATGGAGGGTATGTAAGAGAAAAACATCCTTGCATTCTTGCCACTAGGGGAAAAATTAGTCGGAAGGAGAGGAAGACAGTGGAGAGAGGGTTAGATGTGACAGGCTTTTAAGAGTGTGGAAATTCCAGGAAAAGGTATTTTTATCCCCTCACATCTTTCCCACCAATCCTGAATCAGGTGAATCAAAAAAGCAAGTTGACATAATATTTCCTGATATCAAGAAAGAATTTCACAAGATTTCTCACAAAAAACTTACATTGCAATTGCAATCATACGGAGTATAAGAAAAAAATAATGAATTGGACGAGCCAGTTTTGTTAGTAGATTGGGGATAGGGGTTGGAAAATGATGGTCAAGAGGGTAGGAGGAGAGAATTGTGAGGTGCAACAGACTGATAATACAGTTAAACCTACCCATAGAAAACCCTTTAGGGCTATGGAATTTTCCTTGTAATGGCAGTGTTCCATTTAGCTTAGAGTCTGACATAAATTGGAATTTGAAGTCCACTAACATATAAAATAAATCTAAAAGAAGAGAGGCCTACATTGATAGGCTGGGTCCATTTATAGGGGAAATGCTTAAGAAGTAACGCAAGAAAAGTGTCAAATAGAAGAGTTTTAAGCCCATAATTTCAACAGAAAGATATAATTTATTTACAAACTATGCACATATTCCACATGTCACATGTTTTTCTTTCTTTTTCATACAATGTCAGCTTCAACATAGTAAATAGCCTCATTTAACAAGCATTATAATCAGAATCACCTCACCTCAGACAACAGTTGGTAAAAATTTTTCAAGAGAAACATTTCTCAGTACATTTTTCAGCTATATATGCCATAAACTTTCTCCACTCATTATTATTTACATGGTAAATGGAATTCCATTCCACCAAGGATCACAAGTCAGGGAACAGATTTTTCACCTGTTGGAAAGATTTCCTTGAACAATTGGAAAACTACAACCTCATGCTGGGCTCAAAAGTTTTTTTCTGCCTAAGACGACTTCTGTCGAGGTAATGCTCCACTAAAGATATGTTCGCATCTGTATAGTACAGACGGTGATTTATGGCAGGATTGGCTCAGATTGAACCCACAATTTCAGGAAGGGAGGCTATGAATGTATTGTCCAAGAAACTGCAGCAATTGGTGATTAAATTTGTGGTTTGATTTCACCATCCTACATAGCACGTGATCCAGCCTTCTTAAAAAAAGATATGAGGGGGGATGTATAAACACCACCATTAACACCAAGAGGCTGTTTGCATGACCTATAGGCAGAACATGTCAATAAAAGAGGGTAGTCAATTGTTCATAGCATACTGACACTGGGAGTCAAAAGGCATTCAGACACTGGGAGTTTCACAAGTCTATTTTTGATAGCATGTAAATGGCTCAATGTATACACTGAAGCCTAACTTTAAGAGATGAAATTTTATCACCGATGGCCATTCTATGAGAGACCATTATAAAAAATCCAAGTGCTTTTGTCCCTTTAGTTGGTTTAATTTCTCTGGCTTTCCAGTTGAAAAAAAAAAGAATTTAGGATTTCAAACTTGTACCTCAGAAGTTTCGAGTTACCTATATTGTAATACTTTTAGAGCCAAAAAAACTATGCATAGAATATACCTGAATTTCTTTGAGTTAGGTACCTCAGAAATACAGAAACCTGCAAGTAATTACCTGTGTTTCGAACCCATGGTGGGTTCTTGTTGCTGGCTCCAAACTGAGACATGGTTAAGTTTTCCGCAGGTCACAATCCAGCAGGACTGAAAAAATTTAGGTCATAAGTCATAGGAAAATAATGACATTTGGAAAAACATTAACTATGCAAGGCAATTAAAATCAAGCAAATATAACTTCACCACTATTTCAAAAAAAATATATGACTCCGCATTGCAAATGGTTAAATCTGAACAATAATTCAGTCATGGCAATTTTATAATGATAATAAAAATTAGTTGAAAAAAAACGAAATAATTTCCCAGCTAATCATTTGTGTGTATTCTTCTCAGGAATTCCACAGCTATATTCCAAATTTTCAATTTAACATAATAATTTTCAAGAAAAATTTACTAAAATAATTTATTTTGGTCCACAAGATTACATTAACAAGTGATTCAAGGTAGATCATCAAGAAGCTTTCACAAAATTGTACCAGATATTACATAATAGCTATGGCCATTTGACTTAACGGATCAAAGAAAATGAGAAATTCAAGATATTAGTATGGAGGATAACAGAGAAAGTGTTATATAACAAAGATAAGTCTAACAAAGGACTTAATGTTGTGGGTGAGGAAACTATTGGAAGACTTGAAGCTGAGCAAGAGTATATGGATGGAGCAGATAGTCATGGGGGAGGGAATGCTGGATACTGTGAACACAGAGATGTCGGGTAGAAGGGAGAGAAGAAAGAAAACAAGCTTCAAAGATGAAATGAGGTGCATGCTGGGCTAAAGAAAGAAATTGTACGTAGTGGCGGTCGATTGAAGTTGTCAAAGATAAATAATCCTCTCTCCACCCAAGCCTACCTTTATCACAAGAATGCGTCTTATAATAAAACTACCATTATTTCCACTTATAGTCAACAAATAACTCACGGGAGATAAGCTTAGAATTGAATGACCAACCAATAAATAGAAAAATTAATGATATTAAGACAGAGTAGGCTCACCACGTACGATTAAAGCAACAACTCCACAGAGCTGTGCGGATGACCTGAACAAAGAATGCTCTCTTACGCTGAATCATGCCCATAAGAAAAAACTCATTCTTATGCCTTTCAAATTTTTAAATGATAGCTAGCTCACAGCACTTCAGAACATATTGGTGCACATGTAAGGCAGCCTAAGACCATCATTTATCATACAAAACAAGGCAAAGAGACAAAATGGGAGATAACCACATACAGTCTAAGCCATAGCTATGACCTAAATGCACTTGTAAAGGTACATGGATTTTTCATAAAAACCCCAGGTTCATTTTTCAAGGGGAGTGCATTTCTTACACCACAAAAGAGCAATGGTTTGCTGAAATAGGTACAGCTATCCACTTTTTTTTGCAAAATATGTAGTTTTGAAGAATACTAGCAAAATGTTTCAAATCAATACCTAATATGAAGCAATAATGGTTCATAACAAAATTCTGACCAGCCTGAACTCCAAATCAAAGAAGAATGAACTCGATATGTTAGGTGTTTGGATTATTCAATTGTAGAAAAATGGACAAAGTTCGTGGAATCAACACACAGTAACACCTTCCCTACATAAGAAATAACTTAAGTAGAACAAAATGGCTTCTTACAGACTTATGTAAATAAAATCCTAATAAGAGAGGACAAAATACCATACATGGTTCTGAATTTGGTCTTGTACATCAGCTTTACTAAACATGAATATAAATAGTAAGATCCATTTTTCATACAATTGATAGTCATTTAAACTACGTCCTCCGCCTTTAGCTTGTGACCTGATCAGTTTTCTAACAGGATAACACCTCTACCTTTGCATGGACAAATTACATGCTTGGCAAATTTGATTAATACTTCATTATTCAAAACTGAATATGAAGGCACAAGCATCGATGGAACTCAAATTCTCAAGGCATGAAGCAAGTTTACAGAAAGAATATATTGAAAGAATAATTATATCAATTAGGTAGTCTATACACTTAGAGGGATGATCGCAGAGCAAACCATGATCCAAAAGAGACACTTTAAAAAAACAGAGTAACTTGTCAGAAACTGTATTGGTATTAAATATCATTTCACAGAAATGTAACATTCATTCACAATATCAGATGTGAAATAAAGGAAGGGAGAAGAGGAATAAAAGGTGAATTTAAAGCACTAAATTTAAATTTTCTATGAAAAATGTATCTTAGAGATGATACATCAATTATCCTAACAGAATAGACTCTTTGCCGTGGAAAAACAATTGAATAGCCCCTCGATAATAGACTTCAGAAACACTATACTTCCTAATCACCTCTCTCAACCACCAAACACTTCTAATCCCTTCCCCTGTCATTGAATTCTAAACCGCTGTCACAATAGTATTTTCCTTAACCAGAACTTCTCCATTTATCTATCATAATTTCTCCTATATGTCACCCATCTCTTCCTCCACTTGGCACATTCACCAGGACCACAGCAAGATTAGTTGGATGAGCTGTTACTTCAACTACTAGTATCTTGTCATTCATCTGTTCAATGCTTAATACCCACTTCCCTAATTATGCCTTAATACCATAGCCACTCCACAATGACTCTCATCCCTCCCCCCTCAGGACTATAAATTTCTTCAACTCATTCCATCTCACCTTGCACTGCCAAAAGGCATTTTTTTAGCCTACTCCATTTTCAATTTAACTTTTCTGCTTTCCAGCCCTCATCATTATCCTAATGTCTCCAGCTCCCATTCTAACAGTTGCTTTCCTTTTCTCGTTATTCACTCTCTCAGTCCTTATCTGATGATGCTTTGTCACAATTTTGTGCAATGATGACAGTTCGACCCTGCTCAGGGAAGTAAAGCCTCTGTATGGACATCTATTCTTGAGCGTCCCATACACCGGCATCCCATAGTTGCCAGGATTAAACTCTCTGATTGACTTTCATGTTCAGGTTAAATAATAGTAAGGGAGCTTCCCCATCAGCACTTCCCAGAGGTATTTTTATCATGTCATCCATTATAAGAAATACCTCCTACCCATCCACCAATCTGGCAAGGGTGGCTCTACTACCTGGGCGACATACCTCTAAGGACCAAGCATATGTTTCAATCAATGTGAGCCACATCCATCAAGATGGGAGCTAGGTCCACTACAGCTTTAAGGTTTAAATGAGGAGATCATCACCTTTTTCAAATTTTTCTCATTCAACAGGAAAAGTAATGAAGGTAGGCCACAGGTTACATCAGAAAGCTAAGGAGATGGTAAATTATTGAGAAAACACCAGGAGCCTTGAAAATACTTAAGCAGCAGACAACACGCTTTACACTCACAAACCCAAACCTTTGCCTGAAACCAATTTCCCTTCGGCAACATCAAGAGGCTAGGTGGCCTCTCATAGAAATGAGAAAGCAAAAAGACCAGCCCACACAACTTGGGACTCGTAAGCCCAGAGAAAACGTTTCATGCTGAGGATTGGAACATAAATCCGCCAGCAGTTAATGCAATATATAGGCAATGTGAGGAACAATTGGAAATGATTAAATGTATCTGCTCCGGGGAAGAAGAAAAAATTTGGAAATGAGAAAAGCAAGAGTATGCTTAGTCATCTATGATCTCCAAAATTTAAAACAGGAATAACAATAAACTAAAAATTAAGAACCTATAGCGGGAGAAAAAAGCAGCATGCTATACTTTAATGATAACATAGCCACTCTGGCAGAAAAGATATGAAGAAAATTCTGAACAGCAGGGATAAACTGTGAAGATATGCAACTCAAGGTGCAAAAAACAGAGGAATAGTCATTCAAGTTGACAGGGACTTGAATTCAGGTCCCTCGATTTCACATAGTGCTTTAACTAGTTAAGCTATTGATGCATTCTCCTACCATATGGATTTTTGTGGGTTTTAAACAATGGTATTCCAGACCGTCTAACATACAAGGTCACAAGCACTTCAATATGTATACTACGCACCACTGTCAGTGAGGTTAAAGCCACACTGAATGATTTTTCCCCTGAGGATTTCCACACTTGCATGCACTTGCAGGCGACTCCATAAAGGTAATATCATGACTAGTCCCACTATCTTCAAATTTGTCAAAATTTATTTCATGAAAATGTAAAAAAACCAAAAAGACAGAAAAGGGAGGCAGATGAAATGGAGACAACAAAGTTACCATCAGACAAAAGCCATGACCTAATTTCCATGCCTACTAGGCATGAGTATGCTTGAGTTAGACCCCACTTGGAATACACCGCCAGTATTTGGGATCCTCATGAAGAGCCTTGAGAACAGAGTAGGAATGCACTCAGTAAAGATCACCAAGATACATGAAAGGCCATTTTGATAGACTTATTAGTATTACTGACCTCTAACAACAGCTTGGATGGGAATCGCTTTCAGAACTTTGATTGAAAAATACTCATTCTTGTATGTATATTCAAAACCAGTTAATTTTCCAACCAAGTTATCAATATCTTGACAACTCCAACATACCACAGTACATCAGATCGTGAGAATAAAATACGGGAAATAGATTGTAGAACAGGGGTTTAAAATGTATTTTTTTAAATGACTTTTCCACAATCGATTAAGAGATCATAATGGCCACGTTAAGACTTTGAAGTAGGTTAATTGACAGCTAGCAGGCTGATTAATAGATGTGCTCCCTAATGCATGTTTCTAACTCTGTCGAGTAGTGCTAACACCATGTTTTGCATGGTGTTTGCATTTTGCATGTTTCCTGCATGGCTCTTGGGCCACATTTACATAGTTACACTATAGATTAGTTTAGTAGTTTCTTACACATTTATAGCACACCCAGAGTGTAATGCATGTTGGTGAAAGTTAATTTCTATACTGTCACGCATATTGGTGATAAGTCACCCCCTACCAAACACCCTTGAGGTGGCTTGCAGGGTAATATGTAGATGTACAGTGTGATGCCATGGTGATAAGAAGCCTGACCCACTCAGCAAGTCTGCTGAGTATTTTGCTATGTCTTTAGCTGAAGCTAGATACTTTGGGATTTTTGGCTTTGATATTTGGACAGGCTTTGGAAAAAAGAGTAGGCTCAAAGTCACCCACACACAGTTAAAGTATGTTTTATTTACACAAAGTAACCATTTTGGCCAAAGTCGCGAAAAACTAAAGCAAGAGGACAAATTGGGCTCTTATCACTAGGATCACCCAAGATGGAATAACCAGAAGTGAAATTATGTGATTAGCAGCAACTAGACGAGGCATTAAACAAGAGGGAGTTTTCAATGACAGATAACAACATAAGTGTGGAAGCAAGGAAGCTCACATATAAACAGCAGCTGACCTGCATTTCATTTCAAATGACATGCATTACGACATACAGAGATAGATAGACAGATAATCTCCATCTCCAGGATCACTCAAGATGGAATAAGCACAAGAGAAAATGAGTGATTAGCAGCAACAAGAGACATTAATGAGAGGGAGTTTTCGATGTCATATAACAACACAGGTGTGGAAGCAAGGAAGCTCACATATTAACAGCAGCTGATCTGCATTTCACTTCGAATGACTTGCATTACCATAGACATGATAGGCCAGATACTTTTTCAAGACACATTGGGGAATTTCTTACGGTGTAAAATTATTAGCTCAATATTCAATAGGCTGGATGATTACTCAATCTACATCTATTCATAACTCCATAAATAAAGGCAAGTTGGCTCAACGTCAACCGCACACAGTAAAAGCATATTTTCATACCCTGTCAATGACAATTTGAATGTGATTTCTAGGCATTCATACATATATCTTTTCAAATGTTGACTTAAGGAATCATCTTCCACATGAAGTAAGGAGCGTTTTGCAAAACATCAAGAACATATATTATGGACAGTCCTGCAATTCATCTTCTACCTCTTTGTAACATGAGTTATATAAGAAGAAAATTTAGGATGATTCCCATTCAGCAGACTTCATAAACCCTAACAAAAACTTCAAGTAAAACATAAGAGCTATTACTGAAAATGTGGATTAGAAGATCAATAATGGTCATTCATAAAAGAAGTGTGCTTCGTTGGTTAGGCCCTGATGAGGGAATGGATGAGAGTCAAATAACTACACAAATCTAAAACAGTAGAGAGAACAGTGTGAAAGAAAGAACTACTTAGTTAGCAAAAGTTAAGGGCTGATGTGGCACAAGTGAAAAAAAAGGTTGAGCGATGTTAAGGATCGTAAGAGGAGATGCCCATGCACGAGGCAAGTATTGGTATAAGATAAAACAGAAGTGGTTGGAAAGGATGGGGCATCATGGAGAAGTTTACTTAAAAGGGACGAGTACTCCTGGGCTAGCGTCAATAACTTAATTCTAAGACTTTCCCTACCCCGAAAGGGAACGACGTGATTCAAAGGGTTTGAATATTCAACCATAGTTTCAGTACTAGTACCACTAATGAGCATGCACTTGTACAATTTCTCTTAGGGAGTGAATTATACCAGAACTAGGTTACTCTTCACCATTTAGAGTATCAATGTATTTCGGGTGTGTACAATGTTTAAGTAGCTTCCACAACAACAATTTCAATCCGGAGTTCTACAAATTACTTCGAAAAAGTATTGTTGACTGTGACTACAGAACGACTTTCAAAGCGCAAAACAAGAAGTGAACTGAAATTAGGCAAATATACAGCAGATAATTTCCGCTATAAACAATTCACAAAAATGACTTCTAATTCCACTACTCGGACATAATTCGAGATAACACCGGCAATGTCTGGCCAGCTATGCACAACTAGCTCGCGATTACTGGCTTTTAACCGTGGATCACAAAACCGATGAAAAACCCGTCACATACCTTAGCTACCTTCAATTTCGTCCCCTCGTGTCAATGAGACTAACAAACATCTCTAAAATACATCACTAATGAATTTCATAACGGAATAAATACATTCCATACGGAACCAAATAGTTTACTATGACTGAACCAACAGTTTGACGTCTAATTACTGGGTCAGGCAACGTAAAATAATGCAGTAACAGATAACGACAATCCAAAGCAAAGAGAACAACAGTAGTTAAGATAATTACTAACACACCTCATAAGTGCCCAACTACGCTCTTGGGTATCCATTTCTCTGAAACGAAAGAAGTTTATTAAACATTAACCGTCTTGAAATAAATCCTAATAACTATGCGATAAACTCCCACGAAAACGAAGAAAAACAAAGACAAGTACGGGCAACAGATTTGATAACCTCATTAGTCACGTTTGCGCGCAGGAGGTTAAGTTACTCTAACAAGACGCTCAAGCCACGCAAACATACTATATGAGGAGTTGAATTAAAAACAACATATTTCACGCTTAGTCATCAAATCAACATCTACATCTAATCTTTCATTATTATTCAGCAAATACCTACCATTGTAGGCACATTTTCTATGTAAATATGGTCTGGAAGCGTCAAAACACTATCATGACTTGATAGTTCATAAAGAATAAACGTGCTAACAAAATTTTTATTTATCGAGTTAAGATAAACTAGAGGTCCTACAGATAACGATGAAATTATTAAACAACGTAGAAAAGTAAATTCGCAAAACAATTATATTTCGCGTAGGCGTTATTATTATTATTACTGCCCTCTGACGGGTCACAAAGCTGACCTCAGGGGCCTCAAGGGTTTCAAGTTCCTTCCGCAGCATAAAATAACAACCTACGGATTGTCAAATATATATCTTATGAGCCGATAATACGTAATTTTGATAAATCACAGTCCATTTTTTATTTTTAAAAAGATTTTAAACGGTAGAAGTGAGCGTTTGAGCGTTGTAGTTGAGTCAGTACTTTTCCGCCGCACGACCTTATCCGGGGAACATGGCTTTTGTGGTTGCTAGACTTTGCCGCCAATCGTTCTCTTTGCAGGGATCTGCAAGCAAGTGTCGGCTGTGGGCAAGTGTTGTTCCAGTAATTCGCAACTTAGCTACCGAAATGTCTCTGCCACGGGTATATTTTGACATGACTGCCGATGATCAGCCAGTCGGGAGGATTGTAATGGAGGTAAGTTTCTTTAATATAAATTATTTTCTTCGTGAAAGTCTGAAAATAGACAGGTGACATGCCGACGCCCCGGTGGATGTCCGAATTTAGAAACGGCAAATTCTTTAATATCCTTCCAAGTACTTTTGTCCTAGCTCTTAACCATTAATGATTAAGTTTAGATATGCTATTACTAGCATGTTAATAATTTTTATTAGCTCGGAAGAATGTCTCGAATTTCCACTAGCACGAGGTTTAAATTGGAAGTCAAAATGGCTGTTCTTCCTTATCTCATTCATTAAAGTCATCCAATTACGGAATCTCGCCGTGTAACGTGCACGCTGGGTACTCATTCCGAGAATTAATTAATAATGAAGCCCCAAGTATTTATTCTCCCACGTGTTCTAGTGGATGGGATAACCTTGCTCTCGTGATAATTTACCGGCCTACCAGTTTTTTTACCGTAATCGGTATCTTACGCTTTACTTCAAGGCGTTGTTGCTCGGGCACTCGTGTATTTAAAGCTTCACTTCAGTCTATTGCTGCACTAATTTGAATTCCCTGTGAGGCCTGATTTTGACTATTTATTTTAATGACTTTATAGCTGAGGAGTGATGTGGTCCCGAAAACTGCTGAAAATTTCCGGCAACTTTGTACTGGAGAGAAAGGATTTGGCTACGAAAATAGCTTCTTCCACCGTGTTATCCCTAATTTCATGTGCCAAGGTGGTGATTTTACCAACCATAATGGCACTGGAGGGAAGTCTATTTATGGAAACAAATTTGAGGATGAGAATTTTACACTGAAGCATACCGGACCAGGTTGGTAATTGTGACGTGCACTTAGTGATTGATATGTTCCCTTTTAGAGGTACTCATGTTGGTGTCTTCCCTGCAGGTATTCTTTCAATGGCCAATGCTGGGGCCAACACAAACGGAAGCCAGTTTTTTATTACCACCGTGAAAACTAGCTGGCTTGACAGTCGGCACGTTGTATTTGGGAGCGTTGTTGAGGGAATGGATGTCGTGAAGAAGGTAAGAGGTGGTGACGCATATCTAAGTTTAGTGTCTTGTGATGAGATAGTTGTAACTCATACAGTATTTTATTTTGTAGCTCGAATCGTATGGATCTCAAAGCGGGAAGACCTCAAAGAAGATAAGGGTTGCTAAAAGTGGTCAGCTTTAAATTCTCTTTCATTTCTTATGCTGGTCGTCGAGATGGAAATTTTAAATACTGGTACCAGCACAAATCCTTGAACCCAATTGTGTGTAAGCCATCTCATCATTCCGATTGTCAGGGTGGTGGTAATCGAGGTTGCATTTGCCCTTGGATGAATGACTTCTACTTTATAACCGAGTTCAACTGGTCATGGCATTTTGATATATTTACCAACTATATTTACTTAAGCCATTTAACAAGCTTATTTGTAGTTTCATGGGCACTTTGAAGTAACATCCTGTCATTTAGTGTCCTTAAGCATTTCATCGTAAGCATTTAACTAATGCAGAATAAATTCACCTTTAGACTGCACGTAATGTGGGTAATGAAGCTACCTATGTGTTTGTGATCTATGAGTAACTTGTTGTTCTAGTTCAAGCTTGAATGTGTAATATTGATCCATTCCCACTGTTTAACTGAAGTATTTTTATTGGCCAAGGGCATATGTATATCATCACTCACTGTATTTTCCTTTTTTGATTCTTTATCTCAAGTGGAGCTAGCTTGGAAAGTTTTCAATTATCTGCATTTTAACAGTTGGAAGGTTAATCAATAAATGAATAAAGCATTAATTAGTACTAAGACTTTTTTATTATGTTCAATTTTGAGTTTTGAACGGGGATTTTTGGTTAATTTTTGGCTTTCCTTATTTTTATTGCCTTCCTTTACAATGGAATTGCAGTCTTAAAATGCTGTTTTCTGTTATTCCACACTCTGCTAACGTCGGTGTACTTTGTGCATCTAGGATACTATCATTCCACTCAGTAAGGGGCTTTGATGGATACCCAATGAGCAATCTTGCATTTTCTCCATTTGCTAGTTGTCTCAAAAGATACCCAACCTTAGTCTCTGTTGATGATAGTTGAAGAGTACATGCTTTGTCTCCTAATAGGAAATAGATAGGGTAATTTGTATTATGCTGTTGATATCCATTTTAATAATTGAAAAATAAAACTTACCATTGTGTGATAGAATCTTGATATTAATTTCATTTGGTCCTCTGGGAAATTTTCTTTGAAGTGACTGGTACCCCTCACAAACCTGAAAGTAGTCATTAGAATTAGGTGAATTTAGTAGCACATGGAGGATGGCTAATTGTGGGAGTAGGTGAAGTGAACCATAAAATGTGATATGACATAGAATTTCCTCGTGGTAGTACCATCAATGGAGCTGGATTGCATCTGCTTACTATTACAACTTCAGCATTGCAACCTCTGGAATGGGTACAGATGTTTCTGGGTCAAGCAAGTAAATATTAAGACTAACATCTGTAATACCCAGTTAGTGATATCTTTCCCTGTCCTGCTCTAACTTCTTATTATGAGTGAGCCAGACTGTGTGGCAAAATCTTACAAAGCTAGGGCTTGGAGGTAATTGAAACAAAGAATAATGAGTGTCAATGCTATGTTCTTCCTGATTTGATTGTGTAAGTATGTAGTGTTGTGGAAGAACCTTAAGGCATGTCCAATAATCTACCTTGATTTTAGCAACTATTACAGAGTAATATTACTGTTGAATGGTGTAAATATGACATTATCATCACTTATTCAATGATATATTGGATGTGTGTGTGATTGAATAATGAATTTCACACTGAAATGAACTGTCTTAATGGCTGTGTAATGGCTCCTCCTCACAACTTTTTTCTTTATTTCCACCCAAATAGTTTTTCAAAATCTTGATTATCATGCAGTAGGTATTGAGACACCTAGTATATTTTTTCAGACTGCGACATTGATAATATAACATGAGAATTTAGGATTAAATAACTTCCAGTTATCATGGGAACTCGTAGTGGATATTATGTGACGAGGCGAGGGAAGTTACTCTATACCTTGTAAATGAAATTTCTTGG
Source organism: Ceriagrion tenellum (assembly GCA_963169105.1). Lineage (NCBI taxonomy): Eukaryota > Metazoa > Arthropoda > Insecta > Odonata > Coenagrionidae > Ceriagrion > Ceriagrion tenellum. The sequence continues at coordinate 35,502,763 of OY720637.1, forward strand.
TAATTACTTTGAAAGTAGGTATTTAATATACAATGTATTATGCCTTCTCTCAGTATTGAAAAAATATTGAGATGTTACAGAGTTGGTAATGGAGGCTGGAGTCAGTGTAATTTCTGGCATTAGTCACTAGGTTTTAAGCTTCTGTTTAATGCTTTTTCCCTTAAGATTTTACCCAAACAACTAATCACTTGACCTTTAAAAAATATTCTAGGAAGCATTTAGCCTAAATTTACTAGTTACTGCAAATTTTATACATCTGAAGAATGAAGTACTGTGAAGTGCAGGTTCCTCCTTAACCCATTCAGGTAAAGAGCCAGCGAATTGCCGGGCTGTCTCCCTTTATCTAGGTAAAGAGCCGGTGAATCTCCAGTCACATTAAAAACTTATTTGTACTTCAATTAGTTCAACTAACGTAAATAATGAGATGTGAATGACTTTTTAATCCATTAAAAATTATAAAATTCACCCACTGAAGAAATTCATTCTGAAAGGTACTCTACAGCCAGAGATAAAAAATGAAACTAACATTTTGAGAAAATTAAATATGAACCTAGGGCCAGAAATTCCTGGGAAAATTAGGAGGCTCATGGGTTAATACATATCAACATTTGTTTTGCAGATTCTTGAATCAGTTAAAATGATCATGGGCAATAAGTACAGTTATCAAGGTGGTGTTTAGCTTACCCTTTCTGTGACTATCTCCTTATTCAGTATTGTTGTTGGTTCTTGGAGGATTTCAGAATACTTTGTTTCTCTGCGAGGTGTAGATGCTTTTCCACTCAATTCATTCCTCTTGTCTCTAACCTGTGATTGAGTGATTTCTTAGCATTTGAGTCAATCATTGTGAGGGAATTATAAAAATTCAGGCCATGTGAAACCACCTGGAAGATGACTCCCTCCGGGTGTTGGTGCTGAAGTTCTGCTGGGAAGAAGCCATCCATTATATCCCTTATAAAGCTTGTAGTTTCAGCCTCTGAGTATGGCCTTAGCCTCCCGTTACAGACAACTAATCCATCTGCATAAAGTGTTAATGGGATGCGCTCCACCAGCTAAATATGTAATAATAGAATAGTAGCAAATACATGAAGGGTTTCTCTATAGGCAAAGCAATTGGAGGATTTTGTGTGACTCAGCTAGTGTTGCTGGAGGCGTAGTATGAGATGCTGGCTGATTGCTAAGACTAGGACACTGACATGGAAGTTATCATGTGACAGTAATTGCCTGTCAGGTGTGCAGTTTATACCATATTGGTTGTAAATGGTACTGTCCTTGAAAGGTAGTTTATTAAAGTTTCAATTTCAATGACACCAAGTGATACCATAGGTTATCTCCATTGTGAAAGGTACTAAATATACCTTAGAATGAGTTAAGAAAACCTTCCTAATTTCAGCAATTACCAACCCACCTGCAGGTGGAGTTGCTAAATGACTAGCCATACTAAAGATTAAGCTTCCTTTGGTTTGGTTGCATAAGACCATAATTATCTCCTGTTGATTACTGCAAGGAACATTTTCTGAGTTAAGCCTAGATGTATACATCATAGTTTCCTGTTGGGGCCTACTACTGACAAATGCAGTAGGTGTTTCAGTTTTGTGGTGTTAATGCACTCCACAAGGCCATTGTAATTGTAAAATTATGTCATGACAAACTCAAAACAAGGAAGTCCATATATATTTCTACCCAAACTCAAGTTGCAAAGTTCTTTTTACCCATAAGGAGGTTTAATTTTTTTACCTAGCAAGAGGATTTTGACTTCTACTCAAAGATATGTGAGGGCTTAGGACTGTGCACATTATAATGCTTTGTTTTTATATTTTCAATAGAATCATTGAGAGAAATTTTCAAAAGTTTCCTCTTAAATAAACCATTGGTTTAGCATTTTTTTGCGATTTCCTATCCTGGGATTATGATTTATTTCATCAAAATTTTGTAATGAGTGATATTTTTTATCTCTTGAGGATAATTTTGTTATTAGCAGTTACATGTTATCAATCATATAGTTGACTTTTTTGATAAATTGTTGCAAAGATGTTAACTTCTACAACAATTGTTCTATTATTGTTGCAAAGTCATATTTCACAAAAATTATCTCAAATTTAAACTGTAATTATTTACTTTTTGTAGTGGATTTATTTTATGATCTGTTGAGTGGTTTTGAAGACATTTTATGTAGGATTCATGTGTCAAAATGTGTAAATAAAATTTCTCACGTCATTACTTCAATTGAAAGCAACTGTCTCCTGTCCTTATTTTCACCATTTTGATGCATAACATAGTGTTCCGTTAGGTGTGGGTTCCAGTAGTATCAAGAAAAACTATTATAATTTGTTTGTTAAATTTCTCGAACCTTCATTGGTTTTTGGTATGATAATCCTTGAAACATTTAGGTGTATGAAGAGCAATGTGGCACTGCTCACATTCCCACCAGCTTTCAATCTTCTTTCCCTGTGATTTACCCATTTCACTAGCTCAGAACTGCTTCTTTTTCACCGCATTTGCTGGTATGCAGTCTGGAAAGTGGGCCCAGTTGGCAGCTAGAAATCTTATAGGTGATGGACCTGATGTTGAAGGCCCTTGCCTCTTGTGCTCCGGCAGGGTTTCTTCCTCCAGAATTTTTTCCACCAGACCCTAAATTCATCGAATGGAGCTATTTAGCCATTGGATTTTTTATACAACTCACAAGTTAACGAGCACCATGTCCATGATGTAAAAAAAAAGTTTTAGTATCCTAGGGCACTGGTGCATTATTGGAAGAGAAGCTAAATGCTGATCTTGTCTATCTAGAGTATTCATTTGCCTGTCATAATCAGTGACTGCTTCCCTTGTTTAGCTGGTGTCAGTTATTTCAATTTCCTTACAGTAATTTGGTCTTCCTTTTTGCCCCTCCATTTCAATGCTGCTATCCCATGGCAGAACGATACCTTGACTTCACCTTCTTCGTTGTCATTTACTGGAGATTTTTTGGCATGGTCTTACGATTGAGGTGAACAGTCCCTAATAAATCTGCCTTTTCTTTATTCAGCTTTTGGAAGAGGGCAAGTTACTTGTACCAGTTATCAACAGCTAATGTGCACCCTAAGAAGAAGTAAGACTTCATTATCTGTAAATCTATTGCCTCACTTGGAGGAACTTCACTTGCTGCTTCTAGTTTCTTTCTGGGGTGAATTGCGAACTGCATGCAGTATTCTAAGGAACTTTAACAAATTTTATGCCAAATTGAGTTCCCTTGTAAGGATTGTGTTGATTGAAACTAAGTCTCCCATGAAGATTCATTAGGCCTTCATCTATGGCAAGACTTTGTGTAGGATTATATGTGGATGGAAATTTATAGTTCACGTTATGGATGATGTGAGAAATCTTTCTTAGACTCACTTTCATCAATATTTGCATCGTCAGTAAAATGCAAAAACTTGGTTAGCAAAAGAAAGCGTCTGTATGGCATTACTTTACTGAAGAGAGGAGTTTTAGTGACCACTCGAGGACTCACGTATTTCTGAATTTTATTTTTCTTCGCTTGTGCCATCTAAACAATCACCGAAAAATAGAACTGAATCTCTTCAGCAGATGTTGAGAACCAATCCTCTGTCAAACTACTTACGTGGCTCGTACTTGCATTCAAAAACCACTGCAAATTGGTTAGTCTTCCTGCAGATTGATTTCCCAAAACTAAGGTTTTACAAAAGCATGAAAAAAGTCACACTCATTACCATTATCAGCTAAGTTTCGAAGCACACTCGCATTCATGCCTGGTACACCACAAATATCAAAGTTTTTTTACATTGCCATTACCACTACTCCACTTCTAGCTGTCAACTTTTTCCCGTTTTTTGAGCGATTGATATTCCACCTAATCTTTGCTATTTGTATCCCTTCGAACACCCATCCATGCCATCCAGTTCATCAGGTGAATCTTCCTCTGCAGGCTGCTCTAGCTACCACTCAAATAGAGCACACTCTAGTAGCATTCTCCCTTTCTATCAGCCGTTTTCATGCACATACGAAATAATCCCGCGCGCAATGGCGAACTAACCACGTGCTTAAGAAACTCACGGGTTTTAAGCCATTGAAATTCTAGAAGGAACTGCTGTCTTATAATGTGATAATTTGTAATGCGGCATAATGAAAAGGAAAATGACAAAATAATTGTGTCTCTTGAATCACTGTTCACTGCAAGATGATGCCATATCCCTCAGTGCATCCCTTATCTTGGAAAACAAAGACACTTTTCTTTAAACCACGTTTCATACAATCAGGGGGAATGAATCTGATTGCAAAAATCTATGCTAAGCAGTTAGAGAAGAAAGAAATGAAGATGAAGTGCTAAGGGGTGATTTATAGCACAAGTGGTACAAACAAACAATCACCGTCAGCAGTGATAGCTGATAGAATGCAGATAGAAGTGATTGAAACCATCTGTGTATGAAACAGGGACTGCTGATATTCGAGAATGAACTGCTGACTTACCTTGTGATGATTCTGAATGAGGTGTAATTGAAAATTAAGATATATACATCTTCTCATGAATTGTCATTAATAATAAGATGTTCTCATATCATTGGACAGGTCTGACTCCTTGAAAAAGAAGTCTTCTCAAATGAGTGTGCTTCCCATCCTCGGGCAAAATTGATACAGTAGGGAACAAACCCATGATAAGCAATGTTAGCAGAAAGCACTTTGCAGACAATTACACGCACAATGGTTAAGGAATGCTTATATTGCTAGCGGCTAGCTCCTCACGGCAGGGAGCGATAACAGGTGGGCAGGGGTGAACATCAAATATGTGGCGGATTTATCATCATCAACATTGGTTGTTCAATCCTTGGATTGGTTGACTGCAGCCCTCCACCCTTCCCCATCTAATGCTAGTTCCCTTCTCTCCTGTTATCTCTACCTATGAACTTTCCTCTTTATTTGGTCCATGAACTTATTCCTGGGTCTTCCTCTGGGGACTTATTCCTCTATTTACCTTCAATTTTGTTCTTCACAAACCCATTGTCTCAGGGTTTGTCCAATCCATCTAGTTATTTATTTCTGTATGGTGTTCCATATAGTCCTGTCCTCTTTTACTCATCTCTACATTTCATCATTTCTTATTTTGTCCATCCCTTTTATCTTAGTATCTTCCTCCAGCACCAGGTTTCGCAGGCAGTCTGTTCTGGTCAGCTTTGCCAATGGCCCATGCTTCCCATCCATAAATTGCCAAGCTCCACACGAATGCTTTCACATACTGTTTCCTGTTTGTGGGCCTATCCTAATTGAATACATCAGTTGTCTTTTTCCTATGAACACCTTCTTAGCTTGGGCTATTCTCCGCTTGATGCCAGTGGTACTTATTCCATTCAACGAGATGGTACTTCCGAGGTAGGTGAAGGAATCCACTTGCTCTCTCCTCTCAGTGTGACTGCTACATACAGCTTCTCTCTTCCGTATGCTAGGATTTTAGTATTCGTCTTATTTATTTTTTTGGTGTATTCTTGAAGAACTTGGTCGATTATATTTAGTGACTTTTGAAGGTCATGGCTATTTCCAGCCATGACTGCGATATCTGCATTCATATATGCGGCGGTTTTATAGCATCATGATAATGAGCAAAACTAAACCAAAGAGAGGGGTTCAAATTCAGTTTACCCATAGATCTATCTTTTGCCAAAATAAGAGTTAAGTATTTCTCTAGGATTTTGATGTCTTTAAGTAATAAAGTGAGACAACAACGCAGCATACAGCCAGCAAGTCGCCGGCTCTTTAATTTATGGCTAAGTCCGGCAGGCCTGCGAATAGCCGTCTCTTTAAACCAATGGGTTAATGACCTGACGCAATATATTTCAGGAATGATACATAAGAATGTGATAAATCATTTCTGAGTTATATTTTTTCAGCCTTTCATGTGACTTGGAAAACTTATGTTGTAACAATACTTCGACAATCAGCTGATTGCTTTCTTGGGTATATTATGGCTTTATAAAAACTTTTAATTAGCACTATGAGGTGGGGTTTTAGGAAAAACTGGGCCAAATGGTTAGAAATCACCGCAGGGGGAAGTGGGGAGGGACATAAAAGTCTGAATGTCCCTCTAGCCCTGGACTTGTTCATAACATGCCAAGGGAAACGTGGTATCCACAAAGGTCTAAATGATTTGGTGTAACAGTGAGTGGTGCTCTGGATTTAATCCACTTAAATGGTAAGAAGTGTTGTCAATTGCAGATTGAATATAAATATTGCTATTAATTTCACAACTGGAATGAAATGAACAGTATTAATGTTTGATAATTGTTCTTGCCCATTATTTCATGTGCTGATGACATTCTAGGGCAGGTGCTACATAGCTCATATGGATTATATTTGCTCCGAAGTTATCAAGTCATTGTTATGTCACCCCTTACATATGGTGGACGTAATGTAGGGCACACCCAGGCTATTACATGGGTACAATATGTAAAATTTTTTTATGAGAATGTTCTTGAATAAGGTAAGTATGGAATTTCATTATTAAGGTTATTGACAATAATTAACTGTACCCTGAGCCTCACGTAAGTAAAAAAGATTCTTGGCTGCCAGAATAATTTTACTTTCTCCTAGCTATTTCTCAGCCTTGCTGGAAGCTTGTAGTAATGCAGCAAATCAATGGCTTTAACCATACCTAGATACAGCAGTAATTCTAGAATAATTACTTAAATCTGGATTATAATCTGGTGAATGCTGAAAAGTGTGCTCCAACATGTGCAATATCTGATGGGTCGCATCTGACCCAGTATGGCCAATCGGTAAAGGCATCGTAAGAATGCTAGGTTAGCCCTTGCTGATGGAGGTAAAGGTAACCTCGCATGCCTTCATTGGAGATGGGCCATTCTGAAAATTACTGTGGTATTTAACATAATTTACCATGGCTCCTGAAAACTACCATAACTTTTGGTAATATTCACCTCCGTCTCAGATATTTTTCATACCAATGTATTCCAAACATTATTTTAAGTCAAGTCTATATAAATTTAACATAATGCATTGAAAATGCATTAATGTAGAAATAAAATGGTTTAAATGCCGTTAACCTATTACCATTGGCTTTCCTGTTAAATCCTTTTATGGCAATTAATCAAAGAAATTGTAAACTACCAGAAAATTATGGTGAATTTTGAAAATTGTCATACTATACCTCAAATGAAAATTACAGTAATTTACCCATTTGTAGCCCTCATAGTAGTACGCTATTATGGAATGGTAAAGGTTCTTTTTACATTCACTCATTGATGTAATATTTGGTGCTTCACTCTACTACTTTACAAAATAGACTCTTAAGTAGAAAGCCACCCTGGGAAGACTTAACCATAATTGGGAAGATGGTTTAGACAGTTCTAGTGGAAAGATTTATCTTATATTGGCGATTTTTCAGAAGTTGGTAGTCACCTTGAATGATGCTCCAGTTGAAGTGTGTTCAATATGGTGTTCATCAAAGCTGGCAAGGAGGTTCAATTCTTGAATATTTTTGATGAGGGTTTCATAGTCAATTTTGGAGCTGCTGATGGATTTATCAGGTATCCACTTCTTCTCTCCTCTCCTTAGCTTAGAAGTTTTCGTAAAGTCCTAAGGTTAGAGTTCCATTCATTAATTTGTCAAAACCGTAAATTTGTAAATTTTGACACATTTTTACCTTTTAGTGAATGATTATTGTGGTAAAGACCATCTGGCATGTGGATAGGTAGTTAAGAAAGGTATCTGGGGTGTTCCTTAGGGTTAGAGTATCCGTGTCTGCCTATGTTTCAATGCTGCCCTGATGTTGAAGAAGGAGATGGTCTTTACATCATTGGTAGCCATGAAGCCTCAAACCCGTAGGAACACCCAAGAAACCATAGTTCTCAGGATTGTCCAGAAAATATCACTAAGGTAGATATTAGCAAGCACAAGGGCCTCTAACTTTACCCTCTGGGATCTGTTGAATATTGCACTAGGATTTTACAGCCATTAGAGATATTGAAACTTCGTCAGTAATATGGTAAGAATGTGTTGGACTTCTTATATGAGGGCGGGGCCCAGGTGCTTTCCTTTGTAAGTGCCGTATTTCCTGGGCCATAAGATGTACAGAATTCTTCGGGTTAGAATATAAAAAAATAAACAAATATACCTTTGGCACATTAGATGTGGGCTGATGCATCTTATGGGCCTGGAAATAAAGTGAACTGAACAAATCACCTTGAAATTTTCCACTTTGGTTAATGATAGCAAGGGGAATGATGTCTGCTCCGTAATAAGGACCCAGCCTCCTAAGGGACCCCAAAGTTGTCCCTAGGGTGGTTTGAGGAGGTAACAAAGTGGATTTTACCTGGTCCTAGAGTAGGGTTTGGAAGGGCTTGAAGGTCCAAAATCTCTGATACCAAGTGTAGAACCTCAGCGTGAGAACCTATTTCAATATTTTGAAACATACACATTACCATGACAAATCATGTAAATGATGTATGTGGTTTATGATCCCAGCAGCAGCAAAAGAACCTGGTGAATTTCTGTGCAGCAGAAGGGAAAGGTAAATCGATGGGAGGAGGGGACATGGCTGAAAACGAGGCAGAGGAACCAAACTACTTCGCAAAAAAGATAAAATTTTATCTTTAACTGTTGCTCGCATGACATGACTTGTCGAGATAGAATACCTTCATGAATACTAGCACTTTTCAATGAATAGCTAACAGTATCCATTAAAATCAAATCCTTCTGTAAATGCGACAGGAAAATGTGTTAAATAATTACTATAAGCCATCTCAGGTGAGAACCAGTGGACAGCTTTCATTTTGCAGATAAAAAAAAGCACTTATCCACTTCACTGATATGACTAGTAATGTCTCTTTTAAGTATCAACAGGTGACTGGCAAGTAATGCTAAGCACTATAAATAATTCAATTATATTGCTGGCATAATTGCTTTTACTCTAAAACATGCCAGAAAAATTTTTAAAATTCATTTAGTATAAGTTATTTATTTAGTCTAACCCAACTCATATTTACTTGAATCATCATGCAAGTTTACTATGACAATGTCGTGAGCACCATCAATGAATACTGCCCTTTCAATGTAGTGCTTTTCTGTCTTCCTTACTTTCTCACACTCTTTCCTAGGGCAGTTTTATGCAGAAAGAGAAAATGAAATTAAGGAGGTGAAGAGCCCGGAGAAGAACTGCAGTGGAAATTGCAAGGATCTTCAGAACACTGAAATGCAAAAGGCGCACATACAAGGTTAATAGCCAAGTGGTTTTACTTCATCAATACCATGCACTTCCCTATCACATGCAAGGCATGGTAGTATGAATACAATGTAACAAACCAGATGGCAGGTAGCTGTGACTCATGGACTTTACTGAGGCATTAAGTTTGGCAGCATCAAAGGGTTAGCTTACTGGCATTCCACAATTTACAACCTTCCTCCCGTCAGGCTGGAATTTAAAAGTTCTGAGGTCCATGTCCCAAAGCGACAGCAGCTTTTGCGAATGCTATACCCTGAACCTCAAAAAGCATTATAGGGTTTTTATTAAGAATTCGGTGAACATGAATGAGAAATGCTGTAAGGGGTGTCAGCAAGATGGTTTCATGGGGGTCACGTCCCCCAACTAAATTTGTGAGTGCTCCATTTTCCAATTTCACACCAATTAAGGTACTGTACTTTCCCAGCCCATGAGATACACTACCATTTTTAAGTTAGATTTGCAGAAAAAATTAATATACCATCAGCTAATAGTTTATGGGCCAATTTTTGATCACATTATCAAGTCGCATATTATAGGCTAGGAAAAACAGTGATTGCTATCAAACTTCCACTTTGGGTAAAGAATTCAAGCCTTCTAAGGTTTCATTGTTTCCCAGCCAACTGAACTTGGGATCTGTTGTGGGGAGTAGAAGAGGGTTTTAATGTCACGTATGTTACTCACAATGAGATATACATAATGGAATTAGTGTTCAGCCTCGTGTGGAGAGATTAATATGTATTGTTTATGTATGAGGCAATTTGCCTTGAGAATGGAGTACGAGTCGGACTCTGAAACGTCGGCAGTAAAATAACTTATCCTGATGGAAGCCCCAAGAAGACTTCCTCCATATTAATATGTATGTTGCATGGTACTCTGCCGAGTAAAATATTGGCTACTTTAAAACTGATCATCCTCAGTCTCATTGCTTTCTCGCATACACTAAGGCTTTACAAATATGTCTACTGATTGCCAACAATCCTGATGCAAATACCCAAGGTCATATCCTGGAGTAAGCATATATTTACTTGCTTACTCAATGGTCTAATGCGGCCTAATTACTGGGGAGAGAATGATTTCTCTCTCCATTTCAAAATACTATAGATACATTTTTATTAATAATCATCAAGGCTTAGGCCTCTTTTCTTTATTATCCAATCAAATTTGTAGTACACTTGATTTTACTGTCAGTACAATGTGCATTCAGTGTTCCATTGAAAATATTTGAATATTATGTCTTATGGAGTGAAGGCTTCCTCAGTGGCTATTGAACATGCTGGAGCTTCTTCCGGTGTAACTGTGTGAGTCAAAATTCATGACAACAGTTTCTCCTCTATTACAGGAGGTGTCTTCGACCTGAAGATGCCTCCTGTAATGGAGGAGAGACTGTTGTCATGAATTTTAACTCACGCAGCCACACCGGAAGAAGCTCCAGCAGGGGGATCAGGTTGGTGTGGTGGCTAGAGTACTGACTAACCATACGGACGGCCAGGGTTCAAATCCCTGCAAAGAGGATGTTTTTCAGAGAAAACCCAATCCCTACTTGAGTGTCTTGTGGGGGGCACTTCAAGTACAGCACTCCGTCTGTCAGATGAGACGTTAAACCGTGGTCCCCTTGGTGCCTTTTGCTAATGCCAATGCCGGGTTTCTATCCACCCTTCCTCCCTTACCTATCCCCTATGGCGCAAATGACCTTAGCTGTTGGTCGCCTCCCCATAAAATCCAATCCGAAGCTCCAGCCTTATGACTCTGGTTTTGGTGATGTAGTAATATTTAAGTGAGCATTGAATTTTATAAGTGTAAAATGCCCAACTAAGGGCAGGTTCCTTTCCCTATAAATAGTTTAAATAATGCAAAACTTTCTGCGTGTACCCAGGTGCTTGTGCTGTTAATAATAATTACTATCCTGGACTTGAGAAATACTGGATATGTTGAGCAATGTGGTTGCTGGCAGATTCTTTTACAAATGTATGTATGAAGAAATGGTGGCATTACTGAGAGAAGAAAATGGGTGCACTACTCACAAAGGTGAAAATACTATCCTATGGTCATAGGTTGTGGACAAAACCAAATGTAGAGGACTAGCCTGGGTATTACATTGACCTTCGAGAGAGAAAATACTTAGAAGAGGACTGGATAAGGATAAGTTTAGTTGAGGTATAAATTCATAGTACCTTTGCTGATAGATCCTGAGAGGAGGACTTGGTGAAAAGTTTTGACCCCTATTCCAAAAAAGAAGGCATCAGAGTATAAAGGCTGTAGGACTGTGGATACTTGGTGTAATCAACGGACGGCCAAGGTTGGAAATGTCTTACCTGCTAACCCTTTATATTATTCTCATTCCCATATCTCTAAAGCATCCAATCTATGTAGACATATCAACAAACACTGGTTTCTGAGCCAGTCAACCTAGTGATACATAGTTTTAACACTTTATTTAGTCTTTCATTAGAGCTGCCCTTAGCAATTCCAATCCTGAGAAAATGATTGTTGTATAATATTATACCAGACATATCATGTGAGGGATATGATTAAAGTAAGCTCATCATGTAACAACGGAAATATATGGAATATGTTCCTTATTTACAATTATCCGGAGACTCAGACCGATAGGCCACATGACATGGCATGAGTATGATTCTGCTCCTTATGTCCATGCCATTAAGTTCCTCTTGCAGAATACTACTCGTGGAGAATAATGTCTAAAGATTTTTAATCTTTTTGGTCTCTGCCAGCACTTAGTCTTTGAGGAATACCCCAGGTAGACCTGTCCTTTCAGGCAAACATTTACCCATATCAAGCAAGTATTGATTTGATTCTTGGCTATTTATACCTATAATTTGACAAAAGAATTTCGGTCATTTCACCTCTAGTTGCTTATTGATCCTCTTCATTAGCTCCAGAAGCAAGTCGACTTTATTATCCAAACTATCCACTTTTTCTCCTAAGACTGATACTTTGGCATAAAATGATGATAGTAAAGCCATATCCGATATATGAGCTGGGAGTAAAGAAAACATCCAGTAAGTTAGCAGGTACTAATTTTAAGCGGCATTCGAATGTAATTATGGGGCATGCTTGAGTTAAGAAAATTGTTTAAAAAAATGAGTTAAGAAAAAAAGCAGACTCACACATTTTGGATTTTCTCCAAGACCACCTAGGACTTGTGTATAAAATCCTGGTTGTTGAAAACTGTGATGATTGAAGGATGAAAATTAGGATATTCCCTTGATCTACTCTGATACATATACTCTGAGAGCACGTTCATAAGCGGTAATCCGTGAGAGTGTGGGTCATAGTAAGAGAGCTCTTTCATCTAACCTTAAGGAAGGATATGAGTCTATGTAATGGTGTTTAATAAACAAGGTATGCGTACTTATCACATTTCCAGTCATCAAGAATAATTGATGTCGCTTCGCGTTCCACGACGTAAGTTCATGTGGTTAATTAATGCGTGACAATAATGACTAGCACGCGGTATTAATACGTCTGTGATCCCATTCAAATGCTGTTCTCAAATGCATTAACACCTGCCTCGGCAAGACCGCCGTAGCTAATTTCATCAAACGTCCACGGGGAGGGCTACTCGTGAATGTATACGAATTCTCGCGTTGCCATGGCAGCCGTAGCTTCAAGTTGGGTTTTAGGGGCATCGAGGGAGAGTAACATCAATTGAATTCATTTAATCATTTCGTATATAAATTCGTATTACGACATAGTGATGGTGTTAAAAACACAGGTAGCTCTATCATTGCCATCCGTCCCATAATACCTTAAGTGAGCCGTCTTATATTTTTTTCAAATCTTATTCCTTAGAAAATCTTTCGCAATGATAAACTGAAAGGCCTCCTTGGCTTGTATATACTACGAATTAAAGCTGGATCGTTTGGTATTTGAGACGTCTGCCAGCGACGTGAATTTCGTACTTTGCGTCCGCTTCCTTCTCACGAGCGGAAATTTTTTTCGCCACCTATAAGTAAACGCATCGACACAGGCGATGTATAGGTATGCATTGGTCACTTTAATTCGACCGTTTTTCCATTTCCTACGAACTTAAATGCACTATAAATTCCAATTCTGATGAGAACATTTGTGTGCATCAGAATATGATCTGTCGTTCTTTATGCAAGGGTAATACTGCGTGTCGCCGGCGAGATTTTTTTCAAAACCATTTTATGTGATTGAAGGATGGCATTCGCACGTTTCCGCGGTTGTTCGCTGGTTAAAAAATATTTTTGTTTGGTACAGATTGAGTGATGATTTTTGTTTCGTATTGAATGATCGGTTTGTTCCCCTCAAATCCCTCTACATTATTATCGGTTCGTGATTGGCGCGGAATGTTGCAACATGGGATGAGGACGATCGAAAGCGAGAAATGGAATATAAATCGCCGGCGAGTACGAAGGACACTAGAAGTGGTTTCATCCAACCCTCTCGTATCTCTAGGACGAAATAATTAATGTAAAAAAGTCTCGGAAGCCAACAATTAATAGTATGTAACTTTGGCATTCAAATGGCGTTTTGTATTTCGGACTGATTATTTCAGAAAACTCAATAAGAATATAATCTTATGGTCTGGGCCATTATGAAAGACACTCAGCGGACAAGATTGATTGAATTGGGTAACTGATATTGTAAAATTCCTCTTGGACCTTCTCATGCACGAAAAAAAAACTCCGTGACAGTGCATCATGACGATCGTTTTCACTACCCATTTCACCAGTGGGTGCAGAATTTTTAAACTGAATAAATAAAAATGGGTAACTTAATATTCGTCTTGACTAATACACTCAAGCGAAAGTCACCTTAAAGTTACTTTCGCCTGAGTGTATTAGTCAAGACGAATATTAAGTTACCCATTTTTATTTATTCAGTTTAAAAATTCTGCACCCACTGGTGAAATGGGTTTTCGAAAAATATTGAAAACCAAAATTGAGGTGTATACGAAATATGGAGATCATTTCACGGATATTTTTTTAATGACCACATCAACACATGCTTGTCAAGCCTAAGGAGCCTACAGCGAGGAGTCATTAGAATGAGACTACCGCATAGAAAATTTGCATGAGACTACAGCATTTTGACTCTAATCACGGCAGTAATTCGTTGGTAACTTTAAAAAAAAATAGTGATAAGATGTCTGCGTTTTATTTTTATTCAATGACCAGGACATGACAGTTCAGTCAGGGGTTACCCTCTGGTAGCGTGCACTAATACCGTTTCGAGAGTTGATGGCCCATGGTCAAGTGACGAATAAAATTTTCCTGGCTATGGAAACAAACTTTAACACGTTGCCCAAACTGACCGCATTACTGCAGCAGTCTCGGCAGAAGACATTGATGGAGCAGATCAAGATCGGCCCGGTATCAACAGCCACAGCTTCGGGTGAGAGTGGAGTTAACAGAATCGGTTGGGGGAATGCGATCAGAGAGCAGTGGGATGAGCACCAACTTAACCTTCCAGGAGATACAGCCTTGAATTTCAACTGTACATCCAAATATGGCAATCCTCCCGGTAAAATGTTCCGGGGGTACGATGGCTCTTCAATCGGATCTCCAGGTGGGGCCTGCTGGAAGGGATAAGTCAGAAAGAACAAGTAGAGGATAAAGACATGGAAGTGAGATCATTAGGGGTGAGCGGGAAGCTGAAGAATGTTAGGATAGAGACGCTGGGGGTAGTTATACTAGGAGACCATGAGATCAGTCGACGGGGGCAGACGATTACTGCAGCGACGGATCTCGAGTGATATATTCTGGAGCGACAAGAGAATTGAGAGTGTAGGCATCATACTGAAGAAAAAATTAAGACAAAAGAGTGAAGTGTATCTGGCTGTGGAATGAGAGGATTCTGATGATGACGCTGGAAGGAGAGCCTACGGACACCGGGATAGTGTAGGTTTACATGCCGACGTCTAGCCATACGGAAGATGAGACAGATGAAGTTTACGAGTAAATGGCAGTGGCAGGAGGGGGGAAAAGAAGGAAATAATGTAGGATATTTCGAACTGGGCAAAAGAAATGCCTAGGAAGAAAGACAGGTAGAGTTCTGTAATGAGAGCAATATGGTAGTAGTTAACTATCTCTTTGAACACCATCGGCTTAGGATGATGTACCCATGGAAGATGCTAAGTGATATTGCCTGATATCGATTACACTCCATACAAGAACCAAGTAAAGCAGGACAAGAGCTATCCCGGTGCTGAAATAAACAGTGACCAAAACCTAGTGGCCATGGACAGCCACCTTCGATACAAAAAATCAAGAAGATAAAACGCTAACCAAGGTGGACACGAAAATACTGGCTGAAGAAGGAAACAGGGATAGATTCTCCACATCCGTCGACAGGAGACTAGAAAATTAGGCAGAAATAGGCATCGAAGAAAAATTGGAGGAGCTGGAGAGGACAATCGAAGAAGTAGCAGAGGAGGAACGGTTGAATAAGACGGCCGACACGAAGAAGCCAGGGATAACGACAGAGATTATTAAACTAATAGAAGAAAATACAAGAACCCCAGAAACGAAGGTGAGGTAACCATCTACCAGAAGCTAAGGAACCCAGTCAATCGAGAATGTAAGAAGGCTAGGGAGAATTGGATCGAAAGCTGGTGTGAGGAAGCCAACGGAAACATGAAGAAGGGGAGCACTGAAACAGTATACAAGCTAGTGAAGAAACTTTTCGGAGAGAGATAAGCGAAAAGCAAAAACATCAGGATTGCGAACGGAAATAGAGGGTGAAGACATTGCGAATTGATGGGAGCAAAACATCGAAGAACTCTACCAAGGGTCGACGATGTTGGTAGAAAACCCAATGAATTACGAGGGCGAGGTTGACGAGGAAGACCCGTGCCCACGCATACTGAGGTGCGATTTCGATAGTGCAGGACTTTAAGAAAAAAAACACCTGGAGCAGGCGACATTAACGGAGAAGTATCAAAGCGCTTGGAAATAAAGCCAAGAATAACCTGTACGAGATTATAAAAAATATCTACCACAGAAGAACACTTCCAGAGGACTTTCAAAGGAGAGTAATCATTGCGATACTGAAGAAGACAAGGACAGAGATGTGAGGAGCACCGAACCTTGATTCCTTAGTCGCATGCATCAAAATACTCACAAGAATAATAAGCCGAAGAATGGATAGGAAAATTGAAGACAACCTCTTGGAACATTCAGGAACAGTGTAAAGAACTCACGGAGCTATCCGGGGGCTGGTTCAGACTCGGATCATAATTAATTAATTGGAACAATCGAGGAAAAATGCAAGAGTATGAAAACAGGCATTGTAAGAGCCAAGGAGTATACTCCTTGGTAAGAGCAGCTGAGAAAACGATAGTAGCAGCGAAAATGCGGAGGCTAAAGAAGCAGTGGGTTTCGGAAGATATAATTAGGAAAATGGAGGAGAGGAGGAAGTGGGGAAACGTCAACACCGACATAGGTAATGCGAAATACAAGTAGTTAAAGAATCAACCGCGGAGATTAACCAATCGGGCGAAGGAAAAATTGTGTAAAAGGCAATGCGAGGTAATGGAAAAACTGTAAAAAGAGGGAGAAGTGGATACACTGTGCGCAATGTAAAATTGATATCGGAAGGCAAGAGAGGGAAAACTTTACCATAGTTTCACGACAAAACATGTAAGAGTATTATCGAGCAAGATATTCAAAAAAGGTGGCGAGAATACGTGAATGGGCTACATGACAGCGATAGTAGACCAACTAATTTAGATATAGAGGATGGGGGAACACTCGAGAAAGGTAACCTCGGGCCAATGATACTCGACAGTGAAATAGAGAAAGAACTGAAAGAGATGAAGGCTAGAAAAACTGTAGGAGTCGAT
This sequence comes from Ceriagrion tenellum, assembly GCA_963169105.1. NCBI lineage: Eukaryota > Metazoa > Arthropoda > Insecta > Odonata > Coenagrionidae > Ceriagrion > Ceriagrion tenellum. Next base: position 35,519,817 of record OY720637.1, read on the forward strand.
AACATACCTTAGGAGCTGCTGAATACTTTAGGAAAGAAAGATAGGCAAGCTTTTTTCGAAAGTTTACGTAGGATCTACGAAGTAGTATGGCCAGAGGGCTTCGTGAAAACAGTCTCGATTCCTATCCCGTAGAAGAAAAAAAGCGTCAGAATGCGAGGACTAGAACAGTCAGTTTGATATCTGATTGATGAACAGTCAGAATGCCGGGACTATAGAACAGTCAGTTTGATTTCTGACGCAGCCAAAGTTTTACTTAGATTAATAAATAAAAGGTTAGAGGGTACGGCTAATTACTATTTGGGCGATGACCAGTTTGGGCTCTGGAAAGGGAAGGTCAACTCGAGACGCGGTTGCGGTGATGAGAACTCTTATATAAAGAAACATAGTGTATAACCAGGATGTGTTTGCTTGCTCTGTGGATTTCGAAAAGGCTTTTGACAGAGTAAATTGTGAAAAACCAACGGAGATACTCGGAAAATGGGAATAGATTGGTGAGACAGAAGACTAATCCAAAAATTATATATGACGCGAAGGGCTTACGGTGAATCAGGGTGGGCAACTCTAGGTCGCGGGGTGAGGCAAAGGTGCCCGTTGTGTCTATTGCTTTTCAAAATTTATGCTGAGGAAAAGGTAAGACAGGCATGCGAAGAACTTGCGGTCGGAATCAAAGTAGGATGGAGGGCACATGATAAAGTCGATTGGATCGCGGACGATCAGCGCGGAGGCGCTGGTTAGTGGAACTTCGAAAGGACTGAAAACCTTGGTAGGTGCTTAAGAGATTCAGTGCAGGACATTCGGAATGAAGATAAATCATAAGAAAACAAAAGCAATGAGATTATCTAGGACAAAGAAAGCTAGGCTGGTGATTAAAGTTGGAGGACACAAACTCGAGCGAGTAGAGAATTTTAATCACTTAGGTAGTACGCCAAAAGAAAACGGACATAGTAGCAAAGACATACATAAGAGAATAGCGCTAGCTAAGGAGACGTTAGTAATATATGGGAGCTGGCGACAGGTACCTTAAGCAAGGGTGTAAAGAGGAGGCTAGTGAAGAGCTTGATATAGAGCGGAAACGTTGTATGGAGCAGAAACATGGACTCTCAGAAAGGAGGACGAGAATAGGCTGCAAGCATTTGAGATGTGGGTGAGGTGACGGATGGAGAAGGACGACTAACAAAGAAGTGTTAGAGACGGTGGTTGAGGAAGGGAAACTTTTGAGAGAAATCCGAGAGAAGCACTGTAGGTGGCTGGAGGATGTAATTAGGGGCGATGGGTGTCAGAGGGAAGGACGTTAGGCAAGCGGGGAAGGGGAAGAATGCTAATTTAGGGGTTTCATGGACTGGATGAAGGAGAGTAGATCGTACGCCGAGGCAGTTAGGACCCTGTATGTGTTGAAAATTGGGAGAAAATTCTCTGATAGATTAATACCTTACATCAAATTACAATTCTCGGGTTCTTCGCTTTCATCGAAACCTACCATTAGAATACTTTTCTTAAATCTCAGTTTCCTTGTATTCCGTCTCTTATGGATCGGTACGGTTGTAACAATGGAAGCTATTGTTACGGAGGCTTCCGCAGTTTTCGTGCAAATTAGAATTTTTCTGATTCTTCCCGCATTGCAGCAATTTAATGGACGACCTTTTCACCGGCATTTCAGTCGTTGTCATCAGGTCCTAATGTTCAGAAGAAATGTCAGCCGCTATGAATAGAGTTCAGATCCGTTAAATTTCCGTCGGGATCTAGTCCGGAGCGCTCTGATTGGCGGAGGAGTCGGACAGTCATGGATTGTTTACGGCTGTTTTACTAGAGCCCTATACATAGCGGCCGACAGTTCTCGTGAACTTTAGGACCTGATACCGCCTACTGGAATGCCGGCGAAACGGTCGTGCCTTAAAATGCTGCAACGCGCGAAGAACCCGAGAATTATAATTTAATGTAAGGTATAAATCTATCGACGCACTAACCTACGAGGCGTGACAGTACAGAGGCGTGTGACAGAGGTGGTTAGGAACCAGCCTTGAAGAGGAAAGGAGGACAGGGTGAAGGACGGGGTAGGGGATAATGGTTAACTTGGACTCGATTTGTCTCGAGTTGGTGTCACGCTGTTTTTGTTAAAATCACTAATGGTGCATGGAAAGAAGGAATTTTTGGTAGCAGCCATGTCGGCAATACATCTCTCTTTTTTGTCACTCTAATCAGATCTAGAGATATAGCGCAGGGTTATAATAATATCTTCCATGTCGCACAGAAACTTGCCTCATCGGAGTTCGAATAATTTAAGCCAAAATTGTAGCCCCAGAGTCTCGCGATAATTCCAAACCTTGGCCTTCCATCACCTGTGCGACACTTTCTGTTTGCTCTTCAATAGTTTTTAACGAAGCGTGCGGCTTTCCATTGTATTTTTTTCACTTCGCGAATGTAATATTTTTGCACAGGATCTCAAATACTCGTGGGAAGTTCGTGATGTGGCCTAACCAGAGCAAAGTAGCACCTCTTTCACTTTTCGTCAGTCTCTCTTTTCAACTACTCGCTTATTATTCCGATGAAGCTCTATTCGGATTGTCTATCTGGTAATAGATGCAATGGTTTGCAATATTTTGAGTGCCGAGTCGTCTATCGTCATCAGGGAAAAACCAAAACGTCGGCAACCATGGAATCTCTAACCCTATGGACATCGTGAATAGAGCCACGGGACAGCCTCAGCGATCTTGCTTGATAAATACTGGTTTCATTAATGAATCACCGCAAGTGATTTAACTTCTGGTACATCGTGGGGAACACACCAACAAAATATATGCCGCACAGCATTAATGAAACTAGGTTTTGTTAAACGTATAATTGGAAGGTCCTCGGATGAAAAAGTAATAGAGTTACTTCGCTCTGGTTAGGCCACACCTCGAATACGCCGCGAGTATTTGGACCCTGGTAATAAGGATTTAACAGTAGCGATAAAATAAGAGAGATACATTGCTGAACATATAGGTACAAAAAATCGTTCTTTCCACGCACAATATGCGACCACGATGAAAGCTGAGCTCCACTAAATACCCTCCCATAATAGTCACCGCATCACCTCTCAAAACCGTATGTCTTTACACGGCTGGTGTCCAAACACCCCCTGCCACACGCTTATGCGGCGGCTCGCAGGGTAGCAAAGATCATCAGGGTAGTATGTAGATGTAAAAGTGTGTCGTGTATGTTTCCCCCACGTTAGATCTGATGTCAAGTTTTTCCCAGATATTTGACTTCATCTGACTCCTTTATATTAGCCCCTCCCACTTCATAAATTGGTATTGGTATAATTTCTTTCGTTTTAAGTGCCTCGTGACGTATTTTTTAAGCCCTGTCGTACAGAAATGGTTTTTCAACTAATCTAAGCCTGAAATGCAGCCCCCGAGTCCCTCTAGTTCTCAAGCTTATCCTTCCATCACCTGTGCGTCACTTTCTATTCGGTCATAACTAGTTTTATAAGAAGCGTTCAGTTTTCCTTCGTATTATATTCACTTCGCGAATTTGATATTGCCAAACCAGAGCGAAGTAGTATCTCTCTTTTACTCTTTCATCGGAGGACCTTCCTAGCATTTGCTGGATAAATGCTAGTTACTTTAATGCTGGGCTGCTAATGTTTCGTCTGTGTTTCCCCCACGTCAGGTCTCATGTAAAGTTATTCCCAGTTATTCGACTTTATCTTACTCCTTTACAATGATCCCTCCCACTTTATAAAACGGCGTAGGTGTAACTTATTTCGTAAGGAGGTAAGGTTATCTGTGCATTTTCTAAGGTTAAGGTCGACCCCCCGCTCAAGACATCACGAGTTAATGATGTTGAGGCCCGTTGAGAGTAGAGATGAGTAGTTAGCGGTTGAACTATTCACTTCCTATACAGCGAATAGTTCGACGCGAAATATTTGCTGTATTGTCCAAATAATTTCAAGTTGAGCATTTATAGTACTTAGGTAGTAGGAACGCTAGAAGAAACTGGACAATGTAGCAAAACGAGGAGAATAGCGTTTGTGAAGTAAGCGTTTAGTAATAGTAGGAACTGTGACTTCGGGCAAGGGTAAAATGAAGAGGCTGGTGAAGTGCTTGATACGAAAGGTAGTGCTGTATGGCGCAAAGTCGTGGATTTTTTTTAAACACCAACACTTAAGGATTCCTACTGTAATATTTATAGAGGGAAAAAATATGCAATTCTATTAGCTGTGTTAAATCCTTAAAGTTAAAAAAAAATTCGTTAATTTTACATTAGGTATGTATAAATGTAGGAATTGCATTTCTGGATTCCACCAGGTACTGGAGAAAAGTGACCGTTAACTGATGGATTCCTCCAGTAATATTAATTAAGGGAAAATTTCGCAATTCGATTAGCGGCGTCAAATACTTAAAATTAAGAAAACAAATTAATTTTACATTATAAGTGTAGGTAAACCTTAAAAAAAGAAATAGAAATTGTTTATTTTTACCCTTCATCCTGCACAATGGAGGTTGGGTAGAAACTGGAAGCCAAGTCCGTCCCCCCTCGCCTTTCGTCCCCGTGACATTGGAATGGTAGGCGTTCGAATTTGTTTTGCAGAGCACTGTCAGATTTTCTTACGGCCACGTTCGGACAACTGCTGACGCTGCTGAAAAAGAAGTCTTATTGAGGCGTGTACTAGTGATTTTGATCATCCGGACACAATAAAGTATTTCGGTTACGAGCTACTACCCCAAGTTACCCATAGTAGCTAGGGGTGGTATCAACATGGATAAACATATTGTTTGCTAAAATGAGAATGATGCATTGGCTGACGACGTGACATAAGGATTGTTACTTATACGTCTGTACTAGTGAGGACTTCTAAGTTGAGTAGGAAGTCTTCCGCAGCGGGAAGGGAGTGGAGATTTTTGAAGCGCTCCTCCAGCCACGATCGGAGATAATATTCTGACATGCGCTCGGGTTCTTTATCGAGTCGGAGGCGCATGCCGAAAAAAAAAGAACCGAGTTGTCCCGATAGGACCTAATAACCGCGCGGGCGGGCTTTGTATTCGCCCAGAAGGCCAAGCTGGACCAAGGTTAGTGCTTCTTTCATTTCATCATGAACGTCTTTGCTCGAATTATTTGCATGACTGAAAACTTGTTGCCTAAAATTCTCGTAAAGTAGCTCGGGACACCTATCTATAAATATGTTAAAATCTAATCCTGAAATTGGTCGTCATGCAATTGGACATTTATTTGAAGATGTTGATAGATAGGTTTCGGTTGCCGACACATTCTGATAGTTCCGACTTTGCGGCAGAAATAAAGCATTACTACGTTAAAATGCTACTCTTGATGTATTTTTAAGCGATAAATACGACTACTTCATTTAAATAAGGTGGCTCTATGTGGTGGCAATTTTAAATTATTTGGCGGGACTCGTGGAGTTCATAAAAATGGCTCGAAATATAAAAGGTGAAGTGCGATGCTGAGGAAATATATGCGACATATACGATGCATGAGAAAAAGGTCACTGCGATTCATTACCCATTGTCAGACGGATACATTTAAGCTGCAGGCTGATCATTTTCTTTTGGAATCATCCTCAAGTACAGGTATCATTTTCTCCGATGGAAGGAGTGAAATGACTTAAAATTTTTAATTGTAGAGAGGGGATCTACCAATTTGCGGAGTAAGTGAATCTTAACCAGCTTAAATATTCTCATTTCATGCCTTAGTAGTGAGTTTTTAAGGATTCATCCTATGGTGGTATAAATTCGTTGGCCGAATTTGAGCCCCATTTGTTGGATTATCCTAATGATGCTCTCACACCACCCATTGCCAGTGGTGCAGATGTATAGGTTCACTTGAATTGTCTCCTCGCTAGATACATGTGGCTCATGCTGATATAATCCACTTGACCATTAGTTCTTTCGGCAGGTGGGCCCCTTGAAGGTGTCAGTTTTCATTTTCACTTACTCTAAGAGCCTTAATCATATTCTAATGAAATGACATGTCAGTTAGCATGCATGTGAGGAGAAAACTTGAGCAGAGGCAGCTGCTTTTAAGGTGGAAAGTTCTCCTTAGAGTGTCAGTGCTGTAAAAATATGTGTTAAAATTAGTTACATCATATAGAATAGGTTTTTTGAGGCATAATGGATGGAGTGGTGGAGGAATTAGGTACCAAGGGTAAACCTACATCTTAAAGAAAACATCCCAAAATAAATATGTGGTACATATTTAAATCAATTTTTTAATGTTTCTTTCACCTATAGAAATCCTTAGTTCTCCATTTGGGATATGGCTGTTAGCATAAAACATATAGTCCTCATGTTTGCGGCACATTTATTTAACAACGTGCTGTCTGAAGCTAATGTTACTATCTCAACAACTGACCAACTGCCTACAACACCCATTGGTGTCAATGGAACATCTCTTCTTCCTGAGGTGGAGACTACCACCAAACCTAACAGGATAACTACTACTGAAGAGCCAAAGACTTTAACAAACCAAAGAAAACTTGATGATCACAGTTTATATCTCTTGCAAAGGATAAGTGACCGGCTGACTGCTCTGATGGCATTGGATGAGCAACAGTTGAGGCGATTGGAAGCACTGGAATACAGGTTAGTTTTCATGAGACTTTGATTTTCTTAAGAGGAAGGATGCAAAAACCTATTGCCCTTCCTGGTTATGCCTACCATTAAGGGATGCCCTTACCACATGTTACTGCTGTGAGTCTCGTCACTTAGGCCAGGTTGGTCCATTTTGCCTGCCACCCTATCGGTGGTTGTCTGTAGAGTCCAAGTGCCTTGCTGAGGGCAAGCAATTCCCCTACAGGAATTTCCCCTACTATGTCGGGCTCCAGAAATGGTGAGCCCAGATACCTGTTTCGAGTTCAAGGTATGGCTGGACATTCACGGAGAATATGAGAAGTGGTTTCATCCACTTACTCGCACCACCTGCATAAATCAGAGCCTGTAATCTTCAACAGATGTTGATGTCTCGTCACTTGATAATGTCCCATGAGGAATTCCACTGCCATTTGTATTTAGCTCTGATTTAGTTGTAGGAGCCTCCATGCGAGGCTAGGCCTTGGTCCCTTTACATGTAGTTTAGCCTGCTATAGCTTTGATATTGTTCACCAGGTCTCGGAGCTCTCAACTTGCTCCTTAAAGCCCCCATGAGATGCACAGTGGAAGAGGACGCCTGGGTAGCTTAATTGGTTAGAGTACTTGGTGTGAAATCAAGGGATCTGGGTTCGATTCCCAGTCCACGCGAATGATTTTTCCTCTGTGAATTTCACACAATTAAGAAGACTCAAAATTAGAAGAGAATATCATCTGTTAGAATAGAGCCTTGGAGCTTATCTTCTACGTTTTTTCCGGCATCTCAAAATCCTCAAATGCTTGCTCATCCTGTCTCCACAGCAATTTTCCATGCAATGTAATGCAATGCTCCATCTCTTTTATGCAGTTTACTGGATAATTATACTTTTACTGCTGAAAGCATTCTTCTCCAAAAGATGTACTCTTATGGATACATGAACAGTTCCACCGCCCCTCCATTTTCATTCTTTTCCACAGTGAATATATGAAGGTTTTAAAGAAGCAAGATTTTGTTCTGAGGTTATGAGCATAAGATGCCTCATAGTAATTGATTTTGTGAATTTTGCTCATTCATGTATGGGTGACATCTGCTAAGGTTAACTTTAAAGTTTTCATCCAGTGTGAGCTCCTGTTAATTTTAAAGTAGCTTTAGCCTTGTGGACTGTAGGGCTGTGTATGTACCTATAATGCTATTATAATATGTATAATGGTATCTATAATCATGTATATGTGAACCTAATAATAATCCCAGATTAATTTATGATACTTTATCTAATATAGGATGACTCGCCTTGAGTCACAAAACTTGGATCGAGTGGAAGGGATTAGGACCAATGTTGCAGACATGAATCGCAGAATGCAAGATATGGAAAGGGAATTTGAGAGCACTAAGACTGTTCTAGATTTGTTACATCAGGATGCTGTTGGTCTCAGGCGTGGTCAAGCTCAACTCCGCAGAGAAATTCTGAAAGCCAACGGAATACGTGCTAGAGCTGAGGCATCTGAGAGTGAAAGAGGTAATGAATATCATGAATCTATTTGTCCTTGTTGATCTTAAATTATGTTACATAATGGTCTCCATCAACCCTGGTGAATAGCATGAAAAATGTGGCATTTTAATACTATTTAAAAAAAACTTGACCCATAGTTTGGCTTACTGATTAAGTCACTGGTAAGTGAAAATATTTTGGGTTTATCTAATAGTTACTCCAATGTAAAGCCAATGGAGAACATTATTAATCTTGATAATTGTGGGGTCTGGTTTTGAATGGTGGTAACTAGTTCAACTATTGTTCTGGGGGTCGCAGATCTGAGACGTGGATGGAAAGTGATGGAAAATATTTTTCCATCGTTGGTCTCGATGGTAGCAATGATATCCAACTTTTAGACACTTACCAAACTGACCCCACTACTGAGTGGCAGCAGTCTGAGCAGAAGGCATTGATGTTGCAGATCAAGACGATCAAACTGGTATCTACAGCCACAGCTTCTGGCAAATCAGTGAAGTTCACGGTATCGGCTGGAATACTGCAGTGTGGTAGGCAATGGGAAAACCACCGTGTTAACCTAACTGAGTGACCCTGATGTAGCTGTGCATTGTAACTATATATTACTTGATGGTGAATTACTTGAGGTGATTTGCATCATGAAGAGGAGAGGAATTTTAGGCTGCCTGACTATCGGTGAATATGTGGATTGCTCTGTCGTGCAGTTCAGCCTCTTTAACTACATAAGCACAAATCATTAGGGCATAGGCCTCTGCTTGAAATACTGTAGTGTGTTGTCGTAGAGGAATTGAAAGCCTCCTAGCTGGTATTCCGCTATATATCCCAGCTCCTGGGTGCTGTGGTGATAATGTGGACAATTTTGCCACCTTCATGTTGTGGCCATCACAGCTTCTGTAAAAATTGTATAATAAAGCTGAATAGTGATAAATAGTTGACTACGCTATATATAATGCATAACAAAGATGAAGCTTACGGAGGCAATGTGATGATTGATAGTGTGCCGTGTTATATATTAGTGCCAGTCAGAACCCTAACATACACTTGATTATTGTGCTGGATTCCTAAGGCATTAGTGTTAAGATATCTTTATGGATTCTAATATTATCTTTTTTCCATGATAGGATAGCAACAACAGCCAAGATGATATTCATCTTGGCTGTCGTTACCATACCATCCCAATAAATAAAATTTACCTGATGTGTTATTATATTTTTATCTACATGTTCTCAAAATGAAGAAAGTGCTGCTGCACAAGGAGAGATAGGAAACTCTGATTTGCTGAGCAAGATTCAATTGATCATTCCCACAGTGTATGGTATTCTTGGATCCATTGGATCCCTTCAAGTTGAAATTAATGCACTACGTCAAAATCTGTCTCAAATTGCCAACATGTCTAGGTAAGTAAGTGATAAACACTATTGAAGTTTTTTATGCCTGAGCTGACTGACCTAAAATGTTTATCTTCAATGTCATTATATTCATATTTGGATTCGTACGAGGACATTTTTCATATTCTCTATTCCTTTGTCAGTGGAAGTTGTTAACTTTGTTCAGTAATGATTGAAATGTGCATTATGCATGATGAGAAAGATGCATGTGATGATGAGGAAGTATTAAAGGAGTCTCTATGTGACTGTAGTGAAGAACATAAGTTATTCTAAGTTTACCTTTTGTTTATATCAAGGTATCAGATGGTTCAAATTTTTGGTAATGGGCAAAAAGTAATTGCCTCGAAAAACCATTGCAAATACAATAAATTAACCGCGGATTCATGCAGCAACGAGGGCTACTAATGATGCAGAGGGTCGAGCTCACTGGGCGAGGAAAGGGTCTGGGGTGTCCCTGAGCTGGCTCGCGAGGACTTACTGCATAACTGGGATTATTGCTCTCCTGTCGGTCACTTCCTTTCCCTCGCATTGGCTATAGCCGACATTAAGTCTCTTGCATTGGTTTTTCTCTGTCGGCTATGGCCGACATTCGTTCGTTTGCAAAGGAAAATTCATGTCAGTCCTTGCCGTTGCTAGGGGAGAAAGGGTTAAGTATGTGTTTCTACTTTTTCCCATTTGAGGAAAAAGCATATTAGTACACTGAAGTTGAATCTATAAAATTATCTTAAGTGGAGCAAAATTTCATCTGCCGTTATGTTTTCATTTGATGAACATTAATAGTTTGGTATTTTATTCCCAGGTATGTTAGTGGGGTGGCAGCAAATTTAGTTACTAAAGACTATTTGAGTATTTTACTTGCTGATGCAAAACAAGAATCTGTATCACCAGCAAAGTCCTTGTTGTTACCTCAACAGCAGCTTTTTATGATGTCAGCAGATATTTTCGCTAAAGCGAGCCAAGGTATGTTAGCCTTTGACTTTCTCATAAACATTAGTACCTTTTAATATGCTATAGTATAATTTTCTTGTGCTTATATTTAGAAGTGATTGATGCAAATTGTTAGTTTGTATTTCTCAGCCAATAAAATGCACTTGCCGATAAGACACACCACCATTTTTGAGGTTAGATTAAAAAATAATAATAATAAATATGCCCTTGGCCCATGAGATGCAGGCATATTTTAGATCAACAATTTTGAGTCAAAAATGTGTGTCTTATAGGCTGAGAAATACAGTTATGATTTCACTGATGTCTGTTTTGTAGGATAATTTCATTGATAAAAGGAAACTGCTTATGGAGAACTAAATTTTTATTGAATTCCACCAGAATTCCAGATTACCTATCATTCTCTTAATCCCTGTTTTCCTTGCATAACCAGTGCATACAATGTTTTTTAAATTAATATTTGTGCTGAGTACATTTTTGGTAAAAGTGTGCATACTTTTTGTATTCCTTGGAAGACATGAACCGAGGAAGCTTTGATGTATATTTGTGAGTCTTTGCAATTTCTGATTGGCTGCAGTGAGTACAATTTGTTGTTTCAAGCCTCTTCACTAACTCATCTTTCTCCTTAAGCTTCGATCTTTCCATCTCCGATTCACACTACTTACACTTCCACTTCTATTTCACACATTCCCCAATCCTGTATTTCGAGCAACCAAAGTGAAACTATTTGCCTCACTTGGAGCTGCTTTCCATTCCTTAATTTTTTCAGCAAACAGAGCACTTGACTGTGATAACACTACCTCTCCCCACAATTTTAGTTGGGCATTCAAAAGGATGGCGGCCAATCTGTTTAGCAGGCCTCAGAAAGTTAAGTCACGATCTCTGGTGAAATGTTGCAAAGGGTGCCAATAGACAAATCTTTCGTACTCTGCTTCCATCAACTACTGCACTGCCACTATTGTGCTCGTGAATTTCTAACATTAGAGATTATGACCAAAGTAAATATCTATATGGAGGGTCCTGCCTGATTCATAGGAAAGAAGACACTCTTGTTAACAGGAAAAATTGATGAAGTGTTTATTGCATTTTCCTTATTCCTCTTTCTTTCACCAATGTCCTTGTCAATTTCCATACCTTGTCTCACATCACTTCCTTCACTTACTGTTTTCTTTCTTAACAATAATTGGTCAATATGTCTTTTCCACATTTGTTCAGTCTCTGTTTTAAGCATGTAGTTTCTAGGCCGCAAAACATCTATAACAACACTGGGTACCCACTTATTCTCCCCAAAATAGCTTTTTGCCCACACAAAATCCCCTTTCCTAACAAATCTGTCTTTTCCTAGAAACCCCTCTCTGCTACTCTTGTCACTGCCAGCACTGTCTGGGTGACGTTTAGTCAGCCTGGTCTTCAAGTTCCTTCCCATCAGTTACTCTACAGGAGTCTTCCCAGTGGTGGCATGCGGTGTTGTGTGCTGCATTAAGAGGAACTGATTGTGAGACAATCTGGTATGAATGTCACCCTCCTCCAATTTCTGCAAGGCTTCCTTGGTGGTCCTCACCATCCACTCCACTTGACTATTGGTTGTTGGGTGGTATGGTGCACTAAAAATGTGCCTAATGCCATTTTTCAGCTAAAAAATCTTAAATTGCACAGATGTAAAGGTAGGGCCATTATCAGAACAGATAACATCTGGTAACCCATAAGTAGCAAACAATTTACGCAAATATTTAATTGTTGTCTCTGCCTTCATATCCTTTACCACTCCCACTTCAAGCCATTTTGAATGTGCATCCACCACCAACAACAAATAGTTCCCCAAGCCTTTTTCCATGGAGTCCACATACAACCGGGACCACTTCTCCTTTGGTGGTTCCCAAGCCCATACTGATACCTTTGGAGGTAAAGGCCTCTCTGTCTGGCACTTCGTACAAGAGTTCACCTTGGCCTCAATCATTTCATCCATTGAAGGCCACCACACTAATGACCTGGCCACTCCTTTCATTTTACTCATCCCTGGATGATTTGCATGCAGCATTCCCAATACTTGCTCTTGTAGCACCCTGGGAATAACCACTCTTGTGCCCAACAAAACAAAGCCCTTATGTAAAGAAAGTTCAGTTTTTCGTCTTACAAAAGGTTCCAAATCAGCATCTTTCTTATTTTTTCCCCAGCCATTCAAAATAATAAAACAAACCTTACTTAGCTACTGATCTTTCCTTGTTTCGTTTCCTATGTGTTCTGGGGAAATCAGATTATTGTCTCCCTCCAGCATGAAGATATCAGGGGGATCTGCAGCTCCTCCCTTTTCCTCACTTAGGGGCAGACAGCTAAGGGCATCTACTGGTCCCTGCTCACTTCCTGGAGGATACTCCAACTCATAATCATAGGCTGCCAAGCTCAAACTCCACCTGAACGTCCATGGTGACAACATCACTGGGATTTGTCGTCCTGGTGCTAAAATCCCTAATAGTGGCTTGTGATCAGTCACTAACACAAACTGTCTTCCCATTACATAATTATGGAACTTTGTCACTCCAAACACCAATGCCAAACACTCTCTGTCAATCTGAGCATACTTTCTTTCTGTTTCTGATAGTGTCCTTGATGCGAACGCGATTGGCTCTTCTTTGTCATCTTCCCTACGGTGAGCTAACACAGCCCCTAACCCATACAGTGAAGCATCACAACTCAGCACTATTTTCTTGTTTTCATCATAAGGTACCAAAAAATTTCCCTCCACAATAAGTTCCTTCACTTTTATAAACACTGTTTCTTGAGACTCACTCCATTCCCACTCTAGGTGATTATGCAGCAGTCTATGCAGTGGCTCTGCAGTTGTAGCCTTGTCCTTCAAAAACATGTTATAATAATTCACTAATCCTAAAAATAATTGTAACTCCTGTTTATTTTTTGGAGCTGGAGCCTTCCTGATTGCATCCACTTTGACAAATTTTAAGCTATCCGGGACTAGCCACGGAGTTTCACTTTTACGGAGTCACCCGCAATGCACAAATGTGCGAATTTCCACAGAGAAAAAATCATCCGCCTTGACCGGGATTCGAACCCGGATCCCTCGATTTCCGGCCGAGTGCTTTAGCCAGTTAAGCTACCGAGGCGTCCCGAGGCGTGCATCCACTTTTTCTTTTGTTGGGTGTATTCCAGGCTGATCCAACACAAACCCCAAATACGTAATCTTAGACAAATTAATTCACATTTATTTCCTTGTAGTCAAAGTCCTACTCCCCTGAGCCTTTTCAAAACTTCCTTGACTCTGCCATCGTGTTCCTCCTGTGTTTTTCCCGTAATTAGAACATCATCTAAATAAACTACCACTCCTTGGAGGCCTGCCAACAAATTATCCATAAATTTTTGGAAAATCCCAGGCACTGCAGAAACACCGTATTGTAACCTTGTCACTTGAAATAACCCTTTTAGAGTATTTATTGTCTGTAAACAGGCTGTTTTCTCATCAACCACCAACTGCTGGTAGGCTTGCTTTAAATCTAACCTGCTCTACACTTTTCCTCCCCCCATCACTGCCAAAATGTCATTCACTTTTGGGAGGGGATATGAGTTCTTCTTTACTACTTTATTAAGTGTAGCTCGATAATCCCGACTCAACCTGAGAGTTCCATCTCTCTTGAGAACAGGTACTGCTGGGGTAGCCCACTCGGAGTACTGCACTGGTTTGAGTACGCCTTGCTCCACCAATTTTTCCAATTCGTTCACCATTTTTTTTCTCATGGCAAATGGTACCGGCCTGCCCTTAAAAAAACTGCGGTTTTACTCCAACCTCAATTTCAACTGACACTGAGGGACTACTAGCCCAGCCCAAACCACCACTTAATATATCTGAAAATTCTGATGTCAAAAAATATGGATTCGACACTGCTTTTACACCACCTACCGAAATTCCCAAATCTTGAAACCACTGCCTTCCTAACAAACTTCCGCCTGAGCGCCCGGATACCACAAGTAACGGTAATTTCTTCACTGTCTGCTTGAATCCTACTTCCACATCGCACACTCCCAGTACTTGTAATTCGTGCTGTGACCAGGAACGCAAAATCACTTTAGAGGTCTCCAGCTTTGGAGGTCGATGTGGCCATAATGCCTTAAAATCTTCGGCATTGATCACTGAAAAAGCCGTGCCAGAATCGACTTCCATTTGGTGCCGCTTCCCATTAAGCCGGACCTGTACCTTAATTGGGTCGACTGTCCCCGATTTTAGCTGATACATATTCATCAGCTCACCTTCTTCCTCTTCTCCATTCGAATATGCATCTTGTTCAATGGCATGTTGCATTTGAGGTCTGCCCACTTTCACGCCTTTCGGATATTTTTTTTCTTTAAGCATACACGCTCCATGTGTCCCATCTTCTTACAAAAACGGCATGTTTCCCTCACGAAACAGCATTCATCTGGCAAATGAGGGCCACCGCATCTGTAACACTTGTAGTCGTCTTCCTGACGTCTTCGAGGCTCACTTCGATGCCAATGTTCCTTCCCCATCCACGGCGCTGAAAATACCTTATTAGCGTCCGTAACCATTTCCTTTCGGAGTATGCTACTATTTTCCTGGGCTGACTCCATCGCGAGTGCTTTGGACAAAGTGTCGCTCAGCTTTAATTCTGTAGTGCTGGCTTGCGCCATCAGCGGCTGTTGGATAGCTTCTTCTCGGACTCGAGAGCTTCTTCCAGATCCTGGAAATGGCAAGGGGCTGCTAATCTCCACAACTCCTTCACAAACATTGCAATTCCTTCTCCCGGAGCCTGTTTCTATGAGTGGAAATGGTACCGCGAGATCACACGTGTTGGTGGGGGATCTAAGTGGTGGACACCTTTTTCACTAGTTCGTCAAATGAAAAATCCGCGAGGGTTTTTGGTGCCACTAGAGTCTCTAAAATGTCAAAAATATCAGGTCACACAATGCTCAAAAACACTGCCCGCTTTCTTCCGGCGTCTGAAATGTTGTTCGCCTCTAAGTAGAACCGCAACCGACAGATATAAGATGCTAACGGCACACTTTTGTCTGGTTCAAAAGGTTCCATGCTTTTGACTGTTGCCATTTTGATGTCTGAAACACAGATCTTCTTTTACGCCTGTAGTCCTTTTACAATCCTTGTTGCCAATATGTTGTGTCCTCAGGAGCAACCATCTCTAAATAACTATCTACCACGGTTTTCTTAATTGTAAATCAGGGTTTATTTACTACCTGTGCCTTTCATTAGCATTGCAAATTTACCCGTACTATGAACCTCGCTGCCAGTTATTCTCCCCAGAGGGCACCACTATGCTATGACAAAACACACTAAAAACCATCAATTACCTAGCTCTCATCATACGTAACACAAATGTGTTCCAAAAAAGTTTATTTTAAAAATTAGCCAATGCTTGAGAATTCCTATATTACAGATAATCTCGTGCTGACCAGGTCAAAATAAATGGAGCATTTCAAGGTAACATTTTTCAATGTGTACAGTAGCAACAGAGAAATAAAAAAATTTCAAAAGCTTATTGGCTAGAATGTCATTTAAACTGTATGGAGTGACTCAGTCACCTAAGTATACATCTTTTTCAATTATTATACTTTTACTGTGTCTCAACTGCATGATGGTGCCCAATGGGGTGGGTGTCAGGTCCGGCATCGGGTGAGGCAAGGCCCCTGAGGTTGTCATCTCACGAAATCCTTGCTCCACAGAGTGATCACAGGATACAAGATAAGAAGAAAAAGAAAAGAAGGAAATTACCGGTATAAATAGGGACTTAGAATGTTGGGGCGATGATGAGGTCTGAGAAGCTGGAAAATATTAAACATGAAATGGATTGAGGAAACATAGATGCCTTGGGGCTGTGCGAGGTGAAATGGAAGAACAGCAGGGAATACTGGAGTGATAGTTACAGGGTAATCTATAGTGGTGGGATTGAGATTCAACTAGCTGTAGTATTGAAAGCAAAATTGGGGAGGTGGGTAGTAAATATTGAACAGATGAGCGACAGGATACTAGTGGTAGATATAAAAGCACCTCCTACAAATTTTGTTTTGTCCAGGTGTACATACCCACATGCAATCATAGGGAGCAAGAGGTAGATGGGATGTATGAACATATAGAGGAGATAATCAGAGACAAGGGCAAGAAAAACCTAGTAGTTATGGGCGACTGGAATTCAGTTGTGGGGGAAGGGAGAGATGGGTATGAAGTGGGAGTGTTTGGATTTGTAGTGAGAAATGATCATGGAGAGAAGGCAGTTGAATTTTGTAGGAGAAATAAATTAGTTGTTGCAAACACGTGGCTTAATCACCATCGCAGGAGGAGGTACACGTGGAAAATGCCGGGAGATAGTGGGAGATTAAAATTTACTTCATGGTTAGGCATCTGGCTCTTGGATTGCCCTTGAACAATGATGTTCATTCATATAATACCAGAAGAAATGGTGATTTTAAAGTGGTGTCTCACAATTTAGTGTCCTTCACAAGGCAACCGTCTTATGCAGGTTGCATGTTGTACAACAGTCTCCCTAGTGAGATCAAACAGACTCGTAGTATTCCTGTTTTTAAAAAGAAATTGAAAGAACTTCTATTGAACAACGTTTTTCACTCAGTCGATGAGTTCTTGAATAAGTGATTGTATTTATGTATTGTGTTTTCCTTTGGAGGTGAGGATTTGTATTTATGAATTTTGTTTCCTTTGGAGGTGAGGATTTATTTTTATTTTTTTTCTCTTCTCCTTGACTTGTCCTATGCATATGTTTTTTATGTCTCCGGGACCAATAAACTACTTACTTACTTACTAACTGTGTAAAGATCCGGGGGCTGATACAGACTCGGATCATAAATTAGTTATGATCAATTGTGATGTTAGATTCAAAAAGCTTAATAAAAGTAGGAGGAGATAGTGGAAAGGTTCATAGGAGAAGCCAAGGAAATAGGTACAATCGAGAAAAAATGGGAGTATATTAAAAGAGGCATTGTAAGAGCAGCTGAGAAAACATTAGGGGAAGCAGGAATGATGAGGGTAAAGAAACAGTGGGTTACAGAAGAAATGATGTGGAAAATGGTGGAGAAAAGGAATTGGAAAAACGTCAACAATGGCATAGGTAAGGCAAAATACAAAGAGTTAAATAATCACCTGTAGAGAATAACCAATTGGGTGAAGGAAAATTGGTGGAAAAGGCAACGCAAGGAAATGGAGAAACTGCAAAAAGGAGGGGAAGTATTGGCTGGAAGGGGAAGCTATTGTATGCTAGAGTAAAATTGCTATCGGGAGGTAAGAGAGGCGAATGGTACCATTGATTAAGGACAAAACAGGTAGAATATTAAAAATCAAGAAAATTTTCAAGATAGGTGGCGAGAATACATGGAGGAGCTATATGGCAGTAATGTTAGACCAACTAATTTAAATACAGAGGATGAGGAAACACTAGAGGAAGATAACCTCAGGCCAATGATACTCAACGATGAAATAGTGAAAACATTGAAAGAGATGAAGGGAAGAAAAGCTATAACATAGATAGCATACCTTTGGAGCTACTAAAGAACTTAGGAAAGAAAGATAGGCAAGCTTTGTTCGAACTTATACATAGGATCTATGAGGAAGGAGTATGGCCAGACTTCGTCAAAACAGTTCTGATTCCTATCCAGAAAAAGGAGAATGCATCAGAATGCAAGAACTGTAGAACAACCAGTTTTTTTCACACTCAGTCAAAGTTTTACTTAGAATAATTTATTTATTTGCCCAATAGACAATATACATATTATTGGCAAGTGTATAAGGCACGTCAAAGGTTCAGACATTATGATTCACATAAATATTCCTTCACACTGTAGAAATACATTTGTACAAGATATACTGAGACAGCCTTTTTGAAAATAGTCAAGTCTTTCAACACTTTTTACGGAGGCAGGTAGGTTGTTATACAATTTAGTGCACATGAAATAAGGACCTTTTGCTGCAAGGGCTAAGTGTGTTGATTTCACATGTATGTCCTTACTTCTTCTAGTTCCATAAGAATGGAAGTGGACTTGTGTGAATGGAAGAGAACTTGGTGAAATCAGCTACATGTTTTTTTACAAACACGACACAATGATATATATACACACATGGTACAGTTAGTATTTCAAGACTTAAGTAGAGGGCGACAATGAGCATGATACTTTGCATTGCATATTGTTCTCATTACTTTCTTTTGTATTAAAAATACATCTCTTAATAAGGAGGTAGATCCCCATATTACTATGCCATATGACAGTCTGGAGTAAAACAAGCCATAATATAGTGTCTTCCGAACATTTTGGCTAACAGTATGTTTTAGTACAGAGACCAAATAGAACACAGTGTTTAACTTTTTACACAGGTGTATAATTTGTACATCCCACTTAAGATTCGAGTCAACATTAATTCCAAGAAATTTTATTTGCTCTACAACAATAAGATCTGTATTCCCGTTCAAGAATAACTTGTTGTGGTCAAGTTTATGCCCTGCATAAATAATCAATAGAAGGTTGGAGAGTAAGGTCAATAACTACTTGGGCTATGACAAGTTTGGGTTCTGGAGGGGAAGGTAAACATGTGATTGTGGTGATGGGAACACTTACAAATGGGAAAATAGAGTATAACCAGGATGTTTTCGCTTGTTTAATTGATTTTGAAAAAGATTTTGACAGGGTAAATTGGAATAAACTAACGGAGATACTCGGGAAATTAGAATAGATTGGCAAGATAGGAGACTAATCCAAAACTTATACATAATGCAAAGGGCACGGGTGGGGGTGGGTGATGGTGAATCAGGGTGGGCAACCATATGTGATGGGGTAAGTCAAGGGTGTTTGTTGTCGCCAGTGCTTTTTAACATTTATGCTGAGGAAATGATAAGACAGGCATGGAAGGAACTCGAGGTGAGAATCAAAGTAGGAGAGCATCTGGTAAAGTCTGTTTGATTTGCAGATGATCAGGCGCTGGTTTGTGGATCTTCAAAGGGACTGCATTTGGTGGATTTTTAGAAATGAAGTGTGGGATATTCGGAATGAAGATAAACCATAAATTAACAAAAGTAATGAGATTCTTTTGGACAAAGAAAGCTAGGCTTTCATTTAAGTGTCAGGACACAAACTCGAGCTAGTAGGGCATTATAATCACCTAGGTAGTACGCTAGGAGAAAACAGACAGTAGGAAAGACATACAGAAGAGAATAGCGCTAGCTAAGGAGGCATTTAGCAATAGAAGTGAGCTGATGATGGGTACATTGGGTAAGGACGTGAAGAAGAGGCTGGTGAAGAGCTTGATATGGAGTGTAGCGTTCTATGGTGCAGAAGCGTGGACCCTCAGAAAGGAGGATGAGAATAGGATGCAGGCATGTGAGATGTGGGTGTGGAGAAAGATGAAGAAGGTGAGATGGATGGAGAGGTAGACTAAAGAGGAAGTGCTTGAGATGGTGGGTGAGGAAAATAAACTTCTGAATGCAATTTGAGATCGGCAGAATAGGAAGCTGGAGGATGTAATAAGGGGTATGGATTGCTGAAGAGTGTGATAGAGGGAAGGATGTTGGGCTATGGGGGAAGAGGTAGGATGCGAATATATTTCATCGACAAGATGAAGAAGGGTAGATCGTATTCTGAGGCGAAAAAACTAGATAAACTAGGCTCCTGAAAGTGTAGATAACCAGGAGGAGATTCTCTGACATTCAACAAAACCTACCTAAACTGGTAGAATACTTTTTAAAAATTTGTCTTTTACCCCTGACACCAATATGTACTGACCTGATACATCTAACTCCACAATGGAGGGAAAAGTCTCCAGAGGAAGACCGAGGAATAAGTTCATGGACCAAATACATGTAGAGGAAGGTACATAGGAAGAGATACCAGGAGTAGAGGGAACTAGCATTAGATAGAGAAAGGTGGAGGGCTGCAGTCAACCAATCTTAGGATTGAACGAACACTGATGGTGACCAATATGTTATGCATCCCAGCTTGGGTTTGACTGTTTAAAAGAAGCTTATTTGTGGCACAGGATTGAATATTGTCACCTCAATAATGGTCTTTGGTCCCTTTTTGCTTGGCGAGGCCTAAAGGGGATGGGTTCTGGCTTTGGAGTGGTGTATTGGAGGTGGGAACCTTCGGCTAAAGGTCTCACTTGAGTGCCAGTGTTGAGGTCTGCTTCGATTGTTGGCTTCATGGCCTTCACTTGGTGATTCAATTTGCGGGGAGAAGAGTTTTCTCTCATTCTCACTTTTATACTGCTGTTGCTCCCATTCAAGGGACATGCCCCCATGTGCCCTTTGGAAAACCCAACGTGCCAAGGGACTGTTTCCCTTTCATGGTGGGTGGGGTGGGAGGAGGCTTCCTTTGGACATGTTGCAGACTTAGGGTGCACTCCTAGTATCCTGGTGTTCCTATCACTGAAATTGTTAGAATAAAGGTCGGTGAAAACCATTGCTCCTAATGTAGGAGAGGGACAGGGGTTTTCTGGGGAAGGCTGGGCAAGGCAATATCCTGGATGGGGTGTTGGTTGTGGGAGGCAAATGAGTATTCTTCACATATTGACCATCGAGTGGTCACAGTTCAGTGAAGTACTTTTTGACAGTAATGTGGTCACTGTTAATATGAATAAATGTGAAATGGAGAAGCTGATATAGGGTTGTATTTCTTCATGTTTCCATTTTAAAAATATAACTGTATAAGTCACTATCAAATCCTTGGTTGGTTAGTAAGTGATATACATAATAGAGCCGTATCTTTTAGACCCATTTCTTCAATTTTTTCATGCCTATTCTGCTAGCATTTAAAAAGTAATAGTGTAAGATCCCCAACTTTCAATTGGGTATTGCCGATGATTTGGTAGGGATTTCATGAAGGAAACTCATAGTTACTCTTAATATGTTTTATTATTCCGCCTTCATGCTCCCAACTACCAAATCCAATTCAGCTGGAAATTGACATGCATACTATGGTGAACTCAGTATCCCAATGGCTGGTTGCAAACAATGTACAACTAAACATAGGAAAAAGTTTTTATGATATTTAGTATTAAAGATCACCAGACAAGCATATCAGTTGAAGTAGAAAATTGTTTGATTTCCGAGGTAGAATATACAAATTTCTTAGGTCTAGAAATAGACAATACGTTCAATTGGAAGCTACATGTAAATAAATGTTGCAATAAGCTATGCTCATCCATATTTCTTTTAAAAAATTTGGCAAATTACTGTCACTCAGAAACTCTAATCCCCATATACCATGGTATATTTGAATCTGTGGCTAGGTATGGCATTGTCTGTTGGGGAAACTCAGCCCAAGAAAATCTAAGAAAGATACTCACCCTTCAAAAACAAGCTCTGAGGTTTATTTTAAAACTAAATGCTAGGGAGTCTTGCCGGAAATATTTTCAATTGCATAAAATCATGACTATTCCCAGCTTATACATGTATGATGTGATTCTCTATGCATGCTACAAAAACATTTCTCTGATTAGAAATGCAGATGTCCATAAGTACAACACCAGAGGTAAATTCGACATATTTAATGTCGAATTTTATTTGTTTAATTTAATTTAATGATCATTGTAGAACCTCACTACTGCAAAAAAACCCTGAATTCTCGGGAAAAATACTATTCAATAAACTTCCTTTGAAAATAAAAGAAATATATAACCAGAAAAAAAATTTCAAAAATATGTTAAAAGATTTCTTTGTAAAAAATGCATTTTATAGTATTGAAGAATTTCTATCTTGATACTAATTTTGTTGTAAACTTTGTATGTTTAATCCTTTAATTTATGTTGTAATCTATTTTAATTTTAAATTTTGTATGAACTTGACGAAACCTATGCAAATGTAATCTTTGTTTTCTTAAGGTGAATAAACTGTCTGTCTATCTATCTATCTACCATCTAACCTTCTAATGCCCTAAACTTATGCTTCCCAGTGGCAGCCTCTGCATGCCCTCCCTCATCCTTGGGTTTTTTCCTCCTGGTTGTATCGTCCACTGGAGTACTTTCCCATAGAAGGTGGAAAATGTCACGATTGTTATTATGTATGTACTATTGTCACTATGCCATCTTGTTGTGTTTGTTTGTTGTCACTAGGGAAATAGTGGGGAATTGTAATAGACATGACATTTTGTATTACTCATTCTCTGGTATCCTGAACTAAAGAGATCATTACAGAACATGGGAAGGGGGAAAGATGCATATGTGACTTGCCTCACTCGTCGGTCGCCATCAGTTGAGGAATCCCATGACTCAGAAAATGTGGGTGGGAAGGATAGGTGTAGGTAATCGATCTGCTTATGCTGAGTAACTTACTTGGTCAGGGAGGGATGGCTGGTTGGTGGGTAGGGGTATATGACATGTGGGAATGGAGGTTGAACTGGCACTTATGTTACTTACAATAGCATGGTATTTTTCACTCTGTCATGTATGCCTGAGATGATATAGGTGATGAATTAGTGAAATACTCCAACATGTAAATTAAAGTTATCTACATCCAGGGATAAATTTATAATTTTGGATGTATGAGAGCTCTGAATCGCCAGAGGATCCAGTGTTCTGGAGCACTTGAGGGTCGGGGGGTTATGGAATACCCTGTAGGATGATTGAATTAACTCATTTTTCTCTGGAACTCTGTATCAGCATTTTGAGAAGTACTGGAGCACCACTCCAGAATTTTAACTTTGAACTAATGCTTGCGTTGATGTTAATATAAGAGTGCAAATTTAATCATAATCATTTTCAGGATCCATCTTTTGAGTTCATGAGTAGTTTTGATTTTGGGTCAAAGCGAATTTTTCTACGGTTTTATTTTATAAATTTGATGAATAAAATAATGAATTTGGTGGGATTATAAGGCCCATTTTCTTAGTTTGAACTGGCACTTATGGTACTTACAATAGCATGAATTTAGTGCTGTTCCCAGTTTAAGATTATGATTTTGTGATTAGTTATGAATTACAACAGTATGTCTAAAAAAGTGAAAAATTATTATATTTTCCAGAAGAGAAATTACCTGCTGACTGTGCAGAGGCTTTCCTCATGCTGCCACCAAAAAACCAAACTGAGAAGAAAGGGAAGGCAAAGGAGGAGAAGAGGTCTGGAGTGTACCTGATTCAACCAAAATGGGCCTCTCGTCCATTTTTAGCCTACTGTGATATGGAAACAAGGGGAGGGGGATGGACAGTAAGTGTTATGGATGTGCCAAATATGGATTTTTGTTACAGGTTCATTTTTGCACACATTCAATCATGTGCAAGATACAGTGAGAAGTTAATCAGTTAAAGTTAAAGTGAGAAGGATCCTCTGTACCACTGCAACTATTTCACTGTTACTATGACTTCTCTCCCAATTGTCATATACCTTTCAAATTTCTGTTGCCTCCCAGATGAGTCCAGAATTGTATCATTTCTCCATTTGATGGCATTTACTTTTTCAAAATCCTCTGTGTGATTCTGTGATGAAAATCCGTGTGTGATACATACTCAGCAGTGGTTTATTGATGTACACTTTTGTATAAAGTATACACTTTTGTGTTGTGCCACTTGAGAATGTTCCTTTACCCGTCAGCCGTTTAACTTTATTGGGCTATTGAACGTTATCCCAGGAGAAAAATCTAATCTGTGTACCCCCTTGAGAAAGCTCCTCAGTTATGGTAACAGTAAACATTATGGCATAAAGTACCTGTAAATTGGTAAATATTGGTGATAATAGAACTGACCTCTAGGTCCAAGCTAATTTACTTGTGTAATTGCATGACTTGCCTGTTTTTAAAGAAAAGGACACCATTATGCACTTTGACGTCTATGTCAGGTTGCTCAGAAAAACAATTTGCGGCATTTAATAGCTAAGGAATGCATCCAGAACAAATGGAGTCTATTGCAAGCCTTAATTATTCCCTGTAGTGGTAAAAAATATTTTTTTCTGTTGAATATTCAATGGTTTGTGGTAATTATTTCTCTTACTCTCATTGCAGGTCTTTCAAAACAGATATGAAGGAACTGTTGAATTTTTTAGAAACTGGCAAGATTATAAGAATGGGTTTGGTAATTTGGCTGGTGAATTTTGGCTGGGATTGGAGAAGTTGCATCTTCTTACAAACTTTAGGGTATGCATTTGGAAGCAGTTTTTGAAAGAGTGTGGACTTAGAATTGCCAAGTAAGAGATATTAATACGAAAAAAAATATTTTTCAGGTTAATGAGCTTCTGATAGAGTTAGAAGATTTTGATCATGAGATGACCTATGCTAAGTTTTCTTCGTTTGCGATAGGCTCTGAAGCTGAAGGTTATCATATTTCATTACTTGGAGACTATGAAGGCAATGCAGGTATGAAAAATCAGACTCTTCTTATTTTATTTGATAATTTTAAATGTTAATTTTAAACTTTTGCTTCACCCAGAAGTGTCAATTCCTAGAGAATGGTGTAGAATAATGTACCCAGTTCTAAATCTGGAATGGAATCTTAAGATCTTGATTTATAGACTACATTAACAAATGTGAAGCTTCATCTATCTAAACTCTTAATTAATTGGCAACGTATTGTGACCCTCCCTTTCCCCGACGTCGTTTCTTTTCCTCTCTCTTCTCGCCCCTAGGGATCTGAAGGAGGACTTAGAGGGGGGAGGCGTCACTTTGAGTAGACGCTGGGAGGGGGAGGGAAGTGTTGGGGGGAAAAATGCAGGGATTTTGGGCGCCAAGCCCATCGCCAGTGGTAAAAACAGCGAGGTGCTACAAGGGGAGAAGGGAAAAGGAGGGGAGGGGAATGCTCCAATCGGTAGGTAAGCTTGAGTTTCTCCAGGGTCAGGATCTAGCTGAAGAATGCGGTCGACTGGGACACGTGATTGCATGGATTCGCGAAACTGGGCGACGTTAGCGTGGCCGTGGAGTGAGGTGGCAAGACAGGAAACAAACAACCTTGTCTAATGACATAACATTTAATTTCCAAAAAAAACAATAACTCAATAAAAGATCATAGGCTTTCCCGGCGAATAATATTAGTAAAATCTTCTTGGGTTTGGCACCGGGTAAAGCTATTAAAGGCCAACGTTTCGACGAGAAACTCTCTCATCGTCATCAGGGCTAAGACTGATTGCCGAGTTAGGTCCATGCTGGGTTTTTATACTTGAGACCCATTGTTGACCGGCCAATTCAAAATTTGCTCACGACTGTTGGAATTTGAATTGTCTCCGCGACCGTTGTATTTTATTGAGTAACGGGCTCCATATTTGGCTGATGTTTTCCCCTGAGTCTCCATTTAGCTTTTTCTCCTCCAGACTGATATCAATTGCCTCTTTCATTAATCGATCCCAGTGTCCATATGACCAGCAGAGGATTTTGGCATCGTTAAAATTGATCGAGTGCGCATGATCGAGACTATGCTCCGCCAAGGCCGATGAAAGAGGCAATCGAAATCAGTCTGGAGGAGAGAAAGCTTTATCGACTCTCAAGGGACTCAAATAGTGCCTGTTCTTTTGTTTCTAGTCTCACTTTGTGTTAATTCATGTCTTATGAAATGAGAACCCCGTGTCTGCCTAATAAGTAAAAGTTGAACTATTCCTAAGAGGAGCCGAACCAGCCTAATATGACCTCAGTAAAATTTGCACGGTTTTCGAGATCTTGCCAAATCAAAGCTTTTTAAAAAATTTCACTTTTTTTACATTTCTAGTCCCAGAATTCACTTGAATAGCTCTCAATTTGGCTCTCTGATACTGCCACAAATTAACAAACAAGGTACTCTATCCATCCCATTTTTTGAAAGCCGATAAAGTTAGACAGGTATATCGGCTTTCGCGTTTCTTTTGTTTGTTCGGACCCCATGACCCCCCTCCCTCTTGGGCCTCTGTTCCGGGTAGAAGTCGGCACATGAGTCACAGTTGGAAGATTAAAAAAGCGGCCCTAATGATAACGTTAAATTATCCGATTGAATTCTGGGACTAGAAATGTGAAAAAAGTGAAATTTTTGAAAAAGCTTTAATTTGGCAAGATCTCAAAAACCGTGCAACTTTTACTGAGGTCATATTAGGCTGGTTTGGTCCCTCTTAGGCTGCCCTAGCTCCAGTGTCACTGTGGCGTGACGTTTATGGGACACCCTGTACACATGGTGTTCTTATTTCATAAAACACCAAAGTGATGATTTTTTTACTAGTACTTTTTACATTAATGCATTACCCTGTAAGCTGCTGCTGGGCCATGTGGCTGGGGGTGGTGGGACAACTACCATTGAAAACAGAGGGTTTAGGGGAAAGGAAATAAGAAGAGGAGTTGTAGAAATGATGTGTATAAACGAGTGTCTGACTGTTTCTCTGTGTTTTTGATTAAGTTTTAGTCAGTTGCTTTAAAGAAATTTGCTCTGCTGTTGATTTAATGTTACTGTGTTTCAGGGATTTGTGCTAATCTTTATTATTTCCAAAACAGGTGATTCATTATCATATCATGTTGGAATGAAATTTTCCACCCATGATATTGACAAGGATCAGTGGGGTGATGGCAGCTGTGCACAATCACATTCAGGTGCTTGGTGGTACAGGGGTTGCGAGTCATCCAATCTTAATGGACGATACCTCAATGGCTACTTACCTCCGGAATATGAACACCAAGGCATTTACTGGCAAGATTGGCATGGCCCACAGTATTCCCTCATGAAAACTCGAATGGCCATTCGACCAAGTGATTTGGAAATGCAGAAGCTTATGAGGGAGCGATTTAAAGGAGAAACCGTTTCCCCATCAAATTAAGTAAATGGTGGAGTTGATTTTCTCTCAAGCATTTTGTCTGCTGTGTTTTACAATCTGCCTTGAGCTTAAGGAAGCTGATCATCTTTCAAGATTTCTTTTTAAAGGTGTTGTCATTTTTTTCTCTTAATAAAGGATGTATTTTTTTTACTAACCCTCATCTTTTCTATAAAATTGACTTCTGGTGTACTATTATGGCACCAGTAATATTTTACATGGTGCTCTTACTCCAGTTTTTAGCGTTAAAGTCAAATTTAAGTGGATACGTTTTTGTAGCTTATGTAGTTGTTTGTTTTTGTAGTTAGTGTAATTTTGTAAAATATGAATAAATTTTTATTTTATTTTCTCTATTTTTCCCACTAACCTGTGGAGTCATTCTTATAATTTTTCACCAGTTATAACCACTTTCGCACAGTTTTTACATTTTTCCTTGAATATGTATGCATTTGAAATTGAAGGTTTTGTATTGATTGACTCAAGCCTTTTTTGGCATTATATTTAGGAACTGTCAAGGCTTATTTCCTATTTTTCCTGCTTGCCTAATATTTCCTTTATGATAGGCTGTAGTAATCCATTGTGCCTGATTAAGTTTTCCAACCGCCTTCTCTACTTTTTTACATACTCTAGTTGTTTTCTCAATGACCTAACCAAGCACTTCCTCATTCATGTTTCCTTCTGGCTGTAGGTCTACCCTACTGTTTCTGTTTTCTCCCAAGCCAATATCTCCAATTTCTGAGGCTTATTCTTACTATATTTCTCTCAGAATCAAGATTTAGCCATATGCACTGCTACACTCCATATTAAACTCTTTGCCAACCTTACCTTTAAATTATTTCTACCGTTATGCCCATTTTCTTCCTGTACACTACTCAAGTGTTTGTATCATTCTACCTGCTCCAGTTTATGCCCACCTACATTTTACGAACTGTCTCACTTTTTTCCTCAAAAATATCAACGCTAAAAGTTTTATCATTAACCTTCATTCTGTATCTTGTACACTAGTTTCTAGTGAAACAACCAATTCCTGCAATCCCTTTGATGGTTGACTTATCATCAACTGATTGACGTACTGAAGGCAATCAGAAAAATGCATTGAGTTGGTGAAAGAACCATCAAAAAAGTTACTGTATCTACTAACGACGTTTATAAATAAATATTTAAATGGAGAAAACCCCCCAAATGACTGGAAAAAATGGATAGTATCAATTCATAAGAAAGGCCCAAAAGACCAGCCCAAGAACTATAGGGGAATAGCAATCACTAGCTCATTAAGCAGAATATATGGTAGAATATTGACGCAGCTCATTGATGAAGAGTATAGGCAATTTGAAAGTGAAGAACAATCCGGATTTAGGGCAGGACGCTCAACAATAGATAACGCTTTTTGTTTGATGCAAATAATAGAAAAAAGGAGAGCTACTGACCGAGAAGTGCATTTCATATTCATTGATATCACAAAAGCTTATGACAGCGTACCTTTGAAAAACCTATGGGAGGTACTTGAGGCAACAAACATAAATAAATCTATCATAAGGGCAATACAGAAATTTTATACAGAATCTACAGCTCAAGTGAAAGTGGGAAACAATCTAGGAAGACCATTTAAAACAAATAAAGGGCTAAGACAAGGATGCTGTCTTTCACCTAGCCTATTCAGAATATATCTCGACGGTGCCCTTAAACAATGGAAAAGACAATTTCTCAAGAAGACAAGACTCTTTCGGTCCGTTCCGTCTTTCACCACAGTTCTGGATGTAATTGTCTCTTAAGTATCTGTTAAGTGAAGGATTTGCTGAAAGCAATGCAAAATGCCATAATATAGTAGACTTTTTCCACCCCATGAAATGCTTAAATTCCGTCCCGGTCGAGAGAAATTGCCTTTTGATCGAGAACCTCAAATCGAATAGAATCCTCTTTTCTTATTATCTTAATAAATATCTACATATACCTTTGTCTATTAAATATTAGGATGAATAACCCATTATCATTTAACCTGCCTTTACCGGCAGATGCTAATGATTGATGAAACGGCTGAACCAATTTTATTCATTTTGGTGTCATTTTTTTAGATAGAAAAGATTTTTTTAGGTACCGAAAATCATAGTGTGGAGTGTGGCACTCTATGGATCGGAAGCATGGACCATTGGAAACTGTCTGAAAATACTTTTTAAAAATACCCTAGTTTCAATTTTCAACCCAGATAAATTATAAAATGTAAAAGTTAACACTCCTTAACTCAACTCATAAGCCCCATGTTAAATTTGCATAGGAAGCACGTAGTTACCGTCAACAACCTTCTTCGAATCCATAATGAAAATACGTTTTGTACTATTCCGCAGTTATTTACTGTGGGAAATTGACGGTCCGTTGAACTTAAGGTTTCATTGAGTTCTTTTTTTTAGTCAGTTAAGAGTTTCAGTTACTTTTATGATGTACTAAAGATGGCCATTTTTTTATAAATTCATACTGGATGTTAGTGACATACTCCAATTTTTATACTTAAGAACTACAACTGGAAAACTACGATTGTGAAAAAGTATAAAAATATGTTCAATATGGATTCGAATATAAGATACTTCCACGAAGTGACGCCTGAAGGTGTAAACAACCTTGTTCTTTGCCGCTTTAGCTCAGATATTTATATTTTGTAAACACTTGTAACAGCCTTAAGATATTTTACTATTAACAGACAAATGGCCTACACCTAACATAAATAAAATATATACTAATATTATATACATGAGCGTGTACTTTTTTCCGTATTTTTGGGCGGATCATAAACTAATAAAAGTCATAATCTACGTATCAAGTTCTAAGCGAGATACCAAAAGGGTGTGAAGCCATTGGCGTAGCCAGGGGGAGGCAGGACGAGACATTCCATTCTAAAAATGCAATACGGGTTCAGACAGGATGATGTCCTGCCCCTAACATAAATCCTGTATAACGCGTGTAGCCGTGTGTTTTACAATACTTGCCATTCAATGAGATAAAAAGTGTAGTCCAATCTGGAAGAATAACAGAAATTCCGTATTATTTTATTTGTTCATGAGTAATCAGAAGAGAAAACAGTTCTTCCACCCACTAGTATGTATTTTTCTCGACAGTTTATATCGACGATATATATATTATATTGTGAAAACCGTGTGGAGTGTGGACTTCTATGGATTGAAAGCATGGATCATTGGAAAAGCTAACCAGAAAAGAATAGAAGCCTTCGAAATCTGGTGCTGGAGGAGGATGCTGAAGATAAAATGGACGGATAAAATAAGAAATGATGAAGTGTACAGAAGAGTAGAAGAGGAAAGGACAATATGAACACCATACAGAAAAGAAGAACGAGATGGATTGGACACAATGGGTTTGTGAGGCACATAATTGAAGGTAAAATAGAGGAATAGTCCCTAGAGGAAGACCAAGGGATAGGATCAAGGACCAAATAAAGAAGACAGTACATAGGGAAAGATATCAGAAGGTAATGGAACTAACATTAGATAGGGAAGGCTGCAGTCAACCAATTATACAGAACATATGTGGTACAGCATTAAAGAAACTAGGTTTTGTTAAACGTATAATAGGAAGGTTCTTGGAAGAAAAAGTCAAAGAGAGATGCTACTTCGCTCTGGTTTGGCCACACCTCGAATACGCCGCGAGCATTTGGGACCCTGGTCATAAACATTTAACAAAAAAATTAATAAAATACAAAGGAAAGCAGCGTGCTTTGTTAAAAACTGCTACGAGCGTACGTATAGTGTCTCACAACTTTTAGAGGGATTAAGGTGGGAGCCCCTAGAGACTCGTATGCTACACGCTAGGCTTAGGTTGCTTGAGAAATTCAGAACTGATATTTTTCAGTGCGACACAGAGAATATTATCATTACTCCTCACTACATCTCTAGGTCTGATAGATGCTATAAAATAAGAGAGATGCACTGTCGAACATGTAGGTACAAAACTCGTTATTTCCGCGAACAATAAGCGACCACAATAAAAATTGAGCTCCACTCAATACACTCCTATAATACATGTCACCATTTCATCTCCCGATAACTTAAATCTTTATACGGCTGGTGACCTACCACCCCCTGCCACACGCCCATGCGGCGGCTCGCAGGGTAGTATGTAGATGTAGATCTTAGGATTGAAAGACTAAAGGAAGAAGTTTATATCTCTTATTAGTCCCAACCCACTCATGCAGAAAGCACGAGAAAAGTATCATCGAGTATCCCTGATTCCCGTGGGAATTATTTTTTCCTTGCAAATGAAGTCTGGTGTGTGACAAGGGAGTTCGCAACAGCTCCCATCCCAGACACTCCCGTCGCTGTGCAAGGGATGGATCGAGCTCGTAATGAGACGCCACGCACGAAATAACGAGGTGCTGGAGTTAAAGCAATTTTAAACCTCGAGAAGATTATTCGCCAATTAAAGCTTTCCAAACCAGCATCAATCACTACGTTTACCAATCGAACTCAGATCGCTTTGGCCGGCTTAGCTTGGTATGGTAAACGTAATGGGCTAGCGAGATCGATATGAGAAGCGGGCTAACTCTACAGGCCCGCTTTCTCTACAAGTCTGAGATATCAAATCGCTGTGAACCGATACAAATCGATATTTCAATGGATTTCGCATTGGTAAACCAGGCGATCTGAGTCGGCTGGCTTAGAATGTTCAGATCGGTCCGTGTTCATATCGATCTGAGTTCGATTGGTAAATGTAGTGAATTATGGTTCATTGTGTAAGATTTGGGCCTTTATTTATTTCAGAACATATACTGTCCTAACCAAGAATTACCTTGTATAAAAATCGTCTCTGTACATGGGACCCAAAATATTCAATTCTTTGCCAAAAATAATAAAAAGATGTAAATCTGGTGAAAAATTTTTGAAAATGGTTAAAGAATGGCTACTGTCTTATAGAAACGTTGAATCTTTTTTCTGTTTAAGAAAGTGTTTGAAATCACTGCCAACCAAATGCAAATTAGAATTTTGTAAAACGTTCAAAGAAAGTTTCTGTCAAATGATAATGTTGAATGTTTTTCTAATTGTCAAATCTTGTTTTGTTTTTATCCTACTGAAATAAAAGTTCACTATTTTACCGCAACCAAATGTAAATTGAAATTTTAAAAATGTTTAAACAAGACATTTTATGAAGATGTTAAATGTTATTTCCTGATTTTGTGTACTGAAATAAGAAGTACATTACTTCTTTGCTAGCTGAATGTGAAGGAAACATGGATAAACATTGATAGTGGCTCAATTCAGGTCTCGACCTTGGAGCCCACCTAAAAATTCATGTTGTTATGCTTAATTATTTTTAATGTAATGTTCTGCAGATGGAAGTAAAAAAAAGTCTATTCTATTCTATTTATTGAGGTTTTGGCCATGGTTGAAGTAGAATGAAGTGTCTCGGGCTCTGTCGGATTAGCGCATTTAACTCGGAGAGGTTATTCCTGGGAAGGTTTTCGGAAACATTTTAGCGCTAAGGTCACGCGTGCTCGTAACTCATCCTTGCAGGCGGTGCGGGTGAGGTTCGGGAGGCATATGCTATCGTTGAGGGAATGGCTCGGTCGTAAAAGTGTCCTTCGCCTGGTGGACAATGCCCTAACAACTTCAAAGAAAGAAGTAAAGTGCTCGCCGGGCGTAGTTTCTCTACCTTTGGCTCAAAGCCTCTCGCCACGAGGGCCCATGAGCCATCCCAAGATGAATTAGTGTTATAGCAAGTAGCCTTCAAGTCTTTCGGACCTTCGAGCCCCTCTGAAAACCGAGAAGCCCATTTCTTGGAAAGAGCTTATGAAAATCACAGTAAAATAGTAGCTTTTTATGATAGAAAAGTGTAAAAAATACGGAGGATGTATTTCATCTACGTACTACCCTGCGTGCCGCCGCATGGGCAGGCGTGTGTGGCAGGCGGGGTTAGGACACCAGCCGTGTAAATGTGTAACAAAAGAGGTTTTCGGAGGCTAAATGGTGAATTGTATTATGTGAGTGGATTTTGTGGAGCTCAGTTTTTATTATAGTCAGTTATTATGTGTGGAAAGAAAGAATTTTTGTACCTAGCTGTTCGGGAATTTATCTCTCTTATTTTATCGCATCTATCGGACCTATAAATGTAGTGTGACGTCAAAATGATATTCTCCGTGTCGATCCAAAGCACACTTTTTATGAAGTTCTCAAGACAAATAAGTCTAGCGCGCAGCCTCCGAGTCTCTAGCGGCTCCCAACCTAATCCCTCTAAAGGCTGAGAAACACTTTATGTTCGCTCGAAGCTGCCTTCAAAGTACGCACTTTCCTTTGAATTTTATTAATTTTTTTGTAAAATCTTTATATTCAGGGTCCTAAATGCTCGCGGCGTATTTTTTTACTGTGGTGGTTCGGCCGTAATAGGTCAAAAATGTCTTTTTATTCTAAATCTGGATGAATATGAAAAAACAATTCCTCTTATCTTATATGAACGACTAAAAGTTAATTTACCGCAAATTTTTCATCTCAAATTGAACTATAAGTGACACGGTGCTCAAAATGCATAGGTGCAAATACAGTAAAATGCTTGAATACTTTGTATGGAATATACGCACGAGGTACAACAGGTAAAAGGAACTCAGAATATAGTGAAGTATAAAAGTTGAAACTTCTAAAAGTGTGGCATAAAATTGTTGGATCCAATCGTTTTTTTTGCGCTATGATGGTTGCTCGCCGATTTGATGTTTCCAACCCCTCTAACCGACTGCTGATACTGACTTTTCATCGTAGTTTTTTGCTGGACCCACGAAATACATCCCGGTGTGGGAAGAAAGGCACGAGGGAAATAGTATTTCTCTCTAATATTGAAGCCGTTGTCACGGGATACTGTTTCTAAGAAATGAGAACTCCTGGGAATGTCATTAAATATTTTAAAAATATATTTTGCCGTTTTTTAAGTTATTAGCTGATTAATCGAACACTAAAATCCTAGTATGTGGACGAGAGAAACTGAATGTAGAAGTCACCCTGAGCCTGAGGAATTAGAGCAAGTGGATTTCTTCACCTATCTCAGAAGTACCATCACGTGGTACGGAAGAAGTACAACGGAAATTCAGCGGAGAATAGTCTGGTCTAAGATGGAGTTCATGGGAAAAAGACAACTGTTGTGCTCAAAGAAGATAGGACTACAAACCAGTATGTGAAAACCTTCGTGTGGAGCATGGCACTCTACGGATCGGAAACATGGACCATTAGAAAAGCTGACCAGAGAAGATTAGAAGCCTTCGAAATCTGGTGCTGGAGGGGGATGCTGAAGATAAAATGGACGGACAAAATGAGAAAGGATGAAGTGTTCAGAAGAGTAGAAGAGGAGAGGACCATATGAACACCATACAGAAAAGAAGAACGAGATGGATTGGACACATCCTGAGAGGCAATGGGTTTGTGAAGAACATAATTGAAGGTAAAATGGAGGTAAAAGTCCCTAAAGGAAGACCTAGGAATAAGTTCACAGACAAAATAAAGAGGAAAGTACATAGGAAGAGTTACCAGGAGGTAAGGGAACTAGAATTAGATAGGGAAGGGTGGAGGGCTGCAGTCAGCCAATCTAAGGATGGTAAGACCAATGATGAGGTAATTAATGCTAAAATTGCAGGAAAAATGTCGAATTCCCTAATAGATGGTACTGCAATCGGCGTGTTTGGCTATAGAGAGGTCTTCATCAAAAATATATTTGTTGAGTAATCTGCATATTGTACATCAATGTTGGTATTTTATAGCTAACGGATGCCTACGGCGAAAGCAAGAATTGTTAGACCTATTAACCAAATTGTTGTGATATTATATTTCTTTGACTCACTCAATCGTGGTGGGACGTAGTTTGAGTGAAATATTATTTCACCTAAAAATCAATGAATTTGGTCTCATTTTGAAGAAAAATATCTCACCTTTCCAAAGATACCAAAATATCAGCCCCTTACCGAACGATTTTTTTAACGAAGAATATTGATTCATTGTTCAGGTTAAACAACTTTCAAAGTGACTGTGTTTGCGATTTTCAAAAGCATAAAAAATTTAATTATTTCAGACTTTTGCACAGCTTAAATATTAAACTATAAGCTGTTGCATCGCGGTCTCGAATGCACCGATAATTTCCCTAACATACATATTTGCTACTAATTTTCTAAAATATCCCATCTTCTTCCCCGCTAGTACTCAACATAGGCACTCCAGGAACGAGATTCTGGTCTCGTCACTTCGTGACGGGTATGCAATATGTATTCAAGCACCAGCACCGGAAATTACCACTTACGTTTAATGAAACCGGCTGTTCCGCAACTTCCGCTAGGATTCATCTTAGTGGAATCCTCAAAGTTGTTTAATTTCTAAGATACCGTAAGGTAAGATTTCCAAGATATCGGAGAAACCGTAAAGTTGAGCCTCTAAAACGTCGCAGTGATCAGCAGCAATGGAAGTTGCTTAAAAATCGGCGAATATCAATGTCAATAAAAGTAGTAGTAAGGTCATTTACTCTTTCCTTGGACTACAGTCATTTCGCGGTGGGAGAGTTCGAATGACCCCTTGAACTTGTCTGGTGGGGGAACAAAAATTTCTTCCGGTTAGGCCATTCAAGTTAGACAAAGGAAGGGTTGGAAAGGTGACTCATTTGATGTTACCGCGTCATAATTCCTTTTGGAATAGCGATGGAGAATCCACCCATCTATTTCCATAGTTATAATGGAGGTCAATCAGAGATATGAGTATCTTTGAAACTACCTGACTACATGTAGTACTCTGCAGTGAAGTAGGTGAGACCCTTGAGGTCATGTACCCCCATGTATTTCTCTAGTTATAATGGAGGTCAGTCAGAGAGAAGAGTATCTTGGAAACTACATGACTACATGTAGTACTCGGACGTGAAGTAGGTGAGAGCCTTGTGGTCATCTCCTGACGAAATTCGTGAGTTAAAGCAATAACGGGTGATGCAAGGACTACAAGGGGGAAGAAGAAAAGAAAGGAGGGGTAAAAATGGAAGCATGGAATATGTATTATGGCAATATTAATTAAGGGCGAGGAAGCTGAAAAATATTTGACCCGAGGCACAGTCGGAAATCGAAAAAAGTCGGAAAAAAGTCCAAAATGGCTTTTTTTAGACTTGAAACTTGGCTGTTACGCGCACAAATTACGGCTGATTATGATCTGGTAAGCCATTTGCCTATGGTTTTGCCCGTTACTGAGATAAGTTGACTTAAAAATGGCCTAATTTCCTCTTGAGGGGGAAGAATGCAATGCAGGTGTGTTGTGGTTGTGTGAATTTAGTGCGAGGAATGTCGGAATAATAGTTACGTGGTATATAAAGAACCACTAAGTTGCTGAAATGCAAAACTGGGAAATACGGAGGTCAGTGTAGAAGAGGTGAGCAATGGAATTCTGGTGGTCGAAAATTAATCACTCTCGACCAATTTTACTGTGGCACAGATTGGCTGTGTGCCTAGTATTGGCCATGAAGAGGAAGCGGCGGATGGCTTGTGCGATGAACTGGAAGTGGTAATTAAAGAGATACCGGAAAAGAAAAACCAAATAGAAGACGGGGAACTGAGTGCAATGGTATGGAGAGGTAGGAATTATTACCAACTTTAATAGCGGGTAGTCATTAAATTGGCTAGGTACAAGAAATGACAAGTGGGGAGGCGATGGAATATTGACGGAGAAATAAATTACTAATGATTATAACTAGATTAATACTTCTTAAAAAATCCGCGGGAGTATTTTCCCCCACTATTCATAAATCTATGGAAAAATTTGTATTGTTACAAGGCACTGAAAATATATTTTATAAGAGGTGGAAATATACCAAAATTAATGGACAGTGAGCTGTTGTTTAATCTCCACAGAGGTTATCCGTATGTCTAAAGCAAATTTATCTCTGTTCAAAATATCTTTTTTATATATGTGGCCTAAATTATATAATGAACTGAATTGTTCTGCCAAATAGTATAAAAGTGCCAATGAACTGCCAAATAGTATAAAAGGGGTAATCAATTGTAATAGTTTTCGTATATTAGTTAAAAAATAGTTATTAGCTTGTAAAAATATCGAAATATTGCTTCGGTAGGGTCATTTGTTCTGTATCATTGGTTATCGTAATCTATGCTATCTGCATGTCATAAAGCTAATTGTTTTTCCCCCTGTACGCAAATTTGTTTCTGTCAAGATACATACATTTATTTATATCTCTTGTTTTTTTAACTTTCATACCTGCGATGTACGTAAATTTAACTGATGGAACCTTATAAACGATTGACCAATGGCCTTCCAGGATTACTAAATTCCAAATTTCTTAATTATATGTGTGTTCCCTGTTTATGGAAGAACATATTATTATTATTACCTGAAATAGGCACCACTTTAGGCGCAGGTACGTCTGGAAAAGACCGAGACACGCGGAAATGACTCAAACGGATCACATGAAGATCAGGAATAATAAGAGGGAATGATTTCGACTAATATGTGGGCGAGTGAATCGAGAAACACTAATGAAGATACTAAAGATGATTGGAGAGATTGAAGACTCAAAACTTCTGGTTGGCTCAAGGCTAGGGTAACTGATTGAGGATTGAGTGGTTAGTCATAGACCGGTGACCAAAACAAGGTTGTCGCCTTTGCTTTTGTTCTGTTATACCGAGGTTTTCGTAAGTGAGGCATCAGATGAACTAATAGTGCAAACAAGATTAGGTGGGAAGCTTATATAGTGTGTTAGATTCGTTGGTGACCAGGGGATCAATGAATTGCTGGCGCTGATAGATACATGTCAAAATCAACACTAGAAAATAATGGACAAGATTAATCACGCGAGAACAGATGTATTGTGTTTTCGTTAACTCATTAAGCGAAGCTAGTAGAAAAATAGGCGGGCAGAAACCGGAGCAGGAAGAGTAATTTAATAATTTGTGCTTTTAATTGCGTAATTAATTTAATTATTTGCGTTTGGCACGTTTGAGGATAATTAATGGAGTAGAAAGGAAATATTAATCGTTTGAGGAGCACGAGTGTTCATTTACGTCATCGCGCCCCTTGGCCATCCAGAGTGTGATCGTACATGCACGTCTTTCAGATTTTCGCTGGAGGAGGAAAGGCGTACGTTCACGCCTCCCATTCGGATGCATTGTGACACGTTCCCGCTCTCCTGGTGGCTGGTTAGGCCAATTATCACTACGAAGTGTTTCTGAAGAGGGCTGCCACCTATTCCATTATTCTACTAACTACGTTTAGCCTTGAGTACGTGCATGTCACATGTAGTTGCTTCCGTTGACGGCAGTTATTGCATCCAAAGATGATATTAGTGGTTCTAAGTTAATATTTTTGTTCTCATACCACTATATTTAGGATCTTACTCAGTAGAATTGTTGAATTTATTTTGTTTTCCTTGCGTAATGTATGATCTTCTTGTTTTAATTGATTGATTATCAAACAAGCTTGAGTTCAATGGTAATAAAATTGTAATCGGAATTAATTTCATTAAATAACTCACTTCTGGGGTCAGTGCAAACTCACCACTCAAATAGTTAAGTAGAATTGCGAATGCAAAAGAGTGCTCCGCTGTAGGAGGGGGATAATGACGGGCGCCATGTGCAAGAATGTAAAGAAAAGACTGGTAAAGAGTCTAAAATGGCCTGTAGTATAAATGTGGACCAAAAAACGTTGGTGTTCAGGGGAGCGGATGCGAGCAAGGCGTGGACATGAGGATGCGTAGAAAAATAGAGAAAGTGCGACGTACGAAGACGAAGACTATGAAGTGCTCGGCATTGTGGGTGAGGAGAGGACTTGAGAAAATAAGGGGAGGGAAGATTAGGTATTTGGAAGGGGAATGAGGAGCAAAGGGACGCTAAAGGACGAGGTAGAGGACAGGACGTGGAGTAAGCGAGGAATGGGGAGGAAGAGGAAAGGTTTTATGGACAGGATAAACGCATAATTAAATTAATCGGGATAAACGTTTGGGATTCTTATGAGGTAGGCTTAAGAACAGAGAACGCGCGCAGAGATCAGCAAAATTATCAAAAGGCCGTACCGATCGTCTCGTCATTGCTAGGCGATGGTACGTAAGGAAAAGACCGAGACACGCGGGAATGAACCAAACGTATCCCATGAAGATCAGGAATATGAAGAGAGAAAGATTTCGACTAATATGTGGGCGAGTGAATCGAGAAACACTAATGAAGATTCTAAAGTTAATTGGAGCTGATTGGAGAGATTGAAGACTCTTCTTCTGGTTGGCTCAAGGCTAGGTAACTGACTGAGGACCTCTTACCACAACTGGGGTGGGAAATGCTTTCAGAATACGGATTAAAAATTAGACTAAATCTTTTATGTAAATTCAAAACCAATTCATTTTCCGAATTCGTTTTTATCTTACCAACTTCAACTAACTACGGCAGGTCAGATCATAGGAATAGAATTAGTGAGTTAGACAGCAGAACAGACAGGTTTAAAATGTCTTTCTTCCCGCGATCGATAAGTGACCATAATGGCTGTCAGTGGGATTTTGATGCAGGTTAGTTGGCAGGTAGTTAAACTCATCAGTTGAGTTTAACTCCCTAATGCTTGTGTTATAATCTGTCTGGTTGTACTAACATCATGTTTTGCATGCTACCTACTTTGGTCTTTTATCCCGTTTACGTAGAGGCATAATACATTAATTCAAAAGTTTCTCTAGCATTAGTAGTATACCTATGGTGTTGTGCATGCTGGTGATAACTCCCCCCTGCCAAACACTCGTGAATTGGCTTACAGGGTAATATGTAGATGTAGATAATTACATATTGAAATAAATCGTGTAAGGAGAAAGGGGCTTGCGTCTTTATAAGTCTAGAAGATGTCTTTGATGCATTTGTATACTTCTACCATTACCGGTAATTCACTATAATTTTAAAACGCTCGTAATGTGCGACTGTCCACCTCTCCGGTATATATTCGGCGTTGAGTGAAACAAAGTCATGCCACTTATGGCGAATTGCAATGTATTCTACCGGTAAAGGTAAGTTTTGTTGAATGTCAGAGAATCTCCTCCCGGTCTTTTACACATTCAGGGGCCTATCTCCCTCTAGAATATCCTTTTTCGCCTCTGCATACGATCTACCCATCTTCATCCCGTCCATGAAACCTATTCTCTTTCTTCCCCTACCCCGCTTGCCCAACATCCTTCCCTCTATCACACTCTTCAGCAACCCATCACCCTTTATTACATCCTGCAGCCATCTACCCTGCCTATCTCGGATTTCATTCATTAGTTTCCTTTCCTCGCCCACATTCTCAAGCACTCCTTCGTTAGTCTTCATTTCCGTCCTCCGAACCTTCTCCATCCTTCTCTACACCCACATCTCAAATGCCTGCAGCCTATTCTCGACCTCCTTTCTCAGGGTCCACGTTTCTGCCCCATACAACACTCCGCTCCATATCAAGCTCTTCACCAGCCTCTTCTTCACATCCCTACTTATTGTCCCCGGCATCCACTCTCTTCTATTACTAAAGGCCTCCTTAGCTAGCGCTATTCTCCTCCGTATGCCTTTGCTACTATGTCTGTTTTCCTCTAGCGTGCTACCCAAGTAATGAAAATGCTCTACTTGCTCGAGTTTGTGTCCTCCAACTTTAATCACAAGCTTCGCTTTCTTTGTCCTGGAGAATCTCATTACTTTTGTTTTCTTATGATTTTTCTTCATTCCGAATATCCCGCACTGCATTTCTAAAGGATCTACCAAAGCTTGTTGTCTCTTCGAAGATCCACTAACCACTAACCAATGCCCGATCGCCCGCGGGTCTAACCGATTTTATAAGATGCCCTCGCACTTTGACTCCAACCTCAAGTTCTTCCCATGCCTGTCTTACCATTTCCTCAGCACAAGTGTTGAAAAGCAATGGTGAAAACGAATTAGAGAAGCGAAATAGGAAATCTCAAATTTCTCTCATCATTCAAACCTTTCGACGAATGCTACGATTTGAGGAGCAAATTTTCTCCGACTTCAACCTAAGTTCGTGGTATGAAGTGCGGATTTTTGAAATCTGAATGGATAGGAATTAACCTTTGCGACAGTTGCTTGAAACATGCGAATACACACCTCCTTTATTTTATCTCGTTTCATGATGTAATTAAATTTGAAATCATTGCAATGGAATGGGACATAAACGATCGTGTTTGCTGCATTATTCAAGTTTTCATTGTCTGGCATTAGGAATGGAATGGGTACTGTGCTATGTCCTTAAATATCCTCGAGTACCATGCTGTAATGGATAAGTTATTAAGTAAGGTGCTAGATCTTAATTTTTCTCACATCTTTATTTGTTTAATCAAAGCATGTAGGTGTATTTGAATTATTTTCGATTATGGGAATGACCGCTTCTTAAAATATACAGGTATTGTAATATACAGGTTTTTTTGTATCAGCTGTAAGTTTGAGAGTTTGGTGTGGCGCGTTTTTTACAGATTAATCTCAAATGAATCAAGTGGAATCTGAGTAACGCGGATAATAATGAATACAGCCCATCGCCTAGAAGAACTCATACGCTATAAATGATCGATTTGATAGGGAAAAGCATTTTAAGGTCACTGCAGCTAGGCTTGCCGTAGGTGGGCGCCAGGGTCAAAGTTCTGCCGATTACAGATGAGGTTATTTAGTGATAGCAAATCTCTCCGTTTAACCATCACGCCATTTGAGAGCCACTTCGGGGGGTCATTCTGTATTTTGACGGTAACGTACCGATGGGTAGCCTACCGGCAGCAAGGATTCCGTATCGACAGGATACCCACCGCCGACGGAGCCATCTTAGCGGGAGATTCTGTAGGCAGTTAGGGCGCCGTTCCTGTCGGCTTGGTTACTCCTCCCTCTCAAGATACCCCTCTCTCCCTATTTTACGAGTGTTGCCAAAGCTGAGGGTCAAATGGTTTCATATCATCACCAATGGAGACGATAGGATAATCCAGAGACTGAAGGCAGTTGCCTAGTGCTCTCGGGGTTGACAACAACAACCAAAACACCAGTCGGCAATGTCGAAAGGAGGAGGATTTTAAACTTTCCGTTAATTGAGTGAAATTAAAATATTGAAATTTAAATTAGTGTCTCAGATCTGACGTACATACATCGCTAGAAGCTTCTGTGGGAGCATTAAATTTTTCAAAGAGAAGTAACGAGCTACGAAAATAAATCAGTTGTGATCGCATGAATGCAGAAATATGAATCGCCAATTAAACAAGTTAGTTGAATGTATTATATGTTATCGGGTGATGGATATCTGGAGTTTTAACGACTTAGGTATATTTCGCCTTTTAGGTACCCGAGTGACTAGACTAAATGACAACTAGTCCCACATCCAATCCAGCCCGTTTTATTCTTCGCACTTTGTCCAGGTTACACTCAAATGAATCGAGTAGCCTCGGAGTAACGTAGATAACGCACTTGCCTCGGATGAATTCAACCTATCGCACCTGTGAATTCATATGGTAAAAATTATCGATTTGATAGGAAAACGGATTTTATTTAAGATAATTGCAGCTTGGATTCCGTAGTCTGGCTCCAGGTTCCAAGCTGTGCCGATTCCAGAGGAGGTTATTTTCAGTGATAAAAAAGCTGTCCGTTAAGAAATCAAGACATTTGGGTCACTTCGATGGGTTATTCTGTAATTAGCTGGTTACGTACCTATCGACAGCCTACCGACAGCAAGGATTCCGTATCGACAGGATCCCCGCCACCGACGGAACCTTCTTAACGGGAGATTCTGTAGGCAAGTAGGATACGATAATTTGTCAGTCGATTTGGTTACCCCTCCATCCCTATTTTACGAGTGTTGCAAAAGCTGAGGGTCAAACGGTTTTATATTTCCACCAGTGGAACGATAGAATAAA
This sequence comes from Ceriagrion tenellum, assembly GCA_963169105.1. Lineage (NCBI taxonomy): Eukaryota > Metazoa > Arthropoda > Insecta > Odonata > Coenagrionidae > Ceriagrion > Ceriagrion tenellum. Next base: position 35,562,790 of record OY720637.1, read on the forward strand.
CAAGTGACTACAGTCGTCCGCCCAGTGCCCTCACGGTTGACCGCAACACCCACTTCAGCAGTCAGTAATGTCGATAGGAGGAGGATATTAAAAACATTCCGTTAATTGAGTGCGTAACTGTAAATATTCCTTCACCGCAATAAGTGCATGAGAATTAAAGTGAAAAACCTGGAAGCTTTCGTGGGAACATGAAATTTTCCTAAGAAAAGATTTCGAGCTAAGACAATAAATCAACTGCTATCACCTGAAAGCAGATATATGAATTGCATCATACAGGTTATTAGAATATATGTATGTGTGATCGTGCGATGAAAATCAGGATTTTTAACGAGTTATGTATATTTCGTCTTTCTAGCCACAGAATTGGCATAGATGTACTATGTAAACATTCGGGAAGTGGTTAGACCTATTCTTTGAAATTAACTGAATGGTATTATCATGACATTAGAATGACCGTGTATCTAGACCATATTTTTGGGTATGATTGTAAAATACTCGCACGCACGCAGTTTTCGTGTATGGTAATTGTTTTTATGCGTGCTCGTACAATTAACCATGTCGTTAATCACCTCGTGGAGCAAATAATAGTGTAAAAGGAATTTAATGAGAAGTATTTAAAACTATGTAGAGAAAATCTGAAGTGGAGGCGCCACTAAGTATATCGTTAAAGAGTAGTCTTTGCGTAGCTTTGCTGCTTTCATGAGTAAAAAATACTAAATAATTATAATTAGTAGGTAGCTTCAAAGTTTTGCTGAAACTTTCTTGACGCCTTAAATACCCTCTCACCAAGTAACTGCTTTATTCATGCGAGGAAGTGTAAGCATCTTAGTAGTCACGATTGGGTCATATCCTTGCCTTTCAGCGCCCTTCATTCTCCTGCCACCCTTCTCTTGGCCCCCTTGATATAAGCCGCCCGCCCATAGAGTGTTTATACGATTCTAACGAGGTGCATTCGACCCGAGCGTGAAAAGGTGAATAGGAAACTCATTTGTAATCATTTCTTGGGGCGGATCAGACTCTAGGCATACTTTCATCTGACCGTCAACTAGACGATAGACTCCTGACAACTTCGTCCTCACTAAAACGATTAGGTCACGATAATTCGTTCACCATGGTGCAAATTCGACATCCTTTCAGTATTTACGATCTTAAAGCATTTTCGCCATCAAAAACATATTCACTTTCACAGTGTGTTTAACGAAGCTGTTATGGTTTTATGTTATGTTACTGATAAATATACTAATGCAGTAGACTAGAGGGAGAAACATAACTTCACTGAATTGAAGGAACTCTACTGCAAGTAATGTGAAGAGAATTCATCGGATTACTAAAACAAGGGCATAAAAGAGTTAAGGACGTAACTTTGTGGAAATAATATATATCCTCATTGGTAGAAATAAATAACAATCCATTTGTCAATCTATCAATTAGTATAATTACGACAAATCATGATGTGTCAAACACTTGAACAGGTAAAATTATTTTAGCAATTTCATAAAAATAATTTACATTTTTATGACGAAGGGTCTAAACTGGATTTCTAATAGAATTTTGAAAATGTGGAGAGCCCGATCAATATTTGTAATGACGTAGTTTTTATGACTAAATCAATTCTTTGCTATTTCAATCTCCCTACACGATCTGTGATCCACTGATCTTGTTGTACTTTGAACTTAAACGCCACCTGTTCTTTTCTTTTCTGGTTCTCCCCGACCATTGCCTACTAGTTACGTCACCTTGAATACCCCCACCTCTGTATGTACCCTCCCTTGACCTCTGCCCCGTCATCCGCCTCCCAATCTATCTTTTTGGCAAAGGGTATGTATAAAATCGGAAGGTTAAGAATTGTACCTTGTTAATGACCTTAAGTGTCGAAACCATGGTCGGTTCTCTTTAAAATAGTGAGGACATTACTGTTGTTATTTTATTCTTACCAATACGGATTACAAAAAGAAGAGTTCATTATGAATAAGAAGGTTGTATCTGGCCCGCATTCTCTGCTACTTATCTCAGCACAGAGGAAGAGTGATTTTTCAATGAGAGTTTTACTTTTAGCAATCAAGTTAAAATGAAAAAATGCGATGTCTGATAGCCATTTAGGCTAATTATCACGTTAAAATAAGGAGACAAGACAAGTCAGTTCACCCTGAAATGACTCGTGCCTTATCAGTATTCATCAACTCAAAACCTCGACTTTGAAATTCATTTGCTAACTCCCCATGGTATTTTCAGACTCTAAAGAATCGAAAATATAAGGGTAATGCTGACGACTTTACGTTAACAAACGGAAATCAATCTCGTAATACCCGGCGGATCCTTATGATTCAATGATAAAAAATAATTACCAATACCTCCTGAGTTAATTTCCTAAGAGAAGTAAAAATCTAAAATACGCCGAATTTTAGTGATCCTAGGAGCGGAAAATAGAAAGGGTGTACCGAAAATAAAGTGGGTATTGAAATAGTTACATTATTCGATTTTCGTTTTCGCCACGTGAATTGGGTCCCCAGTAATGGAAGCGAACTCGATGAATTTATATTACTTAAAGTATGTAATGTAAAAAAGTGAAGATTCTTTGCAACCGGGTGTCGCGACTGGTCGTTCGGTACCGAGACCAGTAAGTGGTGTACCTAACCCCTCACCCCCCACCCAAGTGTACCTATTGGACCACTTCCCCGCAGGAAAGCGGAAACAGCCTGGTGGCAGGTGAGAAGTGGGTTCTGAGTTACCCCACCCCTGCGATGTCTGCGTGGGGCGGTGTTCTGAAAACGGGCCCTGGCCTGCCGAAGAGTGCAACGGCGTGCAATGGCCAGGGGTGTAATTGGGCCCTAGGCCAGGCCAACGAGTGCGTCGGGGGCGGCCTAGGGGATCTGGAGTGTACCAGCCGAAGTCTTCTCGACACCCGATCTCCAGACGGGGTGCCATTCTCTCCGGGCCGGAACCGCGGGTCGTAAACCTCCGGCTGGAGCGACCCCTTCGGAAAGTGGTTACGTAAGATAGGCTACCGTGGGTCGGGCCGCTCAAACGTTCCAAATCCCTGTCCCTATCACGCCGCTGATGAACCTGGAAAAGAAGTCTCCGAAGAGGCTTTCCTTTCACCACGGTCCGCGGGCTGGATAGTCGCTGGCATGGTGTTCCATCATCGGGCCAACAATCTTGCATCAAGGACACCCACTCGTAATGGCAATCAGACCCTTGCAGATGATCCCCTTCTCGAGCTTTCTCCATGAATGTGATGATCCTTGGGAGGTCGAACTTCCTCTTTGTCCGGTGGTCACGCGATGGTGTCCTGACTGGAACGTGAAGATCCCTGCGATAATGCCGACCTTTTATAGTATATTTCGACTCCGCCATTCTTCCTGATTGGCGGATCGCCTATTGTTGATGAACCGTCCAATCGGATATCAACAACGGGACGAATCCAAATAGACATTCGTTCATAAAAACTAATGGAGAACAAAACTGAGGAGTCATTTTTGGCCTTTCCTTAGACCAAGAGAGTATCCGTAAATCACCTTTCATCGAAAAATTGTTACAAATAAAAGATGATTAGCAACGGAACCGAATGCATCTGTAATTATTCCTTCATTTGTTACATCTTACGAAGTAATTACTGTAATAGTATTGGTTTAATGACTTTTTTGATATCTCTATACCTCGCAGCAAACGTAAAATCTTGTAATACTCATCATTTGTTTACTTGGAAAATTAAGTGGGGATGTTTCCTCTCGGAATCCTTAACTAAAAGAAGAATAAACTCGCCAATTTGACTGCGAACTAGTTTTTTCATCGGTTTGACGTAATGACAACAAATACTCTCTCAAACATCACCCGAAGCCGTTCACAAGCATCCATTAGGTCACAGTCATCTGTTAATACTTTGGTCAAAATGCGGTGTCGTCCTTTCGCTTGAATGTACGGGCTTAACCGTCGCGTCAGTTGAATTGCACCGAGCTGCCGCAGTGATTGCCACCCTTCTCAGTGGAATGGGAAGTTGAGAAGAGTAGTACCTGGAGTCCGTATGATGTTTATCTCCAGAGCATTAGATAAAATCTGTGAGACCCTCAGCATTGTTACCCATCGATATCGTCACCAAGAAGCCTGCGTCCAATATTAGTGTTTGCTTCGTTAACTAAAATAACTACGGTAACGTTATGACTTATCGTATAAAATTTACAAAATTCAAATATCACATGCTATGAAGACGTCATATAATCACACTTAAACGAAAAGCATTAAAGTTAAGTATTAATAATTCAAATTTATCTATTACCGAGAAATTCAGGCTAATAAAGAACGGTGACCATATGGTAGAAAGTTTAGGGGAGCAAAAGTACGACATAGAACTATTGTTGTCATAAGATCGAACCAATAAACAGAAGATTTTAATGAAACATGTACTTCTCCATTCACTGCTCTTATTGAATGAGAAATGACATAGAGGAATTATAATAAACAATTAGATTGTTCCCAGTATCATTCCTCCTTGAAGTAAGAACTCCAAGGGTAATAGCTCAACAGTGATTTTCTTAGATAAATAAGTTCATTATGTTAACACGATGTCAAGCTCGCTACGAACATTAGAAATCACGACAAACCCAGTGCATAACAATAGGACATTGATATCACCCGTCCAATTATGGTGGAAGGTCGCTCATTTCACCTGCGTACGTCTGCTCTTCGTTTCGGACACGGCTAAGTGGTCTTGAGTCGAAACATTAATTATGCTTCTTGCTGACGATATCGATGGGTAACAATGCTGAGGGTCTCACAGATTTTATCTAATGCTCTGGAGATAAACATCATACGGACTCCAGGTACTACTCTTCTCAACTTCCCATTCCACTGAGAAGGGTGGCAATCACTGCGGCAGCTCGGTGCAATTCAACTGACGCGACGGTTAAGCCCGTACATTCAAGCGAAAGGACGACACCGCATTTTGACCAAAGTATTAACAGATGACTGTGACCTAATGGATGCTTGTGAACGGCTTCGGGTGATGTTTGAGAGAGTATTTGTTGTCATTACGTCAAACCGATGAAAAAACTAGTTCGCAGTCAAATTGGCGAGTTTATTCTTCTTTTAGTTAAGGATTCCGAGAGGAAACATCCCCACTTAATTTTCCAAGTAAACAAATGATGAGTATTACAAGATTTTACGTTTGCTGCGAGGTATAGAGATATCAAAAAAGTCATTAAACCAATACTATTACAGTAATTACTTCGTAAGATGTAACAAATGAAGGAATAATTACAGATGCATTCGGTTCCGTTGCTAATCATCTTTTATTTGTAACAATTTTTCGATGAAAGGTGATTTACGGATACTCTCTTGGTCTAAGGAAAGGCCAAAAATGACTCCTCAGTTTTGTTCTCCATTAGTTTTTATGAACGAATGTCTATTTGGATTCGTCCCGTTGTTGATATCCGATTGGACGGTTCATCAACAATAGGCGATCCGCCAATCAGGAAGAATGGCGGAGTCGAAATATACTATAAAAGGTCGGCATTATCGCAGGGATCTTCACGTTCCAGTCAGGACACCATCGCGTGACCACCGGACAAAGAGGAAGTTCGACCTCCCAAGGATCATCACATTCATGGAGAAAGCTCGAGAAGGGGATCATCTGCAAGGGTCTGATTGCCATTACGAGTGGGTGTCCTTGATGCAAGATTGTTGGCCCGATGATGGAACACCATGCCAGCGACTATCCAGCCCGCGGACCGTGGTGAAAGGAAAGCCTCTTCGGAGACTTCTTTTCCAGGTTCATCAGCGGCGTGATAGGGACAGGGATTTGGAACGTTTGAGCGGCCCGACCCACGGTAGCCTATCTTACGTAACCACTTTCCGAAGGGGTCGCTCCAGCCGGAGGTTTACGACCCGCGGTTCCGGCCCGGAGAGAATGGCACCCCGTCTGGAGATCGGGTGTCGAGAAGACTTCGGCTGGTACACTCCAGATCCCCTAGGCCGCCCCCGACGCACTCGTTGGCCTGGCCTAGGGCCCAATTACACCCCTGGCCATTGCACGCCGTTGCACTCTTCGGCAGGCCAGGGCCCGTTTTCAGAACACCGCCCCACGCAGACATCGCAGGGGTGGGGTAACTCAGAACCCACTTCTCACCTGCCACCAGGCTGTTTCCGCTTTCCTGCGGGGAAGTGGTCCAATAGGTACACTTGGGTGGGGGGTGAGGGGTTAGGTACACCACTTACTGGTCTCGGTACCGAACGACCAGTCGCGACACCCGGTTGCAAAGAATCTTCACTTTTTTACATTACATACTTTAAGTAATATAAATTCATCGAGTTCGCTTCCATTACTGGGGACCCAATTCACGTGGCGAAAACGAAAATCGAATAATGTAACTATTTCAATACCCACTTTATTTTCGGTACACCCTTTCTATTTTCCGCTCCTAGGATCACTAAAATTCGGCGTATTTTAGATTTTTACTTCTCTTAGGAAATTAACTCAGGAGGTATTGGTAATTATTTTTTATCATTGAATCATAAGGATCCGCCGGGTATTACGAGATTGATTTCCGTTTGTTAACGTAAAGTCGTCAGCATTACCCTTATATTTTCGATTCTTTAGAGTCTGAAAATACCATGGGGAGTTAGCAAATGAATTTCAAAGTCGAGGTTTTGAGTTGATGAATACTGATAAGGCACGAGTCATTTCAGGGTGAACTGACTTGTCTTGTCTCCTTATTTTAACGTGATAATTAGCCTAAATGGCTATCAGACATCGCATTTTTTCATTTTAACTTGATTGCTAAAAGTAAAACTCTCATTGAAAAATCACTCTTCCTCTGTGCTGAGATAAGTAGCAGAGAATGCGGGCCAGATACAACCTTCTTATTCATAATGAACTCTTCTTTTTGTAATCCGTATTGGTAAGAATAAAATAACAACAGTAATGTCCTCACTATTTTAAAGAGAACCGACCATGGTTTCGACACTTAAGGTCATTAACAAGGTACAATTCTTAACCTTCCGATTTTATACATACCCTTTGCCAAAAAGATAGATTGGGAGGCGGATGACGGGGCAGAGGTCAAGGGAGGGTACATACAGAGGTGGGGGTATTCAAGGTGACGTAACTAGTAGGCAATGGTCGGGGAGAACCAGAAAAGAAAAGAACAGGTGGCGTTTAAGTTCAAAGTACAACAAGATCAGTGGATCACAGATCGTGTAGGGAGATTGAAATAGCAAAGAATTGATTTAGTCATAAAAACTACGTCATTACAAATATTGATCGGGCTCTCCACATTTTCAAAATTCTATTAGAAATCCAGTTTAGACCCTTCGTCATAAAAATGTAAATTATTTTTATGAAATTGCTAAAATAATTTTACCTGTTCAAGTGTTTGACACATCATGATTTGTCGTAATTATACTAATTGATAGATTGACAAATGGATTGTTATTTATTTCTACCAATGAGGATATATATTATTTCCACAAAGTTACGTCCTTAACTCTTTTATGCCCTTGTTTTAGTAATCCGATGAATTCTCTTCACATTACTTGCAGTAGAGTTCCTTCAATTCAGTGAAGTTATGTTTCTCCCTCTAGTCTACTGCATTAGTATATTTATCAGTAACATAACATAAAACCATAACAGCTTCGTTAAACACACTGTGAAAGTGAATATGTTTTTGATGGCGAAAATGCTTTAAGATCGTAAATACTGAAAGGATGTCGAATTTGCACCATGGTGAACGAATTATCGTGACCTAATCGTTTTAGTGAGGACGAAGTTGTCAGGAGTCTATCGTCTAGTTGACGGTCAGATGAAAGTATGCCTAGAGTCTGATCCGCCCCAAGAAATGATTACAAATGAGTTTCCTATTCACCTTTTCACGCTCGGGTCGAATGCACCTCGTTAGAATCGTATAAACACTCTATGGGCGGGCGGCTTATATCAAGGGGGCCAAGAGAAGGGTGGCAGGAGAATGAAGGGCGCTGAAAGGCAAGGATATGACCCAATCGTGACTACTAAGATGCTTACACTTCCTCGCATGAATAAAGCAGTTACTTGGTGAGAGGGTATTTAAGGCGTCAAGAAAGTTTCAGCAAAACTTTGAAGCTACCTACTAATTATAATTATTTAGTATTTTTTACTCATGAAAGCAGCAAAGCTACGCAAAGACTACTCTTTAACGATATACTTAGTGGCGCCTCCACTTCAGATTTTCTCTACATAGTTTTAAATACTTCTCATTAAATTCCTTTTACACTATTATTTGCTCCACGAGGTGATTAACGACATGGTTAATTGTACGAGCACGCATAAAAACAATTACCATACACGAAAACTGCGTGCGTGCGAGTATTTTACAATCATACCCAAAAATATGGTCTAGATACACGGTCATTCTAATGTCATGATAATACCATTCAGTTAATTTCAAAGAATAGGTCTAACCACTTCCCGAATGTTTACATAGTACATCTATGCCAATTCTGTGGCTAGAAAGACGAAATATACATAACTCGTTAAAAATCCTGATTTTCATCGCACGATCACACATACATATATTCTAATAACCTGTATGTTGCAATTCATATATCTGCTTTCAGGTGATAGCAGTTGATTTATTGTCTTAGCTCGAAATCTTTTCTTAGGAAAATTTCATGTTCCTACGAAAGCTTCCAGGTTTTTCACTTTAATTCTCATGCACTTATTGCGGTGAAGGAATATTTACAGTTACGCACTCAATTAACGGAATGTTTTTAATATCCTCCTCCTATCGACATTACTGACTGCTGAAGTGGGTGTTGCGGTCAACCGTGAGGGCACTGGGCGGACGACTGTAGTCACTTGTTTATTCTATCGTTCCACTGGTGGAAATATAAAACCGTTTGACCCTCAGCTTTTGCAACACTCGTAAAATAGGGATGGAGGGGTAACCAAATCGACTGACAAATTATCGTATCCTACTTGCCCACAGAAGCTCCCGTTAAGAAGGTTCCGTCGGTGGAGGGGATCCTGTCGATATGGAATCTTTGCTGTCGGTAGGCTATCGATCGGTACGCAACCAGCTAATTACAGAATAACCCATCGAAGTGGCCCAAATGTCGTGATTTCTAAACGGAAGGCTGTTATATCACTGAAAGTAACCTCCTCTGGAATCGGCACTGCTCGGACCCTGGAGCCAGACTACGGAAGCCAAGCTGCAATTATCTTAAACAAAATCCGTGTTGCTATCAAATCGATAATTTTTACCATATGAATTCACGGGTGCGATAGGTTGAGTTCATCCGAGGCAAGTGCGTTATTCCACGTTACTCCGAGGCTACTCGATTCATTTGAGTGTAACCTGGACAAAGTGCGAAGAATAAAACGGCTGAATTGGATGTAGGTCTAGTTGTCATTGCCGGAGACACTCATTCAATAATTTCTGGTTTAGATATCATGGTTAAAATACTTTCTGAAGAGAATGATTTCGTAGGTTACTGTAATACAGAAGAAGGTCAAAATAGCGGATAGCACGGGCCTAATAACTACTGTCTAATGTCCATGGATTTCAGAAACACTGCACATCCAATGGCATGGATATTAGCGAAGACGACGATTTTTAGGAAGAGGAGAGTGCCCACATTGACTGGAGCATAAAATCTGGAAAAGTAAAGGACATCCCCGTGCCTGTGAGCTCTATTTTCCTGATTTCCTTCCGTCTCTTTCTTACTGATACATACTCATATTTTGTAAAAAATGGAACAAATATATATTGTAGTGGTCCAATTCTAACAAACACCTGAAGTCGCATTATTCGCGTAAAAAGTTGAAAATCGCGTAAAATCCACGTGATTGATAACGCGAAAAATGAGGGTCGCTGTTATTGGTGCACGATTAATGAAAATATATTGATTTTATTTTCATAAAATTCGTTTCAATACTTACTCAATTTTTTATGTGAATGTCAATTCTGTGCCATCGTTTTTTAAAATCCAGTTATTAGGCATTATATACGGTCTCTGGATGGGAGACCCACCTTTGTAAGATGACTTTTTAGGGGATTCCGGGAAGCGTAGGTAATGAGTTAAGAACAGATAGATGTGAAAGAAGCGGGAAACAAGATCCTGGAGGCAGAAACGAAGAATAAAAATTTTTAACTTGATCGGAAACTTATACCTCATCTATCTCAGGTAAAAATAACTTTTGGATAGGTGAATGTTATTTGCTTTGGCAGAGATTTACAGATACTTTTTGTCTGGAAAACCTTATTCGTCGTTTTCGTGTGGTGCCGTCTGTATTTCTGGGGTGTAACTTACAACAATATTTATAACTCGTCCAATCAGATGAGGAAACGCTTCCGCAAGGCATTGGGGCATGTGAAATGAAGAATAAACACCCCGCAAGGCTTGACCCGCTGGAGCGGCCAATAGATGGCTCTCGGGCAGCAGTTGTTCATATGACATTGGTCTCGTAGTAGACTAGTTAGCTTGGTGATCAGGGCATCTGATGCGATATTTAAAGGTACATGGATTGATTCTCGCTCTAGTTCTAATTTTTTCCAACTGAAAACACTCCTCACACCACCATTGTGATTGAGGAACTTTCAGTGAGTACATTTTTATTTTTGTGATTCTGTGTTTACATCTGTCTTCCTTCCTGTGGCAATTTATGGTGGTGTATTGATAGATATATATCGTGCACACATTAGTAAAAAATCGTTTATTTCTGGGTTCCTATCCACTTTCTTTATATATACACGCCTTTGTCGGGCATTTAACATGAACATATATTTTATCAATTTTTCTTTCTTTTAGTGACCTAATCGGTGGAATTTTACAAAGCCAGGTCGGCGTTTCGGTACATTTGGCAATGTCACATATTTTTCTATTAAAATACTCTGCCTTGATAGATAAATGAGATATTTTGGAGATTTCCGAACTTTTTTTCCGGTGGAACTGATAACACGGCTCAAAAAGTATTAGCATAAATGTTATCGCACGCGCTGTGTAATGTCTTTTCGATGACAATGGTGGACTATTTTCTCAAAAACCATTTTGCTTGGTTTTTATATTTTTTGACCAATATGTGCACGAATCTTTTGCGGCTTGAATGAATGAAAATATCCGGACTGGAATATCGTCCGTCCTCTGCCGGTTGAGGGACGCTTCCGGAGTTGGGCCCTAATTACCGCAACCCACGTGGATCAAGAGGAGAGACAAGGATTGTTGGGTGGTGTCACAGGTGAACTCAGGATCCCCACCCTCCTTCCGCCATCTCCTGCCCCCTCCCCTCTTCCCTTCCTTTGCTCCGCTGCCATCGACCGCACCTGCGGTCGGTTTATCGCGGAAGCTGCAGCACTGGCTTCCCACGTGGAGTTTGAATATCGCGGCTTTGATAGAAACTTTTTCCTGGAGTCCCTAATGATACGTAAGCATGAGGTTGGCATGAGCTGGAATGGGATAGGAAGTTCAACTGACATCAAGAATTATAATCACATCCGGTGTTCCACAAGGAAGCGTGATCGGCCCCCTTTTATTCATTATTTATATAAATTACCTACGTTCTCGAGTCAGCTGTAAACTTAGGATTATTTTCAGACGACACGCTCATCTATCGCGAATTAAGCGAAGACGCGTACTTAGAACTTCTATCATCGGACCTTAGCAACGTTCATTCGTGTTGTCAGAAGTGGGGGCTAGAGGTAAAATCTATTCACCACAGTACACTCCTTGCGAAAAAAATCATCTTACAAACGCCGTAGGGCAAAAAACAAACAAACTTTGGATGGAGTATACATGAAGTCTCCCGATAAAGTCAAATGCCTAGGCATTACTGCAACTTCGGACATACTATAATGGGTAACACGCGTTCATTACGTATGCGACAGAGCAGTAAAGAAACTAGGAGTCATCAAGATTATAATAGGAATATCCTCGTATAAAGGAGTGAAAGAGATATACTACTTCGCTCTGGCCACACCTCGAATACGCCGCGAGCATTTGGAACCCTGGAAAGAAAGATTTAACCAAAAAATGAATAAAATACAGAGGAAAGCTGCGCGCTACGTTGAAAACTGCTACGAGCGATGATACAGTGTTTCACAGCTTTAAGAGGAATTAGATTTGGTACCGCTTGAGACTCGGAGGCTGCACGCTAGGGTAAAGCCGACATGACACGATACTTGATCCAGTGCTAAGTTAACTTAGCCCACTGGCCGCTGCTAGTTATTGAGGGCGAAACCTATTGATTACGTGTTAAATGGTATCACACGATCATTGAACTAGTAGTTGCGCGAGGATAGGATTGTTGATTATTTAGGCAATTTGAAAATGGACAATTTTTCCAATAGAAGGCGACTTTTGGCCGCTAAAGCTGTCGTGAGATAGCGGGAATGATGAATACAATTCGAGACCAACGAAGACAAAAAGAGAAGTATCAGGCTTGATGTGGCGGGAAGAACTCCTCATAATGAATATGAGTAGAGGCAATTTTCCACTTGGATATTTTTTTATTCGACCTAGGTTTTGATGTACTACATAATCATCAGGCACAAATAACAAAACAAGAGGAGAATATATATACACAAGGCGAAGGAAGTTGGGATAGCTGGAGCGAGAGGTGTGTGGGGGAGATAATGATGGGAGAGTGTGAGAAGGGGTAAGGTTAAACAAGGCTAGGAAGGATAAGGGGGGGATTCCTTTGCCTTGTGTGTATACATACTCCTCTTGTTTTGTTGTTAGTGCCTGATGATGATGTAGCGCATCGAAAACTAGGTCGAATAAAAATTTGTCTAAGTGGAAAATTGCCTTTACTCTCATTCTTAGGCCGTTTTCGAACTTGGCAAACGCCTAGTTAACTTGATATCAAGATATCTTGATACCTAGGCAAACAAAGTGACATTCTTATTTGACACTTTCGTAGCCCTTTTACGATGGAAGAGACATCATGCGGCCTTCATCTCGTAAAACATACGAAAAGCGCCATCCGTGTCCATAATTTTTGTGGTTGATGGAAGTCGATTGCTTCTTTAAAATGATTCCCATTCGTACGCGACAAATTAAAAAGGAATATAATTTTTAAAATCTTATTGCGTATGAATAAAATAATTCTCATATACCATTATATGGTGAATAACTATTATGCTTCGATTGCTAGGGTCTGCTGAAGTGGACGACATATCACTCACTGTATTTCACCACAGACATCTTTATGCACAAAAAGGCATTATAATGTTTCTTGTCTGCATGAAAAAACAGGTAACAGTATTTTAATATATTACACTCCGAACAAACTACCTATGATCTTAGACTGATAACTGATAAATTCGCGCGTTGTAACTAACATAGGTAATTAAGTTGAAAACAAATTACATTTACCCTAATGGTTTCCTTTGTTCCCTTTTGTAGTTGTTCCCTTTCTTTGATGAATGCAGTGAAAACCTCTCCAATGTCAACGTTATTAACAAGTATGATGTTCGTTAGCTAAAAATAATGCCGCCAATGAAATTATGGCTACCATAGAGTACTTTCCATCGGAGCATAATTCTTTCATCATTTTTTCATTTCATTTCTTTTCCTTCCAGAGTAAGGAAGATAGATTTTGTAGGTTTAATGAAGTAAACAAGGACGGTACATCTACAATGTATGGAATTATTCACACAACTATTAGGCACCAAATCTTTTATCAGTATATTCACATTTGAAAAGCCTTTAAATATAGCGAATTCATCAATTTTTCCGCAAAAAAATAATAAATATCACCCAAATATACGTAGTAATGATAAAATAGTATCCATTTGAAAGTTTCTTCACTTCTATTTTCCATACAAGCCCATATTATCACACCCCGAGTTCTAACTTAAAACCTAGCAAGCATAACAAGTCTCCTTTTTCGTTGACTTGGTATCTTTCCTCGATAGCTATTAGTATACAAGCGCATGATGATGACGCGTACATGACGTCATAGCTTTCGATGCGCACTAGGTTTCAAGGCAAGATTGCTTGATTTGCCAAGTTCGAAAACGGCCTTAATGACCAATGAAGACGTTGGAGACCGCTTAGGGTATGGACAAGGAGAAGGCTAGACGGATGTAGAGCCATTCACATGCTGCAGAGGGAGAAAAAGGAAGATTTCATAACGATCGAAATACAGACTACTATCGCTGGACTTCGCATTTCAGTCATCCCAGTCCATAGCGTACCTGGTATTCCTCGTGAATCTCTTTATTTATTTTTTCGGAGGCATTGGGTGGTATTGGGGACTGGAGATGCTGGGATGCAGACAACGTAGACGTCGGTGAAGTATTGGTTCAAATATATGGGAAACTAAACTTTTCGTCTAACTGCTCCTCCATCAAATTTCTGGGAACTTGTATTTGGTCTTAAATTTAGCTTGTATAAGTAAATGGGCGATTTAAATTTTTATGATAGGATTTCAAGGATTCTGAATTGTAGTTCAAATTTGAGTTTTGGTTTCTTGCCTGAATGAAGAGATCTTTATCACGATAGCGATGGTATATGCATAAACCTGTCCAGTCCGAGAAATAACTTTGATGTGAAAGTTCATCTTTATCTTTTCAAAGCCAAAATTTCTTCAGCTTATAAATTTGGAAATAAATTTGGACATTTGTGTGCATTTGAATTGGATTGAAAGTTATTTTATTCAATGGTAGGTAAACATATTTCCCTTCTGATTCCTGTGAGTAATTAATCCGATTAATTTAACATTGTTAGTGCTGTATTGACAAATGTAACACGCCCACGTATTTCCCTAAAATCAATGTAAAAAATCAGAGGCGCGGTGTAAAAAAATAATTGAATAACTGCGCGAAAAACTGCACCCGTTTCGCCCAGCTCCCAGCCCAAAACTGCGTATCAAATAAAATCTACTGTATAGTATGGTTAGCTGAAAGAAACACATGTTTGCCACAATAATTATTGAGATCTACCTATATCTAATTCCAACGTCTTCCGCTGTAATTGAATTACAATGTGTGGATAAATTATTTCTTATTTTATATGCAAAAATTGTGATGCACATTATACTGGCAAGCTGCTAGTATTTACAAGTATAAAAACGGCACTTATATAAATCCTTTTGAACCTATCAACTCAAAGTTTTTTTTCTTGCAGGTTTTATTTCTTCCCTTACCTTAGAATGAAACAGATCAGAGAAGATATCAATGGATTTTGTGGCGCAATGCCGGCTGCAGGGCCTGTGCCATTGATCAAAATATCTGCGAGAATGACGACGCAAGTTAGATCAGTCTCTTGCAATAAAATCTTGAGCACTACATTAACTGTGTGTTTCCAGAAGGTGAAGAGGTTACTCTAATGTTAGAAAATTTAACCAGCCTGCAAAACAAGGGTGTGCCGAGAATATTTTGAGGACCACCCTAATATTAATCAATATCCGTGGACGTGAATATCGTATTAAAGAGAGCCCGCTTAAAACAGCCTGTGATGTGCGAATGGCTCGAAGGCTCGTTGAGTCTAGGCCAGTGGTCGGCAAACCGCGGCTCGCGAGCCACATTCGGCTCTTTGGCCCCTTGAGTGTGGCCCTTACACAAAATACCACGTGCGGGCGCGCATGTAGTTAATTTTATCAACAACAAATATCTTTATTAAGTATGATAGCAAGTTTTATTCTACGTACCTATGGCTTAACTAAGACTTAAAACTTTAATTCAAGTTTATTAAGTTAATTGTAGGGAGCGTTGTGGAGTGAAAGAAAATATAGTGTCGAGGATTGAGAAAGGTATGTTGAATGTTTTGGTCAGATAGAGAGGATGAAAGGAAGGAGATTGACGAAACAAGTATATGAGACGAGTGCGGATGGGAAAGTTAGAAGGGGTCGACCTCAGCAAACGTACTCCAATCAGATTGAGGACGTTTTTAGTAAAGGCCAGCTTAGTTAATAGCAATTTGCCTAACTATATAGTTTAGGTTTAAAAAAGTTGGCTCTCGAAAGAAATTTCAATCGTTCTACTGTTGATATTTGGCTCTATTGACTGATGGGTTTTCCGAGCACTGGTCTAGGCGATAGCAATATATCATGCCCCGTCGTACATTGGCAGGAGGTCGTTTTACCTTGTATTCTGCTCTTCTTCGTTTTAGCCTTTTGTGCATTCGATCACTTAGACACTCGCTCCTGTATTCCATTCACTATTTCTTTTTCACCACATACCCCCTTTTACCTAGTTCCATAGTGTCTTCTTTCCACCATATACAATACTCAAGGCCGCTTCTAGGCGTAAGTCTTTCCCCTCTGAACGAGAGCGTTCCCAGGACGCGGTCCCACTCTACCGGGCGCAATGCCTCACGGATATTGAGACGTGTACCAGTTAATTAAGATGGCCACCTGAAATAGCCCAGGATAGCTAACGTATTTCGAGCTTTGACAGCCGACCTACAAGAACCGCTAGCGTAGTGGGTCGCGATACTGTATAAAGTGACTGTACAATAGGGCGCATTTAAGAGGATTTGGAAACTAAGTTTTGCCTTATTAATGGATAAATATTTTATCCAATGCATATATCTGTCTTAGTTACCACCACATTTTGACTAATTTCGAATTTATTTCGATTCCAAAACAAATTAAATGGTTGTAGAAACTCTTTTAGCTCAAGACATATGCCTACCATTCGTACTTCCCAGCAAAAAAGTTAGTTAGACTTTTAGTTTTAGGTCTATGAAAAAAAACTTCGCTAATTTTTTGGGGGAGGGGAGCAATTACTCTCTTCCTCTTGATGAAGACGATGAATTCAACAAATTGTGTGTTTGCACGAGAAATATTAAGGCCGCTTTACACGGTACGTTATATTGTACAAACGAATGTATCTGATAGAATGTACGAGAAAATCAATAGAATTAGAGTAGGTCCTATTTCCCGTTCAGTCATTCAGATAATCAAACAATTTGCCGCTTTACACGGTACAATACTCATCACGAAAGAGTTTCTACGATAAAATGTGCCGTGTACCAGGGGCGATCCCAGGAATTTATTTCGGGGGGGAAACTACCTCAGTGATTGGAGTGTTCAATGTTGTATTTGATAACTACATCTAGTTGTTAAAATTGTTCTGCAAAACCCTAAATTTTCGGGGGGATGTATCCCCCCCTTCCCCGGGATAGCCCCTGCCGAGTACAGTGGCCTTACGTGTGCTGACGAATACGGAGGAAGCGAGTTCGCCACACGGCTGGCAGTATAGATTCCCGCTACGCCCGTCACCCGTCATGCGCGCAGCCGTCATACGCTCGGTGCTCCCCTCTCGCGTCCTCGAGCCAAACCACTTCGATCCCTCCCACCACCGTCAATACGCGGCCGTCCACCGTCGGCGTCGGTTGCGTTCGCTCTGCCGGAGGAGCAGTGTGGCGGACGCGGCTCTCGGGCGCGAAGTGTACGTTTCATTCGAGTGTGTCGTGCCGTGTTTTAAACCATGATCGCCCCCCTCTAATTTCACGAGAGAGGGCTTGTGTGTTGTTATTGTTGTTGTTGTCATAATAGTTGTGTGTTCGAACGGTGCAAGTGAGGGTAAACAAGTGTCAGCGGATTCCCTTTTGAAATAGGTGTAGTCTTTGATAATTCGACGTGTGTCAGGACACCGTCGGCGCCGTAGGGAAGAGGTAGAGTTTGAAAAGTTTTTTTTTAAGGAAAAATCATCGTACTAAGTTGTCATCCCCCCTTAATATTGCCCCCGTTTAATAATCCCCCCGTGAAAATCGTGCTCGAGTGTGAATTCCTGAGAGAAATAACGAAGGTAAACGTCGAGGAAGGTCCTCGGACGAGGGGAAAGCCCTAAAGGCCGGCGGGGCGGGTGATGCATCTCGCCTCGCCGCCGGAGTCGACTACGCCGCGATCACGTGCCTCCCGGCCCCCACTGGGCCCACCAGGGGCCCGTCCATCGGGGGCGGCAACCCGCTCTTCCCGCCGTCGCCGACGACTTGCAGCCCGCGGAGCGTCGGCGGATCGGACGCCGGCGTCGAAAGCGGCTACGAGTCCGCTCCGGAAGGATCGCAAGAGGAGCTTGTTTATTCCTCCGTCGTCATGTCGACCACCGCGAGCAACATCGTGGCCGAATGGCTGCGGTCCCTCCAGCTCGGACGCTACGCCGAGTCCTTCCTGGACAACGGCTACGACGACCTCGAGATATGTAAGCAGGTGGGTGACCCGGACCTGGACGCCATCGGGGTGTTCGAGCCCTCGCACCGGAGTCGGCTGCTTCACTCGGTGAGGGCCCTGCGGGAAGAGGGAGCAGCCTCCGTGTACTTCACCCTCGAGGAGGCCGCGGCTGCCGCGGCCGCGGGCGAAGGAGACCTGCCTCCCGCGGGCGGCGGGGTCGGCGACCCGTGCGATGGCATGGCCGGTTCCGCGGGGGCGGGGCCCTCGGACCCTCCGTCCCCCGCGGTCGCCGGCGGCGGGGCCTCGATGGTCGTGTCCCCCCTCTCGGCCGACGGCATGGTGGTCTCCGGGAGGTACCGGGACGAGTACGAGGAGGGAAAGGCGGAGTTGGTGAGGATCCCGCGGCCACAGCTGAGGATGCTGTTGCGGGACAGGCTGGACCGCGAAGGGATACGACTCAGCTGCAGGCCGTATTCAACTTCGGTGAGTGCGATTTTTTTGCGTTAATCACATCTCTTTGATATCTGACCTTCCTCATATTGTGAACGTAGGTCGTGATCCGTCAGACGACTACGTCGCTCGCTGTGGAGGGCTTCCTCGAAAGTAAAATAGCACTTTTCCTCTGCGAAGGGACAATGGAGTAATCTCGTTTGAAAATTAGCTGTCTCCTAGAGACAAAGGATGTTTGTAGTATCCATGGTAACCAGCAACATGTAATGGGTAGAGTCACATCCTTAAGCGAATAATGTTAGCATCCTTCTTCCAGCATCAACCTACTTTATAAATTAGAATTTATTTCCTGGGCAATCACTTGAAAATCATCTTCAGTACTTAACGCATTACGTATTCCTCGCAGATTACTATACCTCATCATAAAGAGTGAGAGTAAGGAAATGTTCCTCTCAGGCCTGATGATAATGTAGTACATCGAAACCTAGGTCGAATAAAATTTTTCTTATTTGAAAATTGCCTTTCTTTATGATGAATTCTTTCCACAGCATCAAGCCCGATACGTCTCTTTCTGTACTTTACCCCATTTCTCAATTTTGTCATATTTACTAGATCCTCTACAATGGCTACTCACGGTTTGAGCGACCACTTGCGCAAGAACTTTCGTAATACGCGGCGGAAAAATATTTCGCTCTAACTGTAATATGAACTCAAATATTTCGGATTCACTTCGAGTACTTTTAACCTGTTCAACTTGTTCAGATCCGGGCGTCGGATAATTTCGTTCTGCTTTACGTTTTCACTGGTGTAGGTTATAGGTGTTCTTTTGTTGGTAGCCGTCGCTCATCAACTGCCATAAATCAGATTCCCCAGTGTTGCACCTTTCCGCTTTCTCTCGAAGGCTGAGCTCCTCACTGCATCGTAACTCCTTACTCCTCTGAATCTTTCATAGGCTTTAGGCGTCGTATTCCTAATGTAGTAAGAAGTAATAACTCCTGTGCATTCTTTGGTGGTCCTTATTATTGCTTTGTTTAAGTCAGGGATGATTCTACCCAATGGTTTGTGATACCTAGTTGCCGAATCATACTCTTTTCCCCTAATTATATTGTCACTTCAGTGAACTACTATTCTACTTTATCATTCCTCCGCTATGTCGACGAATTATTCAAGTGAGAAGTCGAATGGGAGTAAGCTTTATCTCATTCTTCACTCTCGTTCATCATGTAATGGTAATTTACAGAAATGATTGATGCGACTTGGGAAGTTTCAATGTATCGTTCTATTAAAACAGTAACTTTATACGATTATAAACACTAACATGTTCGCTGCAGGCCGGTAAAACCTGGTACCAGGAAAAATCATAGAAATTGAAAAGGGACCGGGAAAACCTGGGTGTCATGAGAAATAAGAAATTTGCGTGGAAGTTGCCTTTTCCTGGGTGGATTCGGTATTGGCCTCTGTAGAATCTGATTGTATTCAATGGGTGTAGAAGACCGTTTTAGTCTCTGCCTGTTGATTTGTGTAATATGTAGTGTCTTTTATACCTTGCCTGTATGAGGCAGTGGAGCTGTTTTTGATGATTTGCCATTAATAACGCCTCTTAAGCATGGCGAGAACGAGATATAAATAAAAAGTTTCAAATACAGTATAGTTAAATGGTGTGCTTCGGTTTGATGGCCGGCGCGAATAGCACTTGGGGCAGGCCAGCGGCAGGTAATCCGTCACCGACTACTATAGGATGATGAGTCCGCCACCGTCCTGTGTTGGGATTTCCCTCATCGTGGATGAGACGTACGAATAATATGCAATCAGAAATGAATCTTATTTTCTTACTGATCGATAGTATCGGTGTTCCGTTTGTTGGGATACTTCATTCCCCCTAAGTGACTGTGTAGTGCTCCAATTGTTACGACTTTGAAGTAAACGCCAAAAAGATACATTTTCGCCCGGAAAATGAACATATTGGCGTGGAAACATGGATAAATCCTGTATTAATTTTATCACTAGCCTATATCAACCCTAGGCATTTGGGATGTGGGTGTGGAGAAGGATGTAGAGTGTGAGGTGGACGGAGAGGAAGACTGACGAGGAAGTGATTGAGATGGTGGGCGAGGAAAGAATGCTTCAGAATGAAATCCGGGATAGGCAGGGTAGATGGCTGAAGGATGTAATAAAGGGCGATGGGTTGCTGAAGAATGTGACAGAGGGAAGGATGTTGGGCAAGCGGGGATGGGGAAGGAAGAGAATAGGTTTGATGGATGTAATGCAAAAGGGTAGATGCTAAAAAGGGTATGATGAGGTGAAAAAGGATATACTAGAGCTAGATAGGCCCCGGAAAGTGTACAAAACCGACTGTGTGTGTATGTAATATAATATAAAACTTCGTCACTGGGTGGCACTAAATATAAAACATAAAAAGCGCACTCACGATTTTAAATATTTCGGTGGGTCGCCCGCACCTTCATCAGTGCGAGATATATATAAATCTCGCACTAATGTATATATATATATATATATATATCGCGGTTCTCTCATTGTGCTTGGATGGTTTGCAAGCACAATTGAGAATAGCGACAGGCGAAAGCTTTCTTTGGCCTTTCTGGTCAGTCTCTTCCACCGCCGCGCCGTTTTGTTTTAGTTTCTCAGCGACCTTCCTCCCGGTTGTATCGTTCCAAATATGGCTTACCCGATGGTACTTAATGTCTTCCCGCCGCGCCGGTAGGTTGGTAGGAAGGCAAGAGCGCTCGTCCTATCTCCGTGTGGCTGGCTCGCTGGCCGGCCGGTCTAATGATGGGAAGTTGGACTGCGTCATCGAATTGGAATCAAGATTGAAAGACTGTAAGCAAGTTCACGAAAAATGATGAGCGTACGATTCTCACGAAAAGATCACCGGAGACAGGTAGGTACTCAACTCAGCCGTGTGTCTGTTGTGGCGCTTCGCACTTTTTACGCAATCATGTCTATGAAAGTGTCAAGGTTAAGTATTGTTTTTAATTTTAAGTGCTGTAGATACTACTTGGATTAGTGCAAAAGATTTAGGATTTAGAGCAAAAGTTGTGTCAATTCCCGTGGTTAGTTTCGAAGCACAATTTCAATTACGGGTAACCATGGAAGCGGAAAATTAAATTACGAAATTAGCCTACATCTACATCTACTTATTACCCTACAAGCCACCACAAGGGTGTTTGGCAGTGAGTGACTTTTCACCAAGATGAACTAGAGTGAAGAAATTAACCTTCACCAACATAAACTACACAATGGGTATGCTACAAATGCTGCAGAAACTTACTAAACTACTCTATAATGTGACTGTGTAAACGTGACACATGAGTCATGCCGGGAACGTGCAAACCTTGGTGTTTGCTCTACTCGGCAGATTAAGAAACATGCATTAGTGTTATATTAATTGATTAAAATACGATCTACCTCGTGTATGCGTAATGAGTCGGAAAATAATCCATTTCCGAACTATTCAGAGGTAAACTTCACATCTTCCTGCGTCACTTCGTGGAAGTATTTTATATTCCAATCCATATTGAATCAATAATTGCGGAAATGTACAAGGATTGTTTTCAACATGGATTCGAATATTCAGAGGTATCTTTAATTATTAATTATGAAGCGCAGGCGAGGCAATCGAGCCGAGACCAGCAATCATATCAAAGCAATCGTAGATTGGGCATATTAGACCGGCATACTATCGTTGTCTCGCCGGAATATCACGTCATAATATCGTTTCGTACCGCTTGAAACTCGCCACTAACGGGAAGGAGGGCGGAGTCTCATCGTGTGCCGGCCGGGGGAATTTTTCCCGCAGCCTTCAGCCGGCGAAGGAACGGCCGGCAGTCCGCGGCGGCGGTTGCATTTTCTTCGGCGAAAACTGGTGTGCTTTTTTGACGTCTTCAATCGGGGTAGTAAGTCGTGCTCGTTGCGTGTTTAGCGGGAGAGGGAGAGAGAAAGCGAGTTGAGTTTTGGAGCGGGGGGGGGGGAGGGTGGAGGAAGAGACGGGGGAGTAGGGGAAGTAGGCTGGAGTATAAGAAGCGGAGGGAGGGGTTAAGGAGAGTGTGGGGGTGGGTGGTTGGAAGCCAGGAGGAATGAGAAGGGGGTGGTGGCGGTGTATAGGCCGTTCCCCTTTCGGTTGCATTCCATTGTCGTGGTGGAGGGAGGATTTTTTTACGCGTTTCCGTCAGTGCTCCTATGACGGTGTTTTTTTTCTTCCCCCTCCATTGGTGCCGGCGACCGACTCAGAATTTCGCCCACAAGGTGTTGCCTCCGTCGAATGACGTTTATGTCATTTAATTCACTTTATGGGTAATTTTAGAGAAGCGTGTCCGGTTTTTTCACGTGACCTACAAATTCATGCGTTTGTGCACTTTATTCCTCATATGTCTAACTCATAATTGGATGGTTTCGAATGCAGTAACGCATGAAGCATGGGTAAACTTTTATCGTGTGAATCCAATAAAATGGATATTTTACTCGGTTGTCGGCCCCGGAGGCGATGGGGTATAGCCCTCGCCTTTTAAACCGAGGGTCGCGGCTGCGAATCCCGCCTGGGTGGAATCGCCACCACTCAACGCCCGGATGTTTGTGTTCGTATGCTGTTGTTGTTCACCCATCACAAATTAGCCAAAGGCGCTGTATTCGGGGTAGTGAAGATGAAATAAATGAAATGAAATAAGAAATTATGTGAGCAAGAGGTTAGTAAGCCAAGAACAGGTTAGCGACAAGGCAGCTGTTGTAGAAAAACATCCGCCAGGCGAGTTTCGTATTGGCCCAAGTGTAAAACTAATGAAATAATATTATTAATATCACTGAATTTTTTAGCAATGTAAAAAACTACAACCAATTAAATGTTATATGACGGGGAATAACTAATCGGGGGAAGGAAAATTGGTGGAATAGACAATGCAAGGAGGTGGAAAAGCTGCAGGAAGAGTAGTTAGTGGGTGCGCTGTACTCTTAAGGTAGTGTGAGGGGAAATATCATTTTACCTATAAATCAATGAGTTTGGTCTCATTTTAAAGAAACATATATCACCCTTCCATTGACACCAAAAATTATACAACTCACCACATTACTTTCCGAGATATTTGCCAAAAAATACCAGCCGTTTTACATGGGAAATGGTACAGTCACTTCAAAAAGGTATCGCGACACGCTAGACTATCGGCTCGTATGTGTCGGCTGCCGATGCTCGAAGTACGTTGGCTATCATGGGTCGTCTCTGGTAGCAATGAGAATTTGCAGGTACACTTTCCATTTTCCATCAGATAAAGCGCCTGGTTAAGTGGGACTGCATTATGGGAGTGCTCTTGTTCAGAGGCGAGGACAGAGTTCCTCCTTGACTCAGCCTTGAGGACGTATTCGGTGAAAGAAGTAAGAAGGGAAATGTTGTGAAAAGGCAATATGGATTGAATGGAGTAAACTATTGAGTGATTATACGAGTGAAGTCGCACGGAGGTAAAACAAAGAAGAGATGAATGCATGGGAAAACGAGCTCCAGCCTTCCTATGAAGGAGATTGGGGACTGCTATCGTCTAAACTCAGCGAACCAGAGAGCCTTTCGGGTATCAAAGGCTGATGTTTTAAGTTGACCGCCTAATGGACAATTATGAGATATATTGACTAAAGCTATTGGACAGTATTATTGTTTTAGTGTATAGTATACTAAAATTGTGAATCCATTTTCGTGATTATTTATAAAAAAAGCAATATAATTACAATTTTGAGGTAGAGAATTGAAAAGGATTAAGTACCATTTATACTCCTTTAATTACCAGCAGCTTACATGTTGAACACATATCGCTATTAAGTCACAAATAAGTAATAGCGTAATTGTTAAAAAAAAAGAAACGCGACAATGCATATGTTAATTAACCACAAGTAAAAAGGCGATTAAAATTATCAGTGATTTTAGTTATCGAGTTCCTCTTGGACGCCATAGGCTAATTTTTCCGTCTCCATTACTCTGGAAAAACTTTTCATCGCTGAACATGGTGAGGTCCCGAAAGGATTTATCATTGGTGATATTTTTTGTGATAGAATCCAAACGGGCGGCCCTCTGGTCCTCGGTCAATTTTGGCTTCCAGGCCGGACGATAGTGTCTGACAGTGCAGGCCTGCTTCGTGAAATATAATAAGCACTTTTTTTTAACTACACTCGAGTCTTAATTCCCTTTTAAGAGTTGGTATGCAACCAACCGTCAAAGGAGAATCCATCATTGAGGCAAATACTGACTCATCCACGCTCTTTTCACTTTCTTCTTCGTAAGAGAACTGCCGAGTGTGACTACGATGCCTCTGAGTTGCGCATACCCTTGCTCCCCGCTGTGAATTCATTTCAGTGTTAGCCCTCCAACGCGAACGAAGTCCATGGCACTGTCGGAGTTAAGTCCCACTTGACTTAGAATATATGTCGTAGTGTACCAGACGTTTCTCATAGTCACCCATGACGACCCAGGTAGCCAACGTACTTCGGGCTTCAACAACCGACCTGTACGAACCGCAAGCGTAATGTGTCGCGATACTTTCTGAAGTGACTGTACGTGTATACACTCCAGAGAGACATTATTTACAAAATGAGGTATTTACTACACTTATATCTCATCAAAAAATCAGCAGTGAGTAGTTAGTGTGTTTTCTCAACTATTTTTTAAAATTAATCATATTGTCACCGCGGTAAATTCTTTGGAATCACATTAAACGTTCCGTTTTGAAGTAGTTTTAAACGTACCGCGTGAGAAAAATGAGTCAAGTTGAAGCGTTATTTAGATATTTTCATTTGATAACTTACAATTTCTGTACTGTAAAACTAATTTATTGCACCATTAATAATGTAATATTTAATTCGTGTGTCTCACAGCTGGTGACATTAAAAAGTATAATTCGACAATGGTCTCTATTATAATTAGGGAACTATCTCGCTCGCACTACCTTAAGTGAAAATTTTATCGGAAGATAAGAGAGGATAATCGACACCTAAGGTTAAAGATAAAACGGGAAGCATTTATCAATTCGGCAGACATCCAGGATTGTTGTGGAGAATACGTTAAAGAGCTATATGACAGCGATAATAAACCTGTGAACCTACAATAGCGAATGGGGGAGCAGTAGATAAGGATAACCTCAGATCGGAGATACTCGGAAGTGAAATAAGAGAGGGCATTTCGAGAGACGAAGGCAAGAAAGGCCGAGAGAGTTGATGACCCATCATCGGAGTTATTGGAGAACTTCGGCAGTTGGGAAATGCGACCTTTTTTCGAACGTATTCTTTGTAATTACAAGAAAGGACTATTGCGAGAGGGTTTCGTGTAAGCAGTCTTAATACCTATTCCGAGGAAGAAGAAAGCGTCTGTATGCGAGGAAAAACTAGTTTGATTTCTCACGCGGCAAAGTTATAGTGCTTTGGATTATTAAAAAGGTTGTAGAGGAGGGCAAATGACTACTTTTACGAAGATCAGTTTGTTTTCCGGAATAGGAGGGCAACTCAGGATGCGCTTGCGTTGATAAAGACCCTTGTTGAAAAACTATAGAGTATGATCATTATCGGCCGTATTCATAGATTCCTTAGTGAGCTACTATCGGGTTAGTAGGGAACTAACTAGTCGCCAACTGACACAATCGTATTCATAGGCAGCTACTACAAGTACTACTTGTACGGCGCCACTACTTGTAAGCTCAGCAGCGCCAAGTGAGCCACTATTTTAGTGGCCGAATCTGAAACACTCTTTTGGTTACCTACAATTATGTACTCCACTACGATAGTGGCGATAGTCGCATACTAAGTTAGTAGCTCCTAGTAGCTCACCGGATGGGATCCATGAATACCATTGTTTGGTATGCGACTAATTGCTCTTAGTAGACGACTAAAGGTATTACGTAGATGTAGACCCTATTTTCTAGTATGTCTACATTATATATCCTACTTACATGGCAATAGTGCATGTTTGGTGATCTTCACCCCCTGCCACACACCCTCGTGGTGGCTCGCAGGGTATTATGTAGATGTAGATGTAAAGGCTGGGACACAATCAACGTGTACGTGTAACGTGAGCCGTTAACGGGAATACGCGAAAAGATGGCTGACGGTAAAGTATAGCGAGCGGACACAATCAACGTGTACGGGGAGTACGTGTACGCGAGATATGGGCAACATTCACCTCTTCCCGTGTCCCGTACACGGAAAACCAATCAGAATAGTCCTGAGAATCCGGGAATGGGAGCCATCTGTCGGCAGATACATCCAACTGTTGAAGATTGCTCTTGGCTAAGACAACTTGTTTACTTCCACACTTGTTTACACCTGATCTCTTAGCTGCGCCTGCGTTAGTCAATTGTTACTCCGGGCCGCGTTAACGTCGATTGTGTCCGCTGACTTGCGTTCCCCGTCTCCCATTGTCCCGTTTACGTCTCGCGTCACACGTACACGTTGATTGTGGCCTAATAGCGCCTTTTAGCTGGAATCCATGAAAGCGGCCGTATGTGTTTGCATTATTAGTGGGTTTTGTAATCGCGTCGATTGAGCATTAAGGAAAGACTTAACTAGGGATGATGGGAGTAGATTAGCGAGATAGGAGACTCATCGGGAACCTGAATACGTCCTTGAGGGCTCGGGCATGACCACCGACAATGCATGTATTCTCGGTGGAGTTGGCCCTGGTGAGGATAGCTGATGGTGAATCTGGGTGGGCTTCAGGGATAGGTCAAATAGGTGCGCGAGTTAAGACAAGGGCTCCCGTTGTCGCCATTGTTTTTTTTTACATTTACGCTAAAGATATGGTTAGAGAGTCGTGGGAAGATTTAGATGTAGTAATCAAAGTAGGAGGTATCATGATCTCAAACCGACACAACTGTGTTATATTTCCACACAGTTTTTATTATCACTTACCGTTCTAATTTTCGGCAATACCATGTCATTTTTAAGGTGTTGGTTTCCAGGTATCGATAATACTTTGTCATTTTCAAGGTGTAATATTACCTAAACCTTGGTCGGTGTGTGGCAATAAAAACTTGAGGAAATATAACAAATTTCTGTATTTTTGAGATCATGATGTCCATAAGCAATTTCGTTGAGGTATCGCCTGATTCATTAAAATTTAACCTAGTAAGAGGCAAACTGTTAAAGTCTGATTCGCGGACGACCGGGTATTTGATCACCTAAGGGATTACAAGCTTTATCAGATGCATTAGAATTTCAATGCGTAATGAAGGGAAATCACGAGGAAACTAAAGTCTTGACATTTAATTGGACAAAGAAAGTGAGGCTGTTCATAAAAGTAAGAGAGCACCAACTGGAGCAAGTGGAGCACTTAAATTACTTGGGCAGTACGCTTGAAGAAAATGGTCTTATTGGAAAAAGCATTAAGGGAGAATAGTGCTGGCGAAGGAAGCGTTGAGTAATAGCGGGGAGCTGATAACAGGGACCTTGGGTGAGAATTAGTTAGAAGAGGGTGGTGAAGAGCTTGTCCGGGGCAGAAACGTGGACTCAGCGAAAGGACGAGAATAGGCTGCAGGTTTTCGAGATGTGGGTATGGGGACGATAGAGAAGGTGGGGCGGGCGGAAAGAGATAGAAACTAAAACGGAAGTGTATGGTGTTGTTGGTGGGGAGAGGAAACTTCTGGGTAAGATAGTAGGAGGCAAAGTAGGTAGTTGGAAGAGGTAATGAAGGGCGAAGAGTAGCTTAAGCCGAGGTAGAAGGAAGGATGTTGGGCCTGCCATGAAGGGGAAGGAAGAGATTAGGTTTCATGTACAAAATTAAGAAGGGCAGGGCTTACGCGAGTATTAAGAAAGTAATACTAGAGTTTGGAAAATATCTGCACTCATAAAAACTGGAGATTTTATGCTGAACTCC
Organism: Ceriagrion tenellum; assembly: GCA_963169105.1. Classification (NCBI taxonomy): domain Eukaryota; kingdom Metazoa; phylum Arthropoda; class Insecta; order Odonata; family Coenagrionidae; genus Ceriagrion; species Ceriagrion tenellum. The sequence goes on from OY720637.1 coordinate 35,591,175, forward strand.
AATAAAACTTAGCTTTAACCAGTGTACTACTTCAATGGGTAACATAATAGAGTATTCGTAACATTTTTACATTGTAGTTAACGCACTGTAATGGGTTAAGCTTATACATACCTGCGTGGAGATGGAAAACTGAAGCAGCCATGAAAATCGTGTTGTTAGCAGCGGATAACTTAGAAGGAAATAACTTTACCGCAATCAGAAGAAATTGTCTGTTTTAAGATCTATATATTCTCTCTTAATGGCAACTATTACGACCGTGTGTAGTTCGCAGAAAAAGCACATTTAAATCGGTTATATGGTTATCTAATTCCGTGCTAATTCATGCAGTGGCAAAAATGCATGCAGCGTGTCGTGTATCGCTAAATATTTCCGTTGTGTCAACGTGATCACTTACATTTTTATCTTCAGTCCCCATTTGTTCTTGTGATTTGTGTTATTTGTCGTACAAAATTCTTCTGGAAAGCCCATCGCCTGTGTAAAATAATACAAGGAATAAACTAAAATAGTAAATTCTAAAATTAATTGAAATGTTCGCGGTATCAGCCCTGTAAACCATCAAATGATGGTAGCAAGCTCTTTCCTTTCAGCCGCTCTTCACCTTGCTCTCATCGATGGAGAGACCGAATGTGTGGAGTATTTTAGCACCAGGTTCATTTCGAATGTTCATATTTTGCTTCAGTTTCTTTCATTTATTTGGTCTTTCCTTTGTATTTCATGTTTAAAGCTTCGATTCCTATAATTTTGCACCCGTACGTTTTTTAGTGTAAAATGAGCAATTTTTATGTCAAATGTCGCGCATTCCCTGGGCAATTTGTTCCAATCAAATAGTTACTCGCATTTGAATGGGTTGAATTCGATCGTTGAATTTGATAGGCTTATCATTATTTAATGTCTGTTGAATTCACGCGAAGGCTTTGTAAGTAGCAGAGGCTACGGATAAACAAGGCGTAAATTATATCTTTTTTCATTCGGAATGCATTGTGTTCCTTATGAAGATTTACATTCATTTCAATTGCGTTTGAATATGCTACAATTGAATCAAAGCTCGAGAAGGCTTGATCGCTCCAACGTCTCAGGTTCGAACCTAGCTCTAGGCATACGCCTTTGTTCCACGTCAGGATGAAGATTTGAGGCTAGACGGTGCGGCATGTCTCTAGTGCTAGCACCACCCAAAACGCGATTTTTCGTTTTGACTATCTTTTATTCAGTCAAATTTACGCTATCCTTATTCAGGTTTGTGGTAGTCGTCCCTATAATTTCACTTCAAAGATACTACCTGTTCGGGAATTTGGCAAATCGTATTTCTTTTTTTTTAGTCCCTTTGAATAGTGCGTTGCACGATAATGCCGAAGTCGAGCCAAGTTCTTCAAGTAATTAAGATGAAGTACATGGCGAGACTTCGGGTAGAATACTTGTTCGGCGGATAATTTTTTTTAGCTTTGAATTTCTCAAATTCGTTTGTAGACTTTCTGGTGGTTCCATCGCCAACGTTTAAAGAAATACAGAATCCCACCTTTTCGTTTACATTGTTTTAAAAATACTTTCCTGCAGCCCTTAGACTACCAAGGGGTAACGAGATTACTCAATCTACATACATACCTACGAAATACCGTGTAGGCCACCTCTAGGGTGTGTGGCACGGGGTGATTCCACACCAGGCATGCAGCCCAGTGGCTAGGGTGTGTGGCAGCAGTCAGGGCAACGGTACACAGTCAGACCAGAAACCAGGAGTGTGATACTTAGAAGAACATGTTACCATGCTGTACACTACTCATGATATAACTACTGGTCAGTATTATTAATGTGACACATAAATAGCACTACAAGGTACTAAGACATGCAGGAGTACATATTGCTGGAGATTGCATGCGAGGTTAATATATACTATTCATGATAAGATATTTAGCTCTACTGAAGAATCCTATTTAACCTAGTCATTATCCTAGAACTGATCTATGACAACTATTATGGTCCCTTACTGTACGTGGAAAAAATGACGTCTTAAATCCATCGGTTCTGCAGTATATTTCCTTAATATTATTACTGTGATCGTTCCTACCATAATGGTTTGGTTCTAACAAAGTATTTTGAACGTCCGGCAAAAAAATAGTCTGCATCAAACTTTCGTACAAGATTTAATATATTTTTCCCTTCAATCGGATAGGGTTCACTCAATATAACACTTTTAATCGCAGAACCTTTGAATTTTTTTAATGATGTAAATGCTTCCAAGTAATTGTTCTCGGGTGATTTTTGAGCCTTATTACGAGGAACTATCTTTTATTTTCAACAGTTTTTTCGAAGAAACTTCTTTTTATTAACATTGGTTGTATAATTGGAAGGTTTATAAATTTTACTACCAAGCAATTTCCACGGAGGATACACTCCTTAAAATGGTCTTTCGCGAATTTGGTAGTTATATTTGATATAAAAATACAAATTTCCCCAATTTTTTATCCACTCTTGCTTTCAACCCGATGTGCACAATGTCCAATTTGTGAGAAAAAGTCCTTGGAAATATGTATATTTTTTGCTGCCCAATTCAAAAAGAGGGCGTTTCTCTATGAGTGTGAATTAGAGAGATTTTGCGAGTGACCCACCATTTAAGAGTGCTTGAGGTTCTTCGGTTGTGCGTCTTTTATTCTATACCGACTCTTTCGTCTTGTATTGCGTGAAATATTTTTCGGTGGAATTTTTGGTGATAAGTTCCCCCCTGCCAAACACCCTTATGGTGGATTGTAGGATAAGTAGATGTAAGTAGGAATACATTAGACCTGTGGCATAATTCAATATGCTGTCAGGTCGTCTGGTTATGTGTGTTCGTGTCTTAATATACTCTCAAAGAAATGCTGAATTCCTCCTTTTCGTTTGTATTGTTTAAAAAACTTCATCCACTAATGATATGACTAAGCTGCGATTATTAAAAAAACAAAATTAGGTTCTTTGATTGTGCGTCTTATCTTTTGTACCGACTCTTGCGTCCTGTGATCAGTGAATGACTTTGGGACTTTGGAAAGTTTCAATAGGCAGCCAGGTCGACTTGTCATCTGTGTTCGTGTTGTAATATACTGCTGTAGAAATACGGAATTCTTCCCTTTCGTTTATAATTAAAAAAAATACTGTTCCCAATAGCGACATGCCTAAACTTCTGTACTTAAGAACTAAAATTATGGCAAAGAATGTGAATATTACTGCCTGCTCGGTCGTTTTGCTAAAATGGCAGTTACATTTAATAGGAAAGTACTCTCTTCCCCTTATTTCATCCACTCGCGCATTCAACACTATGTACGCAATTTCAGGTTCTATTTGTGTGAAAAAATCCTTGCGTCTTATCTTTTGTACCGACTATTGCGTTCTGTGATTAGTGAATGACTTTGGGACTTTGGAAAGTTTCAATAGGCAGCCAGGTCGACTTGTCATCTGTGTTCGTGTTGTAATATACTGCTGTAGAAATACGGAATTCTTCCCTTTCGTTTATAATAAAAAAAATGCTGTTTCCAATAGTGTCATGCCTAAGCTTCTGTACTTAAGACCTAAAATTATGGCAAAGAATGTGAATATCACTGCCTGCTCGGTCGTTTTGCTAAAATGGCAGTTACGTTTAATAGGAAAGTACTCTCTTCCCCTTATTTTATCCACTCACGCATTCAACACTATGCACGCAACTTCAGGTCCTTCACTAATTTCAGGTCCACTCATTCGTCCTGAAATTAGTGAATGACGTTGGGCCTTTGGCAAGGTTCAGTTGGATTCCAAGTCGTCTTTTATATTTGTTCGTGTCGTAACATACTCCTAAAGTAATACTGAATTCTTCCCTTTCGTTTGTATTGTTAAAAAAATACTTTTTGCACTAATGATATGCATAAACTGCGGTTATCAGGAAACAAAATAATGATTATGAATGTGAATATCACTGCGTTGTCGGTCGTTTCACGAAAATTTTACGTACATACATACCCATCACGCCGTTCCCTTCCGGGGTAGGCACAGTCACAATGTTTCACTCGTTAATACATAATTGTACACCCAACTCTGCTTCTATAATTTCCTCCATTCTGACCTATCCTTGCAAACCTCTTTTGCCCCATTTACCCCATACACTGTTTCATACGCGCCCTCCTGTTTTTAATACTCCTAATATTCCTCCTAAGAATTTCCTCAACCACATTCAACCACAACTTTCTCGGCCTACCTCTACCTCTCACACCATTCATTCTACTCTCATATATCTGTTTCGTTATTCGACTCTCATTCATTCTCTCAACATGGCCAAACCAACGAAGCACACTCCTTTGTTTTGGTTGCATTTAATATAAAAGTACTCTGTTCGACATATTTTATCCAATCACGCGTTCAACACTGTACGAAATTTCAGGTTCAATATTTGGGGAAAAATCCTTGAATACAAGGAGACCGAATATGAATGAAATGACTGGGGTAATTTGTCGATGGGCCCACAGAGTACTTAAGCTTTTTAGGTAGTGGATCGTATCTTCTCCACTGACTCTTTCGTCTCGTAATTACTGAATGACGTTGGGCCTGTAGCATGATTCAATACCCTGCCAGGTCGTCTTGTCATGCGTTCGTGTCGTAATGTGCTACTAAAGAAATTCTGAATTCTTCCCTTTCGTTTGTATTGTTTAAAAAATACTTTTTCCACTAATGATATGCATAAACTGCGGTTGTTAGGAAACAAAATTATGATTATTAATATGAATATCACTGCCTGGTCGATCGTTTCACGAAAATTGTAGTTGCATTTAATAGAAAAGTACTCTGTTCGACATATTTCATCTATTCACGCGTTCAACACTATGTACGCAATTTCAGGCTCAATTTGTATTGAAAAATCTTTGGAAATGAATTTTTTTGGCTGCTCAGTAGAGTTCTTTGATGAATACCCAGAGTTATGAATGAAATGTCTTCGTAGTAATTTTACGATGGGCTTTATTCTGTTCACTACTTTTACTCTGTTCCCCCTTATTTTATAAACACACGCGTTCAACACCATGTACGCAATTTCAGGTTCAATTCGTGGGAAAAAATCCTTGAGTATATGTATTTTTGTGGCTGCTCAATTCAAACAGAGGGCGTTCTTCTATAAGTTTACAGTATATGAATGAAATTACTTCGGAGTGATTTTTCGATTACCCCTTTTTTGAGTGCTTTAACTTCTTTCTTGACAGACTCTTTCGTCCTGTAATGAGTGAATGACGTTGGATCTCTGGCAAGGTTTAATAGGCTGGCAGGTCGCCCTGCTATCTGTGTTAGTGTCGTAATATACTCTTAAAGAAATACTGAATTCCTTCTTTTCGTTTGTATGGTTTTAAAAACACTGCTTCCACTAATGATATGCCTAAGCTTCGGTCATTAAGGTAGTTTGAGCGTAATATCATTTTACTTAGAAATCATCGAATTTGGTCTCATTTTAAAGAAAAATATCTCACCTATCCAATGACATCTAAAATTCTACCCCTTACCACATTACTTTCGGAGATATTTTCCAAAATATACCAGCCCTTTTACATGGGAAATGGTACGTGTATGCGCTCCAGAGAGACATTATTTACAAAATGAGGTATTTCTAACACTTAGATGTCGTAAAAAAAACCGTTAGTATGTAGTTTGTATGCTTTCTCACATATTTTTGAAAATTAATCATATTATCACCACAGTAGGTTCTTGAGTATCACAAAAAACATTCCGTTTTGAAGGAGTTTCAAGGCACTGCGCGAAAAAAATGAGTCAAGTTGAAGACTTATTTAAATATTTTCATTTAAGTACATACAATTTCTGTCATATAAAACTTTATTATTGAACCATTAATAATGAAATATTTCATTGATGTGTCCTACGGATGGTGAAATTAAAACGTGTAATTCGAATATGGTCTCTATTATGACTAAGGAACTATCTCGCTCGTACTACCTTAAGGGAAAAACTATGGTTAAAAACGTGAATAGCGCTGCCTGCTCCGTCGTTTCGCAAAAAATGGCAGTTACATTCAATAGAAAAGTACTCAGTTACCCCTTATTTCATCCACTCACGCGTTCGACACCACGTGCGCAACTTCAGGTTCAATTTGTTGGAAAAAAAATCTGTGATGTAATTTTTTGGCTGCTCAATTCAAACAGCAGATCTTCTATAAGTAGACTGGATGTGAAAGAAATGGCTTCGGCGTAATTCTTGATGGGGCCGCCTTTTTAGAGTTCTCCAGCTTCTTAGGTTGTATCGTCTCACCTTCTGTACCGACTCTTTCGTCCTGTAATTAGTGAATGACAATGGGCCTTTGGCAAGGTTCAATAGGCTCCCAAGTCGTCTTGTTAACTGTGGTCATGTCGCAGCCGGCTGCCGCGTTCGCTTTCCTAGGAAAGTGTGATGGGCTGTCGATAATCCTCATAGAAAAAAATGGCCACTTTTTGACCCCCCACCCCCATGGACACTCGTAGACCTTATCCGGACCCTATTGTCCACATATACTTTTCTTTCTTTCGCGGAAAAAGCTTTGAAACTGGTTTTTAATTGATTGCCATGGAGTGTCTGTATTTTAAGGCTGATTTTAAGGTAAGTAAAAGAAGAACGACTCTTGTAGCTATGATAATCTGTCATTCACTACGACCATTGTCTACGTAGACATCCTTCCAACCCCCCCACACCTCTACGTGGACCTTCGTTGACAGCCCTTGTACCCCCCCCCCCCTCCCCTGTTTGGTGTCTACGTGGGTTATGGACAGCCCCTGAGGCAGGAGGCGTGAATCATATTTCCCTCCAGTCGCCGCCTATTTTGACCGATTTTTCGCAAGTTTACCGCTCGACGGCGAAGCACCGTCCGCCTCCCTCCTCCTCCCTGCGGTGGCATTATTGACCTAGACCCCCAATCGTCGCCGTCCGCGAGTTGTGACCCTTTTGAATTTCCCCGCCGCGCGTTGTTAAGTCTTTCGTACCCTCCCCATTGTCATCCGTGAAGGTGGGGAGGAAAGAAGTCGTCGGCGCTTGCCTCCTTATAGCATCTCGTCTTGGAAGTGGTGGAGAAGGTAGGGACCTCTCGGTTGTGGGAGCTCTCCAGAGCGGCTGCCGCGTTAGTGGGATTCTGGGCATGAGATGGGGGGGGGAAGAGGGGTTGTGAGCTGGAGGAGGGGGGGGGGCTTGAAGGAGGGGGCGGCGGTGCCAAGTGTATATCATGTTGTACCGGGACGGCATCATCGCCCTCCTCTCATTCCTCGTGCCGGGGAGAGACTCGCCTTGGCCGGAGGGTGGCAGTTTGGCGGGGGGAGAGGGGAGGATAGCCGGCCCCCGGAGTCCCTCTCGTACTCGGTGGTCCTGCCTGCGTGGCCTCCCATAACGAGAAGGCGGGAGGAGTGCCCGTCGGGGCGGAGCCGACCGCTTCCTTCGCCGGAGATTTTAAGTTCGCGCGCGCACGCCACGCGGGTCGAGTATTTCCCGCGAGAAAATTCTCTGCAATCGTTTCCAACTGGAGAATTGCGACAATGGACGGGTGGGATTGAGTCTCGTGATAGCGCGGTTTGTGGGTAGAGATGTGCCTAGTCGATCATTTGGGTGATTCAATCATTACGATTCGAATAACTTAAAGTATTCAATCAACTGATTCAATCATTTGATTCAATATGACTCGGAAGTCAGATTGATTAGATGAATCACGAGACTGGGGTGAGTCGAAAGACTGGAATGAATCAAGATTGAAGAGACTCAAACACTTAAGTGATGCTAATTGATACCAAATATATATATTTGAATAATTGGTTGACAATAATTGCTATCGTACTAAGAAATTTGAGGAGGCCGATTGTATTCCATACTGCACAAATTTTGGATGTGCAAACATTGGAGATTTCCCAGTACATACTGTGCTAACACACATAGGAAAACACAAAAGAGGTATATTGACATACTTACATGTGAAACAAATATGTTTTTCCACTTCAAATCACCTTCAGTCCCATGGCAGACGGAAACGAAATGATTGAATGATCGAATCATTTTTCCAAAATGAATCATGAGTCATTTGATTCACTTGGTGATTCAATCATTTGGAACGAACGAACGATTCGATCATGAACGACCCATCACTATTTGTGGGAATCGGCAGCCAACGACCTATCGTGGAAGCTGTAGTGCATCGGGTCCGTCTAAGATGATAGCGCAGTTGCAATATAGATAATTAATTGGCATAGAAAGCATGAAAATAAGCAATATTTTTTAAATCTTGTGATTAAAACAAAGGCCTGAACCATCAGGGATTCTCCTGTCACGTGGATCTCCTCCCAAAACGGTATCGTGAATGATTTCTATCGGGAAATAGATTGTCGAGCAGAAAGGTTTTAAAATGTTGTTTTTCACGCGATCGATAAGTGGCCATAATGGCTACGTTATGATTTTGAAGTAGGTTAGTTGACAGGTAGTGTAGCTAATTAATTCATATGCACCCTAATGCATGTTTCTGCTGAGTAGTGCTGACACCATGTTTTGCTTGTTCCTTCCTTGACTCTTGTGTCAAGTTTTCATAGGTACATCAATGATTATTTTAGTAGTTTCTGTAGCTATTTTAGTGTTCCAATAGTGTGGTTCTTGCTGGTGAAAGTAAATTTCTTCACTGTAATTCATATTGGTGTAAGTCCCCCCTGCCGACCACCCTTGTGGGTGGCTTGCAGGGTAGTAAGTAGATGTAGATGCAATGAAAAATGCATTTTTACTGTCAACCGTCTCGTAATCTTTGACGCTCTCTGGAAGATGATTGTAGTGTTAAAATAATTGTCGTAATGACTATCGTTGTAATATCGAAGGTCGTATGCACAGCAGACTGCCACGATGGGTTCACTCCGGTTCTTTCTGGGCAACCGAATTTACCAGCGTCACTGAGCTCAACTCGTATTTGGTGGGAAGATCCTCAAATTCGTCCCCAACTAAAAAATGAATACCATCCTCTGAAGAGAAATTAAGGAGGGCATGATAATTCATTTAGGAAATAAGTTGTGCGGTAAGAACGTTTGTCGGTTTGTGTTTGTTACTTTAGTCGTTTAGTCGCGGATAATCGTTGGGAGTTCTCGATTTTCCTCGATGGTGGGCTCGTGTATACAGATTCTTCTCATTAATTTCTATAACGTGAGTGGTAATGACTTCTCTTTGTTAAGAAAATTAAAATCTTTGGTCTTTGTAGCTGTTCATTCATCAGTCAGCAGTCCGAAGATTGGTTTATCCTATCAGCTAGACTTTAACACCTACATAGTTCTTCTGTTTTACATCCTTCATCACCTGCTCAATGTATCTCATCCGAGGCCTTCCTCTGCCGATCTTCCCTTGCACTCAACGATTATTCTCATCAGACCATCGTGTCTCATGATGAGGCCGATTAAGATGTCTCGTCTCCTTCCCAAGGTTTTCAAAAGACTTCTCTCCAACTCTTCTTAAAACTTCCACGTTACTCACATGATCTATCCATTTGATCTTCATCATTCTTCTGTAATGCCACATTTCGAAAGCTTCCAACCTTGTTTTCGAAAGCTTCCAACTTGTAGCTGTTATCTAGATTTAATTTTTATGATAATAACATTTATCGGTAGACTGAGAATCTGATTGTGAATCCGTAAGCTCTTTAGTTTTGCTCTTTATGTCATGATCTGGAGAGGAAAATGACCGAAAAGTAAGCATTGTAGACATGTAACTGCAATAATTACGGATTATTGTTTTACATCCAACAGAGTGTAGTGATATATATTCTGGGGCTCATACCTCCACCCCCCAACTGGGCATACCAATGCCCTGACGTCACCCACGAACTAGCGGTTACAATATTCTATCGTGACCGGGTCCCGCCGCGAGACGGGACTCGAACACGGTGTGTTTCGTGGGTTCTTTGCCCTTGGCGTCAGAATTCAACGAACGGATACCAGCTGCATTTTTTGGTAAAAAGAAAAGGCGCATTACCTTTTTGGACCGTTGTCTCTTTCTCCCAGGCGGATGTACAGGCACTTCATAAAGTATCGCGACACACTACGCTAGCAGTTCGTATAGGTCGGCTGTCGAAGCTCCAAGTACGTTGGCCATCCTGGGACGTCTTCGGTGACTATGAGAAGCGTCGGGTACACTACGATATATATTCTAAGTCAAGTGGAACTAAACTCCGACAGTGCTATCGACTTCGTCCGGGTTGGAAAGCTGACTTTAAAGTGAATAAACTGCGGGAAGGAAGGGCATTCGCAACCCAGAGGCATCGTAATCATACTCGGCAGTTCTCTTACGAAGACGAAAATTGAAAGAGCTATTCTTCGTGAAACCAGCCCAACCCAGCGAGCTCTGATGGTGGGCTTGGTGAGAGGCGGGCGCCGAGTCAAGAGTCAATAGATATAATAATTTTCCATTAGGCGGGCAACTTAAAATAACAGCCTGTAATACACGAAATGCTCACCAGTTCGCATAGCCTAGTCGATAGCAATGCCCATTCTCCTTCGTGCATAGGTTGGAGCTCGTATTTACGTGCTTTTGGCTCTTCTTCGTTTTACCTTCCCCCGATTTCACTCGCATAATCACTCAACTCCATTCGATATTGCCTTTTCACCACATTCCCCTTCTTACATCTTTAACCTAATATATCGTCAAGGCCACTCTAGGAGCAAGTCTGTCCTCTCCTCTGAACGGGAGAGCTCCCATAATGCAGTCCCACTGAACCAGGCGCTCTGTCTGATGAAAAATGGAAAGTGTACCTGCAAATTCTCATAGCTACCAGAGACGGCCCAGGATAGCCAACGTACTTCGAGCTTCGACAGCCGACATATACGAGCCGCTAGTCTAGCATGTCGCGATACTTTTTGAAGTGACTGTACCTACCCCTCCGAAGACTGCTCATGCCCTCGCCTCCGTATTTTATTTATTTTATTTTTTCTTTTAGTGTTATACCGGTTAAGGTAGGTTTTATTGAATGTCAGAGAACCTCCTCCCGGTGTTCTACACTTTCAGGGGCATATCTCCCTCTAGTATATCCTTTTTCGCCTCAGCATACGATCTATCTTTCTTCAACCCGTCCATGAAACCTATTCTATTTCTTGCCCAACATCCTTCCCTCTATCACACTCTTCAGCAACCCCTCGCCAATTATTCCATCCTTCAGCCATCTACCCTGCCTTTCCCGCATTCAATGGAAAATTTACTTTGCCTCGCCCACCATCTCAAGCACTTCCTCGTCAGTCTTCCTTTCCGTCCACCTAACCTTCTTCATCCTTCTCCACACCCACATCTCAAATGCCTGCAGCCTTTTCTCGTCTTCCTTTCTGAGGGTCTACGTTTCTGCCCCATGTAACCACGGAGTAGGATATAGGAGGGCGATCGCCATAGTGAAATTTTGGGACGGGGGATCAGCAAGGAACAGATGCTCATAAAATCCGCAACGCGACGCCACTATGCGGCGGGCGGTCCCAGCAAGGTATTGGGCCGTGCTGTACCTATAATAATTATATCACCGATTTCTATGCACCAGACCAGGAGAAACGAAATTTTCGCTCGGCAGAATCACCATAGACCCTTGAAAAACAAACTCCGAAGATGTCTACGAATGTAAATGCAGGCATTAGGTAGCTATCGCAGGGATACATTCACATAACAAATGTGCCACGCCCACCCGAACGACTTTGGCTCTAAAGGAACATAATAGACACCAAAGAAGCTAACATATCTGGGCAGATAAATGCGAATACAATATAAAAATGTGAGAAGAAGTTGTAACAGATACAAATATACAAACACTGCCGCCTACTAATCCCCTCCGAAAGAAGAGCTAACGGTTATAGCAGAATTTTAATGGATTTACCCTTATGTAGGTCGATAATTGGTTATGCATCCTACTCCGTGCATGTAACGCTACGCTCCATATCAACGCCTCCGCAAAGTGAGCACAAATACTTGGAATTTGCAATCATTACAAATCCGTATGGAGAATACTATTTTAAGTCTGTGAGTTATAGTATGTAGCTATAGGTATACTAGTTATTCTGTTCCTCTAATAAGACACCGAAGGCCACACGGACTCCTCGCGATTACTTTGTGACTTGTGGGGCGCGAAATTTCACCTCTCCTAAGTTAAGGGATGTTACAATTCTGCGATGGGATAATTATGGTGGTTGGATCGCGGATCGCTAGTCATTGAGTGCACATATTAATAACTCTTCAAGTAAGTCGTAAAAAAATTCTTGTACCACGCTTCATTTAAGAACAATTTATGCGTTTGAAATGACCTTGCATGTTGTGATATAAATTACGCAAGACATACACTTTAAAATTTTCCTCTCAATTGAAGCATTGCCATGACTTGGGTATGCGTCGTGGATTTAGAAATTTAAGCGATAATCGTATGCAAATACGTCTTTAGTATCCGGCATGCTTCACTTTATATTCTGTAGGAGCCATTGTAATGATATACAAGGTATTTTTATGCGTTTAGGAGATAATCTTCTCATATTTCATCGAATTATTTCCTTTGGATTGGATATTTGCGGAGGCGACCGACAACTAAGGTCATTTGCACCATAGGGGAAAGGTAAGGGAGGAAGGGTGGAGAGAAACCCGGCGTCGGCATTAGCCTGCTTTCAACGAAAGGCGCCAAGGGGACCACGGTTTAACGTCTCATCCGACAGACGGAGTACTGCGCTTGAAGTGCCCTCCACAAGACACTCGAGTAGGGATGGGGTTTCCTGTGAAAAGTATTCTCCTTTGCAGGAATTTGACCCCTGGACGTCCGTGCTCTTGCCAGTACTTTAGCCACCACATTAACCCAATGCCCCGAATTATTTCGAAATACATGTCGAGTGCCAGAAGGTTACTTGTCCAAATTAAATGGTCAAGATACCAAATCGGTACCATGCAATTATTTCCCTTTTTTTTAACACTTATTACTTATGAGTAGGTGTGTGATAATATTCACGAAAATATGTACAGAAACTAAAAACGCTCCAATCACCTGAAATTCAGGAACTGATGATATCGACAGTGTCGGTCGAAGCAGATAATACTTTTTCAGATAATACAGTGTCTGAGCGACACAGAGAATATTATCTTGACGCCTCACTACATTTCTAGGTCTGACAGATGCGATAAAAAAAGAGGGGTACATTGCCGAACAGGTGGGTACAAAAAAATCGTTCTTTCCGCGCACAATAAGCGACTACAATAAAAACTGAGCTCCACTAAATACACCCCTATAACACACGTCACCATTTCACCTCCCAAAACCTTATCCCTTACATCTTTACACGGCTGATGTCCTAACACCCCCTGCCACACGCCCAAACGGCGGCTCGCAGGGTAGTGTGTAGATGTAGATACCTGCCGTTGCATGCACCAGTGGAACTTATTCCAGGCTCTGCTCATTTACCTACCCGTGCGTGTAGTCGACGATTCGTGGAAGAATCTGCATTATGAGCGTGTTTGCACTTTTGCAAGTTATTCCTTTCGCACAAAAAGAGGTCGAGAAGCGAGTCGAAGGAGAAGGAAATTCATCTCCGCCTTGTCAAGTCAGGATGCATCCGCGCGCTTGTGTGGACGTTCCGACTTTTTCTTCAATCGTTTCCATCACTGCCTGTCAGTCTCCCACCGAATCCTTTCCATCTTCCACGGATTCTCTCCTCAAGTGGTCGGACGTCGACGGCAATCGATCGAAGACCGTGAGAGATGAACGCGTAAACAAATAATGTTGATTTGTGGAAATTGCCTCGGAATGAGCCTACCTTACCTCTGGAGATGACGCTCACCATATAAACCATTATCGTGAGATTATAAAATTTATTGTGGAAAAACAAAGTACAGTCATTTTATTCACATTGTATAGCAAGATCCATAAAGTTACGCCGAAAGCCACCAACTCTTTACCTTAGGCGTTATTCATAAGAGACTCGACGCGGTCAAACCTCGGATGATTTGGCGTCGGGGCCCCGTGAAATCTCACCTTTTGATTGGCCCTATTTGAAATTTACGAGGATTTGGCATCGAAATTGCGTCACTGTCGAGGCTCGGATTTTCCGAAACGTTACTGAATGATTTTCTCCAGAATGGAAATCGAGGGCGATTGTGCGATATGTCATCCTATCAGGAAATCAATAAATTTTCTCCTTCTTATGAAAATTATCTCACACTTAACAAAAAAACCGAAATATCAGCCCCGTACCAAACTTCTTTCCGAGATTTTTGTCTCAAAATACCTACCTTTTTACATGGTTAATGGTACGTGTATGCACTTCAGAGAGATCTAATTTAAAAAAATGAGGAATTTCTAACGCCGTGATCCCATAAAAAATTAATAATTTGTAGTTCGTATGTTTTCTCCACTTTTTTCGAAAATCAATCAAATAGTTACAGCAGTACTTTTTTCAGGATCTTGAAAAACGCTCCGTTGTGATAGAGTTTTAAACGTACCGAGTGAAAAAATAAGCAAGTTAAAGACTCACAGAGATATTGTTACTTACTTTACTGAGAATATCAGTCGGATTAAACATTATTATTGCACTGTTAATAGTTAATTATTTACCTCATGCGTACTACAGCCGCCGATATGTAAGCGTATACTTTGAATACTATGTTATACCTTATGACTAGGGAAATATCTCACTCAAATAAAATTCGAAGATTCTTGCGACATTGAGTGGTGTTTAGGCATGCAGCGGAAATGAAATATTTGCAATTTACCGCTGAAATAAATCTTACCGCGATCTAAGTTTCGACAGACTAACGAGGAAGTGCTTGAGATGGTGGGCGAGGAAAGGAAACTTTTGAATGAAATCCGGGTTAGGCATGGTCGATGGCTGAAGGATGTAATAAAGGGTGATGGGTTGCTGAAGAGTGTGATAGAGGGATGGATATTGGGCAAATGGTGTAGGGGAAGAAAGAGAATAGGTTTCATGGATGGGATGATGAAGGGTAGATCTTCTGCAGAGGCAAAAAAGGATATACTAGAGGGAGATAGACCCCCTGAATATGTAAAAGAACGACAGGAGATTCTCTGACATTCAACAAAACCTACCTTTACCGGTTAAATACATAATAATTATAAGTTTCGACGTTTTTACGCTGAGTATGATGTAAAAACATTGAAACCTAGGTCGCAGTAAATTTCTCTCTGGATAACTGTTTTCATTTCTGCATTATCTCACTTAAACTACCAAAGACCTTAATAATAATACGAAGGCATTGGAGTCTCGATTTTGCTCTAAATTTTGGACCACCACAGATTGCATGAGTTAACATTTTTTGCTAAGTATATATTTGCCGTGACCTTTTTCCGGTCGTCCTCTTCCTCCCACTCCATTCATTCCGCCATCATTAACTGTTTATTCTCTCTTCCTCTTTCATCCGCTCCCTGAAAATGGCCAAAGCCATCGAAGCGCGCTCCTTTTAGCTCCTGTCCGATTCTCGAGCATGGCAAAAGGGGAGATCGTCGCTAGGTGACGGACGAGAGGGAAGGGGGAAGTCGGTGGGTGACTTGGAGAAGAGTGAAGAATTCTTTGGAGCGCGGCGACTTTCCGCCGTATTTCTCTCGCGCAGGTTTCCGTCGTTAATGGCCGGGAACCGCTCTCCGACCAAGCAGAAAGGAAAGCCAGAGCGCCTGCCCTGTTGAGCGGACGCGTCGGAGCGTATGATAGTGCGAGGTTCGATTTTTAACATCGCATTGCAATATATATTTTTCTTGAATTTTTGTCTTTTTTTTCTAATGTGTACTCGCCAATTCATACAATCTTATAAATGACTTGAAGTTATTGTCGGAGAATTCATTCGGTGGCCTTGAGATAGGTTAAAAGTTAAATATTTAAATTTATTTAATGCATACATACATACCAATCACGCTGTTCCTTTCCGGGGTAGGCACAGTCTCAAAGTTTCACTCATAAATACATATTTATACACCTAACTCTGCGTCAATAATTTCCTCCGTACTGACCTATCCTTGCAAACCTATTTTGCCTCATTTACCCCATGCATTGCTTCATACACACCCTCCAGTTTTTAAGACTCGTAATATTCCTCCACCTAAGAATTTCCTCAACTACAACTTTCTCGGCCTACCTCTACCTCTCAAATTTTTAATCGAAAAAGGTGCGATGTAACTATCATCTTTCATTTCGTAGGTATATCACATTGCATTCGAAGTATCGCATTGTGTCATATCACTGTGACACTATCGCGTTACATCGCTAAGCCCTCTGCATCTCATATATCAGATTATATCGCATTTCATGCCATATATCATATTTCTTCACTTAATATTGAATATCATATGGAATCATATGAAACGCATCCTATAGTATTACATCATGTTTTGAATTGCATAACGTTATATCTCCTTACATTGCAATTACATTCTCAGTTCTTGTCGTTCAAAGAGTTAAGTGCATGTCTACACGGGAGAAAATTCAAGACTTAGTGGTAAATTCAATAAAGCAATCGAAAATCCTTTAGTTTACTCCCGTGCTTTTTTCGTAGCCGGACGATGTTCGAAATTTATTTAACCATTAGTCGCTTTTCGGCGTATTACGTTTTCAGGACGATTATTATGGCAATGCCAGGTAAGCGAGCTTTGATTGACGACGATGTGTGAAAAAAAATGAAAATCTTAAATGCTGTATTTCAAATAAGCAATTAAACATTGACGTACAAATTCTGTTAAACTTAATGTTTGAAATACACTAGAGTTATCAGGAAAAATCAATATTTTCTGTCTTCGTCATTGTCGTTTTTCACTTATGTAGCAATAATATTAGGGGTTGAAATTATTTTATACTTCATTCCATACGACGTTTACTGTATGGGAATGTTTTTTCTGACGGCGAAAGAACTTTTAAGCCGCTTCGCCCCTTGAGCCCGGAAAATGCTTCGTACAACATGCCGAGGATAAATATTTTGATTGCAGGGGCGATCCCAGGAATTTATTTCGGAGGGGGGGACTACCATTGAATTATGGCAATTTTCAGTCATCATAAAAAACTATAAAACTGTTATATCATTATATCTATATTATAATGATAATAATAACAACTAATAAACTTTTCAGATCAGTGATCGGATTGTTTAATATTGTATTTGATAACTACGTCGAGTTGTTAAAATTGCTTTGTAAAACCCAAAATTTTCGGGGGGATGTATGTGTAATTTTTACAACTCGACGTAGTTATCAAATACAACATTAAACAATCCGATCACTGATCTCAAAAGTATATTAGTTATTATTATGCTCATTATTATATGGATATAATGATATAACAGTTTTATAGTTTTTTAGGATGACTGAAAATTGCCATAATTTAATGGTAGTCCCCCCCTCCGAAATAAATTACTGGGATCGCCCCTGGCTGTTTGTGAGTAAATCCCAACCAATTCAACTGTCTGGCCTTGCGCCTAATGAATGCTTATGGCAAAATCTGCTGTTACTGGAAATTGACGCCTTTGCACAGTACATCCGAGCTGAAATTGGCAAATATGTAACGTAATTCTTGGAGTATAATCGTAGCTGAGTATCAGTTGCTGCTCCTAATTGCATAAAAACTATCTAACTATGACAGTCGCCTGATAACGTCAAATTCTGTTGTTTCAGAGGACGATAAGGAAACATTTTAATCAGCCGTATGGCAACTCTCAATAAATACATTACGGTGTTACACAGTGTAACTTTCCGGTCTGAAATTAACAAATCTTGATGCTCTATGCATGCTGTTAAGTAATTTATCCATGGTAACATCTGCTTATTGTTTACTTTTTGAAGTAATTATTAAAAAAATATATAATGGATTCTCATCGCTATGAGGCCTGTCTCAATTATCGTCATATTTGAAAATTAACACTTGTACAGTTTCCGCATACAGTATTTTCGTCACCGACCATGGTTTCATCTCATTATGCCATCATCAGGGTCGAATGCCATTTATCAGGATCTTATGCCATAATCAGGCACATTATGCCATAATCATTATGTGCTGAAATCTTTGTCGGTGACGAAAAGAAAAGTGTGGAAATTGTACAAGTGTTTATTTTCAAATATGTAAATCCATAGGTTATTCAGTTTGTGCCAGTACGCTCTCTTACTTTCTCGATCTTATTTTCTCGTCTGAAACCTATATTTCTTAATATTTCATCCAAATCTCATGAGCCGTTTTCATAAATCCAAACATACGTACAGAAATGGCTCGGTTAGTGGTATAAGATTGTGATATCTCCGACCGGCTGCTTATAGCTGTCAGTGCTTGACGTCATCGCGCAGACCTATCCGAGCGGCGAACCTTTCTTCGTTGGAGGAATGCCTACCTGCGGAGCTAGCGAAATCTGCTGGCGTGAACTGGACCATGTGCGCAATTACCCAAGCTTGATGATGACTAAACGCGCGAATTTCACGCCGAAACTAACCGAGTTAGCGATTATGAATTTGAAGTGCGATTATTTCAAAAGGAAAAAAAGCGTGGCCGAGACATGGTGGGAGGAATGGAGATAATCGTAATAAGAGGATTCTGATGATAATCGATAAAAAATAACAATAATGGTCGTTGAAAAATTGTAATTTTTCTCTCTGGTTTTTCATAATTGATAAATTGTGTTCTTAGGTTAGTTGAGGTTGTTACACTCATTTTATTTTCAACAGAATAATTCGGAATATATCACAACACTCGTTTTAATTTTCACAGAATACTTTGTAATGCACTATAACACTCGTTTCTCTTCACGGAACATTTTGCTACTCACACTCACTTAGAAAAACTTTAAGTTACACTCACTCAAAACACCGTCTCTCCTCCCCTCACTCGCGGCCTTCTCCACATTTTTCATTGTTCAATATTTATTTTTCTTCCGCGTCCCTGGCTACGCATTCTTGGGCCATGATTTAAACCAAGAAAACTGCATAAGGACGCGACTCTTGATGCACTTTCGACCGTCTTTTGCTAAAATTACTGTCGCAGGTTAATAGCGTTCCAGAACACTCCGATAGGTGGCTCAGTTACCCACTGGATCCTTGTTTACTGGGAGTAGTGCATTGTAGTGAAGGGAGTCCGTAGTGTACACGTGCGGAAAAACGACGAAAATGAACATTTATGTCCCCAGTTTCAGGGACTTTACTGAACTGAAGTTGTGTATTTTTATTTTAGCAGTTGACCTGCATCTTCTATACAATTAAATTTCACCTTTGATCTTTTGTTTATAACGGGTAACCAGTTGTTTTCGACTTAGATTAATTTTCCAAGGGCTCCAGTTAAATAAATTGTCTGATGTGTTTTTTTCAACTCCTAAATTGTTTTTTTCTACTCATAAAGGAATATTTTGCTAGTTCCCCATAGGGATAAGAGATAGACCAAGCTAATGGAGCCAAATGATTCACGATGATTAGTTGGCTGTGTCAATTTAAGTAATGACATTCTTGGCGAGGTAGGGCACAATAACCTTGTTTTCATATCTAGCCCGCCGGAAGTACAAGCTTGCGAAGATTCTATTCGCAAGTTTGACCAACCACATCAGCTGATTTCGCCATCATCAGCTGATTTCGCCATCATCAGCTGATTTCGCCATCATCAGCTGATTTCGCTTGCGGAGGTTTCGCAATACGTAAATTGGCATCGAATAACCGGAAATGAACTAGCTTTCGTACTAATTGCATTAATTATTATTTCATTGCACTCTGTTCCCTTATCTTACATCATAAATTAGAAATTTTAGGGTGGAATTCGGTATACGAATCCACCGATCACATCACCTTTACGCCTTTACGCTTTACGCCTTCGGTGTCATTTATTTATTTCGCGACGCTCTGGAGAATTTTCTCGTCGATGGCTCGGTACCTTAGGGGCATAAATCTACTATCCAATGCCTTAAAGTATTACTTGCAGTATAATTCGTCTTACTGGCGAAGAAAAAGGAGACGTAAAAACACGTATAGTTAGCCCAGAGACGTCTGCTATAAGGGGAAATTACTTAAACAGCGCAGCCCGTGGCCAAAAGTGGAACTTCAATTCTTTCGCTTCCATTGGCAACAGAGTCGAGATGGGAGTTTTCCGTCCTTATGCAGTGTTCTTGGTTTAAACTTTCAATTTACGAATAAATACTTAATAAATTACTTTACAGCATAGTTGTTTTGTTACAAGGTTGCAATGATAGCGGATGTAAAGAATGGTCAGCCCCTCCCTAATGGATGTATAAGGAAGGTTTTGTGATATTGTGATGTTTACTGTCTCTGAAACTTAGACCATAGTTATCTTCAGGGCTTCGACGTGGAGATGAATGAAAAAACTGTGAAAAAGTTTAAACGAAGTACTTAGTCTCAGGCATGTGTTGGTGAAATGATCATCATCATCATCAGTCAACAATCCTGAAATTGGGTTAACGTAGCCATGAATATACATAGTGGATTCAAATATTTGGAATCGTTGCCTAGGCAACGTGTTGTCTGAATTTCCACATTTAGTTCCCCCAGTCCTTGGCGCTACTTCGAAAAAAGTCTTCTCAGTCGACTCGTAAATGTGCGTTGTTAATTGTTGTTAACGTGAGACTGGTGGATATTCAATAACGAACGAGGAGATATGATCTACTTGATGCCTTGAATAATAGCTGGCTATTTTTTAGACCTAACAGTTTCTTAATTAATTGTGCATTTGTGTGATTAAATTTTGAGAGCAATTAAATTTATCTGTAGACTTGACGATATTCAAAAAGTGTGTAATTACATCCCGCGTATGGTACTACATTTTTATCCACTTCCATATGATTACTGGTAAGTAAAACCGGTAAGACCTGTTTATTTACGATCTCTCGACTGTATTTACATTCTGAACTGCCGTCTTTCAACCCTAGGCGGCGCCACAATCCACAAAGTTGTTTGTTTACGGAATTGTAGGCAACAGTTTTTCGCGAAGAGTCAACAGTCATTAGTATATCCGTGGACGCAGCCCTCTACTCAATTCTCCTATCAGCTAATCTCTTCATATTTAGGTATTTCTTCTCTTTCTTATCCTTCATCACTTGTTCTAAATCTCATACGAGGCCTTCCTCTGTCTCTTTCTCCCAGTTAACCCGTCCCTCGACGATTGGCTTTATCAGGCCAACGTGTCTCGTGATATGCCCGATTTAGTTGTGTCGTCTTCTTCTTAGGGTTTTCAGAAAACTTCTGTTTTCTCCCACTCCTCTGAGGACTTCTTCGTTACTAACTCAGTCTATCCATTTAATTTTCATCCAAGTAATGATAGCTGAGGAAATTTAATTACTACTGGAATATAACCCGTAGCCCGAATTCTTCCGCTTCTCGTCCTCTGTCTACTCTGATAACATCTGGCCCTCCGTAGCAGTCTCTATTTCAGATTTCTGCCATTTTGGTCCTAGATAAACTGTCCTGCCTGAGAGGATAGAGTGTTTGCGGCAAAAGTAGGATGGATAGGGCCAGGAATGAGTGGGTAATAAATGAATGTGGGTTAGATGCTCTAGTAATGGACATGTATGAAAGGATTGTTTCGTTGGTTTGGCCATGTTGAGAGAATGGATGAAAGTCGAATAACGAAACATATATATGAGTGTAATGAATGGTGCGAGAGGCTGAGGTAGGCCGAGAAAGTTGTGGTTGATTGTGGTTGAGGAAATTCTTAGGAGGAGGAATATTAGGAGTCTTAAAAACAGGAGGGCGTGTATGAAGCAGTGTATGGAAGTAAATGAGGCAAAATAGATTCGCAAGGATAGGACAGTGCGGAGGAAAGTATTGAAGCAGAGTTAGGTGTACAAATATGTATTAATGAGTGAAACTTTGTGACTGTGCTTACCCTGGAAGGGAACGGCGTGATTGGTATGTATGTATGTACATAATTTTTATCCTCTTCTGCCTCTGTCATCCACTTGTGGAAGTTTTCTCGTCATCCCTTTGTCGAAGAACTTCTTCACAAGCTACTCCGTGTATCATATTTTTGTCTAAGTTTTCTACTTTTTACGTGGATTCGGAAAGGGTAACGTTTGTCGAGGGGATAGCATATCTTTGTTGTGCTTGATGGGAATTAATTGTTAGAATTTAGTGAATACTGACTTTGGTAGATGTGAATGAAAAAAATGCATTGTTAATGTTTTGATTGATTCAATCAATGTTTCAAGCATATCTTTAAACTTCATTTGCCATCTGCAATGACCATTCGTAGTCTGGAGATGAAGAGCTAAGGTTACTAGGATTGAAATAGAAACTCTTTACTGCTTTCCATTGATTTTATTATGCGACTGGTTGCGATGCGTTACGCCAACTTCATGCCCGTATGAAAACCTTATTGTTAGTGAAGTCTAGGGATGCCGCATCGACTAAAAAAACATCGAGTAGTCGATTTTTCGATATTTATAAAAGTACCTACCTCTCACTAAATTTCATCGGATTATGTTTCCACTCGATGTTTTCGATGTCTCGGACAAAAACATCGAGTAGTCCGATACGTCGATGTGGCATCCCTAGTGTGGTCCTGTAAGTGAAATTTTTAAGTGAACTGAGACCACGGCTGGGCTCAGCCATTCTATTGGGTTTATCTATTAATTTGTTCCCCAAGGGAGGAATGACATGAGGTCATTTAGATTACTGAAATAAGCTCAGAGGGTTTCTCGGGCCATAGTGTGGGTGCTCATCTTTGGAGGCTGTTATCTAGTTTTTTAATACTGCTGAGCTCACTGGGCTTAGTTTAGATAGGGGTTTTGGAGTCGCCTTTGGCAATATGCAGTCCGTGGGAAACTGCAGACATGGGATCCTACGAGGCGACTGTTGGTGACCAATAAGATTGACACAGGGTGCTCATGTGGGGACGCCAAGCCATAGTTTCTGGGTCACGAGGAAGGAGGAGGAGCGGATGAGCGGCTGTCTTGAGAAGGACGTCCCTCGACGGACCCTGAAGGTGACCGCTTTCAGTCCCTTATATTCTTTGCTGAGCTTGGTTTTACTCATTCTCTTGGGGTATCCAAAAGCATTCTCCATTTTTTTATTTTAATGTATCGTACCAATGATTATTTCGCGGCACCCATTTTTCCTCTGTGAATTTTCTGGGGTAGTTCTTGGCGGAGTGCTCTTTATCTGCCGCTCGTCAGCGTCTGCGTGGGCGATCAGGTTAAGGCTGCGTCAATATTTATTAAGTCCACTCTCCGAGTATGATTCACTATGAGTAATGCCCAGGCGAATGACTCGTTAGGTATTCTCGCTGCAGATGTGGCTTCAATCGCGGACGCACGCTTCGAGAGAATGTTTTCTATTTATGTATCTTGTCATTATGCGCGAAGGACGTGCTTCTCACACCTTCCTACATACCGTTCCTCGTTCGCCTTTCGGTGACCCTGAGATACGTAAATACGCAAAATGCTCTACATCCGTTTGCGCTACCATTATCACTCGGCTTTCGCCCCAGAA
This sequence comes from Ceriagrion tenellum, assembly GCA_963169105.1. NCBI lineage: Eukaryota > Metazoa > Arthropoda > Insecta > Odonata > Coenagrionidae > Ceriagrion > Ceriagrion tenellum. The sequence goes on from OY720637.1 coordinate 35,614,555, forward strand.
TCTGTACGTATGCGTAGCTATTTTGTGATCTTTTGCTCGGAAAGATAATATAAACTCCTTTGATGTCCAATCCCTCCGGCACATCTTTTCGTCGCAATCAATTTTATCAGGCACCTCTGGGCACAGTACCTTTTGATCTGTTATTTTAATTCAGTTACGTTTAATTTCGTATTTTCTTCATGTCGAAATTGAGTGTTTTATCTCTCGTTAGGTGTTGTGAATTTACGGAAGCCATGACTGTTTTCTTGCCCTTTGAAGATGAGACGTATACATATGTAATCGATTAGCATTACAAAGGGTAAATGAACGATTTATTCTTTTTGTAATCGGAGGGTCCGTTTTTGCACCTGCCTGCCTGTATGGTAAAAATCTCATTTACAGTGATTTCTCTTCTTTCCATCGAGTCACGAGGCATGATTTATTGTGTGGGAATGTCCTTCTTAATGCTCATTCATTCTTTTAGGTATTGAATTAGAGTACCGAAGGTTTGGAACATGTGACAAATCATTATGGATATATCGCTTTCAATCAGTGACTAGGGATTTATAGGGTGTTACTATTTTTTACGTTATCACCATATTGTTAGGTGGCTTAGTTAACACTGTATTAGGCGATGGTTTCTGTGGCTGCTAATTTTTTCGATTGCCTAACATACACCTACGTTGTTTTAAAAGGGCCTATTAATTTCCTGCAGTTCAGCATTGGTTGTTCAATCCTAAGATCGGTTGACTGCAGCCTTCCTCCCTTCCTTATCTAATGCCTGGTCCACTACCTCCTGGTATCTCTTTCTATGTATTTTCCTCTTTATTTGGTCTATGGACTTATTCCTGGGTCTTCCTCTGGGGACAATTCCCTCTATATTGCCTTCAATTATGTTCTTCGCAAACCCATTGTGTCTCAGTGTGTGTCCAATCCATCTCGTTTTTCTTTTCTGTATGGGGTTCCATATGGTCCTCTACTCTTCTTTACACTTCACAATTTCTTTTTTGTCCGTCCATTTTATCTCCAGCATCCTCCTCCAGCACCAGGTTTCGAAGGCTTCTAGTCTCTTCTGGTCAGCTTTTCCAATGGTCTATGCTTCCGATCCATAGTGTGCCATGCTCCACACGAAGGTTTTTACAGACTGGTTTGTAGTCCCATCTTCTTTGAGCACAGCAGTTGACTTTTTCCCATGAACGATCTTCATGGGAAAAAGTCAACTGCTGAGATTCTTCGCTTGATGTCCGTTGTACTTCTTCCGTCCCACGTGATGGTGCTTCCGAGATAGGTGAAGGAATCCACTTGCTCTAATTTCTCTCCTCTCAAGGTGACTTTTTCATTCATCTTCTCTCTTTCGCATACCATTGTTTTATTCTTAGATTTTAGTTTCTTCGAGTTTAGTCTCCCTGTAGTTATAGGCCTCGATAGAATATCTGAACCTTACTGTCGTTTTTTATTGTTTAAGCGTGTTCTCTCGTTGGGAGTATAATAGCTTGGGATTTTGTTGCATGGAATTGGCCTCCTATCGCTAATCTAATCTCATTCTTTTTCCTAATTTAAGCAAATAATCGCGTGTCGTGCAAACTATCTTGTAGTGGCCATAAGAGCTAATAATTCAATAGCGATATTCGTAACTGATTTCTTTCAGAAATACGTTTCTCTCTTCAAAAATATACCAATATTATTACATAAGTATCGATTATAACCTCTCGAATGAATAACAAACGCTAAAATGTCAGTTGAATACATTAATATCCTTTAAATTGATTGTAGAAGAATGTCAAATCATTTAAATATGTTCCATTCATTAGTGTTTAGTGCACAAAAGTATCCACTACATTTTTCGATTTCGCGCCATGAAATCATTTTGCGTTAATTGTTCGATAAATTCTTAATTACATAATAGAAATGGCAAATTGAGTCGTGTTCTTTTACCAGTTTACTCTCTCTTACAAAATAATGGTATACTGATGGTTTCTAAACCTCATCTTAAGAATTGAATTATTTAAGCTAATCTAAAACTTCGAAGCATCGCGGTGGCGCCATGAATCCGTACGAGAGTTAAAGCAATAATGGTGTATGCAAAACTCAAATTTGCGTATGAGTGCGCAAAAATCCATTGAAATCTTGCGGAAGGTAGGTGCATTGAATAGAAAATGTTGAAGTAGTTTTTGAATTTGAGAGAAGGAGATGGACGCGAGTCAAAGTTTGGTGACATTAGTTCGCATTCGCTCCGGCAAAATTTTTATCATGAGCCAGATGGGACGAAATCCCGTTCAATCGTCAAAGATTTATCGATTGTTCAATTAGCAACATTTTGACGTGTCGTAACTGGAGATTCAAACGCCTGCATATTGTGTGGCAGATGCTCGCTGAGCCTTTGCGGGTAACAGATTTATACTTTTTCTTTCCTTCTGGATATATGTTATTCGAGATGTGGGTGTAGAGAAGGTAAGGTGGACGGAGAGGAAGACTAACGTGGAAGTGCTTGAGACGGTCGGCGAGGAAAGGAAACTTCTGATTGAAGTCTAGAATAGGCGGTGTAGGTGGCTGGAGGATGTAATATGGGTTGCTGAAGAGTGATAGAGGGGCGGTTGTGGGCAAGCGGGGTAGGGGAAGAATGAGAATAGGTTTCATGGACGGGATGAAGAAGGGTAGATCATATGCTGAGGCGAAATAAAAAAAATGAAAATAGAATTTTAAGCATGCTTTTTAAAAAAATGTTATTGAAAAATCTAAAAAAAGAAATATGGGGAAAAAAGAAAGCGTGGGGCGCTCTTTCATATTCGATATCGACATGAATTCATTTAACGTGAAGATTTTGATTTTTAATGGAGTAGAGAGCTTCAATATTCAATTTCTAGATAATCTTCAAATGAACTTAAGTTAAGGTGCAAAATATAAATGATGTCGCGCCCCACGCTTTTCGTTGTGGTCTTATCATCGTGTGGCTGATTTCCTTGAATTGAATATAATTATTTCAAGTAGAAGGCTAAATTTTCATTCACTCGAGAAGCATGCTATTTTTTCTTTTTTATACGATGTTAAGATATTTCTGTTTTTAGATTTATAAAATATTTTTTTTAAAAGCATGCTTAAAAATTCTCTTTTTCTTTTTTTACTTTTTAGTCCTAGTCAATACAATTTAAAAAACAACAAGATGTAATATCAACATGTTATTTACTAGGACTGTTTAATAAAAACATTCGCCAGCTCGATGGGCTCGATGCGACGACTCTGATAGACCCACGGGACGTGTGTCGGATGCTTTACCACTATCCTGACTCGATTCTTAATTTCTAGCGAATGAAGTGGTAAGTATTTAGGGTAAAATGAAGTGGTAACCATGGACCAATGGATCCATGGAATAGAGAGTTAAAGAAAAGCACGGAGAAAGGATATACTCGAGCGAGATAGGCCCCTGAAAGTGTAGATATCCGGGAGGAGATTATGACATTCCACAAATCCTACCTTAACTGGTAAAATACTTTAAACAAGTAATAATAATATTATTTTATTCAGCATCAGAAGACGATGTAATTTTGAAACCGGTCGCGGATGAATAAATGGATATTTTTGGAACAATCCGTGATTCTCATTGGGCTGTGTAGCTAGATTTGATCTCCATTGCCCTTCAATTTCGGCTTATTTTTACGCTTTGTAATCTGAATGTTCAGCGTGGGATTCCATAACGGACGCTCGCTGAATATGCTGTTTGGCGAGTCCCAGTGTTGAGATAGGCCGGCCAACTTGGAACGAGTCGTGGCGACGAAGTATCCACGGTGACTGCTTCGGCGCACGTGATTCACTTCGTAATTCCAGAGTTCGCACAGCCTTGAACTTTTGTCTTATTGTTTTTTCGTTCTCTCTCTCTTTCTCGCGTCTTAAAAGTTGGGGAAGCGTGACTACCACGGAGTCATGTTCAGGTGCTGAACGAAAGACACTTCTTTTTTTTTTTCAAATGGGCAGAGCTCGGGCTAAGAGAGGGGAAAAAAAAGGCCGGCTGGTTAAGTCTCCGTCCATCATGGTGTCTGGAATCGCGGAATTTCAGATCGGATATTAGAAGAAATTCCCATTTTTATCTTTTAAAAAAATTTTATGTTGAAGTTGTCGTGTGGATGATTTCGAATTTTCTGTTTCTGGAGCTTCTCCGTTGTCACGTTGCGTCGCTTTCCAACTTTTCGACTGAAAACTACACTACCATTGCAATGAAACAGCCATTTAGATTTGGCTGTTTTATTTCAATTGAGTTCTCTGCCTCAAAGTTTTTGGTAACATCGAGATAAAGACATTTAGAATTGTTTTTAGTACAGGAAATGATTCAGTTGCTAATTAGCCTAAAGCTTCCTGTAGGTAATGTTGTAAACTTGCTCCCAACGTGTCTTTAAAAATAATTATTTTTCGTGAACTAATCTTTATTTCGAATTAAATCAAATGAATGTTTTCATCTATAGGTTTAGGAGGTGGTGGCTATATCTTCCTCTAGTATAACCTTTTTCGCCTCTGCGTACGATCTACCCTTCTTCATCCCATCCATACAATCTATTCCTTACCTTTCCTTTCCCCGCTTGCCTAACATCCTTCCCTCCATCACACTCTTCAGCAACCCATCACCCTTTATTACATCCTCCAGCCACCTACGCTGCCTATTGCGGATTTCATTCAGAAGTTTTCTTTCCTCGCCTACTATCTCAAGCATTTATTCGTTATTCTTTCTTTGAGTTATTACAACAACTTAATAACATAAAAATCCATTTCTTTATAAAGTAATACAAATTACATTCAGATTACTGAATATGGTTCAATATCACTTATACCTTATGCATGCTTAGAATGCATCTAAACTTTGAAGGTTTGAGTATATATAGACACATATTAAACAATGTCTCATCATCATATGACGAATAACTTGCAGATTATTAAATGCAGTTTAATGTCTCGTCTACCTAGTACACTCTTGTAATATATCTAAACTTTGAACAATTTGGTATGCATTTTGAATGAATAGGGTAAACTTTGTTTTTCCACAATGAATTTAATGATATACGACTATGTTTTCGACGATTGACGTCATCATCAGGTCTTGATGTGGCACGTCTCATGATGACGTCAATCGTCGAAACCATGGTCGTAAGTCATTAAATTCATTGTGGAAAAACAAAGTTTACCCTATTCATTCAAAATGCATACCAAATTCCATAAAGTATCGCCGGAAACCACCAAATTGGTATGCATTGATTCATATAAATCAGTTTCTGTTCAACAAATGACAAATAACGTGCTGATGACTAAACTTTCCTGAAAGTGCGCGAGCGTTCAATGCTATTCTCGTGTAAATAACACCCCTCGGGTGACAAATCGTACATGAATCGTTAATGGAGAAATTTGGTCATGTAATACAGCTGTTTGGCCAACACGCCCGTCTCTTGAATCTCAAATGTCTTGTGGAAAGTTCCTGTATCCCGTGCCCAGAGTGGGTGGGTGTTCCTTGTCTTTAGTACTAATACGTTTGCCAAGTGCCTTCATCTGTTAAAACATCCTTGACCTCGTTGAGTGTCGGATATGTCGAGCTGGGATGGTGAAGTGGATACTTATAAGAATTAAGTTAAAGAGTTTTAAAACTCTCAGATTATTTCTTATTCTTTCGAAAAAGTGACTAACAATTATTCTTTTGAGCTGGCTTGAGTTTCTTTTTACCGACGCTTTGCAGCTGCTGTTAAAATATCGGGAAAAGAATATTCACGCTAACCAAGTTCATTCCTTTATATGTACGTACTTGAGGAAATAGACCCTTCTGGCGATGAACCTTGGTTTGGTTACTTGAGGAAATTTGAATTTTATTTTGATTTGTTTATAACTTGTAATGTATTGACTCGATTCTAGCGCGAAAATCGGAATCAGAATAGAGTACTTCAATGGGTGAAAAATCAATTCCGATTCCGGTAATATTATCTAGCACAAACTTGTGTGTGTACGACCGTGCTTTCAACGATCATATGTATTTTCGCGCCACGTACTCGTGAAAACAAAAAAAATTCAATCGGCGTAGTTCGAGGTAAATGGCATACTATTTTCTAAGTGTGTTGTAAGTAGTTGTTACAAAGTTGTTGGTTGATTGTGCATTGTAATGTCAGAAGTTTGGAATCATTTTAATATTGAGCCTATAAATGATCAGTATGCCGAATGTGTAGACTGCTGCGCAATAATTTCCCGAGGTGGAAAGCAACAAACAAAATGTATTGTGAAACCCATCTTGCTCTTCGCCATGTTGGTCGAGTGTGAATCTTATTCAGGCTGGGATGAAAATTTTAGGTTTAAGGTGACTCGACGGTTTGTGGTTGTTCTCGTCTCTCATTCATAAGTGTTCGGAAGAAATATATATTCCGGTTATTTCTCATCATTAAAAGAAAGCATCCGCTAGAAAATGTTACCCGATCAAATTAAGAGTGTGTTGTTTGAGAAGACCAGTTTCGACCCGATTTATACCTCGAGTCCAATCGATTTTTACTTGGGGAGAATGCGATCAGAGTCGTTTCCTGTTGTTACTTATTCTTGGTCTGCGTTGAGACAGTTTTTTTTATTATGAGGAAGGAGTATGTGCATAGATTGAAAGCAGTTTGAGCCGTGGGAAAGAAGAGACGGATTGCGAGAAGGAGAAGAAGAGGAAGGACGAATGGAAAGCCGAAGAAGTGTTAAATTAGATGCGATTGAGAGAGACAGGAAGTTGTGGAAGGAATTTCAACGGGGCAGAATAAACATGGGGAGCAGACATTGTAAGTAGTGAGATGTTGAAGACCGTGAGAGAAGGAATTATGGCTGTCAAGCGGAGAGAGAGAGAGAGATGGCGTAAAAAAGGATGGAACGACGGGTCCAGGGAAGGTTGAACCTTTTAGAATGTGAAGAAGGAAACAGCTTTCGGTAAAAAGGTGTTAATGTCGCACAGATGTCTGTTGGAAGCGACTGGTTATGCGCAAATTCTCGCGAGGACCCTCCAAAACTTAGCGTTTTGTGTTTGAATAAAATATTTTATAAAAAAAATACGTTACAAGGAGAGGGAATGTTGAAGAAAATTGTAGAGGGGAGAACACTAGGTAAGGGGCAATTCAAGTATTACGTTAGACCATTTTGGGGGCGGAGGGGTTGGGATCAACTTACATTGTCTTATGGACATCTACACCTACATACTACCCCACGGGCCGCCGCTTTGGCGTGCGGCAGAGGGTGTTATGTCACCAGCCGTTAAAAGATGTAAGGGATAAGGTTTTGAGAGGAGAACTGGTGACTTGTATTATGAGTGTGTGTTTAGAGGAGCTCAGTTCTTATTGTGGTCGCTTATTGTGCGCGGAAAGAACAAGTTTTTGTACCTATCTGTTCGGCAGTGTATCTCTAGTATTTTATAGCTGCTGTCAGACCTACAGATGCAGTGAGGCGTCATGATAATATTGTCTGTGTCGCTCTGAAACACACCAGGTCTGAATTTCTCAAGCAACCTAAGCCGAGCGTGTTTCCTCCGAGTCTCTTGGGGCTCCCATTTTAATCCCTCTAAAAGTCGTGAGACACTTTATGTTCGCTCGTAGCAGTTTTTAACGAAGTGTGCTGATTTTATTTGTATTTTATTAATTTTTATGGTTAAATCTTTAACACCAGGGTCCCAAGTATATAAAGGAAGAGGATAGGAATTCTGAACGATTTGAGTAGAGGAAGACGATATTAGGAATTTAATTCTTATTTCGTCCTCTTCTTCAGTCTTCGTCTTCTTCATCAGTATTTATTAGGACGACATTAGGGATCTTATGGTGGATCATGTAGAGGAGGGAGAGCAGAACGATATGCCAGAAATTAGGACGTGAGAATATGTGCTATCCATAAACCTACCAACCAGCTGTTAGAGAACTGAAATGAAAATGGGTCACGTGCGAAGCGAAGGCATATTGCTTCCTGTTTTTGTGTGTTGTGTTGTTGTGCAGCAAATGCACCTGTCGAAGAAGTGAAATGTTTCGGCAGTCTCTGTTGATCAGTGCCTATCTTTCATGTTCACAGTGTCATGAATAAGTGTTCGACGAGGTGGAAGATATCACGATGGATCTACGAGTAAATTAAACGAGTAAATGAATACAAAAATAACAATGTATAGCCAGCCTGTTTTTGGGGCATCATCATGTTTCAGGACGTGTAACTGTCAATATAATTTCATTACATGAATAATACTCGCTGTAAAAACGTCAGAATACAATAACAGAATTAAACAGTAAATTTACCTATTTTCATTGCATGTATAATAATCTAAATTAAAAGTATCAGAAGTAGAGAATACCAATAATAAACATCAGAATTTACAGAGGATCAGTTGACCTTAATTTCAATTACAAACAAGGTCTTATGTGTGTGTAATATGAGCAAATCAACTTTCTGTGTATCCTTTAATGTACAGGTTCGTAAATGGTGTAACAATTCAACGCCAGGAATCTAAAAATGGTTTTTCCACACTTTCGTATTGTAATAACCAAGTTTTTAGATTATTTGAGAATAACCTCATATTATTAGTGTTTTGGATATTTTATGGTAACTTTTTGAACATTTTTGGGCCCCTTTAAACATAACTACGTTTAAATACCGTTAATATGTGTCTAGGATTAGAATAAACATTTTTTCGCAGACTGTAGGGATATGTATTATCAGTTACTGTTGTAGCTTTACTAATTTTTGCATAAAATAATTTAATCTTCTTATATATAAAAAAATCAGCCTGCAGCCTGCGCTTGTTTGTCTCCGCAAAACTTGAGAATGGGTGGACCGATTTGGCTTATTCTTTTTTTTGAATGTTTCAAATGGTCAGAAAAAGGTTTATTTGGAAATAAAAAGTGATTAATGGTCACCGGTTTGAATCCAGACGAGTCAATGGGTTTCCATTAGAAATACATATAAAGTTCATTTTTGATGCCTGCAGACCATTTTTATTTTGCATATTTAAATCAGAAATAATGGTCCCACAGAGTCGCGATGAAAGCCATTGTAAAGAAAAATGAATGAAAATTCTTTTTTCTGTAATGAATTTTTGTTTTCAAACTGATTTTATATAAATTTTGAAAAAACATTCATAAAATTGCTGAAAATTGATCGACTTAGGCTCTATGTCTCCTTGACGACCGATAGAATTGTTGAAGCCGGCCCTCATATGGATATAAGATGAAAAAGGCTCATGATGTGTCATTAGAAAAGTAGTTTTAATACCATTAGTGGGGTTGGATTGGATATTTGCGGAGGTGACTGACCACTAAGGTCATTTGCGTCATATGGGAACAGGCAAGGGAGGAACCCGGCTTCACCATTAGCCTGCTCTTAGCGAGAGGCGCCACAGTTGAACGTCTTATCCGACAGATTTGGAAATGCCCTCCACAAGGCACTGAAGTAGGTATCGGGTGTCCTCAGAAAAATATCCTACCCTGCAGGGATTTGAGCCCTATAGTATGGGAAAGAACAAACACCCGAAAAAAACAGAAGAGTGCCCTGGGTGCAACTCTCCGTCATAATGACCGAATTTTACTGGCTCGGGAAAAAATTTCAGTGAAGTGGCTTCTTGATATGTATAATTTAGTGACTAACCGGGTAAATTCCACTTCGTCAAATACCCTAAAAATAAGATATGGTGAGTAGACCTTTATTTAATGAGTAAAACTACGAATATGCCGTTAGATATTTAATGTGATACATTATGCATTGAACCGATTTGCCGTTTTCATTTGAATTATTTGGATAACATTAATTGCCGTTTGGTTACAATTTATTTACTTTTTAGATGTCAATTCAGTAGGCTTTTCTTTTTATTTTATTTTCATTTTAAAACGAATTAATTCGAAAGTAAGGTTAAAAGGATCATGTAGGATTTGTTACAACTAATTAAAAGAATCTGCTCAGTCGCTACCTTTAAATGAATGGCTGATCAATTAAAAGCGCAGCGTAAAATTATTAACTGTGCTAGCGTTCGGCCTCGAGTAATTGTCTTGAAAATATGTCAGCCATTGGATCGCTTTGAAGCTGAACATAGCCACATCAACGCAAAGCAGAGTATTAAATAGAATGATGTGTTTTCTCGGTGAATCTATGTTCGCGATAGTACTTTTATTTATTTTTCCATTCATTTCATGTCAGTCTGAGCCGCAGCGAAGCGTGGCCGGGTTTAGCTAGTTATTTTATAAAAATATACGTGCCTTAGAGGGAGTATTTTATGCTTTTGGAATAGCCGGAAGGAGGAATCATATCTACGTTTACCCGTAATAGTTTTTACTATTCCCTCATGAGATACAACTGCAGGACACATCATATTGGCCCGGTGATTGAGGGCGCACCTCAAACTCTGTTGACGGTTCAGCTGAGAACAGAGGGAAAGGTCTGGCAAATATAGACTAAACTGTCTCAGAAGATAAGGGCGAATGTGAGTTTGACAATTCATCCTTTTCTTGGATCTATCGATAACGTGAGCGGTGTTATCATGTACCTCGTATGACTACTCACCCTCTCCATACTTTTTATCTTCGCTTTTGATTCCATCCAAAACCCTCCCACTGAGTCATTTCCTCTAATAGCATGTTTTGAATTTTAATTTCCTAACAAGCACCCAATATATTCAGAAACATTATTATCCTCCGAGTTTGGCAAAATAAAACCGTTCAGTTGCATTTTGCGTTTTTTTTTACGTATTGCTAGTGAATGTGCAAGCTATTTGCTCTCTGTAGTATGGTAATTTCAGTCAAAAGCATCGTAATGAGGTATTTGGGGCACGTCGTGCTTTGAAGTAGACCTACTAGGTTAACGTTGAACTCTTTAAATTTTCATGTGGTTACTTGAATAAAAGATACATTCTTGTCGGGAGTTGTATTGGGGCCAGGTTGGTGTAAGAGAGTGGTGTATTGCTTTGATGCGGACTCCAAAATTTGATTGACCTGGAATCCATAGTGTCAACGACCCAAGTATTCGGTTGTTTTTACCCACTTTTCGCTGCCTCATTTTAATCAGAAGAATGAAAACTGAGCATACGATTGAAAAGTATTCCGTTATTTATTATCATCGTTTTCAGACGGATGGTACATACATAGAGTAGTGTATTTATTAATTGTTCTGGGGTCATGCCCCTTTAGAACAAAAAAATATATAGAAATGCGAGTTAGTGAAAAAAAATAAAAAGTATAAATGGCTAAGACGAATGGAGCAAGTTTGAATGAAACATACGTTTTCACATAGAAATTGTGCTCTGCAAATAATAAGCAGTTCACAAGTATGCAAGGTTAAGAGCGAAATATTACATGTAATGAAGTTCGAAATTCAGCAAACATGGTCATAATATAAAGATACAACTACAACATTAAGAATCAGAGTGTAAAACATTGTAATATTTAATTTTGAATATTGAGAGAGCGGGGCTATATTTTGTATGTTTGTAAGCGGAAGATCATTCCACAAATGACACGCTGTTACGATGAATGCATTTTGGAACTTAGTTCACTCGTGACGAGGAGAATATAAAAATTCTGAGATTGTTACGTGCAGATTGCTTCGTAAAATTGGAGGGATACTTAATTTTTCTGACGCTCGCTGATTTTAACAATTAAGAGATAAAAGCTTTTGGTGAAAACATTATAAAGACGGATACTAATCATGAAGAAATCGAGAAAGCGATTTTATACTGCATTTTGAGTAGTGACAGTAAGATGAAATCTAAGGAAAAGAAAATGATAAAATAGTTGGAAGATTTATAATGGATTTCACAGAAATAGAATCTGAAAGGGGGCATTTTTTCGGCAAAAGAAGTTTTACATGTCACTCGTGCTCATTGCTTCCCTGAAGAACCATGGAATTAGCAAGCTGCTTTCTAGGCGTTTACCGGTGGAAAGACATGAAATAGAGCTGGTGAAACAAAAATGAAGTGTTTTGAAGGACATGCTTGACAGAAAAGACATTAGATGTGGAATTGCACCAACCAAGGGAGCAGTTTCGTGGGCGGAAGAATTGGTCTGGTATTCTCTGTGCAGGGACCTTATTAGGGGATAGGGAAAAATGATTTGTAGCTGGGCACTCTTATGGATCAGATTCTTAGTCTCCGCAGAAAGTCGCTGCTTAAGAAGTTAGTTTGGGGTCTTCGTTGTGGACAGGAGGCCTTTGGCATGTATTAATTTCGCCTTCTACGGTACTTCTTATTGTACAAACAAATGCATCATATAATATTCTATAAAATGAATGGAATTATGGCAATTTCAATTTCCCGTTAATCATACAATTTGTGTCTTTATACGGGACAATTTTCCTCATGAAGAGTTCATTCATTCGTTTTTACAATAAAATGTGCCGTGTATCGGCCTTTAGTAGAGGCCGAAGGGATATAGGGCACTTGAAATGCACTCGATGGCGCGCAAGTAATGATTAGGAAAGTGAAACGTCGATCCAGGAGATGAGAATTCGCTGTGGGGATTGTCCAAAAATCAGATGATCCATCAGTGGAATACCCTGGGATGTTGTCAAGAAATTTTTTCCTATGTTGTTTGATGGGGTAATATTGCGCCACATTTTTCGGACTCAGTCCCGACGTTGTATAAAGCAACGCTTTGATCATCAGTTTTAATATATGTGCGTGATTCACTACGCGCGCTCTTCGTCGCCAGCTTTATGTTCAAGACTTATTGCGGGACGCTGATTTATGCATTTGAGTGTGCAAGGTGAAAGTCGTTGACCCAGTCAACGGAGAACCATGACAGTTGAAGTTGTTGTTAGCCGTGGAAGGCAAGGGGAGAGACATAAAAGGCTCTGAAGAGCTTGCCGCCAGTTAATGCGCTTTCCTTCGTTGTTTCGTGTCAGTAATCATTTGCAATATATATAAATTCCTGGCGCGGAGCCCTGGACGAATGAGTTAATGTGAAGCCGAGTCCGTTTCATCCGGAATATTTATTATTCTTTGGCGTTATGTCGTTCAGTATACGTTATGGGGAATTGCTGCTACTCTCCCATTGTCTTTTCCTGGTTTGGACTATCTCTTCACGCCATTTCTCTCCTCAGTTCTGCGTATTCCCCTCGTCTCTTTCTTACAACCTAAAATCCTATCCCTCCCCTGCCTTTTTCGTAGACAACCTTCAGTGTGCGATGCCTCTTTAATATCTTCTCCATCTATCTACCTCGTTTTCCATAGATTTTCTCGAGCACTCCTCTTTCCTCCGTCTCCAGACATCGTTCCTGGATGATAGCGACTTGCGATTTTAGTTTACTTTACGTTATGCACTTTTGATAAATATCTTATCATCATTATTTACAACACTAGATGACCCGAGCGAATATTTTGCACAGTATGCAGCTTCTTCCTGTTTCTTCCTGTTCTTCTACCTGTTTCTTCCCGTGGACAATTATATGTTATTTATGTTTGCGTTAGAGATACATAACGTAAACGTAAACAGTAAATGGTCACACTGATTGCATGTAGAATGTAAACAATCTAACTAAACGATGTGTTAATAGATGGCGCCTCCAACAGTCTTTTAAGCACGTAACCATTGCCGACATATTAGTTGATTTTATTGTCAGCAGATGGCGTTGTATCATTTTTTTACCAAAAACTTTAATTTTAAACAATTTGTCTATTTTTCATCAATATTGGGGTAACATAAGCTTTAAAACGATGTTTGAATAATTAATTTTGATGAATAATTATGGCAGTTATGGCGTTGAAACACCTTTGAGAAATAATATATACGGATGTATGGAGTCGATATACCTCGAGCGAGTAATCGACATGGAAAAATCGAAACTTTTAAGTCAAATTATTGGGTAAATAGTGAAATTTGAGATTCAGATTGTATTTTTCGTCAGAAGCCGGTGATTCAACGTTTAAATGACACCTCATTTGTCACTGTAGGTGCAGTATTAACGGAGCATATACGGAATGACAGAAAAATACCTTTCTGTAATAATATATATGATGACCCGCATGAAATTTCCGGAATGATACAGCTCTTGCATGATTTTGTACCTTGAATTGCTACTTATCTGGCGCATTAATGATACTAACCTGTAATTGTATCTTAAGTAGTGTGCTGGATGGTAGCATGTTCGTCTAAATACAGCACTCTCCTAATTTCTGGTCTGACTGCGCACTGTTATCCTGACTGATTTTGGCCTGCGCCTGGCATCCGGGGGAACGTGCGCGGTTCTGATTGAAACTGGGATGAGTGCTGCATGCCTGTTGTGGAATCACCCCGTGCCACAGACCCTAGTGGTGTCATGCACGGTATTTCGTCGATTTATGCATGTTGGGATGATTTTTTGAACGCAAAAGATATAATGCTTCGCATAATTTTATTGTCTGTTAGTATTAATGTACCGTTGTATCAATGAAATTTGATGATCTTAGAAAGATGAAAATGTCACGTTGCATCAATAAAGATTTTGTGAAAAGCTATGTAATCAGTGTGTGCACATACAGCTCAGAAACTTGGAACTTAAGAAAAGCAGAAAGGAGAGGAATGCTAAAGATTCCATGGACAGAGAGAACTACAAACTTCCAGGTTCTGGAAAGAGTTGGGGAGGGCCGAACATTGGTAGGTTCAATCTCAAGGAGGAGAGAAGGATGGATTGGACATCTGTTGCGGCACTCTAAATGGATGAGTGCCTTGATGGAAGGAATGGGGGAGGGGCGTGCAGGAAGAGGGAGGCCTAGGCACGAATGCCTGAATGGGATTGGAGGAGGGAGGAAATACGCAGAAATGAAGAGGCTTGCTCAGGAAAGAAAGATTTGAATATCCACCAACCTTGGACTTGAGGAGAAGAAGAGGAAGTATCAGTGAGATGTGTTAGGAGTTTTAATGGGTAGTTTTAGTGGTTAACACGTGTGCTGGTCGTTAGTATGCCTGTCAACGGAGCACTCCCTTAGTTACTGGTTTGGTCTTGCATTGTTCTTGCAACCACTTTCTGGCCCTCTCCTAGCGACTGGGAAAGCGTGAGAGATTCTGTTTGTATTGGGACAGGCACTTTATGCCCGGTGAGGAATCACCCCGTGCCACACTCCCTGGAGGTTACTTGCACCTTGTTTCAAGGGTGTATATTTGTTCTCACATCCAAGAATGATGGAAGAGAAAAGCGCTAGCTAAGGACGCGTTCAGTAGTAGAAGGGAACTGATGACGGGGACATTGGATGTGAGGATGAGGCTGGGGAAGAGCTTGATATGGAGCGTAGCGTTTTATGGGGCAGAAACGTGGACCCTCAGAAAGGAAGACGAGAACAGGCTGCAGGCATTTGAGATGTGGGTGTGGAGAAGGATGGAGAAGGTAAGGTGGACGGAAAGGAAGACTAATGAGGAAGTGCTTGAGATGGTAGGAGGGGAAAGTATATTTCTGATTGAAATCCGAGATAGACAGTGTAGGTGGCTGAAGGACGTCATAATGGGTTGTTCGAGAATGTGATAGAGGGAAGGGTGTTGGGCAAGCGGGGAAGGGGAAGGAAGAGAAAAGGTTTTGTGGACGGGGCGAAGAAGGGCAGATCGTATGCTGAGGCGAAAAAGGATATACTGGAGGAGGATAGGCCCTTGAATGTGTAGAGGACCGGGAGAAGATTCTCTGACATTCAACAAAACCTACCTTAGCCAATAGAATACTTAAAAAATAAATCCATGAATGGGTTTTCAAATTGAAGTTTGAACTGTTTCCCGAATACTTTCTACGAAAATAGTTAGTTTTAGAATAACTCGTTTGTAACGTTTCCGCTCAATGATTGGCAAAGCGCGTTAGTTGTCCGGCTAGCACTCGACCAATAGCTTTATCAATTTAATCGTTTTGCTGTTTAAGTGCTAGTAGATAACCTATCAGATGACGGCACGTCATTTTATCTACCGTGAGCTTACTTTATTTTTTAAGACACTGTTTGAGGCGTAACTTTATGGAACCAAATCATAATTTTTAGAAAATATAGCTTAATTTTATCCTCATTACCCACCACTTCCTTGCTTCCCTTGATAATGATGGCCATGAATTGCTGAAACTAAGGCCAACGATAAATTTTAGTGTTGATTCTATGATACCTAATGCTGCGAAGACGTCGTTTTTATTAAACTAATTGTCTTAAATAAAAGGCATGGTTTGATTTCGTTGTGAAAATTGAGGTGGACTTATAGCAAGGAAGATAAGGTAGAAGTAGACCCGTCTTTCCTATCGGCAGATCATTTTTTATTTATTGTGAAAGAAGATCAAAAGCTCTTTACGCGGGTGTGCATTCTGTTTCTGTTGTCGAAATATCTGCATTATGCCTGGAAAAACTGTAATCTGGAAGTAAATTGTGAACTTTGGCTGCAAGTTAGAAATTGGCTCAGATTTTGGCGAAATGCCAAAAGCATGATCTAATCCATTGTTTTTTTTTGGAAAGAAGAGCATTTCATTTACTGCTCCGTTAATTTGAAAAATAAATGAAAAATATAAACATTCGATGTTAAATATCACAAAATTCAGAGCGTTGGTTATGCGGTTTATTGGTTGGCAGATTAGTTCGATTAGTTGGCTAATCGGCGAGTTTGATTATTGGTTAACCGAAGCCGTTTAAGCCTGCTGTATTTCGGAATTTTGCTGAATCTATGGTTAACCGCCATCGACCATTATACGGCACCAGGCCTAACCTCATGAACGTATATAATGTTCACTTTTATTGAATAAAGATTTTCCGCGGAAATTTCCTCGGAAAGCTGCAACTTTTCTACCATTGTGTGTGTAATATAAGTAGAAGAAGATGGCTTCATGCAAGATAGAAGTTATTCGACTTGCAGTTCAAAGATCTTCAATCCGGACCATGGGGGGCGTCTCGAGGAAGCAGACAGGGGAGGGGTTTTATTGCTTGGGGCTCCTAAAAAATTCAAAGGTAAGGAGATTACGTGCTCTACCGCCGCGGTAAAGGGGAGAAATGAAAATACGAGGGCATTTTATATTCACTCAGCACGGGAGTAAACATTTTCCACGCTCCTCTCTAGTCACGATGCATTCTTGATCCGTCGCCACTTCTCTGCTAGCTCAAAGCGCGCAGAGAAATGGTATTGTGACTGGTGTATTCACTCATTATACTAAGTGGCTGGATATTGTTAATTTCTTGCAGTGTATTGCATAACATCTCCGTGCTGAGCACGAATATGCCATTAGTTTTTTCCAGATGTCGACACTTTTCGATATATTGACTCATATTTATTTGTTTATCCCAAATTAGGAGCTTTAGTGGATTAACACGGAGCACGCTTTCGCCAGGATATTCACCATTTAGAAAGAAAGTATCAAGGATTTCGGGACTGTGAAATGATGGGAAACTATATTTGGATTATAGTGTGAGCAGGAGAGTCAAAGGAAAAGAAAAATAATGGTTTAGATACATTTTTAAATGACACAGTTTTTATACGAAAGTTCAGTGTGCTTCATTAATTTTGTACTTATTCTTATTAATTGTTGAAGTAGAGGTTTTTCTTCATGATCATATTTGATTTGTAGCCTATAAGAAAATTGTAAAATTCGTTATTAATGCTATCGATTACCTTCTTTCCCCATCCGTCTATCACTCTAATTGGCCAAGTTTTTTTGGAATCATGATGTTTTTAATCATATTTTGACTCTGATAGGTATATGTCCTTCTCTCTATGATACATATAGCATTAAAATTGCGTCAGCAGTCGTCCGGTTTTTTGTCGCGAAGACCTTGGGAATCATTTATACACACTTTCTAAGCCTGACAGGCGACTCCGCTAACTACATGATTGATACCCGAGGTGACGTTGTAATTAATTGATCCCAGTAAGATATTCTCTCCAATTTTAGGCTTCAGTAGGACTTGACATTTTCTGAACATAGACATGGCCCTTCCACATCGGAATCGTTGGGAAAGATAGTAAAAGTTGCTGCCGGATTAGCAAGAATAGAGCCTCCTATCTTCTGCCAGTTGCGTCAATTTCAGGAGGTGTAATTTTTTATCGTGATTAAATTGTTATAATTCCATTCATTATTCCTCTCCGTTACACCCTTCATAATTTTTTGTTACGGCGCAACTTAAAATCATCGGAACTTTTTCATGCTTTCGCTTACTTACGTATTCCAAGTATGTCATGGCGTCCTTACCCTCGGTAAACAAGTCCTTCGCCGGAGTAATTCTTCCCCTCTTGTCCGTAATAGTGTGTGCCTTGTGAAGAGATATTTGCATACCCTCTCGGATGCAATGTCAGGTTGAGTGTGTTGAGGGAAGTGCTTTTGTCTTTGGCGGGAGGCTTAATCGAGGATATTCCGTTTGAAATTGCATAGGGAGACAGGGAGCGTCGAGTATGTGGAGATGGAGACCGTTGATTGGAAAATAACATTTCTTTTTTTTCAGGTTAGATTTTATTTCATTCCGGAAAAAAGTTTTATATATCGAAAGAACATCTGTTCACATTTGTTCGTTGTTTTCATGGGAATCTACTCAAGGTAATGAGAAAAATAGACTGAGTTTTGTTCCACTTTAATTTTACATCCACCTCCCGATTTGGCAAAAACTAATTATCTGTCCGTTGAAGTTCCCCCCACTTCAAGGAATTTCGCTAAAAATATCTCCGCATTTGTTAGAACTCGTATGAGAGCCCTCGCTGTGGTGAGCCAGCACTCTATGCACCATATCAACAGAATACTCCCGACAGTTTGAGGATGGATGCTTTCGAGAGGGCGGGCACAAGCAGTTCTATTCGTTGACCAATTTATTTAATTCTCTTTTTGATGTGTGCGCACGTTCATACGGGCTTCGGGCGGGATGATTGCGCAGATTTCGTCGCTCGTAGGCACGACTGAGACTAGTGGAGCAAGGGAGGCCCGCATATGTATTTTTGTGCAGAAAATTCATATTTTTAAATATTGGTGCGCAAGACTGGCAGTATATTTTATACCGGGTGATTCATTAAAAAGAATACTTTTCCAGATTTCACCATTTTATCGGCAAATTTTCGACAGCCAATCGTACGCAGACAAGGTAGGATATCCTTATATCTTTGAATAAACTTTGACGTGATTCACTAAAAGCAACTTAGCCTAGTTAATTAGTAGGCTTTCGAGATGTGGGTGTGGATGAAGATGGAGAAGTTGCGGTGGACGGATAGGAAGACAAGCGTGGAAGTGCTTCGTATTTTTGATGACAAGAGGAAAATTGTGGATATGATTAGGAGTCAAAGTAGGGTGCTGGAAGAGGTTATAGGGGGCGAAGGGCTGCTCAAGTCATTGATCGAGGAAAGGATGTTAGGTTAAGGTAGCTTGAGCAAAGTATCATTTTATGTAGAAATCGATGAATTTGATCCAATTTAAAGCAATATATATCATAGACATAACAAATTCAGCCCCTTACCTTATTACTTTCCAAGATATTTGCCAAAAAATACCAGCCCTTTTATATGGGAAATGATACGTTTATACACTCCAGTGAGAAACATTATACTAAAAAATAGGCATTTCCTACCCTTAGATCTCATAAAAAATTAACTGTGTGTAGTTTTTTGTGTTTTCTCAACTATTTTTTTGTGTTTTCTCAACTATTGTTGAAAGTTAATCATATTGTTACCGTAGTAAATTCTTCGGGATCACAATAAACCTTCCGTTTTGATGGAGTTTCAAACGTACCGCGTGAAAAAAATGAGTCAAGTTTAAGACTTATTTAGATATTTTTATTTGATTACTTACAATTTCTGTCATGTAAAACTATTCTATTGCACCATTAATAATGCAATATTCAATTCGTGTGTCCCGCAGTTGGTGAAATTAAAACGTATATATCGATTATGGTCTCTATTGTGATTAGGGAACTATCTCGCTCGCACTACCTTAACGGGGGAGGGATGATAGAGCATAGTTTTATGGACGGGATAAAGGAGGGTAGGCGTTAAACAAAGATGAAGAATGAAACATTATAGAATAAGGCCCTTTATCTGTAAAAATCCGGAGGTATTTTACTGACTTCTATTGAAAACCAATCCTCACCGCAATCCGCAGAATATACAGGTTGCATCATGCGGAGTTGTTTACGTATTGCCGAAATGGTTGCTAGCGCCAGCGCTGCTGCAGTGACGTCAGTGACGTCCACACAGACGAGCCCGTATAGAAGTGTATTGAAATATGAATCATTAAGAATACTATTTTATCATCAGTTCAGTGATTTATTTCTTGTTAGACCATTATTGTAATTATTTCAACATTTATTAGAATGATAATTACATGTACTCTCTTATGAAGATCCGCTGACTAATAATATAAAAGTTCCGTGACGTAAGTGAAGTCGATTGAATTGGATATTTTGGGGAGGTGACCGACAGCTAAGGTCATTTGCGCCATAGGGGAGGAAAGGTGGATGGAAACCCGGCGTCGGCATTAGCCTGCTCTTAACGAACGGCACCAAAGAGACTGCGGTTGAACGTCTCATTCGACAGACGCAGTACTGCACACTGCAAGTGCCCTCCACAAGAGGTCGGATTTCCTCTGAATAACATCCTCCTCTGCAGGATTTTGAACCCTGGCCGTCCGTACGGTTAGCCAGTACTCTAGCGACCATACCAACCCGATCCCCCGTCAGTGATGACTCGCGAAATGCTAGCCAACGGCGCCGCGGATCGGGAAATCCCATTGTTTACACGTTTTGCGGCAATCTGTAGGTATATTCTGCGGACCTTGCCCTTACGGGTAGATTACCTACTCCATGAGAATGTAATACGCCGAAGCGCGTGGCGTTAATGTGAGGTGAAGAAGAAGTTAGTGGACAGCTCTAATATATCCAGTGATTTCCACTTGAAGTCTCCTCCGATTCCGCCCGCACGGTTGCATTCGCCGCCCTCTTTCGTCGTTGTGCGCTCCGCGTTCGCATCGAGGGCGATCTGCACTCGCATTCTCTTCCACTCTCCCGAGCGCGGAATCCGACGTTGCCAGACGTCGCGGGGGGGCAGCATCATCGCGCGCTCGACGCAAACCCTCTTTTTTATCCATAACCCGGCCTGCCATCGTCCTTGCTCCTGCCCTTCTCCCTTTTATACGTAGAAGGGGGGGGGAGGGAGATGGGGGGTAGGCATGGGGGTTGGTTTGACTTGACAGCGCACGCGGCGGGGCAGCCAATAATGCGGCGCTGGAAGGGTGTGCGTTCTGTGGGGTGGTTCAAAGGGGACACGGTAGGGGTGGTGGATTGAAGGGGGTAATGTGGCTTTGGGAGTGGGGGGGGGGAGGAGGATTGTGTACACGCACGTGGGAGAGTACCCATTAGGATTGCCAACTCCTGAAGACTTGATTGCAGGAGTTGGCTGTCTAATGGTTAGGATATTCTTGGAGATTGCAGTCTTAAGGTATTTTTACTTTATTATTATTATTACAATTAAACAGTTACAAGTAGGCCATTGGCCTTGAGGTAACAATTAAAACAGCCGAGTTATAGAATTAACCTTTAAGCTAGGGATGAGTCGACTCCACTTTTTTTCGATTTCGATCCCAATTACGATTCTTTCAAATCGATTCCCGATTCTCGATTCCGATTCCATCGATTCTCATTCCTAAACAGGTGGGATATTGATAAACCAGTAGCGTACGACTATTGTGCGAATTTCCACAGAGGAAAAATCATCCGCCTTGACCGGGATCTTTCATGATAGGTCGATAGCCTGGTTAGGGAAGGATTTTATGTGAAACAAAGGAAGGTTGGAGAGAAACCTGGCTCTGGTATTCCCATACTATTAACGGAAGCCACCATTAGAGTGATATAGGATGATTTAATGATTCCTTCCACAGAATTAAAATATTAGTTGATATAAATTGTGGACGTAATTTTCAGAGGATCCTACACAACCCCTGAGTGTCTCTTTATCTCTCGCATGTGGGTCGTTTCTGCAACTGGCCATTAGCCAGTATATATTGAGTGTATGTTGAGTTTATGCTGAGGTGGTGTGTGGTTTACACGGCGTCAAATTACTTTTAACGCAGAGGAAGCGCAGGGTATTTGTCCTGGAACCATTTATGGAAACACTGTAAAGATAGTTTAGGGAAGACATTGCCTGAATAATTAACAACATTTCGTAAACATAATATCGTCCGATTCCGGTAGTGTTGGCAACCCTTGTTACGTGTGTTTTATTGAGGGTGGAAGAGAAGGTGGGGGAGGGTGGTCTTACGTCGCCCGAGGGCAGCACTTCGCCATCCCGTCGTTCATCCCCCATGCCTTGTCCTCCTGCCGCCCTCCGTGCGTTTTCACTTCACCCCACCACGATCTCACCCTTAAAGAGTGACCCTGAATTTCCATTTGTGCTCGCACTGTGGGAAGCGGGACCATCGCTCACGCCAGTATTGTTTTCGTGCACGTGGCCGACGCGTGCTGTGTTTACTCGTAGGAAGGAAATCTTCTCCAAACACTCATTCATTGTAGCAGGTTGAGAAATTTGCCATCATAATCATTTGGTCACCTTCTGCCGATCGGTCGGTAGGATTAAGGTGGCTGTATATACCTCGGCCGAATACTCTTCCGCACACGTCTCGTGCTTTTATTTTACGACTGTTTGATTGTGTTTGTGCAGGCCTCTGGAATAAGAATAAAATTAATACGTTCCATAGTTTGAGGCTTAACTATGTGGAAGTTGAATTTCACAAATGAAAAAGTAACTTTGTTTCCTTCCACAGATTTATTTTCTTGGTACAACACGTTTCGACACAGCGGTGTCATCATCGGGTACAAACTCAAAAAAATTTTCAGATGTATATATATCATGAGGGGTTTGGGGGAAGGTAGGAGGGAGGGGTGAGGAGGGAAAACCATATCAATAATATAATAAAATTAATGGTTGAAGGCGTAACTCTGTGGAAAATTTTCGCAGTCACGACGAAAAATATTTTTGGTAAATTCCACGCTTAACAGTTTATTTCCGACCTAAGTTCCGACTGCACACCAATCGTTTTCAAGGTACATTTGCATCATATGCGAGCGTGACATTTTCAAGGTATATTAGCATCATACGCCTCTGACGTCAATTACCCACCTTCATTTCCCCCCCCCTCCCCTCCCCCGAGGTCTCTTCTATATTGACTCGCATATGATGCAAATGTGCCTTGAAAATGATTGCTCTGCAGTCAAAATCTAGGTCGGTAATACACTTTTAAGTGTAGAATTTACTAAGATTTTTTTTCGTCATGTCTCTGGAATAAGGATTAGTACTTAAAGTACTAATGTGGTAACTTTTCGCTTTTTGTTTTCACCGTGAATTTATTTCGACCGCGAAAGGCCCGAGAATTTATCGACAAACAAGCGATCGTCATGACGCGCACAACATATTTTTCGTAAAATCTTTGCACTTCTTGTTAATGGGAATCCTTCATTTCTGTGAAGGATCAACAAAATGTTGAAAATTGTGTATTATTACGTCACTGTGAACAATCTCCTGAACCCTTGCAGCGAATTTTCCACTCTTCCATCAATGGTGCTGTTGTTCTGGGTGGCAAATGGAGGCCTCTTAATTGACAGTCTCTGCGTCAGCTACCCTATTTCAAGGTTTTGCTCAAACGTTGTAACCATGACAACCTGTAATAAATGGCCTCCATTAACCTTTTCTAAAAGACTGACATTACTTTACACTTATTTTAATTAGGAAAGTAGAACTCGATTTTAGTATACTCAGAAATGGATTCTGAAAGCTTTAGTTGGATGCTTTTGTACGATCCAACTCTGTTCCCGTTTCTGACTGGAGTATGTGTATAACCTCTCGGCTCTTTGTGAATTGTTCGCACTTATGTATCCAACGCTTTTATCTCTTCCAATTTTTTATGCCCCCCAAAATTAATATTTAGTCCTTTTGTTCTAAGCGTAACGCGTAGGATAAAAAATACGCTCTCTACTGTGTGGAATAATATGTGAAAATATAATTATTCTTCTCTCCTTGTAATCGAGTGGCATTTTAGACTGATCTTTATTTGTCAGCCTTGGCATCGTAACTCTAGCCAAGGAAGCATTCACTAAAAGAGTAATTATTCATGAGTAAGTGTAAATGTGAATATAAATGAAGACTTAATGAAGTGTTACGTTGAGTGGTGTCCAGCCACGTTTTTGGTGAAGGTAATGATTATCCCAGATTGATGGTTTATGCTTAAAGAAGAACAGTGAGTGTCAGAAGGCAATGGAGGGGTGTATGTGATGAGAGAGAGGTTAAGGTTGGAGACGAAAAGGAATTTTCCACGCAATGAGTGTGGCGAGGAGTAGAGAGGAGTATTGAAGAAAGACTTTCAGTCTATGGCACAAAGTAATACGCAGTAAGGCTTTCTTATGGAGAAACCGATGATGCATTCCTGGGGATCCAAGTTCGCATGAACTGCTCTTGAACATAAGACTGTGTCCCCATTAACACTTAGGCTTACTCGTTTAGGCACACCTCAGCTTATATCGCTGCAGTTATATACCAATTTTTTCAATGTTTTTTTTTCAGTTACTGCGATATTTGGTTCTAATTTTTTCATCTGACAAGCAACAGAGTGCAACCAATTTCATCGTAAACTATAATCATCATCTCTTTGTGATCTATCGAGTTTCGTCAGAGCGTAGTTTGCACGCGAAAAACATCTTCGTCTCGGATAATAAATTCCCTCTGTGACCACGAGAATTTTAATGTTTCTTACTTCGACACTTCATAATATCTGCCCGTGCTCAAGTTAGCGGAAATGTCTACATATTCTTTTTTCTTCCTCTCCAGTACATGTCTAACCTTCTATTACTTATAATAGAGTAACCCACAACCTCTTAACGTCTAAGACACATCTCCGTGTCTTTCAAATTTTCTTTCCATGCCTTCAGCGAGCCTTGCAGTTTCTCGTTTATTTTCCATCCTGCATATTTTATTCATCAATCCATCTTCCGGCATCATGAAAGCCTTTCATTGTCGCTCTTCCTTTTTCCTATAATTACAGCTTCCGCAGTCCTACAACTCCGCGATTCAAATCAAATTTTCACGAGCCTCGTGTTGACGTCCTCTATTAACCTCTCTCTTTTGGTGGGTTCTATGAACTTCTTTCTAGAGGTCGATTCTCGTCGAATTTTATAATCCCTGTCTGATATTTAGCCAAAGTATATCGTTAAGTAATTAGTAATACAGCTGTGGTGCATAGCCTGTTTCGATTCTCAAAATTAACATACATATTTCTGAAAGAACAAACGAGTTGACGTACGACATGCGTGATGTTTATTTTCTTAGTTTCTCTCCTTGCCCTTAAAATTCTAATCGGCACGTGTGATTTTTCGTATGGTATTTGCTATCTATACTTAATTTTGGATCTTAATTCTCGCGTTAACTCGTCTAATGGCCGGTTGCAAGAATATTTAGTTATGGAATCAATAGTAATGAGATCCGTGAAGTTATAGATCTCATGAAAATATTCGAGTTGCAGCAACACGTCTACTAGTTACATAACTTATTTACCAATTGTTAATAACTCCGAATCTTTGATCAAATATTCTACCGTCGGATTAAAATTATGAAAGTTTATCCTATGAATAGTTGCTTATGCACATAATAAGTAGTCAGTAGGAGTAGATTAGCTGCTCATTTGCCTCAAAACAACTCTTTTATGCAGTAATTAAATCTTCAAGCGGTTCATTGCGCATTCATCATCTTGCCTACGTATGGAACCCATCATTCCATCTCATAAGTTATGAAACCAATAAATTTATCGATTGTTTGTGCGATATTTATTGAATGGTTGCCATGGCTTATGGGTCCCATAACTTAATAGAATATGTGTGTGTCGTTCTTGCAACTGGCCATTAGCCAGTCAATAAGGGGCGTTTATTGACTTGGTGTGTGGTTTCCTCGGCGCCGTATTACTTTAAACGCAGAGTAAGCGCAGGGTATTGCCCTGTAACCATTTATGGAAACAGTGAAAAAGTAGTTCACTGAGGAAATTGGCTGAATAATAACATCTTGCCAATACTTTTATTTATATTTTTCTTCGGTGAAAATCATTCCTAACTCTTGAATCTTCTCAGTAATAGTTTTGCCAGATCTGATAAAATTCTGTGTTCTCAACCGTAGTACAATACTGAAAGATGGTGTCGTACTCTATCAAAGATCTGCTCAATTTGTTGCTTAGACGCTGAGTGGCCAAAGTTGGAAGCTTCTCCCAGACCCAGGCAGCGTGAATTCTTTGTAGCATACGAATCCGATTCATATCGGCTACAATCAGCTTTTTTTGGCTTAAATGTTTGCATTCACTCTTCCCTGTAGCTGTTCACCTCAATGCTGTACTCTCTTGCCAATTAAGCTCCTCTGACGATTTTCTCCTCCATTGATGCATGAGTTTATTTCACTTATTCCTTTGCTTCTACCTCGAACGACGTCGAGGAATTGTGATTAAAATAGCAACGCGATGACGTGTATGTAAGTGGAGGTTATTAAATGAAAAACAAAGAGTCGAAAAGAAAAGGTCAGAGGTCATAATGTGAAAGCTTGCTCTTTGAGGGAAAAGATTCGGCTTGTATTTGATCCATCTGAAAGATTAAATCAGAAGTAAAAAAATATTTCGCAATTTCACCGATCACTTGGGAATCAGATTACTCTCGGAAACATTTAAAGCAAATTTAATAGCTGTACTTCCTGAATAAAAGTGTTTAATATGTTTTTTGTGTTTTTAATTGTAAAAATATTGGATTAGAAATATTCCTGAAGACGACTGTTCTGTTCATATGCCCTTGATAACGTAATTAATTAATGTATGGTATAAGGAGCAAGAGATTTAAAATTGAACAAACTTGATTTAAAATTTAAAATGTATGTTTTATTGCGTCCTTGTCTGACGAATAACTTACATTGATATCATTATCCTACATTTTGGCTAAGTTTCGTGTGATAAATTTAAATGAATCCCTGTGAAAAACGGAAATTTGTGTAATACTGTTTCTTTACTACCAAATATGGGATCAAGCTTGCAAATTTTGCGGACAAAGACTGTAAAGGCTCCACCCCGCTTTGCAGTATATTCAATACGATATATTTCCCTCAGCTAAAGTGAAGTTGAGTAATCGACACTTTCCTGTTCACGCTGAAACTTAATCTCGCTCAGCCGTTAAATTTCATTCCTGCTGTATGTTTTGAAATTAAATTTTACGCAAAAATAGGTATTCTCCTGCATATCAGGATATTTGTTCCTTTTTTTACAAAACGTTGGTGTTTGTAAAGAAATCCCTTATCCGAGAAAATTAATCGCATTTAAAGAATAACCCAATTAATATTCCTCACAGAATTTCAGGCCTTAATAGTCCCGTAAATTTGTTTTCCTAGATTGTGGAGATTTTTTTTTCAGAAAAATTCAACGGAAATCCATTTCGGGCGTGCCTTTGCGCCGGATTAATTTTTTGCTAAATGAATGCACGCGGTGAATTAGGCATTATCAGCGAAAAAAAATCTACTATGCAGTTTTCCCTATCGCTCAATTTTGGAATCCGAGCCGTCGGATGGAGGGTGAAAAGTGTTTGCATTAGCGTCACGGGATAAAAAATTTGAGCGTCGGTTTGGCGTTAATCGCGTTTTTCTCGTTCGCAATTGAATGCCTCGCAAGCGTCGAGCGTGAAGATTTCGAGACCACCTGAAATGAGGCAACTTTGCGGCGGTCCTACCCGGCTCCTATCCCGTGCTCGTATGTGGAAGAGTTGGCCAGAATAGCGCTATAAACACAGCGGTGAAACTTTTACTGTCACCGGTGTTCTTTCCGAAAGTCTGAATCATTGTTTATTTTTTTTTTACCAAATCTGATTTCCGGGTATTTCGCTGCTGCTGCTGATGGTGTCTTCGGTGTTGGGTGGCCAATGAATGCTCACATATAACAATTCAGGGTGATTCATAATTACTACCGGGACTTATATGGTTTTTTTATTTAATAACTATGACAGATGCAATAAAAAGCTGCATATATGTATATACATGGAAAATCTCCGAGTTTGGACGCAAGGCAAACAAATTTGGAGAGATTCTTAATCTGCTGATATTCTCCTTTTTACTCTAGGTATCTGCTATCTTTATTGAATGATTTGCCGTCGAAACCACGGAGCTAATGATGAATCACCCAGAACGTAGAGTCTTCCGTGCTTGTCAATAATTTGTGTTGTGGCGATTAGCGTTCATTGCAGGTCAGTACAGGTGGAAGTGGAATCTGGGTGGAAAGTAGGATTGAAGCGAGGCCCTATGCAATCAGCCAGCTCCTGAAGGCCGCTTAACTCTGTACAATTTATTGTACAAACGAATGTGTGAACTCTTTATTGAGAAAATTTGTACCGTGTAAAGCGGTAAATTGTATGATTGACTGAATGACTGAACGGGAAATAGAACCTGCTCTTATTTCATTAATTTTCTTGTACAACCTATGATACATTCGTTTGTACAATAAAATGTACCGTGTAAAGTGGCCTGAACGAAAAGATCTGTACGTTTTTACGTTTCATTCGACGGGTTAAGCATTCCACTCGAAGTGATACATCGTGGTACCAAAGTGGGTGTCGGAATGCTCCCGGAAAATGTTCGCTCTACTTCAGGATTTGAGTCAGAGTCCTTCGAGAAAATCTAATGCTCTAACCAACATCATACTTATGAAACCATGAGGCACTGACATATGATTCAGATGCAGTCCAGTCCAGGTTGAACTATCCTTTGGGCTGTCAATTCGAAATCTTCTTACACATTGAGCATCTCTGTGAGCCCCATCGTCAATGTCTTCCACGCCACAGCCTCTTAGAATTTTTTCCTGCGTTTTTCCCACAGTCCTTCGCGAAAATTTTATCCCCGGTGTTTCTATAAAGTATAAGTATTTCAGTTTTGGAGGTATCTGGTCTTGTCCCTCTCTCGTTTGTTAAAATTGGTCTAACCACCGCCTTGTAAATCCTACCATTCAGTCTCTATTCTTAAGTGTTTGTTCCGCGGAGTAGTGGTCTTCAGGCACCCCGCAATCCTGTTTGCCACTTTCTCTTCTACTTCCTTCTCAATGTCCCCAGAGATTGAGAGCACTATTCCTAGATGTTTGAAGGACATTTAGAAATTAGAGGAAATTACAAATTGTTATGCCTTCTCTCACTAGATTATTATCGTTATTTTTTGGTGGCGTGAAATATGAGAGCTCAATGTCCCCGAGTTTGAATTTGACTAAGCCATGGCTGTGTCTGAATTCACTGCTGACGATCATTTTTATTCTTTGCATTACTACTCTTTAATGCCATTGAAACATTTGTTGATTATTAAATATTCTTTCCCATTTTCTTTAAACCAGTTGCAAAATGCGTACCGATCTCAGTTGGTGCTTAAGCTTGAAAGTATAATGAGATGGAATTTTTGCTGTGAGTTTTGTAAAATCTAAAATCTCCCAGTCATCCTTTCAGGATCATATATGAGTTAACTGACTTATATATCGACTAGCAGGCAGCTAACCTGCTCACACCGTGAGCAGGGGTGTGTACCCGCAGGGGGTACGTGTCCTAGTCTACAAATAGCTCCTCGGTGAAAATGTTTTTTGTTTCATTCACTGTTCTCCTTTGATGTTTTTAAAGCCATTTGAATAATAGGAGAGCACTGTGGGTTTCTTTTGTTTCAACATTTACTCTCTTCCACTCTCTCTTTTAGCCTTTCTCCCTCTGGTTGTTGCAACCACAACCCAAAAATATAACTTACACCATTGCACGGATGGTTACCTAACACCTCCTGCCACACGCCAAAGCAGCCGCTCTTTTGTATCTTATTTAAACTAATTAAATACACTCCTTTTAATTCATGTCTCCATTTCATCTCCAAATAACTTACACACATTTGCACGGCTGGTGACCTAACACCCCCTGCCACACGCCCAAGCTATAAAAATCCAAAACTACTACCAAATCATGAAGACAGAGATTCCACATTCAACGCACCAATCCTCACTCTTCTAGCTCAAAAATTGACGGAGAAAGAAACAAAATGGATACAGGATGACTGACACGCTACAAAATATATATATATATATATATATATATATATGTATATATGTATATATGTATATATGTATATATGTATATATGTATATATGTATATATGTGTATATATATATATATATATATATATATATATATATATATATATATATATATATATATATATATATATATATATATAAACAAATGTCAAATGCCATTTGTTCCGTGATACGCCTTGAAGACGGACTAGTTCCGAAAGCTAGCTATGTAAGTGTGATCGTCTCTTTTTTTGTGTGTCTATCTCCTCCATCCTATCCACATCGTGTGTATATATATACACATTATTACACTTTATATAGCATTACTACATTTTTATGCCACATGGACGTTGGATTTTATAGACTTTGATTTTATAGAATTTGATTTTATAGAATTTGCGAGTTATTGATTTTTCTGTGATGGCAAATGACATGCGACGGTATTAATGTGAGGAGGAAACCGCATCAAATGTCCCATACGATCGTGCAATAATCATAATGGCTCAACCTAGATCCTCGATCATATAGTCACGTGGAGATTCGCTCCCGGAGTCGTCATTGGGTGGCTGGCGAGGTCCGGGGTCATAACCGATTCATTGCATGCATGGTCTCATCAGGAAGGGAAAAAAAGCGGTGTACTAGAATTTTCCAGGCTTTTGTCATTTCCGGGAAAAAAAGGGGGCGTTCGCAATAACGCTTTATACAGGACGGAATGCAGTTTAAAGCTCATCACAAATTTAAATGGTCTATGACCGCTAGAGAGCGTTGGCGTCTCATCAAAAAAATTCTCCTTCTTCCCCGCCCGATTCTTGTTTTTTTTTTTAATCATCATTATTTTTTGGTTCGGCACGCGAAGATATAGACACGTGGAGGCCCCCAATTTATTTATTTTTATTACAGCACTCGGCTCAGCGTCCCCTTCCCGTAAGTCGGTGTCGTGCAAATTCAATGAGCGCTTGTGTGTGTGGCCCCCCCCTCCTTTCTCCCCCCTCCCTGCCGTAAATTGCATCGCACATAAAGGAGTACGCGCGGAACTCAATAAAAACGACGGAGAAAGGAGAGGAAATTACGTGCATGATAAACCATGCCGGTCCCTGGAAAATTTATTAGGGAGCGTCACTCCCCGCAACCGTCTGAGCCATCGGATGATGGATTCCCATATTACCCACCTCCGATTCACGTCAAAAATGCTATTATCGGCCGAGGGTCTGAGGGGTTAAGAGATGGACTCCTCGCAATTTCATTTCACTATGCGCTTTCATGGACCCGCAGAACATTAATGTCTTGTTTTTTTTGGGTTTCGCAATGTCTTAATACTTTTTAACGAGACTTGGTTATTTCCTGTCTCTACTCATTAAAATTCTTAAGCTTTTGGTGCATTAGGCTCTTTATGTGTGGAAATCTAGATGACTTTCACGATGTGTAATCATTACATTAAACTGCTTCGTGAAAATTACGACTGTTTGATTTTGATTTTAAATCTTTTAGGCTTGTCCGCTAATCTTTGGAGTTGTGATTGATTCGTGATTGTGGAACTTAAAACACGTGGCTAATGAAGGAATCTGTTTAAATGTTGGGTAATTTTAAATTTTCTAGTCAACATTTTGTTAACTGCCTTAGTCTCATCATCAGATAGTCTCATTAATGAAGGAATCTGTTTAAATTTTGGGTAATTTTAAATTTTCTAGTCAACATTTAGTTAACTGCCTTAGTCTCATTATCAGAGACCGTTTTTTTGACGGTTCATTTGTCAAAAAGTTTGTAGAAATGTGTACTTAATCCCTTAGCCACCCATAAGGGGTTCTAGAGGGATTAAGGTGGGAGCCCCTAGAGGCTCGGAGACGACACGCTAGGCTTCGTTTGAGAAATTCAGAACTGGTGTGTTTCCGAGCGACATAGAGAATATTGTCATTTTGTCTCACTTTATCTCTAGGTCTGACAGAAGCGATAAAATGAAAGAGATACATTGCCGAACAGATAGGTACAAAAACCCCTTTTTTCCGCACAGGATAAACGACCTCAATAAAAAATAAAAACGTAGTTCCAGTCAATTAACTTCCATAATCACCATTTCACTTCCCAAAACCCTATCCCTAACATCTTTACACGGCTGGTGTCCTAACACTCTCTGCCTCACGTCCATGCGTTGGCTCGAAGGGCAGGATGTAGATAGTTATTTGAGTGTTTTCTAGCCAAAATGATCGTAGAAACATCATACGTACCTAATTGTACTTATGATTATGCGCAAACTTAGCGATAATCTGGTGCGTTACCACGATGATAATCTGGTAGATTACGCACGCAGCGGAGGACTATAGTCCCTATTATCCTAAAGTGATTATGATTTACTTAAATATTATGCCACCTTTTTTATATAAGCGAGACGTTTCTTTGGTGCATTCACTTTATTATCCCCAATTCTGGATATCGTCAATATCGTGAAATCCTTCGCAGAGTCGTTTGTGACACCACGGCATTCATTGGGCGGCGGATAGAATCAGGCAATTTGTACAGTTCATATATTTGATATTTCATGTTTATGCGTGGCAGCGTTTGACTACCCTACCATAGAATATTCTTCTTAATCATTTCTTCCGCCAACGAATTATTTTATGCCATTCTCCTCGTGGTGGAGAGGCGTAAAGAACTGCTGTTAAATGGAGGGTGTTAAGGATTAATTGATTACGGGAGGAGCAAAATTGGTGATGGCAGTAGTCAACAGGTGCAATTATCAATAAGTGAGGTCATTTTCTCATGGTATCAGGTGTGGATGGGTTTGTAAGGGAAGGATTTCTTTAATTACAGGGCAGGAGAAGAGAAATCTGGCGTTGGCATTGGCCTGAATTGTAACGGAGGGAGCCAAGGGGTCTCATCGCTTTATGTCCCATCCAAAGGAGGGTTTACTTCATTGAATCGCTCTATACGCGGCCCCCAAGAAGGGGTTGATATTTCACTGAATATCTCCACCACATATGGAATAGGAACCTGGTCCCTTGGCTTAGTGAGCCTGTTATCTAGCCACCATGCCAATGTGATTCCCCCGTCAAAATTGGTATTTTGGCTGTTGGAAGGGAAAAGGAAATTATTGGGAGCAGGAATTATTTTGTAAAACTTATGTCATAAATTACTACCTGGTACAACGGACTACCTGGTACAAGCGGAAAGTAGCCCGAGCTAATAAGGCGTTCATTGGAAAAGACAACTCCTGGGCTCAAAGAAAATAGATCTACAAAGGAGAGAGTACTGAAGATAAAATAGACGGAAAAAATAAGAAATGATGAAGTGTTCAGAAGCATAGAAGAGGAAAGGACCATATGGAGCACCATATAGAAAAGAACAACAACATGGGTTGGACACACCCTAAAACATTGGGCTTGTGAAGAACATAATTGAAGGCAAATAGAGGAAAAAGTCCCCAGAGGAAGACCCAGGAAAAAGTTCGTAGACCAAGTTAAGAGGAAGGTACATAGGAGGAGATATCAGGAGTCAAGGAAACCAGTATTAAACAGGGAAGGGCGGAGGGCTGCAGTCAACCAATCTTAGGATTGAACAACAAATGAACGAATTACTGTCTGAGATCGGAGCAGAATTAATTCTCCGTCCGTTGCCGTTCAAAATCTTTCTATGCTTGGAACTAATGTGCAGCGTCAGTAGTTGAAGGCGTGAGTTGAAATTAAGGTATGACTAAATTTGCCATTTTGGGCTTCAAATCTCTGTTGCGGGCGATTGTGAGGTCGAATGGCCCCAAGTCCCGTATGAATGGACGTAACTTTCTTCTGACCGTTAAAAGAATGCTTCTTTTTAGGACTTTTGTCACGGTGAATATATCTCTCAACCCGCTGTGTCATGGCCGATGACCTAATCCTAGTGCGGTCGCTGCGCAATAATTGAATGCCCCGTTAGCTTTAAGTGCCACAGCCTTTATCTCTATATGTTGAGCGATTTTTTTTACTCTTGTGCCATCGGTCCGTTGTTATCTCCCTTGTGAATACAGAATGGATAATGTTGCTATAGGCCGTCATGGTTACGCCCTGATTATTTATTTATTTTGTTACTTCTCTTTTTTATTTTCGGCCAGGGCATGGTGCATTCATTAACAAAGGTCTGGCGAATCAAATGAATGAATAGCGCCGCGGGTAATCGAATCCTTGGCCTTATGGCAGAGAGGCAAGCCGCTCCCTCTGAAACTGCGCTACTAAACAGCTTCCCTGGCATTATTCCGGCCTTTTTTTATTACTTCCCTCTCAGTTCAGCGTTCATTATTCCCGCTTTTCGGCTTTCCCCTCCCTCCCTCCTCCCCCCGCTGTGTGCATTTCCACCGCTTTCCGTCCCTCTTTTGTTTCACTCTCTCCCTCAACCCACTCCCACGCTTGCTCGCATCTCTTTCTTTTCCCCCGCATATCCCTTGCGAAGCGTAGTCGTCGTCTGAATCAGTCGTACACACACACACGGAGGCCGACTGTCCTTTTTTTTCTCTCTCTCTCTCTCTCTCTCTCTCTCTCTTGTGCTTTGTGCCCGTTTTATTTGTCGTCGCTTTCCAGGAACGGCTCACGGCGTTAATTCAGCGTTTGTTTTTCGTTCCGTTTTGCGAGATTTTGTTTTTCGCCGTTTCAAGGCTCGGGCTTTCTGTACCCGGAGAATAATCTACTTTTTTTATTACTATCGCAAAGCCCATAATTTTACCCCTTTTATTATTTCACTAGATTCTCTTCTACTCTGCTTAAAGCCATTAATCCATCATTACTTTTCGTGTATTGAGCCGAGTCCCATGTTGGTGCAAACTTCATTTTAAGGTTTCTCATTTTCGCACATTCATGGATGAGAATCGTTTTCGCTGTTTTAGTTAAAAATGAAAATTTACTTTCATTTACAGCGTATTTTGAATTTTTCCTTCCTTCTGTAATTTTTTGTCATGGATCGGCTCTCGTGAAAATAATACCCTTGCAATTGATGTGTACAAGCTCTTTCTGGCTGAGGAAAGCGTAGGAATTTTCTCACTAACAACAACCATTTCGTCACTTCCACTAAGCGAGGTTTTAAAAATCGAAATTATATCTGGAAGTTAAAATACCGAGACATGGCGTCGAATTTCATGCGAGTTTTAAGTGAAAAGATTTGTTCATGAAACTAAAACTGTCATTCGAATTTCGAGTGAATTTCTCTCACGTTTTTTTAGTGAGTGTCATGAGCAATGCTATTCACTATCCGTTTCCAAGCGAAATATTTCGCTTCTGGTTCACGAAATTACGTAATCATCTTCAAGCTTCGATTCAGTAGGCCCTAAAAGGAACTTAGGCCGCGAAATGTTCCGGCTGAAATTTTTGCTGTGAGAGTAGGACTCGAAAGCTGACTTTTCGTCGCGTAAACTGCAGCATCTCTTTCTTTTTATTTTCTATATTGAAAAAGACTCATGCTATGCGTGAGTCACTTCATTATAGGCTGTTAATCATCAAGGAACATTTAATGGCTTGTCTTGTGTTTTTATATTTCATTCACATCTAGTGTTCCTCTATTTTATCCACAATTCGCTCTTCGCTATTATATTATACTAGATGACCCGAGCGAATATTTCGCACAGTATGCAGCTTCTTCCTGTTTCTTCCTTCTTTCTTCCTGTTCTTCTACCTGTCGAATATTTCCCACAGTGTGCAGCTTCTTCCTGTTCTTTTACCTGTTTCTTCCCATGGACAATTCTATGTTATTTATGTTTGTGTTAGAGATACATAAACGATGTGCAAAAATGGCGCCTCCTACAGTCTTTTAAGCACGTAACCATTGCCGACATATTAGTTGAGTATATTGTCAGCAGATGGCGTTGTGTCATTTTTTTAACAAAAACTTTAATTTTAAACAATTTTGTCTATTTTTCATCAATATTGGGTAACATAAGCTTTAAAACGATGTTTGAATAATTAATTTTGATGAATAATAATGGCAGTTATGGCGTTGCGACAAAAAAACACCTTTGAGAAATAATGTATACGGATGTGTGGAGTCGATATACCTCGAGCGAGTAATCGACATGGAAAAATCGAAACTTTTAAGTCAAATTAATGGGTAAATAGTGAAATTTGAGATTGAGATTGTATTTTTCGTCAGAAGCCGGTGATTCAACGTTTAAAATGATACCTCATTTATCACTGTAGGTGCAGTATTAACGGAGCATATACGGAATGACAGAAAAAGACCTTTCAGTAGTAATATATATGATTATACTATGTATATGCTGCCCATTTATATCTGTGTAAACACAGACGTGTGGAAGTTCTTCCATACGATTATAAATTTACTAAAAGGAAAGAATGGTTTGCTTCATTGATTTACAAATGAAATATTTTTTAATCAAAATGTGTATTTTTAATCTATATTTTAAATGTGTATCAGCAATGTGTATGTCATGTACACACTGTACATGATGTACACATTGTTGGAATGAATTATGGAATGAAATTTAGTACTTGCAAATGCGCCACAGGTCACTTCATGCGAAAGTCATCACACAAATGCCATACCTATACTGTGGGTGGAGTAAACATAAAATCTTCAGGTACAGTGAAATATCTTGGAATTACCTTAACTTCTGATATATCGTGGGAATTACACATACAAAACATATGTGGCACAGCCTTAAAAAAAACTAGGTTTTGTTAAACGTATAATAGGAAGGTCCTCGGATGAAAAAGTCTAAGAGAGATGCTACTTCGCTCTGGTTAGCCCACACCTCGAACACGCATTTGGGACCCTGGTCATAAAGATTTAACAAAAAAATAATAAAATACTAAAGAAAGCAGCGCATTTCGTTAAAAACTGCTACAAGCGTACATATAGTGTCTCACAACTTATAGATGGATTAAGATGGGAGCCCCTAAAGACTCGGAGGCTACACGCTAGGATTAGCTTGCTGAAGAAATTCAGAATGGTGTTTCAGTGCGACACAGACTATATTATCATGACTTCTCACTATATCTCTAAGTCTGACACATGCGATAAAATAAGAGAGATACACTGCCGAACTGATAGGTACAAAAACTCGTACTATACATAAACTCGTTCTTTCCGCGAACGATAAGCGACCACAATAAAAATTGAGCTCCACTAAATACACTCCTAAATACATGTCACCATTTCATCTCCCAAAAAGTTACATCTTTACACGGCTGGTGACCTAACACCCCCTGCCACTCGCCCATGCGGTGGCTCGCAGGGTATTATTTAGTTGTTGACGTATAGGTAAAAATGATTAGCGTACTTTCAATGGCTTTATTTGTATGTAAAAATATACATTAAAAGGAAGAGCTGCATGTAAATCTCGTTGACGATGAATGGTGTACAGGCAATAAATATTTTGAGCAGGAGATGCTTTGATCATAGAATTTGATGGTCTCCTTGTCGTCGACGGAATGTGCTATCACCGATATCTATCCCAATCAGTGTGTGGCTGACTCGAATTAATTACAGGTAGATATGTACGTTCCCCTTTTGCAATTGGGCACAGTTGTGGGATTTCGGTGAAATGCGGTATTTTGAATAAATTTCTTCTTCTAACTATTCCGGTGAGGCACCTTCTTTTCCATCCCATTGGGAGTTGATATTGGAATCAACAATGGTAAGAACATCAAATTCGCCCTCTAGAAAATATATATTTGTGGATTTATGTTGGATGCGTCAAAAATCTTCATGAAAATTATGAAAATTGAGGTACGTCCTACCATATCCATTATGCGTGTTATTTTACGTGTAAAATTCACAGATAAACAATCCTGGAATGTAGATTTTCAAGCGACACCATGTAGATATCTCGTCTGATTGCGAAAAATAGAGGAAAAAACTTTGACTGGAGATTCAGGAGATATCGGTGGTACTGCGTGGAATTTGAACATAATGAAGGGATTAATTGACTGCAGTTTTCCGCGAACGAATAGAACTTTGATCAGGAACTACGTTTCATTATAAATACATCATGCAATATGTTGGATATATGTACAGATAGAATTATGATGTATCCAGATTGAATCCATGGGTCTTGATTAAAGTTTTATTTATTTTTTTCGAAAATCTTCCATGATATTATGTCTATCCAAATTACCGTGCAACTAAATATTAAATGGTTGGTGAATTGCTGATTCAAGTGCGCTTGTGGGAGAGTCGGAAGAATCTCCTTTTGTGCTTGTACTTGAATGATTTTAAAAATAATTAAGTCAGCACTTCGTGTCAGCATAGAGATTTATCCCGTTATATCCTCGATATTTATTTAACGAATTATCCCGAATGGAGAAGAGTAAATTGTATGTCGAGCCTCGAATAAAAGCATAGAGCTTCTCAAATTTTTGGATTGCACGAATGCTTTCATAATATGGTAAATAAGATGTCTACTATTATCGAGAAAAATTTAACAGTGGCAGGAAGTTGTATTATTGTAAAGGATGCCCCGACAAGCGTAACGTGGCCGTTTCTGTGCAAACACTCGATGAACACAGTTTTTCGGAAGTACATGCTCAGGTCGCGTTAATTATCTATTATTGAAATCATAAATAAAGTTGATAAGTCGTAAATCATAACGTTAAGTCCAGTGTACTTCAAATATATATAGTAATTGAGCAGTGCACGAAATTTTGTCCGGGAGCTGTAAGCGGGTGGTGGAATTGCCGACGTTGTTAGTATTAATAATTCTTGAGTAAGAATGCATAACGAATGTTTTTTTTCCGTTGAGGTATTTGGAGAGGGCACTTGCTATGCTGGCCAATGCTAGAAGCATGAATATACGTAATGGATTCAAATGTTTGGAATCGTTGCCTAGGCTACGTGTTGCCTAAATTTCCATGTTTGGTTCCCCCAGTCCTTGGCGCTACTTAGAAAAAAGTCTTCTCAGTCAACTCGTAAATGGCCGTTGTTGATTGTTGTTAACGTGAAACTTCGGTGAATATTCAATAACGATTGAAGAGATATGAACTACTTGATGCTGTGAATAATAACTGGCTATTTTTGAGACCTAAAAGTAACTTTGTAAATGCTAGAAAGGGAATATCTACTACAGGAAGTGTGTAAGATGTATATGAAACTTCCATCGTGAGCCTTTTCTCTGTTTTGTGGATGTTTTACTGTTAATTTACAGCTACATTTTATTGATTTATTACCTGTTGATAGCCTTATGAATCAGAAGGTATTATGTAGATAGATTGATGTGGATGTTAATGTGTAACCTACTATTCAATTGTGGCCTCGGAGTAGTTTCAACAACCTCTCCTTTTTTTGCTATTGCTTTTTGATTCTTCCACTCCTAAGAGTAGGAAGTGACTTACAGCAAAGGCTAAAACCATAGTTATTGGCGCAATTTCTTATCCATAGATGATATTGCCGGATCTTGGTTTTGAAATCCTTATAGTACTTGTATCCGGCTTCTAATGCATTCCACTTTTTTCACCTCTTATTATTATGAAATTGCCGTAGAACGATATTCAAAAAGTGCTAAGAAGTTCGTTGTGCGTATGTGTTATTAAATTTGGAGAGGAATTAAATATATCTGTAGACCGGACAATTTTTAAAAAAGTGTATAATTACGTCCCGCGTGTAGTACTACATTTTTTATTCACTGCATTATGATTACTGGTAAGTAAAACTGGTGAGACGTGATTATTTACGATCTGTAGACTGTATTTACATTTGAACTTCCGTCTTTCATCACTTGACGGCGACTCAGTGGAAAAAGTTGTTTGTTTACGGAATTGAAGGCAACAGTTTTTGTTGACAAGTCAATAATCCTTATGTATATTCATGGGAGAGATATACCGTAA
Source organism: Ceriagrion tenellum (assembly GCA_963169105.1). Lineage (NCBI taxonomy): Eukaryota > Metazoa > Arthropoda > Insecta > Odonata > Coenagrionidae > Ceriagrion > Ceriagrion tenellum. The sequence goes on from OY720637.1 coordinate 35,654,307, forward strand.
AGTGGGGTTACTTTAGTACGTAGGGGTAAAATTGTTAGCTCCTCATTTTCATACATTTAGCATTTGATAATTTGTCGTAGCTCAAAAATTTGACAAGAGATGTCAGTTTCATTGTGTAGGTAAAGTTTCTTTGGATTGATTACACTGGTCAACAATCGTTTCTTTCGATTTTGAATTCTCACAACAGGAGGTTATATACAAGTCTGTTTTAGGAATGAGTTGTTCAGTTCTAATAATCTATTGATGTCAACACGATTGCGATTGTTCCCGAATCAATGATAAGTGTGAATTTTGGTAACAATAAATCCCTGTTTAATTTGCGATAGCATCTGTTTTTCTATCTGCATTCGTTATAGTAAATTATTAATATGTAAATTATGTAAAATGTAAATTAATCGTATTAAAGGAAAGATGAAGAGACAGGGTTAAATGTATTCCTACTTAACCCTTTCGCTGCTATGGGCGTGTATACACGCCCGCCGGCCGCCGTCCCCACAGTGCTATGGGCGTGTATACACGTCCGGTGTTTTCCGGGCTCTCCGTGCGAACGACGTGTTAACGCGCCCAAGAGTTGACGCTTCGCTGCAGACGACGTGTATGCATGTGGATGACTGTAGCGTCATCTTTTGGCTACCTTATACATTATAGATATGTCCTAGGTCCGTCAGATGCCTCTTGGGTACATTCTTTGAGCTTTATGTCGATGTCTAATGGCCTTGAGCTTTTCTCTCGCCTCCTCCTCGGAAATGCTGGCGGAGGGGTTTCGGGCACTCTTCTTTGTTTACATATGTGCAGCTGAGCCTTGGTCCGAGCGATGTTTATTGCCCTTTCGGGTTTTTTTTACCGTTATCTATACCTCCGACTCTTTCTTTCAAGCCTGATAGTCACTCGATTGCTGAGCTTGCCTCTGTGCTTTGCTTTCTTGGTCCCCCATCAGCTAATTTTCGACTTTTGCGTACTGTGGACTTATTCTTCGGAAGATTCTTCGACCCGTGCTTCGTTTTGGACAACGTTCTTGGTTTTTCTGGACATTGTGCTTTCATGGTCTTGCTCACTTTCGACTTTCGCGTACTTTTGGGACTTAGTCTTAGGAAGAATCTTCGACCTGTGCTTCGTTTTGGACAACGCTCTTGGTTTTTCTGGACTCTGTGTTGCTTTCTTGGTGCCCCCACTTGTTCATTTTCGACTTTCGCGTATTTTTTGCTCTTATTATGAGAAAAAATCTTTGACCTATGCTTCGTTTTGGACAATTCTTTTTGTTTTGCTGGACTTGTTTTTTGTTGACATTTCCTTTGGCTTCTACGGACTATTTCATCCTATTCTTACATAGACTTGTGCTTCGTATTAGACTTTATGTTTGGTTGTTTCACTGTTTTGCGAATACACTTTACTTTACTTAGTTTTGAAATATTTTTAGGAATTTTAGATTTGGGTTTTTTGGCCTTTACTTATCTGTGAGTTTACGTGTTTTTTAGTTTCTAGTGGGAAATGTCAATTAGGAAATGTATCTCAAAGGAAAATGTCCAAGAAATTCTGGGAAAAGACGATAGCGGGGATGAGTATTTGGAATGCATTTCTGAGGTTTCCTCTGATGAAGAACATGAAGATGATCTGAGAGCTAATTATTCTCAGCCATCAACATCAAAAACTACAGGACGTTCCAAGGAAAACCACTGATTTCCGAGTTTTTCAGAGGAAAACTCAGAGGAAGGTAACCTACCACCACTTCCGAAGAAAGGAAAAGTCGCTGAATTCATCTAGCATGCACGGGATTTTGAGCCCAAGATCCACGCATTCGATTCTGGAGCCTCCAGGTGTAAAGTTGGCTTTGGAGAAATTCCAAGAATAATTGATTTTTTCCAAGTGTTTTTTTTTCCGTGGACCTCGTGAAATTTATTGTGGTGGAGACGAATAAATATTATGATTATACTTGTGGGCATTTTTAGGAGCGCGTCCATTCACGGCTGAAGAGTTGGAAGGCCTCTGATTTTGAGGAGATGTTTTGCTTCATTGCTGTGACGCTACTAATGCCTAGGATGAAAAAGCTCTCCTACAATGAATATTCGTCCAAGGATTCCCTCATTAGAACACCACCTATTGGTGAAATAATGTCAAGAAACAAATACCTCATTCTTTTGCGTATGTTATATTTTAGCGACAACAGTATTCCAAGAGCAGAGGATCGACTGGGGAAAATACGTGGGGTGGTTGATATTCTTTGCAAGTCCTTCAAAGACGCCTTTACCCCCTACGAAAATTTGTGCATCGATGAGAGCCTCCAGCTCTTCAAGGGAAGGCTGATTTTCAAGCGGTACATTCCCTCAAAAAGGAGTAGGTTTGGCATCAAAACTTTCGTTTCGTGCGACTGCAAGACTGGATATGCACTAGATTTTATAGTGTGTACTGTATCATCTAGTGACATAGAAGAGGAGCAAGATGGGTTGGGAAACTCGGGGGATACTGTTTTGTCACTGATACGCCCTTATCTAGAGAAAGGGCACACCTTGTTTGTGGACAACTGGTACACAAATCCAGTCTTATTCTGCTGGCTTCATGATAAAGCCACTAAGGCATGTGGCACAGTGAGAAAAAAACAGAAGGCATATGCCAAGCATGGAGAAGAAGCTGAAAAAGAATGAAATACAATTCAAGTCTTTGGGTTTTGCCCTGGCCTTGAAGTGGTGCGACAAGAGGGAGGTTTGGATGCTCTCAACCTGCCATTCAGGAAAAATTGTGCCAGCGGGGAAAATAGATCGAATGTATCGTTGACTACAACGAAAATATGGGGGCTGTCGACAAAACGGACATGATTCTAAGTTCCATTGAGTCGGTCAGGAAGAGTGTGAAATGGTATAAAAAAATATTTTTTCACCTCCTGGCTCTCTGCGTGCTCAATTCAAAAATACTACATCAGGTAGAAACCGGGCAAAAAACTGAGCATGGCAAAATATCATTTAGCCCTGGTTAGGGAACTTCTAGAGACCTACAGCACAGAGAGAATAAACCGGTGGAGGAAGAAGATCAAGTGAGGAATTCCCCATTCGATTGAAAGAGCGACACTTTCCAGACCTCGTGACTTCCGCATCGACATCTAAGCGGTCTCCAATGAGAAAACGCGTGGTATGTCGCAAACATGGAACCAGGAGGGAGTCCAGATATTTCTGTGGGCCTTTTGATGTGTGACTATGCGCAGTCCCATGTTTTAAAATATTCCATACCCAAAAAATGATTAAAAATAAACAAAAAAATGAAGAAAAATTTATTTAAAAAAATTAAAAAAAAAAATTTTTTTATAAAAAAAAATTTTTTTCAACTCCGCCGGTGCCGGTCCAAAGCCCGGATCAAAAAGACGGATGGAAAATTGAAAGAATCAAGCAAAGGAAGTTAAAAAGATTCGTTAAAAGTATTCAGCACAGCAGGCAAAAATAGGAGCGAAGCATTCAGCAAGGGGGGCTGAACTTTGATGAAAAGTATTCAGCAGCGAAAGGGTTAAGAGTTTTTTCAGCATTTTTGTTCTTACTCCATGATGAAAGTTGATATATATTGTGGTGTTGTTTCTATTATTTTTTGGTGACCTAACACAGAGACGATCGTGAAGTTGGAAATTGAAAAAATATTCTTAAAAATCTTAAAACATGTTGAAAATATATTTTTTAATCAGAAATTGGCCTTGCTACTTCATGAGAATCTGAGGAAACGTTTGTGATGGGGTGAGAATAGTACACAAGTCTCTGCTATGTTATTTCAATAAGATATACGCTCGTACTAAATTGACCCCAATTAATGGGGTGACATTAGTACATTTTTAACATGGTTTTATAACCATTGTAATGCACATAGAACCTTAAGCAATAGTTGATTTTGGTCATGAGGATTGAAGCTTTCACAAGAAAAATTCATAGCTTCAACTGTGAAAAAAACATAGCTTGCTGCAGGTTCAAAAATATGTCAAAATGTACTCAAGTAACCCCATTGCACAGTAAGTTACTACGCGCTGTTGGACTCATTGTGGTTTGTTGCACACCTATATGGACCTTGATTTTGACCTGAAATCAAAAGACCAAGTGTACGGAAGCAAATGTTTCCAGCCAACTCCCCACTTATATACTAATATTATAACTGATTTTCTCGTCTAGTCACGCCGTTCAATAGAATCATCGTTTCTTCACGAAGGACGCCAGGATTCGCCACCGTCCGAGTGCGCAATTCTCATCAATAATTTTGAGATTTGGCGACTATAGCGTGAAAAATTGTTCCAAATCCCTCGCACTTCTTTATTCGAGAATTACTTGATCCCTTGTCGTTTCGAAAACTTGATGAAGTGCTCTCCTGGAATGCCGCGTAGAGGAGGGCCCAATCCAATGCCAGGAACTCCGCCCCGGAAGATTAGGATCAGACATACGGCTTTATGATGGATTGAACGCGCGCTCCCCCGTTTCCACTCCCAAGCCCTGCTAGGAACCTTTCCATCACGCTCATGAGAGGACGAAGAGCAGGTAGGGGTCGGTCAGGGGTTCAGAAGGACCGTTTGTTGAAGAATTTTCATTCTTCTCGTCCTGTCCACGTCTCCCTTCGCGACTGTCTCATTCATTCGCGGCGTTCAGAGTGACCAGCCTTTCTTGAACATACATAAATACATACGTACCAATCACGCCGTTCCCTTCCTGAGTAGGCACAGTCACTAAGTTTCACTCATAAATACATATTTGTACACCTAACTCTGCTTCAATAATTTCCTCCATACTGACCTATCCTCGCAAAACTCTTGTGCCTCATTTACCCCCACACATTGCTTCATACACACCCTCCTGTTTTTAAGAATCCTAATATTCCTCCTCCTAAGAATTTCCTCAACCACAACTTTCTCGGCCTACCTCTACCTCTCGCACCATTCATTTCACTAATATATATGTTTCGTTATTTGACTCTCATCCATTCTCTCAACATGGCCAAACCAACGATACACTCCTTTCATATATGTCCATTACTGGAGCATCTAACCCACATTCATTTATTACCCACTCATTCCTGGCTCTATCCATCCTACTTTTGCCGCAAACACTCCTCAGATAACTCATATCCATGGCGTTTAGTCTACTCTTATGCCTATCCTGACTTACCCATGTTTCACTACCGAACAATTCTTTTAATATGAAGTCGCTACCTCTTTGAGAAGCCCTGTATTCTTTCTTCTACGCCTACATACTACCCTAAGAGCCACCGCATGGGCGTGTGGCAGGGGTAATTAGGACACCGGCCGTGTAAACATGTAAGAGAAGTTTTTGGGAGGTGAAATGGTGACGTGTATTACGGGAGTGTATTTAGTGGAGCTCATTTTTTCTTTCGCATACTGTACGCGTAAAGAGCGAGTTTTTGTATACCTATCTTTTCGGCAATGTTTTCTCTCTTTTTATCGCTTCTGTCAGACCTAGCTATGTAGTCCGGCGTCATGAATATATTCCGTGTCGCTCTGAAACACCTTTCTGAATTTTTTAAGCGAGCTAAGCCTAGCGTTTAGCCTCAGAGTCTCTAGGGGCTCCCAAATTAATCCCTCCAAAAGTTGCGAAACACTTTTCGGGTTTAGGTTCGTTCGTAGGAGTTTGTATGGAAGCCTGCAGATTTGCTGTGTTTTTATTGTGGCATACCAACAAAAATTTGGAAAGTCCCTATGTAAGTCGCGATTTTGTTCTGGGCCGTGTCAGCAGGGTAGTTTTGCACCACCATAAAAGCGTTGAAATGAAAATCAGCAAACATGGTACTGTCTAAGGTGGGAGTCTCTAGAGACTCGGAGGCTACACGCTAGGATATTTTTGCTTGAGAAATTAGCACTGATATTTTTCATAGCGACACAGAGAATATTATCATGAGTCATCACTACATCTCTAGGTCTGATAGATGCGACAAAATAAGAGAGATACAATGCCGAACATATAGATACAAAAACTCGTTCTTTCCGCGCACAATAAGTGACCACGATAAATATTGAGCTCCACTGAATACACTCCCATAATACATGTCTCAATTTAATCTCCCAAAAACTTACCTCTTAACACGGCTGGTGACCTAACATCCCCTGCCACACGCCCACGCAGCGGCTCGCAGGGTATGATGTAGATGTAGATGCAGAATTCTGGATATTGTCAATCCCGTGAAATCCGTCACAGAGTAGTTTGTGACAACACGGAATGCGTTGGGCGGCAGATAGAATCAGGTAATTTGTACAGTTAGATATAACATGTTCATGCGTGGCAACATTTGACTACCCTACCATAGGTCATTCTTCTTAATCATTTCTTCAGCCAACGAATTATTTTACGCCATTCTCCTCGTGGTGGAGAGGATTTTTTCGCTGCATGGAAACAGCGAAAATGACGTCACAGGTCATTCGGTTATTTTCGGAGCGTGCTCGGGAACATTCGTAACCTTCGACTTTATTAGCTTTTAAAAACAAAATTTCAAACATTTGATGAGTAAATTGTCAACCGATAGGATGAATTTGTTAACAGAATCAAAATATCGAAAGATTGAAATACGTGGCAAATAGCCAATTGTTTGTTCAATATTTATTTATTAATTGTTGTGATAGTTACGTGATGTGAGGAGGGGGGTCTGGAGAAAAACTAACATATGGGAGGAAAAGTAGGGGAACACAGATTAAGGGCTTGTGAGGTGGGTGAAGTTATTATTCAACAAAGAAATTTTGTCGGGAAGAATTGGGGAGGGGTACGGAAGAAGTACCTTATGACGAATGATGTTTGACTGTATGATATACAAAATAACGCGTCGATTTTCGAAAGTTCTACCACGGAGTGACACCTTATGTTGCCAAGTTTACTTAACGACGTGTTTCGGCGTATAGTTTAGCCGTCTTGAGGAGCATTATCTATGTTATAGATGATGGCCATGCAATACACGCGAAAACATGTTTAAGTCAATTAAATGGGTGGTACCATATTTATTGATTTTCGTTTCTGGAAAATGCTTTTCCCTCGCATCTCGCCGGAAACGGATGACTTCGCATCCAAAGCCTCGTGTAAACTCCTCGAAGACACACCACTGTTTCACTTCAGGTATTGAAATCGTAACGTTGGCCGATATTGTATACACTTTGCTCGGAATTCACCGGTTTATCTCTTATTATGTCGGGATATATCTTTTTATTCCTTCTGCCTGTTTGAGAAAATATTTTTACAATATTCCCTCTTGGAGGCAGTTCTTCACGAAGCAAAATAATATGGTGTTACCAACATCCTTCGCTTTTATTATGAGACACTTTAAATTTATGAAGTTGGGATTAACGAATACCTTTAATTTAACTTTCTCGAATACCTCCGTACCATATTTATGTAGAGTGGAATAGTAAAATGTGCTATGGATGTTTAACCGCTGCGAAGTGGCGAGTTAAACTTGTGACAAGTTATTATCAGTTGAGAGAGCGTGAAAATTGAAGACGAATGTGTCTAAGAAATTTTTTTCTGTGGTGCGGTAGTTTTCTAGTGTTGTGTCTTGAAATTTGAAAGAAAAAGAGAGCCAGTCAGCGAGTGACTTGAGAGCTACTGTGGTGGCCGCGGTGAGAGTGGCAACGCATAAGTAATGAAGTGGGCACAAGCTCATGTAAGCCACCCCGCCGATTCTCCTCTCCGAAAATACTTCATTGTTGGTATTGCTACTGTTGCTGCCCCATTAGCCTTCTAGACGCTTGCTGGTTACTTTTTTTCCCTGTTATCAAAGTTCGATTGGAGAAAAAAAGATCGCGCCTCCTCAAAATTATTTCAGGACGAATTCTACCTAGATATTTAGGCTTCGTTTGATAGTAAAGACACGTTTCTTATTTTTTAATACCTTGTCTGTAAAGATGTCATCTGTACGAATGCCAACCAACACTTTTTTCCTACAGCATACTTCTGTAGAAACTTGATTTCTCCCCCGGTAAACCTTTGCTAAAGTTTAATAGTCTAAATCGCTCAACTGTTTACGTCGATCAAAGTGGACACGCTATCCGAACCAGAGTTAAAGAGCACCGAAATTGTTTACTTAGAGGAAATATTAGCTCCCAATTTGCCAAACACCTAATTGAAGAATGCCACCGAAGTAAATTCATCCCGGAATCTTAGGGTGAGTTTTCAATTTTGAAAATTCAAATCGTAGGACGAAGAAGAAAAATAAATAGACTTTGTGCACTGTTCCGCACACTTGAGGGGGTGAAGACATGGTGGGAAGCTGCGACAGAAGGTTTAAAACTCGAACTACATTGGTAGGAATGATCACCAATGCATGGTGAAACGTAGGTCAAAAAGGACCATTGCAAAAAAGTTTTCATTTCTCAACAGGACGATTGTAGATTGGAATAATCTTCCTGCAGAACTGCTTGAGCACTTTCGTGGCGGTATCAATGTTTTTAAAAATTGGCACAAAAAATTAATAAATGATGATTGATTCATTGTTTATTTTAATTTTTTTTATTGATGCCTGATTTTACGTTGTGTTTTTGGTGATAGTTAAACGTCTGCTTTACATTTTTTTTACTATGATCACCTGGCAAATAGCCAATTTGTAACTATTTTGGTTGATTATGATTATTTAAGTGTTCTACCGGTAAAGATAGGTTTTGTTGAATGTCAGAGAATCTCCTTCTGCTCATCTACACTTTCAGGGGCCTATCTCCCTCTAGTATATCCCTTTTCCGCCTCAGCATACGATCTACCCTTCTTCATCCCGTCCATGAAACCTATTCTCTTTCTTCCTCTTCCCCGCTCGCCCAGCACCCTTCCCTCTACCACACTTCAGCAACCCCTAGCCCCTTATTACATCCTCCAGCCAACTACCCTTCCTATTCCTAATTTCATTCAGAAGCTTCCTTTCCTCTCCCACCATCTCAAGCACTTCCTCGTTAGTCCTCTCCGTCCATCTCACCTTCTCACCTTCTCCACACCCACATCTCAAATGCCTGCAGCCTATTCTCGTCCTCCTTTCTGAGGGTCCACGTTTCTGCCCCATACAACGCTACGCTTTTGGTTGATAATTATGAGAAAAATCAAGTGGCCGCAGCGCAAGAACTTTGTCAGCGTCTCCATAAATTCGGTCTCCAGGCTCTCTTTTAACTTTAAGTTCCTTTCCGTAATTATAGAAATTTCCTCCCGCTATTCCGCATATCGCCCCCAGTCGAAATTCGGTCGAGTTTCATTTCTTCCCGGACTGCCACGCCCCCTACGTCCCCATTCCTCCCTGATTTCCATTTAAATGGTTTTTTTCCCTTCCCTCATTCAGCCTCCCCCGTCATCTATCTACATCCCTCCCCCTCTTGCGATGAGGGGGAATGAAATGTAGACATTCCTCTTGTGTATAATTTTATTTTTTATTTTTTAAATCGCTTATTCTCGCCTGAGACAAGTTCTCGTTTTATCGGCCACCCGAGGATTTCCTTTGATTAGAAGGGATTGTTCCCTTCTCCGCCCTTGCTTCCAAATGGAGCTCCTGTTTCCATCCAAGGAGTCTGGAAAAGTTTTTTGATCGACTTGACGAAACTATTTCTTACGCGGAAATGATATTATCTTCAGTTCCGCTAATTTAATTCCAGCCAATTAATCATCTCCTTCTGGTTATGATCTTGTATCATTAATACTGTACCGTGATGGATTCCGGCTCCAATTTCGCTCTAGAAAACGGTAGGTTTATCTTCTGGGAAGGTTGATACTTGCGTAGGTTTATTGTGTCTTTATCGCCGGAAATTTTTGTACTTGATAATGTGTTAGTGCTTCGATACGTAAGTTGAATTAAATTTGATGCAGTAATGAATAATTTTGCAATAACCCACAGTTATGTTTCCATTAAAAACAATTCACCCGCCATATTTAAATATTTCCACAGTTATAAATATTACTACTATCTAGCTTTCGATGTTTTTACATCATAATCAGGTGATTGCAATTTTTTTCTGCATCATGCATAAATGACGCTCAACATCGCAGGAATCTTCAATTTTTATTAAGTAAATTTATTTATCTTATAGAATATTACTATTTCTGTTCTTCATTATGTTGAATTTCCATCTCATGATATCCGATACTTTTCCTTGAGTTGGCATTTTAAGATCAGTCAAATAAAGAGCCTAGCGCATGAATGTAGCTTCCTATGCTTGGGAAAGTGATTTTCCTGAGATAAGTACTTCGCTCTAGTTCAAGGATTCGCCCCATTGTGTGTTTTATCGAGAGGAAAGAGTAATGTTCTTTTTGATTTGATGTTGTTTGCTGGAACAGTTGATGTTAAAGGATTGGCAAGATGTTTATGTATTATGTAAAAAAATTTCATTTTATCTACCTTTCGAGTGTTCATAAATAAGCTTAATGAAAAGTTTGTTCCCTTGTTTTATTTTTCTCGACATTCGCAGATACTTTGTGTACTAGCTTATGAAAGCGGGCGCAATCAACAAATTTGAGAAGCTTTGTGTATTTCTTCGTGGTTTAAGGTTCCCTAAAGGTATGTAGACGTTAAATATTGTTACGGTATCGTGTGTTAGGAAAGAAAACTTTTGTGTCTTTTTTATTATTGCTTTTAGTTCTTGAATGAGGATTGTAGATTTTTATATCGGCGTTAAAACTTTCATTGTATCTCTTTGCCTCCCGTGTCGCTCTTGACCTGCGGCCAGAGTACCTCTTCTACTTCGCTTTGTCGTTTTTGCTGGAGTTGAGGACGGGAAGTGGTGATTCAACCCGTCCTGGCGCCATGTGGTGAATGCAGTTCTCTTGTTACGGGGCATACCTATCTCATGAACAAGCCGATCGGGACGATGAACTTGTCGTCATTGCTGGGGTGCGCCTTGAGTATGCATGCTCTCCTGACAAAACGGATTGCTTTGTCGGCTTTGCTGGATCAACATGCTATACAACTGTAAATCTGACAGTATGATCGACAAACGTTCGCGTTAAACCTAGTCACTTGTAAGTTATTTACGAACCTGATTTTGATGCACAGTTGCATGATGCATTGCATTGCCTCAGATGGTAAACCTTTTGAAAATATCCGTGTGAGCAGATTTGGATTAATGAGTAGATCTCTTGAAATAGTGAGTATATTTCTTGTGAATACTCTTCAGTTAGCATCGTTTGGAATCGTGTTTCAACACGGTTAAATTTGCCAGAAATGTCGCATTTGAAGGCGCATTAACACATGGAAGTTGACTTATATTGATGTAGCGAATGAAGCGATATTTCGAATCGTATCATTACTGTCAGGTCATTGCTCTGCTTACACATTACTTTCGGCTTTTCCAAAACAAATGGACGACGGAGGTAAACAGTGACTTTGGTATTGCAATAATCGCCTGAATATAGTAATAATGGCGTTCGTATATCGCTGTTTGAGTCTCATAGGCATTCGTGTGTCAATTAAATTTGTATGTATTACATTAATTGTGCTCTATAATATCATATCAAGTGTGAGAATTGTGACGATAATTATTATCATCTATTAATGGATAAGACATGAAGCCTACCTTAGGAGTTCTTAAACATTAAAAATATTTTAAGGTGTAAATAAATATTTACATGTGCAACAATGAGTCGTCGTCCTCCAAGTTATTCGTTGTTTACATTTTAAATGTCCGTTTTCTGTCACATGACCAGGATATCACCTGATGAGATGGGATTTTATCGCAGATTCGACATAGTACTTGCGGGCGAAATAGAAGCCAGTCCAATTTATCTGCAAGTACAAACCTCGGTCAATTACCAACACTATCGACTATGGAAGTGCGTGCTCACACATCGAAATGTCGCTTACAAGCGACTTCCACGGCTACTGTTATGGAAAGGACTTCCATGTTTAAACCCGCCTTTAGATACTATATAGACGGGTTTGGATACGGAAATCACTTCCATGACCTTGCCTTGCAAGTTGCTTGCAATCGACACTACAATGTCTAAGCAAGAGCTTCCATGGCAGTAGGGGTCGACAGTGGCAGTAATCGACCGATGTTCGAACTTGCAAGGAAAAATAATTGGCTTCTATTTTGCCAGCGAGTAGCATATCGATGTCGTCACAAAATCGCCTCACATTCAGTAAGATCTTGGTCTTAAGATATCAAATGGAGATTTAAAATGTAAACAGCGAATAAATTAGTTGAAGAAGGACTCATTGTTGCGCATGTAAATATTAATTTGCACTTTAAAATATTTTAAATGCTAATGAACTCCAAAATTGAGCTTTATGACTTCTCTTTTTATAGAATATTAATTATTGTCTCTATTCGCATACTTAATACGTAATAATGCTCAATTAATACACAGTAATCTAATTTGTAAAAATGTAATTTACTCACGAAAACCTGAGGGAATCGAGCAGCGATATGCGAACGCCATTATTGCCAAGTAGAGCTGATTCTCGTAATTGCCATATTCATTGTTTACTTCCATCATTAATTTGTTTCATAAAAGCAGGATGTAATGCGTAAGCAAAACGATTCCCTACACGTGGTGACAAGATTGGAGATATCGCTACACTCGCCGCTTCCATAGAAGTCAACTTCCACGTGTAAACCACCTTCACGGAAATCGAGTGGTAGCGTGTAGGTTTTCAAAATATCCGTTATAATTTTTGAATTATCGGTTGCTGTCCATTTGTCGATTCTAAGATTTCGGAGGGAACTGACTGGAGATATCTTGTTCCGATTATGATTGACGAATGACTCTTGTGGGGGTTATTCAGGAAACACTTAAAAAAAGAAAAATAAAAGTTTTGGGCTTTTACGGTCCGAATAAGCTCCTTTTCGTTGGCTTCCTGGATGTGGTTTGGTGGTTAGTCCGGCTCATGGCCATCAATCTTGTGGTTTTCTCTTTTTCGTGGGAATTAATTTCGCTGCTTCTATCTTCAACGTGAAAATAACTCTCTTTCTCGTGTAGTTTTGTAGATACGGTAAACTGGAGTGAAGCCGGCGCAGTCTCCTGTGCTAACCTCTCTTTACCACACCATATTCATCCCGCTAAATGCACTTTTTTAACCTTTTAGAAATTAAATAAAAATTATAAACATGTATTAACTTTTTATCAATCAATTTTCACTCTCAAATGGTATCTTGAGCAAGGAAAAATACTTACTCGGTGATGTTATCAATCAGAACGGCACAAAAACTGAGGTTTAGCAATATTGTATTGGCAACGTGATATCACCGAAGACAAAGATAATATAACCAGCTGCAGGTGAAATTCGGAAGCGTAGTTTAAACACTGCTGCAACAAGTACCTTGTACATGAACCAACCACTGTAGTCTACCCTCTTCCGTTAGTCCACCGATTCCTTCCAGAAACGGCGTGTTTATACTATCTTCACCCCGGTATACTGTACTCCGTTTTAGTTTAGAACTTGCGGGGCCCAAGGCTACTGTGCCTCGTGGGGCCCCAGGCATGTTATCTGTGTGGTCCCGGGTTACTGTTGTTCACGGGCCCTATAAATGTACGAATTTTCACAGAGAAAAAAATCATTCACCTTGACCGGGATTCGAACCCGGATCCCTCGATTTCCGGCCGAGTGCTTTTTTTTTAGCCAGTTAAGTTACCGAGGAGTCCTCTTCACTTGGGGATTTTTGTGACCTTTACGGGACTTGATGTTCTCGACTGCCGGACATACAATGTAACAATCAGTCGCTACTGAGCGCTTAGCGCCCGTGCCAACGAGGAAAGATCGTACTTTGATCACAGAGAGGCGTTCACTCTTATAACTGGCTAAAGCACTCGGCCGGAAATCGAGGGATCCGGGTTCGCATCCGGGTCAAGGCGGATGATTTTTTTTTCTGTGGAAATTCGCACATTTTGCATTGCGGGTGACTCCGTAAAAGTGGAACTCAGTGGCTAGTAGGTACCGGATGGCTTAAACTTTGTCCTAAAAATGTAGTTTTATCGAGCGCATAGTTATGAAACTTGTACGGTGCATGATTTATTACTATCTCCAATTTGATTATTAAATTTATGTATGTGCATGCGGTATAGACATATAAACGAAAAATTATAAATTTTAGATTCCAAAAGCAGAGTAAGAGACCTAAATGGCTCATAAATTCCTGTGTCTGACAGTACAAAGGTCGACGCACGCAGTGGTACATTAAGGTACATTGTGGCCGATATCAGATTCCACAATGTGGTTGTCAGATTTTTCTCGTTATATTTTTCCACCCGGAGAATGCCGAGTTCCTCGAAATTTCGGGCCCGGGGAAGTTGTCCCGCTTGCCCTTCTGAAAGGGCGGCACTGGTAAGGATAGGTCATGGTGGTTCGATTCGATATGTCCGTAACTCTATTCATACGGGTCTTCGTTACCATTTCCCCCACATGGTCGCCATTTATGTGCTTACTAAGCATTTACTACCATTGCACACCCTAGAAAATCTGCGAATATGCGGCGCCAGCCATCATTTCGAATAAAAATGCCCTGAAAAATCGTCAAAGACGTTGAAAATCTATGGTATGCTTTTAGAGAATAAGCTAAATAAGCACATCAATGGCGGACTTGTTTGCGTTGCAAAGAACTTTATCGAAGGAAGATTACAATCAATATTGAACGACTTTGGGGTAGGATATTTTGGAGGAAAGTATTGAAAGCCAGCCAGTTTACTAAGGCTAGTGGCAATAAATAAACTTTGACTTGGCGTACCCCGAAAGGAAAAAGTGTGATGGATATGTATGAACGTTCTTTAATGTATTTAAAAAAAAATGAATTCTGTTCGGCGTACCTTGGTGGAATCGATTCATGCTGGTGAAAAATTGAAGTAACTTTGTGAATTCCAAAATTTTAAAGTGATTTTGTAAAAATTAAAGTAAATTTGTGGAATTTAAATAGTTACTTTTATTTTTATCTAGTAATATAATCAGCTGTTGTCCTGTATTTAGCTGTTTGAGAAAATGAATAAGCACGTAAGTAAATATGTACGTGTTTGGAAAAAGAAGAAATTTTGCGACTTTCACTCGTAAGTTTTTCATTCACGACACGGGTTTCCACAGCTTATGTCACCTTTAGTTTATGTCATCTCCTGAAGATGGCATGAACTGTCGAAACCCTGTTCGTGAATAAAAAACTTAATAGTGAAATTCGCAAAGTTCGTTCTTTTTCCGCCATGGAGAAATTTCGCAAAATTACCCCTGACATTGTTCGTTTTGTTAACTACGTGTTTATTAATTAATTAATTCATTCATTCAAAAATGAATGACACGTTAATAAGTAAACACGATAGTATTTCGTATTCCTTTTATGTAGGGTTTGGAAATAAATAAATACATCGATGGATAGATATTCCGCCTTTCGGTCACCCCTCAATCCCTTATACCCTACGTTTCGGCGCTCGGAAATTCTTTTCCAAACACCTCCCTCGGCGCACGACATTTTTTTTTCTTCGGGCGAAGGGGTTTGTAAACTGTTGCTCCACAAAAGGGGGCGGGGAAGCGAAGGGAAGCCAGCCGGCCGTGCGTGGGCGCGAAAGGGAATGCGCTTTTGTCGTTTTGGGCTTGGTGTGCCGTCGGTCGTGTGCGGGAGCCTTATCATCTCCAGCGCCACCTTATGTTCGAACTCTCTATCCACCACCCTCCCCTTGCCCTCCTGCGCAGGGCCCCACGGTACGTACTTATTCGCCCCCATCCCACCACCCCCGAAAAAAAGATAGGGGGTGGAAAAAAATAAAAGTACCAAAGGGACAGGAATAGTTGGTGGGACAGAGGAGAGAGAGAGAGAGTTCCTCTCTCCCCGACACTCCTCTTTTGATCGCCGGTCCGAGATATGCATCGATCTATTTCGCCCAGTCCGTTCACACGGCAATTCGGAGGAGGGCGGTTTATTCTATACGGCGTGGGGTTTGGGAGTTTCCCGTGTGTGTAAACTGGGGTGATGCTGGCGGGATAAAGGTGGAAGTGTTTAGTGTTGGTGGAGGAGGAAAAGGGGGCGTGGTGGGAGTGTTTATGGACCCAGGGGCCCGGAAGGTGGAAAATTGGTGGGCAGCATCCCCGCGTGTGTGGGAGGCTGTCGCGTAAATACCGCCCTTGTTTGAGGTTACGTTTTTTTATCATATTATATTTTCATATTCCTCTCGGCCCTTTTTGTGTTTTCTCCCTCCTCTTCGCCTCTCCCTCCCTCTTTTTCTGACCCTTCCATGTCCGCGCTTTTGAATAATTAAATATATCGTCGAACGGCCTTGAAAATGCTCCTCCCCGGCAATTTTCATTAAGGCATCTTTATTTTTTTTACGGTTTCACTTTTCTCAATTAGCTCTCCCGTAAAAATGGAATCCAAATGGATCTTTATTCACAGAGGTGTTCGCGCGATTTTTTTTTCGAATGGGGCATTCCAATTTCACCGTTCCTTCAGGAGAGTAAGATTAATTGTTTTAAAAAAAACCTGTCTGAAAAAATTTCTCCTCAAGAGTGGGTATTCGGCTGAGCGAATAATTTTTAAACGTTTTCAAAGAAATATCGAGGGTATCTTCTTCCTTTCAACTTATAGGCCATTTTTCGTTTGGTGTGAGGGAATGGATTTTTTGCCTGTAGACTGTATTAATTTCCTATTTTCTATTAATTCGCGTTCAATTAGCGATAATTTTCAAACGTGATCGCATCAGTCCAGATGAAATTTTTGATGAGAATATCTCGAAGAAGTTCTGAAGTGATTTTATTACACGAGTTGGAACTTATAAACGACTTACTGGCTTCTCCGAAGATTTTCACCTCTATGATGCACCGTAATGTTTTTCTTTAAGAGTTGTATTTTTAATACCTTAGGCCACTGCTTTTAAGATTGAAACATAACTCTGCATTACGTAAACATGAGGAGCTAAAGCTACTACATACATGAGCTAAAAATGCAGAGGAATATCACCTTGTAACTAATATACTCTGGTGAAGGGGATACTAAAAAGAAAAAAAATGGTGCTCCATCCAATTTTCAGGTCCCATCCCTAATCGAATTGTAAACTTTTTCCCCAGAGACGACTTTTATATCTCTTTTTAGACCCCATATAATTTAAAGAACACGTTTGTTAAGTTTAAGGACCGCATGGACTCAAACCAGAAAAGTGGTGTCTATGCCCTAAATTGTAACGACTGTGATAATGTGTACATTGGGCAAAGTCAAAGAAATTCTAATATAAGAACTAAGGAACATTTTAGTGCTTTAAAGGCAATTGTGAGAATAGAAGCAACTTTGCTAAACAACGATTCTGTAAAGGACATGACAGTGAATTTTTAATCAATATTTTACATTTTAACCATTGTCCACGTGAGCTAAATGCCCGTGAACAACTCGAAAATTTAAGAAGAATGCATGCTCGTGATGTATGTGTTGTTAAGGTAGTTTTAGCGAAATATCGTTTTACCTAGAAATCAAAGAATCTGGTCTCGTTTTAAAGATTAATATCTCAGCCTTCTAATAACTCCAAAAATTCAACCCCTTACCACATTACTTTGGGAGCTATTTGCCAAACAATACCAGCCATTTTACAGGGAAAATGGTACGTGTATGCACTCCGGGGGGACCTCAAATTAAAAATGATGCATTTCCTACTCTTAGATATCGTTAAAAAATCAACAGGGTGTAGTTTGTGTTTTTTCTCAACTATTTTTGAAAATTAATCATATTGTCACCGCAGTAAATTCTTCGGGATCACAATAAACCTTCCTTTTTGATGGAGTTTCAAACGTACCGCGGTAAAAAAATGAGGCAAGTTAAAGACTTATTTAGATATTTTCATTTGATTACTTACAATTTCTGTCATGTAAATATATATTATTGCACCATTAATAAAGCAATATTAAATTGATGTGTCTTACAGCTGGTGAAATTTAAAGGTATAATTCGACTATGGTCTCTATTCTGACTAGTGAACTATCTCGCTCGGACTACCTTAACGAATGCTAGTTCCCTCCCCTAACCTTGGGGCAGTTACACTCTTTAACCTGCCACCTCCCTCTCTTCCCCCCCCCTCTTGTCCTTTTTTCCGCCCCTCACTTCTGTTCCCTTCCAACATATGAGCGAGTTCCCGACCTTTGGTTGCACCTGATGATGATACTAATGTATTGAAACCCGGGTCGCGTTTTCGTGCGTTTTATTTATGTGGCGTAGTAAAATTCACCATTAAATATGTCTTAGGATATATACCACAAATACTACCAATGATTTTGTTTTATCTGTTGAAATATCTCCTTCGAGGAGGCAAATTTACTGTTGTATCTGTTAAAAAAAGGGTATACACATGTATTTGAAGAAAGTAAATGTCTGTAAACAATCAACACGGAAACATATTGAGCTTCCCGCTGTATTTCAAGTCGCTTTTGTCGCCGTGGGAATATTCAGTCACGAAATCGAGTAACTGGACTCTGAAGCGTACTTGTGTGGAAACTTTTCTCTAGATGCCTCACCTGTGTGGAGGCATGATGTCATGTCTATGAACTCGGGGGAGGTGAGTGATTGCGAGGTGGATAATGCATCATGGGAAATGACGTGGTTGAGGGGCGAGGTGTAGTGAAGGGGTACATGGGTAGAGAGAGTATGCAATAGCGTGTCGCGGGGCAAAATGTGTGTATCTTGGGGATGCAGTTATTGTGGGTATCACAGTGTCCGGCGCTCGAGCGATCCAAAGCGGGATAGAGAGGCTGATGGGGGGGGGGGTGGATACTGGAGAATGGAGGGATGAGACTAATTGCCTGGTTGATGAGAATAACGCAGGCAACTTGACGGAAGGGGAGGGGTAATTGGAACGCATATTTAACTAAAAGGAACGTGGGGAATCCTAGAATGAGCGTGTCTGTCATTATTGAGGAGATTCAGAAAAATTATATTTTGTCGTTAACTCTATAAAAAACATCATGCGGGTATTCCACGGTGTGCTGTTTTATTACCTTTTTTTTATAGAGTACGTCCCGACATGTTTCGTAAACCGTTTCTGTATTCGTATGCAGTCGTATGAATAGGTTAGTAGAGCTTTTAAGGATTTATTTAGGTATTTTCATTTGATTACAAACTTTACTCATTATTCACGTGGTACGTTTGAAACTCCATCAAAACGGAAGGTTTATTTTGATTCCGAAAAGTTTACTGGGGTGACGATATGATTAATGTTCAAAAATAGTCGAGAAAACACAAACTACACGCTGTTAGTTTTTTTACGACATCGAAGTGTGAGAAATTACTTATTTTTTAAATAATGGATAATTAATAATTAGTAAAATAATGTAATGGGTTAATAATCGCTGAAGTGCATGCATGTACCATTTCCCATTCTAAAGGGCTGGTATTTTTTGGCAAATAACTCCGAAAGTAATGTGGTCAGGGGTTGAATTTTTGATGTCAATGGAAGGGTGAGATATCTATCTTTAAAATGAGGCCAAATTAATTGATTTCTAGGTAAAATGATATTTTGCTCAAACTACCTTAACAAGTAAAACAAACTTCTCACCTTCACCAACATCAGTTTGAAACTGAAAAAAAACCTTCTCAAGACGTTTGTGTTGAGTGTGCCGCTCTATGACTGTGACACGTGGACGTTCGGGGAATCAGAGAGGAAAAGGTTGGACGCGTTAGAAACGTGGTGCTACCGTAGGATGTTGAAGATTCTCTGTGTAGACAGAGTCACCAACAGTGATGTAAGAAGAAGGATAAGGGAAGCGCCATTTTTGCTCGAGACAATTAACAGAAGGAAAGCAACATAAGCAGGCCTAGAGTGGAATACACTGGACAGATTTCGGAAGAGCTGGGATGTACCTCATACCACCTTGAAGGAGTTGGCCCAGTACAGAGAAGAATAGAGGAGAATTGCTGCTGCAAACCAATCCTAGGATTGTAACCAAAAGAAGAAGAGAAGATGCATTGTCTGAAATATATCTTGTTGCCGGGAAAGCCTCAAGATGGACAAGTTTTTTTAAAAATGAAAGACCTTTTTCCTGTCTCTTGATCAGTTGTTTCTCGCTCAACTAATGAATTGTTTTTTTCAGCACGATTCGCGCATTACTTTTATCCAAAGGCGCTGCTACAGTTGCGATTTTTATCAGTTGCAGTATTCTGTGACAAGGGAGAGTCACATTCCGGGAACCTCTGGGATCCTCCAGTTTAGCAGGTTTTCGAAAAAACTTAGCATCTTTCAATTTTAAAACGAAGCAAACTGTTTACTCGACAAGTTCGTTAGCCTGCCTTGGGAATTCCACCTCGCAAAACGTGGAGCAGAGCTGTGGGAAGAAGATTTGTTTGCAGTAGAGTAACTCAGTGAGGTTTTCCGCGAGAAAGAAGTTTGCGAAATAGGAACGGGTGGATCATTTTAATTGCTCATGTAGGATTTTGAACAGACATAGGGGAAGTAAAAAAAAGACTATAGCGTTGGAGAAGCATTTACATGCAACTTCATCCGACGGTCGCGAAGGATCCTATATTACGGTAGCAATGAGGAATGCTGTTAAAAAAAGTTGGTCGAGAGTTTAACATGGATTATGGTTTCCAATCATTGCATGTTCAAGTGATATGGTACGCTCGCACGAAGTCACTCGCACGGTTGTATTACTCCAAATGGATAAAATTCGCCATGAAAAAATCATTTGACTTGACAGGGATTTGATCCTGGATCTCCCAATCACCGGTCAGGTGTGTTAGCCAGTTATTCAACCAAGCCATCATCATTTAAAGCGAATTTCTGTGTAACTAGTTATTTACATTTTCATACTATCCTGCGAGCCGCCGCTTGGGCGTGTGGCTGGGGGTGTTAGGACACCAGCCGTGTAAATATGTAAGGGATAAGGTTTTGGGAGGTGCAATGGTGACGTGTATTATGGGAGTGTATTTGGTAGAGCTCAGTTTTTATTGAGGTCGCTTATTGTGCGCGAAAAGAACGAGTTTTTGTACCCACCTGTTCGGCAATGTACCCCTCTTTTTTATCGCATCTGTCGGACCCAGAGATGTAGTGAGGCGTCATGATAATATTCTCTGTGTCGCTCAGAAACTGTATTATCTGAAAAAGTATTATCTGCTTCGACCGACACTGTCGATATCATCAGTTCCTGAATTTCAGGTGATTGGAGCGTTCGGCAATGTACCCCCTATCTGTCAGGCAATATATCCCTCTTATTTTATCGCTTCTGTCAGACCTAGAGATGTAATGAGGCGTCATGATAATATTCTCTGTGCCTCTCTGAAACACACTTGTTATGTATTTCTCAAGAAAGCTAAGCCTTGCGTGTAGCCTCCGAGTATCTAGGGGCTCCCATCTTAATCCCTCTAAAAGTTGTGACACACTATATGTTTTATTTAAAACAGAATTGTAATCAGCAGACACTAGAACGTCGCTGAGGAAGTTGAACCGGGTGGAGGACGCGACGCGTCGCAGAGTGCAGGATCTCATGCACAAATACGGACACCGGATGAGCTCCTAAAGACGGACTCACACTCGCTGAAAGACTAGTGCAACTCACGTGGGGAGGTTGAGGATGGGGGGATTGTGGGCCGAGAGGAGACGGGAAAAAATACGAAAGAAAAAATACGAAAATGCGACACAGGAAATATCCACAAGTGCACCTTTTCCGTTCTCGTATTAAGCGGAACGCTTCCTTTTTAAAAACCCAGAACTATTCCTTTTAGAGAGAGAGAAAAAAAAGGACGGGGTACACCACCTCATGCCTTCTCATTCGTCGGGGCTTGTCCTCCTCCCCTCTCCTCGCCTGTGTCCCCCTCTCTCCTTTTGTCCTTGCCCACAACCCTCAAACGTCCTTCCCCAGAACTCATGCCTCCCCGCCCTCCCTCCCTCGCTACATCCCGCCCGACCCCCCGACGAATCTCTTCCCCCAACGCCACATCCCAAAGACGGTGGACTGCTCCCTTTTAAAGAACCGTTCCTCGGACGAAGGGTTGGGCAGCGGCGCGGAACAGGTAATGCATCTACTTTTTCGTCAGCATAAGCGATAGCCGTTTCGCGCTAAGGTAGTCCAAGCGAGATAGTTCCCTAGTCATAATAGAGACCATATTCGAAGTATACGTTTTAATTTCATCAGCTGTAGGACACATCAATTAAATATTGCGTTTAAACTTCATTGGTGAAGGCGTAACTTTGTGGAGTGACTCTACCGACATGACAGTTATCTCTTATTAGTCATTAAATATTGCGTTATTAATTGTGCAAATATCTAGTTTTATATTACAGAAATTGTCAGCAATTTAATGAGAATATCTAAATAAGTCTTTAACTTGACTCATTATTTTCACGCAGTACGTTTGAAACTCCATCAAAACGGAAGGTTTTTTGTGATTCCGAAGAATTTACTGCGGAGACAATATGATCAATTTTCAAATATAGTTGAGAAAACATACAAACTACTCGCTGTTAGTTTTTTTTACGTCCTCTAAGTGTTAGAAATACCTCATTTTGTTAATAATGTCTCTCTGCAGTGCATGCACGTACCATTTCCCATGTGAAATGGCTGGTATTTTTTGGCAAATATCTCCGAAAGTGATGCGGTAAGGGGTAGAAGTTTTGGTGTCATTGTATAGGTGAGATATTTTTCTTTCAAGTGTGCCCAAAATCATTGATTTCTAAGTAAAATGATATTTCGCTCGGACTACCTTAAGGTAGTTTGAGTGAGATAGACCCCTAGTCAGAATGGAGACCATAATCGAATCATACGTTTCAATTAGCATGTGGAGCATATGAAGGAATGAGTGCCTGTCTATGGGAGCGAAAATCGCCGTGTACAAACGTATACTTCTCCTCAATTTGTTGTATGGTTGTGAAACATGGGTATGTCAGGATAGGCATAAGAGTAGACTAAACGCCGTGGGTATGAGTTCTTTGAGGAGCGTTTGCGGCAAAAGTAGGATGGATAGGGTCAGAAATGTGTAGGTTATGAATGAGTGTGGGTTAAATGCTCCAGTAATGGACGTGTATGAAAGGAGTGTGCTTCGTTGGTTTGGCCATGTTGAGAGAATGGATGAGAGTCGAATAACGAAACAGATATATGAGAGTAGAATGAATGGTGTGAGAGGTAGAGGTAGGCCGAGAAATTGTGGTTGAATGTGGTTGAGGAAATTCTTATGAGGAGGAATATTAGGAGTCTTAAAAACAGGAGGGCGTGTATGAAGCAGTGTATGGGGGTAAACGAAGCAAAAGAGGTTTGCAAGGATATGTCAGTATGGAGGAAGTTATTGAAGCAGAGTTAGGTGTGCAAATATGTATTTATGAGTGAAACTTTGTGACTGTGCCTAACCCGGAAGGGAACGGCGTGATTGGTATGTATGTACGTTTCAATTTCAGTAGCTGTAGGAAGCATGGATTAAATATTACATTATTAATACGGCAATAATATACTTTTATAAATCTGAAATTCTAAATAATTAAATTAATCTTTAATTTGACTCATTATTTTACGCGATACTATTCCCACAAAATGGAAGGAATTTTGTTATTCTAAAATAAATACTGTGGTGACTCAGCGATTCATTGTCAAAAGTAGTCTTAAAAACGTACAGACTACTCACTGTTAATTTTTGACGATACATAGGACTTAGAAATTTATCATTTTTTTTAAAATAATGCCCCTCTGGAGTGCATACACGTACCATTGCCCGTGCAAAATAGCTGGTAGTACGGAATATGTCTCGGAAAGTAGTTCGGTAAGGGGCTGACATTTTGGTATCTTTGGAAGAGCAAGATATTTTTCTTTAAAATGATACCGAATTCATTGATTTCTAGGTGTTATGAATTTCGATCAAACTTCCTTAACTTGGATATTGGAGGATATCATGCGAAGTTGAATTCACCTATTCGCGGCAAACTTTCAAAGCGCAGGTTCCTCATTCAGTTTTTGTGCCTTTAGCACTTTTCGTATTTTCTGTCCCATCCTTCTCCCATTCATCCCTTTCCCGTCCCTGCCTCATCCCCATTCGTCTCATCCACCTTTCCGTGGTGTTTCTGGCGGAAGTGAGGCGAGTTGGAAGGTTTGGCGTGGGAGTCACGGCGAGAAAGATCCCATTCACCCCCCGAGGCATTCCCATTCTCACTCGTCCTTTCTTTATTCCTCACTTTGCTTTCTATACCATCTCGGACCGACCAGAGGGATCAACCACCACGGGGATGGCTACCTTTCCCTTCGAAAGGTGCTCAAACAGCAACCACAGCCACTGGATTCGTTTTTCGGCAAGGAAACCGAATGTAGGAGGTTAACACACTATAGAGTGCTACGCTCCACAGGAATGTCTTCACATACCGTTTCCTGGTTTGTAGTAGTATCTTCTTTGAGCACAGCAGTTGTCTTTTTCTCATGAACGCCTTCTTAGATCGGGCTATTCTCCACTGAATTTCCGTTGTACTTTTTCCGTCCCACGTGATGGTACTTCCGAGATAGGTGAAGGAATCCACTCGCCCTGATACCTCTCCTCTTAGGGTGACTTCTACATTCAGTTTCTCTCTTCCGCATGCTTGGATTTTAGTTTTCGTATTATTTTTTTCATGTTGTAAACTTGGAGATCTTGGTCCTTGAGGTTAAGTGACCTTTGAAGATCATCATCATGCACATGCCCGCCATGCCAATCATGCCCTCGAGTGGTGAAAACCCTATCCCAAACGGGAGTCGAACCTGCAACCTTAGCATGCCAGGACTTAACCCTTCCGCCACCCGGGACGGCACTAATGAATTTTGTGTTAAGGTAGCTTGTGCTACGCTCCATACGAATGTTTACATGTACTGAGCTTGTAATCCTTTCATATTTGAGCACAGTTTTTCTCCCATCACTTATATATTGCCGATTTATTGGCGGAATTTTTATATCAAAAGACGCTGGTGTGAAATGCTCACAAATAGCGTCAAATTAGTCTTAAAAATTGCCGGCGTATTAGAAGTGGCGCTGGGAGTTTGGTCGTTTTGGGAAATCTACGATCGGGCACGAGGAAACGAGTGAAAATGGTCAGCTATGCCGGAGGTTAACCTAGGGAATGGAAAGGAGCCGAGGAGGACTGTTTAACTGGACAAGGGCTGGGCGGGTCGTTTTGAGGCAGGGTTCAATAAAGGAGGAATTTGGCCAAATAGGAATCGTTGAGATAATGGGAGCTTGGAATTCCGCAAGGAGAGTTAGACTTCGCGCTGAACCATGGGATACGCAAACGGAGAGGAAGAAGCGTCGGGCGGCGGTGGTGGTGGTTGGAGCGGATAATGACCGTCCATTAACGCGCGGATAAACTTGAGGCCATTAATTATTCGCCGCTAATGAAGTGGGACGATGACTGGGGAGTGTGTAAAGTTTTAATACGGGATGATTTCCACGGAGAGGGCGGGCATTGTGCGGGATTCTACGCTAAGAAAAATCGTTGTGGCCGTCCCAGACCAGGCACTGCCTGCAAACCCGAAAGGGCAGCGGGTGAGGGAATGCATAACAAAACTGTGGTCCGCGGAGAGCGTACAGGAGTACCCGTGTGAAATTTTACATGGAGTACTATACTAAGTATTAACGAGGTACTGCTTGTTAATAACTAAAGCAGCACTTTGCAAAGCTTCAATATGGCATAAAACTGATCTCATACTTTTGAATAATTTGGTTTCTGTGAAAAGGTAAAGAATGGGAAAGAACTGATTCATCTCTAGCCAGCTGCACATTCTAGAGTGATAATTTGTCTTCCTTTTTTGTTTGTTTTTTTTGGGGTGTTTTATTTGCCATATTTTAGGTTAGCATAAGCTTAATGAAGAGCAATGTTGCTGTATGTGATCCATTTTATTAGAATAATACAATACAATAAATAACTTCATGCACTGTAGGAGCTGGTGCTTTCCCGGCGGACTCCATGCAGGAATTTTTCTCATGTTCTCCACTATGTTAGGATTCCCATGCGAACCGACTTTTCGATGCCTGACTTGTGCAGTACCTTCAGGGCTACAACTGCCCTGAAGAAGATGCACGGTGACTTTCCACTGGATAAATGATTTGAATTCGACCAAGGTTTCGAAGTACTGCATCATCTTCAGGTGAAGTTAATGAAGATATTCTTCATCACCTGAAGATGATGTAGTACATCGAAACCTAGGTCGCATCAAAATTATTTATCCAGTAGAAAATTACCTATTCTGTTCTTCATCATCATTCTGTTCTTCATCATCAACTTGCTCCACATCACACGCCATGCCTCTCTTTTTTGTAGTATCTTAATTGGCACTGGCCAGTATATTTTTGTCATACCACTAGCACTACAGTTTTTCAAAATTTCTCCTTTTTTTACTGAATGAAATATAAACTGGTTAAATGATTTTTTTTGGTTTTGAAAAGCGATGTCCATACGTTCTCTCATGAGGTCGAGGCGAGGTGATGAGGTCGCGACAATCAATCGACATCCTGATGCGATTTATAAAACTGAATTCTCGGTTAACGTAGATTCAGATAATAAGGCTTCGTCACCTGGAGGTCATCGTTTATAAAACTTTCATGAAACTGGGCCTTAGAAGTTATCTAGAAGGTTGGCCGAAGAAAATGGTGAATAGAGAACGTTATATTTAGATCCGGCCATGTTGACCATTGGGGTCGGTGATGACATTAACTTACACGTGTCGAAATTTCTGGCATCGATGGATTCCTGTTTTTGTAGTCGGGAAATAGTAGATGTTCATTTGTCAAATTATGGAATTTGGAAAGGAAGAGGCTTTTTCATTATCCGTCTCGACCGTGGTGATTGATTGTCGTGTGCTTTTTCGTGGACCGTAATTAAAATCTTTGATTTTGGCCGTTAATTGAAGTTACTGTTAATATAACTGATATTTAAGTTGAATTTACGAATTGTGTCAGTAATGAGAATGATGAGTCTTTGAAATTTCTTGTGTGGACTTGTTGGATACGTTCAACCTGTAGCCTTAATAAGGAAGGACTTGACATTGTCGAACATCGAAAAAAATAGTATCTTAGGAGTGACGTAATAGCCAGAAAAGTCTCAACTTCGGATTGGCATTTTATTTTTGTCATTTTCCAGATTGTAACCTCAAGATTTTCGTCGCTATCGGAGGCTCGATCATTCCGAGGCCTTGCCGAATACGGCTCGTGACGTAGCAAAACCGGGTCTTTGATTACGATTTCGGAGAAAATCGTATCCCTACTATCAATTAATATTATCTTGTCAGTATTACTGACCTCTTGAAGTAACTGGGATGGGAATCGGTTTCAAACCGTCGATTGAAAATTAGGGTGGTGGTCATCAGGAAACACTGGGGAAACCTGGAATTGTCAGGGAATTTTGAATTTTTAGAATACATATGTCCGTCTTTAGAGCGCTTGCTTGCGCTTTACGGCATCCAATTTCCAGGCCTCTCTGTTTTCCCAATCTCCTTCTTGCAGGTTTTTCTCCGCCATGGCTTTGGTTATTCCGCTTCTCCATGAGTTAGGTGGCCTTCCTCTCTTTCTCCTTTCATAGGGTTTCCACTCCATGATGGTGCGGGGCAGTCTTTCTTTGAGCATCCTCAGAACATGTCCGAACCACAGCAGTTGTTTTGACTTGATTTCGTCCAGAATGGTTGTTGTCATTTTCATTATTTCTCGAATTCTCTCATTTCTTACTCTATCAAGCCTGGATATTTGAATTTTTAGAAAAGTCAGGGAATTCTCAGTCAGGGAGCGACTGGAATCCTCTTTACTTGTCTACCTTTACGTCTATCGGCCAGTCTTTCCCGTCCTTTATTTCAACAACTGAAACCAACGTCCGCCGTGGACGTGCATGGAAAAAGAACCGTCAATTCGTGGAATATTCAGTTGTGAATCTTAGTTATTTGGTTATGAATCAGACGTACAATGTATCCTTTTTATATATCCTCATTGCGATATTTTCCTTGTGGTGTTACAATTCATGATCACAATGCATTACGCTCGTCACAATGAATCCGAGACAATGTTGTTCGGAAAATGTTACCTCGCGTTTTTTTTTTTTTTTAGCTTCCGAGAGACAGGTCGAGAGGTTGCTGGAGCACACTAGCTCATATTAAATACATGCTTTCAGTTCTAAAAATACGAGACGATGATTAGAAAATTTAAAGCTGCTGTAGAAAATTCAATTCAGCAGAAAACAATATTCCAATAATAGTTGACCTTTTGGCGATCGGTCAGGGAAATTGGTAAATCCATCAGGGAAAAGTCAGGGAAAGGTCAGGGAATTTGAAAATTGGATATCAATAGCCACCCTGAAAATTAAATTAATTATTTTTAGGACTTAAGGCTTTCCCGGCGAATGCTTAGAATGTATAGCTCTCGGGTTTCCATCCGGGCGATGGTGGTTTCACGCACCGACGCACAGAGGGCTGAAATCGAAAAAAGCTGACCAAAACCTCCAAAACGTTTTTTTAGAGTCCGGGAGTTGAAATTTCGCGGTAACATTCCCAAGTAGTTTGTGCATGACATGTCGTATTCGTTTTTTTCTTGTACTCGCACATTAACAATATGTAAGGGATCAAAGTTTAACAAATTTCGCAAAAAACGCCCACCTTCGATTTTCTCTGTGAATTACCACAATTAACCTCTTTCTGTATTTTAATGGAGTAACTTATGGAAAATGTTTTAAAACCTTTTTATAACTCAGTTCTTTCTCTTTCATTTAATGGTTTATAAAAGATTTAATTGTATTATTAACCATAGACACAACAAAATGGCGGAGCCTATTTTCAGTCAAATTTTTACATGTTTGTGGAGAAAATATTGGTGCCGCCTGGTTACGCTAAGTGACTCATACTACGTCATTCTTCAAAGCTTCCCGATTGTGAATCTAAAGAAAAACCTTGCGCATATTTGCGACCCCGAATATTACATCGTTTTTCGAGCGCGCGGTCGAGTCCGGTTCCGCCCGCCGGCGACGGGGAGTACGATGATGCGGCAAGTGTTTGGATACAATATGGCCACATTCACTTTCCTATAGTGATCATCGATATATAGAGATTGCAGATAGCCACCATAAAGAATTTTTTAATAAATCATGCTACAAATGATACTCATAATCATATCGCGGGACACCGCAAGAGGTATCATGAAATACTTCTTTCTTTGAATGCACTCCTGAAACAATCGCGGGATTTTCACATATATCCTGCACTTCACCTACGGAAGGATATGAGCATCTCTGTTTGACAGACAAACTCCCTTTCGAAGGCACCAGGCATCAGCTGGTGTCGCATGGCATCAACTCCCCAACCCTCTATAACTATTTCAAGGCCTTCCAAATATGACTAGTTTTATGACACCACGGAGCCCGTCGTGCGGTTTGTTGCGGATATTTTCGGGAGCATATTCTCTTTGCTCCAACGAAATGCACGTGCACATTTAGTTGTATTTCTGGTGTGATGTGGAACAGTTCTGCTTGCTTGTACCTGCTTCTATCCTTGATACCTAGGTAAGTGCTTCGGCTTTTACCCGTGTTTGATTCAGTGTCCGATATCCAACTATAATCGCTTTTTTTGGTGGCATTAGTGGTGTTATTTCATTTTATTTTATACTTTCGTGGCATTTTTAAGGTATGTGTTGCATAATCATTTGTTTAATTCTTGGCTATAAAGGTTTTGCGAACTTTTAATTGAAATACAATTAAATGCTTCATGTAGTTACGGAACGAAATTATCAATATTAGTGCCTTTTTCATTTTACATCTCCAGAGTCGAACCAAATATTACTATTTTGGGGCGTCGGTATTTGCTTTAAATTCTTTTTATAAAACCCATTTATTTTCTGGCTCTCTTGACGGTTTTGTAAATGCTTACCCTAAAAAATTCCTCCCGTCGAAATTTCACGTTTACAGCTACAAAATACTTTGTTGAAGTCTGGGTATCAATCCTTATATGCGAAAGAAGTTATTTATTGAAATATATCGCTAGAATATTGCGTTTGGTTTCAAATAATGAACTTTTTAAGTCTCTATCAAATAGTGAACTTTTAAAGCTCATTATTTGAGTGTATACTTCAATTGCAATTTTTTTGGAAAGTGCGTGAAGAAGGTGTGGTGGAGTGTTCTAGACACCACCAGAGATTTCTGAAGCGTCACGATAAAGGGCTGAAGACTGTTTTTAATTTTCTGGAATATTTTGCTCGAATGCTTGCCGAGTACATCAACTCCTTCCTGTAAGTTCATTTGTATTATTGAGTCAATTTATAGTCCTTGTACAGCGTTATATATATTTTATCTTACGTTAGACAGTACAGGTGGACGTCCCGAAATATGTTTCCATGGTTCCAGCGAAAGATCAAAAAGAAGGGAAACAAAATTTCTGTAATCCTCTTATTCCGCGGCAACTCTTTTCTTTGCTGTATCAATACTAAACTAAAACTAATACGTAACTTCTCAAAAAGGCGCGTGGAAAGCACAGACAACTTCTGTAAAGCAGAATGGCTTAGCTGTAAAATTCTTTCAGAGAAACAAATGGGATTGATTGTGGATGTACCGAGGCCGGAAAACGGGACAACTAACGATGGGAACACGGCTGGGCGATTCTTTGACAATCCCAAGCTTTCTTCTGCATGGAGAAAACAGGTATGGAGAATATTGCCATCAACAATTATTATTTCCTGTTTCAGAGCATTATTATTAAAAATTATTTGTCATTTTATTTGTAAGTATGTGCATCTGATAGATTGCGATTTATGTTATAGGAATGACGTTAGCCTTATTACAAGGTTCTCCATTATATTGAAGGCAAATTCTAGTGGTCTCTGCATTAAAGAGGAAACATATAGGAATTACTGCTGGGAGAAAACCAAAGATTTGTGAAATTATACCTGAGGTATTATATGCCACAGATAGTGCATAGTATTATCTTCAAAGTACTTCACGGAGCTGATATTGCGAAAGACTCGATTCTTCCTTTGTGACAACTCTCAGAAGAAGCAATAGAGGCTGGTAATAAGGACATAAGAAACTTTCGTGAGCGATTCACAAGAAAAATTCTGAAGTGGCTACCAAGGAGGAATTATTTGGAAGATTACTTCTCACGTCAGATCCTGTAATTTCGAACTCGTCGCTAGTTTCCCTGTGGAAAACATCAAGCTTGCCGAAAGAGGATATGAATCTGTTGTTATCGAGTGAAAAACATTTACTGAGCTCAGGTAGTGAAGATGAAAAAGACTTCAGATAGTGCATTAAAAAGAACGAAGAAAAATTTATTTATCGTTTAAAAATATATCCTTATTATTATGGAAAATGGTGAACGTTTTTATTGTGTTCTTTTGTTTAGATTAGTTGTTCACGGCTGGATCAAATATCATTTTCTACCAGTGACTTTGAATCAGCGTGATTATAATCTAATGCAATACAGATAAGAGTCTACATTTTAAGATAAAATACATATAAATGTATGTGATGTGTAACTATAGTCATTTAGTAGTTCTTTAGCTTAACTCTTTTTACCGTATTAGAGAAACAGACCGCACGAAGGGCTCCGCAGTTTCATCAAACGACTCTTTTCGGCGGGCCTTGAAGTAGTTAGAGGGGGTTGAGGAGTTAATGCCATGCGACTCCAGAGTTGTTAATGCCATGGCAAAATACGCCTTCGAAACATCGGTGCCAAGAACCGCCATCACCCGGTTGGAAACCCGAGAGCTATACATTCTCCTCATTATTTTGAATAAATTCAAAACCAGTTTATTTCTCGATGAAGGTATTTAACATCTTACGAGCTCCAACATACTACGTTTGATCTGATCATGAGCGTAAAATGAGTAAGGTAGACTGGTATGTAGATGTAGGGCTTGCATGTTTATATGTAGATGTGTCAAGTTTACCACGAATGACGGAGTATAGAGAGTGTGAGAGACGGTGGAGGAGAAGTAAAACTTGGGGATGAAGGAAAGGGAGGAAAGGAAACGGGTAAGGAGAGGGAGGAAGAGAGAGAAATGAAGGGAGACGGGAGTTATCCGGAAACACGTGGGACGGAAAGGAGAAAGGATGAGAGGGATGTGAGGAGATATATATAGAGAGGGAGGGAATTTGACGGGGCGAGAGAGGGTTGGAAGGGAGGCGGGGGAGGGAGAAAAGAATTGGAGCAGGGTGCCAAAGCTAGGAGTTGCCCACCTTTCGCATCCATCGCCATCCATTTTAGCCCCCCCCCCCTCCCCCCGACTTCCCTCCTTTCCCTCTCGAGGAGAGCCCAAGAGCCTCCTCCCCTTGATCTCCATATCCTCCTCCTACTCCTGCTTCTCGCTTTGTGCCCATCGGAGCCTGAAATGGATCCGAGAAAACTGAAATCCTCCTCGGGAAGGATGTTGGCGTTCCTTCGACGGAGGGAGTGGTGGACTTGAAGGGTGGGTGTGGGGGCGAGGAGTCGCGATCGGGAAAGAAGGAAGCCAAGGGGGAGGGAGGGAGGGAACGGGTTCAGTGCTGGGGAAAATGAAGGGGCGGAATCCCATTTCCCCTCGCTCCGGAGTCGAGGAGTGTGGAGCTGGAAGTGAGGGAGTTTGGCGTGGAGAGACTACCCGGCATTGGTTGACATTGGGGTAGCATCGGAGCTATTTCTATTGTGATTGGAGGTACTACAGAGTATTCTGATAGAACTCTTCCATTTTTTCACAGCATCGAAGGTGCAGACTATTGACACTGTACCTGTGGGCAATGTTCACCCCAACCGGTCCTATGACATTAGATGCAAGCTTTCGCCTCATCAACCCTTATCAACCCAACGTGCTAATTAGATTTTCCGCAGCAAAGCGTTTACCTCTTTCCAAAACCATTGCAGTCTTTATTGTACTTTTAGTGGCGATTGCTTTCTAAAGAAGACTGCGGAAATATGATATGATATATTTTATTTACTCCCACATTATATTTACAATTATGAATACAAAAAAATAACGGGAGCTTTAGGTGGTCTCCAAGGTCCTAAGACCTGAAGTGAGCCACCAGCAGATACAACGAAAGTATGCTATTAATAAAGAAAGCAGTAACAGTATTATAAGTGACAGTTATAATTAACAATTATGAAAAAAACGATTGAAAAAGGTACTCAATATTTTCACAAGAAAATAGCCAGTCTTTGGTCAGTTTTAGTGAATTGGTTATGGATTTACATTTTTTTATTTCAGTGAGTAGTGTTTTAAATAATTTTGGCCCCATATACAAAAAATATGGAGTGTTTAAGGTTAATCTTGTTCTGTATGTTACAATATTTGATTTGTTTCATAAATTGTATTTGCATTTATCTGATACGCTGGGAATATTGCCACTTATGACAAAACATAATTTTAAGACTGAAAATTGATACAAATGCCTCGGTGGCAACAATGTTGGGACCACAAACAATGGAAAAGAGTGTTCATAAGAGTTTTTACAAAGTATGTCGTAGATGACCTGAGAATTCAACCACTATAATCATGCGTCAGAATTTAGATGTGCTTCTGAAAATATATTTCATCTGCCCCAAGTGAAAGCCAAATTTAATAGCTGCTTTAGAACGAATTAAATGTTTACATATAAATGTGTTGTTTTTCCTCATTTAGAATGAGGAGAAATATCTCTTAATCATTTAAACCGACGGAAATACATTGTTCCGCTTTTACTTTGCCGGTATTTAGATCTAAAATTACGCCTCCAGGGGAATCGCGCAGGAAATCATTATTTGAGTGTAGCGATGTCCCTCCGTCGCGAAGAGCCCATTCAAATGCATAGTCTTTCAATTAGATACTTAAACAAAAGAAATTGAAGGCTTAGAATCGGCTAAGTTTTCGTGTTTTTCGTGCCATTGAATTGAAAGCAATTGATGCCGATGAAATGTTTTTGCTGTAGAGGAAATGGCTCTGGAGTTTGGTTTGACTGATATCCTGCGCTGAGAATAGTTATCGCTGAAGTAGCGCTATCTGAATCTTTGTTGGTTGGCAATTAATTTACTATTCAATCGACCTACTGTAACAGGTATGGTAGTCTGTTGGTTATGAAATATGCCATCTTAAGCCACTCTTTTATGACTGTCGATAGTTCAAACAATTGAAGAGGGCCATATTGTATATTTTGAATCGTGGAAGCTTTTCTGTGCCATCAAAAATAGGATTGCTATCCTAAGCGTCCCATGTTACATGTAGACTCTTAATTCTTAAACTATATCCTCCCTTTGCTCCACATAAAACCAACCTCTTTACCTTAACGGATGTGTGTTCCTCCATCTCCTCAGTTTACCCATTATTCTCACTTTTATCTCGGCCTTCAATCGATTTTTTTCGTCAATAACCTGCTCCGTCCACCTTCTCAATTTTCTCCCCTCGCATTTATCTCCTCTACTACCTTGGTTTCCAAATTATGTTCTTAAGAACAAAAGTGTGTGTATGGATTAATGTATGATATGGAGGAAGCGGAAGAGGTGTACAAGGATCGGGAAGTATGGCGAAAATCGTTTAAGCAGGGCCCCACGCGAATTCTTCAGCGTACCCATCAAGCTGTTTCCTGAAAAGGAATGTGTGTTTGTATGGACTAATTTTTTTGTCCACTCATCCTCCTTTCCTTAACTATTCTGGCCATCTATTTATCGTGCATCCCTCTTTTCTCTTATTCGTCGTATCTCCAGCCTGTTTGTTTCATCCATTCATTCATTCGAAGCTCTTCAAAGAAATTGGTATGATATTGAATTAAAAGTGGTATATCAAGGATGAGTGCCTGTCTAAGGAAGCGAAAATCACCGTGTACAAAAGTGTACTTCTCCCCACTTTATTGTACGGTAATGAAACATGATATCCACGTAATATAATTCTTTTTATATGATTCTTGATTGATCTATCACCTCAAGGTAGTTTGAGTGAGATTTTGTAGTAGTCGTACATAATTGAGACCATTTTTAATAGTAATTTTTATATTTCAGTAGCTTTAAGAAGTATGAATCCAATATTTTTTAACGGCGCAAAAATATTTATTCCTTGAAGTCTGATATCCTCTGTGATTGAATTAATATATCTTTTTATGAGTCTGCAACTGGACTTATTTTTTTATAAGGCACGGGGAAGCCTTCACATTGGGAGGTTTTTATTTGCAATGCTTCGAAAATTTCGACGGCGATCAATTGATTTGTTATAAAAAGTTGGTGCACAGCAAAAAAAGTACAATGTAATTCAATTCTACCGTAAAAATTCTGCGAATGTGGTCTTAAGGTGTTTTGGGAAGATGAGGTAATTTTATACACGACGAAGCCAGATTTTTTGAATTCATGGTGAAATGAAATGTCGCTCAAACTGTCTTAACTCTGTCGTGAAAACCACAAAAGATCTACGTGTCCGCGCCAAAGGGCTGCGATGCTCTTCTCAGATAGGCAGGCCTTTACCTTATCTCGGTGACCGAGATGGCAAGGTATTGGTGGCGTATCCAGTGGAGGATGGGGAGCTGAAACCTTTGAGTGAGGGGGGTCGAATATGGGGCGACGCGCCGTCCGTTCGGTTGTGGTATGGGTAAACGGGAAGAGGCGGATGGGATCCCCTTTGCCCGACCGACGTGGGGAGAGAGGAAGGATGGCTGGGGACGACAATCGACTCGCCAAATTCCGATCGGCCATTCAAATCTCCGGTCTCGGGACTCTTGGCGCCGCAACTCCGTCAGTCAAGTCTGTGGGCTCGCTGAAGGAGAAGATCTGCGACGGAGATGGAAATGAAGTCTTGGGGAAATGGGATGAAGGCGTCGGGGACTTTTTTTTTTTTTTTTTTAAGGATTCCTTCGACCCGAAAAAGAGATATGCTGCGTGGAAAGGTTCTCCATCACTTCCCTTATTCTATGGAGAGACCCATCTATATTATTTTATACTCACGGAAAATTGCATTCAATAGAAAGTTCCATTTTCTCTCCTGGTTACGTTTCTTTTGTTTAAGCAACGCTGTGATATTCTCCATAATAATTTAAAAGAAAGTAATGGAATGTGTCGTTAGCACGTGGAAGACTCCGGTTTTAATCATCCTTTAGCGGCGATCTTGCTTCGTGCTCTTCAAATGCACAATTTTAGCATTCTGCATGAACATACCCAGGGTAGAAAAAGTGGCTGTTTGTTCATGAAACGGTTCTTGAGCAAATTAATTCCATCCCTCATTAAATTCTCCGAGCGTAATAATCCGGGTGAAGTATACCTTGAAGGAAAATAAACGTTTTCTTACGAGAAATATAGTTCTCTAGTTCAGTAATTAAAACTTTTTCCCCTGAAGTTCTTGGTTGTCAGTCGTATATTCTTGTATCAATATCACAAGGGCTTTAGCATCTTGATTTTTGTATTTGTTGATACGTTTTCAGAGGGCAAGAAGCTTGGTTAAAAATGAGCTTAGCCAAATTTGAATCGTCTACCCTTAAATACCTTGACGTGAATTTTAATTTTATTCAACGATGGTCCTCACTGCGACGGTAAAATTACAGTACTTTGTTCAGGTGTCATGTGTTGTAGCAATGAATGAATGTATTCCATCTCGTGGAGTGGTGTCTACGTTATCGATAAAAAAGAAATTAAACGTGGACTTTGAACAGGTGGAATGTTTTCAGGCGTTATATGTTGGTCATCAATTTCAGAATGAACAAAGTGCCGTTTCATTTTTCATTAGTGACTTCAGTGCATGAAAATTACTGATGAGAGTGATATTACCTCCGTGACTTTTAATAATTTGGTCCGAATTGAAGCTTGATTGTTGAGAATTTATTTAATTTCACACAGAGCCCTCTTAGCCAAAGGAAAATATTCCATAGTGCTCGCCAATGAAGGAGAGCTCAAGTGTTGTGTACGAATATTAAGTTATGGGCTTGGTGGATCCTATTATGGTGAGAGATAACCTTTTTTTATTTATTGAGTCGTTTGGAAACTTACCAGTGATATTTACCGGTAAACGAGTGGTTGCTACGTGAGGAGAGCGGTGATCGCGCCAGAAATTTCTTCATGCTTCGAGTGCGCGAGTTACTCGATATGGAGGTCAAGTGCATAGTGAAATAGGAAATTGCGGGGAAAGATTTGGGGGCGGGGCGAGGGGTGAATAATAGCGTACGTCCGTCGTGGAATTGCCAAAAAAATAGAAATACTTTATGCCTTTCCCTCTTTCTTTCCCGTTGGCCGATCGTTATCGTCGATTGTGGATTCTCTTCTTGGCGCTGCGAGACAACTGGGATGACTTTGCTAAGGCTCCCGGAGTTACCGACCGGATCCTCCCGGCTAGAGAGAGACTCACGAGGAATTCCGGGCAGCGTGTACAGAAGAGGGGGCTGGGGAGGAGGAGAAGAGAGGAGATGGGTTTGGGCCTTTTCCTTGTATTTTCTGCTCGAACGCTTCCTTTTTTCTCCGCCAGTTCATCCTCCTTTCACGCCTCACGCCCCATCTTTTCCTTCCTTTAGCCCGATGGAGAAAAGCCTTTGGAGGATCGCGGTGGTGGCATCTTCTACAGCTTTCTTTTTTCCCCCCTACCTCTCTCCTCGGACTCCATCCCTCCGTGGAAGCAATTTCGAAGCACCCGGCGTACCGCGACGTATTTTCAAGGCTAACCTTAAAAACTCCGCTTCCGTTTCAATAACTGATCAATGGCGGAAGGGCGGAGATGACACAGCTCGTGCTCCGAAACGATGTTGCGTAGTTTTTCCCGTCGTTGTGGGGATGCTCCTTTGAAAGTGAACTACTCTACTGCTCCGGAGTTCTTTTTTTTTTTATCTCCTCGACGGAGTCAGTTGCAGCCGCTGCCATCGGCGTGATTTGACCGATGCGTATTTTGAACTCGCAAGTGTTCCATTTCACGTACTTGAATGTGACTTTGATGCTTATTTTTGGAAGAGGAGTACACACTAAACTTCTTGGTATATTCGTGGTTTCTGGCGTAACTTTATCGAATTTTACAGCATAATGATGATAAATTATAATTTTGTTTTTCCACGTGTTTTTATTTGGAAGATGGATTTCGACATACAACGTCGGATCCGGGTATAGACGTTGGACACCTAAAGATGACGCTGAACGTCGAAACCCGGGTCCCTCCAAATAAAAACATGTGGTCAAATATATTTATGTCTTCATAATTCTTGTTATAGTTTTTGTTACTGCCGTTAATTTTCCCCAAGATATGTGAAAAAATTATTGCTAGTTGCCGTGGATTTTTCCTTATTTTTATATTTGGTATGCTCAGTTTTTTTATTAATGGCTCTCCAGACGATGTTGAAGGACAGTTGTCATGCGTAGAAAAGATGATGTTATGTTGCTTTTTTATGGAATTCCTTCCCTAGGAGACGGAGGATTATGAGGCGATATCTTGTAGAAATTGGTTACAGATATCAAGACCTCAAAAATTGAAACTTTGGAAATTCAAAAAATGGAAATACATTAATGTGGAACTATGACCAAGTTTGTATTTTTTGAGAACATGCTATCTGTGACATGGAGCACTGGATTAGGTAATGATAATGCTAATGTGAGATTTCTTCCCATACTTTTGGGCTAAGTTATATTGGAATTGTGCTAATGGCTTATCATTCTAAATTAGTACATAGTTTTTGAAGTGTAATCAAATGTTTTTGAAGTATAGCATACGCATTTTATAAGACGTTGTTGGTTTGTTTATTTTGGGAAGCGATCGAAGACCTAAGTCATTCGCCCAATTTGGGATTGATGGAATTATCTTTGTGATTAATTGAAAAGGGTATGAATTATTTCGGGATTGGAAGAAGAGAAGAGGGAAACGCGGTATAGGCATTAGCCTAATCTTATTACAAAAGCAGAGAGGGGTCGACAGTTTAACGTCCCAAGCGGCGGTCGGAGTACTACACCTTAAAATGCCCTCTCATATCTACTCAAGTCGAAAACGATTTCTCCTGAAACATCTTAGCCATAAACGAATTCGAGCTGGGGCCCTGGGAATGGGAAGCTAGAACTTACTAGTAGGCCACCTCTTCGTTTCCACTTTAATTTTGCCGTATTGTTAGGGTTAATCAATATCCAGTGTAATATATGACCTCTATAAAATTATATTCTTATAATGTCTAACTATTAACAATACTTTGACTTTTGTTCTATAGCCCAAATTGTGTTTGTATTTTTGCCTAAATTTGTTTATTGTTTATAGGGCTGGTTATTGGTTGTGATGGGTGTAACGTCGTGTCATGCCCTAATAAAAAAGTGCTTGCATTTATTTATTTTAATATTCGAGACCAAAATATTCTTTATTGTGTTGGTGGTTGTTTCGTTTATTTTAGTTATTAATTATAATTGTATTGATGTTTTCAAAGAAATGCTGTTTTTTTAATTGTTGAATGCTTCTTTTTTGGAAGAGGTTGTTAAGATGTTGTTGATTAAAGAAAGAAAAGGGGATTGTTGTGAGAGAGGCTGAAGAGAGAGGACCGTAGATGTATCGTGGTCTCAAATCATGAAGTGTGTGGAACTTTGAAATATAAATAATTAATTGAAAAATAGCATCGACATCACATTGACTATGGCAATGGGGTTGTTGAAAAAGGAAAAAAAGATTGCTAAGAGATTCTGGATGAAAAAGTGTCGACGGGACCGCTCTCCGAAGCCGGAATTTCAAAGAAAAAATAATTGAAACTTGTTGGACAGTTTAGACGTTTTCTGACGTTGCAACAGCTTGTATTTTGTGCAGGTGAATAAGTGTCCTGGTTTTTTCGTTATCCATTGTGATTAACTTAAGACGATTCCATTCCGGTGGAGTAAATCCGAAACTTCTATACCTCGCGATTTTGCTGCACCCCATCTCTCTAATGGTCTACTCCTGCAAGTCGTGTTTTATCAAGCTCAATGTTACGGGCGAATCATAAATGAACGCTCCGGATGGCCGGGAGAACGTCGTGAAATTATGACTGGCATGTACCCAGATGCCCATACGTCGTCTGATCACTGTCGAGCCTTCGGAAAAGGAACAGAATCCTCCTGGGGGAGAATGTGACATTCTAGCATTTTTAACTTTCGTGATACGTTGGATCGATGCGCTTACATCTGCGTATCATCCCGCGAGGTGTCATACGGTAGTTTGAGCGAAGTATCATTTCACCTAGAAATCAATGGATTCAGTCTCATTTCACTGAAAAATAT
Organism: Ceriagrion tenellum; assembly: GCA_963169105.1. NCBI lineage: Eukaryota > Metazoa > Arthropoda > Insecta > Odonata > Coenagrionidae > Ceriagrion > Ceriagrion tenellum. The sequence goes on from OY720637.1 coordinate 35,694,264, forward strand.
CTTACCCTTCCAAAGATACCATAAATACAACCCCTTACCGGAATGCTTTCCGAAATATCTGCCAAAATTACCAGCTATTTTATATGGGAAATGGTAAGTGTATGCACTCCAGGGAGGTATTATTTAACAAAACAGGCATTTCTAACTCCTAGATATCTTCCTAAAACTAACACCGTGTAGTTTTTATGTTTTCTCAACCATTTTTGAAAATGAATCGTATTGTCACCGCAGTAATTTTTTCAGGATCACAAAAAACCTTCTATTGTGAAGGAGTTTTAAACGTACCGCGCGAAGAAAATGAGTCAAGCTAAAGACATAGACATTTTTATTTAATTTATTTTAAAATCAGTGGTTTAGAAGTATAATATTGCACTATTAATAATACAATATTTATTACATGCTTCCTAGAGCTGCTGAAATTTAAAAGTATAATTCGAATACGGTCTCCATTATGACTAGGGAGCTATCTCGCTAAGATTGCCTTGATGAGTAGCGATTAGAGCTTTCCCGCGTACTATAAGAGAGAACAATAGGCAGTGTAGCTAAGGGATAGGTAGGTGAAATATAGGTAGAGTAGTCTATAGTGCATGATGCATGTAATAACAACCAATAATCCCCTTTCTTATTATGTAGATACTAACCACCTAGCTTCATGTGACCCTGTTCTCTAGCATGCCTCCCTTAAATATCCTACTTGCATGGGAATAGTGCATGTTTGGTGATCTTCACCCCCTGCCACACACCCTCGTGGTGGCTCGCAGGGTATTACGTAGATGTAGATGTAGGAAGAAAGAACTCTGGCACCCTGATGTTCCAAGGTGAATTTTTAAATCCTACTGATAAATGCAGAGGTGAGGCGATATTGGCCATGTCGACCTGAAAGTCGTGGGATCTCAATTTTGTTAGTACTTAACTCTCGCCTAGACTGGGTATATATCCTCTGCGGTCCGTGGACCTTACCTGATCCTCTCGATGTATGCGGACTATTTTTCATGCTGTCTAATGCACTATCATTGTTACAAACATTATTACACTCTCTGATCCATTGGCTACAAGGGGTTGCTCAATCTAACCCACGCAACGAAAACGGTTGCTCATACCTAGAGTTGGTAAAAACTTTGAAGTCTCTAGGGGTTTCCAAAGGTTGCTACGTGCTAATCTGTGAGGTACAATTGAAGCCGTCCAAGAGCTATCCCAGGGCGTAGATAGTGACCCGAACCTAGTCATCACGGTGAGCCACGTTTGGTGCAAGACAGTAAAGCAAGTCAAGTTTTCAATTTATTGTTTAATCTAAATTTTATAAAAGTGGAACAGATTCAGGGTTTTTAAATTGTAGTTTTTATGTAAATAAATACATTTTCTCTTATGGGCATAATTTGTTTGGGATTTTAAATCAGCGAAAGACTATATGTAACAACCTTACACCCTGTTTTAATCGTACAAATGTATAACTGGGCAAAAAATGGCTGTTCGATCGAAGTAAATGACAGCTATTTTTAAAATTTTTTTTCAAAGTGTTGATTTCAGTAATAGTGTCTATAATTTGTGTGAATATGTATGGCATTTGTGATGTACTTGCAGGCTAGTGAAAATATCCACAGACCAATTTTTTTTGTAAAAACTTGTATTTATATTTTTCATTCAGTCAGTTTTGCATGAGGTCATCGGTTTTGAATCAGGCACCAAGTATCAATTTACATGCTCTTAAAAATTTTGGTCGGCTTTTACTTAAATTTTCTGACAGATTTTACCGATTTTGGCCCGCACTCTCAAAAAGTTCTGAAATTTTCTAATAATATAAGCGTATATCCTTACGTAATCGTATGCGTGTCCTTTTCTACTGATTTTAATATTCCTCTCTTCCCTTGGCCCCACCCTGGCCTCTTTTCGACCCATCTCTCCACTCCAAAACGGCCATCCTTTTGAAGCACCCAACGCCTTTGCAACTTTGAAGGGGACCACGTCGCTTTTTTCAACCTCATTCCGAGCGGAAGCACACTGTGCAAATGTATTCCGACCAAAGGATCGTTCCTCTGTGGGAGGAAAAAAAGGGGACATTTCCCTGTGTTCTCCAGCCTCACCTAACCGCCTTTCTCCTATTCCGCCCGCTCGAACTTTTCCTCCGTCTTTCAATAGGAAAATCAAGTTTTCGGCGGAACTGCGACAAACAATGGGAAATTACTCACGGAATTCATCGCCCTCTGGAACAGAATCTTCCATATATGCCCGACTTCAGTTGTTATGTGTATGCAGCTTTTGTAATTCATTTATAAGTGGACTGGGGAAGTAGTATATGTACGCGTTTTGAGTGGTAACGATGGATCTGCTTATAGGACACTCAACCGTCTCACAAACAGCACTCTTCTTATGCTCATGTCGGTGGGCCCGGATGGCATTGCTCTTGCTCGCTCAATTTTATGAATATCATCTTGTATCAGCTGATGTGCTGGTTAGGTAAATTTCATATTTGAAACTTGTTGTTCGATGAGATTAAGTTTTATTTTTGTAATCCGAGAAGTTGAGAAATTGGCCCAGTGCTATCCCCTGGGTTGTAACTGGATTCCAAATCTTCGCTCAGGAATTTCATGTTAATGTATTCACTTTTTAAGTGATCATATAGAAATGGAAATAAATATCAGCTTTACTACTTTTTTCCTTCTTATTTTAGGGTAGCTTGAGCGAGATATCATTTCACCTATAAAGAAATGAATTTTGTCTCATTTAATAAATAAACATCTCAAGCTTCCAAAGTTATAAAAATGACAGCCCCTTACCGAACTACTTTCCGAGATTTTTGACGGAAAATGCCAGCTGTTTCACTTGGAAAATAGTACATGCATGCACTACTGAGAGAGAGAGAGAGCTTATTAAAAAAATATGGATTTTCTAACTTTTAGACCTAGTGTAAATATTGACAAGCGTTTAGCTTGTATGTTTTCTCTACCATTGTTGAAAATATACCATACTTTCACCACAGTATTTTTTTCAAGATCGCAAAAATCCTTCCGTTGTGGAGTTATAAACGTAACGCGTGAAAAAATAATGAATTAATTTATTTATTCCCATCGATAAATATGGCTACAGCATTTATTTGGCGTGGAAATTTACTGACCAGCATTATCCATTAAGTGCGGTCAGTGTATATATAAAAAAACTTTTATTATAGAGAAAACAGGCACTACCTCAAAGTTGAAGTAAAAAATACAAAAGATTTCAGTCTCGACATATCATATGCCGTTTCCTGCAGTGTTCTTAACATATAATTTTAATTTTTTTAAAAAAATTTTAGACAATATTCAGAAAATGTTGTCATAAAATTAATTATTATCTAGTGATTACATATTGTACAATCAAAAAACATTTCTGATGAAGGCTTCCGCGGGGCTTAGATGGAGGTTGATTCCTTTTTTTTCGAGTTTTCCACCGCGGAAAACCCGAAAAAAGGAATAAACCTCCAATCAAAAAACATATTGTCATAGAAAAATGACTTACTAGATATTATAATTACAAAATGTTTCATTGATTAATTCAATAATTTAGGCAAGGAATAGTTTAGGAAAAAAAGAGTGAAGTGAAAGACTCATGTAAATATTCTCATTTAACTATTTGGAATTGGTCCTATCAAAGAATATTATTGCACTATTAATAATGCTATATTTATTAATGCTTCCTACAGCTGCTGAAATTATAACGTACATTTCGAATATGGCCTCCATTATGACTAGGGAACTGTCTCATTCAAACTACCTTAGATGCTTGTATGTCACTATTTTCTATCAGGGCACCAAGCAGTTCCCCTCGGTAGCTTTGTGTAATTTTGGCAAGGCGGTTTTATTCTTGCCAGCTTATGTTAATTGTATGTTGTCTACATAGCTTGGAAATGATTGGAGGATTCCAAATTTTTTTATCATGTCTAATGTAGAGCTCTAATTAAGATTTCAATTATCTGAGGCGGTGAATTGCAGTTGGGAAAAAATAATGTGCAGTAGGAACGGCATTGTCCGAAATTGGTTGCAGTCAAAAGAGATTTCCTTGATTTATAAGCTTCGTGAGTTTCGCCCTCTCTTTCCTGGTTTTCCCTAGTCTGGTCCAACCAACCAGCCGACTGGGCGATCGTTATTTTTTCATGTAGACTCGTAACGACCTCCATTAATTCCGAATGCAGTCCTTAGTCATGCTGCTTCCGTGGATTCCTTCAGCCTGAGAGTGGGAGGAAATTCGAAATATATTGCCGCACATCAATTCGATTTATCAGGCTGGGCGTATTTCCTGAAAGGGAAAATATTTCCTTTCAGAGAATTGACGTCTCGCCTATTGCTGGAAAGTTTCATTGATCTGGTTTGCGTGAATCTCGTTTGCCGAGGAAAATTACAAATAAATGATTAAAAACGGAAATACCCATTGAATACGTATATTCTTCTATTAAAATACAGCTCCAGTTTTTTCTACGTCATAAGCCGAGGAAGTTGCTCTGTTGTTGTTTCGAAATGAATACTCGTTGGCGGAACGCGTGTCGTTTCTTCACCGGAGTTTCAACTTCAAAAACCCCTCTAATGTTATAATTGGTGGATGAAATAGTTCTTCAATTTTTAACGCTGTTTCATCTGGCTTTGGAGTACGCTGCATATTCATATCGCGTGTCGTGAGTTAAGTCGGAAAATGACTTACACATATATATGCATCAGTCAATCACTATTGAAAAAATCAGTAAAGAAAGATATTCAATTGACCTTAGTGTTTATAATTATGTAATTGAACGAGCCTAACGCAAAATACAAGATGTGCATGGTCGGAATATCCCCAGATTTAGTCTCGCTGGCATAAAACTTTACCTCATTGTTCCTTGTTTGTAATCTGGGAAGGTATCTACATCTACGTACTACCCTGCGAGTAGCTGTATGGACGTGTGGCACGGGGGTGTTTGGACTCCAGCCGTGTAAAGATGTAAGATATAAGGTTTTGGGTGGTGATATGGTGATGTGTGTAATGGGAGTGTTTTAAGTGAAGCTCCGGTTTTATCATAGGCGCTTATTGTGCTCGGAAAGAACGAATTTTTGTAACAATCTGTTCGGCAATGTACCTATCTTACTTTATCGCTTCTGCCAGACCTAGAGATATAGTGAGGCGGCATGATAATATTCTATGTGTCGCTCTGTAACACACCAGTTCTGAATTTCTCAAGCAAGGTAAGCCTAGCGTGTAGCCCCCGAGTCTATAGGGGCTCCCACCTTAATCCCTCTAAATGTTGTGAGACGCTATAAGTTCGCTCATAGTAGTCTGTAACGAAGCGTGCAACTTTTCTTTATGTTTTTTATTTTTTTGGTTAAGTATTTGTGACCAGGGTCCTAAATGCTCTCTGTGCATTCTAGGTGTGGCATAATCAGAGCGATGTAGTTTGGGGGAGGGAGGAACAATCCTAACGCTATGCTGGTAGATGGTAGCTGGTAGGCTCAGATCACTCAGATAAAATATAAATTCAATAGAATGATCTATATTTTTCTAGGTACGTTTAGGAGAATTTGCTTTTTCTCTTCTCTACATGTCTCATAGTCTAGCCAACAAAGTGTGGACATTGTAGACCAAATTGACTCGAAAATCATGTGCCTAGAACCCTTTGGATTTAGAGGAATAGGCGATAATTCGCCACCTAAAGCTTTATAAATCAAGTTTCAGTTGTATATATAGATATCGCATGTTGCCTTAAGAATGATGACGGTTTCCTGTGAAAGTATTTAAAATTTCTCGTTATTGTTTGATGCAAATCTCTCGTGATGAAGGTTTTATTGTTGTGTCGCGACAATTTCTACTGCTATTAACTACTTCGGATGGCTAGAATGCGGGTTCATAGACGAAATACTCCACTCCAGAGGGACGATTTAAAAAAAATACTTTACCGGTTTAAGTTGGTTTTGTTGAAATTCAATGAATCTCCTACGGGTTTTCCACATTCTCAGGGTCCTAACTATCTCTAGTATTTCCTTTTTCGCCTCAGCGTACGATCTACCCTTCTTCATCCCGTCCATGAATCCTATTCTCTTTCTTCCCCTTCCCCGCTTGCCCACCATCCTTCCCTCTATCGCAGTCTTGAGCAACCCATTACTACATCCTGTAGCCACATACTCTGCCGATCTCGAATTTCATACAGAAGTTTCCTTTCCTCGCCCTCCATCTCAAGCACTTCCTCGTTAGTCCTCCTCTCCGTCCACCTCACCTTCTCCATCCTTTTCCACACCCACATCTCAAATGTCTGCAGCCTATTCTTGTCCTCCTTTATGAGGGTCCACGCTTCTGCACCAAACAACGTTATAATCCATTTCAAGCTCTTCACTAGTCTCTTCATCACATCTTTACCCAATTTTCCCATCATCAGCTCCTTATAGTGCTAAACGCCTCCTTAGCTAGCGCTATTCTCTCCCGTATGTCATAGCTACTATGAACGTTTTCTTCTAGCGTGCTACCTAAGTAGTTAAAATGCTCTACTTGCTCAAGTCTGTGTCCTCCAACTTTAATGACCAGCCTCGCTTTCTATGTCCTGGAGAATCTCATTACCTTGTATTTGTTAGATATAATGATAGAAAGAAAAAGGTATATATGGACTAATATATAAATGCTGCGGAGGTTCTTTAAATTTATTGAATAAACGATTGACAATTGCAACCAGGCTCGATAGTCATGCAGGCAGTGGTGGGTGGGGGGGGGGGGAACTCAGTCCCACACCCACCCCACCTGGGTGCGCGCTTGATTGAATGGGATTGAGCTGAGAGAATGAGATTGCATAGAGAGAATGAGATTTACAGTTGATATCAGAATATACTTTTGGAATTCAATTTTGAATGGCAGGTATGTGAGTATGAATTGTAAATGAAGTTGATATTTATGGGTGAAAGTTGGAAGAGATTTATGAGGAGGAGAGATATTAATAGTCATGAGAACTAGAGAGCTTGTAGAAAGCCAGTCATAAATGTTTAAGAAGCGAAAGAGGAATGAATAATTTGGGGAAGTTGGTAGTAGAGGTGGGTCGTTCGTGGACGAACGGATCCGAAGGAACGGGTCCATGATATGAACGGGAGGACCGAGTTCTATGGAACGACCGTTCATTTCGGTCTTTTTTTCTTTTCGGGCAGTCGGTCCTTAGGGTCCTTCGTTCTTTTCGGTCCATCGTTCCCTACGGTTTGTCATTACTTTCGCTCCTATCTTTAAGGGATAGGATTCTCTTTATAATCCTCAAATAAATGATCTGCCGATGCTTGCGGTGTAATTGGTTACACTTTTTTGTCTTTATTTCAATTGAACGTATTTACGAAACCATGTAGAAAGTTGGTAATATCACCTTCCATCTTGTATTTCATCCTATATTCTTACCTCCGTCATTACTGTATACTAAGTATTTCTAATTTTTTTACGTTTTTTAAACACCAAGAACATGTGAAAATTAACAATACAAGAACACTAACAATAAAGGAACGGTGAACTAGTGAGCGAGCCCCTAAAAGGACCGGTCCAGAGTGAACGAGTTCCCAAAAAGAGTTCCCAAAAAGAAGAGTTCCCTGAGTGAACGGGTTTGCCCATCTCTAGTTGGTATGCAAGATGCCAAAAGGACGCAGCCAGTTTTCTAGGCTTGTAGCCCTATTAATGTACTTCTTTTGACTGAGCGTACCTCAAGAGGGAACGGCCTGAGAGATGAGTATGCATTTATTTTCTGCCACTCCAACAACTACTCTCTCGCGCCTCGGTTTATCTATTCAGTTTACCTTCCTTAACATACGATGAGTACTTCGTATTCAAAGAATGGACTACATGATGTATTGCAGTGGCTGTTCCAGTTTCGTATAGTTTCACGACTAAAGCTGTTTCGTCGTCTCTAGTGTCGGGTCGATGTATGCTCCTAAAGGAAATAATAGTTTTAAAATTAATTTGAAAGGTGATATACTGCCGTGAAATCGTTAATAATGGCCCCTTTTTTCGTGCAAGTCTTTCCATCAACTGGTAATGTGATTTAATTTTGGCGGCGTTTAGGTTCACTGAAATAAATATCTTTTGAAACGCTAACCTCTTTTATCTCTCACTGGCCGCAACCGTGTGAATTATTCGGACATTAATATCAAAGGAATTCGTCGGTGAGAGGGTCGGATATCCCCCGTGCCTATGAATTATTCCTTTGATGATGCGATTGTATCTGAAAGAACGCGGAGTGTGATTATTAAATGAAGCCGTATGAATTTTTTTATAACTTCTTAACAGTGTAGGAAAAATTCCTCTTTCAAGCATTACGAGTAATTGAAGCCCACGTTCTATTGAGAATTTCAAAAAGAAGGGTTTAATTTACCGTCGAGAGACCCTAAGAGTGTGAGAGGCCTTTGGCCAAACCATTTATTAGCCATAAATTCTTGGTTTTGCTGTGGTTTCGGTAGTGTGAGGCATGTGCGTCCGACGGGAGACCATTGGGAGAGAGAACAGTCTATGGCGAACCATTTGGGTGATTCATAGCAGAAAATGTTCCGAAATATTATATTTCATCCCTTAAATGGGTGCTTTTTCGGAAAATAATATGGTGACTAAAAAACTCGTCGATTAATCAGGAGTCGCGCTTCTGAATAGTGTTGGAAATGAAACGTATTATTTCAATCTGGGTATTTCGAAGCGTTCAAATCTTAAAGTTAAAAAAATACATTAAATACTAAGTTTAATGAAATCATTATTTTTCATTTACCGTAGAAGGTGATTTATAGGAAAGAAATTATGCCATGAGAAATCATTGACTGCTCAGACAAATGCACTCAAAAACATTTGAAAGATAAGAGAAGAATGGATCTAATTGTCATTTTGAAGCTGGGACTTCTTTAAAAATGCTCTCCTCATTGTATCCTAGAATGGTTCGAGATTATGCCCTATAGTCTCCGCTAATGCCTCTATTTAAATTTTGGGGTCAGGTATGTAAATTTTGGGCTCGATCCTGTGTACGTGTTAAATCGATATCCACTTTACTGTGTAGAGAGATGTCCGGAACACGAAATTAACTGTCTTTCTCGAAATGGAAGCTAGTAGTCTACCCGTTGCCCTTCCTGAATCCCAAGTGAAGTAAAGGATTAGTCTTAGTCCCTTTGCGGTAAATGTTTTATTGAATTCTACAGGAGAACGGATTAATCTGTGTGAATCAGCAAATTGTTTTATAATTTTACCTTTTCTTTTTTCAAGCAATTTTACCTGTATATGCGGATTTGAATTATCGATTGAGACGTTGAAAGTCACCCATAATGGCATCGAGCTGTTGCGGTGGTGTGAGTGAACTCCCGAATGTACTATGTCAAATTTAAGAATTTATTAGGACATGTTAGTTATTTCAGAAACTTATTTTCCGGCAAAAGTAAACGTTGTAATTTAACGTTGCACTCCCGCCATTTCAGGAGGAATTGGATGCTGTGTGGTGGAAAACTGCCTAGTTGCCTACGGAATGTGCTATGCGAACTCAACTCTCGTATAAGTTTTATAGAATTGTTATAAGGAAGTGACTCATTGTGAACTAGGGCCTACCCGTGTGCACGCATGTGTCGTTAAGCTAAGTATTATGCTCTGCACATGAGGTAGCATCTCGCGCGCTAGTATCTCTTTGAAACGGTTAATACGCAAAAATGGTCGAAATTTTCGGATGAAAGGAAAGGAAAGGAAAACTTTGTCCCCTCTGAATAATCTGGCGCTTTCCCGGCGTATCTGGTGAATGACGTTTTCTCGGTTCTCCGTCCTGGTGAGTCGGTCCATTTTCTCCGACCTTTCGAAATCCGACACTGCCCCGGAGAGGTGAAGCTGGCGCCATGAGAGGTCCGGAAAATATAGTGGATGTGCCATGGTGGGAGGTCCTGTGATTGATCAAGGTTTTTGCGCCGATTTTTCCTAGTGCGTTTATTATAATTAATAAAAAATAGCACAAAAACCCTGAAAAATCATTGGACCTCCCGCCATGTCACCGCCGCTATGCATTCCTGATCTCTCGAGGCATCAGCATTAGCTTCCCTGATGAGGAGGGTTGTGTCGAACCTCGAAACGTCGGAGAAAAGTGACCGATTCACCCGGACGGAGATCCTAGGAAATCCATTTGTTATTTTATTAAGTATTCTACCGTTGAAGGTAGTTTTTGATAAATATCAGAGACTCTCCTCACGGTTTTCTACACTTTCATGGACCTCACAACCGCTAGTATATCTTTTTCCGCCTCAGCATACCATCTACTCTTCTTCATCCTGTACATGAAACCTATTCTCTTTCTTCCCCTTCCCTGCTTGCCCAACATTCTTCCCTCTACCACACTCTCGAGGAACCCCTCGCCCCTTATTACATCCTCCAGCCACCTACTCTGCCGATCTCGAACTTCATTCTAAAGTATCTTTTCTTCGACCACCATCTCAAACACTTCCTCGTTACTCTTCCTCTTCGACCACCTCACCTTCTCCTTGCCCACATCTCAAATGCATGCAGCCTATTCTCATCCTCCTTTCTGAGGGTCCACGTTTCTGTCCCATACAACGCTACGCTCCATATGAATCTCTTCACCAGCCTCCCATTCACAGCTATTTAAATTCATTTAGTCCCCTCTAATAATGGTTTAAAAATGCGATAAGAGAGTACAAGAAAGAAGCTATTTTACACTTGTCAGGCCTCATTTAGAATATGCCGCTAGTATATGGGATCCGTACGAGGAAGGTTTGATAAAAGAATTAGAGCGTGTACAAAGGAGATCCGCTAGATTTTTTAAAGGCCGTTATGATAATTGTATAAGTGTTACGAATTTAATAGTAGAACTAGGATGGGAATTACTATCAGAACGCAGGTTAAAATTTAGGTTAAACCTTTTAAGTAAATTCGAAACCGATTTGTTCACAGATGACGTTAGATATATATTGAGAACCCCTGCGTATTATGCTTGGTTTGATCAGATTAACAAGGTTAGAGAGATAGATAGTCGTACCGATAGATTTAATATGTCATTTTTCCCGCGTACCATAAGAGAGAACAATAGGCAGCCTAGCAAAGGGATATGTAGGTGAAATATAGTTAGAGTAGTCTGTAGTGCATGATGCATGTAATAACAACCAATAATCCCTTTCTTATTATGTAGATACTAACCACCTAGCTTCATGTGACCCTGATCTCTAGCATGCCTCCCTTAAATATCCTACTTGCATGGGAATAGTGCATGTTTGGTGATCTTCACCCCCTGCCACACACCCTCGTGGTGGCTCGCAGGGTATTACGTAGATGTAGATGCAGATGAATGGTTGTTTTTACTCGAACTAATTGTATCATTGACCAGATGAACTTAGACCCCCGACGTGTGGATATGGCGGGTGGCTCTGTTATAACCCTGAAAAAAATGTGTTTTCCCATTAAGTAGGGCAATTTTATTATACGAATACATAGAATATATAGAGTCTGCTCTAGTCCTCATTTGTTGATTCCCGTCGTGATGTTTTGACACGAGGCTAACGTGGTCCATTTGAGCGGTGGCTACGTTTCCATCTTCTTTCAACGTACGCCCGGAACCTTTTTCGGATCCGCCCTCAGATGCTCTCCTTCCGCCCCTCTCACCCTCCTGTTTATTCTCTCATTTCTTTATACCTCTCTCTCTCCCTCTTGGCGCCCACCCTCTGTGACCTCACCGTCACATCTTCCTTCTTCCCCTCCGGGTTCCGGGTTAAACGTTTCGGAACAGCCTTACAGCCTCCGTTTCCCCTTTCTCCTACCCGTCCTTCTCCTCGCTCTTTTGTCCCGTATTGCCATATATCGTGGAGACTTTAGTGCTGCCGGGATGCTTCGTGAAACAAGACCTGTGTACCTTTTTTATTATTATTATCTTCATCGTTTCGAGGGGGAGTGGGGAAGCGAAAAGAGAGGCTGGATTTCCTTTTTATTTCCCTCCGCCATTACCTATCTAGAATAGTGGTCTATTTCCTATGTTGTGGCCAAGGAGAGGTTGGCGTGCACTGGAGGCACTCTCGTGGAGTTATTCACGTGGTGATTGTTGCGCCATCTTGATTCGTCAGCTATTGTCTCGTCTATTAAGGCTGCCCTCTATAGAAATAATCACATAATGAAATAAAACTGGAACTACACTCTAATTGGTTAAATTAAACCCGATTTTAATCACGGATAATGTAATAATGATAGTAATGGATTATAGTAATGGGTAATGTTCTTTCATATACAAAGCAATCATCGTTGTGAAAACCTGAGAATAAATTAACACTCTCTAAAGCGCCATGGAAATCTCCGGCGGAAAATGATATAGTATAGGACAACTTCCGTTTTATCAAATGCTGGGGGGAATTCTAAAATAAATGCCTGTCACTCACCAATGTTCCTATTTAATAATTAACTGCTTGATTATATACCACCCTGCGTTTCGATAATGTAACATCATCCTCTGAGATAATCAATTTTTCATATTGCGTAATGAATCTATCGCATTGGAACCGGTCAGTGAATGAAACATAGTATCATATAGTGTGATGAAGTGGTTGATTCTGTTAAACGTCCTCATTCAACAGAATGACTTTGCCCGCCATCTCATTAATTCTAATATCCCCTAATGGCCGGTTGCACCACCATTTAGCATTGGGGTCGATAATTAGGAGATCCTAAGGGTTTTCGGCGTCGTAAACAAATTCAGGTTGCTAGGACACTCTTTCATAACATATGCCCCGATTGCCATTGCTTCGAACGTTCGGTCAACTCGTCCTCCTTTACTTAAAATGTATTACTTATCTTATGTTCATTAATTCATAATGTCGGCCCCGTTGGCGGCGGGGTAAAGTCCTCGCCGGCTAACCCGAGGGCCGCGGGTTCGAGTCCCGCCTGGGTGGAATATTATCTGCCTAGGACATGGGCGTCTGTGTCTCGTCCGTTGTTACTGTTGTTCACCCGGCGTAAAATGGCAGTGAAAATAAATAAATGCTCATTATTGACAGCCAGCGTGAGTCTATAAACTCGTCACGTAACGGTAACGGGTTAATTTTGTCTCCTAGCGGTTTATTACGCATTCGCCATCTTGATTACTTACGCAACTCCTTGATTCCGTTAGGCAAAAGAATATATGAGACCATTAATGAAATAAATACCTTTATAGTGTGTTTCATTTTCACTGCGCCATTTTTGTCGTTGTTAAAGAAAGTCTTGAAAATGACTGTAGGGTTTATTGATAGTGGATTTGTAAGCACGACCATCGTCTCTTGTACCACAATCTGGTCTTGAGATGCAAACACTTAGTTCGCCTTAACCCCGTCAAAATTCCCCTTGAATGAGGATCCCTAGGGATGTTCCTATTATACCTATTCCTATTGTCCCTATCCCAATATCCCTAGGGATCCTCATTCAGGGGGAATTCCCTAGGGATCCTCATGGTGGTGTAACTGACTAGCACATCTGGCCGGGATCCGGGTTTGAATCCTGGTAGTCTATCGATTTTTTCATGGCGAATTACACCCTTTGCTCCTCTACTATTATCAAACGAATGCTTGGACTGATTGCTTTTGTTTAGGCAACTCATATGGATACATATTTGGTGTTTATGCAACCAGGCATTTTTCAAAAGATCATTAAAAATTTGTGAACAGCTACAACTTTTGCATCACAGCGTGAAAGCTATTGGAGTTTATTGGTTTATCTGGCCGTAATTGACTGGAAAATATTAATCATTAGTAAACTACGGAGAACTGAGTAGTTGGAGATACTTTTAAAGCTATTGCAATTCCTATATTTTGATCAAAGTAGACGTGGCCTTCCATTCCTATGTACCCATATTCCTGCGATTCCCGCCTTCGATGCATGGTATATCGTTCAATATCGATTGTATTTTATTGTTTCTTCGATACAGGTCTACGCAAATTTAACAAGTCTGCCGCTAATGTGCTTATTTTTGTGTTCTCTCCATAAGCAGAACATAAATGTATTATTCTACTCTTTTGTTTCTCATGGTAACACCAAAAACCATGAAATTCACCATCAGTTTACGAGGTTATATTCGTCCTTCCGAGGTAATATTCGACCTTCGTATCACATTTGCCCGGACCACAAAATGCTTAAAGGTTTGAGGAGGATGTGACTCCAATTCTATGATCATCTGCTCTTCCCCCTCAGATACATGACGGGTGAGGCTTTGAAAATGCATTTGAAAGCGCTCTTCTTAGAGAAAAACTCTACTATGATACATATTAGTAAGTTCATAGTCGATCCTTCATAAGTCCTCCGTCTTTACACTGATATTTATGTAAATATGTATAGCGCTGTGCGAAGGATTTTATTCTGCATTGTGCTATATGTGCATAAATATGAACTTTTGAAAAAAATATATGCACTCTTGTCGGCCCCGGTGGTTAAATCCTCGCTTGCCACTCCGAAGGTCGCGGGTTCGAGTCCCGCCTGGGTAGTTTTTCACCACTCTGGACATGGGAGTTGTTATTCGTCTGTTGTTAATGTTAATCACCCGATGTAAAAGGCCTTTGTTGTGCTGTTTTCTGGAGTGTGAGAATAAATAAATTAAATAATAAAAAATATCTCCTGACGTGCCTCATATTGGTTGCAAAAATGCGACTCCATCTTCAGGGCAAATAAAATTATTATTATTTTGTTGATTTGGCAGTGAATTTCTGTTTGATACGACGACTTTCGCCGCATATTCGCGGATTTATTTCGGTGTGCTGTGGCAGTAAATGCTCAGTAAGCACATTAATGGCGGTTGTGTTGTGGAAACTTTTGCAAAGGCCCATATCGAGCTATGAATGTATGGAATCGAACGACCCTGCGTTGCTTGGTACCGGTAGCGTCCCCTCCTGTTCGTACTTCAACCTCCTCAGTCGTTGCACTCAATCTGAGAAACAAGGGAAGTTTGTTCCCCGAAATGGCTTCGAGGGGATAAAAATTTCCGGAATTAAATGTTCCGGGTCATCATTTTCGCATGCCTTGCTGACTCCATTGTGGTAGTGACACCGCGTCTCCCCTTTCCTCTCGTGTGCCGTGACGTAGCCCTATGTCTTCCCATCCCGTACCCAACTTACCCTTCCTTAATCCGTCCACCGATTTCCCCGCTCTACTCTCCGCGTCGATTTTTTCTCCCTCCTTCCTTCTCCAACCCGTGTGATTCCGGCCATTTTCCTCCCCTCCGACTACAGAGACCATTGACTTCCTATCTCCCCTCTTATGCGAGTACTCAGGCGTCGTCTGCTGGCCTCATTCAAACCGCCCATTCCCTGTGCAGCAAGACCTTGTTATGTGTGCAATACATTGGGTACACCTCTTTCTGCGACATGGTGAAACAACCATCCACCATTCCAATCACAGCCTCCGGTTAGTTGGGGCGCCCATCCAGGGAGGGCTGTCATGTATTTGGGTGTATGTATTGATACAACACTAATGGAACTGCGGTTAACTATTAACTCAATGCGAAGAATTCATTATATTATGTCTGTATTTCCAGTCATGGTATTTACAAATGCTATAGTGCGAAGTCACTCGTAGAGGTTCATATGCACCATGAGTTGAAATTCGCCTTGTAAAAATCATTTGATTTCACTGGAATTCGAACCCGGATCTCCCAATTGCCAGTCAGGTGAGGCCAAATTTCTCTTTTCTCAGAGATGCTTAGAATGCCGGGAAATTTTTTATCCATCTCTCAGTATTTATTTAGAAATAACAAATCAGTTTGTGTGGATTTTTAAGTGCTCCAAACTATAGATTTTATGTCATATAATCTACCGATTAAGGATATTAAATGGTCATGAGTTAAACATTGTTGATATTTTCATGTGCTGTGCCCTATCTACCGGCAATATTTCTTTCTTCACCCAAGCTTACGTCATGCCTTTCTTCATACCGTCCATAAAACCTATTCCTTCCTCTTATCCAACATACTCCCCGCTATCACAGCCTGAAGAAACCCTTCGCCCTTCATTATATCCTCCAACCGCCTACTTTGACTCTACCTAATCTCTTTTCTCTAAGTTTTCTCTCCTCACCTACCGTACGAAGCATTTCCTTCTTGTTCATACCGAGCTGTATTACGTCGTTAAAATAATATCTTGATTCCTAGAGAAACACATTATTCATGCACGAGGTGAAACTCGAATCCGAGTATCCCTGCAGAGGAAGATGTTTTTCAGAGATAACCCGATCCCTACTTGCGTGTCTTGTGGAGAGTACTAGTAGTACTGTATTCCGGCTGTCGGGTGAGACGTTAAACCGTGGTTCCCTTGGCGCCTTATGTTAAGAGCAGGCTAATGCCGACGCCTGGTTTCTAGGATGAAGGGACCTGAGGAAGCCTGCAGGATAGCCGGCGAAATATCGTCCTCATCATGAATCAGTGCGGTGGAAACCCCGGAAAACGGATTCGACTTACAGCTGGGTTTCTCTGCACCCTTCCTCACATACCTCTTCTCTATGGCGCAAATGACCTTAGCTGTCGGTCGCCTCGCCAAATATCCAATCAAATCCAATCGACTCCAAGGCGTCGTGATTGCAATTCCAGCGCCAGACCGAGATCGCTGCTACGGGTGGCAGATTTCGCTTATGGTTTTCGAAGCCGGTGGCTGAAGAATAGACGTCGTCGTGTGGAAGCGGGAAAGGGATGTCTACGACTCGGACGGGTGAGGTTTTGGGGATAAGAGGATTTTTAGTGGGGCAGAATGTGTGTGAGAGCTGAATTTGAGAACATTTAAAGACGTGAGAACAGGCGATTTTAGGAAATGCAAGTGAAATAGACACATCCGGGAAACACTTGACATTTTGTTACGGAGGCCTCAGCGGTTTTATTGCAAATTAGAAAATTTTTTCGGGTTGGAGCATTTTAAGGTATTGCGAGCGAGGTAGTTCCCTATTCATAATAAAGACCATATTCGAATTGTACTTTTTAATTTCACCAGCTTTGAGACACACGAATTAAATATTGCATTATTAATTGTGCAGTTTTAAAGTTTTACATGACAGAAATTGTAAGTAATTAACGAAAATATCTATATAAGTCTTAAACCTGACTTATTGTTTTCCAGCGCTACGTTCGAAACTCCATCAAAAGGAAAGGTTTATTGTGATCCCGAAGAATTTACTGCGGTGACTCTATGAGTTATTTACAAAAACAGTTGAGTAAACACACAAACTACACCTGTTGATTTTTTTTACGAGATCTAGGTGTTAGAAATTCCTCATCTTTAATATAAAGTCTCTCTGGAGTGCATACACGTACTATTACCCATGCAAAAGAGCTGGTATTTTTTTGCAAATATCTCGGAAAGTAATGTGGTAAGGGGTTGAATTTTTGGTGTCAATGGAAGGGTGATATATTTTTATTTAAAATGAGACCAAATTCATTTGATTTCTAGGTAAAATTATACTTAGCTCAAACTACCTTAATGGACGACCGTTTCGCCGGCATTCCAGTCGGCATCATCAGGTCCTCTCAGATCATGCCGACTGGAACTCTGGCGAAACGGTCGTCCATTAAAATGCTGCAACACGGGAAGAACCCGAAAAAAATTTATAATTTACTTGACGTATTTCTCTGGTCATCGAAGATCCTGTATCGTATTCATGCACCTTTAGTTAAGCAACTGCGAAGGTTATGTCAGTCTTGATGCTGGGTGGTACTTTCAGTTGTTTTTTTTTTCAATTTTTTTATATTTTTTTTGCGCCCGCTGGGCTCCGACGGCTTTCCCGAGCTCGTAGCCTAAAGTCTATAATTATCTCCTCGCTTGAATCAATGTCTCACAGTGAGGAAACTCAAGGAGTTCGGGGGTAGAATTAATGGTTTTGTCTTTTTTCCGGTTCTGATCGCGGGACCCTCCTCCATCTTTATTTCCGCATGACGTGCGGGGTTAAAAATTCTCCGGGTTGAACTCTCTTACCGCGAACCAACCCCCGGTCCCTCCGCGACCCTCACCCCCCTTCTTGGCGTTCCGCTTCCCGCCATCCGTTGCCAACCTCCCCGAGAGCAGCGACAACCAACCTTTGTCGCCAGTTGTGTCTTGATTACGACTGTTGTGGGCATTGTTTGGAGGGTCGAGTTATTCCCGTGAAGGGACGAGGGACCCTGAATTTTTTTCTTGTTTTTATACCAACTACGTTCTGAAAATGCGATTAATTTGCATTTCACTACTGTGCATGTGAGTGCGCATATCATATGCACTAGGGAACTGAACAAATGTGGCGGAAATGAGTGGTACTGAGAGAAGGGAGTTGAATAGAGGTCCTCATAAGTAAAAATATGAAATAGTATACTGCCCTGAAGACTGTTGGATTGTAGAAGAAAGGGGACAACAAGCTGGTTATAAAGATAGGTCGTCGAGGTGTTGTTTAATGTGATGCTCGGGACTAAAAAGTTGGTTAGGCCCATTCTACACGAGCGTGAATCCCGCGACGGGATTCCCGCGTGACCGCGCCAAAATTTTGTGCATACTACACGTGGCGGGATCCCCGTTGCGTGGTGTCCGCGTGAAACCCGTCGGGCCATTCTACACGAAGCGGTTTAGACGCGAGATGGACGCGGTGGAGCTAGGTTGTGTAGCTGTGGTTGTCCAACTCCAGATATTCGAACTGCTGAAGAAGAAACGAAAGAAGAGGCGTTGGTGGACGCATCCGACGATATCGAACAGACTCACCACAGGGATATTCCATGTCATGTTTAGTGAACATCGTAGATACCCAGAAAAGTTTTTCCAGTTTTATAGAATGTCTGTCGAAACGTTCGATGAACTGTTAGTATTACTAGTGCCACACATTGAGAAGAGAGATACTGTCATGAGTATGAAGGAGTATCGAGCCAGCCAGTTCTGGTGACTCCCAGTCTTCGTACATCGCTTTACCAATTACATTCCAACATTTGGCCTTTATTTCGCGATTCGAATAATCCTTGCTTTTTACGTTATACAGAGCAGGTAAAGCCTCTATCTCACAAATAAACTTCTCTGTATCGAACATTACACCGCACCGTGTTGAACCCAACTTGATAATGGATGCGAAGTGAAGTGAGCTGCCGCGCGCGGTGACACAGCTTCGTGTAGAATGGCTGGGCGGGATTCCCGTCGCGGGATTGACGCAGACGTCCGCGTCAGCTCCGCGCTCCCGCCTTCTGCCGCGTCCTCCCGCGGCGTGATTCCCGCTCGTGTAGACACGTCAATTTAACTCGGTGGTTCCTGTCGAGCGCGCGGCCCCGACGCAGGAATCCCGTCGCGGGATTCACGCTCGTGTAGAATGGGCCTTAGTGCGATAAAATCGAAGGGCGTGTAGAAGTAATTGGGAAGGGATTTAAATGAGGATTATGGAAGGGGAAGAGACGAGACGAAGGGTGGGTTTTCTGGACGATGTGAAGGAGAGGACAGATTTTATGACGGAGTTTAATATTTATTTTTTTGATTTGGAAAAACGGTCGCGTACTGCATGATGCCAATTTAATGTGAACATGTAACAAACAAAGAAGGGCACAAACTTAAAAATAATAGCAACTAGATGGTCGATAAATAATACTCCAACGTGGGGAGTCAGTTTAAAAAAATATGCGTTGGATTGACATGCGGCTTGGTTAGCGAAGACGTTGGAAGATACGGTGAATGTGTCGATGATTTCAGGAAGGGAGTTTAGAAGGGAAGAGAGGCGACAAATAAGGGAGCGCTTGGTTATTGATAATCTGGGAGTAGGGATATGGAGCATGGAGTGAATCCTATAGTGGGTCGGGCGGGTATTCTGAAACTATTGAAGGAACAAGATCAGGGCAGTCAATGGTTGAATTCAGAATTATGTGAGAGAAATGGATCAAAATGGGCTGATGAAATTAAAGACAAGAAATGCCCTAAAACAGGCCTAGATCTATCGGTAGAAACGTTGAATGAATTTCCTACGTAAGCTATTAGGAAGAGCCATTACCGATTATTATTGACAATGCATACTGACCACTGTATTTGCTCGTAAAGGCATTACTCCTCATTCGTCCTTTATAATTTCTTGCATTGTACGTACGTTATTAACGTTGAAATAAGATATCTGTGATTAGTTTCATTGTCTGTAATGTAATTATTGTTTTGGGATTAACGTTCATTTGTACGCCTTTATTCCTCCTGCCTCATTTCACGTGATGAAGTGCGGGCAATGCGGTGGGCGTTGGTGTGAAGTAATGACCTCGGTTAATTACCAGGGAAACATTTTATTTTCGTTTTCTTGCAGTGATTCACATTTATAGCGCTTGGTGAATTCTGAGCAATTATCAGCTTATCGCCCTGGCCCATTGTGAAATATAGTGGCCGGCACGCAGCCCATACAATACGCGTTATCTTTCATCAGAATGCCGGCCGATTGTGACCTTCCAATGCTCTATGCAACGGTACTAGAGAAATCCTCTCGAAGCAACGATAATTCCCGTCGTCATATCTCTTCTTTCTCATTGTCGTACGTATTTTGTGCTCGATATTGCTTTTGTTGTAGGCGCCTGGGATTCCCAGTGTGAGAATTATGGGTATGAAGATTAATCACGAGGAACTCAAATTAATGTTGATTTTCTGGAATATTTTTGAGTTTAAAACAATGCTAAGGGGTATGTGATTGAACTGCGAGAACGGTTCAGCTTCTGTGATCAGCTTATTGGATGATAATTGATACCGTAAGAACATTAATGGGAGGAGAGTTATGTTGAGAGAAGTTGATTATTATGGTGGGAGAAAATGTTATGTTGGACTTTCCGAGTCATGTTTGCTAAAAAAGATAAGATCCTATCCTGAAGATTTAATGTGGCAAAGGGCATTGCTCGGTCGCCTATACATGTCGAACAGGAGATGAGAATGATGGGACAGACTTGGTATCTAGGCCCGCAGAAGCATTGACAAATCATGATAAAATAGATGAACCGTCAATGACGGCGCCCCTCTTCTTCACGAACGAGTCGTTATCCTCGATTGCTTCTTTAGTTCACGGACTGATCCGTTCTAAGATCCGCCCATCCGCTCAAAAAAAGGCGTAGCGTTACAAACACTCCCGAAAAAAAAGTAAACAATTAACAATATTAGGGTTGAACGCATTATAAACACCACAGGTGTACTTAGTGAGGGTGGACTTACTTGACTAGTAATCGAAAACTAAAATGTTACTAGATAAGCGATAAAACCTTTTTCCTAAAAAAATATGTTTTTACAATGCATGATATTTATTTATTTTCTTCTAACTGAACCCAGATCCGACATCTTTTGCGTTGGTTACTAATTCTTTTTCTCTCCCATAAGTGTCGTATAGAACATCAAGATCGATAAGTTGAAAAAGACATTGAAGTGCTAAACGATAACATTGCCGTTCATTATCGGTCGACGAATATATTTCCCCACCACGGTATTTCTTCAATTGAAAATTTGATCCAATTGCAGTATGTTACCTGCGCCATTCTTTATTTAATAAAATCTTATTTCCAAAAAAATCATTGGTAATCAAGTAATTTGGTAACAGTTTTCGTCAATTAATATTGCATACTTAAGACGAGCAAACCATGCCCTGGATCGTGAAAAACCATCCAGAAGGGACTCGAACCCGCCACTTCCAAGTTGGTCTACGATTATTAACGGTAAATGTTCGTGAAACAGGTCCATCATTAAACATTTTGTTCGCCCTTGAATATCGCTGTTTTTCAACGAAAATAAGAAGTAATGTGCAAAAATGCTATTTTTTTGGCAAACAAAATGTTGATCCATCTTAATAATGACGGATATTAGATGTTGCATTCCGGAAACGTGGTTTTCGGCGGCGGCAATATTGCAGTTTAGCGAAATGGACACCAGATGGCGCAGTGGTAGTGTGAACATCAAGTCTTAGCGTATTATACCTACCACGAATACGTGGTATTTTTTTTTTTTTTACTTTCCCGAGATTGTTATTGTCCGGGCGATGTGAATTTTAACTGAGGAAAAGAAAAAAACCTTTCGCCCCCCGTTACCCAACCCGACCCTCCTGGGTGACCCAGCCAGTTGATATTTTATAATCTATTTACAGGTGCAAAAACTATATATGAAGTGAAATAATGAGGTATCCCTCTGGTGGATAGTGTTAAAAATCGGCAATATGACGCGAAGCGCAGTTGAAATATGTGAGAGAAACATGATTATCCAACGGTCGGCACGCTATAATTGTACAGTACGGAAATAAAAGAGGTATGATAAGAAAATATAGTTTAAGGTTTAAAAGAATGTATAGATGAAATCTGTGGAACGTCTGAAACGCGAGTTATGAAGGAAAATCGATGGACCTGTTTCACGAATATTGACCTAATTACTCTGTGGTGTTATTGAAATACCTCACTTTAAATGTCACAGCAATAAGTTTTACATAATGAACGATTTAAGGTTATATAACCATTTTTTATGTTTCAGTTGTGGTGTGTTTCGTGAGATCGTTTGTGGGTACCGGATTTCCTATTCATGTGTTTATTTTATCTACGGCGTACGCGTGCAGTTACAGTTGTGGACTCTCCTTTAGCTTGTATTTTCAATGTTATGTATTTCTGATTGATTCAACTCTTTTAAGGCTGCTGGAGTGAGCGTTGTCCCTAAATTGAATGCCGTAAATCGTCGCTACGCCTTTTCATGAATATGTAATGGTGAACAACCAATCTTCTAGAAGTTTATCCTCATTTGACGAGTCATGGACTCTCTTTTAGAAGCTCTATCGGAGGTATTTTCCGTGTTCCTGAAATTATTGAAGCGTGTGCAGTCCTATTTGGTGTAAATGTGCTAATTTTATTTTTGGCATGCGTTCTAAATTGATGTACCTACACGTAACAAGCCTGTAGTTTAACATAAAATGGAGGGCGATTTATTTTCCAAACGAGCTGACACATCTTGCGTTAAATCCAAGTGAGCATCACTGAGAAAATATATCATCAGCCGCGAGCAGGGAAACAATCTTTAGGGATTTTGCTTTGGAAAAAGAACTCTTGATTAATGCAATCCATTTGTGGTCATCGCGGTGCTTATATACGCTGGTCCGTTGTAAAGAGGTTTTCAAGACGAAATTTGATGAGAACGGAATTATTCAACAACAATGGAATACAGAACTAATGCATTTTTTGCCTCGATATTGTGTTAATGGTAGCTCACGTTTGTTCACTTTGTGGGTGAATGCTTTCCCCGGGTGAAATCCCCGAGAAAACGTTGAGGGATTAAGGCTTTAAGCGGATGACTCCGGGTTTTCAAAAACGTACATATTTTGTTTCGGTACCGCATGCATTAATGTCCTGGATTTTGTTGTCCTTCGTTGATCTCCTAATCTCCTACCGTAAGCTGTGTCGAGCAAGGGGGAACCAAGGTTATTAATCGGTTATGTGGACAACATGGTACTTGGCGCTCTCCAATCAATCGAAGGAGATTTCTGATGGTGTTGTAATGTTACTGATGGTGTAATAATTGCGACTCTGTGGATCGCTAGAAGCATCATGGAATCCTGCGATTGAAACATTTCCTTTTTGATCCTCATGTTTGAGTATATACATTTGATTTTCTTTATTCAGAATATTTTGCTTCATAATGTTTAAATTTAGTTCTATAGTCAAGATAACACTTCGGTGCGGGCTGGCACAAGTTAAGCGTCTTAATTAATTTTTACCTTGGATACTCGATCCCTCGTTATTGTTATTAACTGTGCCGGATATAACCCTGAGGTAATTTTATCCAAGGGAGATCATATCTTGAATCAATGCTTTTAGGGATGCTATGAAATACGGGAAATAGATTGCAGAACAGAAATGTTTAAAATTTCGTTTTTCCCGCGATCGATGACAGACCATAATGGCTGCGTTTAGACTTTGAAGTAGGTTAGTTGAACAGGTAGTGTAGCTGATTAATTCATATGCACCCTAATGCGTATATCTAAATCTGTCGAGTTGTGCTAACACCATGTTTCGCATGTTGCCTGCATGACTATTGTGTAACGTTTTCAGTGTTACATTATGCATTATCTAGATGATTCTTCTTCGTGAGCTCTTTTTTTTATTAATATAAATTTATTTTCCTGGAGATGTAGGTCATTAATTCATTAAAAAATTTAAGATATCAACTTTTACAAAACCACTCGATTGTGTCGAGATAAAAGTGCTTTGACTTCATCAACGCCAACAACCTAGTGAAAAAAAATCGAGTGGTTTTGTAAAAGTTGATATCTTAAATTTTTTAATGATGGAATACCACCAAGTGAGACTGACGAAAGTGAGTGATATCATTAATTCATGGTTAAACTATTACTCTATTGCCAACGTTTCAACATTTATTTATGCTTCATCAGGGCTCAGAGAGAGTTCCTTTTGAATAACAGTTTAAACATGAATTAATGACCTACTATCTCCAGGAAAATTACTTAATATTTATTTTATTATTCTAGTAGTTTCTGTAGCAGTTGTAGGTTACCCATAGTGAGTTGCATGTTTGTGAAAATAAATTTCTTCACCCTAGTTCATGTTCGTGATAAGTCTCCGCCTGCCAAACACCCTTGTGGTGGCCTGCAGGGTAATAAGTAGACGTAGATGTAGAATACTAATATGAAAGTATTTTTTGGATTCTCTAGAAAATTTATTTTGCGAGTACTACGAGTATGAAGCCCAATGAAAGTTTGCGATTCTTCAATTTGCGTCTTCCCTTGCATTCCTCGTCCTTGCAATCCTTAAGAGATTCAAGTGGTCATTGAAAATTATTAAAAATTGACCAGCCAGTGTAATCTATAATGCATTAAATGGACATTTCTTCACTTAAAGGGGTATTCAAACTAATTGGAATATTTTAAGTGATCATTTGGTGTCCATTCCTTGCGTCCTGCGTGATCCCATGTTGACTTCAAGCCACGAATTCCCTCGTCCAAGAACCGTTTTCCCCTGTAGATGAAGGGATTGATTTGCTGTCAAAAAAGGGGATGTATAAGCCCCGAAATAATTAATATTGTAACAGACCATCTTTCGGAGCAGGAAGAAAACCACCCGCGTGAACAATTATTTTCTTTCTGTACCTAATCTCTCTTGTATAAGAAAATAAGCTGGTCATGGCTTATTATTTCAGTGTGTCAACGCTACTCACTGTTGTCAGAATTTTGTAAAAGAAGTTTTGAATTCTGTCTATCATGCTGAATGAGCCTTATAATTGAAGTACGGACGAATCCTTTTTTATTCTGCCGGTTGATACGTTTTGTTTTATGTCAGAGAATCTCCTCCTGGTTTACTAGGGTTTCAGAGGCCTATTTCTCTCTATTGTATCTTTTTTCGCCTCTGCATACGATCTACCCTTCTTCATCCCGTCCATGAAACGTATTCTCTCTCTTCCCCTTCCCTGCTTGCCCAACATTCGTCCCTCTATCACATTCTTACCATTTCCGAAGGTCCCCGTCATCAGCTCCGTTCTATTACTAAACGCCTCCTTAGCTAGCGCTATTCTATTCCGTATGTCTTTGTTACTATGTCCGTTTTCTTCTAGCTTACTACCTAAGTAATGAAAATGCTGTACTTAATGAGTTTATGTCCTCCAACTTTAAATAAAAAAAATAATTTTCGCATTGAATAGATACTCTACCTCAGCCAGCCATTTGGGCGTGGATGAATCTATGACAATTATTAAAATTAAATAACATTTTAGTGATATTAATGTTCGATTAATTTCTTAAACTTAACTTAGATGTTCAATTTATGTTCTAGTCAAAATTACACCCGATTTTCAAACGTAATGCATGTATAGACTTCGTTAGATCTTCACTTCCCTGTGATGTCATCAATGGATTGGTAAATTAAGGGACTCGTGATGCCCTCTTCAGTGAATTTCTTGCTTTTCCGTTATATCGCAAAATTTTAAGTCCCGAAGTTGCCTGTTCGTTTTTCAAGTCCGAAGCATAGTCATGGAGGTACGTTAATTAATCAATTTGTCAAATTTATTGATCAGTTGATAATGAAATAACCTCTCCCTTGTTGTATTTTATCATTTATTTTTGGGTTATCACTTCATCGAGCTGCCTGCCGGCTCGGCTCTTGATTAATGTGGTGGTTCAAATTTTTATCTCCGTTCGATAACAAAATCGCGTCGTAGATCGTGACGTATCCTGCGATTAATCATGTTTTTGAGACTTGGTGAGCGAGAGGGTTTGTCCAAGCTGCGGCAATTCGTCACCAAGAGTGACGAAGGAAAGTGTGTCAAATGCAAATATTCCTATTCAATATCACAAGAATTCATTTTGTTTTTACCCCTTTTCTTTTCCCTCGTCATACGTGCGTGATTTCGTGTTCCTGACTGACGGATCAGGGTTGTCAATTTTTTTTATAAAAATGTTGTCACGAGCTACCCTTTTATCAGTCTTTAGTTCCGCGTACGTATCGGAGATACAACACCGGCGTCCTCCGCAATATAACGATGTGGAATTTGTGCATTCCTGAACTTTAGGTGGTTTGAGCGAGATATCATTTCACCTAGGAATCAATGAATTTGCTCTCGAGTTAACGAAAAATATCTTACTCTTCCAAAGATTCCAATATGTCAGCCCATTACCGTACTTATTTCCGAAATTATTGACTAATTATACAGGCCCTTTTACATGGGAAAGGTAGGTTACGCACTACAGAGAGACCTTTTTTAAAAATGACGCATTTCAAACTCCTGGATATCGCCAAAAAATTAACAGGATGTAGTTTGTATGATTTCTCGACTATTTTTGAAAAGAAATCGTGCTGTCACCGAAGGAATTTTTTCCGCATTGCGCAAAACCTTCCGTTGCGACGAGGTTTTTAACGTACCGCGTGAAAAAATGAATCAAATGAAATGCTTATGTGAATATTTTTATTTAATTACTAAGAATTTCAGTCGTATAAAAGTATATTATCGCACTATTAATGATTTAGTATTTAATTCATGTTCCCTACAGCTACAATTCGAATATGGTGTCCATAATGGCTAGGGAACCATCTCGCTCAAACTACTGTAGGTTAGGAGAGGAATGCAGGAAATGAAAGATGTAAGTGGTTATTATCAATTTTACTGCTGATGTAACGTTTGGATATGAAAGATGTACGTGGTAATTTTCAATTGTACTGCTGGTATGACGTTAGGTATTTTTCCCTTCATCAAGCATATGTCGTTTTATACTTTCGTGTTTCATTTATTATTACGTTTTATTTAACGATATCATGATATGGTGGTTATTTTTCTTTATTATTTGTTGTTTAAAACTTTCTTGGTATCGTAATTGAATGCTGAATGTTTATTTTTCGCGAGGTAGTTAAGGAGTTGTTGATTGGAAGTGCGATTGTTGAGAATTGTAGAGGGAAGGTCGGAGCTGTAAACGCGATCGCTCCAAAAGAAGTTGTGTCAAAAATATTGTATCGTTGGAAAATAAAGAATTAATTGAATAAACGGCGTTTCGACGTTAAACTGGAAATACGACTCTCCCATTCCTTTGAAGTTATTTTTGTAGTTATCCTTTGCTGTACCGTCTAATTCTAAATTTTAATTTCCTAATTGCCGTTAACCTAACTCTCTTATTTGTTTCTGCAAGTTCCTGTTTCCCCATTCCCTCCGGATTTATCTGGAATTTACGCTTATCCCGTCATGGTTTTCAAACCATGGAAAGTTTCTCTCGCGTTCAAGGGCTTAGGGAGGTGTCCTATTCTTCTGCACTGCAATTTTATTCCTGTTAAACTAACATCCAAATATGAATCAAGTGTGCAGAGGTATAATTTGCGTGAATGTTCTCTTTCATGCTACTGCGTGGTCCTTTCTTCCATCCCCATTTCCCTCGGGCCCTCTTCGCATTCCTTGTTGGTACTCCTACGCCGCAGACCCTTCTTTTTCACCCTGCGCGTAAGTTTTCATTCTGAACCATGTCCCCCTGGTTCTTTATGCGCGACCTCCTCTCCCCCCCGTGCCCTGTCTCTCGCTATTCTCTCTTCTATTTTTATCGCTAACCTTCTTCTGTGCCTTTTATCCACATGATTGGCATCATTTCTAATCTAACCGTTACCAAATTTGACTCCGTGCAACAACATGGGGAGGAATTTCTGCCCCTAACTCTTGTATTTTTACCTTCAGAACTTTTCTTTCCCATCTGGATTAAGTCGACCGTGACGATTTTTGTCACACAATAGTTTATTCCCAATATTGATTGTAACATGAGGTGCATAGTTTTATGCTGTGGAATTTTTTCCATCTAGATTAATATTCAGAAAGAAGTATAGTATGATGTTCAAATACATTTATCTGACTGCTACCTCTTTATTTAATGAATGAAGGGCCTTTCTCTCATAACTACCGCGTTCGTTCTTTTTGTTCTTATGCGTGGCTATAATTTTCAGTGATAGTTTTCTACTCTCTCTTTATCTTCGTATTCATGATGTGTTCTTCTCGGGTACCGCCTAATTCTTTGTCCCGCCATAATAAAGTTTGCTCACAATTTCAAAAGTATATGGGGGATTTTTTCGCACCAACTCGGTTTTTTACTTCTTACGCTTCTCTTTTTTTCCCACAGAATTAGAATAATGTTAGTTAGGTAGTTAGAATAGTTAGAAGTTTAAGAGTTAGAATAACTCTTAAAATGCCATTACCCAATTCAATACGATACTCCGGTATGTTGAGATGGGGAGATTAATTTTCTACATACATACCCATCACGCCGTTCCCTTCCGGGGTAGGCACAGTCAAAATGTTTCACTCATTAATTCATAATTGTACACATAACTCTGCTTCAATTATTTCCTCCATATCTGACCTATCATTGCAAACCTCTTTTGCCTCATTTACCCCCATACACTGTTTCATACACGCCCTCCTGTTTTTAAGACTCCTTATATTCCTCCTAAGAATTTCCTCAACCACATTCAACCACAACTTTCTCGGCCTACCTCTACCTCTCACACCATTCATTCTACTCTCATATATCTGTTTCGTTATTCGACTCTCATCCATTCTCTCAATATGGCCAAACCAACGGAGCACACTCCTTTCATACAAGTCCATTACTGGAGCATTTAACCCACATTCATTCATGACCCACTCATTCCTGACCCTATCCATCCTACTTTAGCCGCAAATACTCCTCAGATAACTCATACCCACGGCGTTTAGTCTACTCTTATGTCTATCCTGACATACCCATGTTTTACTTCCATAGAGAAAAGTGGGAAGAAGTACACTTTTGTACACGGCAATTTTCGCTTTTTTAGACAGGCACTCATTCCTTGATATGCTCCACATGCTGCCTACTACTTTCCTTCCAGCATATAGCACGTCTCTTTATCTCCTCATCTATTCTTCCATCTTTCGTATACATCTTACCTAAGTATACAAAATCATCCTCTAATCTGAAATATATGCCATATCGCACTAACATTTGCGGAGGATGTGGGTAATTGATATGACGCATTCCGGTATTCTATCTCGATTGGCGATGGGCCTTCTCCCTATCACAAATTCCCTGTATATCTCTCTTTCATTCTTTGCAGTGTTTTTTAACGAGCCTTTTCTGGCGACCCTTTCGTCGTCTTTCTTCTCCTACTCTAACATTCGGAGAGGAATCTCAGATAAAGATAATAGAGATGACGCATCCAGGTCTTCTGTTGTGCCACGTGATGGACCCTTTTCCTTCTCTAAATTCCCTGTATTTCCCTCTTCCATCCTCTGCATTTATTTTTAACGATCCTTCTTTGGCGACCCTTTTCTCCTCTTTCTCTTCTTCAAGTCCTCAAGTCTTCACTCTTGAGCCTTGAATGTCTTCCTTGTCCTTCTTTAGCGTGTCCTCTTCTCTAAGTTCCCCTTGTCCTTTTTACTTTCGTCCTCTCTTAATCCTTCCCGAACCTAACGCTTTTCGGTCCTCCCGGGTTCACTCCGTCTCCGCCTCTCTATCTTTCCCCTTTTAGTCCTCCCTTTATCTTAATGCCGTCCCATCGAATAATCCATTGGGATTCCTCTTGTTTCTTCTCGACTAAGCCTCTTTTTCTACCAAACATTCTCTCCGACGGTGATTTTTTTTCTCCCCCATCCCTCTCCCGCGCTTAAGTAAATATGCCCGTTTTTTTTTCCACTCCGCCCGCCCGCCTTGTATTTTTTTAGCGGAAATTTCGCTCTCTGACATATTGTTTCTGTCTTCCTACCATTTCACCCCGGTGCTTTCTCCGTGGAAACTTCTCCGTTTTCCTCTCATTTTTTTCTCAAGTTTTTATTTTTGCTTTTGATAACGTAAAAAAAAAACATTAATAAAAAAAATGAAGAGAATTTCGCTCATAGCGTATGATGCATGCCATGCCCCTGCCCCAGTCGTTTCGAAAATGCGAGAACGTGTAGCTGTGTGTGTGTGTGTGTGTGTGTGGTCATGCTGTTTGCGACCTTTTTTTGAGCGGGATTAATTGATATTTTCTTACTGCTTGGGTAACAAACTGAGTTTCCGCGAGGAGCGTTGGATTTTTCGAAGGGATTAGGATGTTTTTTTTTTAAATACACGGAGTACTTGAATGCCGATAGACTTGTTATTGGGTCAGTTGTTGCTTATTGGCGTGATCGATTTATATCGAATCATGTCACAACTTTGAAAAGTTTTCTCAGCGTTTTGAACATTTATTTATAATTTCTTTGGCAATTTTGCGCATCAGGATTGTTCTGAGAGATGACTGACTTCCGAGGTCAATTTTTCCACTAAGGATTGTCGGGTAAATTATCAAGGATCATGATGGCTCCTGGGACAGGTTCCGCGCTGTGCCATTTTGTGACGACAGTTTTGCGAGCGTCCCAGCTCGCTTCTTCAGGTCTGATGTCTGGACTTTAGACCCGAAGAAGCGAGCTGGAACGAACTGAGGAATATATATTTCTCAAAGGGACTGTGAACCCTCCTATCGCACATCACGGAAGCTTTCACAAAAACCTAGTTTTATCAAGGATGGATTATTTGATGGATGGACCAAGAGTGGGGATTGGTGCGCAACTGGGATTCTGTTCCAAGACGTCTCCGCTCGATAGATTGTAGTCCTCGAAGTGGTCATCAAAAGTCACCTTTACTCATTGAGGTCACTTCCACGTCAGTAGGAGTCGATCGTGGTGGTAATCGACTGCGGTTGCTACATGTAAGGAAAATAGACTGGTTTCTATATTGCCAGCAAGTAGCGTATCGATTCTGTAATATAATCCATTATGTCTAATATATCGATTATAATCGATTATATATAATCGATAATACATATAATGGATGCGAATAATACGATTAAAAATGTAATCAACGAATAACTTTGTTGGAGGACTCATTGTTGCACGTGTAAATGTTTATTTGTTCTTGTAAATGTTTTAAATGCTGAAGAACCCATAAGGTAAGCTTTATGGCTTGTTCATTATTAGGTAATAATAATTATTGCCACAACTCTCGTACTTGATACTATGTAATAAAGCACAATTAATATAAATTGTGCAAATTTATTTAATCCACGAATGCCAATGGGTCTCACACAGCTGTATACAAACGCCATTATTTTCAAATGTAGGTGATTTTCGTAAGTACCATATTCATTGTTTACTTCATTCATCCATTTGTTTCGAAAAAGCCGGGAGATTTGTGCAAGCAGAACAGTGCGCTGCGAGTGTCGATACGATTCGAGATATCGATTCACTTGCTACTCCAATAGAAGTCAACTTCCATGTGAAAACACGCCTAAATGTCTCAGCAACAGGGAATCGGGATTCCGCTGGGAAAAAATATCTGCTCCGCCGTGATTCGAACCCGGGCCCACGGGCTGGGAACCCAATTGCCATCACACCCGTCCTACTTCTTTGGATGTCTAGTAGGTCAATGAAATGGTCGGCGGAATTTTTAGAGGTTAGCATTAAGGTGGCTCTGCCCTCAGGGTCACTTGAACCAGGGTTTCAGAAAACTTGAATGCGGCAACTTTGAAGTGCGTTTCATAACCCGAGATGAAAATAGTCATCCTTGAAATTGGAGATTTGAACATGGCTGTTATGGAGATTTCTCAGTTTACAGCAGAAAATAGTAATTTTCTGGTTGAAGTAAAGTAGCAAAAGCTTTTGAATTTTAGCTGTTTATTAGAAGCAATAAGTCGTAGGAAATGGAATGAAAAGAAAATTTAGACATCTTACCGCCTATTTTTTTTCAAGTTAAATGCGAATTATATCCGTGAATGACGTCATAATGCGGTGGTTATGTTACAAATGGCGCTGCAGTCTTCTTCTATAACTGGACAAATGTGGTAATTCAAAAAATATTCGTTAAACAATCTGCAAACTTAGTACCTTAATGTTGGCTCTCTACAGATAAGTCAAATCATCAGCGAAATAATGATTTTTTTTAAACTGAATGAATAGATATGGGTAACTTAGTTTATGTATTGACTCACATTTGAAGCCACGGCCACCTTAAGCCCTTTTAAAAATTACATAAAAATTCAGTAAAATGGGTTACATGCCCACCACTACGCACCTCGACCCCCTTGTCTCCCATGACCACTTTATTTTAGTACTCTACCAGCTGATTGGTAGATTTTTTGGGCAGTACTTGCTCTAACGTTTATGTTCATGTATTGACTCACATTTTCAAGCCTG
This sequence comes from Ceriagrion tenellum, assembly GCA_963169105.1. Taxonomy (NCBI): domain Eukaryota; kingdom Metazoa; phylum Arthropoda; class Insecta; order Odonata; family Coenagrionidae; genus Ceriagrion; species Ceriagrion tenellum. The sequence continues at coordinate 35,726,819 of OY720637.1, forward strand.
AGACACCTTAAGTTAGCGCGAGCGAGATAGTTCCGTAATCATAATTGAGACCATATGCAAATTATACGTAATTTCGCCAGCTGTGGGACTCACGGATAAAATGTTGCATTAATAATGGGGCAACAATATAGTTTTACATGACAGAAATTTTAAGTATCAAATGAAAATATCTAAATAAATCTTTAACTTGACTCATTTTTTTCACGCGGTACGTTTGAAACTCCATCAAAACGGAAGGTTTATTGTGATCCCGAAGAAATTACTGCGGTGACAATAAGATTAATTTGAAAAAATAGTTGAGAAAAAATAAAACTGCACACTTTTGATATTTTTACGACACCTAAATGTTAGAAATACCTCATTTTGTAAATAATGTCTCTCTGGAGTGCATACACGTGCCATTTCCCATGTGAAATGGGTGGTATTTTTTTGGCAAATATCTCGGAAAGTAAAGTGGTAAGGTTTTGAATTTTTGGTGTCAATGGTAGGGTGAGATGTTTTTCTTTAAAATGGGACCAAATTCGTTGATTTCTAGGTTAAATGATATTTCGCTCCAACTACCTTAAGCTGTGTTCACATGGTCAGAAAAAGAGACGAAAAGCGGACGATGGAAGAGTGTGAATCCAATCACTGGCCCGTTTCTGTCGGCCAAAGCTCCTATCCTTAGCTTTACGCCGGCTTTGTTTGGCTTTCCACTTTTCCGCCTCGTATTCCGTCCTTGTGAATCTAGCCTCAGACTTTCCTTTACGGAACGTCCTTGGAGGAGCCGTGGCAGCGGAAACTATAGGACGCTAGGTGAGAGTTGGCCGAGGGAGGAAGGACAGGGAGACGGATGTGGGATGGACGGCCTTGTTGGGCATCGGAGTCTAGGATGATAACCTAAAGGTTTTCTCGCCCCTCCTATTTTTAATCTGGTGGTCACCATCCTGTACTAGCTGCACTATGTTAGTCAAGACAGTTTAATAATTAGCTCCTTCTTATTTATTCAGTTAAAAAAATTCTGCTTTCGCTGATGAAATGAACGCAAAGGTATGCGTGGGAGCGGAGAGAAGTGGATAGAAATTCTGGACGAAATAAGAAGAGGGAGACAGAAAGAGAAATTTAAGGTGGCTTGAGCAAAATATCATTTTACCTGGAAATCAATGAATTTTGTCTCCTTTTAAAGAAAAACGTATCACCATTCCATTGACACCAAAAATTCAACCCCTTACCGCACTACTTTCCGAGATATTTGCCAGATAATACCAGCCCTTTTAAATGGGAAATGGTAAGTGTATGCACTCCAGAGAGACCTTAATTTAAAAAAAGAGGAATTTATAACACCTAGATCTCGTCAAAAAATCAACAGCGCGTAGTGTTTTTTCTGAACTATTTTTGAAAATTAATCATATATTCACCGCAGTAAATTCTTCGGAATCACAATAAACCTTCCGTTTTGATGGAGTTTCAAACGTACCTCGTGAAAAAAAGTCAAGTTAGAGACTTATTTAGATATTTTCATTTAATTACTTACAATTTATTTCATGTAAAACTACCTATATAATTGCGCCATTAGTAATACAATATTTAATTCATGTGTCTCACTGCTGGCAAAATTAAAACTGATATTTCGAATATGGTCTCCATTATGATTTGGGAACTGTCTCGCTCGCACTACCTTAAGAGAGATCAAAATGGTGGATCACGTATATTAGGGCATTAGAATAAGTACTGACCAAAAATCTACCTATCAGCTGGTAGATGGCTAAAAATGTCAGCATGGGAGACAAGGGGTCGAGGTGTTAGTGGTGGGCATTTAATCCATTTTACTGAAATTTTATGTAATTTGTCAAAGGGCTTGATAATGTGAGTCAAGACAAATACTGAAGACAATTTGTTTGCATGCATTTTAAATAATCCTGATTTCGCCAATAAAATGGCTTACCTATTGAAACTCAAAATTAAGGTGCAAAATTTGCGGACTATTCCCCGAAAATATTTTTAATGGCCGAATTGTCTAGTCAAAAGAGACGACTGCGGCGCTATTTTCGTGAAACTAACGCATTTAGACTTCAATTTCCCCAGTAGTTTGCTGGCAACTTTAAAACAATAGGTGGTAAGATGCCTATAATTCATTTTTATTCGATTTCCTAGGACTTTTTCGCTTCCTATGAAATGTTTTAATCCAAAGGTTGAATATGCTTTCTCGATCTGATTGAAGATTTTTCTGCTGTAATCGTAGCATTTTTCACAGGAGCCCATGTTAAAATCTCCACTTTCAGGGCTGAATTCCAGTAAAACTGGCCTGAAAATCCAGGCAAATGAAATAATTTTATGTAGTTTTATGGCAATGAAAAGCTTTTGTCAGCTGATATTATGTTTGTTTTTAATGGGAAAATAAAAATGTTGTAGTTGATTAATTGAAGGTGCCACTTAATTGATGCGATTCACGTTTAGTTAATTGCCTATTTAAGTCTGTTGCGATTGGTATTTATAAGTGATAAATAACATTTCATGTTATTAATTTCAAATAATCTCTTTTCAGGTAAGGAAACCATTCTTTCATACCGCTTGAATCAGCCATTGCATGCCGCTAAAGGTAGGCCTGTTGATATTTCAATGCAGTCCTAGTTAAGTAATATTATTATACCCATAACGTGTTTCTAGGAAAGCCGACAAATATTTCCCTTTAGGAGAAGGGAAGATTGTATGATGCCAAAGCGTCATTGCTTTTTTCTTTGTTCGTAGTTTAATGTTTAAAAATCATTTTCATGAAGGTGTTCAATCTTAGTGTTACGAAAGGAAAGATTGGACGTCATGTTAAACGTTTATTTTCCTAGCTTTCTCGGTCACAGTCATTAAGGTAGATTGAGAGGGCGCTTTCCACAGTGGCCAATGCTAATAGATGTGACTTGGACGTCGCCTATCCGCCATATTTGTTCACCCCGATTTTACCTTTGTATTTACAAGCTGAAGCACTAATTTTTCCATTTTTAGATATTTTCCATAGATAACTAATTAGAAATCGGCATAAATGTACTTCGTTAATGTGCATTATCCTATTTTTTAGTTATTTAAATTGATAATAATCCGCATTCCTAGAATCCCGTAACACTAATTTTTCAATTTTATGATGTTTTCCATTGATAACTAAGTAGAAATCGGCATAAATTTACTTCGTTAATATGTATCATTAGTTATTTACTTTGATAATAATCCGCATTCCTGGTGAAAGTTATGGTTAAAATGAGTGGAATCCATAGTTCTCAGTATCCAATACATGTTTCAAGAGCTACTTGCCTCAAGTTTCAAACAGATGGTGGCTATTCTTGCTTTACATCCGCTAATTCGTTCATTCCGTTGTGTTATCCAATGTGAAGTATAGAACAGGGGTAACGAATAAGGTTATTATTTTCGTTGTCAGTCAACAGTTTGATTGTTGACTGTTATGTTAGGAACACTCCGTCTTTGTTCGACCTACTGAGCGTGTCTCGGAACGAATCAGTCCGTGAACGACAACAATCACTCCTCCTAATTGTAGATGGAGGAGATTGCCATGAAGGATGGTCCCTTGATCGTAATGGCGTCTTCCTAAGAGGAGGTCACCTTCGTGGAGGAGAGATTAGGAGGAGCCACTGACAATATGGGCATTAATGCGCTCTCCATTTATCTCAGTGGTCACAACGGTCTTAAAGCCTTCTAATTGAGGCATCACGCATCAAGGAAACTTTTGAGGAAGCCACGTGCGGCGAATCGTCAGCTAATATTTTTATTCTGTAGTTTATTGCTGCATCAGTGTTACTGGAGAACAGGTGAATGCATTTACACCATCATGTTCAAGTTTTAATAGGAGAATGTAGGGTGCTTTCCACCTACATTAGTCCGCTGCATTCTTCGAGGTACAACTCAGCGGTTGATTTCGATTCGTATTCGACCCTGCGAGCTATCAGGAAAAGCTATTCTAAACAGATCTGAACCATAGCTTATGCGTACTGTTGTGGTTTTACGAATATAAAACTTCGATAATCGCATCTGCGATTTTTGCGCGCTGATTTTCAGTGAAAATTTCGTGCATTGATAATGTAATGGTTTTAATTTCTGAGAGGTAAAAAGGTTGGATTTTTTGGTATTGTGGATCTCCTTTAATTAGGTCACTGGTTTGTGCAGCCGTTTTTATTTGGAACAAACCTAAAAAAAAGACATCCCAATTGATTAATTTCCCTCCCGTGTGATTTGATTGCGATTCAGTTCAGCTCACATGAATGAGGATTTTCGTGCGCTCAACGTAACTAGATTTATTTTTCATATATTTTTTTCAATACATACGTGCATAATTACGTGATACATCGCTAAAGCGGGGCAGCCGCTTCTTTGGGACATGATGCACGGGACCAGAAGTGTCCTAAACAATCGTAATCCACTGTATGTAGCTTGGACGAATTGTGTTGATATCCACCAGTTTTCCCTTGATCATTGGGTGTCTGTAGAATGATTATTACTGAAAGACTATGGAATTCCTCGCCTGCACGTGTTAAATGGAGTTCTTTAAGGTAAGTTTAATGTGAAACAACCAGCGGAGGCATATCTATCCAATCGTCTTCTGCAGTGTTCGTCCGCCCTGTAGGTCTAATTTTGCGGGACTATTTGGTGCCTGTTCATTATATACACCTGTACTTACGATATCGCCACGGCAGAAGTTGGCCCGCGTTGACACGAGGAACGTGTGATCAGGCACTTTCGCTCATCATCATCAATGTTCATTCAATCTTAAGATTGGTTGACTGCAGCACTCCACCCTTCCCTATCTAATGATAGTTCCCGCACCTCCTGGTATCTCTTCCTATGTACCTTCCATTTAACTTGGTCAATAACGTATTCATGGGTCTTCCTCTGGGGACTTTTCCCTCTGTTTTACCTTCAATTATGTTCCTCACAAACTAATTGTGTCTCAAGGTGTGTCTAATCCATCTGGTTTTTCTTTTCTGTATAGTATACCATGTGGTCCTTTCACCTTCTGCTCTTTTGAAAACCTTATTCTGAACCTGCCTTATTTTGTTCGTCCATTTTATCTTTAGCATTCTCCCCCGTCTCCAGGTTGCGAAGGTTTCTTGCCTAATCTGGTCTGATCATCAAATGGTCCATGATTCTGATTCATGGAGTGCCACACTACCCACGAATGTTTTCACTCACCGTTTCCTAATTTGTAGTTCTATCATCTTTGAACAGAACAGTTGTCTTTTTACCATGAACGCTTCCTGAGGAATTTTCGCGTTATGTTAACTATACAAGTGTCTCGGAATGGCTGATACGTGTCTTCATTATACTCGACGATTCGAGAATGTGCCCTGTTTCTAACACGCGCATAAATCTATTCATCGTCGCACTAGCACCTTGCTGTATTTCGATCCGTGCCAAGTACGGCTCCTTGAATCGTTCGCCGGAAGTCAGCTCATCGTAGTCTACTGAAGCACGGTTTAATGTCCCATCCGATACACTAAAACTATCCTCGAATCATCGTGGCATCTGCGGAAATTAAGGTGAGGACATTCTGCTTCCGCCGGTATTCTAAGACAAATATGTATCCACGGGGATATTTCGACCACACCATCGTATCTCAGAACCGACATTGGAATTGCCGAAGGGAAGAGTGTTCGCAATGGCCAATTTGAAAGTAATTGGCGTGTTTTAAACATAGATTCCGGGGGCTGTTGACTCTCCTGCCGTATCGGAAATGTGTGCTTTTTTGTGTGATTGACCTGTCGCGGCCATTCGTTTCTTCTCTAAATTCCTCCCCTCTCATATCAAGGTCGCATTCCAAGAGGCCTATCCACCCCATAGCACCGATTACTACCCCAGATGGTTCTAAAACCTCGCCTCTTTGTTCGTTTTCCCTGGAGATTACAATTTTTTCTCCTAGGTGTTTCATCAAAAAAAAATAGACCTGGATTTATCTCGTCAAGGTCAGCTGCGACCGTCATTTTAAGATTATAACATGGAGCATAATTGTTTTGGGTATAAATAACATACTTTGGATGGATGAAAATGAAATGGAAAGAAGACCATGTAGTGGAAAAGAATTTTTTAATTATTTTATGAAAAACATCGCGGTAATTAATGTATTTTTTTGGGGTAATTGAGGAAACATATCTGATACCCGTCGTTAAATATCCAATGCGATCCGTGTATTTCAGTTTCTGTGTTTTTTTACTAATTTATCTTTTGTGCTAACTTATTTGTTCTGTGGAAAACGTCTTATTATTTTGGCAAATACTTCCAAAAAATGCGATAGGTGTCTAATGTCCTAGTACCATTAGAATGATGAGATATTGTTCTTTTCAGACGGATAATTTCATTTATTTATACATGTAGTGACATCTCGCTTAAATTATCTTCAGCAGCCTCGTGGGGATGCCAAAGGGACCTGGTTCGAGTATTCATTACGACTTGTTTTTTGGGCTATATGCATATTTATACGTCCAAACCAGACCCCTCTTTTACCATACAATGAGGCAAATTTCATTTATTTAATGTGTAGTGATACCTTGTGCAAACTATCTTAAAAAAAGCACGTCGGAGTAGAAGGGCGGTAATAATTTTTTTCAGTAAAACGGCCTGTAAATTTCTTTTTATACTACACTTTTTGGTCAGGTCTTGGAACAATAAAACTAGCGCGGATGTTAACCCACACATACGCCGAAAAAATCTATGCCGATATTTATAGTTTAACTATGCCAACTAAGCAATCACTATTTCGAATGATATAATATGGTCTCTTTGCATTATTGGAAGACTCATCTTAACATCGCCTTCGTTTGCTTTTCGAGGCCCAAGGATAAACAAGAGGGCGGGAATCCCGGGATGATGGCCGGCGAATCCAGAATGAGCTCTTCTAACGAGGCGTCGACGAGTCGTCAAAAAGCTCACCACTACCCGCGCTTTCGCATTATGTTCGCCGTTCTCTCGGGAATCACCCCCGGGGGGCGATTTGAGGGAAGGGAGGGGGATGTTCAGGAAAAAATTACGCATGCAGATTCGTTCGTTCCGGCAGGTGGATTTTTTTTTCCGGAGGATGTTTTTTTTTATATATCCTTTTGTTTCGCCCGGAGAGGGCGGTCGTGAATCGAGACGATTTTCGCATCACGCGAGGACCTTCGCTGGCCTTTGAGACGTTGATGATGGAAATGGCGGGAGGAGGAGGAGTGGTAGTTTGAGAGAGGGTTGGGGGGGATGGGTTGGGTTTGTGAGGAGTGACTTAGGAAGGAGGAGTAGATCGGCGCGAGGAGAGACTCTTAAGATGGATTCCTCGGACGCGTTGGGCCGGGGTGGCAGCTGGCGCGGCGCTTTCAAGGCTTCTCCCTTTTAATTAGTCGGCACGGGCGGATCATCGCCCTCTTCTATTGCCTCTCTCATTCTTTTCCCATTCTCTTTTAAAGGTCTTCTTTTTTGTGCATGGGACCGAAATTCTATAATCAACTAGCTGTGCCTGGAATGCGTTGCGATGCCTCTTTCACAAAATCGGTCTCTAAACGAATTTGAGACCTAGTCCAATGGATTCCTCGTACCTACACAGGAATTCGCAACGCACAAATGACGGCATGAGTTTCCATTCCGTGCCTATGCTTCGATTTCCAAGTAAATAAAGTATTCTATTGTTGAAGTAGTGCATAAGTTTAAGATTTTCGAGTTTAAAAATCCAATTTTAGGAAAGAACGGAGTGTATACGAAAATCGAATTCAAGAATTTACAAAAGCAAACAAAGAGACTTCAGCACCAAATCTTATTCTACAAATAAAAGTCGTGCCTTTTAACACAATTTATGTCTCACTGATATGATTCTGATAGACTGGATACCATGTCTCACTGATACGTTAGCAAATTTTTACCTGCAACCGAGATTTCCTCGGCATTCGAGCAACAGTGTGTAAGAATGAATAACTTTAATGAGAGTATTCCACATTCTTTTATTTAGACACAAGCTGTCCCCGGCATGCGTTGCAGTGCCTCTTCTACTAAGTAAATAAAGTGTTTTGTTGTAGAAGTAGTGCAAAAAGTTAAGATTTTCGAGTTTAAAAATCCAATTTTTGGAAAGAGCTGACCGTATGCGAAAATCAAGAATGCAAGAATTAAAATAAGCAAACAAAGAGACTACCAATGCACCAAATCTTATCCTACAAATAAATGACGTACCTTTTAACGCAATTTATGTCTCACTGATGTGATCCTGATGGACTCGATATCATGTCTCACTGATACGATTCTGATGCTCGTGATTGAGCCACTCGTGAACCATCTGCTTCGTTTCCTGCTTGTCGTTCCTCGCTCGTCTGAGAAGCTCGCGTGTGAACACGGATATACTTAGCGGCCGATTCGCTGTCATCGCCACTTCATCCCTGAAGACGGTAGCGGAGTAAGCTGCCGAAGCATGTCGGAGATAACTCCTTTGACCCGGATGGAAACCCGAGACATTTATCTGCACAGCATCCACCGGGAATGCCTCAAATCATTCATGACCGATTATAAGGTTCGTTGCCGACCGCCGTGGGAACGTCCTCAGTTGTGCATCAAGTCGCAATGGCGAAGTCCGCTTTGGTAGTTTTTCACATCCGGGACATGGTTAGGTGTTTTAGACTTATGAGTTAAATTTATAGTACTCGCTGAAGTCTGTGACCAATGAAGGAACGTTATTATTAGCCTCAGTCATCTTCGTAGGTTGGCAAATGTCAAATTGTTTTAGTGTTAAGGAAAAGGTGGAGATAAAGCATGTGTCGGTTTGAGACTACTCTTAACGGATGCAACGTTTAACGTCTTAAGAGGGATGGGGATACTGAACTTGTGCTCAACATTTAGCACGCATGTGTTTTTTGTTTTAAGTATTCTACCTGTTAGGGTAGGTTTTATTGAATGCCAGAGAATCTCCTCCCATTTTCTATACTATCTGGGGCCTATCTCGCTCTAGAATATCCTTTTACGCCTCAGCATACGACTACGCTTCTTCATCCTGTCCATGAAACCTATTCTCTTTCTTCCTCTTCCCCGTCTGCTCAGCATCCTTCCCTCTATCACACTCTTCTGCAACTCATCATCCTTTATTACATCCTCGTGCCACCTACCTTGCCGGTTACGAGTTTCATTTATAAGTTTCCTTTCCTATTACATCCTTCAGCCATCTACCCTGCCTATCCCGGATTTCATTCAGAGTTTTCCTCGCCCACCATCTCCACAGCACTTTCTCGGTAGCCTTCCTCTCCGTCCGCCTCACCTTCTCCATCCTCCTCCTTCACACCCTCATCTCAAATGCCTGCAGCCTATTCTCATCCCCCTTTCTGAGGGTCCACGTTTCTGCCCCATAAAACGCTACGCTCCATATCAATCTCTTCACCAGCCTATTCTTCACATCCTTTCTCTAGGTCCCCGTCATCAGAGATCGGAATTCCTATGAAAATCTTCCACTATATCCTTGATTCAAACCCAGGCCCTGTGAAGATAATCCTGTGCTCAAGTCTATTCACCCACCCATTCACCATCTTCTCACTTATAGTATTTGAGTACCTACATCCTTTCTTATGCCTTTCTTTCCTTACCATTTTCCTATTTTATTACTCTATCCACTTATGTGTACTCGTTGTAACGCCTTTCGTGTTTTCTTTGGTAGCGCATTATTTACCGTTCTTTAATACACCTCTCTCTCCTCTCCAACAATCCCCCCTCTCCAAACTTAAACAACTCCCTCACAACCAACAACGACCATACAAAATAAACAAATTGAACATTAAAACACAAAAACAAGAAATTAGAGAAAGCAAAACACAAAATAAACAATAAAATTATTAAACATTTAAAACACACAAAACAAACAATAACTCAAGGAAAGGAGCCCGGCGTTACATATTGTTTGACAACTCATGTTTTTTATCTTTAAATGCTTGTTTATCTCTTACCTGCGAATGAGTCGCTCGTTGTCTTTAATATCGCTCTCACTCTCCGCACTGACCGCCATCTTGGTGAAGCGTCGAAACTGCATGAAAGGAAGTATCTTATTTCTCTAATTTCTTTTGCTAAATATCTTTGTGGATGTGTGTACCTATCATTTCTAATTTCTTCTACCCTCTCACCTTACTTTGTTTGTTATTCGTCTAATTTTCTCGCTTAAGTCACTATGCCTATTGTTCTTGCAACTCATCCGAATTGTTGCGCTCTGATAACTCTGGTGACGTTATATTTTGACCTTGTACACCTTTGTGGCACATTATCGAATCATAATGTTTGACTTTCTGTCCAAGCCGCCTCATGGATCCTAGGAACTAATGCATTGTTTCTAGGCCCATTAGACGATATCAACTTCGTGTATGACGATATCGACTTAGATCCTTTCTTGGCCCATTAGACGATATCAACTTCGTGAATGACGATATCGACTTAGAATTGAGCGGTCGGTGAAATTCTGAGGGATAATCGAACAAATGACTTTCATGTTAGAATTCGGAGGAAGTCGTTCGCTCGAATCGGAAGGAGCAGTTTAGTGCCGTAATACAGTTTCCTCATTCACAAATCACATGATAATTACATTATTCAGGGATTAATGGTGCTCATTTCAGCTCCTAGACGTGGAGGGTTCGAAGAATTCGATATTCCCGTTAAAGCTTTCTATTAAAATCTGTGTAAATGCTGTTATAGGGAATGACCTATGAAGTCTGTACTTGAATTTCGGCCTCCAATTGCAAATTCGTTATATTTCTGAATATGTTCTTGCTGCAATAGTGTACTCATCCACGATCACTAACTTTTCGGTGGTACAGCCCTTGTAGTGCATTGAACTCTCCGACAGTGTTATCACAGTCTTCACGATCCTCTGCGCGCGGTCTTCATCTTCTTTTTATCTTCTTTCTACGATCTTCCTTTGCGTCATCCAACCATCTTTTCCATTGTCTTCCTCTCAACCTTCCACCATTTTACTGTCCCAGGTATATATTATTGAACATCCTATTTTCAGGCATTCTCTCAGCCTATTACTCTTCATTTCTGAGACTATATTATGATGATCGTTGATTTCTCTATTCCTCTGTATTTTCTAATGTCCATCTTCCTTTGCTGCTTGAAAAATCGGATTGGATTGGATATTTGGGGAGGCGGCCGACAGCTTAGGTCATTTACGCCATGGGGAAAGGTAAGGGAGTAAGGGTGGATAGAAACCCGGCGTCGGAATTAGCCTGCTCGTAACGAAAGGCGCCAAGGGGACCACGGTTTAACGTCTCATCCGACAGACGGAGTACTGTACTGGAAGTGCCCTCCACAAGACAGTCAAGTAGGGATCGGGTTTCCTCTGAAAAACATCCTCCTCTGCAGGGATTTGAACCCTGGCCGACCGTATGGTAAGCCAGTACTCTAGCCACCACACCAACCCGATCCCCCATTGTCACTTTATGTTAATTTCTAAGGCGGAGTCATATTAAATGCTTTCTCTTTAGTAAATACATGAGTAAATTTATTTGTACATAATACTTTATTACCATTTCTCAAAAAGTGAGCGATTCGTAAAATCTGTAGGTGATTGCTTTTCAGCAAAAAATGTCGAAAACCGAGCGTGAGTAAAAGTTGCTTCTAAAAATGAAACTTCAATCGCACACATATCGTAGGTACGCAATTTATAGTGTAAAAAATACCAAGTACTCACCAACCAGTACTCTAGCCACCACTCCAACCCGATTCCCTGCTTGAAAAATCTTTAACAGTGTGTACTTCCCCATCTTCGAAGTAACTCTTCTTCAGCAGTGTTCTTGGTCCATGTTTCTGATCTTAGCACTGTTCGTTGACCTTTGTTTTCGTATTCCGACTGAGGTTTGTGTACTTGAAGATCGCCAGAAAGCTCGGTAAGCCATATTACCTGCTGCCAGCTACCTAGCTCATTTACTTCTAAGGTGAATCTATCCTCAGACAGACTTCAGTTGAACTCCTCCCTCCATGCTGGTCTATCCTGAGCTGCCTCCCTCTGCTCTTCTCAGCTTATATCTTCTCTTTTATTTCATTGCCTTTATTCACCATAACACCCAAATACTTGAACTTTTCACATATCTCGAATATGTTCCCATTTCATTTTACGGATTAGCTCCTACGGTTGACCTTTTCCTGGAAGAGAGCAAGTCTTGTATTTTGGCTTATTTCCGTTATCGGTATTTTGTAATCTCTTCTTTCTCTGTAGTAGTGGCTCTTTTCTCTGTAGTAAAGATTCAACTTTTAATATGAAGTGGGTATCGGTAGCATTGACGTACTCATTAAATTATGGTAATATACTTGTTTAATGCTTTCAGTGAGTTGAATATTGCCATTCCGTATTTAAGGAGTGGTTACTGGTTTTATTTACTGTGGGATGTTTCTAGAGACCGCTGAAAAATTCTTGCGCTGGAAGTTTTCAAGCCAATTGGGACCGAGCTTACATCTGCGCTGTATAATGATGCTTAACATAATACCATTCTTGGCCATCTCAATTTTATATTTAATGCCAATCATTGCCTACTATAACTTTCATTCCCATGCGTTTAATACTGTCGGACGTAAATAATTCCCGAGGTGGACAAAATGGAAGTCTAATTCCACCGGCTAACAATTTTTATCATCGCAATTTGTATTGGCAGACAATCGTAATTTTTGCAACTTTCCCAAATAGGTTACTCACCGTTCTTGCGCAACAATGGTTCGGCCACTGCTAACATTAACAATGCAACTGCTGTTGTGAAATCCCAAATCCTCTCCCGTATGATAGAGAATCCGAATTTGACAGTCGTATCTGCATTGTTTATCTTCCCCCAGCACCATTCGACACGAATGCACTAGCAGTTGAAGTAGGGCACCGTCAAATTGGCCCTCGGATCACTGTGCCCGCGTAGTGGAATTTGACTGCCGTCGCTGCATTGTTAATGAAAGCAGCGTTCGATCCGATGATGAGGGACGCGAGTTGCGGCTAAGCGCCATGTTAGGGGTAGAAAATTCGCGTAAAATAGGCTATTGTTAGCGTGTTTTTCTCTCTTATAAGTTTTCAATATTCTGTGAAAGAACGCCTTTTTTTCATGTCCTGAATGTTGGACGTTTACGTATGCGCGTCTGGTATTGGAGTAGGATAAAGCAGGAGCAGGCTATTTTCTGGTGGGGGAAATTTGACTGCTCCAGGTACCGAATCACCAAGTTAGTACCTATCGATCGATCTGAAGTTTCGTATCACGTATCCGGTCAACCAGGCGGCGATCGTTCCGATATCTGTGAGGCATGAGACTTATTCCCTCCCGCGTCCGATTCAGCACGGCCCAAAGTTGCGAGTCAAACATACTGATGAATTCGTAAATTTCATCATTTTCTCGTCTAGAATTACATTGGACTACCGCGTTTGCGTTTTCGAGCGTCCGAAATGATGTGAATAGTAAATCACACCACGAAACTGTTTTTCTCTCAATTCGTTACTTCTCCTGAGAATTGTCTCTGATATGAATGAATGACAAGTTGAGTTGTACTCAGTGTAAATACCAAGCCATATTTGTGAATTCAGTGAATTTATGTTGATAAGATTCTTCTTAATGCCAGTATTTTATGTTAAGTCACCTTGAAGCCCCCTTTTACCCCTCGACTATTTTGTTACGGTTCTCCATAACCTTAGAGCATTTATACAATAGAGATGCTGTAGGCGAGGATTAGTGTCTCCAGAGAAACCCTCTGTCGTGTGACGTCAGAGAAGACGATGCTGCATTTAGCGCCCATGTTAAAGGGCCGTTTTTAAAATTAAAATTAATCTGTAATTTGGAGTTACTGATGCGATTGTGCAATTCAAATGATTGTGTTGGGTCAAGCCATACCAAGTGGTCCAAGTTGGTAGCTCGACCATTTTAGAAAAAATTCATTTTTTGAGGGCAGATTCTTGCAGAGGGCAGATTTTTGAGGAGTATTATGTTTCGACAGCTCAAAACAAGTTATATTTTATTTTTAGTTTCCATGGCAACCAAATGGCGGCCATTTTTCAATCTCGATGCAGAGGTTTTTTAGCATTTGCAAGCTTTGACATTAACTTCTGTTACTCAGCTACCATCGGTTACAGGAAAATGAAATAAATTTTTATGCAATACGCATACATGGAACTACAACTCTGTGTATGTCAGAACGTGGAAATGTTATTTCTTCGTGATTATTTTAACAGCCAAACTTTAAAGTAAAAAACGTAAGGTTTCGTATATTTCGGAATTTTTTTGGGGAAGAAGAAATTTTCGTCGACCCTTAAAAATTACTCATAATATACGGTGGCATTAGATCTCTATATTAAAATAATTTGAAGTCAGAAGCTTGCATATTTTTATTTTTACAGAGCCGGCAAATTGTAACTTTTTAAAATTTTGCAATATTCCAAGTTCAATATCTCTGGTGGGCAGTTGTTTAAAAATTTGAAAATTACAGAAAATAAATATCTGTACATAATTTAACTATGATATAAAACTTGACTTGGAGACTTTTCTAGTTACGCAGATATAGGTGTGTGAAAAAAGCAAAAATTCAGCATTTGCGAAATGATGTAAATGCATTTATCATGCCCATTATTACACATATCAAGGCTTGAAATAACACTTTTTAAAAATTTAGATGATTGAAAAAAGAAATTTAATATAATAATATGGTGTATAGAAAAATAGTCCATAGTTAATCTCTCCACAAAATTGTTGACACTTGGGTACCAATTGTATGGTGCTTAGTTTCCTTTGATATTGTTAGTGTTATATTTTCTATCTAACTGAGAATTGCTGTCATTCCTGATGGAGAAGGCGTAACTAGAAATTAATCATACATATTTACTTATCCTACAGGCTCAAGCGTATTAGCATCCTTCGGTTGCTATGTCTGACTTCACATGTGACGGCTTCCTCTGGCCACTTAACTCTAACTATGCATTGTAATGTTAGCCCTCACGTCGTGTGTTGTATACATGCCCTAATGTTATTACTACAAATGACTACGGAAGAACTGTATTGAACAATATTCCGAACAATATTTATTCCGAAGACAAGGCTTGTTTTGGTCTGGATCTTAATACTGTTCGGAAAATTTGACTCGGACAGTGGTATGAAATAGAGAATAATGCCATTGGGTGGGAGATAGATATCGAAGCGAAGAAATTCGCACCTTTATTGGACAAGTCAGAAAAAATTACTAGCTTATAGAATTTTGAATTTAATCGAAAATTCTTGCCATCAGGTAAAAATATTATCGAACAGTTACCATGTGTTTTAAAGTCGGAAGTTCCTATGAGATGTAGCTGAGGATTTTTGATTTAGAGATACTTACATTATTTTGCATACCTATTACTCTGTGTTTTTAAGCCGGCATTTTCGATAAGATGTAGCTGAGGGATGGTGATTAAGAGATGCTTACATCATTTGCATCTATATTTCTCTCTTAAATGCCATTCAGTTAATATACATAACTCCCGTCGAAGTTTGAAGATGGCGTCTGCCAGTAACCAGAAATGGATACTAAACTCCTTTCCCTGCCTGTTTCGACAGGAACAAGAGCAGATTGAAGTGGACGAAACTGTAGCATAATGGAGATGTCCGATGAAGCGTTCCATTTTCCTTTTGAATTCTCCCTTAATTGGTTTTATTCCGAAAGGGAAGGAAAACATAACGAGCTTGAATGCACGAAAATTACGTTGTTATGGTGGAATTTCATTAGCGCCAAAAATGGAATTCCAAAGTAGGGCAGTTGATTCTGCTTCGTTGAATGGAGGGAAATTTGGGCGAAATTAATGAACTGGAGACTCGTTCTCTCATTGAGTTAACTCAACGGGACAGATAAACTTGGAGGAGAACCTTCTGCCCAAGAGGATTGCTTAAAAGAGCAATATTTTGGGCCTCAATCCATACTTCCAGAAATGCGCTTCGCCGCTTTCAAGTCTCTTTTTTGGGAAGACCTGTGATTGGATTGCATTAAACTCCATCGCCATAAAGGGTTTTAACCTAAATAAACTGGGGGATAGTGCACACAAAACGATATATTTTGAGATAGATTTTAAACTATAAAATCTGGGTATATATGCCATGGGAATTAAATTCTGGGCATCAGACCGTCCTCTCTCTGTGGAAAGCGTGTTCGAAACACGGACGTGTCTACTGTCGATTAAGAAAGTCGATTCCGTCGAGTTTAGGAAGCAGCATCTTCAAGTAGTTTCAACTGATTTTAGCGAAGTATAAACCATGTGTTAGAATAATCATTTCTACGTTTATCTATATGAGCTACATTTTTTTCCTATCCTTATCCCTACTTATATGATATTTTATTAGAAAAAAGACGCCATTTTCGCGTTCACAATCCGATAACCCTAATTGTAAGTTATCGCCATTCTCCTAATATTCACCGTAAAGACTACCAATTGTGAGTGAAGTTAGCTATACAGTTTTCTAACACAATAAAGGAACAAAAATAATTTTATGTAAAGTTTTACATGATCTGTTGTAAAAGTTGTAAATAGCCGCTATGTAGACGCTCACAATCCGAAAGCCCTACTTTTCAGTTATCGCCATTCTCTTAAAAGAAAACGTGCAGACTACCGATTTTGAGTTAAGTTAACTGTACAATTTTATGACGTAATAAAGGAACAAAATTGTTTAAATGTTTAGTTTTACGTGAGCCATTGTAAAAGTTGTAAATCTCGACTAATTTTAAATCTAATGATGCGATTGTATTTTAGATTCACCGTTGTAACCGCAATTACGTCAGCATTGCAAAAATGTGTTTAGAAATCAATAAATACTCTGATATTGTCAATAAATATTTTAATTTATATGTATTTTACGCGCCTAGAAATCGCGGTTCTCTGCGGAAGGAGCGACGAATGAACATAAGGGGAAGGTAGGGAACCTATCCTATCCTATCCACTGTTAACGCCGTAGTAAGAGGTATTGTCACATTCTTGTTCCCTCTCTATCGATTTCCGAAAATTTTGTATGATAGGAACAGATGCAGAGGATTGATCTTCTTGGAAATTTACATCGGACTTCGATGAATGTTAAACGGTCACAACTAATTACCGATGTTTATCTTTTGAAGGCGTGATAAACCTCGGAATGCGGTCATTCGAGTCGGCGCTCATGTACTGTCATCAGTTCTTCTTTGACAGAATGATCGATAATCACTCATTTGCGTTTTATCTTTAATATATCATTATTCCAATTCTATAATCATTCCCGGCTTCCACAAATGTATGGAGGGAAACCTTGGCATTTTTGCCTCTTATTTTTGATTCGTAAGTGTACCTGTGTTAGCATACTTGTGCACGTGTGGCTGGGAGTACTATTTTCGGTAAAGGTGTTTAGTCACCGAAATTTTTGTTGAATTTTATCAAACCTTTCGGGTGGAAATAGATCCAGCTGTTTTTAGTGTAAAGTTTTTCGATACCGGGTTTGTTTTTGTGTCACGGTTTTATCGTGACCATGATCTTGAAATGTCGTGATCAAACATATTTGTATATTTGAAAGTTTTTTAAGTGGTTGACTTTTTTCCTAAGGTGGATTTTTACCGTTAGCATTGCATAAGACAAGGTTTGAGAATTATATATGTAATTATTAATTGAGTGGAAGGAAGAGTAGTTACAATGTCTATTACGTCCACTGGTATTTTTAATGAGTGATACGTCTTAGTGATACATTTGTCAGTTATTGATAAATGCAGTTGTGCTATATTCTGTGGTCATAAGTGTATTACTTCGAGTGAGAAATGAAGTATGAGACTCTTTATAATGATGTTTCAGTGATTGATAAATGTAGTTTCGCTTCTTTCTATGCAGCCTTTCGCGTTCTTTGAATGCCTTCCAAGCCAGAATGTCTCACGAGTAGCAGCAAAGATTAAGATGCTTTTCAAAATAATTCGGAAATCAATGCACGTTTCTGTCGGGACCATTTCTCCGATCGATTTTACGTACGTACACTCGGCCCTGGATGAAAGGCAGGCATTGTGGCAACATGACAAGGCAGCCAATTAAGTTATTTTTCCATCCTCCCGTCTTTTTAAAATTTTTTAAAATGACTTCGGAACGTCCTCCTTTTCCCAATGTAAAGGAAACCGAGATGTATGTCGAAGAGGAGGAAATATTTTCTATATCTTTTTCGGTCGCTGGGCCATTGTGGGGCACATTGGCTTACTGTCCACAGTATACTCGTGGCCTTCTTCAGCAGAGGCAAGACGCGATCCTACGAGGGTAGGAAAAAAATGCACATTCGTTTATGGGGTCTTCCTTTCCGTACAAAGGAAGTCGATGTTCCTGGACGAATTCGCATCCCACATTATTTCCTTGTGCCTCGACAATGCACTCGGAGGCGGCCGTATCTCTCCTCGGAAGGAACGTCTTTGAAATCGGCTCCGGCTGATTGTGAATCGTAATTCCCGTATTCTCAGGCCATCGTTTCTTTGAATCCGATCCAATGCTTATTTGGATTCTAAAGGTAAAAATCTCGGAACGATGTCTCCTTCTTTTATCTCTGACGATTGAAATTTTGCAGACGATAATAATTTTTTTCGGAACAGAAAAGGTTGGAGCGGGGAGGGACGAATAGAAATATCCGTGTTAATTTTTTTTCGAGGCTCATTTTCAGTTTAAATGCACAGATATTTCGTCGAAAGGGTTATTTCGTCGAAGACGTACAGATATTTCGTCGTCTTTTATCGACAGTTCACTTCAGGTGAGTCAATTTGTTCGTGTTTCCTTTCGGAATCCTCTTTTTATCATTTTCTTCTGCGTTTATGCGCAAGTCTTGGGAAGGGACGGCCGCGTTCAATGGAGATAATGACGAATTTGATGGGTTGTGATAGACATTGAGTTGCTTTCGATTGAAATTGGATGGGCATGAGTTTTTTTCTGTCTTTAAACTGCAGGAATTCATCCCCCTATTTTACATCCGCTGATTTCTGTTTTCATTTGCTTGCTATTCTGCTGAACGATATACTGCTTGATAAAGGCTGTATTTTTGTGTTCAAATGAATTTTTGTTCTTTGACGACAACAGTTTCGCCTGCATTCCGGTAGGTGTCTTCAGGTTGAAGTGCTGATACCGGTTCAAACTTCAAAAAAGACGTTTATTTACACACACTAACAAATACATGGTATAACAAAATACAGAAACAACGGGTATGGACCCTGTTTGAGGCTGTCGCCTGGAACTAGTTCATTAACAGTCGCGTCGTGTGACTTGTTTATTTATTGTCTTGGATGTCCTCCTTCCAGGCTGCCCAAATGCCCAGAAGTACAACCGGAAGGGTGTCCGTCCAACGGTCATCCTCGCGGCACATAATGGCAGTCTTCAGTTGTCGGTTTTCTCTGCCAGCTTCCTCAGGTCGATCCTTTCTCGTGGCGCTCCAACCAGCTAGCAGCAGACAGTCGCCATAAGTCTCTGGATATTAATATATACACTGGTGCGGGAAGATACTGGCCCGGCATTCGCTTTAGTACGGAGGGAAACCCGTAAAACCGCCGTCAGGCCACCAAACTTAACAAGAAAAAAAAACAAATGACAAAACAATATGGACACGTAATAAATAAGAGCAATGTGTAAAATCTTTATACCGGCGAGTAAACGGCCTTATATAGACCTGTTGTGTGATCCTTATTGGCTGGCGGCCTTTCCCTTTTTGGCGCCAATTTTTTAACGTAGTTGTGATTCGTCCTTTGGCTTGAGTAATCTCTTCAATGAGCTGTGGAGGTGAGACCCGTCAGGATTTTCGCCAAAAAAAGGGAAAGGTCGCCAGCCAATCAAGAACAGACAACGGGCCAATTTTTTAAAGAATTTCTTTGACATAAAACTCTGTTATCTTATAAGCATAAATAGTATGACCCAATGACCTGCTTTATGCGTCTTTCAACTGTCTGAAGCTTTAAAATAAAATTGGGAACTGCTCTCGTTTATGTATATGAAAAATCTTGCTCAAATGACTAATCTCGCTCACAAGGGGAGTGTCAGATAGCCGGGTCTCAGATTTTATTCAAACTTATTAGTTGTACAGACCGCTGTATGTGGTTCATGAATCACCCCACATATAGGATTATATAACCAATAGTTTAAACAAAAAAGGCCTTTAAAAATTTCAAAATTCCCCTCAGACGGGCCACCCACATAACTGACAAGCTGGACGGGTGGCTGACGTGCTCGTCTCCAGTCTAGAGACACGGGTTCGATTCCAATACGGGGTATGCTTCTTCCGCTGTTTTTTTTTAGTTTTTCTTTTACGGCATCCTACAATGCGCTCAAGATTTTTTTATTTTTACTCGAAATATTATTTTTGCGCGAGGCAAATTTTTCATTTGCATACACGACGTCAGGCTTAGTCTCTTTTTTTCGGTCGAAGGCAGCCTTATAATTATGTCACTTCCTTATCTTTTCACGACGTATTTCCATGATCCCTTCATGCACATGATTTCCATTTTCTATAATTATTTTATAATATTGTCTTCATATTTTTATAATTCAAGCATAATTCTTAATAATATTAAAATTTTTCGTAGCTTGTCAGTTATGTGAGTGGCCCGTGTAAAGGGAATTTTGAAATTTTTAAAGGCCATTTTCGTTTAAACTGTTGGTTATATAACCCTATATGTGGGGTGATTCATAAACCTCATACAGCGGTCTGTACAACTACTAAGTTTGAATAAAATCTGAGACCCGGCTATATGACACTCCCCTTGTCAGACGACAATCTAATTAGACAAATACGACCCCCGTTTCCGACGCGGGAGACGATTCCAAGACCTTTGGGCTCGGCAGTCTATTTAACTACCGTGCACGCCGCCGTAATTCAAATTTGTTGAACTAATTGCTGATACTGAATTATAATTGTGCTAATGGAAGAAATGATAGGATTGTCTAACCATCCTAATTTTTATTCTTTTGAAACACTGTCTGGATTTCAAAATGGGAAGTGGATACGATTCGTCCGTCCCGAGATTGCGTAACATGTCAATCTTCAATGCCTTTATTGACATATCGGAGAAATGGTCATCTTTTTCCTGGTATCTGTTTCTTTACCGCAAACTGCCATTATTTCCGTTTGAGAAAAGTTACCAATTTCATGAATGCATGAGTTAGCGTCGTGGAATTTCGGTCGGGATTTTTTTTCTGTCGGAAATCGGAAACATCCATTTGCAGTTACAGGAAAGGACGTCCTCTCGAGGGAGCAAATTCAATCGGGAATCGTTTTAGAAAAGTCTGTTGCCCATTCAATAAGCCTGCGATCGTGCACCAGTCCGTATCAGCTTTGAGATGGACTCTCTGTGCCATCGAAATCGTTACCTACCCTCCTTTTGATGCCTCTTTTGGAAGTAGCCCCAGTTCGAAGTCTCGTTTGGCGTAGTTTCTTCCTTATTGAGGTAGGAACTTACTTAGTAATTTCATTACTGGCGAATACTACCCATTGGAGCCAAAAGAACTGAAGAAAGTATTAACTTCAGTAATCGTTGAACTTGAAAGCCTCGGGAGTTTTCCGAGTGAACGAAGAAATCGAATGGGCCAGTCATGTGAGGAATATTTTAAGATGTTCCACTAGGCATGCATTAAAATGATTACTATAATTCAGTAGTCTTCTCGAGTGGATCCAACCGAATATCTGACCGACTCAAATGGAAGTTGAATGCGGAGTATTGATGAAGGCCGAAGGAACGAGTGGAAATGAGCAAATAAATGAATGGGAAAAAAGGAAAAAATAAATGGCTTTAAGTGTAGGGAAGATATGGAAAGGCCAGTAGAAATATTTTTTTTTAATATTGGGGCGATGGAAACTTGGAGGATCCCTGTGAAGTGCGGTCACTCTCAATGAAGAGAAAAATGAAGCTGTAAGATAGTATAAGATTCGCAGATGACATGGTGATATTAGCAGATGATATGCAATCACTTCGAAGGTTGATAAAGATTTTGGAAGAAGGGATGAAGGAATATGGGATGAAGATAAACCTAGGAAAGACAAAGGTGATGCCAGTAAACTGTGAAAATTATACGAGTGTGAAAAGAAATGAAGGTGTAATAGGAAAAGTGAAAAGCTACCGGTACCTAGGAACGATGGTGACAGACGACTGGAGAAATAAAAGCAAGGATAGCAATGGCAAAAGAGGCCTTCAGCCAGAAGAAAAACTTGCTATGCAATAAAAGCCTGGATCTGGAGCTGAGAAAGAGACTAGCTAAATATTATTCATGGAGCGTTTTCATGTATGGGTGTGAAGCGTGGACATTAGGTAAGAGGGGAAGGAATAGAATAGAAGCTTATGAAATGTGGATGTGGAGAAGGATGGAAAAAGTAAGATGGGTATATAAGATGAGAAATGAAGAGGTTTTGAGCAAAGTAAAAGAAAGGAGATCGCTCCTAAAGGAAATTAGGAAAAGGAAAGGAAACTGGTTGGGCCATGTGATGAGAGGGAAAAGTATAATAACTGTGGCACTTGAGGGTTCAATTGAAGGAAAGAAAAAGAGAGGAAGGAGAAAAATTAAATTGGTGGATCAGATGAAGAACATCAGCTATGATGAAGCAAAGAAGGAAGCTCGGGACAGAAGCGGATGGAGACAGCAGTTGTGTACGGGACCTGCCAGCAGGCAGAACACCAGATGATGATGAAGATGCTCTGACTGACTGAACAGACATTAGGTGCTGATGTCTGAAGTTTTGAATTCATGAGTATGCATATAATTCCTGCGATCAAATATGCTATTTCCACGCCTCAGAATTATTTAATCGCCTTTTTTTAGTTGGTGTTCACCCAATTCTTGAGGAAAATAAAATCACAGCGCATCCATTTGAAAGGTATACTCTGTGATGCGAAAATATACGGAAGTATTCAGAGTCTGAAAATTAAGACCAATTTCTAATTCTTCATCTGCCGCAATGCCTTAAATGGCTCCGAGCTATTATCATCCTCGTAATTTTGTGCTCCGGTTTATGCACAGACGCGCTCCATAGTACGCTAGTAATCTTTCTTCCTTGACCTTCTTACTGCATTAGTTATCTTCTAATAATGAACGCCTCCATCGCCTTCAATGATCGCTTCCTAATACCCTTACAACTATCAACTATTTTTTCTCAAATTTTACTTAATACTTGAATTATTTTATATTCCTCAGTTCATGCTTTCCTTCTGCTTTTATTGGCTACGCCTTATCTTCGCTGAAGAAAATATGTACTCTCAATATTTCCAGGAATTTTGTGTGGCTTTTAGGTTTCCATTGCATCATGTTTTCGCGACCGCATCTTCTCTTCGCTTATCTAATTTACTTGTTGACCCTTTCGCATGCCCATTAAGTTCGGATTCGTAAATTGATAATAGCGTATTTTAGAGGAGGCTAATTATACCTCGTGGCACCAGATGAAAATTCTTTCACCTCGTAAAACATACTTTGAATATACTTTCTCGTTCAAATTTACCATTTTCTGCAGTAATCTGAGCATTTCTCACTAGAACCCGTGTTAAAATCTCCACATTCAAGGCTCAATTACAGTAAAACTAGCCTGGACACACTGTTTAATTTTCATCTCAGCTTATAAAACGCTCTTTAGGTGCACTGTGTTCAATTTTATTGAAAGTGTGGAATAAGTAACACTGAGGCGATAGTCATCTTTAAGGTGGCTCGGGATTGACTTCGTGAGTCAAGGCGAATACTAATGTACCCATTTTTATTTATTCAGTTATAGAAATCCTGCTTTTGCTGATGAAATCTATTGCCTATTGAAAGAAATGATGAAGGTACGAAATACGCAGATTACTCTACGAATTTATTTTAATAACCACTTTTGTCCAACCATAGAAACCGTCTGCAGCGCCATGCGCTTGAAACCACCGCATTTTGACTTCTATTAAGGCAGTAATTCTCTAATTAAATTTAAAAAAATAGGCGGTCATGTGCCTATATTTTTAAATATCCAATTTTTCGCGACTTTTCTTTTCTTAATGAACAGTTTTATGAAGCTTGAGTATGCTTTGTTGATAAAATTGACGCTTTTCCGCTGTAATCTGAACGATCACCTCAAGAATCCATGTTTAAATATCCTCATTCAAAGCTGTCCTGCAGTAAATCGAGGCTGAGACCCCCTATTCGATTTTAATTTCAGTTTATAATTCGCACTTCAAAGATGGTGTATTCAGGTTTACAGAAAATCTGGAATAAGTGAACCTGAGACCAGAGCCACCTTCTACACATACATCTACATAATACCCTGCGAACTGCCCCATGGGCGCGTCACAGGGGGTGTTGGTTTGGAGATGAAATGGTGACATGTATTATAGGAGTGTATTTAGTGGAGCTCAATTTTTATTGTGGTCACTTATTGTTTGTGGAAAGAACCAGTTTTTGTACCTGTCTGTTCGGCAGTATATCTCTCTTATTTTATCGCATCTGTCAGATCTAGAGATGTAGTGAGGAGTCATAATAATATTCTCTATGTCGCTCTGAAAAATATCAGTTCTGAATTTATCAAGCAACCTAAGCCTAGCGTGTAGCCTCCGAGTCTGTAGGGGCTCCCGCCTTAATCCCTCTAAAAGTTGTGAGACACTATATGTACGCTCGTAGCAGTTTTTAACGAAGCGCGCTGCTTTCCTTTGTATTTTTATTAATTTTTTTGGTTAAATCTATTTGTCCAGAGTCCTAAATGCTCGCGGCGTATTCGAGATGTGGCCTAACCCGAGCGAAGTAGTATTTTTCATCCGAGGAACTTCCTATTATACGCTTAATAAAACCTAGTTTCTTTAATGCTGTGCCTTATACGTATTGTATGTGTGTTCCCCACGATATATCTGAAGTTAAGGTAATTCCAAGATGTTTTACTGTATTTGAAGATTTTATGTTTACACCTTAAAGAGAGGTCGACAACCAGGGAGAGAGAGAGAGAGGAGTAAGCCCGGCACAAGAGAGCGTATGCGTGGTGATCCCATGAGTACCATGGTCGACCCTCTCTTCACTCACTCCCTCTCTTGCAACGCATGAAACACACCCTGGAGAGGGCGACCTAAGGTAACGAAGGGTGTCGGGGGTGGAGGAGGAGGAGGAGGGTTGGTGTCGGCACGTACCTGCGCGGTAGTTGGAGCGGGTAAAAGCGGTCGGGTGGGGCGCGGAAGGAGATGACGGAGAGAGGTGCATGCGGAAGGCTGTAAAGGGCTTTAATGGGCTTGTTGTTGCGCGCCGCTAACGCGCGGAGGGCGCCACTGGCGCGGCGACACTCGCGCCGCCGACACCACCGCACAGACACACACACAGAGGGCTTCACGCTCGCGTACTCACTCCAGGTCCAACCGCTAGGGGGGACTTCGCACGCTAGCGTCGCGAATTTTTTTTTTCGGCGGTCTCTTTTTATCTGCTCCCTCTCTCTCTCTCGCACATTTACCTTCGCCCTTCACCTTCCTCCCTCTCTTTTTATCACCACGCCTCCTCCTCTCTTGTCCTCTTTTCTTTAACGCTAACCCCCTCCTGAATTGAAACGCTGTGCGCGTGGAAGCGAGGTGTTTCTGCCCACGTGCTTCGACGCTTCGACGTTTTCATCTGTTTTTTCCCTCTCCTCGCTCTCCTCTTGTGTGCGTTTCTCTCTTTGTATTTATTTATTTGATCTGGGCAAAGAGGAGGGGTGGAGAAAGGAAAGGGGTGGAAATAGGGTATTTTTTTAACCAAAAAATATTGTTTCGCTTGTCGGTCCACTTTAATCAGCTTTGTTTGCAGCCTTTGGCGTCCCACTGTTCAGTGTATGTATGCGCTCCAGTGTTCCGCGGAACATGTGTGCCGCTGTGCCGCTGCCGTTCTGCAGTCGTTCAATCTCCTCCGGACCCTTGACGCCATTCAAGGCTTTTGTGTGGGCTTTTCGCACCTATTTTCCCCAATTCTCTATCCCCAGCCAGGTCTTTTCGTTTTGATCGCCTAAAGCCACCATTGGCTTCGTACGTATTCTACTGCCTCAACCCGATTTCCATTGCGTGAGTATAAATTTCGACCAGTTCTGCTGCTGTCGATGTTACGCAGGACCACCAGTACGCACTTGTTTCTTAAAAATAATGGGAACTGTCAGGACCTAACGTAAATCTCTGCTTGCGGCTGTACCTCGTCTAAGGCTATATTTAAATTTTCTGCTTAAAAACATTCTTGGCATGAAATCCGAAGTGGATGCACTTTTACAACAATAGCGATTGCGTCAACTGTCTGGTAGTTTTATTACTTTCCTGAACGCGCATTCGTGGATGAATTCCGACAATGCAAAGGTTGATTCATGTGACGGCTAAAATTAGTAAACCAGGTCTAGAAATACCTCTCAATTTTCCGGCGAGGCAATTATTCCCTGGATAACTGAATTCGTCAACAAGGTACGGAATTGAGGAGTATTTAGGCATCTCAATTGTTAATATCGCTGTAATCATTTTTGTATTAACTCTAAACATTTGAGGGAATTTTGCATTACGTGTTTGTGGCTTCATGCAGTAAAATGTTGCTCGCTCGGCTCGCAGATATTTGGAACAAACCTACTATTTTGTCGCCGCATCCTACCTTTCTGATTTAACGTAGGATGGCATATGTCAAGTTCTGTTGGTCCGGTCCCTGGAAAACCTGATGATAGGCTCAGCAGCCTATCGGGATTCCGGGGACATACGGGCCAACAGAATCGTCCGACAAGGAAAAAAAATACTGGTTTCCACGGGAGTCTTGAGAGCCAAATTCTCGGCGTCGTGCTCCGCTGTTTCCCTCTAGAATTTCTCAGAACATCGGCGAAGTATATGTTTATACTGGTTGTTTTTGCTTAAAAGAGGAAATACTGTGTTTATTCTGTAGTGAGATGTGATAAGAAGGAATTTTTCGTAGGAATTTATTGGAGAATACTAACCGTACTTTAAACTGTTTACCATGATTGTGTGACGTTTAGATTAGTGAATACCCAATATCCTCAAGTGAAATATATTTTATCTTATTTTTAAGTTACCTGATTCTCAGAAGCCAATCATTAATTGAGTCGGAATTGTATGTTTTGCGAGGCTGGGGTGGAAAATGACTCTTAGACAGTTTGTATTGGCAACTAAAAATATTAGAAAGTAATAGGGCTTGTGTGTCGCTTTTGAGGTTACTTCGGATTTTCAGGTAGGTGGCTGTTTTTGGTCATTAGATTCGGGTATCGAGCCAATAATAGATATGTGAAGGAATTATGACACTCTAGGAAGGCAACTCAGGAAAAAATATGATCTTGCTGCGATCATGAAACTTTTACGCATCGCCTCTCCTCTGAGGAAGACGAGCGAAAATCAATCGGAGTGATGCGATGTGGAATTCGATGTCAACCAATTGCACCTTGTGCTGACCGTGTAGAAATTTTTTTGAACGGCGTGTTTACAGAGTGATGGATATTGTATTTTTTTTTTATTTTCATCCGTCTAGGAGCTCAATCGCACAATTAGTGTTTACTCAGTTTTAGGCCACGTCATCTCAGTTGCCTTTTATTTTTTTCTACATGTACTCCACTCATCGATACTCTTTTCCTTTACTTTGTCTAATTCGTTTTATAGACCATGTTCATTTTATCGAGTGGAAAAAAGAAATAAATCAGATGCTAACTCCGGCATTACACGGTGTAAGTCTGTTATATAATTCGGAGTTAACCAGATCAGATTCCTCGCTGTATTTTGACAGCCGACTCGGGCTTCGGTATATTATGCCATTTTCAAGGTCTCTTCAAAATTTTATGATAGAAAAATGGCATAACATGCCCACTCCCTGGTCGGTTGGTTAAGTTAAGTATGGAATCCGATCCATTTACCTCTGTCATCATGAAGAATAAATGAATTAACAACGCTTTTATTCCGAAGATAGGTGCTGTAAAAAGATATAAGTAGTTGATTGCATCTCTAAGTAGTCTCTTTCACCCTTGCACAAATCTTTCCTGTAGGTTAACCCTTCAGTAGGCGCTTGGGACACAGGGGTGGTCCAAAGTGTTTCATTTGTGTGCCGTTTCTCCTAGGATGGCATATTATACTTGTAAGTTTCAGTAGCTGCACATTATTGTGTCCTCTAAAGTCTTACATGGTCGTTTGTAACAAATTGTGGCAAAGTTAGTATTAAATAACGTGCGAGAGGAAGCCAGCGTGACTTGGCCTCAAATGTGGCCAACGCGACTGTGTAACCTTTTTCTGTCAGCATTATTATATTATATATTATTTATATAGTATTTATACGCAATTATATTATAATCACTTAAATTATAATTGTTGGATATTTTATACAAATTTTGTCGCAGTGGATGGTCGATGCTCTAAATATTTTTCGATTTTTCTGTGACTTCGGGTGTTGTTCCACTTATGGCTATAAATGTTTCATAGTGAAAAAAAACTAAATAAACGATAAATATTAGTCTAAATTTATTGTTTGTAAAAATATTTTACCAAAAAATTGAAAATTTTTGGCAAAAAATAATTAAATTTGGGCCACAGGTGAGGCCCGCGCGCCCAATCGTGTAACAAAATTTTACGCGCGCCCACTGATGAGTTAAAGATGTTTGAACTAAATATCTTTTCGCATAGAAATCAATGAATTTGGGCTCATTTTATAGAAAAATATGACGCCCTTTCAAAAATACCCAAATATTTGCTACAAACGTTTGCCACTTACCGAACTACTTCCTGAGATTTTTGACGGAAAACACGTGTCCTTTCGCACGGAAAATGACTCGCGTGTGCACTCCGGAAAGACCTTATTTAATAAATGAGGAATTTACAACGCCTAGATTGCGTCAATATATTAGCATTATGTAGCTTGAACGTTTTCTCAACTATTTTGAAAATAAATCACATTGTCACCGCAGTAATTTTTTCAATATCTTAGAAAAACCTTCCCCTGTCATGAGTTTTAAAAGTACTGCGTTAAAAAATGAGTCAATTAAAGACTAATATAGATATTTTTATTTAATTTGAATAGAATTTCAGTAATATAAACTATATCATTCCACCTTTTTATAATGCAATAATTAGTTCACGTTTCCAACAGCTGTTGAAATTAAGACGTATATTTCCAATATGGTCTCCATTGTGAGTATGATTAACTCTCAAACGCTCAAAATCTTAACTTCCTTGAGCCAGCCTTGTTATCTTTTCTCAAGTGGGAGTTTTTACGAAGCCCCGCCCGCTGTACGCCACTTATTTAAAATTCTTTTGAACTTGCATACATTGCTCTTGGGTTCCGGTCATTAGATCATTCTTTCTCGCATAAATATCGTTTTTCTTATAACCCTCAATCTTACTTTAAAAACGACGTCCGGTATTTTTCTAATAGCCTATATGATGAAAGTTTCCGTCGGCCTGAAGCTGGAAATGATTCTGTCTGCATCACTTGAATAACATGCTTGCGTTGACGATTCCATTTCCCTTTCAGTGGGTCGGAAAAAATCTCCATGAAATAACTCCTCCTCGTCAACGCGCATATGTTATTTCTCCATTGTTTATTCTTCTGTGGGCGTTGTCAAGTGGCGGGATGCCCCCAATAAATCTCCGCTCTCCGGCGCTAGGCAACGCTTTTCTAAAAGGCCTCCTATGTCCGCGCGCGCGGCCGTGTGTGTTAGCCTCGTTTTAAAAGCGTGTTGCCCCTTCTGTTCCGAGCGCGGGGTTTACAAGGGAACTCGCCGCGTTGTGCAGCGAAAGATAAAACACCCGAACGCCCAAAGTTGGAATGCGTCCCTCAATCAACGTTTGTTTTTCTGTAGCCCCGTTTGCCCTTTTCGCCGAGTGCACCGACCGCCTGAAAAAAAAGAAGCGCGGGCGTTCGCGCGGTGCATGCCGGTCGTCCCCCCTGCTTTTCGCGCGCATCTCCCGTCGGAGCGAAATGCGATCGGCGCAGTGTTTGTCACTTCCCGTGTAATCGAATGCGTTCCGGTTCCCCGGAGAGATCGATCTGAATGGTGTTTTAGCCGGTTCATATTTCATCCCGTTAACCTTGCCCCCTTTTGAGTGTGTCCCTCCCGGGTCATTTGTTCATCATCGTCGCGAGGACTCGGGGAATATTGATGGGCGATGAAGGCCCCAGCCTCTGCTCCTCATCCCTCGGTTATCCTTGCAGGTCCTGCCTGGGTGCAGGACGCGGTGGTGCAAATGTGGAAATCGCATTCGTTGGCCCATCTGACTTTCACGCTGACGCATGATGTCCCGGTTAATGCTGTTTCGATTCTTTCTTGTCGCGGGAAACCAATCATTTCGTGTCGGCATCGACTTCATAGCCTACGTCATGACCCCACCGCTAGCGTGGAGAGGTCAGAGGTATGAAGTTTTTGACCTGCGGACTGGACGATTCATCAAATTTTCTCCCAGATAATGTGGCTCGTTGCGAAGTGTCTTGCTAGTGATTGATGTGTGTTTTCTGAGAAAGATTCTTAAAGAGAAGAATGGTTTACCGCGGCCTGACTCTTAATTTTCCTCCAATCTCAGCACAGCTCACCAACTCATTTCTTCCATGTTTCTTTAAAAGAGTTAGGGTTGAAAATTTCCGTTTCCCCGAACCGGCTTGCCAAGTGATATTTTCATCTTCCTTAAAGTTTGACTTATAATTGTTAGCGTATAATATGTGATCGAGGCTGCACGATTTGTGAGATCTGAATCAGTAATGAATTGGGTGGGCCTTCGAGTTCCAGTGTGGCCGTCAATGGCTCCTGTACCCTCAAAAGAGTAACATTGATAATATTAGGTCATAGGTAAAAATACCTGGGTCTGACTTCTGCTTCTACAAATGGAATTTATTTAGTTTTGAGAGTAGCATCGGTAATGTTAGTTTCAGCATGGACAGATGCAAGCGATGAGTGATTCTAATGAGCATGCGAAGTTTGATGAGGAGGAAAGTTTGGTGTAATTTAGCGCTACTATTTGAAATACGTCACGATATGCATGTCATGACACAGTTGCTAATGCGTACAGTTTGAATGAGCCTTAATGTAACTTACGGGGTATAGAAAAATCGGGAGAATTGTGGTAATAATAACGGCAACGGTAACTGCTCTGGTAATAAAACACCAGTGCTCTTGCTAGGATAAAAGGTAAGATATAAGTATTTTCATCTTTAATGATAGAAATGGAGAAAAATGTCTGAGACGGGATTTCAATGAAATATTCTAATTTTTTAATGAAAAGATAACTTGGTTTTAATTCCAAACTTTATCTTTACTTTAATAAAATGTGAAATCTGACTAAGCTAACTTTTCATTCTGAAGAACATTACGGATTTCCTTCGATTTACTCCGGAAAGTGTATCTTATAAAATATTGTAAAACCGGCTGTCGATTTCATCCTAGGTATTTTATGCGATTAGTTTGAAGAAGAATGGTTTGGGAAGATGTGGAAAATCTCCGTTCGGAGTATTCTAGCGTTTCTATTCCTGATGATTGCTGGTTTAGACAGTGATGATTTTTTTAACTTTATATCCAATTTCGTATCATAGCGTATGCAGCAATTTGACTGCACGAGAGAGGAATAAGAAAAAGAAGTTTCTCCTCTAGGACGAACCTTAATTTTACATTTTTAGGGAAGTAGTTTGTTCTTTTTTTTGAAGCTTTTTTGAAGAAGGGGTTTCGGTCTTTTTTTGGAAAAATCAATAGTTGAATTTCTATTTAAGGATGGAGTATTCCTATATTCACTTTTGGAAATTCCTGGGATATCACTTCGTTCATTAATAAACTTTATATCAGGTTGGTAATTTCTGCCGTTCATTAGTCTTCAGAGAGTTCTTCCTCTCGGTTATAATTAGGCCGGGCTTTCGTACAATTGCTAGTTCATTTGCTCTTTGGTATTTTTTATCGTCGATTGATTCTAGTTTTTTTGCTCTTTCCTATTACGGTACCTTTTACTAATTGATGAGCTGTCTCAATGGAAACGCATTTCTATAATCGGCGATTGATAATTCGAAAAACCCCGCTAATGATTGAGAAACAGGATATTCCTAAGTCCGATATTCTTTTTCTTTTTATGGATTCCTGAAATTCAATATTTAATTTACGTTGCCGGTTTTCCGGCTGCTTTCTCTGATATCTTGATCCGTATTTCCTTCGCTTCCAGTCGTCGGAGTAATTCGTCATTTCTCCTAAGAGCTCTTATGGGGAAGCGGGCGTCGCTGCTATATATGCGCGGACCCGCGTATGCACAGACATTTTCATATTTGAAGCACAACTCCGTGAGCTCGTAACTCATTCCATGGGAAGAGGGATGCGAGAGGCAGATCTAGAACTTTTAACCGGAGGAAATTGGGAAGGTTCGAGTTCGGCTCCAGGCTGCGGCCCCCGTATTTTTCCCTCGTATCCTCCGAGTCGCTTTATATATTTCCTTGCAATGTACGTGCTTCAATGTGCTTCGGTTACGAGTCCGAGTGAAAAACACGTCGCTCGAGTTTCTGATGCCATTTCGAGCGAAATGGCGAACGAATATTATGAAATAAAGTGCACGTCGAAGTATGTCGATTCTTATGCTTCCAAAACTTGGCCGTTTGCTGGCCCTGTTACCCAGTTTTATTTGAGAAAAAATGGTAAAGAATTATTTCACGTAAAAATACTGATACACAACTTTATTTGAAAAAAAAGAAGCTCATTCTTCTAGCGTTCAATTTCCGACGGCCTGACTGTTAAGTGCTTAATCCCAATGAAGGTCGTAGTATTAGTTTGCCAATTCAATGAATATTCGCCTTGATGCCTTGTCGATAACTCACGGGCCTGGATAACAAAAAGTCGTGGGTTTGAATCCCAGTTTAAAAATGAATACTGTTTGTCTTGTTTTGAAGGCCTTCTGTCCGACGGTTTTGTATAACCTTAGTAGTTGGAACTCCTAATCCTCATGTGTACTACTACACAGTGAACCAGCAGTGTTCTGCTAAGCCTTCAGAAACAGTTTTTTAATTTGGTTTTATACCTACGTCGACAGTGGGTTGGAATTGCCCGAGTTAATTTTTGCCTGTCACATCCCCATTCCCCTTGAAGAAGAAAA
Organism: Ceriagrion tenellum; assembly: GCA_963169105.1. Lineage (NCBI taxonomy): Eukaryota > Metazoa > Arthropoda > Insecta > Odonata > Coenagrionidae > Ceriagrion > Ceriagrion tenellum. The sequence continues at coordinate 35,759,759 of OY720637.1, forward strand.
AGTTTGCTCCTAATTACAGTCCCGTTTTGACTCTTCTCACAGTGAGACCTCAGAATGTGGTCCTGGTAAAGGCGAAGAGTGATTTTAACCTGATATCTTACGATATATTACGTAGTAGTGTGGCAACTGATATTTTACGTAGTAGTGTGGTTGTCCTGCCTCTCTTACTCTCCGATCGTCTCTTGCTCTTCCCTTTAGTCCTTTGACTTCCACCCTCCCCCCCATGTCGCGCAGGTCTGTGTCAGGAAATTAAGCGGGAGCTGCATGTGTTCTATTAATACTTACGTAGCCTGCGAGGTGGAATAACCTGAGATACTCTATGGCTCTCAACACTGCCCAAAGAAGAATTATTTCGCAACTACCTGACGTCCCGTTCTGACTCATCTCACTATGAGACCTTAGGATGTGGTTCCTGTACTGTAGGCGGAGATAGGTGATTTTAATCAATTGCCTAATAGCCTTGTGCTGTATCTTGATTCGCGTAGTAGTTTGGTTGACTTGCCTTAGACTATATCATTGCCTCCCCCACTGACGTTTCGCTTCCCCCCTTCGGTTCTACCTCCCCTCCTTGCCGCGCAGGTATGCGCCAGGAACTTCAGCGGTAGCTACATGTGCTCGTTTTATACCTACTTAGACTGCGAGGGGGAATAACCTGAGATATTCTACGCCTCTCAAAAATGCTCAAAGAAGAGCAATTTCGCAACTACCTGACGTCCCGTTTTGACTCGTCTCACAGTGAAACCTCAGGATGTGGTGCTTAGTACTGCCGACGGCCATGGGTGATTTTAACCACTTACCTTATAGCCTTCGGGCTCTAGCTTGATTCGCGTAGTCGTTTGGTTGCCCTGTCGCACACTATGTCATCGCTTCCCCAACTTCCCCACTGACGTTTCGCTTCGCCCCTTTGGTTCTGCCTCCCCTCCTTGCTGCGCAGGTATGCGCCAGGAGCTTCAGTGGGACCTGCATGTGCTCGTTTTATACCTGCGTAGACTGCGAGGAGGAATTACCCGAGTTATTTTATGCCTCTCCACCCCTCTCCTCCCCCCCCTCATCCCTCCCTCCGAAGAAGAAAAATTTGGGAAGAAAAGCGAGGGAAATTTATGTGGGGGCCGGCTGTAAATTTTCAGTCCGGGGGACGGGAGTAGTTGACGAGTGGGAAGCGTAGCTCTCGTGTGTGGGGGGTTGTGGGTGTCGGAATTGCCGGTCCGAGGGAGTCTGTCTGTGTACGTGCGTGGGAGAGTGAGGAGGAGGAAGAGGAGGAAGGGATATGAGGAGAATTGGGTGTGGAGAGGTTGAAAGTCGGGAGGGTGTGAGGAAGGAAGACGAGGAGGGGTAGCGAGAGAGAGGGCGGTGTGTGCGTGGGCAAAGTGCTGGTCGCAGCGTGCGTGTGGGCGTCGCACGCACGGCTGGCGGAATGCAGTTCTGCGCGTGCGCGGTAAGGGGGGCGCGCGCATTGCCGTACGTTTCAATTATTTCCGCTCGGCTCGCGGTCACGTCCTTCTTCTTTTACGTAATTATTATTATCGTTACTTTTTTTTCGAGAGTTCAGCGAACCGAAAATATTGCGCGAAGTAGAAGGCCTTGCCGGGAGGGGCGGGAGGTATGGTTAAGGTCGCTGCACGTTGGACACAAGATTATTACTTAATATAAAAACCTATACCTGTACTTTCCTGTGTCATTTAGAACCATTCAGTGAGAATATTTGTTGTTCCTTTGTTTCATAATCACTCCTTTTTTTGTACTACGTTCTGTATCCAAGAGTGATACCATTTCCATTTCATAAGTCAGTTATAATTTAAGATAGTTTTTTCCCTGTTTAAAAAATTTCCCTATTTAAAAAAATCATCGTCATTAATATTAAAATATTGATGGTGATTTAATCGTCGATTAAATGGTAATGGAATTAGGTGCATTTAATTTGTCATTCGATAAACATCTCGTCAAAAATTATTTCCTTTTCTTCTCTACAATACTCATTGACATGCTTTGCGTCTTCCCTTCATCCTTTCGTCCCTCGTACTTTTTTTTCTCCTTTGTCAAAGAGTCGAATGATGGATATTTATGGAAATATGTAGCGAAGAAATACGGGTTGGTGAGAATTTCCGCATGAAAGCCATTTCTACCTTTCATTTAAAATGCTGCGCTCTCGCTTCTCTAATTATATGTATGTATGCATGAACTCTGATTGGGAATATCCATATCGTAACCAACGTTGCGTAAATGATTGAGGCGACGATAGGAAATTTATTCTCACGTAGGAGTTGTCTTTGTAAATAGGAAATGTAAATTGAACAAAAATGTAGGGAAAAGAGACAGAAAGTTGCCTCATATTTTGACAATTTTACATTATTAAACAAAGCAATGCGTCCATCTTATTGAAATAACCTCTATGTCTGGAGATATGTGGGTTAATTTTGCCTCAAGTTGTTGCAATGTGTCATATTGCGAATATTCTTTTAATGGTCTATATCTTTGGGTAAAGCGGTGCTGTCCACCGCATTAGCTGACCTGGAGTTCCTCGTTTAGAATGATGAGAAAGGCTCACACTGTCAGTTTAATTTATTTCATCTAGATTGTATTCCAACTTCCTATTTCCCGTAGCTGGCGTTAAAAGTTGTAAGTTACTCTCGGTTTTCCTGAAAGGATAGATTCTTCAAGTCTGACTACGTTTCCGTAGGAGAGATTTCCATCTTCTTCAGTGCTGATGGGATCTGAAGCCTCATTCACATGCCTTGGCCCAGAAAGCTATCCTTAGAATTTCATAGCTCATCAATACTGAAGGCGATTGGAAAGTCTCCTGTCAAAGTGACGGTCGAAATTATGAATTGAAACCGGTTGGATGGTATAGAAGGTGCTACCATGAACATTCCTTCGCCAACCCTCATGCAATTCTTTACTTCAGTCAATCTACTGGAGGCTGGTATTCGCGTCCACTGCTTCCATTTCAGCACTCTGGGATCTGGGGTTCGAATCCCGAACGGATGAGCTTTTCGCTGTGAATCTCGCTGATGACGAATTTATTCCCAAAGTTCTAAGCTAGCTCCAGAATTCTCCGTAAAACGATGAGAATCAGCTTTTTTATATTTAATTATAATTATTAGTTCGACGGATTAGTAATAATAAAACGTTTATTGTCGTAGACCTTAACATCTGCTTTTCTGACTTTTTGGTACATAAATGTAATGTTTACATATGATACAGTTTAAAAATAATAATATAATTAAAAGACGCCGATAATGTTTATATAGGAAAAATATTAATTAAATGATACGCAATGTACACAATAACAGATTGAATACGCTACTAATTTCAAATGTACATCAACTATCTCTTTTCACACTCTTAGTTGAAAATTATCGGAAATGTGGAATTAAATAATTATCTTTTTAAGTTAATCTAGATTGGCATATTTTTACATCCCCTTATACTTTTAAGCTTATGTAAATAATATTTACTTAAAAATATAAAAATAAAAAGTAAAAGAAACCATAGGGTCATGGATGAATGTGGGTTAAATGCTCCAGTAATGGACGTGTATGAAAGGAGTGTGCTTCGTTGGTTTGGCCATGTTGAGAGAATGGATGAGAGTCGAATAACAAAACAGATATATGAGAGTGAAATGAATGGTGTGAGAGGGAGAGGTAGGCCGAGAAAGTTGTGGTTGAATGTGGTTGAGGAAATTCTTAGGAGGAGGAATATTAGGAGTCTTAAAAACAGGAGGGCGTGTATGAAACAGTGTATGGGGTTAAATGAGGCAAAAGAGGTCTGCAAGGAAAGGTCAGTATGGAGAAAATTATCGAAGCAGAGTTATGTGTACAATTATGAATTAACGAGTGAAACATTTTGACTTTGCCTACCCCGGAAGGGAACGGCGTGATGGGTATGTATGTATGTAAAAAACCATACACCTATATGAAATAATTTCAAGGCACACTACATGCATGGTGACAGATTGAATATCATACTACTTTCAAATGCACCAGAATTATCCATTGTCACTTCCTCCGTTGAAAGTTTCTGGAAAGTATGGAATTAAATAATCCTCTTTTGAAGCTAGGTATAGATTGGCACGTTTTAATGTCCATTGGGAGTGAATTCCAATTTCTTGTTATGTTAGTTATGCATAATTTATGATATATTTCAGTTTTGTGCCCTGAATGTAGTAGCTCTGAAGTTTCGGGAATATATCATATCACCGTTATATGATGCTGCTCTGAAGTATTTTCTCCTATTGGGTAATTTATAAGCAGAGCGGTGCATGGTAATTGGAATATTTTGTATTCGTTTTAGAGTCGTAGGTAAGTTAAAAGAAAGTATACCTACGGAAAAAAGGCCACTCCTTTCTTATTGTAATTTTTTCTCCCTCGAGAAGCCGGAATATGGATGTAGGAATGTGCGGCCGTGGCAACGCGTCTCGCTAGGGTATGTCATGTGTGCGATACTGTTTCATTCGCCATGTTTTTTTTTACCTTTCCTTCCTTGTCAGAAACTTTTATTTCCGTTTCACTTCCCGGACTGACAGCTTAGGTATACTGTGGTGGCGAAATATATATTAACTTGTAAATCACCCTTGCAGAAATGTCGTAAAAAATACGACTTTTTTGAAATTGTGGTGAGGGGTAGAAGTCATTCTCCATTTTCAATTCAGCAGATTAGTTTAATATATGATAAGATTTTCCAAGTCAGCAGACTATTTCCATATATAATAACCTGTTGTAGGACTCAATATTATAGAATTGGAATAATTACAATCGGGCTTAAATTTAGTTACTTGTAATGACATGGTCATGTCCTCCTCCCTCCAAAATTATGTAGACACCAACCTTGTTCTCTTGTTACGGATTTGATTGAATGAGGTCGTGTCGGAAAGTTATTTAAGAGCTGGCATGCAAGATTTAAAAAAAATTCAAAGCACTATAAAAGAGTTACAAATGTGAAATGCGGTGGTGGTTTTCTTTCCATAAAATAATAACAATACCATGATTATTTATTTCGTTCAATGGGCACTTGCTGGCAATTCAATATAAGGCCAAAAAAATGAAACTTCAGCCACTTTGAATGTTTTTTTTTTCTGTCAGTGAATGATGTCAGATGAGATAAAAGTGGAATTTGAGTGGCAGTGGTGGTTGAGGAAAAGGGGTTCTTACTCATTATTTCTATGAATTAAACTGTTAGGGACGAATTTCAGCATTATCTCCCTTCTCATGCCGAGCGTACTTAATGCCTTGGTATTTAGAATGCATCTTTGGGGTAATTACCCCAATTGGGTGTGAGTGTCACAACTTAATGATAATATTAGATTATGACCGAAACTAGATTTGGAGTGTTGTGATCGTTTGAACTTCCTTATTGCGTCCGAAGTTGTATTTTCCTGCAAAGAATACAATTTAACCTACAATATCTCCTTAGGCTAATATTTTTCGCCATTAATTGCATTAAAATGCTGATTTCTTTCCATTTGTGCTGCGTTGTTACCAAATATGATGAAACACCTTCACTAGCACTCCAAACTATACCCAAAGTGGCATACGTGGCGGCTGGTCATTTTGAAAAAAACAATGTACATACGCTTTTGAAATTCCTCGGAACGAAAGTCTTAACCATTGGGGGAAGGTGGGAACGAAACATTTCCTAGGCCTAACCGAAATTGAAACTTCCTTTTTCATTCCTTTGGGCTTTCTTTCAAAATATTTTTGTTCCGCTTTCGTTCCGGGAATATCGTTCCTACTATCGGTTCGGTTCCATGAACCGAAACTTTATCTGAATCCATTCTGAACCGTTCCGGAACCATGACTTAAGTTCCATTCATCCCTGGTCCGAACTAAGACTCGCATTTCTTGAGCCATTTTCACTCCTGACGTCTAATTTAATGTTTTTAGCGACTGGTTGTCAACCTTTTCTGCCAAGGCATATGATACCATTTATCGCGGGGAGGCGAAAAACTCGAGAGACGCCATAAACGTTGGTGTTTGTAACTCTAAGTTTATTTACAGCTTTGGGGGCATAGTTTCTTGGCCCTTTCATCATCAATGATTAGCGAGTGAAAATGCGCGTTATTAGCGTGGAAGTATCAGTCTTGAACGCCTCTTCGTCAATGTGGCCTGACTACCATTTATAACAATAATGCGCTGCGATATGGGGTGAAAAGTTCTGCATCATGCTACCGCACACGCCATACGACTGTCATCTCTGCGATTTACCTTTATTTCTTTTTTTTAGCGTCAATTTGTAATGTGTAGGGCCATATTTTCAAGTTATGAGAGCCATTGATGTGTTAAAAGTTGTATTCTATGCAATGCGCTTGACATTCCGGGCTTGAGAGAGAGTTCACATCATTAAATTAAAGCTTCGAAAGCACGGCATTCGTAATTTTTCCGGTTTTGCCTAGTAGTTATCAGATACAAATAGAGGGTAGATGGCGTCTTGGCGCATGGAAGTGAAGCATGTTTTTTTGGCGAAAAATGATGCATATAGCTAAATATGGCGCGCAATTTGGCCTTGGATTTAAAGTATAATTCAGTGTTTTTCGGAAATATTTTATATTTTGTATACTTCCAGTATGATCATTTATCTACCGCGGCATTGTCACAACTGATGTTTGGGTTTTGGGCTAAACTACCTAACTGTACGAGTGATCCTTTCAGTATGGCCGATTGTGCATCATAATGGCTTCAATATTCCCCTTCGCTGCTAATATCATTTTACCTAGAAATCAATGAATTTGGTCTCATTTTAAAGGAAAATAACCTACCTTTCCATTGACACCAAAAATTCAACCACTCACCACATTACTTTCCGAGATATTTTCAAAAAAAAAACCAGCTCTTTTACATGGGAAATGGTACGTGCATGAGAGACTCTCCAGAGAGACCTTATATTAAAAATGAGGCATTCCCTACACTTACATCTCGTAAAAATAAAAACAGTGTATAGTTTATGTGTTTTCTCAACTATTTTTGAAAATTAATCATATTGTCACTGCAGTAAATTCTTCGGAAACACGATAAACCGCAATAAACCTCCGTTTTGATGGAGTTTCAAACGTACCGCGTGAAAAAAATGAGTCATGTTAAATACTTATTTATATATTTTCATTTAATTACTTACAATTTCTGTCCTGTAAAGCAATATCATTACAGCATTAATAATGCAAAATTTAATTCGCGTGTCTCACAGTTGGTGAGATTAAAACTTATGTATCCAATATGGTCTCTATTATAATTAGGGAACTATCTCGCTCGCACTACCTTAAGTGAAAATTTTATCGGAAGATAAGAGAGCATAATCGACACCTAAGGTTAAAGATAAAACGGGAAGCATTAATCTAAGCGGTGGATATCCAGGATTGTTTTGGAGAATACGTGAAAGAGCTATATGACTGTGATAATAGATCTGTGAACCTGTTAATAGAACGTAACTATCTAGCTCGTACTACCTTAAATACATTTGTCTTCCAAAATGGCCTAGTTCCCTCTTCATTTAATTCGACGCTTCCAGAACGCCCATAATATCGCATGCTCAATCTAGCTATTCTGCCCGACGTTTGTCGCTGTTATGAAAACACTTTTGCTTATGGGGGCCCTTTTCTTTTCGAGTTTCCACAATCAGCCTGGAGATATCGAGAAAAATCTCTTCTCCGTATGTGCGTTTAGTTCCACCGAAGAACGACTAATTCTTATCTGCAGAATTTCTTTGCTCTGCAGCAAAAGCTTCACAAACAATGTTTATATTCCACTCTTTCTTAAAGTTACTTTTTATTGGTGAATCAACATTTGTTTTGTTTGGAACTCCTCTGAGATTGTTTATTAGCTGTCAGGTTTTTCTGATGATATTTATATATTTTATAAATTTTAAGTTGTAGAAGTCATTTTTGGAATTTCTTAGCAAGGCAGGGACTTATTTCTCTGTAAATTGTAGTTCTGTCTATGCAAATCGTTTGATGGATTAGATTTCCACTTTCTAAATAAGGCTCCTGTATGGCAACAGGAGAATGACAAATTCGAGTTTTATGAAATCGTGATAATTTTTATGAAGGCTATGGGACGTCGGGCTGAGGAGGAAGATAAACCATTTTTTTAGCTGACGTGACATTATTTACGGTTGAAGTTTTCTAAATGCATGCCTTAAGAGCGGGATAAATAATCTCAACTATATTTTCGGTCGCGGAATGATAACCAGTTGAAATACCGGGGACTGATAAATGAGAAGGACGGAGAAACCGGAGACAGAAATGAGGAGGACGAAGCCCATTTCTCCAAATTAGTCCCTCTTAGCAAAAATGTATTCTTTTTCTGGTTTTATCGTCAGAAAGATCGATATGAATAATTCAAGTCACTTGCTATGAATTGTAGCTGCCCTTTATTCATAATCTTTAAGTTAGCTCAAATCGTGTATCACAATGCTGGTATAGTCAATGCTATCGCTAGAGAATTTCGTACCTCGTGAGTTGACGGGATGAAGACTGTTTTTTAGCAGTATGAATTGATAATTGTCAAAGAAAAGAACCAAAACTAATTATGCCAAAAATTGGTTTGGCTGGAGGTCTAAATGCCAGTATTTTTAAAACTGTTATTTTAGCCTCTTAGAAGCGGTTTTTATTAACTTTGAACCACTCATTTGTATTGTCACACGTTAAATGATTGAAAATGAACATGCTGTTTATGCATTAGAAAATTCGTGTCACAGTTTCTCTGTTGCATAATAGATGCACGATGACTTCCGTGAGAAAGCGGAATGTGTTCAGAAATGATCGAAACAAAAGTTGAGTGTAAATATAAGATGCCTCTGAATTTAATTTTGGTTGTAATGACATTGCTCGTTCCAATTTTTATTTTATATTCTGAAGTTGAAGAGTCCCACGCAGAGCATACGCACGCTCACTTATTTCCTTCTGCCTGTTTCCCTTTCTATTGATGAATTTTATCACAGCCCGATGATCCGAATCCGGCAATTTTTTATAATCCCCGGGCATTGTTGCATTCAAAGAGGCTCCGACTTTTGCTAAGGCTCTGAGTTTAGACTATTTATGCGTGACCTGACCTTGATGTATACTCCAACCAGATTGCGCTATTTTAATCCGGGTAAGTTAAGCACAAGGTGAGGTAGATATATCATTGAACACTACTTGTTTTTTAAAGAATTGCTGGTCATATTATGTCTGACTTAAAAAGCTACTGTTATATAATGAATGTAAAACCATTCCTCTGTACTTTCTCAATGTTTTTTTTATAAGTATTCTACCGGTTAAGGTTGGTTTTGTTGAATGTCAGAGAATCTCCTCCCGGTTTTCTGCACTTTCAGGGGCCTATCTAGCTCTAGTATATCCTTTATCGCCTCAGCATAAGATCTACGATATTATCATGACGCCTCACTAGGTACATCCCTAGGTCTCTAGGTACATGTAGTGTCTCACAACTTTTAGAGGAATTAAGGTGGGAGCCCCGAGCGACTCGGAAGCTACACGCTAGGCTTAGGTTGCTTGAGTAATTCAGAACAGACATTTTTCAGAGCGACACCGAGAATATTATCATGACTCCTCACTACATCTCTAGGTCTCACTGAAGCGATAAAATACGAGAGATACACTGCCGAACAGATAGGTACAAAAACTCGTTCTTTCCGCGCACAATAAGCGACCTCAATAAAAACCGAGTTCCACTAAATACACTCCCATAATACATGTCACTATTCCACATCCCAAAAACTTACATCTTTCCACGGCTGGTGTCGTAGCAACCCCTGCCACGAGCCCATGCGGCGGCTCGCAGGTTATTATGTATATGTACGCTTCTTCATCCCGTCCATGAAACCTATTCTCTTTCTTCCTTTTCCCCGCTTACCCAAAGTACTTCCCTCTTACACATTCTTGAGAAACCTTCGCCCCTCATTACATCCTTCAGCCACCTACTCTTTCGATTTCGAATTTCATGAAGAAGTTTCCTTTTCTCGCCCACCATCTCAAGCACTTCCTAGTTAGTCTTCCTCTATGTCCACATCACCTTCTCCATCCTTCTCCACACCCACATCTCAAATGCCTGCTGCCTATTCTCGCCCCCCTTTCCGATGGTCCAAGTTTCTGTCCTATACAACGCTACACTCCATATCAAGCTCTTCACCAGCCTCTTCATCACATCCTTACCCAAGGTCTCCGTCATCAGCTCCCTTCTATTGCTAAACGCCTCCTTAGCTAGCGATATTCTTTTCCGTAAATCTTTCCTACTATGACCGTTTTCTTCTAGCGTACTACCTTAGTAATTAAAATGCTCTATTTGCTCGAGCGAGTGTCCTCCAACTTTAATCACCAGCCTCGCTTTCTTTGTCCTAGAGAATCTCATTACTTTTGTTTTCTTATGATTTATCTTCATTCCGTGTAGCCCACACTGTATCTCTAAAGCATCTACCAAAGCTTGCAGTCGGACTGCAAGTGTTGGTAGCGGTGTTTAGTCCCACTAACCAGCGCCTGATCGTCCGCGAATCTAACCGACTTTACTGTCAACACATAAAAAAGTTATTCTTTTTAGATTTCATTTATCCATTTCCGAGGGATTATATAGTAGATGGGAAATCTTATTCTCAATCCAGCCCTAATAAAGCTGATTTCTTATTTTTATCATTACCATGGTGATGGCACGATCGCGGAAAGGGTGTAAGCAGTGGCGTAAAATCGGGCGTAAAATAAGGAGGCGAAAGTTGGTCGAGTGGCGGAAAAGGAGTAGAAATTAAGTTGGCGGAATCTGATGAAGGCCCATGTGTGTGTCGTCCTGGGGAAAGAATGGGGAGAGATGGTGGGTTTTGGACCACTGGTTGGGGGAGGAAAGCGGGGAGTCGGCTAAAAGGGGCTTCGCAGCAGATATCCGGGCCTCGGTCTGGCTTGAGGCCCCCCACCCTCCCTGGAGACGGGCGGACCTTGGGAGGAGGAGGAGGAGGAAGTGGCCGTGGAGAGAAAGATAGTGGGCATGAGAGAGGGAGTGGGATGTTGGCTGAGTCTTCATTAAGGACCCGAGCTGGTGGAGAACCTAATTGGACGAGTAATCTAATTGACCCTCGCGCGGGCCTCGGAAAGAGATGTGTGTCCAACTCCCTGCTGAAGGATGTACGCATCGGGGGATGGGTTTCATAGGGGGAGAGATGGGGCCTATATATATATATGTGTTCGTATACACGAGTGAAGGGACCAGTTTCGTGACTGCAGGGATGCGGGAGAAGGGTAACTCTGGGCTAAGGAAGCACGGGCGCTTCTAACGAGGGGTTTGAGAAGACCTGTCCTCCCTGAAATGATCATATCATTGATCCGGAGTGTTCTACCGTTAAGGTTGTCTTTGATAGAGGTTGAAACATTCCCCGAGAAAGATGCGTTTTGTTGTATATTTAGATTTATGTCATGAGATGACCATGGTGACAACCGGAGTGGTACCGTATTTACCTGAATATAAGGTCCCCATTTTTCCCGAAAAATATATTTGAAATGTCTTATACGAGGAGGATAAGCCAGAGGGGGTACCAATACTGATATTTAAAGTTATCTAACTTGGCAATTCGAAATTATGAGCGCGTTCTAACTCATCGCAAGACAAATTTGAACTTCATACCGAGTTTACACACTCAAAGCATCACACATTCTTTCCAAACTAGCTGGGTACCTCCCTGAGGACTCTCCCACCTGTTTTATATTTTTCCTGGAATTTGAGCCTCAACAGTGGGTGGGTCTTATATGGAGGGGGGTTTTATATTTAGGTAGATGCGGTAAATATGTAGAGGACAACAAGGAGAATTGTTGAGAGAGAGACTGAGATGAAAGATTGGAATAAATCTAAGTAGGATAACTATATTGAAATAATTGACTCAACAAAACATGATGGCAGCGGTAAAGTGATAGAAATAAAATATCAAAAAGAGAACAGACTTGTGGCAATGGAATTATAAGGAAATTTAAGGTCTATGAAATATGATGGAGATGCCGCCACTAACTGGGAAAATTTCAGGAAGAGATATGACATATTCATTGAAATATTTTTGCCAAGTAAAGTTGCGTCTCGGAAGAAAGTGGACCTATTGCTTCATTTTATTACATAATTATTTGATTGAGGTTGAAACATTCCCCGAAAAAGATTGATTTCTCTGTAATTCACCCGTTGCCTCCATTATTACTCGCTTCTTGCGCTAATATTTTCAACCCTTTTACATCGTAAGTTCCTGTCCTTTTCCGCTCCCCTCTCATCTTGCCTTTTACTTAAGAGTCACCTGTTTGTGGTGACAGTTTTTTCCTGATTTCGTCATTTTTAAATAGTTTTTTCCGTATCGTTTTTGGTATGTTTATGTCATTTCAACAGTAGTTTGCTACATTTTATCTCCACTTTTCTACAATAAAAACTATAGTAAAAGATCATTAATAGCATATATACAGTAGAACATCATCTTTTATTCTTACATACATACAACAAACATGAAAATTGGCATATGATGAAAACACGCACTGCCACTACCATGTTAATAAACTGCAGCAAAAAAAACCAAAAAAATATAAGACTGAATGCATCGATCAGCAACAATTTCTAATACGCAATACATCGTCACTAATCGATATATATGTCGATGTGGTGTATAATCGATTGTCATAGACCATCGGATTTTATTGCCATAACTCGAATCGAATTTCCATCGTTAACTTCAAATGATAGGATTCCACACAATTTCGTGAATTATTTCGCGAATTTTTCTTGAAGGCAAATAGTTTCGCGTTTTGAGCCAAATTAGTAAAATTTCGCAAACACTTCACAATTTCGCGCTTTGCGAAACGCAGGTGGCTCTACTTATACTGTATTTCTGCCTTTAGAATCCAGCGGCTTCTTAAGTTTCATTTGTCTCAGTGTTATTCTTATTATTTCCCGATCTATACCTGCCCCTTTCTTTTGTTCCCCTTTCTTTCAATTCTACTCTATTTCTTCTTTTCTTTACAATTGTCCATCATTATCTTCTTTTTTCATAATGGCATGGTTTCATCGCCAAGCAATGCCGAACTCAAAATTTAACTCCATATCACCTTTAAATAAGAGGAAGAATTATTTCTTTACTAATCTTGAACTATATCTTTAATGATGACCGCGATCATATACGTCAGTGCAAGTACTCATATTATTTACCAGTTTCAATCAACATTAAATATTGTCTTGACGTACCTTAATGTGTAATCACATATAAAGTTCCGATTTTAAGCTAGTCCATGCACTGATTTTGAGTCAACCGGGACTAGCCATAGATTAAACCTTACGGAGTCACCCACAGTACACAATTGTTCGAAATTCCTCAGAGAAAAAATCAACCGCTGAAAAATCAAGCGGATGATTCTTCCTCTGTGGAATCTCGCAATAGTCCTTAGACTTAATATACTTGACGCAAAATTATTTCCTGGGAATTCGCAAGATTTCCTTCCGCACAAGTCCTTTTGCTCACGTCTCTTTTCCCTTTTAATTATTCGTAATTTCTAATTCCGTTAATTATGTCCGAAATGTCTTTTCTAGAGAGATTAGGGTGGGAGCCCCTAGCAACTCGGATGCTACACGCTAGACTTAGGTTGCTTGAGAAATTCAGAACTGATATTTTTCAGAGCGACACAGAGAATATTATCATGACTCCTCACTACATCTATGGATCTGACTGAAGCGATGAAATAAGAGAGATACACTGCCGAACAGATAGGTACAAAAACTCGTTTTTTCCGCGCACAATAAGCGACCACAATAAAAACTGAGCTCCACTAAATACACTCCCATAATACATGTAACCATTTCACCTCCCGAAAACTTACATCTTTACACGGATGGTGACCTAACACCCCCTGCAGCACGCCCATGCGCCCGCTCGCAGGGTATTATGTAGATGTAGATGTTCTCTTCACCGGAAATAAACTCGCTGTCTGGCCGTGTCTTACTTATGCCCTTTTATCTTAGCCTTTATAATTCCACTCTCCATTTGTGAATCGTTAATCCACTGTTTTTGCTGTCTCAGCATTCCTCATACTGATAATCTTTCATGGTCTGAGCAGAAATTCTGCCTCCTTTTACTTTTCACTTTGTGTATCTACTGAAATAGAGAAAAGTCTTCAAAGCCTCGAAGTTAATGCTCATAATTTTACGCACTTACCATGTGGTGAAGCTATGCTTGGAAATTGCTTATAATTCATAATCATCAACAGTTTTCAATCCGAAGATTTCTTTTCTGCCGCTCTCCTTATCTGATTTTTTCCTCAGAGAATCGTTAATGCCTTTATGGATCTTTATTTTGATGATCCTCATAAAATGCTTTGTGTATTCCGTTTTCGGTTGAACTTTATCGTTATTCCCATCATCTCTTTCAGCACTGATTTAAACTGCCTTTATGCCTCTCATTTTCTAATGGTGTGTTTAATTTTGGAAATATATTTTTTTCTGGTAGAGAGGTTTATTTTCATCATTACCTCTATGTCCAATGTTCGTGGAAGTTGAATGGAATATTCAAGGAGAGAAATGAAGTAAGAATTTGGTGAATTCTTCCGATCGGGGAGCGGTCAGGTGTTAATGGAATTCGTGTGTGAAAATTGATGAATGCAGAAGTCAGACGGATCAATGACCATCTCGTAAGGATGGAAGACAACCGTGTTAGATAGGTAGGTACAAGTTTATTTATATAGGGCGTGCCCTATGAGACCTAGTACATTTAGTGAAAAAAGTATTCTCGGTTTTTACAAACATTTTTACCTGTAAGTTAAGTACAAAATTACTAGTCAGTATTCGTCGATGCCAATTAACTGACATATTTTTGATTTATTGATTAAATACATAATATTGACCGACCCTAGTGTCCATTTTTTCATAATTGTTTTACATTAATAACTAATATTTAGGTGTGATTACCAATTAACCAACTGCAAGTGTTCTGTTGTTGCATAAGTTATTCGTATAATTTGGTTTTAAATGGTCTAACTGATGAACTTTGTTACAAGGTTATATCCTAAGGAGAAAGGAGGAAGGAGAAAGGTGTAGAAAGGTGTTATGAGTTTAACCGTGCAAGTTTATAATATAAATATAAACCCAATGGAAGAAGTAATTCACGACCCAGCAGATGGATCATTAGAGAGTTTCGAGTTATTTTCAGTTGGCCTGCCTCAAGGCCCCTCCGGGCTAGAGGAAGAGATCGTCAGTTTAATGAAAGCGTTTGCAGACGTACGTGCGTGAGAATTTTTCTTCGTTATCCTTGAGTTCACTAAAATCCTGCTAAAAAGAGAATGCCCACTTTAAAAGAATGAAAAACACGTTCAATCGCTCGTAAAAAGTAGGAACCCAAGAATGTTTACCTATAGATTAGGAAGCTATTGCTTGAGGCTTTTCTTTCCGCTGATAATCCTGGTGTATCCACCGCGCAATGAATTCATACTCTAAAACATGTGTGACGCCCCATTAAGCGCGGAAAGTCAATAAGGTGTGGAAGCGCGGAGGAAAAAACTTCTTCCGAGGACCTTGAAAAGTTTTTTTTTTACGATGGCGAATGGTATCTCGTGTCCTTGAATAATAGTTCGTCATCCAGAGTATACCTGCCGAAGGCTGGTTTTGATCGGTAGAGACCAGGCTAGGCACTTGATATTCTTCTCAGAATGGGAATTTTTTACGGTCATATTCTGGGTTTCTTTCCCTGTAATTCCCTGTGTGATCCTCTCTAATTTCTGAGTCGTAGTGGTATCAGGCTTGTTTAGCATAAGATGCTGGTTCCGAGAGGATCCACCGATATCTGCGTGGAACCCTCATCACCTGACCAAATGCTTATTAGTGAGATTATTTTCTATCGTACTTTCATCTATTAAAAAAAGTATTGTGCTGGTTATTGTAGGTTTTTTTGAATGCCAGAGAAACTGCTACCGGTTTTCTACACTTTCTCAATTTGCATCTCGATTTTGTATATCCTTTTTCGTTTCAGCATACGGTCTACCCTTCTTCATCCCGTCCATGAAAACCTATTTCCTCTTCTCCGTTTACCCAACATCCTTCTCGCTGTCACATTCTTGAGCAAACCCATCGCACCTAATTACATCCTCCAGCCACCTACTTTGCCGATCTCGAATACCCTTAAGAAGTTTCCTTTCCTCGCCCACTATCTCGAGCACTTCCTCATTAGTCTTCTTTTCCGTCCACCTCACCTTCTCCATCCTTCTCCACACCAGATTCTAAAATGCCTGCCGCTTATTCTTGTCCTCCTTTCCGATGGTCCCCGTTTCTGCACCATATAACGTTACGCTCCATATAAACTTTCATCTACGTAGTTCAATTCATAATATTCTTCTCACCGGATGAAATATATTTCTTTGGACGATTTAATTCTCCACATGAAGTTTATTAGGGCGCTTAGCTTTAAAGATGAGCCGCTTGGCTGGTAACTTAAGTTAATTACGATTCGGAATTGAATGTTTTAACAGTAATCTCTCTGATTCCTGCCTTGAAGCTGTTAGGATGGGTTTTTAAATATTTTGTCTATGGTTATCCCCTCATTAAAGTTCGTAAATAATTCTCTCATCCTTAAACAACCGTTCATTTGACCTTATTGTGGGGAGTATTTGAGCATTTTCGGTATATATTTAAAAAACGTATTCTACCGGTCTACCTCACATTAAAGTTTTCTCAACGGATTATTATTGAATGTCTTCTACCGGTAAAGGTTGGTTATGTTGAATGTCGGAGAATCTCCTTCCGGTATTCTACACTTTCATGGACCTGTCTCTTTCTAGTATATCCTTTTTCGCCTTAGCTTACGATCTACCCCTCTTCATCCTGTCCATGAAACCTATTCCCTTTCTTCCTATTCCCTACTTGCCCAACCTCCATCCCTCTATCACATTCTTGCGCAATCTATTACCCTATCGCCCATCCTATCACATTATTGCATCCTTCAGCCACCTACTCTGCCGATCTCGAGTTGCATTAAGAAGTTTTTGTTTATTTTCATTAAGTAGTTTTAAATTTCATTGAGAAGGTGTTTATGGCATCATATAAAAATCTGACTATGTGTTCAATAGTTACATTGTCAAATCGCAGTAAAAATTCAGCTTTGAGATAGATTTTCATAAATGGTGTTAATAAATTATAACATAAACTGAGGCTTAGAAAGCGGTAAAAAGCTCATCTGCTGTGTGAAAACTTAAAAATTCTCTTCATCCGCTTCCTTGGAGATTTCATATACTCGTGGTTGCGACCAGCTGCGTCTAAATTTCTATCGCTTCCAAAATAATTGCGTTCGCTGCGTCCAGTCTCAAAATAAATATCCTTTGCTCCATGACAGTTTTCCGTGATAATGTTTTAGCTCCATTCTCGTGCAAAAACTACATCTTTATCTACCTATTACCCTTCAGGCCACCACAAGGATGCTTGGTAGGGGGTGACTTATCACCAACAATAACTAGAGAGAAGATATTTACCTTCACCAACATAAACTACACTATGGGTATGCTACCGATGCTGCAGAAACTTACTAAACTACTCTATACTGTGACTGTTTAAACGTGACACTTGAGTCATGCCGGAAACATGCAAAACTTGGTTTTAGCACTACTCGGCAGATTTAGAAACATGCATTATGGTGCATCTGAGTAACTCTGCTACACTACCTGTCAACTAACCCAAGTCTTAAAGCAGCCATTATGGTTTCTTATCGATCATCGGAAAAACGTCATTTTCAAATCTTACTATTTCATACCATAGTTAATCATCACATGAAAATTTTTTGCTCTTGTCAGTTTTTTTCGAAATTTATTGATGTATTGAAGTGCCCATGCTATCGATTAAGCAGTCGCGCTAACTAAAAATGCTTCTTAAGAGGAGAATTTTTCTTCAGTATTTTATGATAAAGCCTGTTAAATCGAAGTTGCCTAAGTTTTAAGCGCTGGCGATTTGTTTCGCTCATAATAACGTGTATACGTTTACACAAGCGGTCGTGAAATCAATCATATAAAGCAAAGGAATTACCTTTTGCTTTGCCCAGTAATTTAATTTACAAAGGAAAAGTAATGAATCCAATGAGCTTAATATTTCTCCTGTAGATTTTTCGATGGGGTAAATAAATCACTCGGAGAGTAACACTTCTCCCCCAAAGATATATGGTGTCCTCTTTTTTTTTCTTGCATTTGGCCTTTGAACAGCCTGATTTCAATGTATTATTACTTTTCCAACTTTCGTAATTACAAAGGAAAAGAGAGGAATTTGAGAGCACTCACGTTAGCAGTTTTTTTAGAGTCATACGAGCCGTGGGTGAATTATAAGAGTGTAGTCGTTGTAAAAAAAATCATTTTAAGTTTTTTCATTCATTTACACCCTCCTGCCCCCAAGTTTTTTGTGAGATCCACCTGACCTAGTTCGTCTGATCTCAGAGTTTCATATTACAGTGATTCATATCGGAGAATTCATTCATTTTATTAAAAAACTGCCGTCCGGCATTACCTCTCGAGTTGAAAGAGGTTTAAATTTTTTCATTTTTTGGCCGAAATAGTTGTGAAAGATTAATTAATGTTGAAATTCGGGAGGCGTACCTTTATCTTTACCTTGAGCATATATCCGGAAACTGGAAAGCTAATGGAAAGCTATGGAAAATTTGCAAAAAGGACGGGCAAGGAAGTCAATGAAAGAAAGAAAACGGACTATTCAACGAATACAGTTAAAATCACTGTACAGTTACACAGAGCTATGAAGTGGTTACTTATTCTAATTTATACTGAGTATATATTATATAAAAACTTCTGAATGGCTGATGGATGGTAGAATTGTAGATGGCTGAAGGGTGTAATTACGGGCGATGGGTTGCTCAAGAGTGTGATAGAGGGAAAGATGTTGGACAAGCGGGGAAGGGGAAGAAGGAGAATTGGTTTCATGAACTGAATGAAGAAGGTATATCATATGCTGACACGAAAAAGGATATACCTGAGGGAGATAGTCCCATGAATGTGTAAAAGACCGGGAGGACATTCTCTGACATTCAACAAAACCTTTCTTTACTGGTATAATATTATATGAAGGTAATATCTGATGTAGTTTGAACATGTTGTTCTGTGCATAACTTTCGCAGATTAATAAATGTTATAGGTTACCTGAATATCGCCAAATTGAAAATAAGATGTTCTGAGAATCACGTTTAACTCGAAATATTCCGCGGAGTCTTTGAGACGGAAGTGATGGTTTTTCGGGATCTCTTCCGCGTACATCCATTGTCGTAGGTGACAGTGTCGATAGCATTGCAGCTATCTTCTTCAGGTCATAAGTGAAGATGCAGGTATTCTATAGGACGGATACGAATACTTGCATCATCACTTCTGACCTGAAGAAGATAGCTGTAATTTAATCGAAACTGTCGTCTACGGCAGTGGTCGACTACTGTCAAAAAAAGAATTATAGATACCTGAGTTTAAACTTCAGTTACAAGAGAACGGCCCAAGAAATCCCAACGTATGTGGTACCAAATTTTAGCTTGTTTTATTCTACGTTATATAAAAAGAAGAAAACATTTTTAATACCGTTTATGAACATGTTATTAGGGCATAAACAAAAAAAGTGTCCATTTTTTCGCCCTTCGGCGCAAATTCATGACTTTAAACCTCTGTACAGTCGCAATGGAGATAGGAATTGCCACCTACCTGTAATATTGTCTGTATTAATCCTTTGGTAATATACTTACGAACTTTCATTCTATTTTAATTAATGGAAAAGGAGTTCTTGTAAAAAATATGCAACAACTTTTTCTCGTCACCGGGTTGTCGTACGCAAACAACGTTTGCACCATTTTAAAGCTCTTCTCTATCGTACGAACAAGCAAGTAATGCTACAAGATTATGTTTCTTGAGCGATTCATTACTGATTTTTATTAACTCATTATTATTAGTAACTCATTAGTCAGTGGAGCCAAATATCAACAGTACAATGGTTTACATTTCTTTTGGAAGCCGATTTGTTAAACCTTAAACCACATAGGTAGGTACATTGTTAACTTAATTAGGGTACTAAGCTGGCCTTCGCTAAAAAGGTCCTCTACCCGATTGAGGTACGTTTCGTCTTATATTCTTGTTTCGTCTATCTCCTTTCGTTCATCCTCTCTGTATGTCCAAACCATCTCAACATACCTTTCTCAATCCTCGGCACTACATTTTCTTTTACTCCACTACGCTCCGTAAAATTAACTTAATAAACTTCTCTTAAAGTTTTAAGTCTTCTTTAAACTATAAGTACGTTGAATAAAACTTGATATCATATCTGGCAACGATATTATTTATTGATAAAATTAAGTACGTGCGCGCCCGCACGTGGTATTTTGTGGAAGTGCCACACTCAAAAGGGCCAAAGAGCCGCATGTGGCCCGCGAGCCGCGGTTCGCCGACCACTGGTCTACAACAATGGAAATACGCGGAAGAAGGGCCGAAAAGCAACTCCTGAGCATCATGTTGTTGTAGCGAACATACTTGTTGGTATTACTTACCTAACATCTCAGTGTCGGCAGGAAAGGTGTAATTATGTCATTGTTAATTTTACAGTATTTTAATCAAATTGGCAAACGTCACACATTCCTTGCGAGGTATCTTCTACGTTGTTTGTTGTATGTATGCATGAAAATCACGTTTATTGATTTTACCTTCATCATTAATGTGTCTTCACTTCTCAATCGCGTATTTCCTTATATTTGCGATTCCCAGTATTTTCTTTTTATTATGTCGTTGGTCATGCTTTTACCTTAAAATCACATTCGAAATTTTCACAGCGATAGTGTCATCTGCTTTTTGCAGGTGTGTCTTGTGTTGGAAAAGTGCCTTCTTTCTCCGAGCTCTTTACTTAAAAGCAAAGCTCTTTGCGTCGTTCTGCGTGTTGCACCTGCCTCCAGGGCTGTAAATACCTTTCACTCGTTGCGTGTTTATCTTTACGTTTTGCTGTGTGGAATCTTCCTAACCTCTCCCTCTTATTGTCATATTCATCCGTATCACCTTCTTGTGTCTAGGGAGCCACTTGTTCGTCTGAAAAACTTTTTCCCTCTGCTAAAAATTTTCATAATCTCAGTTTTGGTCCATCCGAAAGACAAAAAGCAAGACTGCTGTCACGTTGTGAAGTTGTATATAGTGTACTTATTAATTCGCCTGTCCATGGGAAAGAAATCTCCAATCACTTTGTAAATCTTGTGGAGAATTCTCCGTACAATTCGCAATTTTGTAAAAAAAATTCCTAAACATTATGGAGAAATTTTTACACTGCTAAACAAAAGTAATGAGATTCTCTAGGACATAGAAAGCGAAGCTTGTGATTAACGGCGTTAAGGACACAAACTAGAGCAAGTAGATCAGTTTAATTACTTAGGTAGCACGCTAGAGGGAAACGGGCACAGTAGAAAAGACATACGGAAGAGAATAGTGCTAGCTAAGGAGGCGTTGAATGATAAAAGAGAGTTGATGGCGGGGACAATGGTTAAGGATGTGAAGAAGAGGCTGGTTAAGAGCTTGTTATTGACCGTAGCGTTGTATGGGGCTGAAACGTGGACTCTAAGAAAGGACGACGAGAATAGGCCACTGGCATTTGAGATGTGGGCGTGGAGAAGGATGGAGAAGGTTAGGTGGACGGAAAGGAAGACTAACGAGGAAATACTTGAGATAGTGGGCGAGGAAAGAAAACTTTTAAGTGAAATCCGGGATAGGCAGGGTTGATGGCTGAAGGATGTAATAAAGGGTGATGGGTTGCTGAAGAGTGTGATAGAGGGATGGATGTTGGGCAAGTGGTGTAGGGGAAGAAAGAGAAATGGTTACATGGACGGGAAGAAGAAGGGTAGATCTTATGCAGAGGCGAAATAGGATATACTAGAGGGAGATAGGCCCCTGAATTTGTAAAAGACCGGGAAGAGATTCTCTGACATTCAACAAAACCTACCTTTACCGGTAGAATACAATGAAATTGACTGTGTCTATTGAAAAATATCTCCTCCTGTTTCAAATAGAATCTCGGATAGCAAATCATCAAAAATGGGCGAAGGTTTGATGAAAAAAACTGCGCCTTTTGATGGCTATTGTTCTATTTCACTAGGTTTTGGAAGAATTCACCCGGCCGCTAAAATTGATCATCTTCTATTTATAACGTTTATGAGGCGGCGCAATGCCGAATGAATATCTCATTCATACATATTGTGGGCTAATTCGTTATTCATTTAAATGTTCAGGATCAATGCTATTGCTTCTCCCGGAGAGAAATATCTTTGTGACAGGTAGAGAAAGCAAGAGTGGAATGCACAGTGGGAAAATAATTCGCCTGGACTGGGAATCGAACCCAGATCCCTCGATATCGCGCCGAGTGCTCTAGCCAATTAAGCTACACAGGCTGTCTAATTACTAGCGGGTGACTCCGTTAAAGTTACTGTGCGGCTAGTTCCGTAGTTCTTTTGAAAAAGCAGGTGTGAGTACATCGTGGTATAATCTGTATAATCGAGTTGGTTGAGCCCAATGTGAGGACGTGGATAGGTCCCTAGATTCATTTCATGGATTCCTTTTTAATTATTTTTAAAGGATAGCTTCCCATGTGTCTTCCGCACGTAAAGATTATTTGAATATCAGTGTGGATGATGTGCTTTTTATAAAGTGCAAGTTTTCCAGGGTAACTCTGGACGTAGATTGACTGGTGCTTTCAGGAGTAACCTCGGGAATATATTCATGTGAAAAAAAATCCTGTAACTATGTGATTCCACATTATTTTATTTAGGTGAAACCTGGGTTTTAGCGTTCGACGAAGATTCGCCTGAAGATGTCGTCGAACGCTGAAAACCCGGGTTATCAATCTAATATATAAAAATGAATGTTTGTTTGTTCGTCTTTTATGCGCTATAATGCCATTCATCATTACGATGAAACTTTGTTGAGTGGTTGTGCGCGCGCCCGCGAAGGTTTCTGTTTTCTTAAATGCATTGTACAATAGAGGGAGCGCGAGTCGTTTCAACAAAAATGGTATTGGCGCGCGAGCTTCTCAAACAAGCGAGGACCGACAAGCAGGAAACCACGGAGTAGGATATCCTACTCCGTGCAGGAAACGAAGCAGATGGTTAACAAGTTGCTCAATCACGTGAAAAAGAATCGTAGCAGTGAGACATAATTTCTGTTAACAGTACGTAATTTATTTGTACGAAGAATATAATTTGGCGCAGTGGTCTCTTTGTTTGCTTCTTTTGTGAATTCATGCGTTCGATTTTCGCATACACTTCGATTTTTCCCAAAATTGGATTTTTAAGCTCGAAAATCTTAAATTTTTGCACTACTTCAACAATTTTTAAAATTATAATGTATTCTACCTGTAAAGGTAGGTTTTGTTGAATGTCAGAGAATCTCTTCCCGGTCTTTTACAAATTCAGGGGCCTATCTCCCTCTAGTATATCCAATTTCGCCTCTGCATAAGATCTACCCTTCTTCATCCCGTCCATGTAACCATTTCTCTTTATTCCCCTACCCCACTTGCCCAACATCCATCCCTCTATCACACTCTTCAGCAACCCATCACCCTTTATTACATCCTTCAGCCATCTACCCTGCCTATCCCGGATTTCATTCAAAAGTTTCCTTTCCGCGCTTACCATCTCAAGTATTTCCTCGTTAGTCTTCCTTTCCGTTAACCTAACCTTCTCCATCCTTCTCCATACCCACATCTCAAATACCAGTGGCCTATTCTCGTCCTCCTTTCTTAGAGTCCACGTTTCTGCCCCATGCAATGCTAAGCTCCATATCAAGCCCACTTCAACAATATAATACTTTATTTACTTAGGCATTTAATCAGAAGAAGAGGCATTGCAACGAATGCAGGGCACAGCTAGTGTCTTTATAAAATAACGTGGAATACTATCATTCAAGTGATTCATTTAAAATCACTGTTGTTCGAATGCTGAGGAAATCTCGGTTAATGGTAAAAAAATTCTTCACTCGGAACGAGTATCTATGTCGAACGCCCAAAGAGTCGAACATGTGTTTAATGAATGCGGGTGAAAGTATGCTAAGCCTGCTGGGAGCAGTCAAGTGCCTTGTTCTATGACGACGTGGGTGGCTCCATTGAGTTACGAAATCGATTTCCTCCTCGGCTGAAAGGAGCGAGTAACGCCCATCCATCGGGACGCCTGAACGCTCGCCTAATCGGCTTCGCGGTTTGGGAACGAGTCAATAATTGTTGCCCTCCCTCGCAATCAGTTAACTGCGGTCTCCCGCCGGTTCGTTTTCGAGTGCCTCAAAGAGGAAATCGATGGTAGTTTAGAATTGAAACGTTTTGAGCCCGAGGCTCGGGAATCAGTCTGCGAAGTCGCCCAAGGTGTAAGGTGTCTGACGAATGATTTTCTTCCGGAAGTGGGTTTGTCGAGTCGTGCGAATGTAAACGTATTCATGCGGCATGACTTGTTGTTCTTGCGTTGAGATTACATTTATGTTGAAGAAAAAGCTTATATAAATCTACGTGCTACCCTGCTAGCCGCTGCATGGGCGTGTGTTTATTTATATTTCTTAAGTAACGGACCTTATGTCTGCTCAATTGATACTTCTTAAACCAATGCTACTAGTAGGTAATGTATGTCTTATGGCATGGGCGTGTGTTAGGTCATCAGCCGTGTAAAGATGTAAGTTTTTGGGAGATGAAATGGTGACGTGTATTAAAGGAGTGTATTTAGTGGCGCTCAGTTTTTATTGTGGTAGCTTATTGTTCGCGGAAAGAAAGAATTTTTGTACCTGTCTGTTCGGCAGTGTATCTCTCTTATTTTATCGCATCTGTCAGACCTAGAGATGTAGTTAGGAGTCATGATAGTATTCTCTGTGTCTCTCTGAAACTCACCAGTTCTGAATTTCTCAAGCAGCCTAAGCCTAGCGTGCAGCCTCCGAGTCGTTAGGGGCTCCCACCTTAATCCGTCTAGTAGCTGTGAGACATTATATGTTCCATTGAAGCAGTTTTTAACGAAGCGGGCTACTTTCCTTTGTATTTTTTAATTTTTTTTGTTAAATCTTTATGACCAGGGCCCCAAATGCTCGCGGCGTATTCGAAGTGTGGCCTAACTAGAACTAAGTAACATCTCTATGTGACTTTTTAATCCGAGGACCTTCCCATTATACGTTTAACAAAACCTAGTTTCTTTAATGCTATGCCACATATGTTTTTTATGTGTAATCCCCACAATATGTCAGATGTTTAGGTAATGCCAAGATATTTTACTGTATTTGAAGATTTTATGTTTACTCCACCCAGACTTATGGAACGAGCCTATTACCAGTTTCACTCGACACTATTCGACTACTATCATTTATATTTCTTAAGTAACGGACCTTATGTGTGTTCAATTGATCCTTCTTAAACCAATGCTACTAGTAGGTAATGTATGCCTTATGCCATTAAATTTTTAAAATACTCCTTGTATTATTTTTCAGAGTGATTAAAGTAAGCGAAGTTTGATTATGTTCATTATTTAATTGCCGTTCTTTACGTCATTTTTCTCCCCACGTAACTATCCAGCGCTACCAGTAAAGTATTTATCGGCGATGTCATATCGTAGATAAGTAGTTTAAGTCAACTGAAATGATCATGACCGACGTAGATCAGTAAGAAATTAATCCGTAATGCGCGATTAAACTCAGCATCATTGTAAATTTATATAATATTTCTGACGAATATCGTTAATTTTATCAGGAATTAAAATATTGCATGGATTCTCTTTAAAAAATGAAAAATTAAAACTCTCAATTGAGCGCTTCGAAAGGAAAGTTCCCCTACAAGTGGAACCAACCAGTAACTTAATCGCTCCATTTGAATGATGGTATATGGAGAGGGTATTACGTCATCAAAATAAAGCCTGACAACCGAAATAACAATCATATCGGTTATCGCAGCTCTTTACTTACTAATATTACTTTGAATCTTATACTTTTCGCTGTTTGAATCCCTTATTAGATATGGTATTGAAGTTTGGGGATTTGCATCACAATACCATGTGAGTCGAGTCAATATAATACAAAAGAATTTACTAAAAATTATTGACAATGGTAATGTTCTCAGCGATGTACGTAAATAATTCGTTCCGTTACCTAATAATCTACTTTACTGTATCTGACTTTGTAAGTACAAGGACAAGGAAGACTACTTAACCGCCTTAAGTAATGTAAATACAAGAGGAACTTTTTTGTGGTGCCTAAAATAAATAATAAATATGGTGAACGTGATAGGCAGTATATTCTCCCAAAATTATTAAATAAATATTTTGGAGAGTTGGAGAAAGAAAAGGAATAAAATGTGGTTAGTTTAAAAAATTATAAAAAAGCGTTCTATGGTGACAAATGTTAATGGAATTGTAAAAGACTATTTTTTATCTGGGTGCATTTGTACTGTTGTTGTTTTTTGCCGTTATTTTTGCTGTTATTTTTTTAGCAAGAAGCATTTCTGTTGATGTTTTATTTAGTATATGAGCCTGAGCTGCTATAGTTTGTTTCGTAAAGGAAGAAAAAAACTATGTTATTATGTTTCATTTTACATGTCCCGTCGACAGCTTCTAGCATTGTCCACGATGTCAAAAGCGTCCTCTGTGTCTGCCTAAATAATCAAATATCACCATAAAATAATGTCACATTTTGAATTAGTTGTACTTGGGTGGATGTGTATGTTATTAATCGTGTAAAGAGGATGAATGTTTAGGCCTGTCATTGAGGAAAAGTCAAGCTAAAATTGAGGAAGCGTACAGAAGATCTCTGGGAAATATTCTGCGGATGAGAATTTGTAATGTGGATTGGACGCACAATAAGCCACGTCGTAGTAAAATCGAACGTAGAGTGGTGAGGAAGGTTCAATTCAGTTCAAATGTATTATAGTTACTATGTACAAATTGATCAGTCAATACAGCATTGAAAACTTCGTCACGATATATATTCATTTCATGAAAATTCCCTGTGTGCAATAAAAGTACTCCTGAGCCACTGGGTCATGAGGGTGTTCTGTAAAGAAGAACAAAGGAATCATGAGTGAATCTGTTGCGAAAGTGGAAAGGGACTATGAAGCTTGAATTAAGGGCTAATATTTTTTAATCTGGAAAATTTGGACGAGCTCTTGCTCTGCTCATCAAGCCTGTATTTCGCTGTTGCGTGTGCAGAATATTTGACTCACCTTTGACCGAATATGTGACTCACTTTGACTATCCCCTTGACTGTCAAAGCCTTCATACTGTGGACTGTGTTTTAGGTCCCAGGGCCTCAGTACCAATGTCGTCGTCTAGAACCATTCGTGGGAGGAGATTTATTTGGGTTCTTCTTAGTAATAGTTATACAGATACCTCTCTTTTCTTCTGTATGTCTAAATAAACATTTACCTGAAGAATGCACTCTTTGCTTTGTGTACCGATTTGATTTCTCTGTTTTTATTTACGTGAAAAAGATTTAAGTTGAAAATATTAATTTCCCGCTCCGAGCGGTAGGGTGTGTGAGTGTTTGGAAGCCAACTTGTGTTTGCGGAACACTCAAATGCCAAAAGCAAATAAATCCGTATACCTCATAAAATATGTGGCTCGCGGACTTAATTGAATGTTAGTTCTGTGTCCTGATTGTTGCGAAAGGTTGCAATTTTTCTCTAAATTTCTATCGTTGGTGTTCTTTTTTATCCTGGCATCCCCTCTCCACAGGGCAGGGAGTCGGATGACAAAAAGAGTTCATCGTGGGAATAATGAAGGAAATACTTAAAATTATAGGGAGCAAAATTTGCTGGCGAGAGAATGATAACGTTACTGACGGCTCCTTTGTCTGCCAAGCGTCAAGCCGGTACCTTGTGGTCGAATTTTTTCGTTTATTTGATTTGGCTGTAACATTAATGAATTAAATATGAACGACATTTTAGCAGAAAACCCTTGGGTATTTTCTGCATGTAAAATTTGTTTGTAAACTGCTGCGAATTGTAGAATTATTAAGTAAAATGTATGCATGCAATGTATGCAGTGCTTATAAACATTTGTTTGTAAACTGCTGCGAAATGCAGAATTATTAAGTTTTTTTTCCATCGAACAGGTGACCATTGGTTGTTTATCTTCAACTAAATTTCAGTGCTCTAAATCGTCGGAAAGTTGGCTAAATTTTGATCGCAAGGTGTGACCCAGACGAACAGGTAAAACTCCATAAAACCTTTTAGAAACGCTTGGGAATCAGTAAAATCTCAAAAAAATATTGTTTTTGAATTCGTTGGAAAACTTCTCTTTTTAATTTACTGTTTATTGTTTTTTAATTTTTTTTTTAAATTCACTCGTTCGTCCCCTAAAACTGCGATCCGCTTCGCTTCATGTGGAAAGCACTAAAACATTGTGCGGATCTGCGGGCTGTCGATCGTTTATTGATATTTTGGATTCTCAAAGGAAACATGTTTTGTATCCGATATGAGCGACAAAATTTCTCTTTTCTTCTCTACTTCTCTACGCTCTTGCTTGACGCGTGTGAAGTTTTCCGACCGGGTGTAGCTCGGGTCCTGAGTTAAGTAAGTGGGGAGGTACGGTGGGTGCCTGTGCGAATAAAATGCCGAGGAATATTCTCTCGCACTCGGAAGAGGTAAGGGAGAAGATTAACAGGAGAAGTACCTTTGAATAGGTTTTGTGGTTATCTCAGGAGCGGTGTCGACCGTACACTCGATGGGTCGGACACACGTTCATCACGGAACCTCTACGTTTACATCTACATAATACCCTGTGAGCCGCCGCATGGACGTGTGGCAGGATGTGGTAGAACACCAGCCGTATAGCGATGTGAGGTTTTGGGAGGCTGAAATGGTACACAAGGTAGGTACACAATGGTACACAATGGTACACAATGGGACCACAAGGTAGAGTTGTATTATGGGAGTGTATTTAGTGGAGCTCAGTTTTTATTGTGGTCGCCTTTTGTGCGCAGAAAGAACGAGTTTTTGTACCTGTCTGCTGGGAAATGTATCTTCTTATTTTATCGCGTCTGTCAGACCTGGAGATGTAGTGAGGAGTCATGATAGTACTCTCCGTGCCGCTCTGAAAAATTTCAGTGCTGAACCTCCAAGCATTCCGTTCTCGGATTCTTAGGAACACTTCTCTATTTGATTAACTCTGTTTTGTTGTTATTTCTTTTTTATTCCCTCACGCGTCCTCTGAAACTGCGATCCCATTCACTCCATGGGCAAACTATAACAGACACAAAAGCTCCTGGCGCTGCACTGTGGACGATTTTGGGACATTGACCTCAGAGCTTTTATAACCTTGCCTGACGGGGGAATATGGTTATAAATTTTGGAGCGTCAGTGAGGGAACCTTTTCTAGTTGCTGCCAACCTTAGCGCCTCGGTAAATTCCATGAGTCACACCTACCCGGCGCCCGGTTTGCTGCATTCTATTCGCACTACCACTCCTTCCACGAGACAAGGAAGTGCACGGGTAAAGCATGGCACTGATGAAGCCAAACCACTTGCCTATTTGCCTTGCGTGTGTATATGCCTCGTGCCTTTGCCTTATGCGTTTCGGTATTCTAAAGATCTTTGCTATTTTTGCTTAAGTTCTTTTCAGAGCTCTTCGCCTCCTTACTTTCATTTTCTCTCTCTCAATTTCGGAGATGACAAGATGTAATAATAAACTTGCATGATTGCAATGAATCAGGTGAAAGTGAATATGAGTGGGATTACAATAATGTATAACTTATACTAAATGCATTTTTTTTTAATTTTCTGGCGTGTTTTAGAGCTAAAGCGATCATGCAAAACACATCCTGCATGCTTTGCGGAAACATAATTTGTTATAATTTGGAGTTCTTTTTGAGGAATTATTTATAGTGCTTAGCATAACTTGCCAGTTATATGATGCCTAAAGAGCCGTAACACGTCGCGTCAGTTAAGTGGATAAGTGCCAATTTCTTTCTGTGCAATAAAAACCTTACACTATATCCTTCCTGAGATAGTCAATAGTATTTATTTACTCTATGTTCCTTTCCCTTTTGCGGTAGGATTTATTTTTAATGCATAATGGTAGTTATTTGCTGAAAATAGCTTACGTTCATAATGGTATTCCATGCAGACAATTCGTATCACGCGCGACGCAGTTTGGGGAAAAATTTTGTCTTTCTGGCGAAGTAGTTTGGCTCACCTGCCTCGTTCGCTCAGCCGTCCCCTTCTCTACTTTCCCCTCTGTCCGTTCACTTGATCTACATGTACATAAATACCGTGCAAGCCACCACTAGGGTGTGTGGCACGGGGTGTTTCCACACCAGGCATGCAGCACTCATCCCAGTTAAAATCAGAACCGCGCACCTTCCCCCGAATGCCAGGCGCAGGCCAAAAGCAGTCAGGGCAGCGATCGTAGACCAGAAACCAGGAGAGTAATACGTAGAAGAAAATGCTACCATGCTGCACACTACTCAAGATATGACTACTGGTTAGTATTATTAATGCGACAAATAAATAACACTACAAGGTACTAAGACATGCAGGAGTATATCATGTCGGAGATTGCATGCAAAGTTAGTATCTACGATTCATGTAAAGATATTGAGCACTACTGAAAAAACCTATTTAACGTAGTCAGTATCCTAGAACTGATCTATCACAACTATTATGGTCCCTTACTGTATGTGAAAAAATGACATCTTAAATCTATCGGTTCTGCAGTCTATTTCCTTAATCTTATTCCTGTGAACGTTCCTACTATAATAGTTTGGCTCGAGCAAAATATTTTGAACGTCTGACAAAAAGTAGACTACATCAAAATTTCGTAAAAGATTTAACCTGTATTTCTCCCTTCGATCGGATAGAGGTTCCCACCCTGATTTCGTCAATAATTTTGTAACGTTGCTATGTTTATCAAACAATTTTGTAACAAATCTAGCTGCCCTCCGCTGAATTCGATCTATATCTGAAATTAGTCCTAATTCGTAAGGGTTCCATATACTAGCGGCGTACTCAAAGTTAATTACTTCTCTCCTTCCTCTTAACCTTTCCTCTCCGCCGCGCAGAGTGCGCCAGGTTCTTTTACTTTTGCTATGCTACTAAAACAGCGCGCGGATCTGCGGGCTGTCGATCGTTCCCTAATTCCCTCGCGAAAATATACTCGCGGTAGGCCGTGCAAGTCCGGGAATGGAGACCGTGGGATATTTTCGGCAGTACGTGAGGCGGTTCATTCGTCGAAGGGCGTGTATCAACCGAGCGCATCAGGACCTGTGCTCTCGAAACGTCGCGTTCATGGTGTTGAGATTCGGGATGCATTCATTTCCCTCCCTACTGCGTGACCTTTACCCCTTCCTCCCCCTCTGTACGCGCCGGATCGCTTTCCGTGATCTAACGGCGACTCGGCGTATGCGTGGGGATTGGGAGAAATGTTTTATCGCCCGAGACGAGTTATCCATTTCCTCGCCTCTCTGTTTCGGCATAGTGGACCCCCTTCGGGATGAGAAACTCTCCCATTGGATTCCAGCGTGAATTCGTGGGAGAGCTGTGATATCGCTATGAGTTTGTGCTCGTCTGTGCCGACTAAACTCACGTGTTTTAAAACGCTATGGCCATAGGACTGCCTGGTACCATCCCGTACGATTTTGGATAACATTGAGGTGGCCTACAAGTATATTGGCTTCTTCCAATGGTAGCGGATTTCATTTAGCCCGAGGTACTAACATTTGTATTTAAGAGTATATTGAACTTCTACGTGAGAAATTGATGGTATGAACTGATGCGTGAAAAGTTTTTTTCTACCTTGAAAAAACAGGGAGTTTCCATGTAGGACTTCAAAGTATTTTTTTTGGAGTTAGCATATTGTTATTAAATCGGTACGATCTCGAAGTCATAAGTGGAAAACACAGTCTCAAATCTTGGCTAATAAATTAAATCATTATTTATCACATATTAAAAGTCAGTTCATATGTAAAGATATCATTTCTGATACCCATTGGAAAGCATGACCAGAATGGACTAGAAGCCTTTGGAACTTGGTTCTGGAGGAGGATGCTGAAGATAAAATGGACGGAAAAAAAATAACGAAGTTTTCACAAGCGAGGAAAAGGAAAGGATCATATGGAACACCATACTGAAAAGAAGAACGAGATGGATTGGTGGACACACCCTGAGACACAATTGGTTTGTGAGGAACATAATTGAAGGCAAAATAGAGGGATAAGTCCCCCAGAGTAAGACCCAGAAATGAGTTCATGGACCAAATAAAGAGGAAAGTACATAGGAAGAGATACCAGGAGGTAAAGGACCTAGCATTAGATAGGGAAGGGTGGAGGGCTGCAGTCAACCAATCTTAGGATTGAGCGACCGCTGTTGATTCATAATATTTTATGGTTTCGGTAACCATGGCTGGTTGTCTCCGATTTTTCCCGGCAGCTTAACAGTTTTCGTAATAGCTTCAAATTTTAGTTTTTTGTCAGCCATGTTTGCATAGCTTAAGCATTTGCCTCCCGTAGCCATTTAAGGTGGCTGGAGTGATTTTATTTTCTGTTCAGATATGATTGAAGCTTTGCATAGGCGTACTTATCAGTGGTATGTGTTGATACAATTGAAAAAAATTGCATTTTGTCGAGTTGGTTTCTCGGCAATTTTAAGCTATTTTGACTCGTAGCCTTATGCATATGCATAACATGCATTTCGAAAATAATTCGGTGACATCTTGTCAGATTTTCTCGTAAGCGCAAAACGTTTTATATTGTTATAATGGTTCCATATAATTCTCAAGATTTTCATTTCGAATAAAAAACACGTATATACTTATGATTTTTGCTTAAGTTTTGAGTTCCGCGTTGAATAATGCTGTAATTGAAACAAAAATCTTAGAGTCATTGCATCATTTATGTATGGTTATTTACGACGTATATTTAGGTTAACTTAAGATAAGTGTGATGCAAGTCTTTTTTAAATAATTACCTATGAATTTATGAAAATGTACACTCAATGATCACGATTCGCACTCCAACCACCTTAAAATGAAGTAATATTCCACCGAATGAAGAAGTTCTCCACCCGCCGAAATATTTTTTTTCTTTTTTGGACTCCCAAATTTGTTCCCATGTTCAAGGGATTATATCCTTCCCGGGTCACACCGCTGCTGGGTCTTCTCCTGTTTACGCATGTGGGCGGCTCGTGAGAAAGAAGCTGTTTCTGTTTACGCAGTAAATGGGCAGCTGTCCTCTAAGGAAGTTTTTCTTTAATATTTCCGAAAAATATTTACTGGATGTCCTCAACATTAGATTCTGAATTAGTTTTATTTTCCCAACATTACATCTCTCATTGCATCAGTAAGATGGCCGTTATGGGAGATTTCTGGAACTGGTCCACAGGTCCAAGCATTGTTGTGCTGATGAAACTCGTCATTAAAGATTCGAATTTCGTTCGAACAATTAAATATAGATAAACAAGAATTATGTTTTACTCTTTCTTGAAAATCGTTTAATTCAATAAATAGGTGAACTGAGAGTAGTTTGTATTTACCTAGCCGACCAAGATCTCGTCTAACAAAGGCATTGTCTTGGGCTTTGACTTTGTAAGTCGAAATCTGGGTCATCATGGTTAATGAAACATCTTGTAGACTTTGTCGAGTTTACTTTTCCAAATTCAATTGCTACTATGTGACGTCTGAAATCATAAGTGAAAGCGTTCTCTGTCATCATATTTAATGAACTAAAACGCTCTGTGGAATTAACTACGTGTTCCAGTTTATACTGATGAACCATTTAGTACATTTGTATAGGAATGCACGGATAAAGCATGCCCGCTCTATTTTCTCCCATTGTCGGCGCCCTGAGCTGGTGCCGTTTCTACGCATTCGCGGGAGGGACCCGGGGCTTAACAGGTGGTCGAGGCCTAGTGCCCATGTCGCTGGCTATCCGTCCGTATCCTTCCTTGCCTCTTGTGCTTGCATTATATATACCCCTGGTCGCATGCATGGCCTGGCGGGCGGCCTATTCTCCTGTGGGGTTTCTCCGCCTTAACGCTGGTTCCTTCCGCTGCGCCCGGCTGCCGCGACTGCGTCGTGTACGGGGCTCCCACCGTGTGAGCCGAGGGAAGTGCTCCTTCGAGCGGATAATCGTGACTCAAGAGACAATTTTGGGGTGCGAGCGGTAATTTGGGTTCCAGCTTCCGCGTCACGAAGCGTAGTTTTCGACGAAACAGAATGGCGCTCTCGTACGTGAACTGCTTGTCTGTTTATTTTTGATTGAACTGGCGAGATTGAGTCGAAAATTACGAACAACGATGTTTCTACCGCATTGTAATACGGAAGTCATTTTATTAATACTTTGGATTCTCTTAATGTTGAAGGCGAAACTTTGTGGAATGACACTACAGACATGACGGAACAGAAAAATGTCTTAGTATATTCCACACTAAAAACTTTAATTCCTGACTCAGGTTTCGATTACCTTGCAATGATTTTCGAAGGACCTTTGAAAATGATTGCAAGGCAATCGAAACCTGGGTCAGGAATAAAATTTTAAGTGTGGAAAATACTAAGAGATTTTTCTTTTTCGTCATGTCTTTGGATTCTCATAAAAAACATGTTTTGTATCTGAATCGAACGACAAAATGTTACTTCTTCTCGCTCTTTTTCTTTACGTACGTGACGTTTTCCGACTGGCTGTAGCTCGGGTCGTGAGTTCAGGGAAGCGGGGAGGGAGGTTGGGCGCCAGTGGGAGTCAAATGGCGAGGAATCTTCCGCTCGCACTCGGAAGAGGTTTGGCGAAAGTGTAACGGGAGGAGTCCAAATGAAGAACCTTTGAATAGGTTTCGTAGTTCTCTCAGAAGCAGTGCCGACCACACACTCGATGGTTCGGACACACGATCATCACAGAGAACCA
The DNA here is from genome assembly GCA_963169105.1 of Ceriagrion tenellum. NCBI lineage: Eukaryota > Metazoa > Arthropoda > Insecta > Odonata > Coenagrionidae > Ceriagrion > Ceriagrion tenellum. Next base: position 35,794,562 of record OY720637.1, read on the forward strand.
GTAATGGGGAGGAACGAAGGAAGAACAGCTAATATTTTCGATTCACACCGGTTTTGATAGGCTTGTGCGATGAGTCGATTCATCGAAGTCATCGACGGTGATTTTAGTCATAGTCGATGAACCGCGTCGATGACAATGAATGTCATCGATCGTCGACGTCGATGAATTCACCGACGTCGATAGGTCGATGAATGAACTGACGTCAATGAGTCGATGAATTCACCGATGTAGATGAGTCAATGAATCGATCCCCATTAGATGATAATTATTTGTGTTGCGTCGCCCGCCCGTGCCTATCCCTACCTTTCCGTCGGCGATGAATGAATTCATCGACTTATCGAGGTCGGTGAGCTCATCGACTCATCGTCGTCGATGACAATCATCGAAACCGAATCATCTCGATGATTTTTTCTCATCGACCCTCGATGTGCAAATTCGTTCATCGCACAAGCCTACGTTTTGATGTCTTCAAACATTTTCTATGGCACCTCTTCCCCTGAAAATGTTTCTGTTAACGGCGTGTAAAACTAAATAACTGAGGTATTTCATATGGCCGATTGATTGAGTGGTCATTAGTCTCTTGGTTTTTTCCTCATGTTTTTCTGGTCTATATTTCAATCAATCCTAAACCTGTAAGTCTGCCTTCCGGTTTATGTTGACCGGATTAAAACCGCATTTAAGGTAGTTTGAGCGAAATATCTTTTCATTTCATTTCATTCATTTTTCAGCAATTCAACATGCTCAGTCTGATACATGCCTGTTGACGGGACATATGTAAAATTAAATAAAATAATATATTTTTTCTTCTTTTACCACCAAACTATAGCAGTTGGTGGTTTCCGGCGATACTTTATGGAATTTACTAATCGTTTTGAAAGAGTAGAGTAAAATTTGTTTTTCCACATGTATTTATTAAATTTATTAATTTCATGTGGAAAAACAAAGTTTACTCTCTTCTTTCAAAATAAAATTATATCAGCTCAGGCTCATATACTTAAGAAATCATCAACAGAAATGCTTCTTGCTAAAAAATAACAGCAAAAATAACGGCAAAAATCAACATTAATAGAAATACTTTATGATAAAAAATAGTCTTTTACAAATCCATTAACATTTGTCTCCGTAAAACCCTTTTTACAATTTTTTTGAAACTGATTACATTTTCTTCCTTTTCTTTCTCTAACTATCCAAAATATTTATTTAATTTTTAGTGAATATACTTCACTTTCACTGCTCACACTTTCGCTTAGAAATTTATTAAGCTGGTCTCATTTTAAAGAAAAATATCTCACCCCTCCAACGATACCAAAAGATATCCCTTACCGAACTATTTTCCGATATTTTCGATGAAAAATATTAGTCCTTTTGCATGGGGAATGGTACGTGTGTCCCCTCCAGAGAGACTTCGTTTAAAAATGAAAAATTTCAAATACCTAGATCTTGTTAAAAATTAATTTTATGTATTTTCTATGTTTTCTCAACTATTTATAAAAATAAATATTTTGTCACAGCAGTAATTTTTTCAGGATCACAATAAACCTGTTGTGAATGAGTTTAAAACGTAACGCGCGAGGAAAATCAGATTGAAGAAGAAGTCAAAATAAATACTTGTATAGATAGTTACATACCTACATACATACATACTATTCACGCCGTTCCCTTCCGAGGTAGGCACAGCCACAAAGTTTCACTCATAAATACATTTTTGTACACCTAACTCAGATTCAATAATTTCCTCCATACTGGCCTATCCTTGCAAACGTCTTTTGCATCATTTACCCCATACACTGCTACTCGCATACACGCCCTCCTGTTTTTAAGACTTCTAATATTCCTCCTCCTAAGAAATTCTTTCCTCATAAGAAACTCCTCCTCATAAGAATTCTCATAAGAATGGCGTACCTCTACCTCTCGCACCATTCCACCACCACCACCTAATTATTTAGAATTTGAGTTTTATAAAAGCATATCATTGTAATATTAACAACACAATATTTAATTCAACCTTCCTACAGCTGCAGAAAGTAAAAAGTATAGTTAGAATGTGGTTTTTTTATTCTGATTAGGGAACTATTTCGCTAAAACTACCTTAAGAGAAGGAAAATAGAAAATCTATTTGAAAACTATTCCTTTTCAGGTATCTCTTTGCTTTGCGATAGAATTGTTTGATAAATAATTCGTATGCAATTTGTAAACTCGCGGTATATGTCGAAACATCTCGAAAATAAATGTGGATAAACATTTTTACCACCTCCCCTGCCTTTGGAATCATGTCAATCGTTGTTTGATTTTTGAAGAATTTTATCTTCTCATAATTTTTTTAAAATCAAAGTCTTTGTCCTTTACAAGCCGCGACTTAATGGCGGTATGTTGATGGTGTTGAACAAGGGTTAGAATGAGGCGGATTACGTGGTTGATCGCTCGGTGACAGCGTCGATCGCCTGTTGTCATATGTCTCCATTGATGGTTGAGAATAGCGACTCATGGTGATGTTAAAAAAGTTAAAAACACCGAGCTCGACACCGTTCAGTCTCTTGAATGTTTTTTTTTATCCGAGTGACCTAATTATTTTCGCTTTGCGGCAGCGCCGACTGTTCTGGCTTGGTTTCTTTAAACGCGCACATGCACGGAATGGATGGTTGGCATTAATGTAAATGTGAATGAGATTGATGTATGGAGCAATTTGTGCTCAAGTTTTCTCTTGACCGGGCACAAACAAATGATGAGAAATTGGAGAAGAAGCGAAACATGGTTACGTCCTTAGTGCGGTATGATATTCTTGAACCCTTATTACCCTAAACCTTATGAAACTATTGTCAAATCAAGTTATTTCTTCTTTAGGTAGTTTGAGCGAAGTACCATTGTACCTAGAAATCAATGAATTTGGTCTAATTTAAAGCAATATATATCACCCTTTCATAGACATAAAAAAATTCATCACCTTACCTCATTACTTTCCGAGATATTTGCCAAAAAATACCCGCCCTTTTATATGGGAAATGGTACGTTTATACACTCCAGTGACAGACATTATATAAAAAAAGGCATTTCCTACCCTTAGATCTCATAAAAAATCAACAGTGTGTAGTTTTTTTGTGTTTTCTCAACTATTTTGGAAAATTAATCATATTGTCACCGTAGTAAATTCTTCGTGATGACAATAAACCTTCCGTTTTGATGGAGTTTCAAACGTACCGCGTGAAAAAAAATGAGTCAACTTAAAGACATATTTAGGTATTTTTATTTGATTACTTACAATTTCTGTCGTGTAAAACTATTTTATTGCACCATTAATAATGCAATATTCAATTCGTGTGTCTCACAGTTGGTGAAATTAAAACGTATATATCGAATATGGTCTCCCTTATGATTAGGGAACTATCTCGCTCGCACTACCTTAAATGGTTATATATCAACGAAATTGAAAGAATCACCTCACAAAGGCATTTATGCGTAAAATATGTTGGCGAAGAGTTTGGTATTGTTCTTATAATATTTTCCTGGACGGCGGTTGTATATAATTTGAGGCATAATTTTAAACTTCGTGCTATGATATTAGTTTAATGCGGATGTGAAAACCACATTTTGTGGGGTATAAATGTTTGTCGTAATAATTAAAAGAGCAGTTTTTGATCTTAAAAATCTAAATGGTTAATTCACGCTACCATTTTTTTCTCAATTATTCTTGAAAATTAATCATATCGTCTCCGCAGTAATTTTTTTCAGAATCTCTAAAAAAAAACCTTCTGTTGCATATGGGTTTCTTACCGTACTGCCTGAAAAAGTCACATTATAGACTCGTGTATATATTTTTATTAAATTATCTATAATTCCAGCTTTATGAATGTATATTATTGCACCATTATAAATGCAACATTTAATAATACATGCTTCATATAGTTGCTGAAGTTAAAACTTATTCTTCCAATATGGTATCCATTGTGACTAGGGAACTATCTTGCTCAAACTACCTTAAAGATGCTTCTCTCGGATACGAATCTGTCCTCCAGTTCATAAGTGTTATGCTATATATATGCTCGACTACCGCGCAACTAGGTGTGTCATTAAATTTCCCACGTCTTTCGGGTATTATGTAATAGCAATTTTGCTTTATTGATTAAAAATTCAAGGTTTTAATTTGGCTATGCTTATGAAGTTAATGAAAGAGCGAATTAACTACATTAATAAATATCCTCACGATCAATTAATTTGGACACATTCGCTGACGGCCGAGGACAAAGCATTTCATTAGCGCTCTGAAAATTTTTTTCGCTATCATTTTGGTCGCAATATGTATTCATTATCATCGCAGAATTAAAACTAAAATTTTGCTAATAATATGATTATTAGTAATGAGAGTTGTCATTTGACTTTGATCTTTCTGTTGTAACTTCCAATCCACTTAATTAGGCGCCCTTGTACTGGCTTCTGGCTTCATTAGTATCCTTTTGAATTCACTGATATTGGTGTTGACAATATTTGTGGAGGATCAACAGAAAAACTGCATTTATTCGTGGTATTTGTTTAAAATATTCAACGTGCGTACTTGCTGCAGTAACCCATTGGAATATTATTTTCTTTGGTTTATGCGAACTAGTGGTATTTAAAAGCTCATTTTTCCTCTGTTTAGGGATGTGTTCCGGTACTATATTGCAATTAAGTACGGTAAGTACGATACGATGACAAGTACGATAGTATTTAGTTTCGTACCTCATTCACTAAATCGAACGCGGTACGAAACATGTACGAGATACGATCCACCAAATAATATCCGGGACTAAAAGGCACTTTATTCTTTCAGATTATAATAGAGTGAGGAAATAAGTTGAATGCGTCTTAATATATGATCTATATCGTAGAAGGTATGTACGGAGAATGTTTATAGGTTCTAAACCTAAGTCCCCACTGCAGAATACCCGAGCAATAAAAACACCGTTAAGAAATAATGAAGTACCGGTCAGATCCGTAACCCTATAGAATGTATAAAGGGGCGTGAGAGTACGAAACGTTTTAGAAAGATTAAAGGTTCGTACCGGTACGGAACTTCATTCATAAAGTACCGAGCCGATCCGGTGCAAAATTTTACTTCTAGTTTCGTACGGGATCACTTTCCTGCTCTGTTTTAGGTCAAGGTTACAAATGCAGAATTTTAGTTTTCGTCGTGTATGATGCACTGCTTATGTCTGATACAAGTTGTCACGGCTACAGTCGCTATGACGTGAATCTTCCGTATGATTTTTTAAAATGGATATTGTTTAGAATGATTTTAGTGTAAGAAATATCTGTTCAGACTTTTTTTGCTCAAGGAAGACGTTTTTATTTTTAAAGCTTAGTAATATCGTATCTTTGGCGGTAAGCAAGACAAACCTGACATATTGTAGCTGGCTCTAAAGTAATGAAATATTTGTGTGCATTCTTGTTAGATGCAATACGGGTTGAAGGTCTTACTAAGAGTATGTCTTCTCTTCATTATATCTCGGATTTCATGCTGTAATCATCAAAATTACTCATTCAACATAAACATTGGAGTTAGCCACCTATTCAAGAGATCATTTGGTGCATATTTCCTTGTGATTATATTCAGTTTATACATAGGTTGAGAACAGTCTTTGATTGTTAGTCTACGAATATTTTTACTCAAACTCTTGCCGTTGTATCAAAATCTTAGGAAAAAATGAAGATAAACTAACCGGAGCGATGCATGAGGTTTTATATACTAAATACAAGAAATGGAAGTGGGATTGGAAGCCGAGAAGGAATAGTTTTCGCAATTACCTTGTTAAATTACATAGCGAAGGACAATACGAATATTATACATTGTACTAGGGCCAAAAAATAAAAATTTACAAACCAGATAAGTAATGCTTTCTCTTCGTTTGGTAGCCGCTCTGCGGCACTGAAATCAGCAACGGTGAAAATATTTTAAACACAGATATCTCCATTAACCCTTAGAAAGGAGGACGAGAATAGGCTTCAGGCATTCGAGATGTGGATGTGGAAAAAGATGGAGAAGGTTAGGTGGACGGGAAGGAAGACTAACGAGGAAGTGCTTGAGATAGTGGGTGAGGAAAGAATGCTTCTGAATGAAATCCGGGATAGGTAGGGTAGATGGCTGAAGGATGTAATAAGGGGGAAGGGGTTGCTCAAGAGTGTAAAATAGGCAAGGATTTGGGCAAGCGGGGAAGGGTAAGAAAGAGAATAGGTTTCATGGACGGGATGAAGAAGGGTAGATCGTATCCTGAGGCGAAAAATGACATACTAGAGCGAGATAGGTCCTTGAAATTTTAGAAAACTGGGAAGAGATTTTCTGACATTCAACAAAACCTACCTCTACCCGTAGAATATTTAAATAAATAGTATAATATCTCCATAAATTCGATCCATAGATGCCGAATTTTCAATCTGTAAGATTATAATTTTGTGATTCAAAAGCATATCATCTCCGCTTTTTGCAGGAATTCAAGTGCAGACAAATTTTGCGGGGTTTATTTAACGATGCAACGAATAAATTTAATCTGGATGGCGCTCGTGAAATCTCAAGTCTTTGAAGTTTCATTGTTGAAAATTCCGTGCGTTCTCTTTTACTTTCCGAGTGCCTTTTAGGTTAAGTTCCTGCTCTTGACTGTGACTCTTCTCCTTTCTCCGCTGTTTCACGCAACTTCATCGCCTCTTCCTCGATCTTTCAGCCGCAGATACAACTCTTCGTGAAGTTCTAGATGAGTTGGTTTGTCTGAAGGTTGAAGGGTGGGCGAGGATGCTTGCAGAAAGAACAGAATTCAAACTTATTTTTGACGTAAATTCTGTTGAAGTGTGCCGTATTCATTTCGACCTCGTTGCGAAGGCGAGATGTGTTGCGTAGCGCTGCATTAGTGTCATGGGTATTCTGTCGATAAAAGGTCGATACCATTGTGGTAATTGGAGGGGGCGTTTTCTATGGTGGTCAATGCTAGAAGCTATAAAGTGGGCGTGTCCTGTCCGTCATTTTTGTAAACCCCCCGATTTTTCTTTCGCGCTTACGGGCTGACACTATTATATTATTCTTAAATTTTGCGATGTTTTCCATCAATCACTACGTTTACCAATCAAACTCAGATCGATATGAACTCGGACCGGTCTGAGCATTCTAAGCCAGCCGACTCGGATCGCCTGGCTTACCAATGCGAAATCGGTTCGAATCGGATCATGACGATTTGAAATCTGAGACTGGCAGAGAAAGCGGGACGAGTAAGTCCGCTTCTCATATCGATCCCACTAGCCCGTTGCGTTTACCATACCGAGCTGAACCGGCCTAATCGATCTGAGTACGATTGGTAAACGTAGTGAATAACTTACTAGAAATCAGCATACATTTACTTCTTTAATGTGTATTCTCTTTACATGTATTGTTTATTAATTTTAATTTATAATAATTCGCATTCTCGGTGAAAACTTTGGTACAAATCGAGTGGAGTCCATTTCTCTGAGTAGCCAATGTATGTTTCAAGATTTACTTTCCTTGAATTTCGAACGTATGTTTGATATTCTTGCTTCATATCCGCTAACTTAGTGTTTCGCAAACTTTTTCGAGCCACCGCCCTTTGGTTCCACAAAACTATGCCCATCGTTCCCCACTAGTAATCCTAAAAATTGTTATAAAAATCAAAGACTACAAGAACAAATTAGAGAGTTGATAAAATAAAATAATGGTTAATCTGATGTTTTTCTCAGAACTTGTATGCACATAGATGGAAAAGGTGGGATTTATAAAGAAATAAAGAAACTGCGATTATATACATTGAGTAAAAGTAAACAATCTAAAAAAATTAATTTAATGCATACATTCAAAAAGTTGCCATTTTACTTTTTCTCTATAATTAAACTTTATGTTATTACGGTCCTATGAATATTAGCAATTTGTGGAAACAGTCACAATAAATGTTTTATTTACATTAGTTTAACAACTTAAGCGACTATTCATTATAGTTTTCATGTTCTTTAAGCTAATCGTGAAAAGTTTTCGAATGGAATTTTACAACAAATTCTAGTCAATTAAAGTTTTAATGCGGTAGATGGGCTTGATGAGATGATATCTATTTATGAATGTAGCGGCTAATTCGTTCATTCTGTCGTGCTATCCAATGGAAATTAAGGAAAGGGCAAATGAAAACCAATATAGTTGTTATTCCTGTTGTCAGGCGACAGTTTGATGACGTAATTCCCTCTCCATCTATACCAATGGTCATTGCGGATGGTTCTGAAGAACCAGGTCTATTGCCTGTGTTTCTCCGTATTCTTCCTGGAATATTTCTTTCAATTCCATAGACCGTTTTCCTTCCTCCTACCTATTTATTCCTCCCTTCTCCTCACGCGGCCGTCCACTTTCCCTCTTTAAATCCTTCTCCATCGACTGTGTCCATTTTCTTTGAAATTTCACCTCATTGATTCATTGGCAAAGTATTTAAGTAAGGGAATTTTTCAACGACAATACCAGTAATTCTGTATGGTTTTGCGATGTTGCGTTTGGCTTATTCAATTCTCAATTTTGAATGATCCCTTTGGTTTTTCGCAAGAAAAAGGTTTTTTCGTCAATGAGTGTGACTGCGAATGTACAACTTTTCAGCTATTTGATTTTAAGCTTTTTGCTACTTGAAGTGTGCCCATAACGCCTTGTTGATTATTTTTACGTTGATATTTCTTCTTATCAAGGCACAGTTTTTCTTGAGAGAGAAAATAACAGAACATCTAATCCATGTAAAAGTTTTTTTTTTACCGCTGCAGTTTATGGATGTAATACTTCAAGATTACTGTTGTTGTTCTACTAATGTTAAATAAGTAGTAATTCTCTCCTAAGGTAACTTCTAAATTTACTTTGAGGTTTCAGGCTTGATGGAGTGGAATCGGAACATAACTAAGTATGAAAAAATAGGCAAATTCCACTGTGGCAAAATTTATTCCAATATAATATATAATATAAATTTTATTTTACGTATAATTTAATGAATAATATATGTTATCACTGTGGGAATAAATTTTATCACAGTTGAAGTTGCCTACTTATTCATACTTTGTTAACTTCGAAATGTTCTAATGAATCAAAAGTTGGGTGAATGTATTTTTCCATGTGCCCTGGTGTGATATTCACGTTTGACATCAGATATATATTTTTTCTGCTATAAATACCAAGTTTTAACCAATTCGCTCTAAAAATAAGGAATTCAGTTTTCCCAATATTTTATGCGATAGAGCTTCGCAGTCTCTACTGTTTTTCCGACCCGTCCTCATTTCTCCATTCCGCGACTAACTGCAGCAGTTGATTATTTTACTTAGACATTTACTGTTAACCCGGCAGAGAGTTGTTAGAGAGAAAAATGGAACTTCTAATCATTTGAGAAGTTTTTATTTTGCAGCTGCAGTTCGTGGATTTAGTACTTTAAGGCTTTGTGTTGTTGTTCTGCTCTTATTTACTAAATCATAATTTTCTCCGGTTTGTGGATGCAATATTTTAAGGCTTCATGTTGTTGTTCTGTTATTATTTACTGAATAATAATTTTCTCTGGGAGTAGTTTCGAAAGGTTTTAAAAAGTCCAAAGGTTACCGTGTTTTTCAATGCGCCCTGCTAGGAAGTAAAAACTAGATCTCACCTTTTTTTACAGTTATAGATTCCAAATATTTACTAAATCGCTCGAAAAATAAGGAATTCAGTTTCTACAGCTGTAGTTTGTCGGATGTAATAACTTCAGGCGAATTCTTGTGGTTCTGCAATTATTTATTAAATGATAATTTTCTTCCGGGGTAGTTTAGAAATGTTTTAAAAAGTCGGAAGTTGGGTTACAGTAAAATATGATTTAGTTCTGGGTTACAGTGTTTTCCCATGCGCCCTGCCTAAGCTAACGTTTGACCTTAGATTGTTTTATTACGGTAATGGATTCGTAATTTAACTAATACGCTCGAATAATAAGGAATTCAGTTTCCCCAATATTTTATGCGATAGAGCTTCGCAGTTTCTGCTGTTTTCGCGACCCGTCCTCATTTCTCCATTCCGCGACTAACAGCAGCAGTTGATTATTTTACTTAGACATTTACTGTTAACCGGCAGTGATTTGTAACGAGAGAAAAATAGAACTTATAATCCTTTGAAAAGTTTTATTTTGCAGCTACAGTTTGTGGATGTAATTTTTTAAGGCTACGTGTTGTTGTTCTGCTATTATTTATTAAATAATTTCTAAAAGTAATGATTAAAATTCTCCAGGAGTAATTTCAGAATGTTTTAAAAAGTCTAAGTTTGGGTTACCGTGTTTTTCAGATTGCTGCGATTTTTGGATGTAATACTTTCAGGCTACTTGTTGTTGTTCTTATATCATTTATTAAATAATAATTTTCTTCAGGAGTTGCTCCAATAGTTATAAAAAGGTCCAAAGTTGGGTTACAGTGTTTTTCCTTGTACCCATCTGTGAAGCACACGCTTGGCCTTAGAATTTTTTTACGGCTATAGATCGCAATTTAACAAATGCTTAGCAATCAATTATAAATTTCTCGACCGATAAAATATGAATTATAATGATACACTTATGATGACCTCACGAGGATCTACTACATCAAAACCTAGGCCGAATAAAATTGATTTAAGTGGAATATTGCCTGTCTCATTTTTTATGATGAATTCTTTCCGCCACATCAAGCCTTATACTTCTCTTTTTGTACGTAGCGCAAGCAAGACACTTTACTACTGTTCAACATTGTGCATAATGCCTTGAAGATGCAAAAATATTTGGTAAAACTTTGGCTGATAGTTAAATATATTAATGACCAAATATTCTGCATTTTATAATTATTTAACTAATGCGCTCGAAAAATAAGGAATTCAGTTTCCCCAATATTTTCTGCGATAAGGCTGTGCAGTCTCGCCCATATTCCCTTGCCGTCCATCCCCAGACTAGCAGAATATAACCTCTTCCCTTTTGGGCGTCCCTTTCACGCATTCACCCTCCCCATTCGTCGTCTCAACCCCTCTCTCTTGGCCTTAGCCATCCGCCCCCCACCTCCCCCCCCCGTTAGACCCTTTGGCCCTCTTCCGCCATTCTCAAATCACTCCCGCGCCCGATAACGCCCCTCGCGCGCCCCCTGCAATATTAAATCCTATCAATCACCCTAACCGACTCCCACCCCTCCGCCTCCCACAGCGTCCGCCTCTTCCTTCCTGCCTTCGTTTGATCCCCTATCCCGTACACGTCTCCCCATTGCTTATTCCGCTATTTCCTGGCTCCTATATGAACAGGATGTTTCGTAAGTAACTCCGGGCTGGCGTTATTACTGCGATTTTTTTCGGCTATAACTTGGCGGATATGTGTTTCATGTTTCGGAGATGACTTTTCATCACCCCGTCCTCGATGGTATTGCCCCCACGCTACGTTAGATGCATAGATCTCTCATGTTTTGTGAGATTTTCATAGTAATGGGAAGCTGTATTAACTGTTTTTCGGTTGCAGATGAAAGATAGATAGAAAAATGGCGTGTGTTCCTGCTGACAGGGTAACTTTATCACTAAAATCCCATATTTTCTGTTATATATACTTATTTTTAGCTTTAGACGGTTCAGTTTCAATTGGAAAACTATGGTATTGCCACAGGCTACGTTATGATGCATAGATCTATTATGTTTTGTGAGATTTTTATAGTAACGGAAAGTTGTATTAACAATTCCGTGGTTGCAGATGTGAGAGAGACAAAAATGGGGTGTGATCTTACAGCCTGGTAGCTGAATTACTCTTCCTCAGCTGCAGATATGACGTGTGTTCCTAAAGTCGGAGTAATTGTATGAATTAAATTCCATATTGTCTGCTGTAAATATTTATTTTTGGCTTATACGGCTCCATTTCAATTTGAAAAACATGGTAGCACCCCACGCTACGTTAGATGCATAGATCTATCATGTTTTGGGAGATGTTCATAGTAACGGGAAGCTGTATTAACTGTTTTTGGGTTCCAGATAATGAAAGAAATAGAGAATGGCATGTGTTCCTACTGCCAGGATAAGTTTATCAGTAAAATCCCATATTGTCTGTTATAAATATTTTATTTTGGCTTATGACGGCTTTATTTCAATTGGAAAACGTTGGTATTACCCCACGCTACGTTAAATTCATAGATATGTCATATTCTTAGAGATTTTCATAGTAATGGGAAGCTATTATAACTGTTCCTCGGTTGCAGATAAAAGAAAGATATGATAGAGGGAAGGATGTTGTGCAAGCGGGGAAGGGGAAGAAGGAGAATAGGTTTCATGGTCGGGTTGAAGAAGGCTAAATCGTATGCTGAGGTGAAAAAGGATATACTCGAGCAAAAAAGGCCCCTGAAAGTATAGAAAACAAACAGGGAGGAGATTTCTGACATTCAACAAAACCTACCTTAACCGGTAGAATACATTATATATGTATGAAAATGGGGTCTGTTCCTACAGCTAGGGTAATTTTATCAATAGAATCCTATTCTGTCTGTTATAAATATTTATTTTAGCTTATTACGATTCAATTTCAATTGGAAAACGATGGTATTGTCCCACGCTGCGTCATGGTGCATAGATCTATCATGTTTTGGGAGTTTTCCATAGAAACGGGAAGCTATATTACTGTTCCTCGGTTGCAGATGAAACAGAGATAGAGAATGGCGTGTGTTCCTACGGCCAGGGTAATTTAATCAATGAAGTCCCATATTGCCTGCTATAAATATTTATTTTTGGCTTATGACGAGCCAATTTATTTGAAAAATGCAGATATTGCCCCACGCTACGTTGGAGGGAAAGATCTATCATGTTTTGTCAGATTTTCATGGTAACAAGAAGCTGTATTAACTGTTCCTCGGTTGCAGATGAAAGAGAGCTATAAAAATGGGGTGTGATCCTACTGCCAAGGTAATGTTTTTCAATAAAATCCCATATTGTCTGTTTAGATAAATTAGATGTATGATAAATGTCCACTTAGATAAATTTTATTCGATGCACTACTCCATCCTTAGGCAAAAATTACAAAAATGTTTGTTTTGTGATATTTGTGCTTGATGATAATGTGGTACGTAGAAACCTAGGTCCAATAAAATTTATCTAAGTGGACAATTGCCTTACTCTCATTACTTATGATGATTTCTTACTACCTCATGTTATTTATTGCCCCACGCTACGTTTGATGCATAGCTCTATCATGTTTTGGGAGATTTTAATAGTAACGGTAAAGCTGTATCAATTGTTCTTCGGTTGCAGGTAAAAGAGAGTTATAGGGTGGCGGGTATTCCTTCAGTCAGGGTAATTTTATTATTAAAAACCCAATGTTGGATGTTATAAGTATTTATTTTAACTCATGACGTTTCTATTTCAATTGGATATTGCCCCACGCTGCGTTAGATCCATCACGTTTTGGGAGATTTTCATAGTTACGGAAAGCTGTATTACTGTTCCTCGGTTGCTGGTGAATAAGAGAGAATGGCGTGTGTTCTTACAGGCGGGGTAATTTTATCAGTAAAATCCCATATTGTGTGTAATTAATATTTATTTTTAGCTTACGACGGTTCAATTTCAATTGAAAAACTATGGTATTGCCAAGTTGCGTCATGGTGCATAGATCTATCATGCTTTTGGAGATTTCCATAGTAACGGGATGCTGTATTACTGTTCCTCGGTTGCAGATAGAAAGAGAGATAGAGAGGGAGAATGGCGTGTGTTTCCACTGCCAGAGTAATTTTGTCAATAAAAATCCCATATTGTCTGTTATAATAAATATTTATTTTTAGCTTATGACGGTTCAATTTCAATTGGAAAACGTTTTAAATGATTAATTTTGCAATTAAAGGGCAATTATAAACAAATGTTAAATGAAGGGATTATTTGTTGTGGTCATAGAGCATATATCAACATGTGACAGTGAATATAACAATTACCCATCGATTCGGCCGTAATTAAATTCATTTATCAAGCGATTCTTTGAAAAATTTATTATCGCGGCGTAATGGGAAAATCATTGGCGTTTATATTGTGCGAGGAAAGATTAATGGAGCTTTTTTCATTTATATGCGGACGTATTTCCATTACTCCCTTTTTCCTCCGTTCTGTATTCACTGCTCCGTTGCTGGGGGCGCATCTTTCTCATCTCCTCTTTTGTGAGAAATCCCTTGCGGTGTGGAGTTGGGCAAAGTTGGTCCAGTCCGACAAAACTTAGCCATTTCCTCGAAGTGGGAGTCATCCATCTCGGCCACTTCCTACCAACCGCTTCTCAGCTTTGAATTACGCTCTTCGCGGTGTTGTTGAGCTTTCGTTGCAGCTTTTTGGGTCCATTGTCCTGGAAACGTTGTCGATTTTCGCTTAATTGAAGTTTCTCTTCTTGGTTTTAAAAATTCCTTTTTCCTCCTTTTCAAAGGCATTTGTCGAGTGAATGTCGAAAATAATTTCACATAATGTTAGGGGTCTGAAAAAAAGAAAAGATTTTTTTTTAAGCGAAGAAGAAGAAACAGGCCTGCAGGAATGCTTGAATGAGCTGGCCGCATGAGGTTTTTTTAAACGTGTATTTCTCACTAGTGTGCTCAAGAATATTATCTGTATTCCGTCTGCTGAGATGTTCAAGCTAAAATATGATTTTCTTACTTTCTTATGGCGATGTCTTCAAAGGGAGACATGGAACAGCTGATGCGGATGTTGAACGGGAATAAACGTAATGTCCAGTCATGTTTGAAATATAAGTTATAGTTTCAGGTTTAACCTTGAGGAAACGCGACACATGAAATAATTTCTCGCTTTGTGCATTCCACAATTTTATATTTTCACCGACCATGGTTTCGACGTACAATGTCATTTTCAAGGTTTTCAATTCTACTTGAAAATGACATGGCATGACAAAACCATGGTCGGTCAGAATATAAAAGTGTGGATTGCACAAAGTGAGAAATTATTTGATGATTAATGTGCTTCTGTACTTCCAGTGAAATGATGTTAAAGTATTCCCGGAGACGTTCCCGCTGTGGAACGCACTTCATTTGATTATCGGACGCACCCCGTCCGTTTGTTGTGCCCGTGTTCAACGTGCGAACGTAATGAATCTGTCTCACTAGAAGTCTTATCTTATATATAAATTATAGTATTGAGTATTCGAAGATTTAAAGAAGTATTGCAAATGTATGAATAAAGTTGTGCATTGAATCTAATTGTAATTGCTGTACACTTTCGGAGTTGGGATTAAGACAGGATTGCACGACTGAGAAAAGCAGACGAGGTGGCAACGCATTTTACTTTTAAGTATTCTACCCATAACGGTAGGTTTTGTTGAATTTCAGAGAATCTCCTCCCGGTTTTCTACACTTTCAGGGGCCTATCTCCCTCTAGAATATCGTTTTTCGTCTTTGCGTACGATCTACCCTTCTTCTTCCCGTCCATGAAACCTATTCTCTTTCTTCCCCTACCCCGCTTGCCCAACATCCTTCCCTCTATCACACTCTTCAGCAACCCATCCCCTTTAATTACAACCTTCAGCCATCTACAATTCAACCATCAATCAGCCATTCAGAAGTTTTCATATAATATATACCCAATAAAAACTTCCCCGCAACATCCTTCCCTCGGTCACATTCTTTAGAAATCCCCCGACCCTTATTGCATCCTCCAGCCACCTATTCTGCCGATCTCGAATTACATTGAGAAGTTTCCTTTCCTAGCCGACGCCTTTAATGTTCTGTAAATGTAAATGAAATTCCAACTTTGTTTCAAGAAATTGAGGTAAATCGTCCTTGGCAGTTTTAAGTAGAAATAAAATTAATCGATTGGAGCCGGGAAAAGTCTTCAAATAGGAGCAAAGCCATCTTCTAGCTCTAGAAAGCTGTAGATGACGGAGGAAGTACTGAATCTAATTAGCGCGAGATTGATGAACAAGAACTCTTAAGCCGGTGAACTTCATTTAAAGTGTAAGGATTGAGATGAAAAGGAAGGCGAGATAAGCGCGAGGAATATGATTAATGGATTTATGTTAATAAGGACGGACCAACGTGGCGGGAATTTTCAGTTTATGGCAGCCTGTTGGATCGTATGAAACCGTCCGAGCATAATAAAGCTAGATGCTGTGCTCCGAGATATGTAATACTTGAACGCTCGGAAGAAATGGCAGAATTATTTGGATCGTCTTTACTACCAAGTGAGAGATATTGTAAAATAATTGAAAGTAAAATTTTCATAATGAATGAAAAAACACCTGGTTATGATTCCACACTTAATTTGTTGCAACACGACCTAGGTTTCAGCATATCATGTCATAATCAGGTTAAATACGATTGTTATGCGTTCTCTTATAACTTGAATAAATCTGGTTACGGATTTAGTGATAAATAACTCACATTTGGTTACAAAATATTTATCCATCACGATGAACACGCATATATTTCTTTCTTATATTTGAATACTGCACTCGAATTACCTGATGGTGGCATGATATGCTGGAACCTAGATCGTGTGGCTTCAAATAAAGTGTGGAATCACCACCAGGTGTTTTTTCATTCATTATGAAGGTGTTCCACCGAATGACGCTGGAGACAGTGCCTGATGATAAAATTATCATACGCTGTGGAAGTATATCACTACATTTGCATTTGTGTACGTGTTTGGCTAGTCAGATGGCGTAGCTCCACGGAAATGATTAAGAGAAGCCGAGCTGTTTATGAGCTCAACCAACCCCAGTACTCGTCATCTTCTGAGAATGTAGTCATGGGTATGAGTCGTGAATTGGTGGATGAAATAAGTATTTTCTGAAAGGGGATGGCTGGCAGATGCGGCCATTTTCCGAACGCCAACTCTTGGTGGATATCTTGTTTCTGTCTGCAGTTAATAATCTTCTCTTCGAGAGGCGTAGTTGACCTCATTTCTACGTCTTCCCTCTTCTAAGTATGACCGTCGGCCCTCCCAGTCCTTTGGTGAATCCTCTCGGAATTAGCCGAGTTAATTTAGAATTTATGGGACAGTGAGAAAGGAAATCCTTATGGCCTCTGAAGGATTCCCACTGCTAAGTTTCATGGACCCGCGGTAGCCGTGAATGGGCTCTATGAACAAAGGCATTTTTATGTGCACTGCGTCACTGGCTTAACGAAGTTAAATGATGCTTTCCTCTTTGCGGCAGGACTAATAAGTTAAATTTTACTCGTGTGGCGATATCTCTCCAGTGAAATATATCTCCATAAAAGATACATTACGCATTCACAAGGTTAAAATATCTAATCATACTAATTTCTATATTCAGAAAAGTAAAAAAGGTCAGGAATGCGATGTACTAATTCTTTGGGAGGGGTTTTTTTCTGGCTTTGGCCTTAAAATACTGCCTCTGACGAATTTTAAATCGGCTTAAATGTTATTTATAATTTAGAAATTCGAATAGAAAGAAATTTTGCAGTCGTTCATTCTTATGAGAAAACTGGAATAGTTTTCCTTCCCGGAGTCGTAATGTGAACACGTGGCCGTCTGCGCCCTTCGTGTTAGCCCACGCAGGTAGGAACATGACTTCCTCCTCTCTTGTGAATGAATGAATGAGGTTGGATAAGAAAAGGGAAGATGACATCGACAGAGATGGCATCGGACCAGGTATCCTTGAGAGTGAAATGGAAACAGCACTACGAGACATGGAAAGGAATAAGGCAGCGGGAATATATAAAATACCTGCCGAACGTCTAAAGGGTATGAGCCGGAACGGAAGAGCGAAACCACTTATTCGTGGGATTATTTGCACTTATTCGTGGGATTTTTTTCAGGAGGGAGTGTGGCTGGAAGACTTCACGAAGACGACACTAATTCCGATATTGAAGAAAAACTTGCGAGGACTAAGGGACAATAACCTTAATATACCAATTGGAAAAAGTAATCCATCGAATTATTAATAGGAAAATATAGAGGCAGATTAACGAATATTTGGGCGACGATCATTTGGATTTAAAATAGGGATGGGAACGCGGGACTCAATGGGAGTAATGAGGACGCTAGTGGAAAGAAACCTAGAATATGGGAAAGATATTTTTGTTTGTTTCATCGATTTCGAGAAGTCGTTTGATAGGGTGGACTGGGATAAAAAATAATGGAAGTGCTGAAGAAATATTCTTAGCGGACGATCCTTGTTGCTAGCTTATATATAATATATACACACGCTTATAAAAACTTCACTTAGGATCACTTTTGTGATGAAAATATAAAATTTTCCACAGGAAGGCGGACGATAAACACAGAAATAAAGAAATGAACACACTTACGGAAAGTTCCTTAATATTTCGGTGCTACCAGTACCTTGGTCGCAAGGACGTAAAGGACTGAGAGGGAAGGGAGGACTGTGGTGGAAGGAAGGAAGGGAGGGAGGGGGGGGGACAGATGGGAAGGGGAGGAGGAGGAGAGAGTGGAAGGGTGGGGCGGGAAGCGGGAAGTTGAAGAAATTTAAAAGGAAGAGATAGTCTGAGCAGAGGTGATAGAAGAAGTTATTGAGTCCTGGCGGAGAGAAGGCTTGGAAAAAGTAAATGCAAAAGGACTTAAGATCTTTGAGTCGGAGGGGGGAGGAGGAAGGGGGAAGGGAGGCGGAAATACCAACCTTAAAAATATTATTACAGGCTGTATTTCAATGTAGTTCTTTCATTTGTAGTTCAATGATGTTCGTTTTCATGATTCATTAAAATTCTTTGTTCCTTCCTACGATATTTAATTTTTATGACGCGTCTCGATAATTTAGCCTGTTTTTGCAGGCTTTTCCAAGACTGTAGAATATAAATGGTTGGCTGTGAGTGGAATGAAGAGCTGCTGTGAACCAATCTTCCGATTGAAGACCACTGATGATGATGCTAACGGGGATGCGAACACCAACGGTCTGAAAACGCCTTGGTATTCTAGCGCAGTATCCACCCGGCTTAAGTCCTAATTATTTATGGTGATGCCTATGGTGGAGCATTGCTTTTATGTTTAAGTTTCCGTTCTTCCTCCTTGCCAGCTTTAATACCTTCGCCCTTGGCTGCTTACCCCAGTTTCCAGCCGGCGCCGTGTTCAACGCCTCCCCTCCCATGCGACCGTCTTTTGTCATCTTTCCCTCCCCCGTCTCCCCTCCAGGCCACAAGCCTTTTTCGCGCGGGGTAATGATGTCCCCCATTTGCATCCCCTGTTCCGCTTCATCCCTCCCCAGACCAACCCCTCCCCGAGGAAGATATGCATCACGCCCACCATTGGTCCTGATGCCGTATTAAGGGTCACCGTGAGAGATTTACGCTCTCGAGGTCCTCAGGGTTCTGGGCCGCTTATTTATCCCGAGATATTGTTATTTCCTTCCGCTCGCCTTGCTCCCCTGGTGGGTTTACCCTGGCTGGCTGAGAGCCCTCACAACCCGGACAATTTTCTCATTTGGCGGTTGAGGGTCTCCCCAAATTCGCACCGCCTCGGTGGCGATCCAGCGGATTGTGGGTGACCTTGTTATCTAGGACCCAATGCCGATACGGATGGAGGGCTGAGCGATACTGAAATTTTTAATATCGACTTTTGTTACTAACAAATGTATTGAAGTGACGATGCTTACCTGGTATATATAGTTGTATGGGCTTTATCACATAATATTTCTTCGTCTTATGGTTTCATCATCATTGGTCGTTCAATCCTTAAATTGGTTCACTGCACCCCTCCACCCTTCCCTATCTAACGCTAGGTCCCTTACATCCCGGTAGCTCTTCGTATGTACTTTCTTCTTATTAGGCCCATTTACTTACTCCTGGGTCTTCCTCCTGGGATTTTCCCTCTATTTTTCCTTCATCTATGTTCTTCAAAAACCAATTGTGTCTCGGGGTGTGACCAATCCATATGGTTCTTCTTTTCTTTATCGAGATCAATGTGCTCTTTTCCTCTTCTACTCTTTTATATACTTCATCATGTCTTATTTTTCCCCTCCATTTTATCTTAAGCATCCTCCTCCAGCACTAAGAGGTTTCGAAGGCTTCTAGTCTGTCATGGTCAGCATTTAATGCCCTCTTAGCCTGGGCTATTCTTCGATCGGTAACCGTTGTACTTATTTCGTCCGACGTGATAGTATGCACTTCCGAGGAAGGTGAAGGAATGCACTTGCTGTAATTACTCTCGTCTCTGTGTGACTTCTACATTCAGCTCCTCTCTTTTGCATACTTGGGTTTGAGTCTTCGTCTTATTTATTTTCAGGGTGCATTCTTGGAAAACTTGATCCATTACGTCATATAGTTTAGGTTTGAACATTTCGTCGATATTATGACTGTAATTAGGCACTTCGTAGATTATTGGGTATTTTACCCTTTTTATTGGCATTTAGTTGTCAATACCTCGATGGCAATTGATAAATCTTTTTCCATAAATTATTATTGAGTGACCAATTTCATTGTGGAATACCATTTAAACTGACCCCAATTCTTAGTATTGCCCCTATAATTCGTGAGACATCATCCTCGCCGTATCGAGTTTTTGATAATTAACGTGTATTTCAAGTTGTTGGAAATGATTATCCCGCAATATACCGATAGTAGTTGTCCGATATTAGCAAAGTAGTCCGATACATCGACGTCGATGTGGCATCCCTAGCTCAGGTGCATCGTCATAATCAGCTGCTGCGATCAATCTCAAAATTTCTCGTTTAAACATCCTTCATTATTGCTATCTTTTTAATATCCTTGATTTTTCTCAGTAAATTTGTTGTTGCTATGGTATTAGGCTATCGTATCTCCGAATGTATTCATTTTTGTAGTCTCGCGAGTTCTCACCAAACATCTTACCTCCACGACTATTTTTAGGTCTCTTACATTGGTATTTTTTTTGTCCGCTTGCTCCTCATCATTTTTTTGGTGGCACAGTAAATATTTCCTGTTACTTTTTAGCTCCTTTGACCTGCCATGTAATTGTGTACACCGCATGTATTTTTTCACGAATGACTTCTTGTTAGCTGTTTCTAATGATGGTGTTGTATTGTATTCATTGATACTCGAATTGGTGATGGTCTTTACATAAATTGTATCACCTTTATTTCTGAAAAATGTGGAGCGTCGTTCGTCAGAGATAAATTTTATAGATAGTCATCATGAATCGTGCTTATCGAATGGTATTCTCTACCCCATTCTAAGCATCTTTTGAATGATTTCAATTGATGCGTTGAACAGCCGAGTGACGACGCAATCAATCCAAAGTGATATGTGAGATTTGTATCGCTTGATGAAACGGTACATCAGCATGATTTGCGTTGGGAGCGCTCTTTATCCTCACCAGGTATTTTAAGTCGTAGTTTGTGATGTAACTTCGAGTACTGCCGGTGTTACATTGTTTGAATACATTTGCTCGAATTGCCATTAGTAGAGATGTGCGAATCGTGTGTTTTTCCCCTTCAAATTGGATGGAATTTATGATTCCGCATTTGAATAACACCGGAGAATGGACGAAATAGCAAAGTGAGTAATCCTCCATACGGCCGGTTTTTTTTTATAGTGTAGAAATGTCAAATGTTTCATGCGTTTACACTTATTTCGTCTTTACAACCCAAATTTTTTTTGCGTGCTTCCGTGATTTTGAATTCGAATCATTGTGATTTTAATTTTTCTTATTTCTCTTGTGCGAAATGCCTTCCGAACTATTTTCCAATTTTGCGTCCGCATATGAATTGAATCGAAAATTACCACTTTGGATTCGACTTCATGCGGAATCGATATTTTACACATCTCTTGCAATTGGTCCGATTCTCCGCAGTTTACGCGCCAATGAAGCCCGGAGAGTAACTTTAGATTGTAATTTTAGTGCTGGAAGGTGATATATTGTCTAGAGTAGACCAGCTGGAATTAATTAATGGCGTATAATTAATTCTATGAATTAACCTGGTTATCTGTATTCTTTCGATAGATCGTGTTCCACGTGATTACGCATGAAATACCGCGATTACTTTTTTTTTAAACGAAGCTTCGTATGTTTTGTCATCCTGGCAGTTCGTCTTTGGATGTGGACTTCAGGGCATTTAGATGACAATACTCCCGTATTGTGACCGAGGAAGCCAGCGGAACGGAAATGTTCGTATCGCGTTCATTTCTATGTAGTAATATCTTCTCATGATAAATGTTGGCACTTCATTATCCTCGACTGATTACTTAAAGCTGTGAGTTACTTCGACTTCCAGCCTACTAGTCACGCAGTGCGTGCGTGTCGCTTCATGTTTGTGGAGTGATTGTTTACGAGTCAAAATGTTTCCGACTGGCTATGAAATTTTTCTTAATTATTAGATTATGACGTTGCGCAAACAATGCTGGAGTCGAAACTAATAAATAGTGATTGGGTTGACGCAGTAAAACTTTTTTTTATGGGAGAAATTTCGATTCCTCCCCATGCCCGAGTGATTATCTGAGGAATTACCTCCATCACCATTAATTGTATTGAATCCAATACTCGCGACGTTGCGCTAATCCAGATTCATGATATCCATCCATATTGCTAGAACGGTAATGCTTACATTGCAATACAACAAGCCATTGAAACTTTCTAAGGCTGATGAAAATTCAGTGAAGTATATTTAGCGAGAATTTATTCGATTGGAGAATTTCGCTCTGATTCTTTACGCAGCCTTATAGTCATTTGTTTGTGGCATTGAATTTGCGATGTATAGGTACCTCGGACAACGTGCTTCATAAAGAAATATTTTAGTCAATATATTTGCTGTTGCAAAATATCGGAATTTTTATCCTGACACATAAAGGTGGTTCTTTACTCATTGTGAATAAAAGGTTTATCTCTTCTAAAATTTTACATGGCATGTTATGAGTCATTTATTTTTAATATACCTTATTTGTTAGATGGCACTACTCCTTAAAAAAAATATATTGTGGATTCATAGTTTTTGGCAATCAAACATGACGAATCCCATGACTTTCCTACAAAATATAAATAAAATTATTGACCGATGTATTCTTCACTATTTTTTCTAATTAATGTTTCTCTCTTTTTGTAGGTAAGTGACTTTGCAGGCCCTTGAGTGCTTTTCTTTTCGGAGATTTTTTGAAACTTAAACTGGAAATTCCCGTAAGTAGTTCATAATTTATATACAATATTAGTCGAGTAATTCTATTGTCGATTGTTCGCAAAGATAATGTGGCCGAAGTCCTGGTTGTTAATTTATTGTGTTACTTTTATTTAATGTATGATTGTCGCTTTACATTTACCGCGAATTTTGCTTCTTTCGTTTTCTTCTTCATTAAATTGCGTTTTTGGATTGATTTGGTTTTTTTTCTCCCGCCTTCCCGAATTTATTAATCTCCCGAATTCCCCGAATTAATTAATTAGTACTAAATAATGCTATTATAGCCTCTAAAATGCTAATATATAGACAATGTTTGAAAATTAATCGGAATCGTTGGCTTATCACGCGCAGGTTGTTCTTTACTCATTGTGAATAAAAGGTGTTTCTTTCCTAAATATTTTATCTGGCATGTTATGAGTTATTTATTTTTAATATAAGTTATATTTTAGACGGCACTACTCATCGTTTTAGATTGCACTACGTCGTGGCCTCAAATAATCCGCTTACGGGGTAATAAGGAATCGGATATCGTGAATTTTAAAATATGAGCTTTGAAAATTCAAATCACAGAGCAGGCGGGAAGGAATGATTTAAATGTATTTCGGTGATTGAGAGAGCACAGGAGCAGAGAGTTCCGAGAAGGCACAGTAAAATAGTGTAGGTTTTTTTTCGATGTTATATGCTCTCTCAATCAACAGTATTACTGCGTCATCATATCCCGTCGAATTCGCTTTGTCAATCGCCTGTCTGGCTCCCAAAGTCATTCTTTGAAGCCACCCTTTAATAAAATGTGTAAATTCCGCACTGTAATATATTTGTTAAATAATTTTTCATTTTATGATGTATTAATTAGTCTGTTACACTTATGTTTCATAAACACCATGATATTGCGACATTTTTTCTTGGCTTGCTCCCCTTTAGACACATATTTAATTATAAATATTTGCGTAGTTTTTACATAAGAAGTGTTAATACTGGGTTATTATTGTACAATCCTTCTCCCTACACCCTACGTAAAGCACGTATTTCCTTACCCAAGCCGAACCTTACGTTATTCAAACGATGTTTCTCGTACATAGGACCTAAAGTGTGTAATTTATGACCTGTTTCATGTTTTTATTCAAAAATCCTAAACTCAGCAATGAAAAACACACGATCTTGGTTGTTTACTTAATCAAGTGTAGGGGATGGTTTCTTATTACTGTAGTATTATTTGATAAATACACTGCAATTTCAAAATTCTGTATTTCCTTTATATTTATGTACATAACCCATTCTGTAAACGATGGTAGCCATAATTCAGGTTTACATTCTTGGCTACCAGAAGTTACTCCCCGATTTAACCAAAGATATTATATTATAAGCATTCTCTGTCAGAGTAATAAAACATTATTAATGTTTTTTTATTATTTATTTATTTCGGTTATGCTAATATTTTGGGCGTGTCAACTGCATAATTGCTACATTTATCATGATGCATTTTTAATGGCTCTTTGTTTTCATGTGCTGTTTTATCACGTGGCGTTATTTTATTGTGTAGAGCTCCGAGCATGAATATTCGAGAGGGTGCATGGAGAAGCAGGAGACCTTAGGAATATCCGATAAATTCACTCTCAGGGTTTATAAATGTTGGTGGTAAAGCTATTTTAAAATACCGCTGCATCCTGGGGCATTTAATGGCGGCAAGAAAAGGGACAAAGGCGGTTTTTCGTCATACTGCCACTGCAATCAGTCTTCATGCGGATAGCCATACCAAAAAAATGCTTGTGACGCTAATCATTTCAG
The DNA here is from genome assembly GCA_963169105.1 of Ceriagrion tenellum. Taxonomy (NCBI): domain Eukaryota; kingdom Metazoa; phylum Arthropoda; class Insecta; order Odonata; family Coenagrionidae; genus Ceriagrion; species Ceriagrion tenellum. Next base: position 35,819,368 of record OY720637.1, read on the forward strand.
CTAAAAAAGATGGAAGTAATAGACGAAAGGTGTCGTACTGTCCACTTTATTACCACTTGGTCTTACGCGAGTTTCGACTGTCACTTAAGCCTGATTCACACTAGGCTAGTACTTTTGTTTAGTGGAGAGTATTTTAGTGGATAAAATACTCGCTACCCTCCAAAAATCAAAAATCATTCGCACTACGGTCGAGTACAGTTGACAAGTGAGTCGCGTTTTGGAAGATGAAGGGGCTGCAACGCATTAAAGTGAATAAGCTGATAGGGCTTATGGTAACGGCTATTTTGGAAGAGGTGGATGAAGAAATTTGTGTGATAGAGAGAAAAAAGCTATGGGTTCGAAAATGGATTAATAACAGTTTTGTACTCCTTTATTTTTTTAAACTCCTGCGAGTAGGTCGATCTAAAATGGTTTATATCACGTTAGGTAGTGCGTCTATAAACAATGGTAATAGGAGCCTATTGTACAACGTAGATGCTATTGTAATAAAATAATAGAAGTATGAACTAACCTGATGTTTTTAATGTTCAATTTTATTTCCTTCTCATCAAATCCAGGTATGTTCATTGTATTTTCCAAATCCATGTATGCAGATTGCTTCATTTGCTTATTTCTGTTTTGTAGGGACTTAATATTTCACAAGCATTCATGTTGTACGTATTTAGAAACATTTAAAAGTTGTTTATTCGCTCCAGCGAAACGACATGTTTGTGGCAGCGAATGAACTCAACTATAACGACAGGTTCGGACTTGTTTAGCCGATGAACGAGTGAGAAGTGACGCCAGGTGGGGGGCGCTACTCGCCCGTCAAAAATAGAACCAAATGGATCGACTCGACTACATTTCTTGCTAATTCACTCGACTAAATTTTTGTTGTTCAGGCACATTTAGTTACTAAACTACTCGGTTCTCAACTAAACTACTAGCCTAGTGCAAACAAGCCTTTAGTGATCAGTGAGTGATCGGGTGAGTGACTTAGAAAATTAACCTATACTGGCATATATAATCGGTCGTTCAATTCTAAGATTTGTTGACTGATTCAGGTCAGCATCATTTAGTAAAGTTACGTGGGTGGTTTCCCCGTTGCCTACCACATCAGCCTTTCCCCTTTATTCTGTGACCTTCACTCTTACCCGAAGCTGTGGCTGTTGATACCGCCCGATCATCGTAATCTGCGCCATCGTTGCCTACAGCTGGGACTTCTGGATCTGGACGCGCTGAATGCCAGTGGAAAGACCCGAAGCTGTGGCAGTTGATACCGGTCCGATCTTCTTTATCTGCGACATCAATGCCTTCTGCAGAGACTGCTGCCTCTCAGCAGTGGGGCAGGTCGAGTAGCTTCTAATTGTTGGATTCCAGAGTCAGTTAAGTTTTCCGTCCCTTGGTCTCATACTTGCAACCGTCGGAACGGGAGTTGAACTACTAAGCCACCCCGCCCCGATGTGTGTTCCGATCTCAAGGTGGGGTACGAGGGGGGAGGTGAAGGAGGTTAAGATCGTGATTCTCATTAAGACCTTTTTTTCGTCCATCAAACAGAGCGCGTCATTACCATGAAAGGAAAAAGTAAAGGAAGGTGAGAGAAAGAGGATGGAGGAAGGATGGTGGGGATTTGAGGATGACTACATCTTGAAATGGTAAGAGGTATATGCATCGGAAGAACTTATTCCTGGATCTTCCTCTGGGAATTTTCCCTCTATTTTACCTTCAATTATGTTCTTTACTATCCCATTGTGTCTCAGGGTGTGTCTAATCCATCTGGTTCTTCTATTTTCTATCCATATGGTTCTCTCCTCTTCTAATCTTTTGTGCACTTCATCATTTCCTATTTTCCGTTCATTTTTTCCTCAGAATCCTCCTCCTGCACCAGGTTTCGAAGGTTTCTAGTCTTTTCTGGTCAGCAAGCACCTCCTCCAAATACCTCCATTGTCATTTAGCTTGTAGTTAATGCTCGAAGGTATCGACGTATTGTTGTTCAGCGCTGCCCGATCTTGATTTTGGAAGTGTCTTGCGGTGGTAGGATCTTAAATGAAACAACCCGCGCCAACTTCTTCCGTCTGTGGAGAGAATAGGAAGCTTGGTTCGCTCTCAGCCCTCCGTGGACCTAACTGCTGTACATTGGACCATTGGAAAATCTGACCAGATAAGACTGGAAGCCTTCGAAATCTGGTGATTAAGGAGGATGCTGAAGATTATATGGACGTACAAAATAAGAAACGATAATGTTTACAGCAGAGTGAAAGAGGAAAGGAACATATGGAACACCATACAGAAAAAAAGGACCAGTTGGGTTGGACGCACCCTGAGACACTGAGGGTACGTGATGAATGTAACTGAAGGTAAAATAGAGGGAAAAGTCCCCGTAGGAAGAACCAGGAATAAGTTCATGGACCAAATAAAGAGGAAGGTACATATGAAGAGATACCAGGAAATAAGGGAACTAGCATTAGATAGGGATGGGTGGAGGGGTGCAGTCAACCAATCTAAGGATTGAACTACCAATGAATGGTCCTCAGGTCACGCCCACGTTATAACTTATATAATTGTCCACCATAGCCCATAGCAAACACCCCCACCATATACCTCCATGGTCTCCTGCTTCTAGTTTAGGCTTGTGCGATGAACGAATTTGCCCATCGAGGGTCGATGAAAAAAAAAGTCATCGAGATGATTCGGTGTCGATGATTGACATCGACGACGATGAGTCGATGCATTAATCGCCGTCGATGAGTCGATGAATTCACCGATCTCAATAAGGCGATAAATCCATCGCCGACGGAACGGTAGGGATAGGCATAGGCGGGCGACACAACATGAATAATTATCATCAATGGCGATGAATTCAATGATTCATCTTCATCGGTGAATTCATCGACTCATTGACGACCATGAATTTATCAACTCATCGACGTCAGTGAATTAATCGACGTCAGTGAATTCATCGACGTCGATAATCGATGACATTCATTGTCATGGACGCGGTTCATCGCATCGCAGTGACTAAAATCATCGTCAATGAATTCGATGAATCGACTCCTCGCACAAGCTCGCGCAAGTTTATGCTCGAAGGTGTCGACGTAGTGTTGTTCAGCGCTGCTCGATCTTGATTTTGGAAGTGTCTTGCGGTGGGAGGATCTTAAATGAAACATCCCGCGCCAACTTCTTCCGACGGTTGCGGAAGAGGGAAGTTTTTCCCCCCAGAGAAGCTTGGTGCGCCCTCAGCACTCCGCGGTCCTAACTGCTTCACCTTAATTTGCTCTCTCTCCTCACGCTGCCTTCTTCTTTTATCCAGTTCTTACCCACCTTATATCTTTAAGCGCCTTCCACTCTTGCCGCCTGCCAACCTCCCATATCCTCCTTCTCTTGCCTCTTCTCTTCTCGACTCGGCTCTTCTACCCCTCCTTTTCCGCGCCCAACTTTATCCTTTTTTTTCGCCTTCCATTTAGTTTTTCGACTTTCGAAATCTGCTTTCCGGCTCGCTTTTCTTCGTATTTTATTTACTCCATCTTCTTGCTTGTTTTACGGCGAATGTGTGTGTATAAAAAAAGGCGGACGCACTTTTTAACGAGAAAACTCTAGCGAAGCACTTTCTCTCCTTTTAGTCCCGGAGAAGTGGCGCCAAAATGTAGCGAAACGTGGAATAAAGGGAATCTGTGAAGTCTTAGCTATCTTTGAAGGGATAGCGAGTTTGAAGGAAGATTTTGGGCTTTTAGTTTTCCTCTCTGCTGTCCTACACATATTCTTCTAAGGTTCCCATTGGGATAAGTTGACGAAAATCTAATGCTGACAAACGTTAGGTGGGCTATACTCATTTGAACGAGATTTTAGAATGAGTGTGATATATTTTTATTATTAAAACCAAATATGCGCCGATAATGATGATTTCTTGTGCAATCGTTGACAAAATAAAATTTTTTAGCTTAAAAATGTTGTTTTCAATTTAATTTAATGGTTAAACATCTATTAAAATATTTATTTCATTCGCTGTTTTCCCCTTTGCTGCCCTACACTTATGCTTTATAGGTTCCCTCACAGTTTGGTTGACCAAAATCTATTGCTGATGAATGTTAGGTGGCCTTAGCGTAGTTGATCAGGATTTTTTACTAGAGATTTGAGAATGAATGTGATAAGATTTTTATTATAAAAACCATATGTGCTCTGGTAATGATGATTTCGTGTGTAATCCTTGGCCTAACGTAATTTCTTAGCTTGGAAGCTGTCGTCTACAAATTTAATAGGTAAGCAGCGTTATAAAATGTGTATGTCATTCGCCATTTTTCATGCAGGCTCAGGGGTTGCCATCGTGATCACAAAGGTCTTACAAATAGCTAAACATAAGCCCTGTCATAATGATCGACATAACGTTTGTGACTTCCACAATTAATTTACCCGATGATGGCTTGGTAGCCGAAACCGGTCGGTAACTTGTATATGAATTGTGGTAGTCACAAACCTTATGTCGAATATTATGAAGTCCTAATACCCAGTGAAAGCTTCACTTTTCGATTTCAAACAAAGACCTACCATTGGTTGCTGTGATTACGTCGAAAGTTTTAAAGTATAATTCTTGCGTTATTTATTTCATTACTTGTCCCTTCTGACTGATGCACCCCTCCCAGTTGTCCCCACCCGTAGATCCGATTGGGGGACTATTTTACAGGGAGAAATGCCATCATGTCCTACGGAATTAGGATTCAGGGCTGCATCATCTAGGGAGACTAATGTGGTGGTTTCTATGTTACCTTCCACATCGCAATACCCCGGCCGATTATGTAAACATCACTTTCCCCCGAAGCTGTGGCTGTTGATGCTGGTCAGATCAGCTGAGACTGCTGCCTTTAAGTAGTAGGGTTGGTACGGGTAACGTGTATGGTTATTTATCCGTATAAACAGCCTTAAGTGAAGTGTGGTCCGAGAATTTGTTTTCGACTTACTTGAAAAGTTATTTTAAAATGTGCTTTGAGTGACCCTTGATTACCGCTCCAGCCACCCTTGAATGTAGAGTTTCATTCATTGGTCGTTCAATCCTAAGATTGGCTGACTGCAACCCTCCAGCCTTCCCAATCTAATGCTAGTTCCCTTACCTCCTGGTGTCTCTCCCCATGTATTTTCCTCTTTATATGGTCCATGAACTTATTCCTGAGTCTTCCTCTGGGGACTTTTACCACTATTTTACTTTCAGTTGTGTTCCCTACAAACCCATTGTGTGTCAAGGTGTGTCCATTCCATTTGGTTCTTTTTTGCAGTCTAGTGTTCCATATGGTCTTTTCCTCTTCTACTTTGCTGTAAACTTCATTGTTAATTATTTTGTTCGTCCATTTTATCTTCAGCAACCTCATGCAGCATCATGTTTCGAAGGCTTCTAGTCTATTCTGGCCAGTTTTACCAATGCTCCTTGATCCTCAGATCCATAGAGTCCAACGCTCCTCACGTATTTCACGAATTGCTTCCTGATTTGTAGTAATTTCTTCTTTGAGCAGAGAAGTTGTCTTTTCACCATGAACGCGTTCTTAGCTTGGACTATTCTCCGCTTGATGACCGTTGTACTTCTTCCGTCCCACGTGATCGTACTTCCGAGATAGGTGGAGGAATCCCCTTGCTCTAATTTCTCTACTCTCAGGGTGACTTCTGCGTTCATCTTCTTTCTTCCGCATACTAGAATTTTAGTCTTCGTCTTGGTTATTTCCATGTTGTATTCTTGGAGAACTTGGTCCATTGCATTTGGTGACCTTTGAAGATCATCGCGATTTCCTGCTATGACTGCGATATCATCTGCGAAGCGGAGCATGTTTATTTCTTCTCCGTTTACCTTTATTTCGCTCAGTCCAGTCTCTTGCGCTTCTCGTATTGCCTCCTCCAAGTACATGTTGAACAGTGCTGGTGAGAGGTTGAATCCTTGTCTTACTCCTTTGTTGATTTTAGCTTCTATCAGGCTTCCGTCACTCATCGCATGGTGACGATGTGGAGTAGGGTAGTCGATATCGTTCCTATCTCCTTACTTCAGGACGTCGGTTTCTCCCCTAATTTTTCTCTCTTCTACTACTTTCTTCTCGTGCATCCCTCTGGAAGCCTTCTTCTGCCCGTCGAGAGAGGAGTAAAAGGAAACTTTTGCGGTTCGACGAAATGACCCGGGAGGAACCCGGTCGCGGTCGGAAAGCCGTGAGGAAGCGAAGTGGGAGAGAATGTTATCGATCTCCTGGTTCCGCTCTTTGCCTCTTTCTTTCACTCTTATTCTTACTCTCTCCTGCTTCGCCTTTTCGTATCGCCCATATTTTTCCTTCCTTCCTTCTTTCTCTTCCCTTCATCCTCTTTCTTTCACTCTTTCACTCTCTTCCATCTGGCCAGCGTTGAATACTTTTTACGTGTGCCGGTTCTTTTTTTTGTTTATTTTTATTTATTTTTTTTTGATCCTGCTCGGAAGGCGGCGGAATAATCAAAACAAAGCGATGGACCGAAAGATTTTCGCGCTCCCGGTTTTTAATTTGCTGCTTCGCGCTCTTCCACTCGAGCAGAAAGCGTTTCCGGGTCGCTTTCTTTTTTACGTTTTGTGATTTAAAAAAATAGTTTTAATTTTTCTCCTTCCCTTTCCTCTTTGAGTGCGTCTATATCTCTCCCTGTCCCACTCCTCTGCAACTTGTCGTGTCATAGAAGGCCGCCCGAGCATCCACATTTTTCGGGAGCCCTCATCCACAAACTCTCGGTTCGGTGGCTTCTTCCATAATGGTGCTGTTTGGTATTTGAATTATTCGCGCATCGCATTGCGGTTCGCGTCTTTGCGTCGCAAAGCTGTGCGCGTATGAAAATATCAGCGTAAATGAAAGAATTATATTTATTTCGTGACGCGTGTTGAACGATCAAATCGTTTGTAGTTGCATTTACTTCACAACCGTATCTAATTTAGTAGGCGTAATTAATAGTAATATGTATGGGCGGATAAAAGTGAAAAACAATTGCTGCGCATCCGATTATTTCGAAATAGGACTTTGTGCTGGATGATGTCGTCGATTATTTCGAAATAGGACTTGGGTTTTTTGTGCTGGATGATGTCGTGTATAGAATCAATAAATCATTTAATGCTCGTTATCGAATTTACATCCCTCTATGCCGAAGCCTAAATATTAAAACTAGAGATGGCGAAAACTGCGATTTATAGACTTAATTACACTGAGAAATTCATTGTTTTCGGTATTGACCGAATATTGCGTTTGGTGGCTTCTTTCATAACGTTGCTTTTTGATTTTGAATTATTCGTGTATCGCATCGCGATTCGCGTTTCTGCATCGCAAAGCTGTGCACGTATGAAAATTTACACGTAAATGAAAGAATTCATTTAGTTTGCGATGTATGTTTAACGATCAAAACGTTTGTAGTTGCATTTAGTTCACAACGGTATCGAATTCGCTACGCGTAATTAATAGTAATAGATATGTGTGGGCGGATAAAAGTGGAGAGAATTTCTACGCATCCGATTATTTCTAAATAGGACTTGGAGTTTTGTACTAGATGATGTAAAAACTTGATCTCCGTTAACTTAGTGGCACTCTATCACAAATTTATTAACTTGAAACTTTTACTGACCACCATTGTATATTCTCCTTGTCCCAAATAAGTCGTCTCACACAAATGTTCCCCCCTCCCCTTTCCCTCTACTGGTAATATACAAGGGAATGATATACTTGTGTTCAATCACCTGAAGATGATGCTTAGTCATCGAAACCCGGGTCATGTTGAAGTTTGAAATATTCTGTGGTCTGTAAATGTTTCCAGTTAATAAAAAAACTAGATGATGTAGTTTTATGGAATCAAATTATCACTTATTACTCGTTATCGAATTTATGACTATTAGTATGTGGTGAAGTCTATATAATAAGTCTATTATGTGACGAAAGCCGCCTTATAGATACTTAATAGCACCGAGAAATGCATTGCATTCGGTAGTACCGAATATTTTGCTGTGATATCCAATAAATAGTGAATGTGATTATTGGTTAGTCGCAGTTTTGTCGATTCCTGTATCTTCAGGTCTGAGGGAGAGGAAGGGCTGAAATTCCTTTTCTTAAATTCCTCTTCTTTATTCATTCTCTATTGCCACGTGATGGACTTCGAAATTAGAGGAGTTTATGGGAGGAACGCTGATGGTTCCGCTAGAGAGGAGTTGGGTCAGGACATGTCAAGTCCCATCCAATTAGAAATAGATGGTTGCGATTTAATTATGAGAAGATCTTTGCAGTCTCATGATGGGCCCCAGGCATACTCGCGTTTACAGCCATTACTTCAACTAATCATGAAATTGAAATCATACATTACGTATGGTTATTTGAAAATCATCTTAAGTATGAAGAATTATTGCCAATGTTTAATTTTCATAAGCTAAGTGATAGGAGTATATTAAATGATTTGTTGTTCCTACTTGATGTAATTTATAAAGGAGAGACCTCTAACTTGTTATGCAAACTTGATATGCTTATTCCAATTAACAAAGGTAGGCACAAGAGGACATTTTACATAACGAATGTAAATAGTATATATTGTAAAAATGCTCCCATGAATAGAATGTGTGCTACATTTAATGCTGTGTGTAATGATTTGAATTTATTTGAAGACAGGAAAACTTTTAAAAGAAAAGCGTATAATAAATTGCCAGCACTCGAGTTGTGACATTGTAAATCATGTTAATGTATTATGTATTTTTTGGCCAGCGTGACTACTTGTTGTATTTATAGCAATTGTAAACATTTGTACCTGTTATTGTTCACCCTCTTATTAGGTATATTTATATGTTGGGTGAACTTTGATCTCAAAAAGTTCAATTCAACTAACATTTCTGTCGAAGGATTTTCCCTGAAAAGACCCCAGAAGATAAAGCCATGCAAGTTGCTGAGTCAGTTCTTCCCTGCGTCTCTACAGTTGCTGGGAAATTATCGAGAATCCTCAAAAGGCACAACATTGAGACGATACCCAAGCCACTGGGGAAATTGCGAAGTCAACTCGTCAGAGTCGGGGACTCGATACCTCCGGTGCCTACCGCATTCCTTATGAATTTTGAGACGTGTACATCGGAGAAACTGGACGAACAATCGAAACTAGGACATCTGAATACAAGCGCTGCATGAGAATAGGACACCCTGAGAAATCGGCAGTCGCCGACCACGACATTCACCGCGACCATTTCTAATTATAGTTTATTGGAGTCTAATTGATCAGCGAGGCCAATGGATATTGGGATTAGCTGACCAAAGAGGTCATCGAGATCATCGTCATCATTGTTCGTGCAATCCTAAGATTGGTCGACTGCAACCCTCCACCCTTCCCTATTTAATGCTAGTTCCCTTACCTCCTGGTATCTCTTCTTATGTAATTTCCTCTTTATTTGATCCATGAACTTATACCTTTCGTCTTCCTCTGGGGACTTTTCCCACTGTTGTACCTTCAATTATGTTCCTCACAAACCCATTATATCTCAGGCTGATTCCAATCCATCTTGTTCTTCTTTTCTCTATGGTGTTCAATATGGCCCTTTCATCTTCTACTCTTCTGTACACTTCATAATTTATTATCTTTTCCGTCCATTTTATCTTCCGCATCCTCCTCCAGCACCAGGTTTCGAAGGATTCTAGTTTTTTTCTGTTCAGCTTTTCTAATGTTCCATGCTTCCGATCCCTAGAGTGCTGCGCTCCACTCGCCTATTTTCTCATATCGTTATCTGCTTTGTAGTCCTATCTTCTTTAAGCCCTGCAGTTGCATTTTTTCCTTGAACGCCTTTTCAGCTAATGCCATCTAGAGAAGAAAGAAGGGAAGAAGAAAGGACCATGAACAGAGACGCAGGATATACCTTCAGAAAAACATAGAATCCAATCATTCCACAAATAAAAAGTACAGAGGAAAAAATTCGCCAACTTCCCGCCAATCAGATGAGACTTGAACTGCACGCCAGAGAATATAAACTCGGCACGATCCTTAGTCCCACATGATGATGGTGGAGTGAGCCATCGAAATGTCGGCAGTAATGGCCTTCCTAACCAGGCTGGAAACCCGAGTAGTCTTCATCTTCCATTTCTGTTGCAGGAACAGGCTAAGCCTAGGGAAGATTTGGATGAAACAGAACAAGTGATGTGAGTAGATACCTTACTAGATAAGGAAGCGAGATGATGGCTGTGAAGGCAGGTATGATGTAAATAAGTTGCACCGAATGGAGATCATATATTGAAGTAGGGCTGGCTCTAATATTCTGGAAGCTTGAGTCTTTGAAATGGAACAGACACTTGTTAACTTCTTCATTTTATTTATATCCGGCCATGGTTTCGGTATGTTGGATCCTGATTATGGCATTATGCGCCGAAACCATGGTCGGATATAAATGAAGTATGGAATTACACAAGCGTTGGTTCTCTTTGAAAGATGAGGAATAGATTGCATTATCAGAATAATTGGAGATTGGAGTGGATTAAACAAGGATATACCATTTAAACTCTTATAAGTTATAAGGCCCGTGAATACCTAACTTAGAGACTGACGGACTACCCTTTGTTATAGCCTTAACGACTGTTATGTTATTGCTGTTTTGAACATCAAAGCTTTTGATATCTCGTATACTTACTATGATATGACGTAAGATGAATTTTCTAGCTCTGGAAATACTCTCATTGTGGGTTGATTTAAAAAAAAATAATAATTAAGGAAGACTAACGAGGAAGTGCTTGAGATGGTGGGCGAGGATAGGAAACCTCTTAATGAAATCCGGGATAGGCAGGGTAGATGGCTGAATGGTGTTATAAAAGGCGATGGGTTGCTGAAGAGCGTGATTGAGGGAAGGATGTTTGGCAAGCGGGGAAGGGGAAGAAAGAGAATAGGTTTCATGGTGCGGATGAAGAAGGGTAGATCGTACCTATGCTGAGGCGTTCAATGATACCTATACTAGAGGGAGATAGGCCCATGAATGTGTAGAATATGAGAGGAGAATCTCTGAAATTCAACAAAACCTAACTTTACCGGAATAATACTTAAAAAGTAATAATAATTTAGGTTTAATAGGTTTTGGTTGAGCTTAAAAAATACGGCAATACTTGGAATTGGCCTTGAACTATTTTACCCCTCAGCGTGACTTTTTTTCTTATCCGCTCGTGACGTCAACAATTACGTTTTTCCTTCCTTTATACCGCCTACCTGGCATCTCTCATCCCATCGCGAGCTTCTTTTTCGCAAGCGATTGTCAGAGCGATTTAGGTGAGTGCTGATAAAATGAAAATATTCATCTGTCATACTCCGGGGATCTGGGAGAAATTGCTGCGACGCACACCTTTTCCCTCTGGATTCGCAAGGAGCAAGCGCTCTGGATCTTCGATCGTAGAAGTTAAATGAACGAGAGATGCGAAATAAATATTTCGCGTGCAGATTTTGTTAAAAGGTTTCAAGGATTTGCGGAAGACTCCACGAGCCTGCTTCAACGCCGTCGTCTGCTCCTAGGGGATGAAAGGGTGGGGTTTTCAAGGGATAAGGGTGGGGACGGAAATGTGGCTTATGTCACAAATGGCCTGCGTTATCATCGTGCGGTTGATAGAAGCATTCCCTTGTACGTAGATGGATAGGGAGGAACTTATATCACTTTTACTAAAATTACATTCGTTTGGAGTCGTAAAACTAAAAAAAAGGAACTTATATCACTTTTACTAAAATTACATTCGTTTGGAGTCGTAAAACATTGTTCTACAACAATTGATAATTCTTCGCAAAAATTTCATAAGTGAGCTTGAACTGAAAGAGTAGATAAAATGACAACGGAATAGGTATTAAATGAACTAGGCTCTACGTTGTATTATGCTGTATAATAAGTAAAATTAATATTTTTTACTCCTATGTTCTTCTCGCCTACAAATATAACTTTTGATGGCAGGTTGCTGCAGTGCATAAATCCCCCGAGTGTTATGATTTCCATGCTTGTTATGGTTCTGTGGCTGTGATGTTAAAAATTATGTTGCTCGTATTACACTTTGTCACCGGTTGATGAAAAGTTTGAGGCTGATTCTAACCCTCCTATGACACTGGATATATGTATATTTTTCTTGAATTTTTACGCAAGTGTGCTACGTGGGCCGTTGGGTTTTGAAGCTGTTGGAATGAACCATTGCATCGTTTTTCTTGCCTCAATTTCGTGCTGTGTTGCCTCTTCTCATTTGCTGCAATGCGCGTCTGTATTTAATTCCTGCTACCGTGCGCTTTCGAAATTGGAGTGAGATATCCTACTTTTTTCCACAAGTCACGCGGCAATTGTGATAGAAGGGAAGAAACCGCTGGGAGAAGTCGCGGTTGATGGAATTGACACCAAGGAGCCAGAGTGGCGGCTGAGGGAAAAATCTGGGCTATGTTAAGGATTTGCTGGGAATGTCGGTCATGGATGTATCGATCTGTCATGTTGGTTAACCCAGCGATTGAAGTTTGTTTTAGTGTGTTTCACTTTTGCGTAGACTGAGATGTCGCTATTATTCAAACGTTGAAGTTTGCACGAAAAATAATCATATTGCATTGCATTTAGAATTTCGCACGTTATCAAAAATCCATAGAGAGATATTTATTATTGAGATTTAAGATTATATTGCACCAAAACTCTACACTAAGCTATGGCAAGAATTACACTGTTGTAATAGTGAAGCTGCCTTTACTAATAAATTGAGAGGCTGGTTGTTTCGTCATAAGGATGTTGAATTTCTTCTATTACTTCAGTTTCTTTAAGACAAGGGTTCCACTGATTATGTTCATTTCTTATACTATTCCATTTTTCTATAAATTCTATTTGAATATATTTTGCTCGTGAATGTTTAATTATTGTACTTTTATTTCATTTTGTAGACTTTTATAAGGTTGTGCATCTAATTTTACTCGAAATATATGGACACGTCATTTTTATGGTTCGTAAAAGAGCTATTTTTGTTCTACTCTGATGCTGAAAAATGTACTGCGTAGCAATGCCTTACTTTCATTGAATGGCAACTCCTACACAAGACTATATCTTCTGGGGTGCGTAATTTCACTGTTTTTGTATGTATTTTGGTGTATACTTTTTACAGTGAAATAAATATGTTTATGTTAATATGGTACTTTCAAATAATCCATGGCTATAGAGTATGTCACCCTACCTCCTTTAGACAGGAGGAATACTATGAAATCACTTTGTCTGACTTCAAATTTTGGAAGTCGTATGTGGATGAAGAGGAACGTTGGAAATATATGAGAATTTCAGCTTGGTTGAACATTATTAAAACGTTTTATTCTTTTATCAAACGATTTCTTTAGTCTCTTTCCATTCTGATAAGTACAGTGCATAAGTGTCCAGGTCATCAAACCACGAGATATGAAAAAGTGGTACCATTATTGAGGCTTCGATGTCTATCGTAGGCCGAAAAAAGCAGTCGGTGACACTAGTATTAATAAATTCAACAGATTCAGGCGAGATATCTTGGAAGTTCTTCATGACGTAAGAGAAACAATTGCACTTTTCCACAAATTGCTTTAATGCGTACAACGCGTTTCGGCTCACAGAGCCATCATCATGTACAAGACAAAGTTGTAAGAGAGTACATCTCATATATATATCTTTTCAGGGGAGGGGGAGGTAGTGGGTGGAGACTAGAGGTGGGGGGGGGGAACGGACTAAACTTTTAGTCCGTTCCCCCCCCCCCCTTTCCTCCCCTGGTTTTTCCTGATTTCTCCCAATTTTCTTCCGCCACTACCTCCTCCTTCCCACTCCTCCTCTAGTCTCCTCCCACTACCCCCCCTCCCCTGAAAAGATATATATATATATATATATATATATAAATAATCGCTCGTTCATTCACTCAGACCGCTCAGCGGCAAATACTCACATAAATGTCCATACAGAAAGGTAGAAAGAAAGTGGATAGGAACACATAAAATTTACAAAGACAATGGTGGTGTGAAGATGAAATGATGGCCGATTCCAAGCAGAAAAAATTCGACTGGACCGGGAATCGAACCACGGACCTTTGGATGTCGCGTCCACTGATCAGACCTATATATATATATATATATATATATATATATATATATATATATATATATATATATATATATATATATATATATATATATATATATATATATGTGATGTTCTCTCTTACAACTTTGTCTTGTACCTGATGATGGCTCTGTGAGCCGAAACGCGTTGTACGCATTAAAGCAATTTGTGGAAAAGTGCAATTGTTTCTCTTACATTACACTAGTATTAAACAGCTTGTCATGTTTATTTGAAGATCATTGGAAATGACTCCGGCAATGAAGTTAAACGCATCGGGCGATGCCTTGTGCAAATTGAGTATTGCTAGCATGATCATATTACAAAAGATACTTAGTAAAATTTCCGACAATTTTATTACACTACTCTGACACTTAGGTTTATGCCATCATTTTATGCCAATTTATGCCGTTTATCAAGGAATAACCTTGTAAAATTTGAACTTAATTTTATTACACCCCACCCATCATCACATTGGACAAGGTTATACCTCGATAATGTCATAAATTATGTCGAGACCTAGGTCGTTGTGGTGTAATTAAATTTCGTGGAACTTTACAAAGCATCTTTACTTTTGTGATTTTGTTATCATAACTCTGACAGTAACTTTGTTGGAGTTAAGAGGACACAAATGAGTGAATTGGCGGTAAAGGAAGTATTTGAATAGACTACCACTCAAATGTCAACCTCCCTAGTGCTTTAACCAATGGAGATACCTATTTGGACTCAGCAATATACGTGTATTTGAAAGGAAATAAATATAGTTCCTCCCATTCTCATTATTCGGATAACATCTTGAGGTGGATTCATGCAATGAATGGATATTACATAACCGTACCGGAATAAAAAATTTGTAGCACAAACGATTTCCGATGTTAGCTAGGAGAACTTTCAAAAAGTTATGCATCTTTTTTTAAAAAAAATTGACCTTTCATGCGTAAAATAGCAGTTCTATCGACAAAATGCATTGGTGCGCCTAGAGCAGTACATTTGAATGCTAAAGTTCCCTATCTGGTTATCGCGTGCATCATTTCAGGATATCTTCTTGTGTGTTCCGTCGTACCTATCCTTTGTTCGTAGGTACTGAGTAATTCCGAGTCGTATACCGGAGCTGTGGACTTTCCGACTGTCTCTGTGAACGCACACCGTTCCTCTAAGGTCTTCCACTTCAGTGGCCCTTGCAATTTGGAGCGAATTAAGTCGAATGGAAATAAGATCGGGACCCACTCTCGCATGAAATGCAACTTTGTGGAATCTTTGCGGCCCAGTTTATCATGCTACCCCTAATTTGTAATTCTCGTGCGAGTCCCGAGCCTTTCCCTCCCTCGAAATCTCCCCTTTGATACTGCTACCATCAATCCCCTTAACAATGCAAGGGGACGTCTGTCTGAGATGCTGCCGCGCTGTATGGTAAGAAGATCGCCGTTTGATCTTTTCGGTCTTCCGACAGCACGCGCGTATTCAAAAGCGACCTCTCTCCCTCTCTACAGAGTTCGCCTGAGTGGATCGGAGCACTTTAAACGGCTTGCCTGCTGTCTGGGTTCATATTGATCACATCCTTCTTTGATTTTATGATCTCCCGCGAAGGTTTCTTGCATCGCGGATTTAAACGGGGGGTCGTAAAGTACCCATCCAAGCGCGCCCGCCCACCTAACCTCCTTTGAGTCCCGGCCGAACGGTGGTTTATATACTTTTCCGAAGGTCGAGTGTTTAGATACGCGATCCCGGGTTACGGGTTGGTACTCTCGTGCACGAGGGTAGGAAAATTGAGGTTAAGATTTCGTGGCTATCGTAAAGATTCGTGTAGTCCTATGTTCCATTCATGCGAAAAAAAGCACGGAAAAGAGTAATGATATGTACTCTAAAGCCAGTATATTTCACTTGATTTCATATTAATGGAAGCACCGGTTTTCGACAAAAAAACTCTACGTGCGTTTTTCGATAAATAATAATGTGGATAATTAAACTTAAGTTGAATTGGAGTCGTAAAAAATTATTCTATCTGAAAACGGTATGGTATTCAATCTGATACCATGCATTTAGTGTGTCTTGAAATTATTTTTATGTAAACATAATCATCTTCTTGTAATTAGTTTATGTTTATTTAGTCTTAAGTGAACATTGCGTACATGTGCTCAAAAGTATGAGAGGATGAAAAATATGCCAGTATAGATCAAACTTTAAAAGATAATTATTTAATTCCACATTTCCGATAACTTTCAACTGAGAGTGTGAAAAGAGATAATTGTTGTACATTTGAAATTGGTGGGGCATTATATCTGTTTTGTTAATATTGTGTATCATATAATTATTATTTTTATTATTTCATATTTTAACATTATCTTGTAATTATTAATATTATTATTTTTAATTGTATCTTACGTAAGCATTAAATTTATCTACCCAAAAAGTGCGGAAGGCCAATGTAAAGGTGCTCGACAAGAATGGTTTTATTTATTTATTATTAATTATAAGTATTATTCTATAGCGTGAAGAAATGGATGAACGATTCACTTGACTGTCGATGAGCTGTGGTTGGTTTTTCGGTCACAAATGATGAACCGCCTTCGTTTTGTTTCTTTGTTTGTCATGCTTGGAAAATTGATGGCTAGTCAGATAGAATATGCTTTACTGTTGGAGTTGATGAGGTACATATTTTCAGGTGTAATTAATTTCTAATGAATCCGTACTTATGAGGCTAAGAATACGCAAGCATTTTATACAACAAATTTTCCACTTGTTTGAAATCTCCGAATTTTGACGAGTATTCAAGTATTTGAAAATGAGCTACAATAAGCATGAATTACAATACCATAAAAGCAGTATGTCTTATGAACCGCTGAGTAAAGTGCAAATGTCATCAATTGGCGGAGGTCAGCGCTATTCGGAATTTAAATTACAACTGCTAAATGTTCCTGGGATAATGTTCGAGTTTCCATTGCTCTGTAAGTTAGGAGTTGAAACTCCATGGTCAATTTAGTGAAAAGTTCTTGAAATAGCGCACCATGTTACGGTGATTCTTCCTGAAACACCATGAGTTTTTTTCGGAAAATATATATAATTGACTTCGATTTTATGTTTTTAAGGTTTACCTTTGAAAAGTTATTGTAAAGAAATTTAACGTATTTCTCCAAAGCTGTTTAGAAATAAATACCTTTTTTGATCGCCTAAAATTGGCTTTGTTTCTGTGATAGCAAAAAAGGCATCTCTTCACTGTTTAATCGTGGAAACAGTTACGCTCGTGAGAGGTATTTGCAGTGAGTCAGTGATTTTCAGTTTATTAGGTTATAATCAATGCCGAATGCCCTGGAATCGAGGCCTTTAAATCACGAAAATAATTTCTTGGTAGGGTTGGTGGTTTCCGGGGATACTTCGTGGAATTTTTTTAAACATTTTGAATGCATAGGGGATTGGAAAAACAAAGTTTACCCTATCCAGACAAAAAATATTTCTTGATAATTAATAACTTATCGTGTTATTTTCTTTTTTCTGTGTGTTACCTTGATCATTATTTCCCGTTGTCACTCTCTATATCTGTGAAAGAACATTCCTTTAATGCCGCTGAATTGGAAAATAGGTGATGGTGAATATTTTATATTTCGCCTAATTTAATGATTTCATTATTTGCGGAAATTTTCTTGTTGTAAAATCGACACATCTTAATCTGAAGTGTGGCGCTTTATGGTGGTGAAACTAGGAGTCTGAGAAAAGATGTTGAGAACTGGCTGCGTGAGTTTGAGGTGTGGGAGTGAAAGAGAAGTTAGAAAGTGCGTTGGAAATGGAAAGGAGGATGAAAAAGGTAGTGCTCGGAAGGGTGGATGAGGAGAAACTTCAAGAGGAGATGAAGGGGAGGCAAGAGCAGATGATTGAAACGGGAAATGAGGGAAGAAGAGATGCTTAAGGCCGTGAGAGAGTGTTTGGTCTGTGGGGAAGGGGAAGAAAGAGATTAGACTAAATGGACGGGATAAAGAGAGTAGGACGCATGTCAAGATAAAGAAAGAAATCGTGTAAGGAGACAGAGCCCTGTGCTTGTAAAATATATAGGAGTTTTATTCTCCTTAACGCAAACCTACCTGGAACGCTGGATAATCATTCCAAATGATTTTGATAACATTCCAAAAATAATGTAATTGCTTTTTCAAAGAACCACGGAACTAGCCGCGCAGTTACTCCAACGGAGTCACCCGCTAGTGATCAAAACAATTGTGTGAAATTTACCCGTTGACTGTGGCGCATAGCGCTCGCATACGGATATCTCTGGCATCATATGCACGGTACCTGTGAAGACAACTTGCTCCTTAAAGCTCCCATGAGATTCACAGTGAAAGAGGACGCCTGGGTAGCTTAATTTGTCAGAGCACTCTGCGCGAAATCGAGGATTCTGGGTTCGATTCCCAGTCCAAGCGAATGATTTTTTCCCCTGTGAATTTCACACAATAATGTATTTGCATTCCAGCTACTACTTCCAGAAATGCGCGAAGCTTCCATGGATACAAATTTGAGCTAGTGATTTTTTTTCACGATGAATTCATTCATGAGTGTGTCTCCACTTGCAGTTCTTGCTAACCCTTTTGGAGATTAGCTTTGAATTGAGGTACCGGTGGTGTCTGGCTATTATTCAGCGGCTAACGTACCGGATCCGCTCCTAGAATATCTAAACTTGAATCTATTTCCATTCCCAGTTTATGTGCCCGTTTCTGAACTTCAATTTAGATTAGTGTAACGTAGCTGGTTGAAGTTACGAATCACAATAGACGCCCATATTCAAAGAGTAAGTTCTGTCTCTCTCTTCTCAAACCGGCAAAGGCTTCATCTCTTTCATTCATCAATCATTGATCGTTCAATCATAAGATTGGTTAACTGCAGCCCTCCATCGTTCCCTATCTTATGCTAGGTCCCTTACCTCTTGGTATCTCTTCGTATGCTTTTTCCTCTTTATTTGGTCCATGAACGTATTCCTGGGGCTTTCCTTTGGGGAACCTTCCCTCTAATTTACCTTCAGTTAAATTCAGGGTGAATACAACTGAAGGTCTGTGTCTCAGGGTGTGTCCTTTCCATCTGGTTCTTTTTTGCAGTCTAGTGTTCCATATGTTCCTTTCCTCTTCCACTTTGCTGTAAACTTCATCGTTACTTGTTAATATTGCTCTTTTCAGGTATTTCAGGTATTTTGTAATTACAAAATGTCCAACGGACCTGAAGACGCCCCCAGGAAGAGGGGAGAAACTGTTGTCAAAAAAACCAAACACGCGACGGGAATACCTGAAAAGAGAAATATTAACAATTATAAGAGTCGCGGAAGCCTTCAAAGAAATTTCATCGTTACTTATTTTGTCCGTCCATTTTATCTTCAGCAACCTCCTCCGGCGTCAGGTTTTGAAGGCTTCTAGTCTGTTCTGGCCAGTTTTACCAATGCTCCTTGCCTCCTATTCATAGAGTGCAACGCTCCTCACGTATCTTTTCACAATGCTTCCTGATTTGTAGTTATTTCTTCTTTGAGCGGAGAAGTTGTCTTTTTACCAGGAACGCGTTCTTAGGTCGGGCTATTCTCCTCTGAAAGTCCGTTGTGCTTCTTCCGTCCCACGTGATCGTACTTCCGAGATAGGTGAAGGAATTCACTCTCGCATTAGCGCGCAAAAAATGGGACGAGAGAATGGGGAAATGGAATTTTGTTTCAGTTCGCGGAGTATGGCGCATTCCAGGTGGGAAGGGAATAGTCCGCGAGCTCCTCTCGGGGTAATGTTACCGCCTCGGAAGTACTCCAGGGGTTTTGGAGAGGAGCGTTTAATGTTTTCGGATTGGGAGACTTGCGGCGCGTTCTCGGCCGACGCTAAAAGCTACGTCTTAATTATCATCGGAAACTTCCGTTGGGAAAGAACAAAAGGGAGGAGAAGGGATTGTGTGACGGGGAAAATATCATCAGGATCGATGTCACGGGGCCTAGATGACCTATCAGATTTTTTAGGAAACAAAGGAGAGTGGAAGGGCGTTTGTGGCGGGAAGGGTGCTTTCGAAGGGAGGATCTCAAGTAAGAATGAGACTTCGTGGATTAAGGGTCCTGGCCGAGATGTCCGATGAAAGGGCTTTTCTGAAGGGGGTCGATCGTACGGTGGAACTTTTTAAGGCCGGCACTGTGGGAGAAAGGATGGCTCTCTGGCGACTAAGGGCGTTTGTTGAAGGGTCCATGGCTAGAAGTGTGATCATTAAGGTGAGTGCAATCTCGCCCAAATAATCGAACGAATCTAAAGTTGTTTGTGCGCAGACTTTGTCACTGTGTTTTCTGATCCACTTCATTTGTAATTGCAAGTGCTGATGCGGAAATTTTTCCATTCTATGCTTAGAAAAAAAAGTGGTTCACTTACAATCTTGAACGCTGTTTCTTTCGGCTCGTTACAGTGTTTTCTGATCTACTGCATTTGTTATTCCTAGTGCTGACCCGGAAATTGGTTCCTTCTATGCGTAGAAAATAAAATTAGTTCACTCACTGTCTTAAAGTCTGTTTCCGTCGGCTCGTTACTGTGTTTTCTGATCTACTGCGTTTATTATTCCATGTGCTGATGCTAAATCTTATCTCTTCTATGCGTAAATATAAAAAAACCTTAGAATCATAAAGTTTATTTCTCTGGGCTCATTCCTTGACACGTTGAAGGGATATCTCGCGCATTTAAGCCAAAAATGAGTCAAGGTGGTGAGTCTTCCGTTTCCCATGTTCTTTCTCCTCATTCTTATTACCATTGTTAGCACTTAAATATTGTGTATTTTCTCGACGAATTAATTTTATGAATTATTCTCTGATTTCCGTCCGAGTAATGATGTTGACTGCTGCCAACGTTTCGATGGAATACTCCTCCCCTGTCCTCAGAGCAATGATTTCCAGGACATTCTGTCTACTCTTATGTAGCATTGTGTACGCATTCTGACTAATCGTGGGGCATTATTGTCTCCTTTTTTTCGTTATTTTTTGCATTTGTCCTGGGAATCATTGCTCTCTAGACGATGGAGGAGTATTCCATCGAAACATTGGCTGCAGTCAAAATCATTACTCGGACGGAAACCTGAGAAAAATTTATATATATTGTAGCCATTAATCCAGTTCCAAAAGGTTCTTCCACTGTCTCACAAGGCTCATATGTCTTCCGTATTTATCGTCCTAGAATCACATTCTCTTTTGTTATGAGTTTAATTCCTTACCTCTTAGGATTATGACAAGTTTAAATTGTTTTTAGTTGTTAATGAAATTAAAAAATTAAGCTGTTAATGAAACCTACCCCTTTCCTTTGTGCGAATGCTAGAAGGGAAGTGGTTGGTAGCATGTGGAGCACATCAGGGAATGAGTGCCAGTCTAAGGAAGCGAAAATTGTCGTGTACAAAAGTGTACTTCTCCCCACTTTGTTGTATGGTCGTGAAAAATGGGTATGTCAGGATAGACATAAGAGTAGACTAAACGCCGTGGGTATGAGATATCTGAGGAGTGTTTGCGGAAAAAGTAGGATGGACAGGGTCAGGAATGAGTGGGTAATAAATGAATGTGGGTTAGATGCTCCAGTAATGGACATATATGAACGGAGTGTGCTTCGTTGGTTTGGCCATATTGAGAGAAAGGATGAGAGTCGAATAACGCAACAGATATATAAGAGTGAAATGAATGGTGCGAGAGGTAGAGGTAGGCCGAGAAAGTTGTAGTTGAATGTAGTTGAGGAAATTCTTAGGAGGAGGTATATTAGGAGTCTTAAAAGCGGGAGGGCGTGTATGAAGCAGTGTATGGGGATAAATGAGGCAAAAGAGGTTTGCAAGGATAGGTCAGTATGGAGAAAATTATTGAAGCAGAGTTAGTGTACAAATATGTATTTATGAGTGAAACATCGTGACTGTGCCTACTCCGGAAGGGAACGGCGTGCTTGGTATGTATGTATGTTAATGAGACCAATTACACCAAAAAAATGAACAACAGGTCTGGGAAAAAGAGAGATAACTATCACAGAATATTTATTTTAAAATAAATAATTTCCAACGTGAACGAACTCTTAGACCTTTTTAAATAAGAGAAACATACAGTTATCCGCAACCATCGTCATCCAAGTGAGATATTAAAATTTAGGCAGGCCTAACCCTTAACTTTTTTATTTTGGACAATATAGCGTTTCTACAGAGGGATTATAAAATAATTTATAAGTTTTAATCTTTACCTCATTGGCTTGTGGGATATTGCAACAAGACTAAATAAGCGGAAGTTCAATGACAGGATCAGGAAATTCCGAGTGTTGGGAAACTTAAAGAGTTGACTTAAAAAAAAGGCAAACTTAACGTTCGATCGACCTGCCTGCCCTCTCAATATCAATGTGCAACGAAAGGATCCTTTTTCTTCGGTGTTAGCTGGCTTCGGAAAAAAAATCGAATTCTTTTCCTTGGCTTCCTCTTGCTCTGAGTATCTCTGGCTTTCCAAATAAAAAGACAAGAAGCCAAGAAGGGGTGGGGGGGGAGGAAAACTGATGAATAAATCGATACTTGGAGAAGGGGCGCCTTCCATCCCCTCGACTCGGCTTCCAAATTCGACTTCTGCCATGGTCCCATTGGGGGAGGGATAGAGAATGGTGGAGGGTGGGGGTGTGGGCGACAGCAATTGACCCATAGAGGGCGTTTTCGCCCTCGCCCCGAAAAAATTCCTCCTTTCCATGCAAATTGCGTCCATAGCGGCCGGCTTCCTCCTCTTTTCCCACCATTTCCTCCTCCGAAGGGAAACAATTCGCTCCACCCTCTTCATCGATGGCTTACTCCATCTTTATGATCATATCGGGGCGAATATTAAACTTTTCTCCAAGAGGAGTTATTTATTCTCTCATTGATGGCAGTGCTCACCAAAGTGTATATTTCTTCTCCTGCATAAGGTCTAGCAGTTAGCTCAAGTCGAAAACGGCTGTGAAATGTATTTTTTAAACGAATATAAGTAAGAATGGTTATCTCTTTTATTCCACTAACCGGGACAATATTTTCGTGCTTAGTTGGCCTCGGAATCGTTTATTCCCTCCGGAGATCCGTCATTTGACAATATGACAAAAATAAAAACTTAAGGCTTAGCCTGCCTAAGTTATCACTTCTCCCTTGAATGGCGGTGGTTACGGAGCTGAACGTTTCTTTTATTCTAGAAGGTCCAACTGCACGTTCAAGTAGGAAATAAATATTTATTAAAAATAAATATTATGTGATAAGTTATATTTCTTTTTCCAAGACGTGTTCATTTTTTTGGGTGTAATTGGTCTCATTAATGGAAAGAAATTTAAAACGTGTAGTCAGAGAGGTTTAAACGATTTTATTCCTGACAAATTGTCCTCCCTTTTTACTGTGCCTCTCCCCCTATCTTGAATATTTGACGCTGTTGTTTTTTTTACGCTTTCCTGTGGTAGTGTCGATATAATCCTCTCCTCTCCTCCCAATGATCCTTCTCCCCTTCCTCCCAAACCTTTCCGTACATATATAAAGCCATCGCACCTATACTTAACACACGACCTCTGACGATGATGTAGTTACGTCGAAACCAGTTGGGTATTTTAATAAAAAGTGTGGAAAATACGAAGTCATTTTTCTATGTATGTAGATGTAGGTGGTAGTTTTCCAAGTGTGTAGTAACGGTGAACCAGCTCAGCCGTGGTTGGTGATAGGCGAAACTGGGAATCAAACCCCTATTTTCTTAAATCAGGTATTTTGTTTCATTTCCAACTCTGCGCAATCAACTTCGATCGTCGATGGTAGTTTACCTTTGCAGTGTGTGTCCACCGGGCTACGGCTGGTTGGGCAAACTTTATACATCCAGCTCGTTGCAGCAGACATCTTTTTTTCCAACGTTCGCACAGACATGCGGCCTCACGGACCGATTTTATCTGTTTTCCATTATTTCGTTAAATAAATACAGTTTGTTAATTTGATTCACATGTTTGTTTAAATTAAGTACAGCTCACTTTTTCCGTAATGCAAAATTTGTATGAAATAGCGATGCAGTGGTTTTTTTCTGCTAATTTTTTTTTCATGTTGTATCGCTAACAGAAAGTGGACCTGATTACTTAGTAGTTTGAAAGAGACTTTATGATTTCAGGAAATATTCATTCAATATCTCACTGTTTGAACCAATATGAAGGTATAATTAGACCGATGTAATAGGAAATATTTTAAAATATTTTTCGTATACTTATGAAATGGGTCCAAACATACTTGCCTAATCTCAGACATGCGGTCTGAGATCCGCGGAATAACTTTGAAAGTAGTCGACGCGAAAATCAGTAGTAGTAAACATGTTTTTTTCAAAAAAACTCCTTGAATACTATTTTTTTTACTGATCAAAATTTTTCTTTAATTACACGTGAGGCGGGGGTGGAAAAAATTAGTTACAAATCAAATCAATCTGTGATACTGTCTGTGGTTATGGGATGGATATAGAGAATATCTGTGAATTAGAGGTGGATCAAAGATCTTAGGTTCCCCGGCGTATCTGCTGGATAAATGTTTCTTAGGCATTCAACCGGGTAAGCAGATCCATGAATCCCGACGTTTCGGAGAACGACTTGCTCTCCATCTTCAGGGGTAGAATATTTTTATCATGCTTTTCAACCTTGGTTTCCTAATCCGAGGTATTGTCAGCTTTGGGGACATCGATCGCTGTAAATGTGTCTAGTTTATGTGTAGTATATTGGAAGATTACTTGGCTACTCAATAGAGGCAGTGTTCTCTAAAAGTGGATAGACCTGTGGTCCCCCATCATTTGTCCCTTCATTTTACAGTACGAATTTAGTGTGTATGTTTTAGCGTTCGCCTAGTATTTTCCCATTCTGAATCCGCTCTTTACATGCAACTTTTAGGGGATTAACTGTACTTGTACTTGACTGTGTTAGGAGGTATTTTCCATTACTCTGTTTTGCCAATCTCACCTGTACTTTAAGCTCAGCAGAAATATGGAGAATCGCACTATATTCAATTTTTCAGGCGTAACCTTGCGGAAGTTCATTATTGAATAAATTATGAGGATACCAACTGTTTAAATCCACAGAGTTTTATATTGGTACAACTAGTTTCAATACATATTACAATATATAAGTCAATATACAGCTAGTTTCGTTACCAAATACAATATTCAAGAGTACTGAAGGTGACGCATTAGCGTCGAAACTAGTTGCACCTATAAAAAATCAGTGGACTTAAACATAGTTGGTATAGTCATTATTTATTCAATGGCACTGGATATCCTTTTAAGAAACAGCAGTAAAGACCTCCACATTTCCCTCCAGAAGGAGCCAGAAATTGACTCCGTCAACACCCTTTGCCGAAGGCCTGAAATGGGATGGCCCGTGGCCTTATCGACCTTTCCATCCTCAAGAGAAGGCCGTTTTTATTGCATTGAGGTGAGGTTTCACTTTCCTCTTCTGTTTCCTCTCGTACTATTCCGTTCAAGGTGAGGCAATTCTTTTTTTACACCCTTCGTTGAGAATTCATTGAGAATACGCACCTTTCATCAATTTTATAATATGATCCACGAACTTGAGGATAAAAATTCACTTACGCCTCCAAATAATTGAAAATGCTTAAATAGAAAGAGAAATGAAATCAATTCTAATTCTTTTTAAATTTTGAATAGGTTAAGGATATATACGTTCAATGGTATCAGGCTCAACTATGTGGAAGTTGATATTCACAAATGAAAAAACGACTTCGTTTTCTTCCACTGATTTATTTTTTTGGTACAACATGTTTCGACACATAGAGGTCATTTAGTCAAGTACTTGAAAATGACCTCTATGTGTCGAAACATGTTGTACCAAAAAAATAAATCAGTGGAAGAAAACGAAGTCGTTTTTTCATTTGTTAAGGATATATATTTAGTTTGTTATGTTGTTGTTATAATCTTTTTTCTTAGTTCGATGGTATTTTTTTGTTGAAAGCTTGTGAACTTAATTGCCAATTGCCAATTGCATTGTATTTTAGAAGTTATCTGAATTCTTGTCCAAACTTACGTTGTGTTACTGTTTTTGGTTATCATTCCCCATATTCCTCGGATTAAGCATAAGTTTTCTACGGCTCTTTGTACTCCTAGGGTTTAATTTTAGGAAATGATAAGTTTTTGTGACTTGATTTGTACGACTAGTGTACGTGTATGAAAAGAGAAGTTTCAGGCTTGATGTGGTGGAAGGATTCCATCATAAAGAATGAAAGTAATACAAGTTTCCACTTAGTTAAAATTTTACTCGACCTAGGTTTCGATGTACTACATCGTCATCAGGCACAAATAACAGAGCAAGGGGAGTATATATACAAATACAAGAGGGGTATATATATTTTGTATATATACTCCTCTTGCTCCGTTATTTGTGCCTGATGATGATGTAGTCCATCGAAACCTAGGTCGAGTAAAATTTTATCTAAGTGGAAACTTGCATTACTTTCATTCTTTATAGTGTACGTGTAATGCCTAGTAACTAGCCTTATGTAAAAATACTGAATTGTCTAAAGTATTTGATAGACCATTTTCTTCATTTCCATTTCAGCTTGCGATTTGTGTCCAATTTTCTGTCGTGACAGGAAGGAGACCGGCTGCTTGTTTTAAGAGCGGAAATGCTTTAAGATTGATTCAATCCTAATTCCCGCGTCTCACTTACTTAGCCAAGAGTGGGCTTCCATCCATAGTGAGTTCAGAGGAAAGTCCTGGATTCTCGAGCTCTATAAAAAAAACCTGGAGTAAGAGTATATTTTAGGACACATCTCCCCTTTCTAGAAATTCGTGGAAGCTCGCTTTCGAAGAAAGATTGTGTGCATCCGCGCTCTAACCAAAGAGAGAAGTGAAGTTAATTTTACGCGTAGATTCGTAGTTCGAGCCCTAAAATAACCGATTGTTCGGCGTCGCCGCCGGGGGGGAAAAAGTTTTTTTTTTTAGTTCCGCCGCAATCTTTTTTCTCCTCTCCAATCTCAACGCGCGAGGACTCGACTCGTTTTTCCGTCCAGAATCTCAATTGATTTGGATAAAATAAACCAGTTGAGCGCGGAATGGAAATTTGATTAATACGATTCGGAAACGTCGAGGGAGTCGGGGAGGAGGGGTGGAAAACCTTTCTCCGAAGTCTGGCGGCCAAAATAAGATAAGGCGAGGGGCGCCGCAGATAAATCAACACCACCATCATCAGCCAGATGAAAAAGAAAAGGGAGGAAAAAACCGTTTAGCATATATCTCGACCGAGGAATCGGCGGGGCCGCGGTGATGGGGTGCGCCCAAAAAACGGGCAGCGGAGAGACGGGATTGGTAGTTATCGCCGTCCCGGAGTAAGAGAGAGAGAGAGAGAGAGGGCTTCCTCGCGCGTAACAGGTCATGCATTCGAGTACCGCCCGGAGCAAAAAAAGTTTGCGAGATAACGCCATGTGGGGGTAGCACCCTTGGTCTTAATCTTCCCATCTCCCCCTTTGGGAGTCCATTTACGCCTCTGAGAACCACTCATCATCCTCTGTGTGCACTCATATGTCCCACACACGCACAAACTCACGCTATCTCTCTCTAGATTTTTCGCCTCCTTTGTCCCCATTTAGTAGAATTGCTTCGTCCCTTAAACGGATCGATCCGATTATGAGACACACAAGGACGTATCGAAGTGACTTTGAAAAAATAATAATTCACCCGACTAAAAGGGACCCAGGTCCTCAGAATCCGAGCCAATTGTTTAAGGCAGTTTGAGCGAAATATCATTTTATCTATATATCAATGAACGTGGTCTCATGTCAAAGAAAAACTTCTCATCCTTTCAAAAATACCAAAATGTCTGCCCTTACCGAACTACTTGCCGATATTTTTGCCGAAAAATGCCCGCCCTTTTACATGGTACGTGTTTGCACTCCATCAAGACCTTATTTAAAAAAAATGAAGAATTTTTAACACCTAGATTTTGTCAAAAAATTAAGTGTGTAGTTTGTATGTTCTCTCAGCCTTTTTTGATAATTAATCATACCGTCACCGCAGAATCATAAACTAACCCTCCGTCGTTGGGGAGTTTTAAACGTACCATGCGAAAAAAATGAGTCAAGTTAAAGAGTAATTTAGATATTTTCATATAATTACTAAGACTTACTGTCATATAAATAATATATTATTGCAGGATTAATAATACAATATTTAATTCATGTGTCCCACAGCTGGTGAAATTGAAACATATAATCCGAGTGTGGTCTATATTATGACTAGGGGACTACCCTGCTCCAGCTACCTTAAACTTATTAGGCCTCCCTGACTTACTCTACCGCAGTAAATTTCATGTAAGCTCTAAAGGATTGGCGCTCAACTGATAGGGAATTCATCCGTGGGAGTTATTTGGGTGGAATACGATAGACCTTCTTGGAATAGGATAATACTCAGCAAAATGTGATGTTTTGTAGATATTGTTTGAAATTTAGTTCCCTGTTCGTTATGATCCTATTAAAAAATACCCTAAAAGATTGTGTTGCAGTAAAATAAAAATAAAAATTTTCAAGAATCATCGAAGGCGTTCCCAGCGTATCGTGTCGTGAAAGGCTACTCGGGTTTTCCACCGGGTCAGGTTCTCCATTTCTGTCGACGTTTCGACGAACGAGTTGTCCAGCTGAACATTAATGCCCTGATGACGATGGACAACTCGTTCGTCGAAACGTCGACAGAAATGGAGAACCTGACCCGGTGGAAAACCCGAGTAACCTTCCACGAAAAATTTTCAATTTTATATGCATATCATCTAAAAAGCATATTTTGCGTTAAGACTATCTCGGTAAAGGGATATAATATTGTGAACAATCGTGAAAGGAAGGAATTCAACAAAAACATTGGAAAACTCCTGCTTTAAAAGAATTAAGATGCCCACCTGAGCACGGAGTGTAAATACAATTCCACGAAGGCCTCATATTCATGTACTTGGCAGCTGACGTGGTTAGAGCATCTTTCAGACAAATACGCGTTTACGTAAGGAGATAAAAGCGGGGGCGATCTTAGTGGAACCACCCTGCGGGGAGAATGTGACCGAAATTGAGGAGAATCATTTACTTTGGCTTTGATCTGAACCCAAGTCTACTGTATTAGAGCTTGATGCTTTTAATAATTTGGTCGCATGGAAATCTGAGTACTCCACTGAGTCCCGTACGGAAAAAAGAGGAGAATTTCTCCAGGTCTCCAGGAACAAGGTTTATCCTTGTTCTTTTATACTAGACTCTCCTAGTCATGGGTGCACAGTTGTTTTTTTGACTTTCGGTCCCTGTATGCCTGGTCGATACGTCAGCTTAAGAATATCTGGTCATTTATTACCACTATGGAACACACGGGAAGGTATGAAAGTAATTGGCGTGTAGTCGTGATATCTTGGTTCAGATTATAGCCCAGGCCAATCATTCTTTTACGGCTAATATTACACGTTTTGCTCATTTTTTGGTTGATTGTTTATGGGGACGATTGTCAGCTGAGATAATTTTACTCCGCTAAGGATAGGTGTACAGGTTTGCTGGGAAAGGGGTATTTGTGGAATAGAGTAAGAGACGAGAGAAGGCGTCAAAAGGTTATTATTTCAATCTCCCAGCAGGAAGATGGAACGCTCTTCGAAGTGAATTCGAAAAGAGACTCGTCTAAGAAGTCTCCACCACAACCGGCGAACCCGAGTCCTTTGCGATAGAAAACCTCCATTCCACATTCGCACATTCGCGAATGACCCATTGGGTGGGTCGGAGGAATTGAGTCAAGCGGCGTGAACGAAAAGGGACGGAGGAAGATAATAAAAAAAAACAGAAAACAAAACACCGCGGGCCCCGTTTCGAAATCCTCACACCCTTGGAAGAAAGGAACCCTCAAATGGAGACGAGAAGAAGGGGATGGAGAAAAAAAATGCATGTAACGCAGCTGGCGTGCTTTTTTTTTGGGGGGGGGGGGGGGGGTGGAAAGTGTGCGAGAGTCAGTGGAAGCCGTCACGCCCTCTCTCACCCGAGCACATAGTCCCCTTTCTTTTTCTCTCTTTTTCGCATGGGCCAGGGTTTGGCGCCCGCCCGACGCCGCCGCTGCGATCAAAGCCGAAGGCGAGAACTGCCGGGAGGGAGAGAGAGTGAAGAAGATAGGAGGAAAAGGTGACGGAGGGAAAAGAGCAGGACGGAGAGAACCGAGCGGAAACCGAAAAATGATAACGGCACGCGTATAAAAAGACCATCGGAGAAGGTCGACGGAGTTGGGGAAAGGTAGGGGAAAGGGATTCGCAATATCAATATCGGACGAGTGCAGACAGGAGGCGAGGCAATAATGAAAAAAGATTGACCGTTCGCAAGGGCGAGGTGGTGAAAAGTGTGTGTGACCGGTTTACCACTGTTTGGTTGGGCGCGCGGGGCTGAGTTAGTCCGTATGCATTGCCATCGCCGTTGTATTCCCTCCATCTCTGCGCGGCGTCCGGGAAATTATTTTGCTGTTTTTGAGAGGAAGAAACGTCAGACATAGATGTTTCAGTGTAAGAATACGTGTTGTAGAGTTTCGGTTAAGCAAGCGAGATAGTTCCCTAATCATAATAGAGACCGTATTCGATATTCACGTTTTAATTTCACCAGCTGTAGGACACACGAATTAAATATTGCATTAATAATGGTGCAATAATATAGTTATACATGACAGAAATTGTCAGTGATCAAATAAATATATCTAAATAAGTCTTTAACTTGACTCATTTTTTTCACGCGGTACGTTTGAAACTTCATCAAAACGGAAGGTTTATTGTGATCTCGAAAACTTTTCAGCGGTGACAATATGATTAATTTTTAAAAATAGTGGAGAAAACACAAACTACACACTGTTGATTTTTTGATGAAATGTAAGTGTAGGAAATTCATCATTTTTAATATAAGGTCTCTCTGGAGTGCATACGCGTATCATTTCCCATGCAAAAAGGGTTGATATTTGTTGTCAAATATCTCGGAAAGTAATGTGGTAAGGGGTTGAATTTTTTGTGTCAATGGAAGGGTGATATATGTTTCTTTAAAATGAGACCAAATTCATTGATTTCTAGGTAAAGTGATATTTCGCTCAAATTACCTTTAGGTGTATCGGGTTTTCATGAGACTAAAAACTGCTGTGAATTTTTTCTATTAACAACGTGGCATTTTTTGGATTATAGCTGAAATATAGCTCCGCATTATGGCACTATGTGGGAGTTTTTATAATGACTAATGTATTTTTCTAAGTGGAAAGTATTGTGCTGTTGTTGAGGAAAAATGTCAGACCTAGAGGTTTAAGTGTAAGATTTCGAGTTGTGGAGTTACGGTGAATATATTTGTATGTTTTTCCTATTGGGTTATTCGCGTATTCATGGACTTGTTTGAGTTTGATGGAAGAAAGAATCTTTTGCGTACTGTTCCCTCAAGGTGTATCGGGTTTTCGTGAAAACACAAAACTATTGCGTTTTTTTTATATACTACATGGCATTTTTTTTATTTTAACTGAAATTGATCTGCGGATTGCGGCGCTATGCGGGAGTTACTATAATGACTGATGTATTTTTCTTAGGGCATGTATGAATATTAAAGTACTTTTTGCTATGTTATATATTAATTAAAGTGAAACAAGTATAAACATGCGCGAAGAAGATAATTGAAGAAAAAATAGAGGGAAAAGTATCCAGAGGAAGACCCAGAAATAAGTTCATGGAACAAATAAAGAGGAAAGTACATAGGAAGAGATACCAGGATGTAAGGGAATTAGCATTAGATAGGGAAGGGTGGAGGGATGCAGTCAACCAATCATAGGATTGAACGACCAATGAGGATGAATGAAGTATGAACATTAAGATATTGGATAGTTTGATGCTAGAAACATCGGAGCTGTCATAAAACATCCCCCCTTTAAAAGTTGTAGCTTACCTACGTGGTTCAATTTTGTTTCTTTCGCTCGAAGGTTCCTGTGTTATGTCCTGTACAATGCATGTCGGGCGAAACATGGTTGAACTTGCTTAACATTGTGAAATGAAAGCTATAACTTAGTAATTCCACATAAACTTTATTAACTGCCTAGATTTCGACTGATAATGTCATCATCAGGTGCATGCATAAGAAAACTATTAATGATTATAAGAAAAGCAAGCGTAAGAAAACTATTAACGGTTCACCCACTTGTTGAAATATGTGAGCAGTAGTCGTTAATAAAGTTTATGTGGAATTACTAAGTTACAGCTTTCATTTCACACTGTTTCTGTGTTGGGTAAAACTATGTGAAAATCAATGAGAAACGTTCTGTTTGGCGTTATAGACCAGTGTTGCAACCTTAAAATGGCACCACGGCCCTGAGTTATATATATTCTCATAGCGCCAAATTATTTTTCAGTGGTAAAAATCCTTATATGTGACTTATTTTCTTTCACTCCACGTATGATTTTTCACTTAAGTACGTGAAAATATGACCGAGCTATTACTTGCTGGAGTTAAGTATTACCTTCTATTGGGTTTTTTTGGGAATGCATTACTTTTGTCGCAGGGATTGAAATAGATGTACATATGTGCCCCCAATGACACATCAAAGACTTTGATTGAGCGTCCGGGGCCGCCTTGGGACACCAAGCCCTCTCCTACTCCCTCTCCAGTACATCTCAATATGCTGACGGGACGGTCGAATCCACGATCTTCCACACATTCTAATCAGTCCGTTTCATCCTCGGAACACATTCCGGCCCGGTAACCGCCCCTCCCCTTTGTACCTCCTCCCCCCCCGCTCCGTCATTCCCGGCTCGACGACTCATACATACCTGCCTCGGCTCTCTTGAAAGAGTGATATCGGTGAAAAGGGGAGGAAGAGAGGGCCGTTTTGGGACCGGTGCGGCGGGCGAGAGAGGTGCATTGAAACCCATTCCGCGGTCATCAACAGGCTGCGCGTTCGCGGATCATGTGGAGAGGCGGAATAACCGCCGACACCTATCTCTTTCTAGCTATTCTACTCACCGCTTCCATCGCGCGCACACGGCAGTGCCAACCGTACGGAAAAATATCGGAGAAGAATCTCCAAATTTTATTTTACTCGTCGAATATACTTATATTTCGTTCTACGAAATATACGTATACTTATACGTATACTTATACGTATATTTCGTAGAACTCGTATGTGGATGGCAGAAGAGGAGAATTTCTTTCTCCTTGTTCATTTTTACCACTCTCTCCATGTCATGGTTGCACTATTGGCTTTTTTTGACTTTCTAGTCTTATTCAAATTCTAATTATTTTTTATCGAGTGTTATAATTCCCTGAGGCATTTGGGATATGGGTGTGGAGAAGGATAGAGAGGGTGAGATGGACGGAGAGGAAAACTATCGAGGGAGTTCTTTAGATGGTTGGCGAAGAAAAGAAACATCGTTGCAAAATTAAGATCCATTAAAATGTCTATTTTGTTATTTTCTTGGAACATTCGTTGTAGCTGAATTAATATGTACTACATTCCTCGTGCCCATGATTACTACTCTACGTATTCAATGATTATTTTGGACGGTGATTGTGGCTTGTTTATTCCTTTAACTTGTGTATTGCTTTAGAGTTTTATATCATTGCTGGTGGTTTTTGATAACTTATTTTCGCTAATTAAAAGTGCTTTGCTCAGGAGTATGGCATGCTAAAGAGTGACAATCCTTTTTACATACAATTGAAAATTTTGGTTGGCTTGAAAGAAATCGTCCTGATAGCAAAAAAAAATTTCCTTTAATATTCCTGTAGATATTTAAACCTCGTCACGTGGACCTTAGGCAAGGATGTGAAGAGGAGGCTGGTGAAGAGCTTGATAAGGAGCGTAGCGTTGTGTGGGGCCAAACATGTACCCGGAGAGAGGAGGACGAGAATGAGCTGCAGGCATTTGAGGTGTGGGTTTGGAGTAGAATGGAGAGGGTGAGGTGGATGGAGAGGAAAACTAACGAGGAAGTGCTTGAGATGGTGGGCGAGGAAAGGAAATTGGTGAATGAAATTCGAGGTCGGCAGAGTAGGTGGTTGGAGGATGTAATTGGGGGCGATGGGTTGCTTAAGAGTGTGATAGAGGTAAGGATGTTGGGCAAGTGGGGAAGAGGAAGTATGAGAATAGGTTTCATGGACGTGACGAAGAAAGGCAGATCGTATACTGAGGCGAAAAAGGATATACTAGTGGGAGATAGGCCCCTGAAAGTTTTGAAAACCGGGAGGAGATTCTCTGACATTCAACCAAACTTTTACTTAAAAAAAATTCCCTAATTCTGCTCGACAGTCATATTCGAATGACGAGTGATGATGATACCAATACGCTCATCTCTCGGTTAGATTGTGCAGCCTTGTTCAGTAGAGTTGAGTTCAGTAGTCTTTGAAAAGCTATTTGATGGAGAACGGATTCAAAATGGGAATTTTTAATCACTTGGTGAATATTTGTCTTATTTCGTGGTAATACATTTTAGTCACAGCCATAAAATTTCTTTCGCCGTTAGCAGGAATGCATTACAAAATGGAAGAAAAACAAGTATCGGAAGCCATAAAGTAATAGAATATATTCTAGTTTCTTTGAGGGTGGAATGGAATTCTCAAGCGGGCTCTCCACCTCAAGACCCATGCCTAGAACGTCAACATTAAAAAAATATATACTGGAGACTTTTAAACCTATCACTATGAAGTATATTTTGAAGGATCCGGCTGGGCAAGGCAAATTGGGAAAGTGATTTTGTTTCCTTCGTTAGCCCTAAGCTGGTCTCTCTACCGGTCGTACGTGACGTGAAAATATCCTCCCGCTAAATTAGAAGGTGGATATATATATATATATATATATATATATATATATATATACACCTTCTAATTTAATTTATTTAATTTACTTCACCTAATAATTATATATATATATATATATATATATATATATATATATATATATATATATATATATATATATATATATATATATATATATATATATATATATATATATATATATATATATCGACGAAAAACACGTGTAGTGCACAGATATAATACAAAATGTCACAGGCGTGACTGGAAGTTACACATAGAACACGATAAAAGAAAAACTCACAGATATTATTTTTTATATATTCGGCGGACACAACCGCCTTCTTCAGAAATAAGAAGGTATATATATATATATATATATATATATATATATATATATATATATATATATATATATATATATACATATACACGATGTGGATAGGATGGAGGAGATGGACACACAAAAAAAGAGACGATCACACATACATCGCTAGCTTTCGGAACTAGTCCGTCTTCAAGGCGTATCACGGAACAAATGTCATTTGACATGTCAAATGACATTTGTTCCGTGATACGCCTTGAAGACGGACTAGTTCCGAAAGCTAGCGATGTAAGTGTGATCGTCTCTTTTTTTGTGTGTCTATCTCCTCCATCCTATCCACATCGTGTGTTCATCGCCGCATGGCTGACTCCAATCCATCAACGTATTTATATATATATATATATATATATATATATATATATATATATATATACGATGTGGATAGGATGGAGGAGATAGACACACAAAAAAAAAAAGAGACGATCACACTTACATCGCTAGCTTTCGGAACTAGTCCGTCTTCAAGGCGTATCACGGAACAAATGTCGTGTGCGCTGGTGAGGATAGGGTAGGAGGGGCGGTAGGTTATGGGAGGGGGTAGGGGAAGGGGTTTTTCCCAGCGGTTGACGAACGGTTCTTGAAAAGGGGAAATTTTTACCAGCTCGTGTCTTGGCCGGAGAGAGCGGAAGGGGTCGAAGTGAGGGTGGGGGGGGGGAGGGGGAGGGAAGCGGGTAAATGGAGAAGAACGGGAAGCGTTCCATTAATGTATTTTATTTATTCCGGGCGCGGCGTACGATTTTAGCAACCAGATTATGGCTTGCTCCTTCTGGCGCACTTCAATTAACGGGGCGTCCGGGGGAAGGGAGAGCAATATTGCCACCTCAAAGCACTTGTCAAAGGACAAGCCATGTTTCCGCACATGAGTAGGGACGGGGAAAGTGGAAGATGGGTCTTTACAGGTGCGCCGATGGTTATTCATTCTAATATTAAGGGGTGTAATACATTGTAAGGGGTGCAATGTATTACACCCCTTAATATTAGAATGAATAACCATCGGTGCACCTGTAAAGACCCATCTTCCACTTTCCCCGTCCCTACTCATGTGCGGAAACATGGCTTGTCCTTTGACAAGTGCTTTGAGGTGGCAATATTGCTCTCCCTTCCCCCGGACGCCCCGTTAATTGAAGTGCGCCAGAAGGAGCAAGCCATAATCTGGTTGCTAAAATCGTACGCCGCGCCCGGATTAAATAAAATACATTAATGGAACGCTTCCCGTTCTTCTCCATTTACCCGCTTCCCTCCCCCTCCCCCCCACCCTCACTTCGACCCCTTCCGCTCTCTCCGGCCAAGACACGAGCTGGTAAAAATTTCCCCTTTTCAAGAACCGTTCGTCAACCGCTGGGAAAAACCCCTTCCCCTACCCCCTCCCCTAACCTACCGCCCCTCCTACCCCTATCCTCACCAGCGCACACGACATTCGTTCCGTGATATGCCTTGAAGACGGACTAGTTCCGAAAGCTAGCGATGTAAGTGTGATCGTCTCTTTTTTTTTGTGTGTCTATCTCCTCCATCCTATCCACATCGTGTGTTCATCGCCGCATGGCTGACTCCAATCCATCAACGTATATATATATATATATATATATATATATATATATATATATATATATATATATATATATATATTAGATACATGTTCTAGTTCTTAATCGTTCATCTTAGTTGATAGTTCTACTCCAAAGATTTGTTTGGTACAGTTCTCCATTGTGATCTTTTTTCTGCAAAATCAAAAAAGCAAAAATCCGTATCTCTTCACGCTGATGGGAATCTTTGTTTGTCTGTAGTCTTTATTACTTGTTCTTCCTCGGAAATTATTCCCATTCTCGTATTGATATTTAAAAAGCCCTGATTATTTTAGTAATAAAGACTTCAGAGTGTCAATTATTATTTTCCTTAAACTTTGAATAAATATTTTTCGCCAATTCAATTGTTCAACAGTTGTTACTGGGTAATAGTGTGAGCATTTTGTTATAAAATTGCGCTCAGGGTATACTTCACGAAGAAGGTATCATCCATTAATGCATTAAAATCTTGGCGAAATAAACATAGTGTTTAGTCATATTTGTCTGACTGTTCATGGAAATTCGAATTTTATTTTTTATTTTACCTCTCTATCTCCATTTTTTTCCAGCGTGCGTGGTCTTCCTCCCACACCCTTCAAATTCGGTCTTTCTCCCTTTCCGCGCATAGGCGTCCGTACTTCTTTTTTTTTTCTCCCTCGGACGTGGAAGCCCCGGCGCGGGTTCCTTCAGTGTTTTGTTTGTTCGGGAATGATGCAAAAAAAAATTCGTCTTTCATCTTTTTCGTTCCGGCGGTGCGTCTTTTTTGGGTGGCTTCATCCCATATTCATGGAAAACAAGGGAGGGCGCAAACTCGCGCAGTTGCGAGTAGGACGAAATAATAATAAAAAAAAGACGGGGAAAAATATAGAAATACGCATTTCTCTCTCCCTCTCTTTCTCTCGCTCTGAGACCTGGGAGCGGAGCGCGCGAAGTCCGCGTTAGCGTACATATTAATGATCTCATCCACCGCTCTCTCTCTTCTCCCTATTTGTCCGCCTCCTACTCTGCAGCCTCCCCTCGCAATTCCTCCCTCAAGCCCACGTTCTCGTTAGCATTGGTCAGGCGAACACTGACTGTGTGGTCCCTTCGCATTCAAATGGGTCATGGAACGAAGCGTCCCGATTGGTGAGAAGTGATTATCAACTTATGGATAATGTTTCTGGCATTTCAGTTGAATTATTTATACGGATAAGCGGAAAAATGATTGACTCCGCTGATGTTAGGGTATGAACGTGAAGAGCCGGGGCGATAATTTTGTCTATTACTGGTGAAATCCCGAAAAGTGCAACAGCTTCGCTTATTAAAAGGATTTGGGAAACGCTATTAGAATCTTCAATCAAACATTGTTCTTTTATTTTGCCCATAGCCGCGTTATAGTATTTTGGATCGCAATTGGTATGTTTAATATTATTTTTAGTATGTAAAAATATTTTAGCTTCATTCACTCACTCAATCCTAAGAGTAGTTGAATGCAGCCCTCCACCCTTCCTTATCTAATGATTGTTCCCCTATCTCCTGGTATCTTTACCTGCGTACTTCTTCTGTATTTGGTCCATGAACTTATTCTTCCTCTGGGGACTTTTCCCTCTATTTTACCTTCAATTATATTCTTCATATACCCAATGGTGTGTCCAATCCATCTTGCTCTTCTTTTCTGTATGGTGTTCCATGTAGTCCTCTTCTCTTCTACTCTTCTGTACACTTCATCATTGCTTATTTGTACAGAAGAGTAGAAGAGGAAAGGACCACATGGAACACCCTACAGAGAACCAGATGGATTGGACACACCCTGAGATTTCAGCTAAAACCTAGGGATTTATGCCAACAACTTTATTTCATTTAAGGGTTATGTTACTCTTACTTTATACATAAATAGGACGTGTAATGGTGCAAAATGACAGTTTCGTCGACGCGCACTACCAAAAACAAACCTATCTAACCTTCGAATGAAATAAACATTTTTTAGATTAAATACGTCGATATTTTCTGTCCTGTTATTTCCTGTCCTCCTTGGCTCTTCTACACTGCTATTGGCCACTGTGCTTCTCCTAGGTTCCATTCTCATTTTGGTAGGATTTGTTCTTGATTTCGAAGTTGTAGTTATAATAACTCTTCAGTTCAATGGGCATCAACGGCTAAGGCTATTTCGCGGGGACAGGGGCCACAGCATTCTGGCGAATTGGAGGCTCACCCTTTCGAATTGTAGCCGAGCCCAACGATACTTTTATAACTTCGATGACTGAACGAGAACCGGTGTTTCTATCGTGATGGGCCGCTGTCCTGCGTTATCATTAGAACAGGTTGGTCGAATCATTTTATGCTGTTCCTTCGCCTTTGAATAGGTCGTGGAATGCGTGTTCTCCAGTGTGGTAATTCTTGTATAATTTCCCTCGAGTAAGTCTCGCTTTTAACTATAATTAGCTCCATAGAATTGTATCCTTTCACAAAAGAAGCTTAGAATTCATTCGCCTAGAGTTTTCATCTCTGGCTTATCTTTTAGTCTTCGGTGTGACCAATCATAAATTTTATAATTTGACCGTTTATTCGGTGCCTGGTTGCTGCAACATTTGGTACTCTGACGTTGCCAAATTATATCTCTTGATCGTTATCGTTGACATGCTGATAATGGTGAATGATGCATTATCACAAATAAAGATACTGATAAACGAAACCGTTTCAGGCGTTACTTTGTGGAAGTTTTGGATATTTATGATGAAAAGATACAGCTTGGTTGATTCCACAGTCATTCATTAAAACCGAGTCGCGTTTCAGCAACTGAGTGCCCTTTTCAAGGATAATGAAGAGTTCATTTTCAAGGCCTTGAAAATGGCACTCCGTTGCTAAAACCCGGGTCGGTTTTAATAAATT
The DNA here is from genome assembly GCA_963169105.1 of Ceriagrion tenellum. Lineage (NCBI taxonomy): Eukaryota > Metazoa > Arthropoda > Insecta > Odonata > Coenagrionidae > Ceriagrion > Ceriagrion tenellum. The sequence continues at coordinate 35,858,930 of OY720637.1, forward strand.
AATGTGGAATTAACCAAGTTATTTGTTTTAATCATGAAAAATAATATTCCTTGAAAATCATTCTCACATAATGTTATTAACACACACGAAAAAATTACAATAAAGAGAAAATGTTGAGCATGTAAGAAAGAACAGTATTCTTTGTTAAGCACTGAATAAGACACGGCTTAGTTGGCTGTATTTCGCGTATGTATAAGTTTGTCCAATTGTTTTGTTTTTAAATACCAATTTGTATCACCTTTATTTAGACAAATGTTGCTAGAGTAATTCAGGATATGTAAGCGCTGTTCCAAATCGGAAAGTCTTGAGGCGCCATGAATGACGGTTGTGTTCTCGTTATCGCTGTTACTTTAGAATTTTCCTTTGTCGCCTCAGATACAGTGTATGATTCAGGTGCATACGACATATACTAAAAGAGAAATTTTCGTAAAAGAGAAACGTATTTATAAAAATTAAATTCTACCTCTGGGCTGATTGTAAAAAAAGTGGCGAACTTTATCACTTTTTATCGTCTCATGGCCTCTCAGTAGCCAGCTCTAAGCTCCTTCGGCTGTGGAATATTACGTTTTTTGTACAACATGTCGTTGAATGAACATATCTCCTCCGTCTATGAGACATAGGATAGTGGCGACCCCAATGTGCGATCGATAGTGTCGTCATAAATGTGAAAATATGGTCGATATTCCTAATGTTGCGCCAATGCATGGGGTGTACGATACTGTCGACATGGCAAAACATGTGTTCTCATCGAGTACCTCATAGGGCGAACGTAAAGGGCCGAGAAACATGCGTGCCTCTTTCATTGTTATTAGGGCCTTTCGTTTTGGTCAACTTGCCTCTTTCATGTCGGTATACTCGAAGCCATATATTGGCTTCATTCGAATTTAGTTTGTGAGGAAATTCCCAGAAAATGGCGCGCTGCGAGTGTCCTTTCGTTTCTGCGATTCGGTTGTCGACTTCCTTGAAGGGCCCGAAAAGCGTAAGAGCCATAAAAATGGATCTACTCCAAACCGAGCGATATTACAGTTCAAATAATCCGTTGGCCCTCGAGCTGGGGTGGCTGCTTCTAGTGGGGGAATGTTGGCATAAAAAAAAACCATTGAGTAGACGCGAACCAAATGAATTGAACAAATCGGTAATAAAAGTGGGATTGATTTCGAGAGGGTATTCATTACTTGGATTCCTGGTCTCCCTTTTGCTAAACCTGACTACAGCTCAATAGCAATCTCAGTCGAGATTTTTGACCTTAAAATGCTCTCGATGAATCTGAGATGAAATTGTATTCAATCTGAATTGGGTTTTTTCACCGAACTTATGTATGGTATGGTAACCGAAGGTATGTTGTTGAGTTAGTTGTATCTGTGGTGGGTGGGAATAAACTACTGCAAAAAACATCAATAGTTTCAGCCTTAACTTTTCCATAATGCTCAGGAATCAGCTAAACTTTTTAAATTTTGCGCAGTATATTTATAGGACGACCGGTTTCGTCGAATAGTCGACATCAGATCTTAGAATCGTTTCATCGAATATTCGACTTCATCTGATTATGTCAACTATTCGCCGAAAGCGGTCGTCCAATAAATATTCTACGTAAATATTTCAAATTTTTTAATTCCGAAGCATACTGCAGAATACTTCTTATGTTTAGAGGAGAGGGAAAGTTGCCAGAGGAAATTCGAGAGAGGCAGAGGTGTACTAGATAAGGCTCACGTTGAATGCTAAATAGAAATGGATATGCTATGCAGATGGGGAAGGAAGTGGAAAATGTTTGGTATCTTACATATTGCGATGATTGCATAATAATGAAAAATGCCAGATCTCTTAGTAGGTACTCTTTTATAATCACAGGATATTACATGAGAGTACCAAGCTCTACAACGCTATTTCATAGACGTAGTCTAGTAAAAGGTAGAAGGGACGAAGCGGACGATGTGAAGACGTGCAGATTATTACTGTAACTATATTTTATGCGAATCAATCCTAAATATTTTATGATTACATTTACCTCACCGTAGATTTAAAAATAACCTACGACCCAGGTTTCAACGCTTTATCCTCAGGTTATCTTCAGGTCACCTGAAGCTTAAACGTTGAAACCCTGGTCGTGTATTTATTAAATCTGTGGTGTTGTAAATGTTATCTTTAAATATTTGGATAAAATAGACTATCCAAAAGTAACATAACAACTTGTATTATGCAATCAAACTTAACCTGAATATGTAGTTTACTTTTTTCTTTGAAGGCTTCTGCGACTCATATACTTGTTAATATTGCTGTTTTCAGGTACTCAGGTACAATAATTACAAAATGTCCAACGGACCTGAAGACGCCTTCAGGAAGAGGGGAGAAACTGCAGTCAGAAAAACTAAACACGCGACGAGAACACCTGAAAACAGCAATATTAACATGTAGATTACTTATTATAATAATATAACATTACTAATTCATGGGTAAAGTCCTGAGTATAGTATTGGAATTTAATTTGATATCGGCAGTGAGTGACTTTGAGAATGCTTTTGACTTGGGTATTATTATAGATAAATTTACCTGAGACATGTTTGGCGTTATATTCGGTATTCCAGAGTTCATGTGAAAACGAGCGGAAATATAAATTATTACCAAATGAATTTTGTGGTCCAATGCGCTGACTGATGAACTTATGTGCGAGGTGTGCTCGGTCGTTTCATGTCCTGTGCAAGATAAAGATTGTACTTTTTGAAGTATCCTTGTCTGTTGGCACTTAAGCCTGGAGTTGTTCTTCTTGTATATCACCGTATCTTGTATATCACCATATCATTCTACATATTCTTTGATATCTTGGGTGTCATTTTTTTAGTATTCTACCGTTTTAGGTAGACTTTGTTGAATGTCAGAGTATCTCCTTCCATTTTCTACTTTATCAGGGGCCTATCTCGCTCTAGTATATCATTTTTTGCCTCAGCATACGATCTACCCTTCTTCATCCTGTTCATGAGACCTATTTTCTTTCTTCCTCTTCCCCGCTTGCCCTTCATCCTACCCTCTTAACCCACTTCTTCGTTAGTCTTACTCTCCGTCCACCTCACCTTCTCCATCCTTCTCCACACCCACATTTCAAATGACCGCAGTCTATCATTTATTAAATGAAATAAAAGTGTCACTTTTGGTTTTTATGTGGAGATCAAACGAGACTTTGGTAAAACCTTGATTCGGTGCAAAATTTGACTGGTATGAAATTAAACAACGTATTCATGTCAATTAAATGAGAGTTTCTGTATATTTTCTTTGTGTTCTTCATCCGAGACTTTTTCTTATTTCTTCTTTTCCCTTTCTTTTTGCCTATCTCGTTATACGATTATAAAAACAAATTGGATTTCGATTTTGATAATTGAGTTTTGAATTCATTCGTCTGCTTCATTGTGCGTGCTCTAAAAATAAATGAAGATCACTGTCCCAGTTTTCGGTGTACCCACGGACTTTTACTAGCGCGTGTAATTTTAATAAAGCCCCCGGAAGAAAAACTGGTCAACGTGAGCGACAATTACCTGTGTATAAAGGCTATATATTACCATTAAACTAATGAAGGCCCGTGCTGGACAATCAAAATCGCCTAAAAACTGAATATCCTCTATAAATGTTGATGGCTTTGTGATAATGGCCGTATATTTGCCGGTAATCGAGTAATTATACGCTTCACTAATTTTAGGTTTGTTTTATCCACTCCTTAATTTTCTGGTGAAGCCATTCAGGAGCATTAATTACTGTTGAAATCTGGAAAATAGCCAACACGCTCTGCGTTAAAAACCTACCAGTATTTTTTGATGGGAGGTATTAAATATCTTCATTGATACCTGACAGTAAATTTGATATTCCCATTCACCAATTGCACAGCTTTCATTTGGAGGCATTGGAAAACGCGTGCTCATTTGCGCTGCTTGCGTTATCAACGCTGGCTTTTTCCTTTAGTCGGTGTCGTGTTGCGTAAAGAGTTTACCACTGTTGTGGTTTACCCGCGTGGTTTAATTTTGGTGTATTTACTTTTTTTGTGTTTGGTGTATTTACAAAGAAAATGTTTCGTAACTTACCATTTCAATTTTCTTTTTAGGAACAAATTTGAGCTGGAAATTTAAAAAATCTATTGTCGACTTGAAGCTTTTTTAAAACGTAGTTATAAAAGATAAATCATTGTGATTATATATTTTTGGATTCACTGCTGATTTAGGATACAATTCCTGTTAGATTATTCATCGTCTTCTGTGAAGGATGTTCTTGCTTTAAATTTCTTTGTTAATCTTGGTTTGAAAAACAAATATGACGAAATAAAAATTACTAGTTTTTAATTTTTCACAACTTCAATTTAATCTCAAAATAGCATGCATGTCACAATTTTTATTAATTTTTCGGGCAGCTATTTCATGCTATATATGCTTGGATATTACTTCTCATTCATGAACATTTAATTATAAATGTCAGCGCTTCGTTCTGAGCGGAAGTACCATTTAGTTGATATTTTTAAATAGAAGTACACTTCTCTTTGAGAAGTGAGATTTGTTTTTCTATAGGCCGGTTTGAAGAACATTTAGCTAAGGAATCAATAGTTATGAGATTCATGAAGTTATAGCTCTCATAAAAATATTCGAGATGTAAGAACGCATCAGCTTTTTAAATGGCTTATTAACCAATAGTTATTTGCATCGAATATTTAATTTAACCATGTATGATTTAACACTTTCCCGGCGAATAACATTTGTGTAAATTTCTCGGGCTCGCCACCGGGTAAAATATTCATAGGCAGCCGACGTTTCGGGTTCCGACTCGTTACCCATTCTCAAGGCTACTTAATACCTACGTACTTACACTACTTCATGTACTTAGGCTACGTAGCCTTGAGAATGGGTGACGAGTCGGAACGCGAAACGTCGGTTGCCTATGAATACCTTACCCGGTGGCGAGCCCGAGAAATTTACTCTAATTTAATCTAATCCTCTACCGCCGGATAAAATCTATGGTTACTGGTCATTTATCTCGAAACAACTTGTTTATCTAGTAATTTAATCTCCAATCGGTTCATTTCGCATCCGCCATCTTGTCTACTTATGGAACTCATAACCCCATGCCATAAGTTATGAAACCCATAAATTTTTCGAATGTTTCTGCTGCACTTATTGAATGATTGCCATGGCTTATGGTTTCCATAACTTTATAGAATACATATGTGTCATTCCTGCAACTGGCCATAGACCAATTAAGGAGATAGCATTTGGTTTTCATATCCTTTGAGAACATGTGACCTTGCAATTTGTGTGTACCATATCCTTCACCCTCCGGTGAAGTTAGTTATACGACATCAAATTCAATCGACTTCATTGGGTTAATGTCTGCCAACTCATGCGAGTAGTGGATGAATTTCCATGTAACGCCAATGTTAATGCTTTTTCAACATCAATGGGAGGACTATCGATGATGTGATTGGGATGGTGGGCGTGGATAGGAAACTTCTGAATAGAATTCGGAATAGGTAGTTTAGGTGACTGGAGGATGTAATAAGGGGCGATGGGTTGCTCCTGGATGTGATCGAGGGAAGGATGGTGAAGAATCGGGGAAGGGGAAGAAAGGGAATAGGTTTCATGGACAGGATGAAGTATGGTGGATCGTATGTTAAGGCGAAATAGGAAATACTTGAGGTAGGAAGGCCCCTGAAAGTGTAGAAAACCGGGAGTAGATACTCTAATGCTCAGCAAATCGTGCTTTTACCGGTACAATACTTAAAAAAATATTTATTGACTCACAGGCATACATTTTTTTTTACCGTTGCATCATCGGGTTGTTTTCCTAGAGAAAATTAAAGACGGAGGCTAATGGAAGAACGCGCCCGGTATTTTTTCAGCTAAGGAGATATTCGTCCAAAAGAGTCAGTTTTCAAGAGACAACTTCTTATGTATACTTCTTGTGCGTGAGTGCTCCCAGTTCTCATACTTGTTATGCCGACGCCATTCCATGGCAGTGGGCAATGGTGTGCCCAGCCTTAGACATAGAAGTGATCCGTGACTTTCCACGCCAGCTGCCAATCTACTACGCAGAGGCGCAGTCAGCCCTCCGAGGAGTGTTGCATGCCTTTGCTAATATCCCAATTTTCTCTCATGTACTAATGTTCATAGATAACCAGGCCGCACTCAGTTGTTTCAGAAAAGGTACGGGCCTCATGTTTAACAGTGACGAATATTGTAACCTATTACTTCAAATAATAAAGGATCAGACGCGCACAACGTCCTGGAGATTCGTGAAAGATTGTGGACGGAGCTCTTATGAAAACTTCTTATAACTCTCTTATTTTGATTGAAAAATAACGAATGAATTTACGACCCTAGCATATCAGTCTGCTTAACAGTCGTAGGGATGTTCCATAGAATTGGTATAAGTAAGGATTTCGTGAGAGCAAACTCTGAGATAGATGTTATTTGGCCTATTTAATAGAGAAAGTCCACTACTGATGGAAACGTCAGTGTTATTGTATGGATAGTGGGATTAATGATATGTTTATTTTTTATTTTTCAGGTAAGTTTGTGTGTGATCTATGTAGTGGAATTTGGCAGTTCTAGTTAATGGGTATGTATTGGCTATATTTACTATGATGTTAATTAATTTATGCATAAAATCGTTCAACACGGAGGAAGTAATCTATTACGGATGTGGATTATCAGATCTCTGAAGTTGGCCTTAAAAATTTCCTAAATGCGTAATGGCTTCCGTTTAATAATTTATAATATTGTTGTTTTGTATGAAACGGAAGTGGACGCTCCAAGTTTCTATCTCTCTTCCTGAGTTTACTGATTCGTGGTTTTTTACTCATAAAATAAGAGGTGTTTAAATTTTAGAGGCAATAAGTGAACTGTTCAACGTGGAAGATAACTTAAGTTTCTTTCCTCTTCAATCGTAGAGTCTTATGCTATTCCATGATATTTTTGCTTTAGTTAGAAAGTTAATATAAATGTATGTAGTGCTGCCTCGAAATTTTATCGACTACGTACGGCGACTTATCCTTTATCCTTACATTGGCCTTATCTGATTTTTTCCTTACCATTTCAATCTTGGTTTGAAATTTGGAGAGTATGCTTTCCTTTCCAGGGTACGCTTTCTTAAGGAATTCCGTTTCATCTGGAAGAGTGTTTGTTAGGCGCTAAAGTTAAAAAAAAACTTCTCGCTCTTAACGGTGAACTTGTACGTGAGACTTTTTTTGCCGCAGTTCGAAGTTTTATATTTTTCCATCTCTTTTGGTGTAGAGCTTAATCTCCAGTTGATTTTGTCTCTTGTTTCTATGATTTCATTCGGAGACCTAAAGGAAGGCAGTTTTTAATCTTATGAATCACTTAAAATCGCTGGAAAAGGCTGGCAGTGTGAGGAATGAAAATATTTTCGTGACTTATGTCTATGCGTTATCTGCCGTGTTTCATTCCACACTCTATGTTTAGTAATTTTTTGTGTTCTCGCTTGGTTGAAGTTATAACCTCAATGATTTAGCTTCTAATTCGGTGGTCAATAAAGTAATGGTATACATAACTTCATTTACGGGAACACAAGTTACGCGGCAGTTTTAATTCATTTTCAGCCTTTTGCTGAAGATTGACGTTATTTTTCACACTGCTAACTTATAGTTGATATTGTTGCTGGTGCGAGTCGTATGTTGTTTAGATCATTTGCATTAGGTCAGTGGTCATTGCGGAACTTGCACTTGATTTCATAGGACTTCGTCCTTTGATTCGTTGTATTATTTAATGTGGTTGTTTCAATGAGAGGAGTTTTTTTTTGCTAAAGTTAGTATGAGAGACACTTATATTAAATTATGTGCATTTTAATGTGCAACATTTGGGCAATTAATGCCCATGCCTTTGCTCGCGTCCCCTTAATTTATTTATTAACCCTTTGAGTGCGGCATGACGTGATATCACGTCATGGTTGTCTATACGCTGTGCTGATTACGTGATATCACGTCATGGGTACCGTGAGTGTTCCAGCTTTCACCAGGGGGCCTACTGTAATTTCCGACAACACGTCATGTCCCACTCAAATGGTTAAAACACTGAGTATTCTCTTGCTTATGAACAAGTTCATCATGTTACTAGAAATAAAAATTTGAGGTGATAGCAGCAACGTGCCCCGTTTACGAATTATTGAATTTCTGCTGTTTCATCTCATCCTCCCATATGTATTGATATGATATCCGGCTAATTTTTACATTGTCGTCGGAGGATAAGAGTGGGCCGTGCGCTATGTGTGGATCTTTAGCGTTTTTTTGAATAAAATAAATTTGAATGAAGACGCAAATGCGAAGAATTATGGGAGAAATTTCGAGAACCGATCTGCCCTCCACACGGAACTTGAATAAGAATCGGGATTCGAGTGAAGTCAATCAGGATTTCCACCATGCCGGAATGTTTCGGGAGGCAAAGTCGGTGCTGTGTTAGATCCGTCGGACCAAATCCGCTCCCTGCTATTTCTTCTCTGTTTCCGGCTCCTTTTTCTTTTTTTGCTGTGGCTCTTCCATCCGTCGTTAGGGTCTTGCCGAGTGGATGGATCTCCTCCATCGTGCGCTCGGGTCGCCCGCCGGCTGCTGTCACCTGCACCGGGTGGATTTCCAGTAGGGTTCGGAAAAGAAGGTGTGGATCGAAGGGCAAATGGAAAGACAAAGAGTGAAAGGTAGAAGGAGACATTTTGTGGAGGAGGGAGAGGAATGAGAGCGGGGGACGTAAAATATAAAGAAAGGGAAGAGGGAGATTGATAAAAAAAGAAGTTACCGGGTCTAGAAAGTTATGGCTGAAAGACAGACGGATGGAAGAGATCGTGGAGCAAGGGGTGAGGACAAAAAACATGCATACATACCAATCACGCCGTTCCCTTCCGGGGTAGGCAGAGTCACTAAGTTTCACTCATAAATGCATATTTGTACCCCTAACTCTGCTTCAATAATTTCCTCCATACTGACCTGTCCTTGCAAACCTATTTCGCCTCATTTACCCCGATACACTGCTTCATACACGCCCTCCTGTACAAAAAAAACATAAGAGAACAGGACAAAAAACAATAGAGAAAATAACACCAAATGGCCGTTAAACTGATCTTCACAGGTCACTGAACGTAATGGGCCAAGTTCTCCAGGAATACAAAATAAAATAAGCAAGACGAAGACTCCTAGGATGCCTAAGACCAGAATCCTAGGATGCGGAAGAGAGAAGCTCAATGGAAAAGTCACACTGAGATGAGAGAAATTAGAGCAAATTGAAGAGATTCCTTCACCTATCTCGGAAGTACCATCACGTGGGCCGGAAGTAGAACAACGGACATCAAGCGGAGAATAGACAAAGCTAAGAAGGCGCTCATGGGAAAAAGACAAGAGCTGTGCTCGAAGAATATAGGAGTACAAACCAGGAAACAGTATGTGAAGACATTCGTGTGGAGCGTAGTACTCTACGGATCGGAAGCGTAGACCGTTGAAAAAGCAGACCAGGAAATAATAGAAGCCTTCGAAACCTGGTGCTCGAGGAGGATGCTGAAGATAAAATGGACGGGAAAAATTAGAAATGATGAAGTGCACAGAAGAGTAGAAGAGGAAAGGACCATATGGAACACCATACAGAAAAGAGGAGCCAGATGGATTGGACACACCCTGAGACACAATGGATTTGTGAAGAGCATAATTGAAGGCAAAATAGAGGGAAAAGCCCCCAAGGGAAGACCAAGGAACAAGTTCATGGAAAGTAAAGGGAAAAGAACATAGGAAGAGATACCAGGAAGTAAAGGAACCAGTGTTAGATTGGGAAAGGTGGAGGGCTGCAGTCAACCAGTCCTCGGATTGAACAACTAATGAAGGCCGTTAAACGTTGTTAGTGAATTATCTTCCTTCAGTGCGCTGAAGAAGGGCACAATGTGGCCGAAATTCGCGTATATTACGCTTTGAAACTCACGTTTACCCCTTTCCTTGCCTCGAGTGTTTCGTGTGTTTGCGTTTGTTTCCATCAGTGTATCTCTACCTGATCCCAATAAAAACTATTTGGTCCATACGTTTTCTCCCTCTTCCCTTGTTTGTTTCGTGTGTGTGTGTGATCCCGTCAGTGCGCCGATACCGGATTCCAAAAAGCTCCGGCATAAAACTACAGGGATGTGTACTGTTAGTCTTGACCTGGAGGCCTGATGCGGAATAACTCATAATTTACAAAAACTGATGAAGGGAATGGGTGGAGCTCTACAGCCTTAGAATACAAAAGATGAAAAATAACTCCAAATGACCGTATAGTATTGGCACTTCACACGGGGGACTCACGAACTCACCGGGAGTCATACCGTATCAGGTCTCTGCGTCTCGACGAACGGCACGTATCCCCGTTGTTCTTTGCCGTAGCTGTTTGGGATCCGGTAGAGGTGCCCTGACGGTAACACACTCACCCGAAATACACACTTTGAACCTCACGTTTACCCCTTTCACTTGAGTGTTCCCCTTCATGAATCTCTCCCTGATCCCCGTAAAAGCTCCTTAGACCTTACGTTTTCTCCCCGTTCCCTTACGTGTATATTCCCGTCAGTCTCCGGATTCTACTCTACCTCTAACGGTTTCAAAACAGTCCCGGTATCGAACTACAGGGATGTGTGCTGTCCGTCTTGACGTGGAGGCCTGATGCGGAATAACTCCCGGAGATTTCATGCGTCTCCCCGCGTGAGGTGCCAATACTTAACGGACATTTGGTGTTATTTATCTTTTGTTATTCCAAGGCCGTAGAGCCGCACCCATTTCATTCGTAAGGGGTGAGGAGTTGATTATAGAATTAGGCCAAGAGGGAAGGATGAGGAAAGAATCGGGAAAGAGTGTGCCGACGGGAAGCGTCTTAAACTTTTTGGACCCCGGCTGGCGAAAATAATATCAGCGTTCCCTTCCACGTCTCGCGGATGTAGATTGATTGCCCGGCGCTACGTTCTGCTGGAACAAGGGCTGGTGAGCCATGTCTCCGGGAACACCTGGCCCTTTTTGGTTACATGCTTGTGGCTCTGAAACGATATTGAAAATGGAAATAAAACACAGTTGCACGTCTGTATCGTAATGGCGATTTTTCCTCACTTATTATGTATTTTCGTAAGTGTTCTACCGGTTAAGGTAGGTTTTCTTGAGTGCCGGAGAATCTCCTAGATTTCGCCACAGCAAACGATCTACCCTTTTTCATCCTGTCAAGAAACCTATAGCCCTTCTCCCTCTTTCCCGCTTGCCCAACATTGCATATTTTGTATTAGAGCTTATTTTATCTTCAATCAAAGATAATTAATGTTAGATAATTTTTAAAATTTATTTTTAAAGTCTCACCACTGATTTTAATCCATCATTATTGGGATTTTGATAGTCAAGCGGGCTCAATGCCCTCCGCCATTTCCCAATGCCATCTACTATTTCCCAATGCTCTTTGCCATAGTATGTTTAATGTCAGACCGTCACGTTGGTCACCTTTCGTCTCGCTGTTACGCATTGACCTATTCTCCTTGGGTGGCTATTCCGGGAACCCGTTATGTGCTCGCCGGTTTAGCTGAAGAGGTCGTTGGAGCGCACACGTCCTTCCACTGCGTCTAGTTGTTCAAAGGAAGGATTGGAATAGGTTTTATGAATAGGATGAAGAGTTTTGATACGCATCCCGAAAAGAAAAATGAAATCGGGAAAGGTAATATAATCTAGTAACTTCCCGGTAGATTGCACTACATATTTCATGATCTCAAAAATGAAAAGGTTTTAGTTCACTTTCCACAGAAATAATTTTATTTTCCGACTTGGTTTCGACATAGCCATGCCATTTTCAAATTAATAATACACATTTATTGCAAGCTTATATATGCTTTTGTAAATGGTCGGTGGTGGGGGGGGGAGAAAATGGTGGAAGGTGAGGATGGAATGACGAAAGGTGACGTAATCGGAGGGGGAGGAGGGGTTGAAGGTTTGTTTTGCGCTGGCTGAATTGACGTAAGGGTTTAGAACATAGAGGAGGGGTGTAGGTTAGATTGGAACAAGCTTTTAAAAATTGGTGAGTCAAACAACAAAGATAATAACGGCGATGAGTGTTCGGGATACAGATAATCATTGACAATTGTTAAATTTTTGTTTTTTGCTAACAGATGAAATTTCATATTGCTCCATAAAGTCAAGTCTTTTCCCCTTGCATTGAGTATGTCGTACAGTGGCATTAAATTTGCTGTAATGGTCATTTTATAAAAGATGTTTAGCAAAATTTGACATGGAGTCCCCCTTTTTTCCTAGATCAAAGGTCTGTGGTTACATCCCCGGTCCAGGCCGACTTTTTCTCGTGGCAGTTTCAACGTATTCATACGGTATCTGACAAAATTTCCTCGAGAATTAGGAAGCCTGGATAGCGTATAGGAAATGTGTTATAACTTGTTAAAATATTATCCTTATTTACGAAATTATAATTTCGGCTCTCGGATATTATTCAATTTTTCTGAGTGGTTGCCTCTTCCGTCTCAAATGTTTGCCCACCCCTTTGCCAGATGTTCAGCCCAGAGTGTAGCTTCCGAAAATATATGCGTTATGCGTACGAGTTGGTGGGTGCGCCGTAATGATTCGTAGTCAGGCGATAAGGCGTAATGTTAGCTGTCTCTGCCAACTGGCTGTCACCTGTGCAAATGTTCCCTCGTGGCGGAGCTTGCCGAGATCAGTGGAGCGGAAGGAGAAATGAAATTCCTGTTTTCTCTGGCCTTTTCTTGATCTCGGGCGGGTAAGATAGAGGCTGACGCTATCTTCACCTCTCGCAGCTTGAGGGATCCTTAATTATGCTTAATCGGGGTAGAAATTTCGCGGTACGATTATTGTTTATTATCAGTGTTAATTGTCAGTGATTATATTGTTTATTGTCAGTGATTATTGATTGAAACACTTTGTGATTTCCACATGAGATATCTATTTTCCCGATCTAGATTTCGTCGCTGTGCGACATCATCGGGGCACCAAGGTCGTGATAATAAATGGCGCATGTGGAAATTACAAGGTGCTTCAATCTATAATCATGAAGTTATTCCGCAAAGTTACGCCTCAAACCATCTCTTTCTTAAAATAATCATGATTTCGGTTGCAGTCATAAGCAGTTAATTAGGGCTAGACATAAATCGTGTGGTGGAAGATAAGTTTCCGGAAAAGTAACTGACAGTGAAGTGGCTGATAGAGTAACTTTAATTAAATGCTGAGTTTTAATCCCAATTGCTGACTCAATTTTTTATTTTTTTGCGTACAAAGTTGTAGCCTTGTACCGTCAGTTTTGCCATGGAAAAATTTCACTGCCGATGTCTTGGAAACGCTCCTGTATTTTGCCCTCAAGTTCGTAAAAACACGGTTTTATTCTTTCCTGCCAAGGTAGCGATATTTCTCGTGTGCCCTCGTTGATGCCAACTGGCCCTGTAAATGAAAAAGATGGTCGAAATACTTCGGACGGGAGATGGAAGAGAGTTGTGACCTGGGATACTTCTGCGTTGGAATAGATATGAGCTTCTTTCATCCTCGTCTTACCCCATGAATACAAATTGCAATATGCCCCGAGTGGATGTCGTCTGTTTTCATGGAATTGAGACGAAGAAGAACCCCATGAGGGAATATTCGCACTAATTCCTCCAAATTAGTTCTTTCAGTATTTTAAAGAGAGCATATAAATGACCAAGTAAGGCAATGTGAGTATAAAAGCATGATTATATTTGAAACAGTTTAAAAGTTCCGTAATAAGTTAGAAATGACGTTATTAATTTTTTTCTTATCGAATTTAAATTTCTGGAGTACGCAGAGGAATGTGAGTGCTCTAATTTAATTTTACTTCCGCCGAAAATCGGTGTACTGAAATCTTGCGATAGATATTATCCTAGGTGCACAAGCTGGTTTAAGCCTATTTCACTATATATTCCAGATGTTTCGAGAGCATGCGGGGCTATGGAATATACAGAATCATGCAAATGAACCTAATCATTTTTGGTCCATAAGCGTCTTGTTTTCAGATTGAGGTACAACTATTTGATTGAAGTGCCCTGGTAATGAAAGCCTTATTATTTAATGATACACAAAGGATTCAACAGTTTCGGGCGAGATATTGTGGAACTGCGTTATTAAAATGAAGAGCCCTAGATGTTGTACTGTCCGCTATTTTTAATGCTGAAAACATTACAAAACGTGTTTTGGCACTTGATTGGCCATCATCGGTGTACACTGCACCTGATTTGCCGAAAACCGAAACCGTGTTGTTAAGTTTTCAGCATTAAAAATAGAAGACAGTAATTCCAACATGTATAACTCGTTTGAAGGTTTTCGCAGTGACTCTTTGCTATATTTACGTTATCCTGGGTATCCCGCTGCGTATTGAGCAAATATCGTTAACGGCACGCATCATTTTTTAAATTTAAAACCCTTAACAATGGTCAACCGTCTCGACGAAGAACCTGTATATAGAGGCGAAGCAAACAAACTCCTACTTTCTCCTGACGACGTTCTCAGTATGCAGAACGAAACGTTGAGTCAATTTAAAATGCTCAATACGCAGCGGGATACCCCAAATAACTATATAATGTACCACTCGTTTTTCAAGTGACCACCAGTCATCATCAGGTACAACACTTCTTCCACATTTCCAGACATATATATATATATATATATATATATATATATATATATGAATATATTCCCAACTGAAGGTGATTTGAGGGGGGGGGGTCGGGAGGATGAATAGGAGGGGAAGAAGGTGGAAATCATGATTAGGAAAAGACCCTTTGTTCGACCAAACAGAGTACGTCATTATACCGGACCTATGCCAAACTAAGGAAGGATAAAAGAAAAGGGAGATGGGAGAAAATGGGGGGGGGGAGGAGGTAAGGTTTAAAATTTGAATTTCTTTCTTTTTCCTTTTACTATTTCCTACTCTTCCATATCGATATCCATGAAGTAGCTAGACCTCTGGTTTCTGGGGAAGAAGTTCAATGTGACAGGGATTAATAATACCAATAATAACAATAATTATAAAGGGAATACGTAGTGTTCCATTCCTTAAGTTACCATTTTCGGTGAAACCAAATTATCGCTTTAAGGACGTTTTTGATAGGAGTATGCCGCTGTGAACTTAAACTTTTGTTCATCTAGAGGAGAAAAATTTAAGATTTTTGTTACTATATTCCACAATTTTAGTGTTTTTGGTTTTGTTCCTAATTGCTCCCGTGAAATTGTATATGAGAAATGGAGGATCCTTGATCGTAATCCCATGATTTTTTCTCCCACATTGGGAATCCCCGGTCCACCGGAGTTTGAAGCAGCCATGTCTCTTCAGTCCATCGTATTTTAAACCTGAAGTAGTCGTTTGAAGCATCTTTAAAGTTTAAATTACGCTGAAAATTCGTCATCTGCAGTCAGGCTACCGCAAACCGCGTGAGAAGAATGGGAAAAATCTGTTTTGACCACGCTTCCTTGTGCGAAAGAAGGAATTGCACTGTTTTGATCTCATGACAACGCTTGTTTTCTTTCCACTGGAGCACATTGAAAGTGTCAAGGTGCAACGCTAAGCTCGACGCAGCGGGAAACGCGGTAGAAAACGTCTCGCATGACCGGGCTTCAACACCAGCCTACGCTCGACTCGGGAGCCTTTTTTTTTACTAGCACCCGAGGCATCGTCGTATGATGCTTGTAGTGTGAACGTGGTATAAGCATCTCTCCATTGTGCCGGACTCGTTTCATTCGACATCGCGAAGAGAGCTCCGATAACTTTATTCTTCTCATTTTTTTCCTACGCGCCTGCCTTTTATTTCTTTCCGATTTTTTTTGGTCACGCTCTCGCGGAAATGACTGTGTATCTGGAAAATTCAAAGCGGCAGCCCCGTTGTCGAGGATGCTTTTTGAACCTTGCCTCCGAACGTGGAATTGTTGCGCTTTTAATACGGTCCCTTTGTTGTCGCCTTACTACTACGCGACACGAGCCGGTGTTAGGAGATATGAGCGCCAGATTTAGGCCGTGACTTTGTTATGTTCGCCCCGGTTTTGAAATACTGTAGCGTCGACTTGGTGTCGAACCAGAACGACCTTTAAGTTTATTATTATTTTTTTCCAACTCTCTGACGCTTCGCGTTGCTATTTTTTTTACCGATACGCTCAATGGATTGCGCTCCTTGTGTAAGATCGCCACCTATGCAAATGGGGTTTAACCAAACGTTCAGCTGGGTTGCAGATATTTGCTCTGGAAGTTGCATAACCGGCCCGATAAGCCCCATGCGCTTGGCCTCATCGACGGGGTGAATGGTATTGTCATCTCGTAAGCCCTTCAGTCTTATAAAACGTCAATATCTATAGGAATGCCTGTCTCTCTTGAGTCTTTTTATTCTCACTATTTGTTCCAGCCTTGTGTAATCGAAGGAGTGAACGGTATTTTGCATGTATTGAGGTCTCCTTACCGTCGTTCCACCTTTAACTCTCCTACATAAAGGAGAACGGCTGTTTCGAATACCTTTTTATCACCGATTTTGTATTTATCTTCCTTCTCCGATTACTTTGGGAAATGAAGAGCTAAGTACGGAATTCGAGATGTACTTGCCTTCAAATAGTGACTATAAATTTGATGATGCAAATAGTGCTCACATCTCAAGGCCACTTTTCACGGTACATTTTATTGTACAAATGATTGTATGAACTCTTTCATGAGGAAACTTTTACCGTGTAAAGGGGCAAATTGTGTGATTGTCTGAATGATTGAAGGGGAAAGAGAACCTGCTCTAATTCCATTCACTCTCTTGTAAATTATTTTATCCAATAAAAGGTACCGTGTAAAGCGGCCTTTAGATAAATGTTTTATGATTCTGTGCGCTATCACTTACCTTAAAGTTTTTTTTCATTTTCGTTCTGATTTCTCTGAAATGGTGGGAGAATGAGGGTGATGGAATGAATGTATAGGTATCATGATTCATAAATTGTTCTCAAATTTTAATGGTACAAAAAAGTTACAGTCTGATAAAATATTTTATTGTTAATGAGTTATGGCGTATTATTTGCCCCCAAGGATGAGCTTGTGGCATAAGTTACGTTTTTAGATTCATAGCGTTAAAATTAACGGGCGTGATTTTGCTGTCTCCCATTTATGACGGATTGCAAAGATCCAACCCCAGAGCCATTATGCACTCGCCACACGCTTTTTATCCCAAGAGGTGCTGCAAAAGTATAATTGATGATTTAATTCTGATCTGAATGAAGGAAGAATAAGTGTGATGGCATGATTGTATAGGTATCAGGAGTCAGAAATTGTTCTTAAAATGTTCAAAAAGGGAGAATTCGACTCGCTAATCCAATTTAAGTATACCTGGTGATGACTGCTAGTCATTTGAATCACTTGTTGTACGAGCTGAAAATAATGAAGACAGTAGGATATCCCTTGTGTATTATTTGAAATGCCGTTCTACAACATATTGCCTAAGAAAGTGGAATTTATCGGTTAAAGTGTATTTTTCGATGTGAAGAGCCGAAGAAAAAGGCGTTTTTTTTTTGGAGGCGAAGCTTTGATTTTTCCATGCTGTAATAAACAATGAGATTGCCATACGTTGGGCGTCAAAAGTCTAATAATATCATGAGATCGACCCCACGTTGGAAGTCAAAATGCAATATTCAAAGGTAACAAACAAAAATATGAAGCTTATGTCGAAAATTTATATAGTTTAATCTCAGGTATTTATCAAATTAAGCCCGTAGTTTCTTCTACATTTAAATCGTCCTTTTTACAATGGTAAATGTCACTCATATTATTAAATTTTCACTGGGTACACTTCACTTTCTTGGCTCTCCGGCCACTGATAATTTCACTTATTTACTCAAATATTACCCATTCGCACACAAATATTACCCTTCACACGTTAAATATACATACATACAATTTGTGGTAAAGTTGACCTTTGATACACATGCGTCCTGGGAAAACTATCCAGTCTCCAATCTCGCGTTTCGGACGTGTAAATTGTCTCGATTCCGGACGATGTTGTCAGTTAGGCTTCGGATTGTCTCCCACGTCTTACATCTGCTTCCTCCGAACTTTCAAGATTAACCTTTCCTAATTGTGATTTTTAATTTTTAAAACCATACTGATAGCTTTCTGGCGAGCCACCGATAAAGGAATACTTCTTCTCTTACTGTTATCACAATTAATAATGAATTTTACGATCACGACTTGCGCGGAATTTGTTTGCCTTATGTTTTGTTGTTGTTTACTGACCCTCTAGGTACAGTTGTTCATCGCTATTTATACTCGTTTGTACTTATTGTTAGCTTTCCCTCCAGTGAAAGCTTCTCGAATGTTCTTGAACTTCTTCTCCTCAAATGGAGTACGCCAGAAGGTGCGACCTTGTTACGTTACATTGCTGAATAATTAAAACGCTCAATGTAATGTCCCGTAATGGAATTGCTTTTTTAAAAAAGTTTTTGCTTTTTCATATCGGCGAACTGGGAGTGTGTATGTTGTTTGCCTACCTACGGGTAGTCGCTAATGGATGGCGGCCGTGTGCTATTGAAATCTTTCCTCCTTCGGCCGCAAACTTGCGTGAGCACTTTCAAGGGATGGGAATAAATCGCTCCTCATGCATCCGAAGTGGGAAGCCGTGGGGTGGGATGGGGGGTTGAAGTCTCGGAAAACCTCTCCCGCCACCCACCCTCTCCCCATGCCGCTCAACCCTCCCCCAACCCCTCTCTCTCTCTCTCCGTGTGTGTATATATATATACGGGATGGGCTACTCCACCCCCAACCCGCCCCGCCGCTCCGCTGAGCCAATAAGTTAAAGAGATAAGCCCCGGGAATCAAACACTGCCTTCGAGAGTAAATAGCGCACACGCCCGCAAGACCGTGTCCCCTTCCCTCGCTTCCCCCCATCGCAGCGCGCTGAGGAAGTTAGGCTCTCCCGCGGGAGGC
This sequence comes from Ceriagrion tenellum, assembly GCA_963169105.1. Taxonomy (NCBI): domain Eukaryota; kingdom Metazoa; phylum Arthropoda; class Insecta; order Odonata; family Coenagrionidae; genus Ceriagrion; species Ceriagrion tenellum. The sequence goes on from OY720637.1 coordinate 35,877,850, forward strand.
GGGGGGTGGAACCGGGAGGGTAGATGTCAGGGGGGCGGCAACTAGGTCGGCGCGGCACGCGGATTAAGTATTTGGGCCCCCTGCCTCTCTCATCCCATCACACTCCCCCCCTCTTCTTCTTGAAACTCCGCACCATTTCGAATTTGAATCGCGGGAGGGGTCGGCGTGCTCCCTCCCTATCAATACTTCTCTCTCCGCTCGAAGGAGCGAATGGGAATTGAATAAAAAAAAGATAACGTGGACGAAGAAGTGGAAGAAGAAACTTCTCTCGACTGATCCGTATTTGCGATATACGTTATCCCCCTAATGAGTTCCATACTCCTCCTCCATCCCCGCGCGATTATTGAACTTGGCTTCGAAAACTTAAACCAAAAAGAAAGGTGTGCCGCCGTTGGCCGTTTTTTTTATCCTTCGACCCCTCGCTATATCTTTATCTATACTTCTCTCTCTCACCCGAGGAGGTTGGAAAACTTTCCGTGACTTCTATTCATCGGATCATCTTTTTTTTCCCTGCCGGAGGAAAAAAATGTAGGGGTGGGTTAGAGAAGAGACGGGAGAGAAGGAAAAAGAATCATAAGCAGTCACCGCGATAGGACCCTGTGCACCAACGGACGTATATATCTCTGCTTTAGGGATATGAATGTCAGTTAACATGGTTTTGACTATCCTTTGAGTATTTGCAGTTTTTCCAACTTTGTGCCAGAAAGTTTGGACCGCGTCAGTTTAAAAACTAACCAAATGTTCAGCTCTGGGGATAGAATATAATCATGCGACTCTCTTGTCGGCTGCTGATGTAGCCTTTTCTAAATTAATAGAGTTTGTTTTATTAAGTCAAGTATACATGGAAACTATAACCGCCAATGATTAATATTGCAAGTGGTCGCAGGAGCCTGCATCTTAACACTGTTTCTTTCTTCAGCGATGTGTGGTAATAGCCATGAAATATCGTCGATGTGGCGATTTAAATTTAAAGATCGCGTTTTACGTTACATTTTATTGTACAAACGAATATTTGAACTCTTGTATGAGGTAAATTGTACTGTGCAAAGCGGAAAATTCTATGGTAGTCTGAGTGACTTAACGGGAAATAGAACCTCCTCGAATTCCGTTCAGTTTCTTGTAAATTCTATGATAATTTCGTTTGTACAATGTACCGTGTAAAGTGGCCTTAAAACTCTTTATTAATCCAATGCGACGAAGAAGGTGGTGAAGTGGAGAATGTTGGGTGGGCGAGGAAGAAGAAGGAAGAGATTAGGTATTCTTGACGATAAAAAAGCGAGACAAATATGTCTGAATTGCCACTGTAACATGTTATTTTTTCATACGAATATAATTTCTTATTCATAAATAGCGATATTTGGCTAGGGTTAATCGTATGAATACTTATGAGAATGAATGAGGTTACACATAGTTATAATTCTACGACGGTGAAAGAAGGCTTTATCGATAATGTGCGTAGTTTCGTAATTATATTCATTTGGTATGTAATTCCACACTGGAAATTTGGTAAATGACGTATTGGTCAAATTTTGTCACAAAGAAGTGTTGCATGCGTTTCCTTTGCTTGAAAATGGCTTCGGGAAAAAATCATTTTCCATTCAAGAGATTCAATGGAATGAGGTTATGTAGTCTCTAGCTTCGGATCTTAAGATTACGGAAGTTTCGGAGATTTTTTTCATTGGAATCTCAAACCTTGTGGACCCATTAAGACCTTTATTTAAGAGTCGCCTAAAATTCGACGCCCTGATATCTCCACATTTCTTTATTCCCTGATATTCCTTCCTTTACCAACCTACCTACCTATCCAAATTGGTTAAAATTAACTCAGAAGTTCTAGCAAAGTTGTGTAATTCAGTTGTTAAATTTTCAGTAGGAGAGTGTGCCAAAGCGATAATTCTGAGTCATAGGGTGCACATTTTAGTAACTTGTCTAGAAAGTCTAAAAAAAACTCGTAAACCAAATTTTATTTTAGTACAATACAATGGAAATCCCCTGACCAAAGACTGATATAATGGATCGATATTTGTATTTAAAAACTTTCGCCTTTTATTTATGGAGGCATTGTTATGAATTTACTTTACGGCGCGGAATTCGATATTTAAGCAAACATTTCTACATATACATCTGCATACTACCATTCGAGCCGCCGCATGGGCATGTGGCGGGGGGTGTTAGGACAACAGCCGTGTAAAGATGTAAAAATAAGCGGTTTTCGGAGGTGAAATGGTGAACTGTATTATGGGAGTGTTTAAAGTAAGCTTCAGTTATATTATAGTCACTTATCGTACGTGGAAAGAAAGATTAATTGTACCTATCTATTCGGCAAGGTATCTCTTTCTTATTTTATCGCAACTGACGGACTTAGAGATATAGTGTGTCTTCAAAGTGATATTCTCTGTGTCCCCCTCAAACACACCTGTTTTGAATTTCATTAGCAAATTATATGTTTATACATGTTTTTAACCGGACGAAATACATTTATATTTGTTAGCGACGATAGTTATGATATTAAACGTATTATTTTCCTGTTTAGGAGAAAATCTGTGCGTATGTAACCGGTTTATTTCGAAATATATGTCATATGCCAAATGGCTACGCGTTGAAATGGCGTCAAATTGCGAAGAAACCAAATCGGTTACCAGAAAATTTTTTCCTGTTTATCTAATCACCTTACCGAAAGTATTCGTATGCTCAGTTTTTCCCAAATCTGTTCGTTATCAAAAATCGCTTCGACCTCCTTAATTGGCGAAAGCGCTCGGCGCAAATTTTCGGATCTGGGCTCGAGTCCCAGTCTCGTCAAACGGAATGAGTTTTTCTCTGCGTGAATGTTGCACGTGCTTGCATTTCGCAGAGAGAGGGAGGGAGAAAGAAACACCGCCCCATTTCCCCTTCATTATTTCTTTCACCACTCTCGTGTAGTTTGACTTAGTAACCGAATGACGGCACCGTCGTCCGAGTTACGCCCCGGAGTTCGATTGGTTTGACGTAACTGCGGCGACAGAGTTGACTCTGCTTTTGAGTGACACGGCGATGCCTGGAGTCGGTGTAGGACGGGAATGTTTATTGATTAGCGTTTCCCCCGAGATGATGCATTTACATTACGCGGAAGGGAAGGAGAGGGGGTGTGTGGTGGAGGAAGGGCTGGGGTGGTTGGGAGGGGGATAGGGGGCGGGGTCGCAGAGGGCAGGGGTCGTGGTAGTATTAGCGGATGCTGTGAGTGGTTTGATTGAACGCGCGCGCTGGTCTTGCTCCGCCCGACCCACCTCCCTCGCCCGTTCCCGAGTCGTGATTTTGCGGGGAATTCACGGCTCGGATTAACGTGCGAGAGAGAGAGAGAGGTTGGTTATTCGCTTTTGATAAAGGAATGCGGCGCACGTTCGAAAAAAATAGTAGAGGGGGGTAAAAAAAGGGGGAGATTGGAGGGTGAAAAAAGAACGAACGTTGTACGTAGAAAACGGGGAGAAAATTGAAAAAGCACTGACTGGTAGGGACAGGCCCGAGCCGTGCCAGCCCTCGTGATTCAGATGCGAGAGGAACTCGTTAATTTCCTCCTCCCTGCGGCTAATTCCGTTTCCGTCAATGCGTGCCGTGTGTTGTGATGACCGCGTTCCCAGAAGTCTGCGGGGTGCGGGTATATGGTCCCACTACACCTCATCTATTGACCTATTTGTTGGGAGGAATAGTGGGGAATATGTTTGGGGGAAAAAGTCCCCGTTGTTGAGGTGGGAACGAAATTTACGTGGGCTCGTTCTTCGTTACGATTCCTTATTGCCTGTATTCAGTGGGATTGCTTTCTTTGAATTCCAGATTTTAAGGAATTCAATCAAGTTTTCATTTTCCCATTCAAAATAAAATCCTCGATATACATATTTGATTCCCTATTTGGTCACTTATTATTTGGTCACATATTAATGTCCAAAAATTATAATAAATACAAGGCTGTTAAAAACAAGATAACAACAATGTGTAAGTTACAGAAAGAAATATGGATGAACGAAACAAGCAAAGAAATTGAGAAAGATTTAGTTGAGGGGAAACTTGACAAAGCCTACAGCAAAGTAAAAACATTAAAATATAGACCGAAAACTAAGAGCAACCTGGTGAAAGATAAACATGGGAAACTATTATTTGGGCATGAGGAGGTGTGTGATAGATGGAAAGAATATATTGAATACTTGTATGAGGGTAAGGAAATTGAAAAAATAGAAGAGTATATTGAGGAGGAAAATTCTATTGACGCTGATTTCAAAGGGCCACCCATAGCAAGAGCTGAGTTTAACAATGCTCTGAATAAATTAAAGCAAAATAAAGCCACCGGTGTGGATAACATTGCATCAGAACTGCTGCAAAATAGTGGTGATACAATTAAGAATAAACTTTACATGATTGTATCCAACTGCTATGAGGAAGGAAAGGTACTTAAAGAAAAGGTAGGTAATTTCACAAAAAGCAGAACATTTACACTTCCCAAGAAAGGCAATGCAAAGGATTTCACGAATTACCGAACAATAACGCTTCTGTCCCATGCTTCAAAAATTTTATTGGTTATAGTAAAAGAGAGAATAAAATAGAAAATTGATGCGACATTAGATAGTGATCAGTACGGCTTCAGACCAGGAAAAGGCACTCGAGTGGCAATTTTAGCATTGCGACAAATCCTGGAGAGGAGGCTAGAAATTAACAGGAAAACTTAAATAGCTTTCGTTGATTTGGAAAAGGCTTTTGACCATGTTGACGGGAGACTATTGTTCCAAGCAGTGTGCAAAATAGGGTTGGATTGGGGAGTCAAAAGATTGATTTTAAACCTCTACAAAAACCAAAGTACGGAAATAGAAATCAGTGGCACCAAGAAAGAAGCAAAGATAAGAAGAGGTGTTAGACAAGGTTGCCCAATATCGCCTTACTTGTTTAACTTATACATATAAGAAGCAATGTCTGAAATGTAAAACAAAGACAAGAGGAATTAAAATAAATGGCAAACAAATTCATTGCATTCGATTTTCAGACGACATAGCTCTAGTAGCTGACCCAGAGAAGGAATTAAGTCGAATGCTCAAGATTCTAAATAATATTTTATTCAAACTGAAACTTAAAATAAACACCAAGAAAACAAAAATCACGGTGGTGGAAAGAAAGAGAAGAGAAAAGATAACGAATATATGTATAGACGGAAGTGAGACGGGAGGAAGTGACAGAGTTCTGCTTCTTGGGTAGCATATTAGAGAATCATAACAACTGCTCCTCAGATGTCAAAAGAAGGATAACGTTAGCCAAGAAAACATTTCAATTAAAGAAAAGTCTCCTAGTAAATAACAGCATTAGTATTGAGAGTAGGAAGAAATTCCTGAAAAGCTTTGTATGGAGTGTGCTAACTTATGGATGCGAGACATGGACACTAAGGAAGAGTGAAATGACCAAACTTGAAGCTGCAGAAATGTGGTTTTGGAGGAGGATTACAAAAACTAGGTGGACCGAGAGGAAAACTAATGAACAATTACTAAATGAAGTCCATACAGAAAGAGAAATATTGGAAACAATTAAAACAAGAAAAGCAAAGCTCATCGGACATTTACTCAGGCACGACAACTTCATACAAAATATTATGGGAGGAAAAATTCTAGGCAAAAGGTAGAGAGGACGACCGAGAACTTCATACCTTAAAGTATTGGCGATGGAAATGGGATGCCCCTCGTACAATGAAATGAAGAGGAAGGCTGAAAAAAGAGATTGTTGGAAGTCGTGGCTGCAACAACAAGGATAACCTTTAGAAGAGAAGAAGATTTGGTCACTGAGTCGGGATAGAAATTTTAGCAGCCATATTTATATACGCTGGGCCATACCTTATTGTTTGGCTTGATGTACTGCTTACGTTAAATTCCTGATTTTTTATCCGTCAATCAGGTTTTCACTATCTCAGCAGGAGTCAGATTGATGGCACTTATTGGGTATCCATCGGAAAGTATTATATATGATATTGCTGTATTTTGTTCTCAACTCCATTGTCCCTTGTTCATGGATGGGACACTTCGACTGAATGCATCTTTTGTAGTGCTGGTAAGATTATGATATTATGGTCTTTTTAGTGAGCTTTATACCCTCGAATTTATCTGTGGATGCCTTGCGATACTTGACTAATGATTGCACGCTGACACGTTTATGAGTTCGTGGGAAGTAACATTCTTGTTTTTCAAAACTTTCTGCTTGCAAAGGCTCAAGAATCCGTAATACGTTAATGCATATTTTTCTGCCGACATTTTATATTAATCTTGGAGGTAGAGTTTTTTTAGGGTAGTTTGATGACTACCAATGTGGAAGTAGATGTGCGACCGCGTTTTTATTGAGATGTGTCCGTAAGGGATTGAAGACACGGCAAAAAATTCGTTTTCGAATTCAAATCGGAAAGTTGCTTATAATAGGTTCTCTGGGTTCGTTACATAGCGTGTAAAAAGCTACACACTGGTTCTTCAAAAGCTGTTTTAACAAATTCAGGGCTAAGGTAACTGCAAGCAATTGAACGCCGCATTATGCCATCGTGAACGATTTTTAGCTTATCTATTTCTCTCTCCATATTTTTCCGTCATCTCCATATTTTTCCGTCATCTCCATCATATTTGTAACATATTATTATGATAATACATTTATTACTCCACAATTTTAAGTTGAAAATCGTTTTTTTTTAAAGAATTTTTCAGAAGTTATAGGCAGCCTGAAAGGTCACAGACCTGTGTGGGGACTGCCTTCCGTTAATTGCATGCATTCCCGTATGATAAATAAAAAAAACTTGTGAAGCATACATATCTTACAGCGTAATAGTATTTCAATTGCGCTGCAAAAACAATAACAAAAAAAATATATACATGGTTCCTGCCCAATAAATGAGAAACCGTTTCTAAATTTTTTAAGGCGTCTGTTGTAATCTATGCTTAGTAAGGCATGTCTTGAGTCAACTTATTCTATACTCTTTTGCCCCTGGTTTGTGAACAATTTAACTTGATTGACTGAATATCATATGTGTAAACCATGGTAAGCAATCGTCGGTCTGTCGATGACCAGATAGCTCCCAAAATTCCTGCTCTGGTTTTCTTATTACTGTTGGTGATTTTATATCAACCTTAAAGAGTTAGTTTAAATTCTACCCGCCATAGGTAATAGCCATTCAGCCAGGGTACTTTTACTTATTCATTGCAAGTCTTTTGCTCTGTTAGTTTTTCGACTTGAGCTGGTGAATTTTCGCTTTCAATTCCAGATGGTATGATTAATTTGTAACCATTAGTTAAACAATCCACTCTGCTAAAACGCGCCCCGGAAAGCCTTCGATGGGCTCGAAAATGCCTTTGATGTACGCGTGTATAATTCGCGCGCCCGAGGTAAATTTTCGGTGACGCCGAAACGAGCCGAGGACGTACAAATTCGCTTCCGATACGACCTCTTAAAGGGGAACTGTGGCTCAAACGACCAGAGGGGAGACCGTTTTTTGTGTTGGATTTTTTTTATAATCCCTTGGGGAAGTTCTTGTAAGCATTTGAGTTCTGCTTGATGATATAGTTGCTTTTCTTTTAAACGTTTGCTTCTTCTTCTGTTGCTGTTTTGCTTTGACTACGAGTATTCATTTCTTGTAACGTGAAATGTCATCCTTGTTGTTGTTACACTTTAAGTCACATGGCTCCCACAGTTGTGCTACCACTGTAATCTAACAATTTGCGTGTATAATCCTAAGATTTTTGCGATATAGCGGAATTTATGCATGATACAGAAATAAATATTTGGAAATTTCTCACAGAAATATATTTTACTGCGACTTAGGTTTCGAGGGTTTTACATCATCATCAGGAGATTTTACATCATCCCGATGATGATGTAAAATATCGAAACCTAGGTAACAATCTTATCTATAAATGTGAAAGTGTGATTGTGTGGTCAGTTATAACTACCAAATCACTGCGCGGATTGACGTAAAACTTTGTAACACGAACATCATTATGTCACCCGGAAGGTTTATGGCTACTTTTTGTTTTCCCAATGGTCTCCGGTTCGACTCCAGACGAGTAAAAGCGTTTCCCTAAGAAATTCATGTAAAGTTAATTTTTTTGGAAGGAAGTTCTTTTTTCTTTTGCATATTTAAATTCGAAATAATGGTCTTACGAAGTCGCGACAAATACCTTTGAAAAGAAAAATGAAGAGACATTCTTAGTCTTGAAATTTATTTTTGTTTTTCTACTGATTTACTTTAAGTTTTGAAAAAAAAACAATATAAGTTTACTAAAAATTCAGCGTTTTTGGCACTCTGTCTCCTTCGCGACCGATAGCTTTGTTGAAGCGGAACCTCATATGGATATGTGGTGAATATAGGCTCAGAGCGTATCAATTAAAATAGAAGAATCCATAGAATCTATAATAAATACATTTTGCGCGTTATATATCGATATATTTCGATTGCTATCAATAGTATAAAATTAATTCACTGTTGTCATAGCCGTTGAATTTCAACGGGTACCTCCACTAGTTAATCATAATCCTACCTGATTGAATTCAGCATGCCGCCATGGATGTTCCAGTCGGTGCTAGGAAAGTTGGTGCAATTGTATCCGAAGCTCATGAGGGCCCGTAATCATCCCCTGGCGCACCTCTCAGTATCGTTTAGCTTTTAATATTTCGTCGTTTCCAGTTGATGAATGGGGACGACCTTTTTGGCTTGTTTCGAGGGGAGAGGGGTGTGGAAAACAAAGCCGGAACGGAAAGGGATCGACCAACATTTGGACCGCTCTCGAACGTGGTCTCCCGAAAGTTGCTATTCATCCCCCCCCACCCGAAAATCTGTAGCTCTTTTCGTACCCGGCCTAACCCACTTCCCCTGCCCCCCCGAAACCGATACAATCGGACACGATCTCATTGGCCACTCCTCCGCGACTTACTTACCCCTTTAACGTGGGGTGATTAATGTCAATGGATAATGACGGCTATATCTCTCTTTCTCTCTTTTTCCCGGACTACTTTATCTTCTCTTTTTCCTCCCTTTCTCGTGTTAGCGGCGTTCTTTTCGGGGGCGAGTTTAGAGGAGGGGGGGGGCGAGCAAGTAAGAATCAATTTGAGGGAAATAACGTCGGAATGGACGCCGGGAAAATATTTCGCGTTCTGGGCTGTGGTAGGGAGAGTTGGGACGGGGAAGAACTCCGCCCACGTAGCCCGGGGGATGCAACAGGGCTGAAGGGAGGGTGGGGAGGTGGGGGTGGATAAAGGTGAAGGGGGTGGGAAGGGAGAAGGAGTAAGGGCCGGCGGCTTCTACACCTTGCCTCCGTGAGACGCCCATGAAGGAGCGCGTGTGTCTGTATGTGCTGTGGGAAGGAGGTTTTTTTTCGAGGGCTCCACAGCGGTCCTCGGCCCATGTATTTCTGGGACATGAAAAGATTTTCTCAGATCAAGATGAAATTTGGTTAATAGTGGTTGCTGGGGGTCGCTGAATACGAATATGATGCCAAAACAATTAAATTTTTCCATTAAATGTTAAAACTTGCGGATTTAATTTTTTACAATATTTGTGCGAATAGATTTTATTTAGTGCAAATAGGACCAAATTAACAAATAAAATTAATATAGGCAAATGTCGGCTGACACTTATGAGTTTTTTGTATACTTAGTGATGTTAGTTACACTTTCCAATAGATTTTTTAAATGGAATCTCATGGAATGAGTAAACTTTTCACCAATTTTAATTATATTTCGCGGATTAAAGTTCTCTAATTTTCATGATTTTCCATTTGAAATCGCATATAATGACAACTTAACAATAAATGTTTACTTAAATATATAAATAGTACATACTTTCCAGAGATGAATCTAGTTCTTTGAATTACAAAAGATGCAACAGTCTTCTATGTAAGCGACTACGAAGTTAACGCGCATTTGACTTTCGTTTATTAATAGAATATATACCTTACCTGAGCGTTTTCTTAAATTACCTCTAACAGTAAAGGTGCGTGATACCGGTTCAGGATCTTCGAATTCTGATGAGTCATCACTTACTCTATCGAAACGTACTGCACAAAAGGTTTACTTGAATACTTTATTTTTCTTACCATGTCCCATTTTTCCATATACTGGGACCACTGTGGGCTCGGGAGGGAACATTAAGGATTTTTTTCCTCCCCTTCTCTCTTTCTCTCTCCTGTGGCTGGGCGTGGTGGAGGGTACGTGAGGGTTACCGAGACCGGGTCGAATGAATGCGGGGGAGGTAGGTGGGTAGAACAAGGGCGAGATATCGGCTTTTCCCTCTGCCCAATTCTAGGGGTGGAAAAGGGGTGTACCCCGGGCATGGGAGGGCGGGTCCAATGGGGAGTTCTCAGGTCGAGAGGTCGGTAGGAAGGGGTTGCTCTTGCTGAGGGAGGAGTTGGGGTGAGGGAGCGGTGGAAAGAGAGGGTCAGGAGGTCGAAGGTGACGGAGGAGGAGGTAAAAGAGGTTTGCAGAGAATGGAGTCACCAGGGAAGGTTCGCCGTGCTTCGATAATGTTTTAATATTGGGACGGAGAAAAGAATGCTGTATGGTGTACTGAAACCTGGACCATGCCATTGAAATAAAAGTGAAAATTTACTATAGGGGAAATGTTTTTGCCACTCTGTTCACAGATTTAAAGTTTAACACTGCTGTATAGGAATATAATCTGTGATTTCAGGTCTGATGGAGTGGAAACGGAACATAACTGCACTATGAAAAAATTAGCAACTTCCACTGTAATCATATATATTAGTTCTCAAAGGTGTTTTTTTGTCGCAACGCCATAACTCCCATAATTCTTCATCAAAATTAATGATTCAAACATCGTTTTAAAGCCTATGTTCCCCGCTAATGACAAAAAATAGACAAATGGTTTAAAGTTTTTGTTAAAAAATTTAATATGAAATTTTTTGTTAAAAATGATCAAAAATTAACAGTACCATCTGTTGACAATATAATCGACTAATATGTTGGCTATTTTTACGTGATTAAAAGACTGTAGGAGGCGTCATCTATTAACATATCGTTTGGTTAAATTGTTTACATTCTACATGCAATCAGTGTGTTCGTTTACCGTATACGTTATGTATCTTTGACACAAACATAAATAACATATAATTGTCCATGGGAAGAAACAGGTAGAAGAAAAGGAAGAAGCTGCATTCTGTGCGAAATATTTGACAGGTAGAAGAACAGGAAGAAAGAAGGAAGAAACAGGAAGAAGCTGCATACTATGCGAAATATTCGTACGGGCCAGCTAGTCCTATATATTACGACCGGTTTCGCTTTTTGCAACATATTCAGGACCTGAAGAAGCTGCAAAACGCGAAACCTGTCATAATAAATATTATCGCAGTGTTAGTTGCTAAGGATTTTGCTAAGTCATTGTCTGAGGGAGGATACGAATCGTAACCTTAAGTGCCACCTATTTTTTACCTAAATCATTTTCATGGCATTTCATAGGTTTTATTACGGGTTAAATACCGGGTAAATGTAAATAATAAATATAATAATAAAATATAAATTTATACGGGCGCTGGCGCAAGTGGGAGCTAAATCAATGGCATCACCACCGGTTTAGTGGGAACCGTACGAAATAGGTGCAGTCTATGAAGATTATAAATTCAGCCGCTGGGGTCTAAGTGATGATTTCTATGATTTGCAACTTATGATTTAAAGGAGTAATTAAAATTTTGGAGAAGTATGGAGAAGGTTTTGTGGACGGAAAGGAAGACTAACGAGGAAGTGCTGGAGATGGTGGGCGAGGAAAGGAAACTTTCGAATGAAATCCGGGATAGGCAGGGTAGATGGCTGAAGGATGTAATTAAGGGTGATGGGTTGCTGAAGAGCGTGATAGAGGGAAGGATGTTGGGCAAGCGGGGTAGGGGAAGAAAGAAAATAGTTTTTATAGACGGGAGGAAGAAGGGTGGATTAGCGGGATATAGGCCCCTGTATGTGTAAAAGATCGGGAGGAGATTCTCTAACATTTAAAAAACCTACCTTTACCGGTGGAATACATTATGATAAACTCCTGTATATGGTTTTTCTGAGGGCGGATACGATTCGCGAATTTAAGTGCCGCGTTTTTTTTTACTTAAATCATTTACATGGCATGTAATAGGTTTTATTCCGGGCTAGATATACCGGCAATGGCGCCAGTGACAGGTAAGTCAATGGTATGACCACCGGTTTAGTAGAAAACGTACGGAATAGGTGTGGTCTATGAAGATTACAAACACAGCCGCTGGGGTCTAATTGATGATTTCTATGATTTTTTTAAAGGAGTAATCAAAATTTCTCGTTCGTGAATGAGTCTGAAATCAGGAGGTAGCAGAGTGTGTTTGCAACCGTCATTTCCTGTAGAATTCAACTATTTTTTTAACTTCTTAAACTTCAAAATTTTCAAGCTATTTTTTTAACTTCTTAAAGATGCTAATATTAAAGTGAATTGTAAACGTAAATTGAATGAAATTTCTCAGTAATTTCATTCAATTTACGTTGAACGGATGGCAGTTTTAAACAGCTCTCGATGATTTTAGTTCTCAGGACTCTCATCATTTGGTGTTCTACTAATTGACTGGTAAATCATTAGACGATCTGTGCTAGTGATTACTTTATATCAGGACGGTATCTATTCATTCAGACGTTGAAAGACAGTCGCCAGCATCTGCATTTATTTGCTTGTAATTGCATTGAATTTTTTTCCCGCCAATAATCAGTTTATTTATTTAAGTACCTTTTTTGTTAATTACATTGAATTCATAAAAAAATGTGCAAATGAAATGCTATTTAATCAGCTTTATGGTCCCGCTAAGCCGTTCGTGGCTTATCAGCAGGTGCCTTTTATACTTTTTTGTTGTGTTTTTATTTAACACTAGCAGAAGAATTAGCCCTAAATAATATATATAAATAAATAACACTAAAGAATTTACGAAATTAACAAACAATTTATGTGCACAACATCCATTCCTTTGTCCTTCTCTTAACTTCCCTTATAGATTCCAAATTTATTTATCATCACTCATATTTTTGAACGGTTTTGGAATATATACCCTTAATTGCCAGCAACCCTTGTGTGTGAAATATCTTGGAGCTTCATGTTTATTAACTTTTCTAAGTGAATCGAGAAAAAATTGTCTAATAATGTCCATTTTTCCCTATCTTTCTCGTCAGTTCTCCAGTTTTGCCATCTCGAGAGGTTTTTTGTTTCATATCATCTCATTCCTGAGAATATTAAAAACTGGCGGATTTATAATGGGAGACGGGTGGAGGACGGAGGAAGAAGATCTATTTCCGTGCAATTATGCATCATTTTTTTGTCTGCATGGCCCAGCAGTGCTTCGTGCTGTAAACCACGTCTTCGTATATTTCTCCCTGGGAAGGAAATATGACTTGAGATACTACCGCGAGGTAAACGCCTTGGTCTTGCTCCAAAAGCTGTACCGTTTTTTGTGTCAAGCGAAGCCTACTGTTTCTATCTTAATGTCTTTCTCTTCCTCCAAACCTCTTGTCACGCCGGGTGTTTGTGTGGCATTTTATCGGATCCCCTAATTTTTGCGCGTTCAGGAATTTTATACTTTCATGTCTTTTTTTGTCTTTAACTAATAGGTGTCTGACTTTGAATTTCCGGCCTTGAACTTAGAATGGAAGGTAGACCGAGCGAAACATCACTTTACCTAGAAATCTCTGAATTTGGTCTCATTTTAAAGATCTAATTTATTAATTTAATTAAATTAATATAAAAATCTAAATTTAAAGAAAAATATCACCCTTCCAATGATACCAAAATATCAGGCACTCACCACACTAATTTCCGAGTTATTTGTCAAAATATAACCGCCATTTCACTTGGGAAATTGTGTGTGCACTCCAGAGAGATGTCTCGTCATGAAACTAACAGCTTGTAGTAAATATGTTTTCTCGACAGTTTTTGAAAAAAAAATCATATTGTCACCGCTGTAATTTTTTCAGGATCATAAAAACAACCTTTCGTTGTAAAGGAGATTTAAACGTACCGTGCGCAAAAAATGAGCCAAGTTAAAGACTTATAGAGATATTTAATTTATTAGAATTTCAGTCATGCCTATGTATAATATTGCATCATTAATAATGTAATATTTATTTCATTCCTCCTGCAGTTGCTTAAATTAAGACGTATAACTCGAATATGGTCTCCATTATAAACAGGGAACCATCTCGCTCGAACTGCCTTAAGTCGTGAGAACTGGGTGCATTCTATTAACCATTTTGAGAAACTGTTTTTTATCGTTGTTGACCTATATGAATCTTAGGAAACTGTTATTGCTATTAATCACATATTATATGAAAATGAATTTGCGAAATCCTCGCCAGGCGGATTGAGTTTGTCATGCGAAATACCTTTCTTTCTTCCTTTCCTACTTCCATCTGTTATATTATTACTTTTCTGGTGTTTACTCTTTACGCTTATATCCTAGAAATAAGCTGAAAGAAATGGGGCATTAATTAACTGTTTCGATTTCCAAAATGGCGTCGCAGTTGGATATACTCCTTCCCATTACTGATGGCAAGATGAGATTACTAAAAATCAGCGGCTAAATTTATGAAAAACGATATCAAACAAGATGGCCTTGCCTCTCGTAAGGGGGTATCCCGGTACCTAATAGATGAATTCTGACTCTTACTTGTTGTTAGCGTAATTTGAGGAGAAGAGAAAATGGAGGATATGGCATAGAATTAGAAATTCACGTTTTCATAATGTGTTTCGGATTAACTCTTGTTATATTACAACGAAGTGTCCTTGTGAATGACGCAAATGTACTTCAGAGGGAAAGGGCAGAAAAAGATATGTCACTTTCAGTTTTGCTTCAGGCCATTAATGGTGTAGTTGTATGTGGAGAAAATTTTCGCGTTTATCGATTCGACAGGGTATTTCTTATATTTTGTCGCTTCCGTCGGTTTTCCAGGTATAGTTCAGGACTTATGTTATATACTCTGTGTTATCATGAAACTCGTTAGAAGTGAGATTTTCTTGTAATCGGAGGCTAGTATGTTACCACCGAGCTTCTGTTGACCCCCAACTTCCTCACATTTAGTTTATATTCCAATTAATTCGTTTAAAGTATGCATTGTAAAAAGATATGTATTCCTGGGTCCCTCCTTGTATTTGTGAGGTGCACACAAGGTAGAGGTAGACGCGAATGAACTTCAGAAGGAAAAGACCGAAAAGGACAGGTCACTTTCAGTTTTTATGTAGGCCATTAATGGTGTAGTTGTGTGCAGGGAAAATTTTCGCGTTTATCGATTCGACAGTGTGTTTATTATATTTTGTCGCCTCCGTCGGTTTTTCAGGTATAGTTCGGGACTAATGTAATGTGTTATCGTGAAACTCGTTAGATGTGAGATTTTCTTGTAATCGGAGGCTAGTATGTTACCTCCGAGCTTCTTCTGACACGCAACTGACCTGCATTTAATTTACATTCAAATCAATTCGTACAAACTATGCATTGAAAAACAATATATATTCCTGGGTCCCTCCTTGTACTTATGAGGTGCGCAGAAGGTAAATGATGGTAGATTTGCGGACGTTTTGGGAATATTTCCTTAGTTTTTGCACTCTGGAAGGATGGTTTTGGGAAAGGGATAAAGGGGACCAATGTGGTTATGCGGAAGGAAATGGATAACCGATATCACCCGTGGGGTTCCAATCGGCCTCCGCGGGCGACGCTTGCATGCTAAGAACTCCGCCCTGATCCGCACAGCCGTACCGCTCAAGCTCATGGGATATTGAATGTCCACATCAAAACCTTATGAATGGACCGAAGATAGATTGTATTTGAATCGGGTCGAGGATACGAATCGCTTTGCTTAATCTGAACGTGCCGCGAAACTAGTTGGGAAACCTAGAATCGGGATTTCTCTGGAACTTGAGCATCACTAGTTAAACAAAAGCACTGAAGATTTGGTTCCTGCTAGCTCAAAATTTTTGCGGATATGCCAAAAAATCTTTCTTCAAAATCTCGTATGCTGGCCTCGTTTTCATCTGATTCAAGGCATTTGTGTGATTCCTAACTTATTGTGGCCTATTTAAAAAATATTGTTTTCTAATGCATCGTTGATCTATATGACTGTATCTCGTTCAAAACGAGATTAGGCTACTATTTTTTTAACTTCAAGTTTTTAGAAAATCTGGAATAAGTGACCATGAGGTCAACACTGCGGCAACATTTTGATGCGTTCTCTACAGGTGACGTTGAACTTCGATAGCCAGAGCTACCTCAAAGGTGGCGACTCCATCGTTTGAGTGAAGTGCATAATGCGTTGGCTCGTGTGAATCCCGAGGAGTTTAGGTCAAGGACAATCAAGGCCGGTTCCCGATTAGCTCGATGGAGCGGGCGACCATTCATTTCGACAAGGAAATTCAAATGTCAACACGTCCCGACGCTCGCGTACATCGGCCAGTTGTCTCCTGGACGAATTGTTGACCACTAGGAACGTAATTAACTCCCTCATTTCCATTTGAATTCCCATAAATCGGAGCGGTCAATCTGAATCCTCAGATAACCGCGGGAATGCAGCTGTGATTGCCGTTTGGACGGTGTGTGTGGGGAAGGATGGCCGAAGGAAGCGTTACAGATGAGCTTTGGTGGCGTATGCTTATGCTCAGAGAACTGATTAGTGATTTCTGGAAATTCCTTTATGGAATTTCTTTAGCATAATAATGATAACTATCAACAATAGGATTCCATGTATCATTATCTGAAACAGAAAAGGAGTATCAAGCATGATGTGGTGGAAATAATTCATCATAAATAATGAGAGTAAAGGCAATTTTTCACTTAGATACTTTTTATTCGACCTAGGTTTCGATGTACTACATGATGTAGTACATCGAAACCAAGGCCGAATAAAAATTTATCTAAGTCGAAAATTGTCTTTACTCTCATTGTTTATCTGAAACAACCCAGGTTTCGACGTTCATTGTCATCGTCAGGTATTTTTCCCGGTTTTCAGCGTTCAACGTTATTTATTTATTTCCAGTTTTGGGCGTTCAACGCCATCTTCAGGTGACTTTAAACGCCGATTACCCGGAAAAAATCTTGAAGATGACATTGAACGCCTTAACTCGGGTCGTTTCAAATAAGGATATGAAGAATCACTTAAGTTACCAGTTATCATTATTACTCAGAGAACTAGTTTAATTATAGTGTGACTAATCCTTTTTTTTATTTTTTAGCAGGACTATCAATAACAAGGTTGTCAATTGTTATGAAATCGCGAGGTATAGCGTATACAAGTCTCGAGTATAGCTCAGTTAGTGCCGTGCTCTTTCCTCGGTTTATTCAAACTGGTTTTCACCTTCTTACAGTCTAAGAAGATGTTATTTTTTCATTGTTTGTAATCGTTTAAGCGTGAAATATTCATCATAGTATAATATCCTCGATAGTATTAGATTCATTATTTATTGAAAAAACAGTACCTCGAAAAAGTATACCTCGAATTAAAATTGAATCATATGAACAGAGTTTATAGCTTAGTAGAAAAAACTCCTTCAAATATTTTTTAGGTATTCCACCGGTTAAGGTAGGTTTAATTGAATGTCAGAGAATCTCCTCTCGGTTTTCTACTCTTTCCAGGGCCTATCTCGCTTTAGTATATCCTTTTTCGCCTCAGCATACGATCTGCCCTTCTTCATCCCGTCCATGAAATCTATTCTCCATCTTCCCATTACCCTCCTGCCCAACATCCTTCCCTCTATCACACTCTTCAGCAACCCCTCGCCCCTTATTACATCCTCCAGCCCCCTACTCTGCCGATCTCGAATTTAATTAAGAATTTTACTTTTCTCACCCACCATCCCAAGAACTTCCTTGTTCGTCGTCTCCTTCGTTCACCTCACCTTATCCATCCTTCTCCACACCCACATCTCAAAAACTTGCAGCCTATTCCTCCTTTCTCCTTTCCTACAGCATTGTCCTTCTTTCTGAGGGTCCACATGTCTGCCCTATACAACGCTACGCTCCATATCAAGCTCTTCACCAGCCTCTTCTTCACATCCTTACCCAAGGTTCTCGTCATCAGCTCCTTTCTAAAGTAAACACCTGCTTAGCCCTTACGTATGTCTTTGCAACTATGTCCGTTTTCTTCTAGTGTGCTACCAAAATAATAAAAATGCTCTTCTTTCTCGGTTTTGTGCCCCCCAACTTTAATCAGCAGTCTCGCTTTCTTTGTCCTAGAGAATTTCATTACTTTTCTTTTCTTAACTTACATTTTTTTATTTTATTATCCCTACATTTTGTAGCTCATGATTCTTAGAATGTAATATTAAAGATTTGACATTGAAAGTGATCTGATGTGCGAATTAAGAGGAAATGATACCGGCTAAGGGACGTTTCTTGATGGGAGCAAAAAATTTACATCCGTTATAACTTAAATGATATCCAGAAAATTGCAGCGCGCAGTAAAGCCTGGCTGTTCAAATTTGAACGAGGCTCGAGAATATTTGGGACATGATCTTGCCCTAAATATTGCGAGGGCAGATTTCATCCCCCAATTAGGCTAATTTGGCTAGGCACGAAATTGGGCTAATTTGGCGGATTCTCGAGCAGAAATACTTCCTCAGTGACGATCGAGACGTAGAACCCTTTCAACGAGCTTATAAAAAGAAAAGTTTTCAAGATGTAATGCGAAATAATTTGTACTGAGCGCGACAAGTTGTTTTTATTGACGTTACTGCGAGGAAAATAAAAAAATCTGGTCTCCCGTTTTCCTTGTAGATAAGTGGCTTACGTACGTACCTTCGTATCCGCGCGGCTATATGGGGCGGAAGCAACGGACGCTGCTCAGGAAATATTCCCAATTAACAGGAGTGGTGCGGATTATTCATTCCTATTCCCCGCCCCCCCTATCCTCGCCCTCCTCTTCCGCCCCCCACCCCCGACTCTCATGAAGGTGAACAAGCCCGAATAAAGCTCCTACGAGTTCGACCAAAGAGATGAATGCCCGACCGGAGCAATGAGGGGATGATTCATATAAACTTCTTTCCGCTAACGTTCCTCTCTCTCTCATACCAATAATCCCCCACGCCCCTTACTTCCACCGCGGGCGCTGCATACCTATATTTTGCGTGCTCAATTAGGAAACGCGAAGGGTTGGGGAAAACTGAGGTTATTTTTCCGGTTTTTGTGGGAGGAGGGAGTAGAGAGGGAAGGAAGGAATTGAGTCTTGTCTTACTCCCACTAGAGGTGGGTCGTTCGCGAACGAACGGGACCGAAGGAACGGGTTCATGGATTGAACGGAAGGACCGAGGACCGACTTCTCCGGAGCGACCGGTCCTTTCGTTCTTTTCGGTCACTCGTTCTTTTCGGTCACTCGTTCTTTTCGGTCACTCGTTCCTTTCGGTCACTCGTTCCTTTCGATCACTCGTTCCTTTCGATCACTCGTTTCCTTTCGTTCCCTCGTTCCTTTCGGTCACTCGTTCCTTTCCGTCACTCGTTCCTTTCGATACTTTCGTTCCCTTCAGTATCTCGTTCCTTTCGGTATCTAGTACCTTTCGGTTTCTCGTTCCTTTCGTTCCCTCGTTCCTTTCGGTCACTCGTTCCATTTGATTCTTTCGTTCCCTTTGGCATCTCTTTCCTTTCCGTCACTCGTTCATTTCGGTCACTCGTTCCTTTGATATTTTAAATCTGTTCCGTAATTGTATTTTTATTATATTGGATTCAGTATTGTAGAACGCGATTATTACAACATACAAATTATTTCTAGTTTCTTATATTATAATTTTAAAATGCTAAGTACATATTGAAAATAGAAAATGATCTGTAATAAAAAAGTAACGGTTAACGAGTAAAAAGGAACGGGTCCCGAAAAGTACCGATCCACAGTGAACGAGTTCCTAAAAATGAACGAGTTTACCCATCTCTAACTTCCACCCCCACCCCGATGCCTGCTCTCAGTCCTTTCAAAACTTATGCGGTACCCACTCATTCACGCACACACAGAGCGGACTTAACAACACGACAAGCTCATTCGCTATGGAGCTGGTGAGTAGGGAGGGAGGGTAGTGGCGAGGGGAGGGTGGGGGGGAGGAGAGACAAATCCCCAATTTTAATTGCGGGACTTCGGCCGAAATGGAATTATCGGCCGAGGCAGGAGGGGAGGAACGCGAATCGTGCTCTGCTAGCACATCATCCCACGCATTCGTCATCTTTTTCCCCAGCCGGGAGATGAAGTAGGCGGGCGTGATTAGATTTCTGCTCTTTCCTCCGGGATCTGCATCTCCGTCCCAGCCTCCCGAATCATATCTCCCTCTATTTCTGTATCCCTTTCCCCTTCCCCTTGGCCTACCGTCCCTTTATACACTCCGTCCCGTCTCCTTTCCCGGTCCAAATCAATCAATTAAGGCCGTCGCGTATAGTACACTGCTCATTCTTTGTATTGAGGGAGCTTAGGGAGTGGTGGAGACTGGGTTGTCAGGGCGACAAGAGTTTCAGTTCATGGTGCGGTGGAAGAGCGAGTCGTATTCGGCGAAAGGCAGAAACGGATGGGAAGTGAGTTGGTTTCTTCCGGAACACGTGTACCCGTAGAAATGAAACGATACAAGGACGGTCTTGAGTCAAAGACGTTGTCGACTTGTTCCCGGTTAATTGAAGAACAAAACGGAAGTGGAACTGGGTCCGCTGAAATTATATTCATCTGAATTTTTGGTGGGGTGGGGTTTAGTAAGTTTAAAGATTATCCGTAGGGGTTGCTTGCTCGAGTGCCATCTTTTTGCTTTCATTGTGGTTGGTTCTCTTATTGCTATCAACGGAGAAAGTTTCATCGGTGATTTCTTTGCATCTTTGGATAGCATATAATCAGCAAATATGTGCGTCGAATGTTGGATTATGCTTACGAACAGCTTTCTATGTAGTTCTGCAATTCTTTTTGGCCGAGCAAACAATTCTTTCTGCACAAAATGCCCTTTTAGATTTAACTTTACAATGGAAAGACTATTATATATTTTGACTTGAAAATGGTATAGTATGCTAAACTATGTTTATGATTTCTTATTCTTCTCGGTCAGTCGATGCTGTATGTTCATTCCTAGGGAAATCGAAAAACTGACAATTTCGTCTTTAGTTTAGATCTTCTAATCTGCCGTAAAATAAGTCCTCCGTGTATCTGCGTTGAACGTCATGTAGGTCGTTTCTCCCTCCTTTTACATAATCCTTACAATTCGAATCTGCGTAGTGAAATGAAGAAATATATTTATCACATAAGTTTTACTTATTAGTCAATGTCAGTTACTACTTAGTTATTCGGCATTATTGTGGTTGGAAAGCTATGTTGCATAACTGGACACTCAAAACTCAAGTGCTTTTAAATGTGTGGACGGAAGTACTGGAATAATTAAATTAATTGGTGTAAAGAAAGCATACAAAGGGATTCTTTATGAAAGCTAAAATGACTGAATGACCTCAAGTAAGCGCGCAAAAATGAATCGCTGCTCAGCCCCTCAAGTGATTCGTTTTCACGAAATTATTCGAAAACATATTAAGGGTTGATACAAAAATAATCTATCAGAGTCGGTCGATGCATAAATAATCTATCAAATATCCGCATCTAGCAGGAATACCAAGCTTTAAAGTTTCCTTTGCGATTGATCTAGTTCTATTATGACCTTTTTAGCAGTGGTGAATTGAACAATTATAACTTTCTCGACCAATACTGCATAGATAACACCAAATTCTTGAATATGTAGTCATCCATGTATTTCACTCATAGCCAGCGTTTTGCCAAATTTATTGGCATCCTCCCGGCTTTGCAATTAGATAAAATTTAGAGCCAGATGTTTACATATATATTAACACATAAGTTGTGCATCGTTAAAATCACCTGCCATTGAACTTATGAATATTGAACAGCAACTCCAAACTGTAAATAAATATTTAAACAAACAACAATTATGTGTGAAATTCTCTCTGGATTCACACCGGGTTAAATTTTTGGCTGCTGCCAACGTTTCGATGGATAACACTTCCATCGTCATCAGGGTAATAATATTCGCCGGGAAAGTACTAAATCATGTATTAAACAATGATTCAATTAACACAAACCATATACCAATGGCTATGAGTAAATGCATAAAGGGCCACAAATTCAAAAATCTTGTTGTCATCTATGCTGTGCATTAATTTCGAAGTATGATGTGATGGAAATGGATTTTATAATCAAGCCTTAAAAAACCTTCTCTGTGAGTATTTTCACCGGCCAATGTTTTCTTATTTCCCCATATTTATCGCCGTATTTAGATCGTGATAGCAAGTGCAGTATGAGAGAGTGTGAAGCGTTGCGACAAAAATCAGTCATGAGTTGAGAAATTGAATCGGGATAGGTACAGGGAGGTGGAATAGAATTCAGGTTTGTGATATCCCAACTGTAATATCGCATTGCTATGCAAAGCAATGCAAATGAAAGGCGCCATTATTCACTGCGCTGTGTGTCGTAATCATGGCTCGTGTAGCATTTAACAGTGTGTTATATCGCGAGATATCGCTTATCACTTTGCCGATTATCACTTTGTGACTGCTCAGCAGGTGATACAGCGTATTGCACTGATGTCGCTTCGCATAATGTGATCGTGCTTGTACCGCATACTTAATGTTGAGCACCGTGGAGAATTAATGTATTACCGCCACATAACCTGGATTTTGCGTCAAGCAGTCCATACATCTTACTATCGCACTGTTACATGATGAAATGCAGGTCATCGTGCGTTTTTTAATGCAAAAAATTGGCTGACACCAGTCTTTCATTCTTTCATAGTTTATACCAATCATAAAAATACGTCTAAATAGTTTTTTTTTCCTTTCTTACTTCCATCTTGATTTGGATTACCCTAAAATTGTGCAACTATCTCGAGGAAATCGGCTAATGATGATGTATCAACATTCAAACTCGGGTTGAAAGTAAATTTATTTTTCGGAAAAATTTCAAGGCTCTCGTTTATCTATCACTTCCTTGAAATGGGCCTTCAATATAATTCGGTGTATCATATTTATTTTTTGTGAATGCGCTGTGCCGGAAGTTTATCCCTGTCCATCTGTTTTCCGTGTGTTTCTTCTTAAGGTCCTCTTTCATTCTTCTACATAATTCTTCCGCATTTATGATTCCATCCATCAATTTAATCCTTATCAGCCTCTTCAGGGTCCAATATCCTTGGACTTTTTTACTCTTGAACAGTGGAACATAGAGTGTTTCACTACTTTTAGAGGGATTAAGTTGGGAGCACCTAGAGGCTCGGAGGCTACACGCTAGCCATAGGTTGCTAGAGAAATTCAGAACTGATGTGTTTCAGAGAGACAGAGAGAATATTATCATAACGCCTCACTACATATCTAGGTCTGACAGAAGCGATAAAATAAGATAATTACATTTCCGAACAGATAGGTACAAAAACTCGTTCTTTCCATGTACAATAAGCGACCAAAATGAAAACTGAGCTCCTCTGCTTACACTCCCATGTTGCACGTCACCATTTCACCTCCCAAAATCGTACATCTTTAAACGGCTGGTGACTTCACACCCCCTGCCCATTCGTTGGCTCGCAGGGTAGTATGTAGATGTGGATGTAGAATAGTCTTTTTTTTTAATTCTGATGCGCATATAGTTACCCGACATCTTCAGCCACTCTTTCAAGTCTGTAGCATCATTCTATTTAAATACTAAGTGAAGTTGTTGCTTCACTATTAATATCTCACAGCTAGAGTTATAATTCCTTTTATATCTGTTATGTTTTGCTCGACATGTGTGATTTCTGGGCGTGTTAATGGATTCTCATTTTCTGTGTCTATTGCATGATTAAGCTTTTCTGATAAATGTAGGCTTTAATTTTCTCCCGGCGAATGATTGAATTAAATTCTTCTCGGGTTTCCGCCCGGGTATGGTGCTCCATCTTCTTTGCCGACGTTTCGACGAAAGACTTTTTCATCGACGAAACTGCTCGGCTATTCCAATGGATACTGAGACTGACTCACCGAAGAGGCAATTGCAATCCGCCTTGATAGTAAGAACTTCAACAGAGACGAAGGGTTACACTTAAGTTGGACCTGGAACCCAAAAAAAAACCTGAAAATGGCGGGAAAAGTAAAAATGCCTCCACCATTCAAAACCGGCCTGACCTGTAAGACTTACCCAATAGACACGGCACCTCGGCACACGCTATCAACGGCCCTGAGGACGATGAAACGTCTTTCATCGAAACGTCGACAAAGAAGATGATGGAGCAACTTACCCGGTTGGAAGCCCGGGAAGAAATTACTTTTCTGATACATTTTTTCCTAGTGGTTATCTTATCTGATCCGCTCAGTGACACCGTCGACGCGAATGTATTTGGATACCTTTCCCTATTTGAGATGTGGGTGTGGAGAAAAATGGAGAAGGTGAGGTGGACAGAGAGGAAGACTGACGAGTAAGTGTTGAGAAGGTGGGCGAGGAAAGGAAGCTTTTGAATGAAATTCGAGATCGGCAGAGTAGGTGGCTGGGGGATGTAATAAAGGGTGATGGGCTGCTGAAGGGTGAGATAGAGGGAAGGATGTTGGGCAAGAGATGCAGGGGAAGAAAGAGAACAGTTTTCATGGACAGAATGAAAAAGGGTAAATCTTATGCAGAGGAGAAAAAGGATTTACTAGAGATAGATAGGTCCCGGAAAGTTAAGAAAACGGAGAGGAGATTCTCTGACATTCAGCAAAATCTACCTTAAGGTAGTCCGAGCGAGATAGTTCCCCAGTCATAATGGAGACCGTATTTTAATCATACGTTTTAATTTCACCAGCTGTAGGACACATCAATTAAATATTACTGATTTAATGGAGCAATAATATAGTTTTATGTGACAGAAATGGTAAGTAATTAAATGAAAATATCTAAATAAGTCTTTAACTTGACTCATTTTTTTCACGCGGTACGTTTGAAACTCTATCAAAACGGAAAGTTTATTGTGATCCCGAAGAATTTACTGCGGTGATAGTTTGATTAGTTTTCAAAAATAGTTGAGAAAACATACAAACTACACGCCGTTAGTTTTTTACGACGTCTAAGTGTTCGAAATTCCTCATTTTGTAAATGATGTCTCTCTGGAGTGCATGCGCGTACCATTTCCCTTGTAAAAAGGCTGGTATTTTTGTCATATAACTCCGAAAGCAATGTGGCAAGGGGTGGAATTTTTGGTGTCATTAGAAGGGTGAGATATTTTTCTTTAAAATGAGACCAAATTCTTTGTTTTCTAGGTAATATGACATTTCGCTCGAACTACTAACCGGTAGAATTCTTTTAAAAAATGCAGGAGGTGGATGAACTGAAAAAATAATGGTTATTGGCTTGGCGAAAGGGAAATGGACCGATGACTGTGGACCGTCGGTGGTGGAAAAAATGACCTCATAGAGGGGAAATGATTGGGCAACGGCGGTGAGAGACAGACTGGGTATGTATGGGTAGGGATTTGTGTGAGATCGTGTGTTGGCTCAGGCTGAGGGGTTGAAAAAATAAATGGAAATTGCTAATTTCCTCCTTCGATAGATTCGCTCTCCCTCATCCTCTCCCCCACGACAACAATCTCCTCCTCATCCGAACCATAATGACCCTCCCTCCTTCGGTTCTTGATCAATCCGTTACTACATTTCCCCTCGCATCCCTTGCTCAACCGTTCGTTCGACTGAGCGATGAGTTTTTCAATCGGAATGAGGAACCACGAGTTATGCCGGAGGGGGGCCCGTGTCTCCGTGTGTAGACCGGATTGGGGGGGAACGGGGGAGAGGGGGGGCAGTGTGTCTCAAGCAAGTCGACCGAGGAAAAACCTCGGTCAGACGGTCAAAAAGATTATTATTGCAGGGCGCCCCCAATTGCTCATCTTCTCTTTTTCCCGACTCGCCCTCTCATTTGTGTGTGCCCCGTTTGATTTTTTTCCATTTCCTTGATCGACCCCTCGTTCTCTCTCTCTCTGGCATTTGGGATGCCGAGTGGAAATTGATCCCGATTCAAATATCTCCTCGCTTCGTTCGTATATCAACCGAGGACGGAGTTGCTGATTAATTAAAAAAAAAAGGATTTTTTTCCTTCGTCTCTGAAATTAACCCCGTTTCTCAACCTCGTATTCAACTCCACCCCATCGACCAGAGTTTCATCTGTAAAATATCTTGGAGTAATGACGAACCAAAAACTTCTCTATGCCGACCACATCCATGCCATAAAAAGTAAAGCCATAGAAAGTAAAGACAGTTAGGCCTACTGTACTGACCTGGATCGGGACTCGAACCACGGACATTTGCCTTTCCGAGCCAATGCGCAGACCACTAAGCTACCCAGGCTCCCTAATCCTCATGGAAATTAAGAAGGATGCGTATATAGCGCACGTATATGGCTCGTTAGCGTAGTGGTCTGCGAATGGGCCCGAAAATCCGAAGGTCCGTGGTTCGATTTCCGGTCCAGGTTGGTTTTTTTCATATGGCAATTTCATTTGTATTTCACCGCTGTATTCGCGGCAGGCCTGAATACTTTGTATACAGAATCGCGAAAGTTCAATCTACGGAGGTCTGAGAGCAACTGAATGTTCTAGGCCGTACGTCACACCAATAGTACCTTGATTGGATCTGGGAAAGTCACGTGACGAGCGGCTCTCTCTCCGCTGAGTTCTTTGCACGCACCTTTATCATCTCCTTTATTAAAATATATTTACATGCTACTTGAATTATTTAGTATTAAAATTAATATGGCCATCGAGCTATGGGTAACAACCTGTATTTAAACGTTACTTGCATACGAAGAGTAAAACTGTTCATGTATTTTGTGTTTTTTTGACCCGGCTTTCAAACCAAATCATATCCCATGTGCTTACATGTGCTCGTAATACGAGCTCTTTACTACCTCGACGAGTGTTGAAAAGGAGGACATCAAAGCTCGAAATGATACGGGTTATGAATTTTTCGGAAATAAAAACTCTCGGAGGTTTTATTTCTCTAGAATGCCAGTTTATGTTAAAGGGGATGTAAAACACTTCAGAGGTGTAGATGTTTGCTTTCAGTTGGAAGCATTGGTAAAGGGCATTCTATCTTACATGGAAGCAGCGTTGAAAAATTTGACATCCTATGCATTTTTCCGTATTCCTAGAAGATATCGCGTTGAGAATATTAGTTAAAAACACATAATAGGTATTTTTGCTTTATTTTTTGAAGGTTGAAATTAATTTTTAATTTCTATAAAAATTGGCCGTGCACAATTTATCTGATGCAGTTCAATACAGTCAAACATCCCTTAACGGACACACCTTAAAAACGGACATTTTTTTTCAATCCCCGGCAGTAGAACATGGTAACTTAGGGGAATAATGCCTCCTAATTAGCGGACACACTCAATAACAGACGTGGACAGCAGGAAAGAAACATTTTTTCTTCAATTACCTCCACTAACCGTCACTCCTAACGAGCTATTCTGTAAAAATGTCTCCTCTCCTGAGCAGTAAACCTCATTTGTTGAAGGAACTCGGGAAGTTTTGTAGACCAAAGCTTATCGTAGCCATTTGGGTACAAACTTGGTGATGTGCTACAAGTTATCTATGGATAAAAAAATGGATGATGATGTTATTCCATATTTTTGTTGCAATGTGTAATTTTTCAATATTAAGATAAAAAATGTATTAATGCCCTTATATTTTTATGTACCGGCGTAGTTACTGCATAGGGAAGCGTGTCGTAATTTCGGTCCCCTCTGAATAGCGGACGGTTTTGCCGGGCACAAACGTTTCCGCTATCGGGAGGTTTTACTGTGCCGATATTTTACCCTCCGATATTCCAATAATATTGGTGATGCGCAACACTAAACTTTTCAATACTTTCAGTTTATGTACACTTCCTCTTCTCAATTATGTAATCAACGTGTACATCGACATATTTTGTTTGCATTCGTGGGAGACTTTTGTCGTCATGTCACCTAAAAATCATCCTGTCAACAGATGATAATGTAAGATATTGATGAAATCGGTTGGGACGATTAGTTTCATGATTTTCTACAAAAAGTATAGTGTGATTCAGGAATTAATAGTAGCATAATGGTCTACTTGTTAGCCCGAGAAGCCTTATATTAAACGTAATGGTTGAAGGCGTAACTTTATGGAAGGTTACCGCAGACATGACGAAAAAGAAAATCTCTTAGTAAAGTCCACACTTAAAACTTTTATTACCGACCTAGTTTTCGATTGCCTTGCAAAATTTCGATTGCCTTTGAAAATGATTGCAAGGCAATCGAAACCTAGGTCCGAAACCGGAAATAAAATTTTTCAGTGTGGAATTTAATGATGGATAATGGAACGGATAATAATGGAATGGAAGGATGGATAATAATGGAAGAGAAATTTCTTTTAAGCCTTATATTCATGATTCTTTCTGTCGGCCCCAGTGGCGGCGGGGTTAAGTCCTCGCTTGTCAGTCAGAGGGTTGCTGGTTCGAGTCCCGCATGGGTGGTTTTCCACCACTCAGGACATGGGTGTTGGTGTTCGTCTATTGTTAATTGTTAATCACCCTTTCTTTTCTGGGGCATGAGTGTAAATAATTAAAGTAATAAAACATTGTTAATGTCCGAAATATGTAAATGTATGATTATAGATGTGAATGTATATGGTCTTCATTTCGTAAGCAGCGTATCGGCCGATACCAATAAAGTGTTGTCAGTATTAGCATCGGGCGAAATGCATCGGTCCAGTCATGATTTCTATCCTTTCCGTACTTTATTATCATATGAATGAGTTTTTTAAAGCCAGATCTTAGTTTTTTTTTTTGATTTTGCACAGTCGTGTGTGTTTTCGGACATTTTCCATGTCACGAGGGTGACTCCCTATGGAAAGGTTTAAAGCGTCGCATATAAACGCGTCGGTAGAGCGCCCTCTTTCTCGCATCAATTGAAGCGACCCCCGCCCATTCTGGTCGCCCGAAGAGGAAGGAAGGAAAAATCCCCTCGACTCTTTTTTTCTCTCCTTTGCTCCCATCCACCCGCTCCCTACTCGAATGCACTCAACCCGGGCGTTATTTTTCTATCGCCTCTCTCCATAAATCTTTACGATATAGGTTCTCCAATGACGTGGAACTCACGGCGATGGTTATGCGCCTTGATAAAAATGAGGTGGGAGTCCTTTCCCGATTCGATAGCAGTCACTCTTTTTTTTTCTTCCTCGCTGCAGCGACGGCGGCGGTTTGAATTCCCAGAATCTCGTAACACTTACCTGTCTCCAGAAGCCGCCGTGTGACAGATGGAAGAGTGGCTTACACGGCTGCCGATTTTTTTTATCAGTCGTGAAGAGTCATCTCGTAGAAAATGCTCTGAGATAAACACATATTGAAGGCTCGATGCTATCTGCTACGTTTGTTTAAGTGCTATTCAGGATCGTTGCGTATCCGAGCGTCTTTTCGTATCCTTAAGGTGACTTTCCGATCGCTAGGTATCGGGAAAGACGATATCCGTTGTTGGCAAATTTTAAGGAGGCTTTCCTCATGGAAGGTGACATCTGTGGAAGTGGCGAGTGTAGAGATATCTTTCATTGTATCGCCACTTTCAGAAGATCGTTTCGCTGACAAATAACTTCTGGCTTTTCCGAAACAAATGTTTGATGGAAATTAAGCAGTGAATATGGTAATTACGAAAATCGCCTAAACTTGGCAATTTTGGTGTCTGTTATTGGTGTTATCATTGTTTCTTTACCATAGGAATTCTTGCGTTTGATAAATTTGTAATAATTGCATAAATTGTGCATTAATACATCGTATTAAGTATGTGAATAGTGACAAAAATAATTACTATAAATTTATAGAAAATCCAAAACGAATTCCTTGGGGTTATTTTGCATTTAAAATATTTTAATTAAAAAATATATTTACATGTGCAACAATGAGTCCTCGCACTAATTTATTTATTGTTTTAATTTTTAATCATCGTTTGCAGTCGGTGTCCAAGATTTCGCCGAATACGATGCGATTTAATTGCATTATTGATATGAATTGAATTGAATATTTATTGATTGCTCTGGGGTCGTGACCCTTATGAACTAATAAGTATAATAGTGATTAGAGACAGTGAACGAAATAAGAAAAAATAAAGGTATAAAATGGCAAAGACGAATAGATGTATGATACATCAATTTTTTCAAAGAAATTATATAGTATAAATAAGACACAGTTCACAAGTATGTACAGTAAACGGCAAAGTTTCACATATAATGAATTCGAAATTCAGTAAACAAGTTCAAAATATAAGGATACAACAGCAACATTAAGAATCAGATAATAATACATTATAATAATTCATTTTGACAGTTGAGAGATAGGGACTATTTTTTTTATGTTTAGGTAGATTATTCTATAGATGACACGCTGTTACGATAAAAGAATTTTGGAACTTTGTCGACTTATGACTAGGAAAATATGAAAATTCTGAATCACATGTAGTACACATTTTACTTGTGGATGGCTTGGTAACAAGTCGGTCAAACAGATATTCTGGGAATTTTTCGTTGGATAAAGAATACAAAAAACAACCTAAGAAGTATTTTCTTCTAGTCTTAACATTGAGCCATCGAAGTTTTTTTTATAATAGGGGGTCAAATGGTCATCCTTACGAAGGTTAAAAATAAACCTGATACATGAATTTCAAGCTCGGTGAACGTTGGTGTCATCTTCTTGTTTTAAGTCATTGCTACTTTTAGACAGCATAAAAGCCAGTCTATTTTCCTATCAAGTACGAAACGCGATCGATTAGCGAAGGTTATCGATCCCCAATACTGCCATGGAAGTCACTGAACTACGTTCAGTGATGGAAGTCCGTTCTCGTACATCGAGGTGTCGATGGTAAGCAACTTGCAAGGCTACTGACATGGCTCTAGGTTTGTCAGATGCGATAAAATAAGAGAGATACACTGCCGAACAGATAGGTACAAAAACTCGTTCTTTCTGCGAACAATAAGCGACCACAATAAAAATTGTGCTCCACTAAATACCCTCCTAGAATATATGTCACCATTTCATCTCCAAAAACTTACACCTTTACACGGCTGGTGACCTAACGCCCCCTACCGCACGTCTATTCGGGGGGTCGCGGGGTAATGTGGATGTAGATGAAGTGACTTCCACGTGTATGCCTGCATTTATACCTCATCGACCTTGTCTCTTAGAACCGGCTGGTCGTTATCGAGTCGCAGGTATGATCGCATTCACATCATCCGCAATACAACACAACTTTCGTTTTCAGAATTCCATACTTACTGCTCATGTACCTACGCCGTCACCGTTGTAGTCGCGACTGTGTGTGGTTAGTTCGGAGTTATCCTGCCAGCATTGCCGTCAAATATACTTGAAATACAACACTGCAATCGCAGTGGTAGCATGGAACTTCGAGAAGTTCGTAAGCGGCTTTCAGTGCGGAGCAAGCTATATCTGACTTAAGAGATACTTTAAATGACTTTAAATGTGTAAATTTTAAAATCAAATCCAGATGAAGTAAATAAGAGCATTTCAATCAGATTGGCAGTTTTAATTTCTTTGCTCTAGTAGGATGAATCCTTTCAAATGACGGTTTTTCTTTTGAAATTGAAAAACAAAAATGACGAAGGCGTTGGAAAAAATACATTTTTCTTGGAAGAAATACTCTTGAATGAATTCATTCTGACACATTAATTTTTTTCGTTCTGGATTCCGTTTTATCTAATGTCTGTTTATATCACCAATGGTCTTCTCTCCGCGAAAATAAGGTATTTTTATGTGTGATTTATTTTTTGTGACCTTAATTTATTTTTGTTGGTTGCTTCGCACATTTTAAGTACTATTACTCACCTCTAGCTTGGCAAGGGCATGTCGTAGGATTATAAGTAACGAGTAAATGGGGACTTGCAAATTGCAAGCAGTGGGGGAAGTGTTATATGATGATACTCTTTAAATAAGGAAAAAACAAAAAGGTCTTAAGTCTGCGTGCTACATGCAAGCAAAGAAAAGTATAATTCTCGAAATTGAAATACGCGCCCCATGAGGTATGGATACCAGACAGTTATAGTACAAACTTATATTGTATGTCATCCGGTTATTAACGACTTTTCAAAATACTATAATCAGTATACCGAAACGAACGTGGAACCACTGGAAGATCATCATAACCTCATTTGACGGCACATAAGACGCTCTTCTACGTAGATATTTCATTTCAGTACAGCATACTTAATAAGAGCTCACATGAAGAATTTTACTACATACATAAGACGCTCTTCTACGTTAGATATTTCATTTCAGTACAGCATACTTAATAAGAGCTCACATGAAGAATTTTACTATATAAATTCGATTTGAATTGAGATTTATAATATACTAATTTTCATAATCAGTTTTTATCTTCCAATCTTCTACATAGACTGCATGTTTTTTTATGAAAACTAAAATATCATGAAGATTGGTTGGTTGAAATTGGTCATCAAAGCTACGGTAGAGGCCAGGAAAAAGTTGAAGAAGTTATACCAAGTAGGTACTTAATTAGCAGTGCGAAAAATTGTATAAAGAAGACAAAATAACATGCACTTAGTGTAAGTACCTAACTCATATATGTATAGCTATCGATTGCGATAACTCGAAGCCTAATCGAATTTTGTAACTTTTCCGATTTACCCCAAATCGACACAAATCTAACCCTCCCCTGAAACTGGCCCGCCTCGCTGAGTTCCAAACCTCGAATCGACACTCGGCTCGGCGACAATGGAGAGATATATCCATATCAACGAAAGTGAAAAAAATTTCTAAAACCCCAGATAAAACTTTAAAAATTTTAGTTTTACGGTAGGTAGGGAAAACTGATTTCAAGAATAAGATTCTTCAAACATTCAGCCTCATATAAGTGAAAGAATCAACCGTGTAGCTCAATTATTTCATATTTTAATGAACAAAAGAAAAAAGGTCCACACTAAAATTTTTCATTTTTCCCGTATAACCCCATGTAAAGCTATCGATTAAAATAAATCGAAGCCTAATCGACTTTTTTAACTTTTTCAATTTTTTCCCAACTCGACACGATTCCAACTCTACCCTGAAAATTTCACCCACGTAGCTCGTTTAGAAATGCCCAGGAGTTTTGATGAGTCAGTCAGTCAGTCAGTTCTGTAGCTTTATATATATTAATCATACTGTTTATTTATTCTTTGTTGTTGTTGTTTTTGCTATAGTTTCCCTAAACAATAATTTTGGCTGGTCAAAATTATCAGTTTATCTTTTTTTGCAGTTGCGCCATCGACGGATATGTAATGTATGCCATGTTTTTCAGCGAATATTTTGCCGGGCACAGTCGGTTCTCGAGTATATTCTAGTGGCATTACTGTGTAAGGATTCAACTTGAGATTGTTTTAGTCCTGCATATTCTGTAAAATTGCCTGATCAAATATTTCCTGTTCACATTTTGTCAGTACATACCCTCTTTTTCAAGCGACCCTTTCCTGAGACTTAAATTTTATAAAACAGCTATAAGTTAAGGAAATAGAATCGTTATTCCTTTTTATCACGTACATTCGGGAAAGCAAAAGCAAGGATCAATCTAATTTATGTAACTTAAAGTGTTATCTCGGAAAATTGATTTTTTTATGTGCTTGGAATTAGCATGCATCATATCAATTTTTATTTCACTTTCTTCAAATTTTTGATACATGGTGCTGCTTTAATGAGTTCCAATGTCCGAAATTATTGTATCGTTGCCCCAAAAGTGGAAATTTATATCCATAACACCGATAACGTTTATGAAATTGTAATCATCAATAATAAATCTTGTAATGGACCCAAAGATGAAATCTCTTTTACGATGCCTGGATCGTTGAACTCAAATGCTGTTAACTTTTAAAGCCCTTGTTATTGGGTAGTATTAAATTTTATAGCCTCTTCTTTTCGTAATTCAGTTGTCTCCCGTAGTTTTTTGGCGTTAAGAGAAAGACTCTGGTTGAGCAAAACCTTGAAGGCTTTCACTGGATGGATTAAGTTTCAATATAAAATTAATTGGTTGTAAAAATAATTGGCTACTTTCCAAGATTAACTTCGGTAAAAAAAAGGTTACTGGCCTAATGGCTGCCGAATGTTTATCAGGGGCGTATTCTGCAGGAGTGTGGATCTGTTAGCCAAGTTGCTGTGAACTGATCCTGTAGTGGAAGAATCTCCTAGTCTTTATGCCTACGCCGTTAAATTCTGGGCTTTTATTTTACGGGCTTCGCAATTCTCATGTTTGTTCCGGCGCAGTTCTAGTGCCTCTGTGGACAGTTCGGTGGACTTTCTCAATGGATCGGGGAGAGGTCGTTTACGCCACTTTTTTATCCTTTTTTTCCGTCTCCTCGTTACCCTTGATTGTTTGCCGGTCTCATCTGGCGGAGGGCGGAATTAAGGTGTGACCGACGAGGTAAAAATCACACATCTTCAGGACTCTCTGGCTTTTTTGGGAAAGCCGTGAAACGACCCTCCCAAATGTGCGGCCGGACGTGTCCTAGAGGATAATATTCTCCGACACTCTCCTTCTCTCTCATTTCATGTTTGCCCTCTTGTTTGCGTCTGCTGACCGTGGAGATCCCCCCCCTCTCTTACGGAGTGCAATAAATGGTAATGAGAGTCGTTCAATTAAGTGACCTTGGTTTTTCCTGTTTTCAACTCCATATTCCGTGCCTGAGCAAAAATATTTACCTGGAAAAGAAAGTGCAAATGCTTGGCAGGTAGATTAGAGTATTATGCGTTTAAATTCGCCGCTCAGCCGCTTCATCTCGTCCGAATGCGTAATGAATCCAACGAGTAAGATTCAAGATTATTTATGCATTTACATCGATGTTAATCCCCGCAAGATGTTTTATATAAAATGAAACAGAAAAATGGTTATCTGTCTTCCGAGAACTGCAGTGATTTCTTCTGTTTTATTGTGCTGATATACAAATACAGTGGAACTCCTCTTAACGACCACTCCTATCAGGCGACCGCCCCTCCAATCGACCATTGCATTTGCAATGAATTGCATTGCGAATATGCATTGAAATTTCCCTGGAACAACTAATCATGAGGAAATAAACGCTATATGTGTAGGTTACATTCATGCACTGAAATTTCCCTGAAACAACTAATCATGAGGAAATAAACGCCATATGTGTAGGTTTTTACAAAACCATCGCTTTAACGTTTTTTCATTATTTTTAAATCAGCCGCCCGTTCATTTGCATGATATGTACTCTTAGTGATTAAACCCCTTTCCTGAACCACTCTTTAACGGCCATTTTTCATCGGAACCGTCGGTGGTCGATTAATACATGCTTCACTGTACACGGAGATTAAAAATCAAAAGAAGCTCCATTTCGAAGAATTGTTGGCTGATTGTGAGTATAAAAATATCATTACTCATTCATATAATTGCGGTTTTATTGGTGATAGGCGGAAAAGCGGCTGAAAATGCGGCATAATGCAAATTTTGTCTTGTGGTCTTGTGAACCGACGTGTGCTGCGTATTCAAATGCCCACTTAAGGACAATACATGGACC
Organism: Ceriagrion tenellum; assembly: GCA_963169105.1. Taxonomy (NCBI): domain Eukaryota; kingdom Metazoa; phylum Arthropoda; class Insecta; order Odonata; family Coenagrionidae; genus Ceriagrion; species Ceriagrion tenellum. The sequence goes on from OY720637.1 coordinate 35,913,362, forward strand.
AGCTATGGCTATCATACGCTTTACATAGTATGCTTATAGAAAATGTGGATTGTAGGCCATTTTATAAGGTGTGCTGTGATCAATATTAAACAGCAGAGACTTTCGCTAAGTCACGGGAGGCGAAATAGTAAATAAGTAGAAATTCATCATGGGATTGTAATGTCTGGACTTCAATTATTTAAACTGGTGTGTGAAATTCCCGAACAAAATACCGTTATGAACCAAATAATCTCATAGCCTCTCTACAAATAGTACGTAGAAGTCATTGTAGGCGTGTCATTTGTAAAATTATCTTTGCGTATCCTTGCTATTCATAAAGTGATTTGAGAATATTGATAACTTAATTGACGTTTTATCCCAGAAATCCCCGTGCGGAAGATGATAAATATGGTATTTATTTATCACAATACACAATTCCGTGCTACCGACCGCTACAAATGAAATTATTGGCTAGAAACTACGGAATATTTTTTTGGAAAACTGAGACCAGCTGCGTAATACACGTTTTTCTTTCTTCTTTGCTTGTACGCCAAATATTAATTATTTGATCACATTCCTAATATTATTTTTCAAAGGTTTGATTTTCATTCGCATTCTGAATTTTCCTTTGGTGGAACAAAAATTGCCCTTTTGTTTATAATTTGGCGCCAAGCCCTGCAGCGTTGCGCTTTGTTCGGATATATTTATTGATAATTCCGGATGCCATCGTTAATAATTCTAGCAGCAGTCGTGTTTGTTTGATGTAACCTCCTGGTGTGGCACTTGGCTTGCTTCGGATGCTGCGCTAATTCGCTGCTACATAATTCGGTAAAGCTTCCAATGCATGCATCTCCGTTGTTGTGTCAAATTTACTTTGGACGACTTCATGAAATGGGGTCATACCCTCAATGCTCACTTGCACACTGTCAATTTGTCGTGCGAATTCATTCTCCGGAGCCTCCCTAATGAAATCTCGATTCACCTTCGTGTGACGCGGGTTACAATGCCAAAGCAGCACTTGGGAGAAGAAATCAATTAATAGGATGAAATCGAGTTAAGAGTTATTTTGAGCACAGATCGGTTCGTGTGACCAAGTGTGAAACATCGCATTTTTGCGTTTCTCATGCCCTTTGGGGAATAAAGTAGATATAGTCAATTTTCGCCTAGAGTTTTCAGGATTCGAATATGAAGCAGTGAGCTCTGGGGAAGATTTAATTCGAGAAATAAATAGGATATTAAGAAAACACAATGCGATTTACAAAGAAGCACCGATGCGAGCAAATTAGTGTTAGAATAGAATAGAAACCAATTTTATTGTCCTGAGACAAGAGTCCCTTAGAACATTAAAAATCAATTTACATGCCTGCATGAGGAATATAATGCAGAACAAAAATATTATAATATGTGGCTATTTGGAAACTTAAGTCTTACAAAAGAAAACAAACAACTTTCAAGTCAGCAAAGAATAAACATCGAATGAGCGAAGTAAATGAAAAACAGTCTTAATATCAATAATCTAAACAATATGTTAAAACAAAAATTTACAGTCTGTAATTCCTATTAATAAAAAAAATGAAAAAGCGAAGGAACAGATATTTTATGAGACAGAAAAACATCAAATGATTGTAGTAAACAAGTAACAATATCGTCTCATATAATTTGGTCTTCTCCAATAAAGGAGAGAGAACGTTAGGAAGATAACTACTCACCCATACCCCTTTTAAATTATGAGACGTTCTTAGAAAATTTTATACTATCAGGCAACGGGTTCCATTATGTACAAGATGAGATCTGGAAAGTATTTTCGTATTTTGTTGTGCGGTATTTGGGGATGTAAAATGTTTTAGTTATGTGGGTCGATCTCTCGTCGCTTTGGGCATTAAAAATCAAGTTTTCATATAAATATGGTGGGGTTTTCGAGTTCAGTACTTTAAATAACATTAAAACCTTTTGAATTGTTTTTCTCTGATTCAATTTTAACCAACCCAGCTTCACGTAATAGGGAGATACATGCTCGTTGAAACGAATATTAAAAATGAATCGCATTCATGAATTTTGCAGTCTTTGTAATTTAATGCTTAATTAATTGGTCACATCGGAGTATATTATTGAGTAATAATTAAAATTAGTGTTTCGTAGCCGATGGAAACATTATGTCGCGAGCTGCCAAATAGTAGGGTGTTAAAAGAAATTGGAAGACAAGGATAGCTTTTAAAATTCGTTTTAGCTAGTTTGAGGATGAATACAGGAATTTATTTCAAGGATTTACAAACGTGAAACAAATGATTGACTCTTGATTGAAGTTAATTGGTAGAAAGCTTGCATTTTTATGTGCACCGCTTTATGATTACAAAAAAAGAGCAGATCATGACTATCAGACTTCATAAAATCATAGTTTAATTTCCGTCTCTTCACTCTATCCTTTCCTGTCCTCTAATTCCTCCCTTCTATATTCCTGGCTATGACAAGTATCTTGTAGCTTTATGTGTATTGTGGAAATGCGGGTCTTTAACTTTGAGAAAAAGAACTTAATTCATGAAGAAATTATAATTTCCCTGAGGAAAGAGGCATGAAGAAAGTCACAGTGCAGTGTGAATAATTTGGGCGGTCCATGAATCTTCCCCAAGCAAAACGTATTTAATGTCAATGAAATTGTCGTATATTTTCTGTGCCAAATTTTTCCGGGTGTGTGGACATCCATGTCTTATTCAATGGCGGTTATTACGTTACGACGGCTGACTTTTATCGTCATGATATGGGTCTCTGGGGCCCTCAAGGGAAGAAAAAGGAACGACAATCGATCTAATATATTACGTCACCCCGTGGATATAATGTGATGTAATAATCGATGAGGGATGTCGAAGCTCGTGATAGAATGGAGAATGTTTGGTCAGCGTAGAAGAATGAGGAAAACTGCTTTTTCCTGACAGCATGACGGGGGTATAGAAAGTAGTTTTTCTGAAGAAAAAATGAAACGCTTTATTTTTTAGTTATGCCTACCTAGGTGTGTTAAAAGTTTCGGTACATCCAAAACCAGGATTAGCATTTATCTATATGCTCTCGTAAATTGTGACAATTATATTGCCTCTTTTTGTAATTAATTGTGCCCGTTGGGCTCGTCAAGGACGAGAGAGATAAATTTTATCAATACACGGTTCTAAATAAATATTCAATCCCATTTTTTTCTTTCCATTATCTATTGGAAACTTTCTTAAATATTCGTTCGATCATAAAATAGTTGTATTTATGTTTATCAAAATTTTCAAAGTAGCTTTCCTAATTTGTCCGTCATTCGTTCATGGATTTTTTAATTGTTTTTTTTTTTTTAATATGAAGCCCAACTGCGATGACATTTCATCCAAGGCTAATACGTTCAGTAAAATCTGTCTTGCATACGGGTGGCAAGTTTCACTAATATTAAGTAAGTTCAAAAAATGCTATCAGAATGTAGTATAAAAGCTTATCGATTACTTTTGATGCGTGCGCCTTTGGAGCAGTATTGTATTAAGAGAATTGCTTGTCTCAAGGCATAGTTCTTTTCCTTGTTTCCTCCTTAACAAAATTATCGCATCTTATTTCCTCGCCGCAAACAAGTCGATAAGTGTGCAGAAGATTTGTCAATTGAGGAGGAGGTGGTAGATTTCGTGAGATAGTAGCCTTAACTCAGGCTAAGTGGGAGACGCGGCCATTGGCGGCGGCAGCGCCCTAGGCGCAAATTATTGGGCATGGAGGAGCGGGTGATTAATGATAAAGAATATGCCAGAGCTAATTTCATTGGCATACGGGTTCAGAGAGAAAGTGGTAAGGTTTACAAAAATTCGCACCCTTTCCTGACTACCTCTAGCCAAACTATGAGACATTCATGCCCGTTAACTTAGGCCCTGTGGAGCTGATTCCCTCCGCTAATTGGTCGCTCAAGCCTCATGCACTCACCGAAAAGGATGCTGAAGCAAGCTTCGGTATTTCTTGAAAGTTTTGTGCACTTACCAGTGAGGTAGCTCCACGACTTCAAGGAGTATTTGAGAAAACCTAATTCTGATGCAGCGCGGATAGTCTTTGGTTGGCGATGCGGAAATTGGCGGTACGATTTAAGAGGCAAAATATGTAACCAGACAAGTTTATACAGTTTAAAAAAAGTATATATTCATGATAAAAATTGTTTTAATATGCGTATTTGAAATTTAAATTAATCAAGGGACATAACTGTGTTTTTTTTACTGAATAATGAATTTATCTTGAGTGTAAAGATTGGCGTGTGTGAACTTATTACCTACCTACCTTAATACCTACCCACCTAACTTCAGTTATATTTTTAAACGTGCAACCGGTTTATACCCACAACTCCATCTTCTGGCAATCTCTATGAAGTATCGTCATCTGCCCGAGGATTATACTTCGTGTTGTGTACGGTTGGAAGTAGTTGCCAGAATTCTGTAACCAGCCAAGTTTCTTCTGATTCATTAGAATTGGTCTCATCTGCTGTCCGCGTCGCTTTATCCTAGAAAACCAGTGTTTTATGGGCTTTATAGAGCTTTCGGGTTACGTATGATACGAGCGATAGCCGAAAACTGTCTCCACCCTGTCGCCTGGGTCTTTCCCGGGACCTTGCCGCCACTCTTCTGAGCCAATATCGCGTCCTGCAGTGGGCGTTTTCATCCACTCGAGAACAGAAGGGCAGGCGGTGTTGGCATGAGGGAGAGAGAGAGAAGGGGGAAAAAGGCCTGTCGAGATGGGGATACATTAAGCGGGCGGCAAGTGGGGCGCGGGGAAGGGAAGAGGGGATATGGGAACAGGACGTCTCAGCAGGGACGAATTTATTGCCGGCCCAGGCACCAGGGGTGGGTTGGGGAAGTGAGAGAACCCTTCTTCCGGTCCTCCTCTCTCCACCCCTACCGCCTACTCCCCCAATCTCCGGCATCTTAATCAAAAGTGCTCATTTGCATAATCGGGGTGATATTATATGCATGCGCCGATGTTTTTTTTGTTGTTGTGGTGGTGAGAGAGAGAGAGAGAGGCTGGGTGGGCGAGAAAGTGTTGAGTAGTCAAGTGTTCCTCATAAGTAGAAGTTCTCTCTCTTTTCTGGTCCCCCCCTCCCTGCTCCCTCCGCACGACTCCCTCCCCCGCTCTTTCTCTACTTATCTTCTTCCGACCGGCTAATGCGGGAAGAGGGGAAACTCGCAGATTTTAAGATTAGCACCCTCTCGGATCGATACGGAAGAGTGCTGTTTCTGACGGAGTTGGGAAGGAGCCATAATATTTCTCCTCGTTCCTCGCGGAGCGTTTGTTTGCATCGGAACAAGCAATTCATTGCCTTGATGTAATAGCCGAAATAGCTGTCCCGTACGCGTATTTGGCGTTGATTTCTCATTTCACGCACTCCGAACGTACTTGTTTCGTCTTGTTCTCGAAGAACTTAGGACTAACTTTGTGGCGGGCTTCTAATGTACAGGGAAGTGAAAAATATGACCCAGAAATAGGGTGACTTGAGCGTAGTAACCTTTAAAAAATCCTACTAATTAGCTGTAAAAGACCCCGGGGATGATTTTGCTCAATGTTCTCTCGACCTTCCTACCGGGTGAGATGAAAAACCCGAGAGAACCTCGCTCGGGAAAAACTTGGAGATCCTCGCTCGCCGGGAAAGCATAGGATCTAACGCATTCTGTGAGTGATGTCGAATGATCTTCTCCGAATTCGGAAAAAAATCTTCCCTAATCACTTATGCTAACGCAGTGCGCTCATGTTATTGTTTAATCAGGCTATCTCAAGTTTTCACGTTTTTTATGATGATGGCGTGATTACCACGATTTCTCGTTGTTATTTTATGGTTTTATCAGCGTGATGCGCAGATAGAATTTTTTCTTGTCTGGATAGCGTATCGAATGCACATGAGGTGCATGGTTATCTTTGGAATGCTATGCTGTTTTGTTTTCCAGAATATCTTTTAGTAAGTTGGGTTTTACCTGCTAATAATTGACAAAAATTGTGATTTTCTTAACTTCTCACCAATCTCTTATAATGAGAATGAAAATGAACTGTGGTCGGTCTATCAAGTAACATTATCACCGACCGAACTTTTTCAACTTCGGTTGAAGTTTTGACTTGCCTAATGATTGTATCCTGGTCGTAAATTTGCTAACCACACCGAACTTTTTATGCTTTCGGTACGAGTGATAAATGAGGTTATGTACGGGCTTACGCGTATCTGTTGATTGAAATTTGAGTGTGTTTCGCGGCGATATGAAGCCAGTTTAACATGTCGACTATCCTCAGGAATATTGGAGCGGTTACATCCGCTTAAAGCTGCGCCTCTGAATCGTGCAAATTGCGTGTATTGGGTTTAGCTTGGTTCTTGCTTTTCCGCTTCCAATTGCTGCGATATCATTAGGGTAGTTGGAGCGATTTTCAGATTTGTGTCACAACGGAGACGACAACACAGAACAACAGCAGAACGATGTACAGATCTGTGTGAAAATTTCCATACGCGTTCTCCTCAGTAATGTGTTTCATAATGGTTCCTAATGAACGTCGTTCAATCCTAAGATTGGTTAACTGCAGCCCTCCACCCTTCCTTATCTAATGCTAGTTTCCTTTATTCCTGGTATCTCTTCCTATGTACATTCCTCTTCATTTAGCCCTTAAATTTATTCCTGTGTCTTCCTCTGGGGACTTTTCCCTCTATTCTCTATTTCTCCTTCACTTATGTTCTTCACAAACCCATTGTGTCTCAGGATTTGTCCAATCCATCGGGTTCTTCTCCTCCTAAATGTGTTCCATACGGTCCTTTCCTCTTCTACTCTTCTGTACCCTTCATCATTTCTTATTTTTTACGTCCATTTCGTCTTCATCATCCTCCCTAGGTTTCGAAGGCTTCTAGTCTGTTCTGGTCGGCTTTTCCAATTGGTACATCCTTGCGATCCATTGAGTGCCTAGATGCACATGAATTTTTTACGTACCTACTGTTTTCTAGTGTGAATGTATCTCACGGATATTTCGTCAATGATCGCAGGCAAATTCCCTTCTTCCTCTTGTCCAGAATGGGTGAAATCGGGCTTGTCAAAATCGTTTTGTCCCTCAAGCAACCTTCTTTACCCGTGAAAGTTGAGTTCTGTAGCCAATTACAATTTGTCGTTTGAAAGAATCTTTTTTCCGTGCGAATTCGAATTGCCTCGAAATTGAATATCCATCTCTATTGTTAGCTTTTGGCATTTCATTTCCGCGTTCATATCACTTCAGCTCTGATGGCATCCGGATCACATGACTACAGGTGGGGATTATTGATTGCGAGATTGTTGATAACTCGCTTTTAATTCAATGTACAGTTTTGTAAAATTTGCGGGATTAATATTAAATTTAAATTCCGGTTTCCTTATCAGTTTGTTTTTTTCTGAAATATTCATTGTGAAGTTTTTCAATCCTTACAATAATTTGAAGAAAATGCCTTTTTGGGTTACATTTATTAATAATTTTGCATTGCCCCGAAATATTTTGCGGAAACATTAGTTTATAAGAGTTTATCCCGTGGCATAAATAACGAATATTGAACCGTTTCGGAGATTACTCTTTACAAATGTAGTATAATGGCTATCGATACCAGTTGGTGTTAAAAATCTTTAAGTGTTATCTGGCTCTTGCATGGCCATCCCTCTCCAAAATTACTATTTCACATTACGTCGTGAGTCGGACTGTTATGTCCCTCGTAAGACTAGACTCGCCGTATGGAATATGCTGGAATTAGAGGAACGTTTCTGAGAATGTTATTACACAGCGTTTGTGGGCTCTTCGCTCGTGATTTCCTTCTCTATCTTAAAATTGGGCCAACGTAAAGTACTATCAATACATTTGTGCTAGTCATGACTTGCTAAATACTTTTTTCTGCGGTTTCTTGGTGGAAACACTTCTGTTTTTTTTAATGTGGCACAGAATTGATCGAGTTTTGTCTAAATATCAATCAAAATATGATAGAGACAAATGCGACTATTCATTCCAATAAAACTCTCACCTAATGGCGAACCTAAGGTCGATTTTAGTTGATGAGCATATCGGCCCTTGTGGATGAGTAATTTAATTGAGGATAGGATTCTCTGAAAGGGAAAAATAGATATTTTAAATCCAATTTATAAGAACAGCATTTTTTAAATTAAAAATTGCTCATCATAAAAAATGAACTTGAGTATATTTTGGAGTTGTAGGCGTTGGGTTTTCAGGCATTCTGTGAAAAAAAGCTGGGTGGATTTTTAGGACAAAATGGTGTATGCTTAAGAAAGGAACGGGGACAAGATTGGTGCATTTGTTCTAAGTCATTTTACATGGTTACTGGCTGCCGAAAATTTAGGCTATTTCGGACGGCCTCTATGAATATATTTCCATTCATTTTAGCAGCATATCTAAGCCATATTTCGTTGTGAGGTATTCATGATCTAATATGCCCACAACATTGTGCGTGAATTTATACTACATGTTTTATCAGTTATCTTGGCTGCTTTAGAGATGTTCTGTCAGCTTCCATCATCATAAACCGCGAAGTGCTGCGTTACTCCATCCTAGTGCTATGCTTTAATGTTTTATGATAGGAAAGCTATGGTAAAAGTGTACTTGATTTCCTAATTTCGGGTGTTAAACAAAGGACCTTAGATTCTCGTACTGCGGAAAGGCCGTTCTTAACGTGACTTCGTCAGAATTCATTGAATTTTATATTCCCGTCGGTATGCGGGTCCTATATTCCATCAGAGAAAAAAATTGCCCGTTTTTACTGTAGGCTGGGAATTTCCTGGGATTTTCCTCTTTGTTCCTCCTACATTGAGTCGTCCTTCGGGAAAGTCCCTATCAGCGCTCGGATATCGAGTTTTCTGGTTCCACAATGCCGTCCGTTCGCGCACCCTTAAAATCTGCGTGAAGCGGTTTCTGCGTGCAATTTGTTGGGTTTCATGAATATTCATTTTTTTGAGGAACGGCGTAATCACTGCCGTAATATGCTGCTCGGGATACCTGTTTGGTAGGCTTTTCATTGAGTAGCTTAATGCCCTTCGGCGTGGTGATAAAATTCCTCTGCTTTTCCGCGACCTACATCAACTTTGATGGAGAAATTCGGTCGATTCCTATCTCTGCGCGAGCAGTAAATGCCGTGGTTGAGTTCCGTTGAAGTTGGATTTAACTTTTACTGCCAATGACTTCCTCGGGTTGTGTCATACCCTGGATGAATGATTGCGAGCATGAGTTATTTTCCAGTGCCAAATGCAAGTTAACATTTTCTTACCCGTGGTCTTGATCAAATTAGTATGTTCTTCACCCGTGCTTGACATTCGTAATTCACGCTCGTGCGCTTTTCATTGACTTGAAAATTTTGGACCAGCTGGTATTGAAATTTATATATTCAATGTAATGTCTTGTTTCGGAGGGAAATTTGAAATCATTGTGACGAAGAGAGCGCTGTGCGTATTTCATTCTCCCGTTGACTGTGGCTGGAATTTGCCCGAAAGAATATTGGACATTTCTGTAGCAGCATTGGCTAGCATTTGTAGACAGTATCATGAATGGGAAATGAAAATGACGATTAAGCAGACATCATGGGAAAGGATAAATATATGGGGATAAACATGGGATATTCAAAAATAAAATTACGCCAAAGCCATGCTCATGAATCGGATTATTTCCTGGCGCTGACCGCTAAGAGATTCGAACAGCTCTGTTACAGATTGATTGTTATTTTTTTCTTCTTTCCCATGATGTCTCCTTAATTGACATTTTTATTTCCCATCGTGATACTGTCTTATGAGTCCTTTGAGTATACGATGTAATTTATAGTCCATTTTTGTCTTTCAGCGGATACTTTGTTGCATCCAATATGAGGGTAATTAGTAAATGTATATTGACTTATCGAAGAAGGTCGTTTGGTTTTAGTGTATAATATTTTATATTAATACACTCATGAATATGAATAGTTTGATATAGTTATGCCGTTGAAATGGATTATTGAAAAAAATTTCCTCGCGCGGCAACCTGCTTTGGCATGAATAATTGATCGGTAGAAAAATTGCATTTTTAGAATGGCATAGAGAATTATCGAGTGAAAGCCAATTGCTGAATTGAAGGTTTCTGTGGCATTCTGGTTCAATAGCAACGGCTTTTAAACGAATTCTGCGCGTGAAGCTTTTTATTTGAGGCATAAAAATGTCAAATACTGTCTACTGGTACAAATTTTATAACTATGAATAAACAAACATTGAATGCCATAGCAAAGGTTCAGTGTTTTACTGATTTACAGCTGAAGTTTACGGCAACAAACTAATATCGCCGACATAATTGATGTGCTTTGCTTCCAAAGGCGTATACACTTAATTTAGGATGCTCTCATGTCAGCATAATTATTGCTAACCTCTTTTCGTATCTTATGCCTCATTAGGATAACTGAAGAAACTGTAGTCACTTTTGGACGTCTTCTCGCAGATGAATGCCCTATAGTTGACAATAAACTCGTTATGGTGGGGTTGATTTCAAACGTCCGTAAGATTTAAGAATTATGATTTTTTCTGCGTTCTAAAAGCGTATGTATCAAGACGCTATCATTATTAAAGTTAAGTAAATGTTAAAGTTAGGTTTTAAGGTAAGTCAGAGGGAACCCTCCCAGTTTTCACGCTTGAAGGGCCTTATCTCCGTCTATTATTTCTCTCCTAGTCTCCACGTGCCTTTCTTCATCCTGTCCATAAAGCTTATTCTCTTTCTTCCCCCTCCCCGCTTGCCCAAAATCCTTCCCTCTGTCACGAATTTGTCCCTCGTCACTGCTTCCAGCCTCCTGATACTAACCCACTCCGCCTTTTCCAGATCTCATCCAACAGCCGCCTTTTCTCTCTCAGCAAAGCAATTACTTCTTTGTTTGTCATTGGTCCACAGCATATTCCTAGAAATTATTGGGAAACTAAAAAACTGTTGTCAAAATTATCATGGGTCAACAAAAGTTTTGATTCGTCGGGAGACCCGTAAAGAGTTCCTGCAGTTGACCTGTAGGGAAAATATCAGATTTTAATATAATCGTGGATAATTTACTACCGAAGAAGTTTTTACGTTCATTCTGAAACTTCAGCTAATGGTTTGGTGGTTCGGATGAATTGAATAAGCCATTGATCGGAAAAGATCAGGCTTTTTCTGGTTCGGAAGGGAAAGGGAGTGAGTCGTAGTTGATGGATATGGTGTAACTCTTCTGCTGTGGCAGTAAAATAGATCGTGAATCATTGATCGAGCCATTCCCCGGGATCCACCGCCAAAGGCACCGTAAACCAGACTCCCTTAAAGTTTACTTCTCTAGACTTTGGCGATAACCCATCCATACGGGCCGGAGGTATTTTAGCGCCGAGGGGAAATTTACGTCGCGATGGCATCTCGAGCGTTGGGCGCAGCGGAGAAATAAAAAGATTTTACCGCCAGCTGCACGCGTGCTTTGACGTCGACTGAGAATCACAAGGCCGGCGCTCCCTTCCTACGCTCTATCTGCGCCTGTCCTCGTAAGTGGGCGGGTGCTGTGGCGTGGCACTAAAGATATCCGAAAGAGAATTGATTATATGAGGAGAGGTATTTGATGGAATATGAGGAATTCTGAGTGAAAACATAATATTTTATATGAGGAGTTCTGAGTAAAAGTATTCTAGTTTAGATATTAGCGAGCATATATTAAAAAATTCGCACCTGGTGCTTTCATTTATTAAATTTTTTAAGTAATCTACCGGTTAAGGTAGGTTTTGATGAATGTCAGAGAATCTCCTCCCGGTCCTCTACACATTCAGGGGCCCATCCCCCTCCAGTATATCCTTTTTCGCCTCAGCATACGGTCTACCCTTCTTCATCCTGTCCATGAAACCTATTCTCTTTCTTCCCCTAAACCCGCTTGCCCAACACCCTTCTCTCTATCACACTCTTGAGTAACCCGTCGCCCTTTATAACACCCTTCAGCCATCTACCCTGCCTATCCCGGATTTCATTCAGAAGTTTCGATTTCCCGCCCACCATCTCAAGCTCTTCCTCTCCGTCCACCTCACCTTTTCCATCCTTCTCCACACCCACATCCCAAATGCCTGGAGCCTCTTCTCGTCCTCCTTTCTGAGGGTCCACGTTTCTGCCCCATGCAACGCTACGCTCCATATCAAGGTCTTCATCAGCCTCTTCTTCACATCCTTACCCAATGTTCCCGTCATCAGCTCCCTTTTATTACTAAACGCCTCCTTAGCTAGCGCTCTTCTCTTCCGTATGTCTTTGCCCGTACTATACCCGTTTTTCTCTAGCGTACTACCTAAGTAATCAAATTTATATGCTTGCTCGATTTTGTGTCCTCCAACTTTAATCATTAAACTAGGTTTCTTTGTCCTAGAAAATGTCATCACTTTTGTTTTCTTATGATTTATCTTCATTCCGAATATCCCGCAGTCTTCTAAACCATTTAAAATCTTGCAGTTCCGTCGAAGATCCACTAACTAATGCCTGATCGTCCGCATCCGCGCCTGCGTCCATCATCGTTCAGTATGGAGATAATTATTTCTGGAAGTCTAAGTTTGAATGCTGAACCATCCAGGGATCCAATAGGATTATTAATTCTTTTTTCATTGTTATCCCGTTTTGGTGAAAACGGTAAAAAATAAAAGAAATCCATGAAGCATTTCGGCTTATATTGATATGCGAAGTCGTCATTGGTGCCTGTTAACATTTGCCGTCCGTACCATTAGCATACTCTATGCCGGAAGTAGCTGATGTTGTAATTTTAATCTTGAGAGGGCCGATGAAAAAGCAGAATCTTGCTTTGGCATCGAGGTGGCGTAAGTCGATCATTACGTGTAAATCAGTCGTGCTATAAAAATTTTGTCTCCCAGCCATTAATTAGCCCGCGTCTCACCACTGTTGGTGTAGAAATTGCCATGAGAAAATTCGGCCTGGACCGGGAATCGAACCACGGACCTTTGGTTTGCCGTATCAATGCGCAGACCACTACGCTGTCCAGGCTTCTTAATCCCATGGCAATTTTGGTGGATACAACGCAACTAGATCTTAGGGCAAAAAAAATTCATCCGCCACGTTTGAATTTCAAATGGCTAAGCACGGCATATGTGTTGGAGAAGGATAGTGACTCTTGGTTGTGGCTTCTTTGAAGTCCTCTTCTCCCTTGCGTTGCCATCTTTGATGGACCGCAAGGGCTTAAGATCTAGTTGCGTTGTATCCACCAAAATTGCCATGGGAATTAGGAAGCCTGGATAGCGTAGTGGTCTGCGCATTGGTCCGGCAAACCAAAGGTCCGTGGTTCGATTGTCGGTCCAGTCCGAATTTTTCTCACACCCACATCTCAAATGCCTGCAGCCTATTCTCGCCCTCCTTTCTGAAGGTCCACGTTTCGGCCCCAAACAACGATACGCTCTTTATCAAGCTCTTTACCAGCCTCCTCTTCACATCCTTACCCAATATCCACGCCATCAGGTCCCTTCTATTGCTAAACGCCTCCTTAGTTAGCGCTATTCTCTTCCGTATGTCTTTGCTACTCTGTCCGTTCTATTCTTGCATACTACCTACGTCATTAAAATACTCTACTTGCTCCAGTTTGTCTTCTCCAACTTAAATGATCTGCGTAGCTTTCTTTGTCCTGGAGAATCTCACCAAGACTTGAGGCGTTTGAAATGTGGGTGTTAAGGAGGATGGAGAGGGTGGGCTGAGTGGCGAGGTGGATGAACGAGATGGAGTTGGATATAGTCGGAGAGAAGTGGGATCTGGTGGCGGAGTTTCAGAGCCAACGGAAGGAATGGATGGAATAGATTTAGTAAAGGGGAAAGAATTTTGAAGAGGGTAGCAGAGGAAAGAGGAAGGCCGAGAATCGTAATCATGGCATTAATATGAAGAGGGAAACGATGTGAGGAATTTAAGTGAGATCTAATGGCGTGTCATCTATGGGAGGGAAAAACGGAACATTATGCCGGAATTTGGGACGTAAGGATAGGAACTGTCCAAAAAACTACCAATCAACTGGTAGGGTACTCAAATGATCATGGGAGCAGTATACGGAGAGATTTGTGGGTAGTAGTGGGTTGGGTAAGAGAGTGAGAAGCTGTAGGTTGGGGAAAAGGACTCGAGGGAGGTAGGGAGTGCAGACGAGGTTTTTATTTTCCCAAGCCGGGCGTGATCTCTCCCGTGGCGAGGCGGAGTGGTGCTTGATGGAGGTGAATCGGGTTGGCACTTCCTGCGGGGGCGCCCGTGTGCGGGTGAGTAATCGTAGGTGTTTTGGAAGACAAGATAGCGACCCTAGTCTGCCCTCGCTCTCTCTCTCGATCCACTTCTTATACCCCTTCAGGGCCCCTTTTTCTGCTTCCTCCTCTCTTCCTACTCTCCGTTCTAGGGGTTTCTTTTTCCATCCCCGTACCACTGCTTACTCTCCGGTCTCCTTTCCCTCCAACCCCGCTCTCTTTCCAACCCCGATCGATATAGTGTGGGCGGTACGAAAGGGTTGGGGTATATTATTCTTTCCCTTCTCTCTTTTTTTTCCCAAGACTTCACGGGCGTAGACGCTTTAAACCTATTCGCTCTTCGCTAGGAGTATGCGAAGGGACGGAGGAATAGCTCTCAAAGTAAAGGAGAGAGTGAGAAGTGACAGAATGAAGGAAAACGGAACAAATTGGAAAGTTTGAAAACTTGTGAAACTCCTATTAAAAAAAGTGAACGAAGTAGAAACGTATGGGAAGAGTTACCATGTAAGGACAACTGAGGGATTCCACTAATTAAATTTTTCGGGGCTATGAAATTTAAGAGTCGTGGAAGAGTAAAATTTTTTGCTGATTGGAGAGTTGGAAGGAGAGCTCTAAATAACCTATCTTCGGATTGATGACGGCCAAAAATAATGCCAGAATACTTAGATCGAAATATATTAAAGTATATATTCATCGGGGGGACATTCATAAGGGGGACTTTCTCAGCAAGGACTTGGCAGTGTCGAACCTCGACAATGACTATGGTTTGACGTAACAGCCTCGAAAAGTATCGAATTATAAAATGTATGATCGAGTATGATCGTTTAAGACTCCTAATGCCCCATACAGGTTGGTTTTGAAGTTTAATAGTCTCGAACACGATGGAATTATGGCGTCGTAACCTATTCAAGTTCATTCAAGTCTTTTAAATAATTGAGACTCACAAACTTTTTGTATTTTAAAATAAATGTGAATAGCATTGGACGCGGACTACCGTTCTGATAGTTTTCATGCTTATGTTGTGTAAGAAATGTAGACTGTATGAAAAAATAAATTCCCTGCGTCTTCCGTTGTGATTTGACTTTCGATGCGTCCATCAGCGTTTTAAATCCTTCGGTTTTACAAATGGCCATCTCCTCTCGATCTCTTTCATCCGCACACCCGCTCTAATTTGGTCTCATGGTGAGGAATATTGAGGCGCAAATCAAAGGATTTGCCATTGGGTCTCTCTGTGAAAGGTTCCGTCCTCGCGAATCGCTGTGTAGCCTAGGGAGTCTAGCCTCAGCGCCATCTGTGTCCCTTAAATCCTTCACGTTCAGCCAAAAGGATCGAGATTATGTTCTGAATGGCGCTGTTTGTGAGGAGAAGGATAGTGATTGATATATCAGCCACTCTACTCTTTGAGCCTCTGGGTCATAACTTTTGAAACTCGTACACTAATTTCCTCTCCCTTGGATTGTAGCCCTCAAAATGCGACTATTATTTTCATTAATCCTCACCTTGTTTTTATGCTAATGTTATGCATATGACTGATCATTGATGTAACTTAGATTATTCTTCTCATATCAAATCGATATGATCAATTCTTGAAATATGATTCCATATCTGTGCATTGCCATGTTGCATGAGATTCGTCATGTTCTATCGTATTATCAAATTATTTGATGTTGTGTCTACTACTTTATATTCCATTATGCTCTTTGCATAATGTGTAAGTGATGCGATTGGTTGTATATGCTGCCTCCTATAATTTCTCAATCCCTAATGTTTGATCTTAAATCTGTGTACTGTTACCCTTATTGTCACATGTTATAATAAGTCAAGGGGTCTAAGTAACAAAACCATTGTTTAGAGAAAACTTAAGTCAAAGTTGAAAATGTTTGGTACAACCCACTAAGTAGTAAAGAGGCTTTGCCCTAGATAGCAGCACCTATCAAGAAAAATCACTTGGATCCCTTTACCACCTAAACGATTAATATTTTCACATCCCATTCCTGTACCCAACTTATTTTTTTCAAAAATGTCACTTAGACCCCTTGACTTCTGGGGTCCACATATATTATCTTATACATTGGTTATTGTTGGTTTATATGTGGTGATCCGTAATGAAATTAGTACGTATTGCTGTCACCATTGACCCAATTTTTTGTGGCATGTTATTATGTTTCAATTTTCCAGGGGGCTTAACGCTTTGAGTGCCACCAAGTTTTTGGTGGGCTCTCCCAGAAGTGCCATGGGTATTTTAATATATTTGCAGGCCTTTATTCGTAAAATTATTATTTGTTTATTTCGGCAAATTAATTATTATTTTTTACTATTTTTACATGACCATTTCTGTATTTGAAAGATGATGCTTTTTTGCTATTGAATACGAAAAAAATATTTTTTTTGTAATGACTCATTGTTTAAGACATAGAAAACGATATATCGTCGTTGGAACATCTGGCACATTCTGCAAACGACGATATATCGTCGCGTGGCACTCAAAGGGTTAAAGTCTCAGAACAGTAAAGAATGTTTTCAATCCAATTTCATTTGTAGTAGGTGTATTACAGGGTTGTTTCTAATAAATCGTTATGACAGGTAATGAAGCTGGTGATGGTGATAAGGAATAGGTAGGATGATATGGATACATTTCTGAGAGGTTAGGAACTAGAGATGGACCCGTTCATTTTTAGAAACTCGTTCATTCTGGACTGGTCCTTATAGGGACCTTTTCCTTTTTACTCGCTCACCGTTCAAGTTTTATGAGTGGTCATGTATTTTTACATGTTCTTGTTGTGTAAAGAATGTAAAAAAAACGTATAAATACGTTGTGTACTGTAATTACGGCGTTTAAGAAAGTTTGGATGAAATAAAAGATGGAGGGTGATATCACCAACTTTTTACATGGTTTCGTAAGAGTAGGTTTAATTTAAATAAAGAAAAGAAGCACTGCTAATTACACCGCTAGCATCATCAGATACATTTTTGGGGTGTTATGAAGAACATCTTATCTCTTAAAGATAGGAGCGAGAGTAATCAGGGACCGAAAGTGACGATGACCGAAAAGAACGATGGACCGAAAGGAACGACGGACCGAATGGAACAACGGACCGAAAGGACCGACTACCCGAAAGGAACGGTGGACCGAAAGGAACGAAAGACCGAAAGGAACGGTCGTTCCATAGAAGCTGGCCCTCGGTCCTCCCGTTCAATCCATGGACCCGTTCCTTCGGACCCGTTCGTTCGTTAACGACCCACCTCTAGTTACTACTACTCCCAGCAGGCAAAGAACGGGAGCGTGCCAGGGTAAGGAGCGACAGAGCCCTCTGGATTGTCATATGATAACAAAGAAGTGTAATATAATAACAATTTGAAGAGTGAGTAGTGATGGGAATGCAATCCAGAGGACTCTTGAGGATTGATTGCAATAAATGTCGCTCAATATCGATAGTATTATTCCTTGGATATATATATCCTATGTATAGATATTCCTATAGATATCGATAGTATTATTCCTTCGCAATCATTTCCACCACATGCCCGTCATTAATGTGCTATTGGAGAATTTACTGCCGTAACTTACCCTAGAAAATCTGCGAATGTGCGGCACCAGTTGTCATTTCGAATAAAAAAGTACTACCAAATCTACAAAAACGTCGAACAACCTATATAATGCTTATGGAGGATGAAGAAAAATAAGCACATTAATGGCAGATTTATATACCTTGAGAAGACTTATATTGAAGGAAGTATGCAATCGATATTGAACGACCTTGACCCGTTCGTTCACGAACGACCCACCTCTATTAGGAACTAACGTGGAAGAGAAGAGCGATTTTGGACGTGACGGTAATAAAGAACCCATGCCGCCTCATTTTTCTAAATTAAATTCCGTTTACGGAAGTTCATGAAGTGGCAGAAATGCAATTCTGAATAACAGTGCGGATAGCGAGGCTGGTGAACGGCTTGCTAGCAAAAAGACCAACTAGGAACGCGGCGTTGGGCTGTTGTCTTTCACTGCAAATGGGAACTTAATATGATAGTCTTTTGGAGGAGGACCTGTCTCGCGGAATTTCTGATTCGTTTGACAGCTCTGATCAATTCATCGCGAGTAAAATGATGTCCTTCATTTCAATTCTCTGTGCTTCTTTGGGTCCTTGTCTGGAGGCTATCATGGTGCCCTTCTACAGAATATTTGCGCAAATCGCATTTCGTATGTATGATTTCATTCAGTGACGATAGTTAAATGCTCGAGGTGCACATGAACCACTTGGAGTTGGGGTCAAAACTTGAATATTGGACGCTATCCAGTAAAGGAGTGTGCTGACCCTCCTTGCCGTCCATATATTATGGAATATGAAAGTATTGCCGAATTTCGTGGGCATAAAGGGGGCACTACAAACATAACGTGACCAAAAAGCTTGTGCATTCGTGGCGGTGAAATAAAAGAGGTTTAATGAGTAAAAAAGTGAACGAAGGCTTACAGTTGGCGTAATTGTTCGGGTTGAACGGTCAGGTTAAGAGTTAACATGATGATATCAGAGGTTTTTGATGACTGAAGGATGTAATAGAGGGCGAGGGGTTACTGAAAAGTGTGATAGAAGGAAGTATGTTGGGCAAGCGGGGAAGAGGAAGAAAGAGAATAGGTCTTGAGATGGTGGGCGGGAAATGGAAACTTCGGAATGAAATCCGGGATAGGCAGGGTAGATGGCTGAAGGGTGTTATAAAGGGCGACGGGTTACTCAAGAGTGTGATAGAGAGAAGGGTGTTGGGCAAGCGGGTTTAGGGGAAGAAAGAGAATAGATTTCATGGACAGGATGAAGAAGGGCAGATAGTATGCCGAGGCGAAAAAGGATAAACAAGAGGGAGATAGGCCCCTGAACGTGTAGAAATCCGGGAGGAGATTCTCTGACATTCATTAATGACTATGGTACTTAAAAATACTTTACTTTGTTCTTGCCTTCAATGCTTAAAAAAATATTTTTGAGATCAGTTTCACCTTGTGCCTTTTCTAAGTAAAAATATGTCGTATATATATGTATATTTTATAAAATGCCGAGTCTTTTAGCTACTGGGGGAAGTTACCGATCATCCCACGTTGGAAAGGGTCCGCTCGAGGATAATCGACGAACGTGTGATATTTCATACATGACTTGAATTTTCTGTGCATTTATAACTGCATTCCTCAATTTAGATTGTAGCCCAGGGAATAATAAGGTAGATGGTTTGAGACGTGATTTCGTGTGGATTACTTTGTAGCATATAACATATATTCATTTTACTATTTTTGTGGGAGGAAATGGCAAAGATGTGATATTAAAATGGATATTTTTGTGGTTTTTATATTAATTAACGTTCACCCGACCGCTGAGGTCAGATTAATTTATTTCTCTGTCGGATTTTATTGCTAAGGCCGATAAAAGCATGCTGGCTGGATCAATCTAGTGGATAATACATTCGCCCGCAATCCAGAGGGTTCGAGATTGAATCCCTCCTCGAGCATGGGTTTTGTGTAAATTTTATTGGCCCGGTCCCCTGGAAGCGGCTGCCTTATCGGGACCGCAGGTGGTGGTACACGGCAGACGTCCGGCATTAGAAAAATAGCCTGCGGAAAAACCATTGATTTGCGAAAAAACTACCGAGTGGGGATCCCATTTCGGTGCTGTACCTGTGTGAATTGTCGGCAGTAGCGTGTAATACCTATGTTTTTTCCCCTTTAAAGGAGCTCAGGTGACCGAGAATTGTCGAATCCGTTCGACGTTTTTTACCGTTTTCTATGGCCCGCTTCTCCAGGTTACTGATCTCTTGCGAAATGAAATTAGATTTGGTACAACTAGTAGTACTAAAGAAAAATGTTGGTGAAAGTATACCGTTTATATGGTGAAAGGATACCGTGTCATTTAATATGAATTTTCAATTGGTTTATGTGAAATAATCGAATCTCCAAATATAAATATTTTTGTCACCAAAATATTATCAGAAAGGAGAACGAGAATAGGCTGCAGGCATTTGAAATGTGGGTGTGGAGAAGGATTGAGAAGGTGAGGTGGACGGAAAGGTAGACTGACCAGGACGTGCTTGAGATGGTAGCCGAGGAAAGGAACCTTCCTAATGAATATCGATATCGGCAGAGTAGATGGCTGGAGGACGTAATAAGGGGCGATTGATGGCTCAAGAATGTGATAGAGGGAAGGGTGTTGGGCAAGCGGGGAAGAGGAAGAAAGAGAATAAGTTTCATGGAGGGGATGAAGATAGGTAGATCGTATGGGGAGGCGAAAAAGAATTTCCCAGAGCGAAATATGTCCCTGAAAGTGTAGAAAACCGGGAGGAGATTCTCTGACATTCAACAATATCTACATTAACCGATAGAATACTAAAAAAAAAATAATTATTGTAAGCAGCATATGGCCATCATAGTTGACATGTTGAGGTTGAAAGCAGATTTTTTGTCATAGAATGTCCCCGTATGGGCAAACCATGTGACTTTGTAATTTCTATTTCAAAAGAACCTTTGTGAATATTGAAATTGTAACTGGTTCTTTATATTCATGTGATTCGTGAGCGATATTACGCTCTTTCGAATGTCTACTCATTTACTTTTCATGTCATCATTCTCAGTGTAGTTTTCACTCGCTTAGTTCCTTGGAGTTGGTTAGGGGTGGCGTTGGTAATTTAGATATGGACACTTAGTACTCAGGATTATAATTAAAGCCCTGCTTACTAACATTCCAGCCTTTATTTTGTTGTCATGACCGGTCCTAAATTTTATGTTCCTATTAAGGCTCAAACAAACTAGGCGACCGTCTGCCAACCATGTCCAATTCGTTCACACCAACCCCCCCCCGCCACCGAACAATACTTAGCACATGCACTGATCAACCCAACTGTCACAAATGCACCGCCCCAAAGACCAGGGAGCCATGCAGTGTCTTTACTCGATGAACCGCCACTCCAAGACCTTCCGCCGACTGCCGCTGCTGCAGGATGGTATTAGCTCAAGAACAATCCACCTCAGGCCGCTGGCCAAGCTCCAAGTTAAGGAAAGAAATAAAATTTAGCAGTTTTCCACTCGGTTTATTCGTCCTCTACTGGTTTCAGCGACTCATCGCCATTACGAGTCCGGTCGAGGATGAATAAACCGTGTGGAAAAATACCAAGTTTAATATCTTTCCTTATCATGGAATAGTTCCGCTAAAAGAGCCCATTGACGATTAATTTTACAAGCATCAAGTATTCAATCACACTTGTTTAGAAAAGTTTTATCATTATCACACTTTTTTCATGAGATACCCCTCACTTTAAACGAGTGTATTAATTGTAGCTCATGAAGATAATCCCTGGTGAACACGGCTGAGAAATTCTGAAAGATATCAAGTTTATCGTGTGTATTTAGTGAACATTTTAGGATTTGAGCTGTCCAATTTCTGTCTCCGTCTTTCTCACGTATCGCTTCCCATTGCCTAATCGTATCTTCTTCTTTAAAGTGTTTACTCTCCTCAATGCGGACGCTTGTTGGAAATGGAGGCGTTCCTTTTCACCTTTTTCATCCCCATCTCTCCCCCACGCGTCCCCCTCTTTACATTCTAACCGTTTCTTTCATTCCTCCCCGTTCCATCGTTTCGTTTAGGTGGGGAGAGAAGTTTTCAGTCGGGGTTAACCTCACGGTTTTGGCTTTGAGATTGATCGATGGGATGCGAGAGCCACCTTCCTTCTCTCCCGTCCTCCTTTTCCTTCCGTCCTCCCATCCTTCTCTCCTTCTCCTTTGCCCTATGCCTCCCTTACCCTCCCTTTCCCTCGGCATTTATACACTTCAAGGGTCTCGACATTGATGGGTTTCGTTCTTCGCCGGGGGTTTATTTTTTCTCCTTACATCTTGCTTCCTTCTTTATCTGCCACCCCTGAGTTTCGGGTGGGGAACAGGTTCAATCACCAATGAGAAAAATATATTCGCGGAGCGCCCTCCCCCCTCCGAGATTTTTTTTAAGTGTGTGTACGCGCGGTTTGGAATTCTCTTTTTCACGGTGAGATAAGCCTCTACAGTTGCGCTAGTTTTCCGCATAAAAGATTGCCCACCCTCCTTCCCTTTCCCTGCGGACGCAATGGGATGAGTTAATACAATTTGGGTGCGAGCGCTGGTGCGCTATGCGCGTAGGGACATGAGGCGAGGTGAGGCGTACGCGCTGGGAATTTGTTCCTTGTTTCGCATGTAAATGCACTGTTTTTTTATCTTTATTTTACATCCTTTCCTCCCGCGCGTTCATATCGGATTATTCAAGGTATTTGGTGCATGAAAATGTTTATGCGGCGTAACTTTGCGAGCTCGTGCAATGAAGATTTTCTAGCCTAGATAAGTGTGGTGGATATCCCAGTCGACCTCCTCTGAACTTACGGTTGCTGGTGTGGGTTGCGCGGTATCGCTTTGCTTTTGCGGTGAGAGATGAGTTAGGCTCATGGGAATAATACATGTCGAGTGACAAGGAGACCCCGATGAGGATTAGAAATCCAGCGCGTTGAACTTTTTAAGGACACGTTATGCATTAGTTTATTTTTAACGATGGGTCTTGAAATGACGACGGCTGAAGTACTCCTGAGATATGAGAGACTCCCACCTGCACTTCCTCACCCTTTGGGAATCACTGGCCTGTTTTTCGTGAATGGGCGAGTTATAAAATGTTTATAATGCCGATGATACTTCGTCTCAAAGAACCTTGGTTTTACGATGCGATTCCTTCATCCGAGCAGCCGACACAAGATGTCTCTTGCACCTTTCGCTGCTTTTTGGTAAGTTTTTCCTTTAAAACCTCTTTAAATACTTAAGTTACCCAAAAGGGCTGGAAAACTTTCCTTCGTTTTTTGTAGACCCAGTGGCTTTGATAGCATTTAGATAATGGCCATGAAGCAATTTGTTACCAATTACGAGGAGTAGGTTGTTATTTTGCGTAAACGATGGAAACCTGTGCATTTCCAGCAAGAAGAAAATTAAAAGGCAATATTATCAATTAGTGAATAAAATAATTTGTATGTCTTAATGTTTCTCTCCAGCCATTGCTGGGCTCTTGAAGCTTCAGTGTATTGTAATCTCTTACTAAATAACAGTTAACTATCCACTCTTGAGTGATTGTTATTGATTTTACCGTCAATCGTTGTGTTAGTTAATTTTGTGAAGTTAAAAATGTCCCAAATCTGCCTAATTGGGAATATAATATAATGTCATATTGTTACAAATTTAGGTGAATTAGGTATTAGGGATGATTTTTATTTGATTAATATTTGGGCATTGAATAATTTTAGATGAAACTCCCCTGATCCAGTGGTGAATCGCCAATGTTAAGATTTCTTGCCAGCTGCCTTTTAAGGAGGGCCCTCGTTCATCTAGATTCTAAATTACAATGCCGAGAAACTGATTTCGAATTCTACCTCGGGTGTGTGAGTGGAGTGGACGCGGGTAGTTCTGCCTCAGGTAACATCAGGACAGTTGATTTGTTGAATTTCCCAAGAGGATAGTCGACGCGGCATAATGGAAAAATTTTCTAGACCAAAGAAATTAAATAGTATGGTTTCCATCTTTTGGTGAAATAGTCGGAAAGCCGTCAGGCATTCCTTTAGTGATCCTTTCTTCATTTTTCTTCGCAACTCCTTTATGTATCTCAATATTTTGATGCAATCAGTATTTCGCTCTTAAAATTTTCTTCGGTGAATCCCGTTTTTCCTAATTTTTCTACTTCAATATTTTTCTTACGCTAGGATTTTTAACTTTTCATCCCTTATTGATTACCACTAATTACTTTTTTAGTTTTCCGCGATTTCCCTTGCTGTTGATGTTGATTGGCGGTGGAAACCAAAACCTATGCGAATGAATATTAAACTGTTTCATACATTCAACTTCTTTCTGTTTGATTCTTGCATAACTTCATACTCCGAAAAACTCCATGCCCATACATTCGGCCATGGATCAAGAAAGTAGGTACGCCATATGCGTTTTTTTATAAAGTATTCTACCGGTCAAGGTAGGTTTTGTTGCATGTCAGAGAATCACCTCCCGGTTTTCTACACTTTCCGGGGCCCATCTATCTCTAGTATATCCTATTCCGCCTCAACATACGATTTACCATTCTTCATCCCGTCAATGAAACCTATTCTCTTTCTTCCCCTTACCCGCTTGCCCAACATCCTTCTGTCTATCACACTCTTCTGCAACGCATCGCCCTTTATTACATCCTTCAGCCATCTACCCTGCCTAACCCGGATTTCATTCAGAAGTTTCCTTTCCTCGTCCACCATCTCAAGCACTTCCTCGTTAGTCTTCCGTCCACCTAACCTTCTCCACACCCACATGTCAATTGCCTACAGCCAATTCTCGTCCTCCTTGCTCAGGGTCCACGTTTCTGCTCCATGAAACGCTACGCTCCATATCAAGCTCTTC
Source organism: Ceriagrion tenellum (assembly GCA_963169105.1). NCBI lineage: Eukaryota > Metazoa > Arthropoda > Insecta > Odonata > Coenagrionidae > Ceriagrion > Ceriagrion tenellum. The sequence continues at coordinate 35,937,956 of OY720637.1, forward strand.
ACCAGCCTCTTTTTCACATCCCTACCCATTGTCCCCGCCATCAACTCTCTTCTATTACTTAACGCCACATTAGCTAGCGCTATTCTCTTCCGTATGTCTTTGCTACTATGCCCGTTTTCCTCTAGCGTGCTACCTAAGTAATTAAACTGTTCTACGTTCTCGAGTTTGTGTCCTCCAACTTTAATCACAAGCTTCGCTTTCTTTGTCCCCGAGAATCACATTACTTTTGTTTTCTTATGATTTATCTTCATTCCGAATATCCTGCACTGTATTTCTAAAGCAATCGTATATGTACAGCTGTGAATATGTTATTGGATTATGTGGAGTGTATTCCACCTTTGAGTATGTTTATTTACGGTATTTTGAAGGCTTCTTTATGTTATCAGAATACCTATGTTTTAATGTTTTTTGAAAAAACAATTACTGCCCAATATATATTGCTATCAGTTAAAGGAAATTCCTGTGTAAGCCTCCTTAGGGGTGCCTCATTTCACGTTTTTTATCGATTAATTACATATGTATATAAAAGATTCTTTGGGTCAATTATAATACTATGATTATTATTATAGACGCACTTACCATGCCAAATAATAATTATGGATGTTGTTATATCACCAATGTCCCCTTAACTGGCAGGCAGCCTGCATATCCTTTCTTGTGCAGTTAATGTTTTGCGAAGCGAAATAGACCCCGTGTTCGTGCATAGTATTTTCATCCTGCATACCCGTTGAACGCGTATGAACTGACCACATTTTGTAATGGCAAGTGCCTTCAGTAACGTGGACCTCTAATGATGATTATCGCTATTCTGGCGCTTCGATTCGCGTTTTCATCGGAGACCAAAGTGTGTATCTCCGCCGTCCCTTGACCGACTATCCGAAAATACTCGTCCCTCGCGATATCCCGTGTGACGTTTGCATGTGAGCGGTACGGCTCGTTGGGCGAGGCAGAGAGAGAGAGGGATAATATCATTACCCGGAGCTTTGAAAGTAAAGGTACGCGGGGCATATTACAGGGATCATCTGTTGGATGCAGAGGGATAGGGGAAATGATCGCGCGATCGAGACCGTGGTTGAAAGATAATTCGGGGCTCTGTGTCGTTGTTGGCCCTATCATACTCCCCTCTCATTGTCAGTCGTTTGGAGTGAGTCATCACCCCTGGCGATATTTTATCACGGTCTCTTGTGTTCGTCCGACCCTCATGTCGTCAAGGGAATGAGTTGAGGCTCCGGATTTAGATTTTTTGCTCAAAATAATGGTTGCCTGTCTCTCCGTCGCTGGCGAGACACCTCCCCTCCCCCCCTGAGGGCCTATTTGGGATATCACCGTGAACCAAGCCGACACGATGGAGAATTGAAATACAGACCTGTCGTTAATTCTGTCGCGTGCTGCTTTTGCCTGGTGCCATTTTTGGGCCCGGCGTTTAAAGCGGAAATTACCTCGTTCTCGTCGAATATCATTGCGTAGAGATAAAAAGCTTGGTGTGGAGAACAGCCTTTTGGCGAAAAGCGTTGTGGATGAGAAGTTGGAATGCGTTCGGCATACGAAGTTGAAACAATTTCCACTCTCGTGATGATTTTGCTTTGGAATTCAACGAGTAAAAGGTGTTAAATAGATCATCTGCCCAATATTGGGAACACATTTATTGCTACGCTTGGAATATAGAGAAAGATGAAGCTGTAAAAGTGTTCACCGTTGAAAATATATGGAAATGATTTCTTTTATTTAAGTTTTCTCACTGGTATAATATTTTATTTTCCTCCCTAAAATAATGGAAACCTATGCATTTCTAGCAAGAACAGGAAGACAAGGCAATATTATCAAATGGTGAATAAAATATTTTGTAATTCATGTTTCCTTCCCAGCTATTGCTAGAACCTTGAATTCATATAATTCATTTTTCCTTTCCAGCCATTGCAAGGACCTTGAAACTTCAATATTTGTAATCTCTAACTAAATAACATCATACCATCCATTCTAAGTGATTGATATTGATTTCACCTTCAATTGTTGTGTTAGAAAGATGAAGCTGTAAGAGTGGTGTCGTTCGCCGATGAAAATATCTGGGAATGTATTCTATTTTTAAAGTTTCCTCTCTGGTTAAGCGGCGGTAATACAAATATTTCTTAGCTGAAGGTCAGAGTGAATGATTACGAGTGTTTAAATCCTCTATATATCCTAATTGTGCAAAGCCGTTTTGACGTCCCTCACCTTTCTTCTCGTAGATTATTTTTGGGTAGGTCCTGCTACTTCCGGTGGATTGTTAACATCAACCAGCTGTGGATATTAAAGAATTTTTCCATCAGTGACACGTGTTTATCAAAATCCATGCTACTTCTCTGAATGGAGATTTTTTAATAACGACTCTGTTTTATTCTTGCTTTGTGACATCATGCTTCATGTTAAAGCTGGATGAACTTGCAGAATTATTCAAGCCAGCATTTTATATGCTAACGCGTATTAATTTTTCCTACTAGTTTCATTTTTCTGCTGAAATACTTTATTTTATCTTTATCGCCTATTACATATTCCTGCAATCGTCGATTCTTTTTCTAATACATTATTCAAGCCGATTCTTTGTTGAAAGAATTTTGCCAGTAAATTCAGGTTTTAAACAAGTGAGATAAAACATCAGAATTTTTACTAGTTGCTGATACCTATCTACCTATGATTTTTTATTCTTCAACTCAGGATACGATCTGTCATCCCGTTTATAAAATCTTTTCTCTTTCTCCCCAATCCATGCTGACTCATAATCCTCCCCTCTGTTACGAAGCCTTTTTGTATTAGTTGATTGATCTTTGGAGGATAAGCTGATAGGTTATGTATCTCAGATAGATTGAACGAATAATCGAAGGTAATGTTGGTTCTATTTTATACCTGAAGAAATGGGCTTAATGATGAGGAGTATGTGGAAGTTTTATTTTGGTCGCAAAATGGATATTTAGCCTTGAGTGATTTAATGTTAGTTTTAGCCTTTTTCTTACTGTCTTTTTGTGTAGGGTCACGTAATCAGTACACGCACTAAACCATCCTGGATGGATCTAACCGACTGAAGTGTTATGTATTGGCAACAACTGAAGTAATCCTTCAGATATTATGATTCCATTGCCATTTTACTTCTTTCTAAGTTTCTTGACTTTTCATGGTGTATTGCAAAATTTCTTGTGGCCCAATCTTCAAAAGCAGTTTTAACATTTTGATATCGGTCCTCTATAGATTTGAGAGCTGAGTATGAACACGGAGTGATGAGCTTTAGAAAATCGGAAGAGTAATCACTCCAGTAATTACCTTATTCATTTCTGCTTGTGCCATTTAGTTTGAATGTGGCGATTTATTTTTAAGATCTTATGATTATAGCAATATTTTCTAATTTTTGGGAAACTCTCTCGATTCAAATTTTCAGGAAGTGAACACAAATTATTTTCACATCGTGGGAAGGCATCGTGGATTCTTTTGAAAATGTAGTGCATTTCGGCACTTTTGGAATTGTTTTTATTTTTACAAAATACGTTTGCTGAAATGTTCTTTGGGTATAGAATTGGTTGTATTTGTTTTTGTTTATTAATAATTCTTGGCTCAACGACTTCTACTGTAAAAAAAACCCTCAGGGTTGAGCTGAGCTAAGTGCTGAATTTTTTTGTGGGAGCACTTGAATTTTATAGTCCGTGGGAATTTTTTTCTTTTTTTTGCATTCATTTTCGTGGCGACTTTAGCAACTTTGTGAGTAAGTTTCGGGAAAAATGATTACTCCGGAAGTGTGTTTATTAGTTTAATTAATACCCAACTGCGGCATTTTCGGAAAACTTTTGTAAGCTCCTTGATACTTCTCATTAGTTTCCTCTGGGCCTTTTTTAATTTGACTTTTGTGTATCGCGTTTCCAAGGAATTAGGCGTTTGCTTAGCAAGTACCCAAGTGTTTTACACCGAGGTGCTTGCTATGATTCATTTGTTGGAACTTGGTTTTTAGAACTGCGTTGAAATGATATGCGTCCCTCTCGAGTGTATCCCTTGCATTTTTTTTAAGTCGCCCAAATTCGGGCGTGGGGCAAAACGACCGCCGAAAAAAAAAGAAATGCGAGGGTGACTTTTGGGAACTAAAAATAAACTCTCCTCTCCCTTGATCCTTTCTTTTCTTTCATTATTTTTTCTCTCTTGCTTTTTTTTTATCTGTACCTCCCGCACGAAAAATAATTCATAAATGAGTGAGCCGGGATTAGGAAGTGCTTATTGGACGCTCGTATCCAATTAGAGAGCATTTCCGACCTCTTTTCCCCGAAAAAAAGGAGGGAGTTTATTTTGAAGAATTAAAAATTATGAATCGCAAAACGGTTTTCCTTAATGAGTGGTTTCTTATGTTATGTTTCCGCCGAGCCCTTAAAAAGCCCTCCTAATGCGGGCGTCTTAAACTACCTGGTGTGGCTTAGAATGAAACAATGTGTCCTTTTGAGAGCTGGGAGAATGGGCTTTCGGGTGGTACCATATCGAGTCTATTGTTATTCACCGCTTGGACGCGAGGTAATTTGAATTTTTTGTGCGGTCAGGAAAATTAACAAAAAAAAAATCTTTCGTTGTAAGTATGCGATATGTCTCCAATGACTTCATTTTTCGTCGAAAGATCCTCATTCACTCTGTTGCGAATTTGAAAAAGAATTTTCTAATTCACTTGGCTTATGGGAATTTAATCTTTTCTCTAGCTAAACTGAAAATTTAATTACCTGTGATAATAGTTGACTTATTCAACGTTTTAAGCGACTCGTTCTGCCGAGTGAAAAACTTGTTCAAATCCTGAATTACATATTGATATAGTGAATTGTTTTCATTAATACTATTTGTAGCATGTAAATGTGGAGGAAGAGTAAACTACCTGCTTGTGTATTCTCTTATCAGTCGCGTGTTTCCATCTTCTGAAGAGAAAATTACTGGTAAACTTTCGAACTTCATCGATCAACCGACGGTCGATCGAATGAAGTGTGGAAGTTTATCAGTGTTTTCCTCAATTGTGGGTAATCCACGGGGGAAAAATCATTCGCCTGGACTGGGAATCGAACTCCTCTGTTTAAACCCCTCTATTTCGTGTCGTATGCTCCAGCCAATTAAGCTACTGAGGCGTCCCCCTACACTGTGAATCTCATTGGTTCGAGCACTAGGCGCGAAATCGAGGGGTCGATTCTCGCTCCAGGGTGAATGATTTTTCCGCTGTGAATTTCACACAATTGTGTGAACACTTGCGGGTGACTCCGTTAAAGTTACTGCGCGGCTAGTTCCGTAGTTCTTTGACAATCTACTGTTTTCCTCTTTTTTCTCCGACGAAATTGGATATTAAAAGCTTCCACTCCAAGTAGTACAAGCACTCTTTCAATTTCGAATTGTTGTGAGGGACTGTGGCAACGCAGCGACAGCCGCGTGTTCAATGATTACCAGTGCCCGCCGTATCTTTTTTGTTTCACTTTGCTGGAATACGAGAAGTTTGGTGGAAAGATTAAATGAAGATGCCTAAATTGATAATATATTTCCGTCATTGAATTCCAGATTAAAATGCTTACGTGGAAGCTTTGATTTATCTGGTAATTAGTTAGGAGGAAGAGTTGAGGGGAAACATTTTATTCTCTTCCTCAGTTTGGGAGTAATTTTTGGGAAGTGACTTATTCCATCAAGTTAGTCTCTAATTTTTAGTTTTGCCTCAAACTTTTGGGTTTTCAGAAAAGGTATGATTTACAAAAATAGTATTCTTTCGGAAAAAATGCATCTGTATTAAGAGTGGACGCGTTCACTGATCTGTAAACCTGCTACCACAATTTTAGTTTGCGAATAATTTCCAGTAATTTTCTTACGTGTTGGAATAACGGCATTATCTAGGAGTCATTTGAAGCTCAGATTGCACTCTTTGAGGAGAAGACTATGTGCTATTCTAGATTATGTTTTTCTCGGACTGTGGAATAGGACAGTTCATGCTTAATCGCCATTGATCTCAAATTCTGTCGTGAATAGCATTCGCAAATATGGTATAAGCACAGTGCCTGCCCTTGCTATTAGGCGATGTGATTGGTTTTCTAAAAGGGGCATTTTGGTTGCGTTATCAGTGCTTACTTTCGCCTGGATAATTCTTTCGAGGCATCTTATTTAGGCATGCTTGTTATATATTTAAGACAGCGAGGCTGGTGATTGAAGTTGGAGAACACAAACACGAGTAAGTATATCATTTTAATTGCTTAAGTAGTACGCTATAGCATAACGGGCATAGTAGCAAAGACATACGGAAGAGAATAGCGCTTGCAAAGGAGGTGTTTAGTAATACAAAGGAGCTGATGACGGGGACATTGGGTAAGGATGGGAAGAAGAGGCTGGTGAAGAGCTTGATACGGAGCATAGCGTTTTACGGGGCAGAAACGTGGACCCTCCGAAAGGACGAGAATTGGTTGCAGGTATTTGATATGTAGGTGTGAAGAAGGATGGAGAAGGTTAGGTGGACGGAAAGATAGACTAACGAGGAAGTGCTTGAGATGATGGGCGAGGAAATACGAGTCAGACAGAGTAGGTGCTGAAGGATGTAATAAATGGTGATGGTTTGCTGAAGAGTGTGAGAGAGGGAAGGATTTTGGGCCTGCGGGAAAAGGGTAGGAAAAAAAAGGTTTCATGAACGGGATGAAGAAGGGTAGATTGAATGCTGAGGCGAAATAGGACATACTAGAGGGAGATAGGCCCCTGAAAGTGTAGAAAACCGGCATGAGATTCTCTGACATTCAACAAAACCTACCTTTACCGGTAGAATACTTAAAGAATAATAATTAAACATTTGTTAACGCCAGTGATGCTTTTGTTGGTTAATTAATATTTTATATCAATCTATCATGGAGTCTATTTATTCAATTATTAAGCGATGGCAAACTGATAACCCCCTATTAAGGGTCGATGCTATTAGCAAGACGAATTGTAACATCTTGCGTTTCAAATTGCTGGTAGATAAAGTGCTGGTAGGTAAAAACGTGAGGCTTAATTAGTAACGCTGGTGAGGCGTAATTAGTAGTTTTCTGGCCTTACTTGGCGAGGTGATAGATTAAAGATTGGCACACTGTGTAATTTCCTCACGAGATCTCATGTGGAAATTACTAAGTGTTTCAATATTTAATCATGAAATTATTCCACAAAGTTTCCCCTGATACCATCACTTTCACGAAGTGATAGATTTTATGAAAGGTGCGGTTTGATTATTGTAATAGTGCTTTTTTGTCTTAATTTTATCTCTTTAGGCATTTGAAGATGGGCATAAAATATATCCTGGTATCAATGGTGATTACATTTATTTAGCAAATTAACAATTAATCTCTGCCAACTATTGAGGTGATTCAGTTCATGAAAAACGTCGATTTGTGAATCTATCTCCCTCTATAGAGCCTGGAGACCTTAAAGAGAGACGGATCGAAAACTTTTTGTGTCCCAAAATTCTGTGAGGCAAAGTGGTAATTATCTTCCCTCGACTCGCTTGATTCCCGCCGTGACGCCATTAGGCGTAGATAACCGTGCATGGCCCCTCGGGGAACCAATAAAGGTACATATACTTACAGAATAACGACCTCTATTTGGGTCACTGACTTATACGTTCTTGCTCGAGCTCCAGTCATATCAGAGGACGCGTCCTCAGGGCGAAGCGAATTGTTCCGCAAGTTTCTGTCCCCAAAGGATCCAGGGCCGTGGCTTGCGCACAGCCCTGCTGCCTCTAGTGATTAATCTTCTCGGTTTTTAAAGCCGTAAATATCAAATTGCCGCAGCGACGACGCTGTAAGTTGGCGAGGCAAGAAAATTTCGATCGCAATAGTGGTAGTAGTCCAACTCGTTAATTCGAGCAGATCGCGGAAGATGTCTCTCCTCAGCTTCCCCACTTCTCCCCTTATTTGACCTGGAAACGGGAAAGTTCGCCGAACAGTATTTCGTTGTTTCGTGATGCATAACAACTGAGTGACGACTAAGCGATCAGCGCTGATGAGGAAAGTGTCTCCGAGGCACCTTCGAGAGTGAATTAGAATGCGATTTGATTAATTGCATAACATTTCCTCGCCCCCGGGCTTCAGTAATCAACGTAGCCCGGAGGCGCACATTTAAATTAACTTCCCCGATAAGTTATATGAGTCTCGCGTCAGAAGTCTCCGTAGCCCGTATGTCAAACTTGAAACTGAAATTCTTGAATCAAGGCGGGTAACCCCAATCTTAAGGGGTACATCTCCGAGGAAAAACAGCCCGATTCATCGCCAGACAGCCGTGAAAGTATTGGACTCTTTAGCTAGTTTTTCCCGAAGCTAATTACATATTTTTTTAGAAGATTCCGGTGATTGATTTGCCAGCCATTAATTGAAAATTTATATAACCTACACGAAAGATTCTTTGTTTATATGGGTCTAAAAGTTTATAATATGCTTATTGATAAAAAATGATGTTTCACATTATATATTTTTCTTATTTCGGTAATGAATACCCATGAGATAGGTTTAAATAAATTTTATTCAGTGTATACAATTTCTTATTGGTTAACAATTATTAGGTGATTACTATCATGCGACCCTAAAATGAGTATCTTCAGCATTTTTTTTTACGGAATGAAGTTTTTGCTTGCCCTGCAAATGAAGGGCGTCTGTGTTATTTGACAATCGGCTGAGCGTTAATTCATAGGTCGCTGAACTCTTTAATTTTTCTGGGGAATATTGATACAAATGATTGGAAACGTAATTTTAAGAGGATGATTAATATGCCATAATCTTTAAATCTTTTTTATCAACAATTTTTACGTGGGAAATCCTTTTTTCTCCCCTTTGGGAAAAGTTCACCGAATTTTTGTGTCGAAAACGAAGTTACTTCTTTAGTTCTTTGTTTCACTTTCAAGATTTCTCTCTGCTAGCATCAGTACCACAATTGTTTTCGCTAGTTTTCCTATCTTACCTAACTACAATGGACGAAACCCGACGTCATTCATTTGAATGGCAGTACTAATTGCATTATCGTTAGTCCATGGACTGAGTAAAATAGTTTTTGTATTTCTAAATGAGCCGTTTATCGCGATGCTATTCTACACCTGCATATTACCTTGGGAGCCGCCGCATGGACGTGTGGCTAGGGGTGTTGGGACCCCAGCATTGTAAAGTTGTAAGGAATTGGTAATTGGAAGGTGTAATGGTGACGTGTATTATGGGAGTGTATTTAATGGAGCTCAGTTTTTATTGTGGTCGCTTATTGTGCGCGGAATGACGAGTCTTTGTACCTATCTGTTCGGCAATGTATCTCTCTTATTTTATCGCTTCTGTCAGAGCTGAAGATGTAGTTAGTAGTAGATAATAATATTCTCTGTGTCGCTCTGAAACAGGCTAGTTCTGAATTTCTCAAGCAAGCCAAGCCTAGCGTGTAGCCTCCGAGTCTCTTGGTGCTCCCACCTTTACCCCTCTAAAAGCTGTGAAACACTATATGTTCGCTCGTAGCTGTTTTTAACGAAGCGTGCTGCTTCTGTGTTTTATTAATTTTTTTGGTTAAATCTGTATGACCAGTGTCCCAAGAGCTCGGGGCGTTGACGAGGTATTTTTGGCTGTAAGTAATTTATTTTCATTTTATTCATAAGCGCTTTTAAAACCGTAAGCGCGAGACGATTAGTTGTGGACTACGGACGCACTTTTGGGGAGAGGTTAGAGGGTGTGGTATAAATTTGGGTGAGCGGGGTGCGGTTTGAGAAATGGAAATGTAGTGATTTTTGTTTTCATTCGTGGGAAACACTTCTTTGCGAAATGGGTGAAGAATGAAGCGGAATCAGCCAACTATTAGGGAAATCTTCCCTAAATCTCATATCTTTTACATCCATACCGACGGACGGAGTACTTTTCTACATCGACATACTACCCTGCGAGCCACCGGAAGTACGTGTGGCAGGAGGTATTAGGATACCATCCGTGTAAGGATGTAAGGGATAAGGTTTTGGGAGGTGAAATGATGACGTGTATTATGGGAGTGTATTTAGTGGAGCTCATCTTTTGTTGTGGTCGCTTATTGAGCGCGGAAAGAACGAGCTTTTGTAACTATCTGTTCGGCAGTATATCTATCTTTTTTTATCGCTTCTGTCAGACCTAAAGATGTAGTGAGGCGTCATGATAACATGCTCTCTGTCGATCTGAAACACGCCAGTTCTGAATTTCTCACGTAAACTAAGTCTAGCGTGTAGCCTCTGAATCTCTAGGGGCCCCCACCTTAATTCCTCTAAAAGTCGCGAAACACTACATGTTCGGACGTAGCAGTTTTTAACGAAGCGTGTTGCTTTTCTTTGTGCTTTATTAATTGTTTGGCTAAATCTTTATGACCAGGGTCCCAAGTTCTCGCGGCGTATTCGAGGTGCGGCCAAACCAGAGTGAAGTAGCATCTCTCTTTTTTCAACCGAGGACCTTCCTATTACACTTTCTTAAACTGTCTTAAATCCCATATTTTATACATCCACTCCGAAGAATGGAGTACTTTTCTTGAAGTTCCGTTCACATAGCACCCAAGCAAGTACCTGGATTTGATTGGTAAATAGCTGCCGCAGCCAAGTCCTAGCTGAGCCCTCTATAACAGAAGTCCGTGTGCTAGTTAAAATACTAATTCAATCCCGTCACTTCGCGTAGATTTTTTAAAAAGATGATATGGACTGCAATACTGGATCCATTACACATTTTTTATATCTAGGGCTCAAAACAGTGGGAAAATTAGACGGGAATAGTTCCGAGATTCATTTTGCATTCAGTCCCGATAATTATCGATGATTCTGGATGGATAATACCGGGAATCGAACCGTGGTCCTGGAAGTATCAAGCCATTTCTCCAGTCGGTGCACTGACCCGTTCGCCTTACTGAAATATCTCGTCACCTTTAAGATTATGTAGATCTTACTCCCATGACACATTTTATTCCCTCAAGACGAAACTTTGAGAAAGAGACTTCGGAACTAGTTCTGGGGTGCATTTCTTCGTTCCGGATATTGTTGAGGAAACCGCGCTTTGAACGTGGAAACGGTGGAGCAGATTGATGCAAGGGTGCGAGGGGCGGCGGACTTAGGTGGAGAGGGGTTAGGATGCTAAAAAGGGGTTTCTTGGGCGGGCGTGGCCTGGAGACCGTGCCTTTTTGAGGACGGGGGCACACAAGAGGTTGCCGGCGAGAGACGAACGCGGTGCTCGTGTCCCTAACCTTTGAGATTCCGGGCACGTATATTATTCCTCTCGTTCCCCCAATGTATAAAATATTCTCGGGACCGTCCCTCGCGACATTACGTGAAGGAAAATTCTAATGGATTACAGAGAGCGGAAGAAGGGGTTGTGGGCAACTCGGAGGCGAGAGATGGCAAAGGTGGAAAGAGGAAGGGAAATGGGTAGGAGAGTGAGAAAGAGATATCGAGGAAAAAACAAGGAGCAAGAGAGATGGATTTGAGAATAAGTGACGTTGAGGCGTGGAGCTTTCTTTGAGCCTAGAAGAAAAAAAGGCGCGCATTTTTGTGAATGAGCGGGATTCCTAGTGGCAGACGGGGAAAAGCTAGTTTCCTCGGAGGAAACGCCACGTGAATTCCCGCTTCAGCGTTTTCGCTGTGGGGGTGTTCTTGAAAGTTAACGTGAAAAAGTGTGGAGAGATGTAAAGGATAGACCGGAAGGGGCATTAAATGGCGTGCCATGCCAGTTTCGTGTTCTTTGGTGGTTCGAATTTTTCGTCGTTACTACATTTGAGATGCCATCCTGGAAATGTTGTTTATTTAAAAAAGAAATCAAAATATTTTTGGATATTGAGTTTTTGAAAACGAGTTTTCACGATCACATTTCCTTCCATTAATTCTGGTGCGCTGAGTCACTCCATACGTGCTTACTGTCTTAATTTGCTAGCTTTTGAAATATATCACTAGAAAATTGTTGTTTAAAATCATGCTAGGTTATTTTCATTCATCTGAGAAAATTTATTCATTTAGGATGAGTTGCAGTTTTCGCTCCTTTGGAGGTAATTTTAATTTTCTTAACCTCCTCCGTCCTGGCGTATTGTATACAATACACATAATTTTTAATTTTTTCCCGCTCAGCAACGCAAAATATTGGCAACGCCACTAGTTCAGCGCTTGCTGATAAGTGGAAGCATCATTAAGAACCTTGATTCACAGAGGTATTAACTCTGCAAACATGGCTTACAACACAAAACGTAATTATGAAGAATTTTCCTAAAATAATGCTGGATATATCTCGGGACTGAGGCGGTTATTTCGCACCATTCTTTGCTGAAAATGAGTGGCTGCTGATGCTTAACAATGAGGTGTAAGAAACGAAGAACATGCTCCTGGGCATACAAACGTAATCATCCGAGCTTCAAAATTTTAATATCTATATTTGTATTGTGAATTAGAGACATATTATCGATTGGTTATTGGCGATACTATATTCTGTCGGTATGAAATATTGTATGAAATTGGAATTTAAATTAATAGAAAAATAATATGGCCTTCGAGCAGAATGTGCGTTCTCTGGAATAATTGTCTTATATTTCAACCATCCGGAAGCTATAATTAATTTTGGTGAACATTTAAAATGTCGTGGCTTGGGTCTCCAAAATAAGACTCAAGCATGTCTCACCCTGTCCTACTTGTTCTGGTGTTGAAGATGCTACGTGGGCTTCATGCTTCCTTACCAGATTAAGCGCTCATTTAGAGAACTTATGCTTCACAGTAGAATTTTCATGGCGAAACAAGCATTGTCAAAGGGAAAGGAATTGATCAGGGGGTTTGAGTGGAGTTAGAGTAGACTAAACGCCGTGGGTATGAGTTATCTGGGGAGTGTTTGCGTCAAAATTAGGATGGGGAGGGTCAGGAATGAGTGGGTAATAAATGAATGTGGGTTAGATGCTCCAGTAATGGACATATGAAATAAGTGGGCTTCGTTGATTTGGCCATGTTGAGAGAATGGATGAGTCGAATAACGAAACAGATATATGAGAGTAGAATGAATGGTGTGAGAGGTAGAGGTAGGCCGAGAAAGTTGTGGTTGAATGTGGTTGAGGAAATTCTTAGGAGGAGGAATATTAGGAGTCTCAAAAACAGGAGGGCGTGTATGAAACAGTGTATGGGGGTAAGTGAGGCAAAAGAGGTTTGGAAGGATAGATCAGTATGGATGAAATTATTGAAGCAGAGTTAATTGTACAACTATGTATTTATGAGTGAAACTTAGTGACTCTGCCTACCCCGGAAGGGAACGGCGTGATTGCTATGGTATGGTTTGAGTAGAGACTTAAAGAAAAGGATGGTGCAAACCCTAATTCTTAGTGTAGTGCCGTATGGGTCGTAGATCTACTCTTTGCGAAGGGAGGATATACCTTGACTGGAGGCGTTTGGGATGTGGGTCTGGAGAAGGATGGAGAGGGTGAGCTGGGTGGCGAGGAGGACGAAGGAGGAGGTAGGTATTGAATATGGTTACAGAGGAGAGGAAGCTAGTAGCGGAGGATCGCAGGAGACAGGAGAGATGTATGGGGGACATATTGAAAGGAGAGGGAATACTGAAGAAGGTAACGCAGGGGAAAACACAGTGGAAGAGGGGAAAAGGAAGGCAGAGTATTGGAATAGTGTGCGAAATAAAAAGAGGGAGACGATGTGAAGAATACAAGAGGAATGTAATGGCGGGCCATTAAAAGGTATATTACGAATATGGTCTCTATTATGTTTAGTGAACTATCTTGCTGGCACTACCTTCATGCATTTAAAATGCAATTTGCTTAGTTAAGCTGATTAGGAATGCTAGGCATTGGGTTTTGTACAGCGGTTTATTTTTTTTTACTTTTAAAAACTACTTTCACTAAAGATAGAGAGTTAAAATGTGTTTTATCAGATACCCGAAAGCATGATGCTTTTGTTATTAGTAGTATCATACCCGAAAGAATGAAGTTTCTCTTTTTCAATTGATTTTCTGTTACGCATTTTCCTTGATAGCCAAATACACAAACAAAAATAATCGAAGTGTGATCCCGAGTAACGCCGGGTAATTCAGCTAGTAGGCTTATAAAAAAAATGGCAGGGCATCGCTGCGTCGCTCCAGACTGTGCATAGGGATTCGACAGCAACAAGGAAAAAGTTCACCTCGTGCCTAAAGATAAGGAATATTTTACCAAGTGGGCTAAGGCTATCTCTCGAAAGGATTTGTGTGGGTAAGCCAGGACAAGGCAGACGGTGGCCTTACGCTCCTCAATCTTCTGCTCTACCGCTTCATCCTTGTGAGAAAGGTTTGGGCGTTACAGATCTGAGGTTGGAGACACAAGGGATCATACAATTCGCAAAAAAGAAGGCAACCGAAGAAGTAAGGGGCGGTGGAGATACAACGAATTTGCTGAAGGAGCTCGAAGAGAAGAACTAGGTACTAGATTGAGGACGTCTTTGAAGGGAACTTAAAATTGAAGGTCTTTATCGAAGTCAGGATTCCGGGCAAGCTTTGAAGTTGGATATGTTAGGAATGTTGCGAGTATAATAGCATTACTAAGTTGAAGAGATAAAAATGTGAAGGTAGTGTTTTCCTTGTAAACTTGTGTATAGACATTCCATGATGCTTAACTTTGCTGATTTCAATGGCGAGTTTATATTTATGCTCTGTCTACCGTATCTGGAGGTAATTTTCGCAGTAAACAATTTGTGAATAGAATAGTAAGAGAAAGATTCATTGGGGAATGGAAGAAAGTTGGCGGATGGAGTACTTTTAATTATATTTTCCTCTAAAAAATAATCGCTTCTGGAAGGATATAAAGCTTAACCTTCGGAATGAGAAGGCAATGCTCAAGTCTCCACGCCGGCCCTGTCTCTACATATTTCTATTCATGTAACCAGTTCACTAAATAACTTCTGCAGGTTCAGGCTTCACTTTGTGGAAGCTAATAGTCGAATACTAGTTTACACTTTTCCACGGAATTTTATTTTGGATGGTACGACGCATTTCACCAAATTGCGGCACCATCAGGATCATACCTGAAGTTGCCGCAAGTCTGTGAAACTCGTCGTACCATCCAAACTTAAATTCAATGGAAAAGTAAAAAATTGTGCTCTTTAAGTATGGATAATTCACCAAGGCCCGTTACCCGTCTGTTTGTCGGCCAGTCCTTTCGTCTGTTTTTCGGGCCTGTTTACACTGACTTTCAGGTTACCTAGGAAATTGAAAGTTTGCACCTATACGGATTGTGGCATGTAACGTAAACTCGTATAGTAAACTCTCTGGGCAACAAGTTAAAGGACCGGTCTGCCCCATATTTTTTAGCTCCATAAGAAAATCATTGATCTTAAGGCAGTGGCTTCTCTTTTACTTTTCTAAAATAGCGTGAGCTTTAGATTTAGTGGTCAGTTTCCCTCTATTGAATGTCTTACGTATGTTGAACAGACCGAAATTATAATGAAAACAGTGAAAAACAAAAAAATTAGATTCTATGACGGTGTTTTTGTTTGCATTTGTAAATTACTTGCGATCAAGAGACAAGAGCCTCCTAAACCCGATAAGAGACCTATTGTGCTGTTTGCTGGGCAATGGAAATAAGTAACAATAAGAAAAAGATGGTTGAAAGAATTAAGTATTTATCTCTGGTATATTCTTTTGATATAAGTTTGCTTGTTAAACTCTATTTACACGGTAATAATTTTCATCTCCCTGGCAATTGAAGCTTGGGCTTTAATTGGGAACTTGTGTCCGAGGCTTTATTTCTTAAGTTAAGTGATCAATATGAGAATTTTAATGAGAGTAAGGAAGAAAGGGGAATTGTCTGTCCTACCCCGTCCTTGCGTGGTTAATAACTCTAAAATGACAAAAGATTGCATTTGCCACGTCTGCATTGCATAACATAATGGGGATCAACTTTAATCGAATGAAACGATGTTAACATTTTTCTCTTTCCGTTGAATTTCAACGGGCACTCTCTTATAGCATTTTCGTACTAAACTACTATTTCGTAATACAGTGGAACTCCACTGAATGATAAGTCCTATTCAGTGACCACCCCTGTCATAGACCATTTTACAGCGGAGCCGTCGGTGGTCGCTTAATACAGCTTTCACTGTATGTGCACACCATATTAATATGCATTGACACTTCCGAGATGCAACTAAATTATAAGTAATATAATTAGACTTGAAGAAGCTGGTATCAGAGGGATTGCCTGTAATTGGTTCCGTAGTTATCTCAGTGAAAGATATCAATGTGTGAAAATCCAAAATTGTAATAGCAGTAAGACGCATATTACCTGTGGGGTTCCACAAGGTTCAGTTCTGGGTCCAATACTCTTCCTTATCTATGTAAATAACCTATGTAATGGAAATTTGTATGGAAAGATTACTTCATTTGCCGATGACACGGCACTTTGCTACTCTGATAGCAGTATGTATGAATTACATATGCATATGCAAAGGGACTTGGACAAACTTAAGTGTTGGTTTTCCATTAACTCGATGGTACTAAGTAGTAAAACAAAATATATACTATTTACTCTAAAAAATTTAAGTTCAGCTGACAAAAGTTTGATGTACTTTAGGTGTATAAAATGTATTAAGGATAATGCCTTGGTTTGTAATCAGTGTATTTTGATTGACAGAGTGAGTCAAATTAAATATCTGGGGATTTATATCGACGAACACTGTAACTGGAAACAACACATTAACAAACTAAAATCGGAGTTAACTTATGTGATAAGAAAATTTTACCTGTTACAATTTATCTGCCCAGCTTCTGTTCTTAGAATGGTATATTATGCATTAGTAAATTCAAGATTGGAATATGGTATTGTGTGTTGGGGAGGAGCATATCTAACTAATTTGCATCCTCTCTTGGTAGCTCAAAAAAAGATAATACGGGTAATGGTACGAGCACCAGGAACTGCACATTCCTATCCACTGTTCTTAAGGATGAACATCCTACCTCTTAGACATCTTTTTATTTTCAAGGTCTTAAGAATTTTTTATAATCGAGGAGGTGAAAGAGAAAAACCGAGGGTTTATGTACTAAGAGGAAACCCTGGTGTGCATGTACCAAGACCTAAAAATGAACTGTTTAGACAGAGTTATCTATATCTTGGGCCTAAACTCTTTTCATCTCTGCCTGAAGATATAGTTAAAATTAAAAATGAAAAGGGGTTCACACTAAGGTTAAGGAAATGGTTAATTGGAATCAGAGATGTAAAGCACTTACTTACAAAAGTTATATAATAATTATAGTTTTAAATGTATATGTGCATAATTAAAATGATTTCTACTTTTTGTATATTAAAAATTATTCTACTGGTGCAAAATATGTCCTCAGATGTTTTATGTAAATTTTTTTGTGTGTAGTTCAAAATGAACGTATGTCAATAACAACTAAAAGCAAACGTTTCAATTACATTTTGTTGTAGCTATTTATAATGATTATGTCAATAACAGATTGCTCAAACACTAGTGTAACTAGGAAGGAGACTTTTGAAGTTCAACTAATCTTTATGCTTTGCTTCTACTTCACATTTCAAACCATGGGTTAATTATAAAAATATTCAGCACCAATGATGGCATCTATGTGATTGTAATTGCAACACACTTATTCTATATTCATTTATGTATTTCATCTGAGATGGTCGAGTCGGTGACCCCAAAACGGAGTTACTGTCCAATGGGGCACCTATATTCCGGAGAAATCTTTGTAAAATAATATTTGTATTTATCTAATCTGGAATAAAAATCATTATTATTATTATTATAATTAAACGCCGTCCGTGTGGGTTTTAGCAATACCGTCGCTTTAAGAGTTTTTCCATTTTTTTCAAATCAGCTCATTGGCGTAATACTTCTAGAAATTGAAGTTCTGTCAATCGACCACCCCTCTTAACGACCATTTTTCAGTGGATTGGATTGGATTTTGGGGAGGCGGCCGACAGCTAAGGTCATTTCCGCCATAGGAGACAGGTAAGGGAGGAAGGGTGGATAGAAACCCAGCGTCGGTATTAGCCTGCTCTTAACGAAAGGCGCCAAGGGGACCACGGCTTAACGTCTCATCCGACAGACGGAGTAATGCACTTGTAGTACTTTCCACATGACACTCGAGTAGGGATCGTATTTCCTCTGAAAAACATCCTCCTCTTCAGGGATTTGAACACAGGCCGTCCGTATGGTTAGCCAGTACTTTAGCCACCAAACCAACCCGATCCCCTTTTTTAGTGGAACCGTCATTGGTCGCTTAATACAGGTTTCGATGTATATGGAGATTTAAAATCAGAAGGAGCTCCATTTCGAAGAATTTTTGGCTGCGTACAAAAATATCATTATTCATTCAATTGCGGTTTTATTATGAATTGAAATGTTTGGTGATAGGCGGAAATCTGACTTAAAGGTGCGGCATAATGCAACATTTTGTGTTGTGGTCTTGTGAACCGGCGTGCGCTGCGTATTTGAAAGCCCACTCAAACACAGTAAATGAATCAGATTTGGCGATCGTACGCATTTCGTTTCACATTACTCCGATTTTTTCGATCATATTTTTACTGATCTAAACCCGATGTCCACTAAAATACAAAAATTCACGCCGGAACGAGTTTGAAGGCGTCGTGTAGCGCACGAATGCCGAGTGATGTCGTTCCCAAAACATGCTGTCGGAAAAAATATGATCTTTTTGAGAGAAGTGTTCTCATGGCGTACCAGAAGCGCACAGGGGTATAGCGCCTGATTTCGGTGTCTGCCTCAACATCCAGACGTTTTCGATTAATTCAAATGTCGCTGCAACATCACCTTTTCCCTGCACATTCACAAAACCTCAAAGTCGTTCCTCCTAATGCTCCGCTCTTCCTTTAAGGCGTTCATTTTTTTTCTTTCGTCCTTCCCCTTCCGAGTTCGTGTCTAGCGCGCCGCACAGCTCAACGCATCAGCGCTCGCGAAAGGAGTATGAGAATTTTCGAGGGGTGCACGCCTGCCGCTCCTTCTCCCTTCCTCCTCCTTCTGAAGAAGCCTCTATCTCGTTTTCTGTGTATATTTTTTCCTACGTTGGCTGAGCGAGGAAGGAAGAGAGCATCTAGATCTTCGCCCCCGGAGTCATGTGCTTGCGCCGCCGTCGGAGAAATGGATGGAAAAGGTGGTAGTGGGGCACCTAGGCGATATCTACCTGCCAAGTGGAGGGAAATGCCTCCTCGGAGCTTTACCTACCGGCGAGGGAGTTATCCAAAGAAGCGCCCCGCGCAGGACGTGCGGAATGGAGAATAAAGGGGCCAAAAAGAGATCCGTTTGCGGTGCCGAGTTGATAGCGTGGCCTTAAATATTTGAGGGGAAATCCACGTGAGTGAGGGTGAACCCTCAATTTGGGTCATTATCTTCCCGTACGTCGTCTTCATAAGTCTATGTTGCTGGCTTAAATGGAATAATGTGATATTATGTTCCTCGGCGGTTTTTAGTAAACCGACCGGAACTCTCATCTTTCCCTTGCCGTTGTTATCAAGATATAATGTTGTTTCATTCCCTGTGTGACTCTACCAAGAGCAGTGTAATTACTCCTGCTAAACCGTCCTGAGTGGAAAACTAGTGGATCGTGCAAAATGACTCGCTACTAGCTAACTTTAGTTCATTCAAAGATCTTCTAGAAATTGCATATTGAAGCTCTCTATTCCATTGAATACCAAAATCTTCATATTTAATGAATTTGTGCTGGTATCGAATATAAAAGAGCTCCCCACGCTTTTCGTTGTGGTGTTGTCATTGTGTGGCTAATTTCCTTGAATTTAATTATTTCCAGTACTTGGCTAAACATTCATTTACTTGTGAGAATGTAAATTTTTGAATTTTTAGTAATGTTAAGATATTCTTTTTTTAGATTTTTTAATAATGTTTTTAGAAAAGCATACTTAATTTTTTTAAAGTCTTTTATTTTCAAATTATTCGCCCATTATTGCACTCCTTGATACTTAGCCCTTGTCGAACGACCACCCCTATTTAAAAGAAATGTATTCTACCGGTAAAGGTAGGCTTTGTAGAATGTAAAAGACTCTTCTCCCAGTTTTCTACACGTTCCGGGATATATCTTCCACTAGTATATCCTTTGTCGCCTCGGAGTATGATCTACCTTTCTTCATCCCGTCCATGAAACCTATTCTCCTACTTCCCCTTTCCCGCTTGCCCAACATCCTTCCCTCAATACGAATTGAAAAGTGTTTTCGCTGTAATATATCTAAAAACTCAGGCTACTCTCGTACGCTGAATAATTGATGTAACGGGGAGAGAAATATCAGGAGAGGCGATCCGTTCAGAACGTATAGAATGTAGAATATTGATGCGAAAAATTTTGCTTGTGTTGCATAATTAATATTAGGATGTTAATTAAATAACTAGGGATACAGTTTGGCCCAGTGGTTGCGCGTTCGACTTTCAATCCGAGGGTCACATGTGAGATACCCGGTAAAGGAAATAAATCCCTCGAATTTTGTATCCATCTCCTCTCAGCGCCCCACTTTTGAGTGGCTGCTATCTCCATACTAGGCAATGATGGAGCAGATGAAGGTGATAGGACCGGTATGAACAGCCACAGCTTTGGGCGAGTGTTAAGTTTACGGAATCGGCCGTGGTACTGCGATGTGGAAGACAACGGGCTATTACCGCTTAGCTAGAGTACTAGAGTATGCAACCTTGCATTCTAACACTCAATGAGTGAATGGCATTCCTCCTGGTAAATCATTTCGGGGGTAAAATAGTCCCCCAATCGGATGGTCGGGGTCGACTGGGAGGGGGATACATTTGTCAGGAAGAACAATGCACTTAATAGAAAAATACACGTGAGCTCGAAGAAGCCGTTGTTAAGCCATCGCCTTCTGCGCGTTAAATTTTTGGGACTGTGAACATACAGTTACGACTTTCACGGGTTCGTGAAATAACACACAACTTGGCGCATATGCAACAAGGGTTGAAATTCGCCATTAAATTAATCATTTGACTTGACCGGTATTCCTACTCGGATATCCCAATTGCCGGCCAGGTGTGATGGCCAGGGTTAAATGCCATGATTGGAAAGAAAATACTCAACTTTGCGACAGTACGAACCACTCCACGTCCTAGTTATTTACGTTCAACACTGCTCAGCAACTCCACCTAACGATCGCATGTTTAATTACATTCATCTTCATGTTAATTTACCTACATTGCCACTATTTACGTATGTATTCATTCATTTATCACTTCATGTCAGTTACTTTATCATTCATATCTCTTCTCCTGGAGCTATGTTCATCTTCTTAGGCGACTCGTTAAAATACCATAAAATAAAAGCGCTTTGTCGTTCTGTGATGCAAATTTTGACCTCGCCAATACCTAAACGGCGTTCAGTTGATGAAACCAGTCCTTGAAAAAATTGTACGAACTAAGCATTCATTAGCATTACTCTTAAAATGTGTGCATTCATGTTTCTCGTGAATGCAAGAGGTGAAAATGAACTTGATTTATGCACTGCTGTTATTTGCGAAATCCGGTAATTGAAATGGAAAACGTCATTTATCGTGCACAAGCTTTAAAGGTTCGGTGAATCCCCGTCATGTCCCGAATTCCTGTGGAATATTAATTCCTGGATACGTTCGAACGAAGCTCAAGTTGTTTATTCACGTGAAAGTGATTTTGAAGGCTTGGAACATTGGTTAATATATGGTTATTTTGCTAACAGGGGCATTCCTCATATGATACGATTCATTTCTCTGTTTTTTCTGAGAATGTTGGTAACATGACAGAATTATTGCTCAATGCTACCTGATGTTTTTCGCATAGTTTCGACGAAGTTCATGCAGTGGTGGGTGAAAATAGAAGCCTGCAGAAGGGAATGAGGAAAATTCAGGGGAGATGAATAGAGCAGATAATTAGGGAAGTCCGTTAATTACGTGAGGCGATTTTTCGACCACCCCTCCCCCCTTGGTGAGATGTCGTGAGATTTGGCTCGACCCCCTCCCCATAATCTCACGTGAGATTTTTCAAAATGCGTATTTTTAGTGTAAATATGTCACTCTGTGCTTGATTGCGTTGGATTTATTAAAAAAAACATAATTTGCTTAATAATTTTTATCTATGACTAGTATTTAATACTACTAATGGCCGGTTGCAAGAAAATTTAGTTATGGAATCAATAGTTATGAGATCCATAAAGTTATAGAACTCATAAATATATTCGGGTTGCAGGAACACATCTATTAGTTACTTAACTATTTGCCAATAGTTACTAGCTTCGAATATTTGATCTGATCTTCCACCGCCGGATAAAAGTTACGAAAGTTTAGTCTGTGAATAATTGATAATGCACATTATAATTAGTCAGTAAGAGTAAACAAACTGGTAATTTGTCTTAGAACAACTCTTTAATCAAATAATTAAGTCTCCAAGCGGTTCGTTGCGCATCCGCCATCTTGTCTACTTATGGAACTCATTACTCCATGCCATAAGTTATCAGACCAATTAATTTATTGAATGTTTGTGCAACACTTATTGAATGGTTTCCATGGCTTATGGGTCCCATAACTTTATGGAATACATATGTTACGTTCGTGCAACTGGCTATAAGAACGGCTCGTACGCCGCGCCGCAGCGTTCGACGAGCCACGCGTTTGGCTGTCCGGTGGCGGATAAACAATCGAGGGGCTACTGTGTGGCGTTCCCATAACCGCGATAAATATTATTGTGTAGGATTTAGCCATATTGAAGTGGAGAAACATGTTTTACATAATTTAACCCAGTTTTCTCGCAATTTTACACTGCTTCTTGCGGAAAAAAATTACGTGATATTTTGCCGAGACCCCCCCTCTCCCCCACGTGAGATTGGGTGAGATTTGGCTCGACCCCCTCCCCCCCCCCAAAACGCCTCACGTAATTAATGGTCGCCCCCGAATGATGATGATTGTGACAGAAGGGAGGGTTTGGGATAAGCATGGAAGAGGGAGGAGGATAAGTATTCCTGGATGGGATGAAGAGAGACCCGGAGAATACCAAGTTGAAGGAAGAAAAACAGTATGAGGGTGAAGATGATTGAGACTCTGATAAATTAGTCGAGGTAATTTTCTTTCTATGTAAGCCTACCGCAACCGGTAGAGTGCTCTATTAATAACCAATAATTAATTACTCGAAAGAGCGTTCTTCATTTAAAATTAGGACTATCTGGTTCGATAAGAATACTCAAAGATTGGTGCTGACCATCCTATCGAGGGTGAGATCCGTTATTAGTTAACTGTGGTGGTTTGTTTAGGTGGACAAAAGGTAAGAGCTGGAAGGGTTTGGAATGGATATTTGGGGAGGCGACCGACAAATAAGGTCATTTGAGCCGTAGGGGACGGGTAAGAAGGAAGGGTGGAGAGAAACCCGGCGTCGGCATTAGCCTGCTCCTAACGAAAGGCGCCAAGGGGACCGCAGTTTAACGTCTCATCCGACCGACGGAATGACACTCTTAAAATAATCTTTCTCCGTGAAACATGCCTATTACTCCGTTGTCTCTGGCGGGACACTATGGGATTTACTTTACATTGTAAATGATTACATGACGTAGTTATTCCACGTAAATTTATTTCAAGACCCCCTGGGTTCCGACATAGATCGTTATCATCAGGTACAGATACCACAGGAGATGAAGAATATATAGTGTCAATCAAACTTGCTGTCCCCGGTGACGACGGGGTGAAGTCTTCGTCTGCTAAACTGAGGGACGCGGGTTCGAATTCCGCCTGGGTGGAATTAACACCACTCAGGCATGGGTGTTATTGTTCGTCTGATATTGTTGTTGTTATTCACCAGGAAGTGCTTGAGATGGTGGGCGAGGAAAGGAGACTTCTGAATGAAATTCGAGATCGGCAGAGTAGGTGGCTGGAAGAAGTAATACACGGCCATTGGTTTCTCAAGAGTGTGATTGAGGGAAGGATGTTGGGCAAGCGGGGAAGGGGAAGAGAGAGAACAGGTTTCATGGACAGGATGAAGAAGGGCAGATCGTATACTGAGGCGAAAAAGGATATACTAGAGCGAGATAGGCCCATAAAAGTGTAGAAAACCGGGTGGAGATTCTATGAAGTACAACAGAACCTACTTTAACCAGTAGGGTACGTTTTAAAAAACTGTTAAAGTTTAAACAATAATTAATTTGCAAACGAGAAAATAAGTACAATTTAGCCCATGAGGACACGTGAACCGACTTTAACTAAAGACCGGACTGGACTGAATTTTTAAAAGTCATGCATGAGTGTAGCATGGGCCAATAATAAAAACAAAAGAGTTCAGATAATAAAACTGATGAGCAAATCTACCGCCACTCTGCAGTGTCACTACTGTAAAGTGCACTTCAGAGTCATCTACATGCCGCCACAACAACTACTTGATAATTGTTTATGGCGGCATGTAGATGACTCTGGTGCACTTATGCTTCAACAAAAATTATGTTTTTACTGGTTGGAAACAAGTCACGGATATTCTGCCTGTGGCTTTCTTGATATGGTTCTGCTTCTTGATTATTTTACGTACAAAAAATATTAATGATTTTTCATTGATATAGAGTTGATTACACATTGTGTTTGAATACTGTCTAAATAGAATAATGGAATTCGCAGTTTCTATTGATATCTTGCTAGCAGTTCATTTAATTGCCTTTTGATTGGATTAACTTCTGCGCCTTTTACCGGAACCTTAAAGTTGAAATCGTTTTTCGAAATAATCATCTTTCACGCGACGATACTCGGTAAAGCGATATAGGAACGTTATAACTTCACGCTTTGAATATTTTCTCACTGTACTGTTTACAATAAAGTAGTAGATTACAAGGTTATATGATTGTTTATTATCATCGCCCATCGACTTAAGAATGAATTATGGATTCACTGGCTGCCTCGTTCTCCGATGTGGAATTTCGCATTTCAACATGCATTTATATAATACACGGAGTGCGGGATTTATGCCTGGATAATGCCCTAAGTTGCATTAATCCAGAGGATCTTTAATAAATAACCTGCTATGCCGCTGCAGAAGAAAAATATCGATTTTTAGTCTTATCTCCGATCGCATCTGCGTGTTTTCCGAGCGAATATCCGCATTCATTTTTCTCGTGAATGCAAGTAGTGTCAATGTACTTGATTTATGCTCTGATATTATTTGCAAAATACGCTAAATGAAATGGAAAACGTCATTTATCGTGCACCAGCTTTGAAGGTTCGGTAAAGCCCCGTCATGTCACCGAATTCCTGTGGAAAATTAATTCCTAGATTCGTACGCCAGGAGCTCGAGTTATTTATTTTCGTGACATTGATTTTGAAAGCAAGGGAACATTGTTTAATATATCGTTCATCTGTTAACTCGGATATCCCTCCTATTAGACGGTTTCTTTTTTTGTAATTTTACGGCTGTCGGTAACTTTCTCCGCGAATCCAATCGTAGAGTTCGGTGTGTTGGGTAAAGTATTTACTCATCACAATGGGTCCTATTTTGTTCCACGGTATTGTTGTAAACTATTCTTCTTAAGGAATCATCGCTTGGGTGCACGTGGGAGAGCTTTCCAGGTGATCTACTCTGTCCAATACAAGCCACACTTGGTAACTTTGAATAAATTCAACAGATTCGGTTTTAATATGGTAAAAGTTTGTCATAAGGGGAAGAGCAATCTCATTTTTCCACAGTTTTTGGATCGAAACGACTACACGTTTCGAAGCCCAATGGACCGGTCCTAGGCACCGAGAAAAACGAGGCATCACATTTTAAGGGTTGGAATGTGTGATGTTTCCTATACCCACTCCTCCTTTCATCTCACATTATGAACGTCGATGCCATATTTTGAAAAACTCAGATTGCTAAAAATACGAAATAAGCGCTTACTTAATAAGGTAACATTCATGTGCAAGTTACAGATCTTCCCACATATTTACACCGGAAAGTACAATACAATGCTAGAACATATAAACGTCGAACACGCCGCGTGGGAAAACGTAATACGCCACGCTGTCGAACATCTTTATACGGTAGGTCTTTCCATGCCACCTCTTGCAAAGTATGGAATTGATTTTCAGAAGACGTAAAAAATCTGAAAATGCAAATAAATTTTAAAAGAGATATCCTGAAATATTACTTTTAATGAACTAAACATAGTAAGTGATAGTAAGTGAACTAAAAATTGTGCTACTATGTACCAAATCTGATTTGTTTTTTTGTATTTTTATAATTTTGCCGTTTAAAAAAATATTGTGTCGGATTCTGTGATATTTAACAACATGGTCAACAGAGGGAAAGATGTTAGAAAAGCGGGGAGATCGTATCTTGTATATATGACCATTGTAATATTTAATTGACTCTAACGATATGTATAATCATATTTGTTCATTAGGGACACTCATGTCCTGGAGTAATGAGTTAAATTTTCTATTCTATTCCTTTCAACCGTATGAATGTGATGTCCTCTTTTTCTCGGTGTCGAGTACCTGATGATGACTCTGTGAGTCGAAACGCGTTGTAAATGATAATAAATATTTGCGGAAAAGTGGAATTGCTGTTCTAATTTCTTTACGAGTGTACGCTACTGTTAACACAGGGGTTTTTTAGAGCCCTCGATCGTTCCCCTGTTGTTAAGTTGCTTTTCAGTTTTTCTGTTCCTTAATGACTAAAATGATCTCAGCTATCTGTCCTCTCACCATATGATTTACCAATCTGAGTAAATAAACAGAGGTGGTCCAGTGAACAATAAAAATTTTCACTGTTTTAGATGGATAGATAATTTATTAATGCTGCATAGAGTAATATGTATGAATAAATTTTGGAAACCCCTAATCCGAACCTGTGTTGCGGTTTCCTTTAATCATACCGTGGAATATATATGAAATATTGAAAAATATTATACATATATTTCCCGGAAAAGCAAGAAAAATACGGTGGTTTTAGTACGGCAATTCAGTGAAGGGAACACTGACTGAGTACCCTGTCTCAATAAGTTTTATTTGATTTGCTGATCATGAATCTGATCGTTATTCCACTACAAGTAGCTTCAATTTTGAGATGAGTGTTGAGAGAAGTGGATGAGAAAACTCAGAGAATCAATTTTTTGTAATTGTACGTGCTATGTTTTTATGTGCAAAACAATTGTGGCATTTGGAAATAATTTCAAAGAGATTTCTATGACAGTATTCTCTCTGTATTGTATAGTCTAAGTCGAATTAATTTAATTTTGAAATGTATCTATTTAATCACTCTCACCAGACACTGATTTGTTCGACTTAAATTGCATTTTTAATCTAAAGAGAATTTAATATTTACAATTTTCAGGTTGAATTTTATCAATTATTACATCCGATTTGTTAGGGCAAGGTACTCTTTCTTTCCTTCTTTTCTTTGCATAAAAATAGCCCACATTGTAAGATACGAAAGTTTACGAAAATTTGCGATATTGGAAAATCTTATATCACTACTAGATTCAGATTTGAGGAATCCAGTTATGGCGCTTTAAAGTAGTGGGAGAAAGATAGTTCCCTAATCATAATAGAGACCATATCCGATATATACGTTTTAATTTCACCAGCTGTGAGACACACGGAATAAATATTGCATTATTAATGGTGCAATAATATAGTTTTAAATGTCAGAAATTGTAATTACTCAAATGGAAGTATCTAAATATGTCTTTAACTTGACTCATTTTTTTCACGCGATACGTTTGAAACTCCATCGAAACGGAAGATTTATTATGATCCCGGAGAATTCACTGCAGTGACAATATGATTAATTTTCAAAAGTAGTTGAGAAACACTCAAACTACACACTTGATTTGATTGTTTACTTGTTGATTTTTTGACGAGATCTAGGTGATAGAAATTCCTCATTCGTTAAATAAGGTCCCTCTGGAGTGCATGCACGTACCATTTCCCTTGTAAAAGGGCTGGTATTTTCTAGCAAAAATCTCGGAAAGTAATGCGGTAAGGGGTTGAATTTTTGATGTCAAACGAAGGGTAATGTATTTTTCTTTAAAATGAGACCAGATTTATTGATTCCTAGGCAAAATGATATTTTGCTCAAACTACCTTAAATGTCAGCGCTCACGGGCATATTTCGCCGAATGAGCCTCTGTTACACTTATACTAAGGTGCGCTAGTGTGGAATCGACTTTCCCTTATGGAATTCGACCCTCGATTTATGCAGTGTGATTTTATTGTCCTCAGATTTAAATTTTTTAGAAATTATCCACCATTTGTAAGGTTTCCTATCGGATAAATATATAAGGACTAACGTGTACCAGTAGTTAAATACCGTGAATGGAGAGGTCAGTGGAAAGCTTTATGAGGATGAGCGTCCTTTACTTACATAGTATGTTGTGGAGGAAAAATATTTGTCAAACCATCCAGTTACATAAATAAATAAGGGAATGAACAAAGAATTATATGTTCGTGAATATATATAGCCTGTGTGTGTTTGCATATCTTGGACGTTCATTTCCTGAAAACAAACATTATGTAGCACGGGAAATGTTGAGCCTTATCGCGTCAATGCACTGATACGCCCTTCGGCGGAGAAATAAACCCAGGGATTTCCGAGCTTTATACTTCGACGCGTGCGGGAGAGCGACGAATAAAGGAATGAGGGAAATAAATAAGCGCATGAGTGAGGGTATAATATAATAAAAAAAATATATATATGAATGTTTTCGGCGCGACCTCCTTCCTTTACTCGTGCCTGTCTTTCTCTCAGTCTCTCTCCATCATTCGCTCCTCCCCTCTTGAAATCTCCGTTCTCCACACAGCTTCCCTTTTCCTTTTCGACCCCATCTCCGTTCCACCCCCTCGCGCCCATGGCCATAATTCAAGGGATTAAATCCTGGCTAACGATGACACCACCGTTATCCAGAGGCGACGCCACCCCGTGGACACGGACGCAATTACCACAAGCGCACACGTCCGCGCAGACGCCAGCGCGAGGCTACGAACACAAGTGGGGCTCTGGCCGGCTAATCGCTTCCGCCTCTCCGCGGCCATCGACGGGTCTTACGCTACAGGGGGAGTGTGGGAACGAGCGGGTGGGGGCGGGGGAGGTGGGGAAGACCAGACGGGATCGGGGGTGGGACTTGGACAGCAGTGGGAAGTGGCATGGAATCGAATAGGGGCTTTCAACTAGGGTGGAGAAATATTTCGATACATAGCAATTTGAAAATTGGATTTTAAATCTCGTATATTTTGATGTTTCGCTACGCGAAATGTCAGCATTTATATTTATCTAGATCCAAAGATAAACAATGGAGTCGACTACTATCTGGTCGATTTATATCGAGTGGACTACTATATCCGACTTCGCTTGGAAACGCGGCTTTACGTATAGAAGTTGACTTCTGTGGGACTTGCTAGTGTAGCGATAGTTCCAGTCATAAGGTTACTTTCAGGGCATCCGTCTGTGTACACACAGCTTGTGGCTATTGCGATACAATTGGGCGACGAAAGCAAACAAATAATATGGATATTGTGAAAATCTACTAAATGTCTTAATTAATTTGTTCGTACATCGCTGTTTGAATCCCAGGGATATATAATTTTTGATATATGGTTAGTTTAATTACTTAATGTAAATGCTTAATGTAAATTACATTAATTGTGCATCACATCGTATCAAGTTATTCAATTGAGACAATATAGTATGGTATAAGATATAAAGTTTTCCACAGGTGGTCTTTAGTATTGAAATTTTTTTCAGTACAAATAAATATTTACATTTTCAACAATGAGTCCTTTTCCTACTTAGTTATTCGTTGTTTAAATTTTTAATCTCTGTTTGCTGTCATGTGACCAAAATTTCACCGAAAACGATTCGATTTTATTGCAGAATCGATATGCTACTAGCTGGCAAAATAGAAGCCAGTCTAATTTCTTTGCAAGTACGAACTTCGGTCGATTACTGTCACTACATGCTCTTTCCGGGTGCAGCTAGCGCCGAGGTGTTTTGGTCACGGAACCGGTAACCAAAACGAATAACTCGTACGTAAGAGGGGGAGGCGTTCTTAATAATATCATTCAGTAAGTATTTATAGAGTGGCAAGGTACCGCTAAAAACTGAACATCAATTTTTGAGAGCTTTGGGAAGAATTTCACAGGTGGCACCATCTCAGGGGAGGAAGAATTTCGGCTTGCGGAATAGATCGCTTAGAGGCGCTATTGGCACTCCGTGATTTAGCATCATCATACAGAGGTAGAATGACCACCTCTGTATGACATGTTAAGTCATCGAAATCAAATCTTAAAACTTTGGAAGGCTTGACAACTTCAAATTAAAAGGCACATTAAAATTTATGTTTATTGTGGTCCCGACAAAGAAATAACATTTGCTTCATAATAATAAATTCAACCATTTGCATAGACTGGTTCTGAAATGACGCGTGTTGCCATGGGTAATTAGTAAACATCCTGCCACCGACACTATCGTAAGAACATGATGTGAATAATGCGACACGAATGAAGTGCCCATGTGCCAAAGCTCCAGTGCTACAGTTTTCGTGCTTCTACAATACACCTGTTCCATGTATAGGCCAAACTTTTATTTAAAAACTTAAATCCTTATCTCCCTATCTCTTTGCCACTCTATATGTACTTACTCTATGATAATAGGAGTAAATAAAAAAGAGCCTTGGATTGTGAAGTAAAATTAATTTCCATTTTTCCATTTCCATTATTTATATATGGTAATTTCCATTAACTATTGAAAAGAACATTGTAATTGAATTTTAGGCACATTCATATCAGTAAGTGGGCTATGCATGAAACACAATGACAAGATAACTCGACGGAAAATTACACGCTTCTCATGAATTTTCGGGCACTAACGTTTAGGTTTGTTTAAAACTAAATCCGAAACCCCGAATGAATCTACAAACATTTCTGTCCATCGCAAAGCATGGTTATCAATTTATAGTAAGCTAATTATGAAAACTTTTCGTATTACTAGAAACTTGTCGTCTAACAGTTCTTCAAATTTCTTTGAAGGCTTCCGCGACTCTTATAATTATTAATGTTGCTCTTTTCAGGTATTTCCGTCGCGTGTTTGGTTTTTTCGACAACAGTTTCTCCCCTCTTCCTGGGGGCGTCTTCAGGTCCGTTGGACATTTTTGTAATTACAAAAATGTCCAACGGACCTGAAGACGCCCCCAGGAAGAGGGGAGAAACTGTTGTCGAAAAAACCAAACACGCGACGGAAATACCTGAAAAGAGCAACATTAATTAATATTGTATATAATTAATTTAAAATAATACTTTACATAATAATATTTAACAGGGTATACTTCAACATTACCTTCATAACGTACCTTTTTTTAAACTTTCCCAGTGTAGTAAACCGGGAGGATTCTCTGACATTCAACAAAACCTACCTTTACCGATGGAATACAATTTTAAAAATAATAAAAAAAAAAGATCTCGTAAAAAAATTAACATTGTGTAGTTTGGATGTTCTCTCAACTATTTTTAAAAGTAAATCATATGGTCACCGCAGTATATTTTTTAAGAATCACGTAAAAAATCCTTCCGATGTGAAGGATTTTTCAACTTACCGCGTGAAAAAAACGTCCAGTTAAAGGCTTCATAGATATATTGTTATTCATTTATTTAGAATTTCAGTAATGGAAGTACTTAAATGCACCGTTAATAATGCAATATGCAATTGATGCTTTCTACAGCTTCTCAAATGAAGAGGTATACTTCGAACATGGTGTCCATTATGACTAGGGAACCATCTTGTCCAAACTATCTCATGTTTCTCTGAAAATGCGCTGTCTGGTGATATGATTTGTGTGATGAAATAATCACGGTATGTTGTGCGAATTCCTCATATCGTCTGGCATCGCATGTCTACGTATCTCATCGCGTTTTACAGCTGTCCGATTTAGCGATATCGTTCTGCTATTTCATTGTTCGATAAGGATATGTGCCGTAGAGATACAATGGGAATTTGATCTAAGATATATTATTTGAGATGTAAATGTCATGTACGATGTGATTGTCGCAAGCCATGTACATCGGCGCTATTATAAATGATGAGCGATGTATAACATCACGAATTTTACGATAACATGTCATATGAGCAAAATTAACCTGGTCGTAACGATTTAACCCAAATACTCAATAAAATAAATAAAACAGGTTTTTGATTTTTGTCTTATTTATTTTCACGTTGCATTCTTGGAGAACTTTGTCCATTACGTTTAGTGACCTTTGGAGATCATGGCGATTTCCATCTACGACTTCTACATCTACATAATACCACGCGAGCCGCCGCATGGGCGTGTGGCAGGGGGTGTTAGGTCACCGGCCGTGTAAAGGTGTAAGTTTTTTGGAGATGAAATGGTGACATGTATTATAGGAGTGTGTTTAGTGGAGCTCAATTTTTATTGTGGTCGCTTATTGTTCGCGGAATGATCGAGTTTTTGTACCTATCTGTTCGGCAGTGTATCTCTCTTATTTTATCGCATGTGTTTTGTTTTTGTATCTTTGTGTTCGGTAGTGTATATCTCTTATTTTATCGCATCTGTCTGACCTAGAGATGTAGTGAGGAGTCATGATATTATTCTCTATGTCGCTCTGAAAAATATCAGTTCTGAGTTTCTCAAGCAACCTAAGCGTAGAGTGTAGCCTCAGAGTCTCTATAGGCTCCTACCTTAATTCCTCTAAAAGTTGTGAGACACTTTATGTACGCTTGTAGCAGTTTTTAACGAAGCGCGCCGCTTTCCTTTGTATGAATATTTCGTACATATATATACATATAACTTCGATATCATCAACGATAATCAAGGAATCGATTATGGAAGATAATAAATGAATTACTGGCTAATGGACCATCAGGTGTTTAGTAGTTGAAGTTACTATGAAACTAATTACGATTTCAATGTTAAATTGTGACGTCCTTTAGGCCTTTCCTATCTAAGGATGAGGCTAAATGTTTTTGTTATGCGAGGGTGTGCGGATGGCTGCGAGGCTAGGCGGGGCAGGGGCATGAGGGGGAAGTGTTGTCGGGGGATCTGGACGGGAGGAGACGATATGAATGATGTGTCACAGCGCTCACACCCCTTTCCCACCCCTTCCTACTATCTCTCCCCTCTGGCGCCTCCCCCCCCTTCGCTCCAGTCAATAATTACCCTTGCCATTTTCGTCCGGAGTCCGAGCGTCGTGGTGCCGGGGGAAGGGCAATATTGCACGCGCCATAATTCGCATTTTGCGCGCAATCGCCGATTGCGCCATCGCGAAAGTTTTTTTTTCCTTTTTTTTCTCCTTGTAACCCCTGGGGATGCTTGTATAGGGAGTGTGGGGGACGAGGCCTCGTCGACTTGAACAATTGGAAAGTGAAAATTTGACAAAAACGATAAAAAGATGAACGTTCTCGCTTGAATTGGCAGCCCGGTCTCTGAACGGCGGTAAAATATATGTGCCGAAAGAGAGAGAGAGCGTGGGTCTGAAGTGAAAAATCCATTGAGCTTGACCAGCGCGGTCGGGATGCTACTTTTTAGAGCCCGCGATTTTCCAATCGCCATTATTTTTCGTGGGCAATGGTTTGTATTCATAGACGTGTTTTTCCACAATCTTCAACAAAAAGTGTATCACATGGTAGATTTGATACATCTATAGTACGTAGTGAATCAGGCACTAAAACACCAAAGGTTCTTTATGACCTCCTTCGCTATAGGAATATTCGTTGCATTATCACTATTAATTTGATTGTTTATTAAATGGTATTTTTTCGGTGCTGTTGTAGAATACGAATACGTGTGCGTGAGAGTGAGAGTCAGAAGAAGAGATGGAATGAAATAGCTATTGGAAGAGAACCAAGAATGTAGGTAATGTTTGGTATGAATGGACACTTAAGAAATTTGTGGAGGTGACTAGGTGTTAGAAAAAATGAGAGAGGCTATTTGAGTAGAAAGGGTATGGATTGTTTGAATGAGGACGACTGGGATATTTTTGGACTTTTTAAGATGGAATGCAGAGAGGGGAATTTCTATTGAGAGATGAACGAAAATAAATTGAATTCTTTGTTTGTTTAATGATCTGTCTAGCCAAAACTGCTCAAAACCGTTGTAATTAATAAATGATCGACAATGACAAAATTTATCGTCTAGAAAATAATGAATTTCTCATTTTAAAGAAACACATCTCTACCTTCCTAAAATACCACAATCATAGTCTCTTACCGAGCTACTTTCCGAGATTTTTTAAAGTTAAATACCAACCCTTTTTTATGGGAAACGGTTCGTGTATGCACTCCAGAGAGAGCTTATTTATAAAATGAGGAATTTCTGACACCTAAGTCTCGTCACAGAAGTATTAATGTGTCGTTTGTATTTCTTGTAGACTATATTTGAAAATAAATCATATTATTACCGCCGTACTTTTTCAGGATCGTAAAAATAACCTTCCGTTCTGAAGAACTTATTAACGTAATGCTTTGAGAAAATGGGTCAAGTTAAAGACTTAAATTGATGTTTTAGCTACTCAGAATTTCAGTCAAATTAGCATTGTGTTGCACTGTTATTAATCCAGTATTTGATTCATGCTTCCTTCAGCAGCTGAAATTGAGACTTATAATTCGATTATGGTCTTCTCTCTAACTGGGGAACTATCTCGTTCAAAACTGCCTTATGGGTTGTGGTGAAATGTATTTGTCCGTCCCGTTAATGGCAGCTTTCGAGTGCCGGAACTTTGTCGAGAAAATAATTCTGTTTCATTCCGAAAATGTCGGACAATAAGTTTAGGTTGAGTCACTTCTCTGAAGCATATGCATTCAGTATTGCCGTCTCGTTTTTTATTGTTTTAAACAGTAACAAAAGGCACGATCTTCTTTTAACGTACACAATGTTTTTAGCTCTTACGGATTACTTAAATTTAGTACCTTTTGCACCAACCATTTCAAGTTATAGTTTCAATTGGAATGGAGTTAACATAATATGCGTTTGAACTTGCCGTCAGTTACGTTCTGTCAAATTTAAAATGAACCATTATTATTTAATGTAAACCGGCATATTATAAACCGATGAATTATCAACTAGTACAGGAAAAATTTCCGAGACCTACTAATTGATGTTAATGGACAGTTATTTTTCTGGCAAAACCAAACAACAATGTTGAATCTGCCAAATGAAGTTTCAGAATTTTTGTTTTCATAGGTAGTGAAAAACTTGCATTCTTAATTTTGGGCTTTGTTGTCATTTTGTGCTAATCAATAGGAAATAATTAATGTAACTTAGCTCGACTATATTCATGTAAGGCTCAATTTATCTTAAGCCAATATTTTCAGCAACAAATTGTTCATATATCTTCTCCGTAGTGGGAAACTTTTAAAATGTGATTAGAATAAACACCAGAATATAATTGTGTTGTATAAATATTACCTGATGATCTGGTAAATATATATAATATTGTCATTCGTTAAACTAAGTAGTTTGATTTGACCAAATAATTTATTACATAGTGTTATGTTTTTAACTCAACTGATTAGGGGCCTTTTTAAATCAAGGAAATCAGTAGGAATTTCATTTTTATACTCAGCTGTGATAAAACCTCGGGGAAATTGTGAGTCATTGCTAATGTATGACGATTGGGTTTACTCCACCTCTTTTGCAGTCTTTATTCAGTTCCATGCTTCGTTTGTCTTATGTCAGCTTTGAGGATATAACAATATTTATGCTGTTTCGTATTAAATAAGTGAAACCAAAGTTGTGACTCTAATTAAATATTTAACTTCTTTACTAGCCTAATGATTTTAAATATTTTTTAAATCCCCGCAAGAGATAAAAAATATGGTATTACTGATGACAACTCTATGACCGGTTATCTATAATCATTGCGGCACACCTTTTTTCTGATGGATAATGTCTGTTTTTGCCTGCATTACATACACTTAAGCCTATTTAAGCCGTCACATTACTGGAGCTAAAATGGATTTTAGACATCGTCAAGCTATTTTTTATAAAATGAAGTTACTGCCGAAATTGTTTTGATGTGTAAAAAAGCTGACATGCAGTTTTTGATCGAACATGAGTAGAAATCATCTCTGTTTCAAGCCTATTAGTGGAAGGTAACGAAAACACATAATAGGGATTTCTTCAGCATCATCGGTTCAATGGTACCTCGCGAGACATGATGTGACTCCTTCAATTGATTGATCAATATGGAAATGCGTTGGAGTATTTTCACAGAGAGTTATTTGATCCTGAATAAATCTCTGTTGACCTTTGCAAGCGGATTTCCTTATGGACCAATGATATTTCTTATTTAGTTCTAGTTGAGTGATGATTTATCAAGAAAATGTGGAAGAAATCATTAGCAAAGCTAAAAATATCTTACCCGTATTTTCCGTAAATCCCTGGAAGAACCGTTTTGTCGTATTTGAGTTGATCAATCTGATTTTTATTTCCCCTCCACAATCAAATGAAAGAAAGAGTTACTATTATCAGATATCTGTTGAAAACTTAGTACTTCTTGTCAATTGTCCTCCGATGAATCGGGGCGAACTTGCTTACGACAGTTTAGCGCGCCCTAACCGCACGTGTAGAGGCATTCAGACACTCAAATTGTGTGCGCAGGCCGCCGGAGTTCTAGTAAATTGCAATGAGACCGTGCGCGCGCGAGTAGGAATTCGTATTACAGCGGATGCAGAGTGAACGACGGCGGCGGAGTGCGGCTTCAGGAGCGCCCTAATGAGAAGACGCCGAATGCAATCCGGGTTAAGGCAATGTGCGAGGGATGCAAATTAATGGAGCGCGCGCCGCAAGCATTCAATGTACGTTTTCCGCGTAGGTGCCAGGAGCACGGATACGAAATGTTGGATGCATGCATTCTGTGGAAGGACGTGGTGCGGATAACACGAGAGTGAATCGCTTTCCCAGGAGGGAGGAAAGTGAGTTTTGGCATAAAAGAAAGTTTTCATCGAACAAAAGAACGAAAATAAGAACAAAAAAACAGTTTATTTATTTATTATGTATTCTATCGGTAAAGGTAGGTTTTGTTGAATGTCAGATAATCTCCTCCCGGGCTTTTACACATTCAGGGGCCTATCTCCCTCCAGTATATCCTCCTTCGCCTCTGCATAAGATCTGCCCTTCATCATCCCGTCGATGAAACCTATTCTATTTCTTCCCCTACCCCGCTTGCCCCACATCCTTCCCTCTATCACACTCTTCAGCAACCAATCACCCCTTATTACATCTTTCAGCCATCTACCCTTCCTATCCCGGATTTCATTCCAAAGATTTAGGTCAATTTTGTGGTATGATTCCATAGTCATATTTAATGGAAACTTTTACTACACCACAAAAAAACACAAAAACACGACCCGGGTTTCAGTACGTAAGTATCATCATCAGGTAACCTGTGAGTGTGTGAGAGTAACACGTGAGTGTAACTCTTTACACTTAAGTGAATCTGTTGATGCGTTGGAACTCACCAATGTATTGAAATCTGGGTCGTGTTTTTGTGTTTTCTGTGGTGTAGTAAAAGTTACCATTTAATATGACTACGTAAATAAGAAGGAACGTCAGGCTTCAGTTTGTGAAAATTTGTCATGTTCATGATGAACCGTAAATTTTTTACTATTGTCACTGTTTTTTATTATGTACCGACCAGGTTTCAACAGAGAATGTCATTACCAAGGTATTTGATTAAACCTTGATTAAATTTTTAAATAAAACCATTATTTGATGAAACTTTGATTATGACACACTGCGTTGAAACCTGGTCGCTGAATATTAAAAAAGTGTGAAAATTGTAAAAGTTTTATTTTTCATCATAAACAAAAGATGGAAATTTAACCCTTACGTTATTGTAGACGAAATTATATATTCCTGGTGGTATCGGCTCCCTCTGAGCTAAAAATCAAAGTGCTCTCTCTCCTCAGCCTTTTTAAGAAGGAAGGGAGTAGAAATATCCACTGATGATGCGTTTTCGATGAGATCAAGTACTTCATTTAACTTCACCCAAAATCGTCAAAACGAAGATTGGTTATCTGCCGCTCTCCTCTCCGCACGTCTTTCATACTTGTCTGAGCTATTCCATCGTTTGTGTCTCTTAAAATTCTTCCCATTAATCTACCCTTCCATGGTTTTTCTTAAGTATTCGATCGGTAAATGTACGTCTTGTCGAATGTCAGAGAATCTCCTCCCGGTTTTCTACACATTCAGGGGCCTATCTCTCTCTAGTATATGCTTTTTCGCCGCAGCGTACGAGTCTACCCTTTTTCATCCCATCCATGAAACCTATTCCCTTTCTTCCCCTTCCTCGCTTGTCCAACAGAGGAGGACTAAGGAGGAAGTGCTTGAGATGATGAGCGAGGAAAGGAAACTTCTGATTGAAGTCCGGGATAGGCAGAGTAGTTGGCAGGAGGATGTTGTAAGGGGCGATGGGTTACTCAAGAGAGTGATAGAGGGAAGGATTTTGGGTAAGCAGGGAAGAGGAAAACAGAGAATAGGTTTCATGGACGAGATGAAGAAGGGTAGAATCGTACGCTGTGGCGAAAAAGGATATACTAGCGAGAGATAGTAGGCCCCTGAATGTGTAGAAAAACCGGAAGGACATTCTCTGACATTCAACAAAACATACCTTAACCGGTAGAATACTTAAAAAAGAGGCATTCTATTTATATAGGCGAGAAGTGAACCGTTCATCGTGGAAGATAACTTAAGTTCATTTCCTCTTCAATAATCAATTCTTATACTATTCCATGATATTTTTTGGCGTTTGTACGAGAGAAAATGTAATTATATAGCGCTACCACGGACTTAGAAGCGCTACCTTCATATTTATCTAATACTTATGCCGACGTTTATATCCTTTGTCCTTTTATTGGCTAATCTGATTTTTTACTTAGCATTTCAAGCGTGACACATTATATTGTATATCATGAGAGTCAACTATGAGGTAAATCTTATTTAGTATATTTTATAGAGGAAGTATTGGATACTGATATAAATGCCATTGTTATTGTAGCAAGTTAAACTAATGATTTGTTTTTCATTTATTTTTCAGGTAAGTGTATTCATCACTTGTGATCTATGTAGTAGAGTTTGGCAGTACTAGTTAATGGGTATGTATTGGCTATATTTACTTTGATCTTAATTAGTTCTTGAGTGAATTCGTTCAACATAGAGGAAGTAATCTAATATGGATGTGGAATATCAGATCTCTGAAGTTGGTCTTAGAAATGTCCTAAATGCGTAATGACTTCCGTTTAATAATCAACATTATAATTGTTTTGTATGAAATGGTAGTTTACGCTCCAAGTTTTTGCCCAAGTCTTATTTTATGTATTGAATCGTGTTTTTTACTCATAAAATGAGAGGCATTCTTTGATATGGAGCGTAGGGTTGTACGGTGCGGAAACATGGACCCTCAGAAAGGAGGACTAGAATAGGCTTCAGGCGTTTGAGGTGTGGGTGTGGAGAAGGATGGAGAAGGTGAGGTAACGGCAAGGAAGGCTAACGAGGAAGTGCTTGAGATGATGGGCGAAGAAATGAAAACTTCTTATTGAAATTGGAAACTGGCAGAGTAGGTGGCTGGAGGATGTAATAAGGGGCGACGGTTTGATGAAGAGTGTGATAGAGGGCAGGATGTTTGGCAAGCGAGGAAGGGGAAGAAAGAGAATAAGTACCATGAACGGGATGAACGCGGGTAGATCGTATGCTTTGGCGGAATAGGATATACTTGAGGGGGATGGGCCCATGAATGTGTAGAGGACCGGGAGGAGACATTCTAACATTCAATAAAACCTACCTTTACCGGCAGAATACTTCAATTATAATAAGAATTTCTATTTAGGAAAGGTAAAAAAATCTGTACGTGCCCAAAAACCGACCCAACACGAGTTTTTAACGCATAATTATACGCTACACCACTACGTTGTCAGGGTATATTGATTTTGTCACATCAGAAATTTAACGCATTGGAGGAGGTGTGGTAGGTATTGGGAAAGTATATATAGAAATGATGAGAATCACTTTTCCAGTCAATCTACATATGTCCGTCTGTCTGTCCGTCTGTCAGTCCGTCTGTCTGTCTACCTGACTCTTCGCACGATAACTGCCGTAAAAATTTATTTATCGAGCTTAAATTTGGGTCATAAACCTCTAGTAGTCCACACACGGCACAGTTCTCAAATAGGTTGGATCGGACCGAAACCACATACATACATACCAATCACGCCGTTCCCTTCCGGGGTAAGCGCAATCACAAAGTTTCACGCAAGAGACATAGTTGTACTCCTAACTCTGCTTCAATAAGTTCCTCCATACTGACCTATCCTTGCAAACCTCTTTCGCCTCATTTACCCCTATACACTGCTTCATACACACCCTCCTGTTTTTGGGACTGCTAATATTCCTCCTCCTAAGAATTTCCTCAACAACATTCAACCACAACTTTCTCGACCTACCTCTACCTCTCGCACCATTCAATTCACTCTTATTCGTATTTCGACTCTCATCCATTCTCTCAGTATGGCCAAACCAACGAAGCACACTCCTTTCATATATGTCCATTACTGGAGTATCTAACCCACGTTCATTTATTACCTACTCATTCCTGATCTTATCTATCCTACTTATGCCGCAAACACTCCTCAGATAATGCATACCCACGGCGTTTAGTCTACTTTTATTTCTATCCTGACATACGTGTTTGACTACCATACAACAAAGTGGGGAGAAGTACATTTCTGTACACAGCGATTTCGCTTCTTTAGACAGTCACTCATTCCTTGACCGATACCACGCCTTTAAAAAACAAAACGAAAATTGAAAGTGGTGTAGGGTATTTAAGTTTCGATAAGACCGAAGATAATTTCTTTACTAGTTCGTGTTTGGAGTTGAACTGGCCTGAATCTTAGTTAGTGGGATGAGATATCTTGTGGTGTATGGAGAGGAGACGCGTCGGAATCCACTCCGGGAGACAGACTGCTCCGCGTGCACCCCACGGGGACTGAGCACCTCCTTTCTTTGCCTTTCCCTCTTGCTCACGTCCCACGGTGACGCGCGTGTCCCCGCTGCGCGCCGTAGCCACAACCCCTCCTTCCCCCCACCACCCCCCCCCAGACGACGACGGGCGGCTCAGACAACAAATCACGTTGCCGTGGAGACTGCGAAGGCGAGACGTTTCCGCCGAAGGAGGGGTGGGTGGGCAGGAGGAGGTTAGGCCATTCGATCCGAATCGGTCTCTGCCGACGCCGCCGCCGCCTTGGGTGGATACGAACCGATAACTCAAACGTTGGTTAAATCGTCGGCGCCCCTTCCTCCCTCCCTCCCTCCACCACCTAGAACTTGGTCGCAGAGTCTCAAGGGGGATGGGTCCGCCTCTTTACCCAGTGTGCCCGTGCAGCTGCGTCGGAAATCCGATTTTTTCCTACTTTCGGCAGCGACTGCAGTTTCCGTATTTATGCACTGCGGTGCTCTTCGTATAGTCGCTAAGTTTCTCTGGGATTAACCGTGGGGTTATTCCTTCAAGGAAGCGCGCTCAACTCGCCTCTTAATTGATGCCACTGGCCTGAGTATCCAGGTATTCTGCAGCCCAGCGCTCATTCCATTGTGCATGTACAAGCGAGTTGACGCAAAGTGACATAACAAGACGGCTTGAAGAAAGTGTTTTCTAGTCGAAATTTTTTTTCATTTAAGTATTCTACCTTTTTCTACTATTTTTATTTTATTGTATGAAATGTTTATGGTATGAAATGTTTATTGTTGTGTATGTCTTTGTTACACCTAGACAGAATTTTTATAGAAATTATGGAAGAAACATGTCAACTATTTTTAAGACAAAAATTGACAACGCTCGAACGTCAGTTCCCACCTGCAACTCAAAT
The DNA here is from genome assembly GCA_963169105.1 of Ceriagrion tenellum. NCBI lineage: Eukaryota > Metazoa > Arthropoda > Insecta > Odonata > Coenagrionidae > Ceriagrion > Ceriagrion tenellum. Next base: position 35,979,741 of record OY720637.1, read on the forward strand.
CGTCTGTTTATCGGGGAACATATTGCTTATTTAAATTTTCTAGGGAATCATCATCATGCGACTCAATTGACTGGCGAAGAATGGGAGTAATACTCGGATCATACCCAGGGCAATTGTGATTTTTGATTTCTCTTAGCAAGACTATGTTTTATCATTAGTTCATATTGTTATTGTACGTTTAAATTACATATCGTTTCGGGGATCAATTCACTGTTTTCTCTCATCGACTCTCGGACAACTTACCGTAAATGAAGCTGATAGGATTCTCCTTTGACGTAAATCCCGACGACGTCATACTTACGTGAATGGAATGACGTAACCAATCGTTATCAAAAAATGTCTCCAAAACGAGAGATACTTTGCTTATGGCGAATTCCAATAGCTGATGGTTAAGTGATGAAAGAATTCATTACTGCTTTTAACGTTTATCTGGAGATTTGAATTCACGTCCGGATGATTTAAAGGCCCGCGATGTAATGGACCCGTTATTATTTCCGCCTGGTCATTGGGTAAAATTCTTTTAGCATAAACACGGTGGAATCGGAAACGCATTTGTTATGGATTGATTTTCTGGTGATGAGAACACTTCGGTGGCAATATAATAATATAATAGCTGCAACCTCTCTACTTTGTTACACCTTGAGGTGTGTGTATGTGTTACTGTTGTGTGTATTACTGGTGGGTTAATTTTTGAACGTATAAAAGAGTTTCAGACGTTACCTGGTGAAAATATTCACATCCAAGAATAAAATAACTCGGTAATAATTTTCACACTCTTTTTAATACAAAAAGATCATTGTTTCGACCCTTTGTCTTTTTCAGTGTCATTTTCTTTATATCATTTTCAACCTAGAAAATGACAATGGTCGGTGCGTATTAAAAAGAGTGTGTAGTAGAGTGAGTGAGTGTGTGTAGCGTAAAAATTACTACTGATTTATTTAATTCATACCATCTGGGCTTAATTTTGATCGCTTTAATCGCAACTATTATACTCGCCGACCTATCCTATTATTGATATCGCTCTGTAACTTTGATCATTCTTTTTTATCTGCTGTCCCTTTTCTATGCCATGAGATTTTTGTTCAGCCGTAGTGTATGAGAAGCACTAAGTAAGAGTTTATTCGGAAGAAAGGTAAAAAGAAGCTCTATGGGAAGATGAACCAAGCAAAATTAATAGCTATTTTTTAGCTAATATATATCCATAATCGGAGTATTTCTTGCGTATTTTTCTTAGCCTACTTATTCCCGATCCATTCCATCCAACTTTTACCTAGAGCACTTCTTAAATATCCTTTCCTATTCCAATTAGTCCTACATTAATGCTCACTCTGGAATGCCCAAGTTTTACCCTGATATGAGCTAATAGATGTGCTCTCATCATTTTTATATGCGTTTTATATCATCCCTTATTTGGTTGCTTTCCGATTCCGGTGCATATCTTTCAGTACCTCTAGAACGAGCACATTTTCCCAAAACCAGACACGTAGCTGACATTGATATTAAAAAATATGCCTGTCGAAGAAAATTGTGATTGTATTTTCATGGAACAAAAATGTCAAAAAAATTGAATTCCTTCGCTCCCAATAATTTGCAAATAAATTCAAAATTAGATTGAAAAAGAATTGCATTGGTTACTAGCATTTCCCCTCCAATTTCCCCTTTTTAAAACCCCTCTGTGGTGAAGAGCTTGGAGCGTATGCTATGATATGGAGCGTAGCGTTTTCCAGAGTCCAGAATCGTGGACCCTCAGAAAGGAGGATGAGAATAGGCTGCATGCATTTGAGATGTGGGCATGGAGAAGGATGGAGAAGGTGAGGTGGACGGAGAAGAAGACTTACGAGAAAGTGTTTGAGATGGTGGGCGAGGAAAGGAAACTTCTGAATGAAATTCGAGATCGGCAGGATAGATGGCTGAAGGCTGTAATGAAGGGCGGTGGGTTGCCCAAGATTGTGATAGACCCTCGGATTGAAAGTCGAACGCGCAACCACTGAGCCAAACCATATCCCTAGTTATTTAATTAACATCCTGATATTAATTATGCATCATAAGCAAAATTTTTCGCATCAATATTCTACATTCTATACGTTCTGAACGGATCGCCTCTCCTGATATTTCTCTCCCCGTTACATCAATTATTCAGCGCACGAGAGTAACCTGAGTTTTTAAATATATTATAGCGAAAACACTTTTTAATTCGTATTGAGGGAAGGATGTTGGGCAAGCGGGGAAGGGAAAGAAAGAGAATAGGTTACATGGACGGGATGAAGAAGGGTAGATCGTGTGCCGAGGCAAAAGTGGAAATACTAGAGCGATATAGGCCCTTGAATGTGTAGAAAACTGGGAGGAGATTCTCTGACTTTCATCAAAACCCAACTTCACCGGAAGAGTACTTAAAAAAAAATAACCCGCTTCCATGAAGTGATTCTCATTAGATTAGTAATGGTATACAAGCTTCCTATTTTCACTCGAACTGCCCTGAACTCGATTCGAAACATAAAAATCTCTTAATGAATAGCTAATTATATCCATGTTAATTGACTAGGATTAGTGAGCTCTGCATAGACATCGATACAAAAAAAGGTTTTTACGTTATCTGTACTCTACGCAAAATAACGTTTATCCGATGTTTGATAATTATGTTTGCTACCAAAGTTGGGTAAATATGTTGAATATGAATGTCTGCTAATACGAAGAACCATTTGTGATCTATCTTACTTATATAACTTGCATATTACTAGAGAAAATAGTGGATTGATTAGCAAAATTATTTTTATAGTGCCTAGTAATAGTGTAAAGTTAAAAAGAAAATTCAAGTTGCGCATGGTAAAGTCAAACTATGTACTGTGAAAACTCGCCTCTGAACAGAATGTGCGAACTTTTGACAACTATTGTGATAAAATTGATTTATGCCAGCAAAGAAGTATTTTATGTAGATTGATAAAAGTTATAGTTTCTTGATGTGTTTCTAAATTTCTGTATAATTTAATTGATTTTACTGTGTTTTGCATGTACAAAAGTGTACTTCTCCCTACTTTGTTGTATGGTAGTGAAACATGGATACGTCTGGATGGACATAAGAGTAGACTTAATGCCGTGGGTATGAGTTATGTGAGGAGTGCTTGCGGCAAAAGTAGGATAGATAGGGTCAAGGATTGAGTGGGTAATAAATGAATGTGAGTTAGATGCTCCAGTAATGGACATATATGAAATGAGTGTGCTTCGTTGGTTTAGCCATACTGAGAGAATGAATGAGAGTCGAAATACGAATAAGAGTGAATTGAATGGTGCGAAAGGTAGATTTAGGTCGAGAAAGTTGTGGTTGAATGTTGTTGAGGAAATTCTTAGGAGGAGGAATATTAGCAGTCGCAAAAACAGGAGGGTGTGTATGAAGCAGTGTATAGGGGTAAATGAGGCGAAAGAGGTTTGCAAGGATAGGTCAGTATGGAGGAACTTATTGAAGCAGAGTTAGGAGTACAAATATGTCTTTTGCGTGAAACTTTGCGACTGCGCTTACCCCGGAAGGGAACGGCGTGATTGGTATGTATGTATGTAGTTTCGGTCCGATCCAACCTATTTGAGAATTGTGCCGTGTGTGGACTACTAGAGGTTTATGACCCAAATTTAAGCTCGATAACTAAATTTTTACGGCAGTTATCGTGCGAAGAGTCAGGTAGACAGACAGACGGACATAACTAGGTAGTAGTAGGCTCCAGTAATGGACATATATGAGAGGAGTGTGCTTCGTTGGTTTGGCCATGTTGAGAGAATGGATGAGAGTCGAATAACGAAACGGATATATAAGAGTGAAATGAATGGTGCGAGAGGTAGAGGTAGTCCGAGAAAGTTGTGGTTGAATGTGGTTGAGGAAATTCTTAGGAGGAGTAATAGTAGGAGTCTTAAAAACAGGACGGCGTGTATGAAGCAGTGTATGGGGGTAATTGAAGCAAAAGAGGTTTGCAAGCATAAGTCAGCATGCAGGAAATTATTGAAGCAGAGTTAGGTGTACAAATATGTATGTAGGAGTGAGACTTTGACTGTGCCTTCCCCGGAAGGGAACAGCGTGATTGGTATGTATATTATTTGAATGTACTGTGTTTTGATTTTTTTCTCCTATAATTATTTTTTGGGTGAACGTTAAACACTATGAATAAGTAAATAATTTGTGTTACGGTGAAACTGTCCAACACCTTTCGGCGCGGCAATTCACGGGCTGGGGGCCACGATAACTCCTTTTCAGTTTTTTTTTGCCCGGAATCGTTGGGAGTGGTTTAGGCTCTTCCCTATCGACGTTGGCACCAGGCGCGCCTTATTAGGCGAGTGACGGAAGGCGCCCGTGCGTCTCATGCGAGAGGGCGTCCGGTCCTCTTTTTTTTTCCCTGGCTCGGATGCCAACTCGTAAGCTGGTCCGCGGGGCGGGATTTGTTTGGGTGCGATATCGAGAGAGTGTGGGGATTCCCCTTAACCGCGTGGTTCCGGACGCGCTCTCTCCTGTTAATCGATCCCAAAGCCCGCGTTCCCGCCTGCGCCGCGGTGGATGCGTGGTGAGCACCCCAGGGTGGCGAAACCAAAAATAGGGTGCGGGGTTGGGGTAGGGGGTGAGGGGAGAAAGAGAAGGGTCAGGGGTTGAAGGGCTCAACTCGGAATAGGATGTGATGTGACTTTGTCTACAAATACAATTTTATTTGAATTTTTGGGGAGGCGACCGACAGCTTAAGCGTGACCACCGAGAGAGGTCTTTAGGTGGTCGTGGCTTAAGTCACTTGCGCCGTAGGGGACACGTGAGGGAGGAAGAATGGAGAGAAAACCGGCGTCGGCATTAGCCTGCTCTTAACGAAAGGTGCCAAGGGGACCAAGGTTTAACGTTTCATCCGACGGACGGAGTATTGTACTTGAAGTGCCCTCCAAAAGACATTCAAGTAGGGATCGGGTTTCTTCTGAAAACATCCTCCTTGGCAGGGATTTGAACCCGGGCCGCCCGTATGGTTAGCCAGTACTCTAGCCACCACACCAACCCGTCTACAAATAGAATCACGCAATTCGGCTTTCAGATGCTTAGTTTATATTGCTCTGTGTAGCCTTAATCTTTAATACATAGTTCATGGGAAACTTCTGAACGCAATCCGGTACAGGGAGGGTACAAGGGATGCGAGATATTACTTTACTTTGAAATATTGGGTTTTACTTATACTTTTTATGTCGCATAAATTGCGTAGTTGTGATGAAGTTGTGTTATCAGTGGAGAACTCAAGTTATCTATAGATCTCATAGGCTTTCTTAAGCAATCTTAGCTTCCCTCAACCAGACAGGTGTTGGCAGGTTCTTTTATACATATATGTGTGGAGTGAAATTATGAAGAACATATTCTGTTTACCTTCGGGTTATGCTATAATTGCTCGTTTCTTCAAATTAGCCATTAAGAATATTTTCTGTTTATCCCTAACAAAGCCAATTAGATTTAGAGCTTGAGATGGTGGGTGAGGAAAGGAAACGTCTTAATAGAATTCGAGGTCGATAGAGTAGGTGGCTGGAAGAAGTAATACGGGGCCATTGGTTGCTCAAGAGTGTGATAGAGGGAAGGATGTTTGGCAAACGGGGAAAAGAAAGAAAGAGAAAAGGTTTTATGGGCAGGATGAAGAAAGGTGGATCGTATCCTGAGGCGAAAAATAAATACTAGAGGTAAATAGAGCGCCGAAGGTGTATAAAAACCGGCAGGAGTTCCTCTGAATATCAAAATAACCTTCCTTTTACTGGTAGAATACATTTTTTAAATATGTAGTACACGGCGACGTTTTGAATGGGAAAATTACTTTAAATGTCATTGCTGCTGGTTTTAATTATGAAGCAAACAATAAGTCCGTTTTTGAAGTGAGAATCGAGCCAACCACCTTTGGGTTTCCTGGTCATTGCTTTACAAACGTGTCAACCGCGATGAATTAACTAGTCTTCGAACTTTGAAGTTAAATAATGCTGAAGAGGAGTTAGCCGCATTTCGATTAGATACTTCAGTCGGTTGTCTCACGACGGTACCTTAGTCGTCGTTGGTTACCTCTGTTATCGCTACCTTAGTTGTTCTTATATAATTGCTTCCATGGATACTTTTCCCACCTGCTTTTTCTAATTTAAATACTACTTATTTTTTATTTATAATTATGAAACAGTTTAATCTCTCAAGTCCCTCGTTTCAGTTACATCAGATATTATGTACTGGGAACGACGACTGGGAACATACATTTGAGGATGAATTGGGAATTAATTCTCTTGCTACTGAACAAACTTGGTGGGTGGAATTAAGTGAGTCAGCCTCTCACAAGCAATTGCCATTAGAATTAGGAATTGGAATAATTATAGAGGAGGACAAGGGATAGATTTTAGTGATATGAATAATAGTGTCAAAATTTTAGCTTATGAAGGATTAAAGTGGTGAAAAGTGCCAAGGCCAGAGCCATTTGCTGTTTTTCTGAATCAATTGTCTATTGTCGCCTATTTTTTCTATGATTATCGCTATTCATCTTATTCAGTTTTACCTCAAGACCACTAAACTAAACTTACACCACTAAAAGTGGTGAAATTTTTGAATGAGAAGAAAAGATGAAAAAATCATCTATTTTGTCATGTTTCAATAAACGTCTCTTTTCTGTAGCCCGTGCTCTCTCGTTGGAGAATGCATTTACTAACTGATTTCCAGCCTGCTTCCTATGAATGCTGTTGATAGTAACCGTGTAAGTAAGACCCCTTCTTTTTAGTTTTCAAGGCCTAAATGCGAAAAATGAAGTGCAAGTTAGCATAAGTTTTTATTTTTGTGGGGAATTATGCTTCGAGTCCGAGTTTTTTCGAGCAGTTGTTATTTTCCCCATTTTAGGGGGCTGCTTCAGGTCAGTGACAGAAAATTCGAACTTAACACCCTTCTGGGAATGGGGGATAAATTTTTACCCACGAAAAGCAGACTGACATTGCCTACTGTCCATTAAAAAAGTCGAGTCCGTTGAGCTGTAGGACGCTGTATCTCAAGGAGGGTCAACTGATTTTATTGAAATAAAATGCATACAATTTAATAACCATTTGTACGTTTACTGATGCATGTAAACAAATTTTCCTATTCTTACTTATATTTTTACGATTTTTTAAAGAATGGACCTATTTTCGGCGCTCAAAACCCGATGGCCTGGCTTCTCTTAATCGCCATTCTCTTAACATTTACTGTAGAGATGAGAGATTTTGATATAAGTTAGCCAAACATGTTTACAACATATCAAAGGAAAAATATTTTCTATGTTGAGATTTACCCGAGTTGCTGTAGAAGTTGTAAACCTCGACTAATTGCGAAACTAAGGATGTTACTTCCTATACTTGACAATTGATTGTTATACTGATTGTTCGAGACGCTACTGTAACCCTGTCCTCAACGGCGATGAATTGTTTTTTATTTGTGCTACACGAGGGGTTATTAATTCTGATTGCTGGAAGTTTCCATTGTCATCCTTGCGCATTTTTTTCCAGTTGTGGGATTTCGTGGCGGATTTTCACTGCTTCTCACGTACACGTGAGAAACCCCGGATCCAGGGAGGAAAATTTGGCATCTCTGCCTTTCTTCCAGACTTTTTCACTGCAGGGAAAGCCGTAATGTCGTCATAAAAATCGTTGACGTCGCCGTCAGCTTCACGGCCCGGGGGCCCTGCGATGCCTCCACATCCCTCAGTCGAAACTATTCTGCTATTCCAGCGACTACCCTCGGAACGCGGTCGCAAGCTCTGTCTTCCCTACCCATTTCCCCCTCTTTTCATGCCCCGTTTCCGCTGCCATCGTACGCACCAAAGTAACCAACCGACATGCATTTTCTCTACTCCTGAGTTACCATCGCGACTCTGTATTGCCCTCTCCTATTATCCAATCGCCCTCCAATCGCCACCGAACAAAATAGCAACTAATATTATAGGACGTTAAAATCATTGAGACATTTTTTACATTTTATTTTAAATTTAAGAATAATTTCTGAGGTTCTGGCTCTCTCTATTTTAAGAAAAGAGAGTCTCGCTTCTCTTCTGAATCAATGCATCACCGTTACCCATTTTTTTACTATCGTTATTCATCTTTTCCAGTTTAACCTTAAGACTACACCATCCAGCGTTTGCCTCTCCAATTTGGAAGCGTTATTGACTAAGGTTTTCGCATATACGGGTGTTTTGGTGGATGAAAAAATAAAAGTTACGTGGCCATATGCCAGAATCTCTATTTAAAATAACCTGGAGCTATTAGATTTTGAGATCATAATTAGCTAGTTAGTCGAGAAAAGCTTTTATCTCCTGTTTTCGCCGAGAATAGCGAATTGAATTGCTTAGGGTTGTTAAGCGGGTATTAACAATCCCAGTGAAAATGATACTGTCGCCTAAGCTGGTGCAGACCCACGCTAGTCGGAACGTTAATCGTGATAGCCGGCAGTAAACGTCCCTCTAATCTTTTCCTCAATTACCCACTTCTGTTCTGAGTTCCTTACTTCCGTTTCCACTTCCGAAATCCTACCGGCGTGCCAGCGTACCTAGTATGTATTACATAGCTGTGTATATAATTTACATTATGTGTAATGCGTGTTTGTATACATATTGTATTCTCACCACATTGTCGTTGTAGGCTTAACTCTGTGCATCTCCGGGAACTACAGCGAAGGAATGAAAGGGAAGCTGTTAACTTCAAACGAAATAATAATTCCCGCACTCGTGGTGCCTTTAGCAGTATTCGAAACGGTTTCGAAAGCAAATGCCTTTCTTGACTTTTTTATCGTTAATTTTCGGGTTCTCCCTGCGTTGAACCATTTTTTATGGACGACCGTTTCGCCAGCATTCTAGTCGGCGTCATCAGGTCCGAATGAAGACGAGAATTGTCTGCCGCTATATATAGGGCTTTGGGGTGCGATTCTGTTTCTTCATAACGCCGTACCGCCGCGGTCATACGATAAATTAGTGAGTGATTCCGCGACAATGCAATTCTGATTTTCGAATCTCGCGCCATTTTAGCGTATGAAACGATTATTTTACGTATTGTCGCGATGGTCGTAACGTCAGAAGAAATAGAATCGCTCGCGACGATTTGTTATCGCCAGCAAAGGTTAATATATCACCGTGTTATGATAGGGTATGTTGACACAGAATAGCTCCCCCGATCTGTTAATTGTACGTTGGGATCTAGTCTAAAAACAAAGAAAACCGCGGAAACCTTCGTAGCCTAGCCTTCCTTGACTGTTTATTGAATCGTTTAGAATGCTACCCTCTTCATTTTGTTGGCCATGTCGTGCCTCGTCCGTCTGGTTTCCCCAGACGGACAGTGGATGTGGATGCCAGCGCCATCCACTGTAAGTTTGCAGCGTTATGAACCTGTGTGTTGCAGCCGTACGAAGGTATATACATTCCCACGGAGCATTTTCGGTCTGTTGGCGTACGTACGGCAGTTGTGGAAGCGGGGTATTATTTCGGGGATGTGTTATGCGGACTTCCGGGGTATCTTTTGCGCACCCACTCCCGCGCAACGAATCCTTCAGCTCTTCCCCCCTCCCCCAAAGCTTCTCTCCCTCCTGCTCCCCCTATACGTTCAACCAACACCTCCCTTCTCTCTCTTCCCAGCTTAAACCGCCTCCCCCCTTCCCCACCACAACTCCCATCACCGGTGTAATTTTTTTCCCTTTTTGCCCTGAAAGCTCTTCTAGGTTCCCCACCCTCTCCGTTCGTTTTGCCCGGAGGAGCACGTGCGCGCGACATCCCCCCTCACCCGTCCTCCAGCCCGCGAGGACAGATTTCTCGTCTTCATTCATGCAGCCCCAAAAATTTTCACCCCTTGTTTCGCTTCGTTTTCGCATCCTGGAGTCCGCTATATTTCACGGCGGGGATACGGGAATCCTTTTTTTCATGATTCCTGGATGAAAGGTGGACCGTACCACAGGGTACATACATTGGTCCTCTTCAACTTCGAGCGTGTTTCATTTTTTAGAATGAAGGTATTTATTAAGAAAAGCGTCTGTTCAATCAATAATGTTATGGAGGAAACATTTCCCGGTCTCCAGAATAAAAAGTGGATCGTACTGCATGGTTCATACATTGGTCGTCTTCAGCTTCGAGCGTGCTTCGTTGTTTAGAATGAAGAGTATTCTTTAAGAAAAGCGCCTGCACAAAAATCTTTTTTGTGGAAGTTACATCAAATCAAACTCATGGCTGGAATAAAACACATTGAACACATTTTTAAAATTGAATATGTATTATTATTTTTTTTTGTTACTTCTGTAACTTACCCCTCCGAGTCCCCGGCAAACATCGGGTTTCGTTGCCGTCATAATGGCCGAGAACTCGAGAGGGGCAGTGCAGAGATCGTAGCCACTTCCGAAACCCAACGGATCAGTGGCTACGCTGCGTTCGGGTCGTGCGCACGAAGCAGACGGAGCGACCCCAAGAGGACGGCCTGACGGAAACTGTCAGAGAATCTCCTCCTGGTCTTTTACACATTCAGAGGCCTATCTGACGCTAATACAGGTATATCCTTTTTCGCCTCAGCATAAGATCTACCCTTCTTCATCCCGTCCATGAAACCTATTCTCTTTCTTCACCTACCCCGTTTGCCCAACATCCATCCCTCTATTACACACTTCAGCAACCCATCGCCCTTAATTACATCCTTAAGCCATCTACCCTGCCTATCCCGGATTTCATCCGAAAGTTTCCTTTCCTCGCCCACCATCTCAAGCACTTCCTCGTTAGTCTTCCTTTACGTCCACCCAAATTTATCTATCCTTCTCCATACCCACAACTTAAATGCCTGCTGCCTATTCTCGTCCTCCTTTCTCAGGATCCACGTTTCCTCCCCATTCAACGCTACGCTCCACATGGAGCTCTTCACCAGCCTCTTCTTCACATCCCTACCCATCGTCCCCGTCATCAACTCTCTTCTATTACTAAACGCCTCCTTAGCTAGCGCTATTCTCTTCCGTGTATATGTATGCCGAAGTTAAAATGGACGTACAAAATAAGTAATGATGGCGTGTACAGAAGAGTAGAAGATGAAAGGAAGACCATACAGAAATGGAAACCATATGGAACACCATGCAGAAAAGAAGAACCAGATGGACTGGACACACCCTGAGACACAATGAGTTTGTGGAGAAAATAATGGAAGGGAAAAAATGGAGGGAAAAGTCCCCAGAGGAAGACCCAGGAATAAGTTCAAGGGCCAAATTAAGGAGAGAGTTCACAGGGAAATATACCAGGAGGTAAGAGAAATGGCATTGGATAGGGAAGGGTGGAGGGCTGCAATTAACCAGTCTTAGGATTGAACGACCAATGATGATGATGTAAGCCTCACCTGCCTGTTCTAGGATTTGAACCCAGGTACACCATAAACAACAACACAAGTGGGCTGACGTGGCCAGTGCCGCAGTATTTGGATTAATGTATGGACTAAGTGAAAGGAGGATTTCTCTTTCGACTCAAAAGTGCTTGAACGAGGCATCACTCTCAGATACACCGTATTTAGCGGATGGCGCAGTAACTGGAACAAATGCGGCCCGTATCGAAATATTTCGAATACATAGAAAGGGTTACAGTTTGAGCCTTATTCGCTCGGAAACTATTCGTTACAACGGCACATGGCAAGCGTTACACAGGGACTTTTTTTTTGGATTCCAATGGCATCAACCAAGTTGGCTGATCATATCATTTTAGTCGGCGTAACATAAGGACCGTGAAGTTGAATTTTTCCCTTTAAAAGATTTTTTTGCTCTTCTTGGAGCAATATAGTACCCCGTTACCTTCAAAAGTGCTCATTCTCTCTGATATAAGTGGCGATTTTAAATGAAGCAGAAATGGATTCTTAGCCTCAGAAAGTGCTCATGTCATTTGTCGTCATATGTTTGGCGTCTGGTAATGCAAATCTAAATGAAATTATGCATAAGAACAAGCTAACGAGTGTGTCTAGTCTTCTCTCCTTGCACTGCTTCCACCATATCTTATATGAGGCTGTTATTTTCGTTGAAATTAATATAAAGAATATTTCCGCTTTTAATTGTATGTCACGTCAAATTAATATTTCAACCTTTTTGGAAAATTGCTCATTTTATTTCTATATTGTAATGTCAAGCTCTATATTTTCGTTATCTATTGACAAGTTGAGTACTGTTTGAATAACATACATCTGCATCTACTTATTACCCCGCAAGCCACTACAAAGGTGTTTGGTAGGGGGTGACTTATCACCAGCATTTACTACAGTGAAGAAACGTATTTTACAGTATGTACATACGGAAACTACTAGGATAATCTATAATGTAAGTATGTAAACGTGACACAAGAGTCATGCAGGAAATATGCAGAACATGGTGATGCAGTACTCGGCCGATTTAGAAACATGCATCAGGGGGCATATTAATAATTTAGCTACACTATCTGTCAACCAGGATATTTCGCAGTTTTAAACGTAGCCATTATGTTCTCTTATCGATCGCAGGAAGAACGACATTTTAAACCGTTCTGTTCAACAATATATTTCCCTCATTTTATTTTTAGGATCGAATCTACAAAGAAATCTTTTCTATGATCTGATCTACATAGAATGTGTTGCTTCTTTCAAAAAGTCACAGAAAATTCGTTTTATAGTAATTTATGACTACGATTTTTGCCTTTCGAGCGTTCACCATGCGTTCAGGGTTGGTTCTTATGGAAATTACTTGATGTTTAACTCTTTGGAAGCGTATTGCGTAATATCTTTACTGGTGAAGTGCTGAAGAGATAATGGCGAGAAAAAACTTCATTTACTAAAATTCCATTTTCATAATTTTAACCGACCCTGGTTTCAACTTCGCACGTTTAGACATTTTCAAGGGTTGTGTGATATTGAAACCTAGGTTTGTTTCAATAAAAAATTGGGAAATATTCCTTAGTGAATTTTTACTTAATGTTACTTGGTTTTACGACGTATAACCTGCACATTTGATGTTAAGAATGAAACCAACTTAGTTTTTTCCACCAAAATATTTAAACCACAAATCAACCGGTTGATTTGTGGTTTAAATAAATATATTGGTGGAAAAATCTAAGTTGGTTTCATTCTTAACATGAATCGTAATTTCCACAAAGTGAATTCGCCAACCATTGATTTTATTTTGACTGCACATTTGATATAAATTTACTGCATGTATGCTCGAGTCTGCCTTTAGGATTCCTTTGAGTGAATTTCCCTAGTTTCGGTCTTCACTTGTGATTGTGGTGAATAGATTAAGCAAAACTAGAGTCGTCGGTGATAGCTTATGAAATATTTGTGCGCGGTGGCTTTCGGATACGATCCTAGTGAAGTAGGTGACCGAGCCATCCCGAAGTGTCGAATGCTCAAATTGCGTGTTTTTATTTTGTTTTAAAGCCAGTGATATCCTGGAATTTTATCATTTCCGCCCACGGTCACTCTCTTTTTTTTTATTCCCTAAAAATGCGTGTTGATGCGATAAATGAAACGTCGCGGCTTTTACGTATCATAAAAAATGAACGCGCCTGCATGCATGCTCGCGCTCGGAGGGGCTGATGGGATGGAAATGCCGTCGCCTTGTCATTTCCATCCACCTATCACGGCGGTATAAAAATGAAAATGGAAACTGCCATGGGAGGAAAAAAAACAGAGATCATTTCCACGTTGCGTAAGGACTCCGGCGCTAATCGAGCCGGCTTCAAATGGAGTCGACTTCAAAAGAGCCATCGCTACGTTCAAACGATTAGTACGGCGAAACTTCCGCCCCCTACTCCCCCCTCTCCCCGGTTATCCCCCACCCCCTGCATTGCTGCAGCGGCTGAGCGAGCACGCTAGACGAGGCATCGGCGATAGGTAACTATCCTCGCCGCCGTGATTGTGCGACCATAAAGACGTGTCGGTTTGTTGATTGGCGGGGAGAGAGCCTGCATCACAGCGGGAGCGCGCGACCAATGGGGTTCCGCCGCGTGGGCGTTCGGGTTTTGTTTCGTCATTTCCGTCGAGGATTCCCGCGCGCGGGAAAAACATGGTTATTTTATTTCCCTCTCTCTTTCCCTCTTCCCACTCACTCTCTTTCTCTCTCTCTATCTGTGGTGGAAATGGCGTTCTGATGTCACCACCCACTGTCCAATCGGAGGGCTTCCCGCAATGAAAAAGTAATTCCCCGGCGTGCTCGTCGACCGTGGCACGGACTGAAGTCCGACGCTCTCGTAATTTTTTCTTCTGTTTTTCTATCCCTCGTTTTTCTCTCACTTTTACCAAACCCACACCACCCCATCTCTTCATTTTCGTCCATCTCTCGGGAAAATTTTAGCGAATAAATGAATAAATATCACGCAGCGGGGCTGTGTGGTCCATCGTGCACCATCGTTGGTGCCTGTAGGGTGTCGTATGAGCCGGGGAGGTAGCGCGTCACGTTGCATATATCCGTCCGGCAGCGAGATGTGAAGTTTCAGGGGGCGATGAAATGCTACCCTTTTGTTTATTCGGTCGAAATGTTTTTTTTGCGTCATATTTTTATCCTACTTCGCGTGTTCGCGCGGTCTCCTATTATTTTTTTTCTGTTCAACATCCGTAGTTTCGCCTCCCAACCGTGCTGTGGCGCGGGCTGTTTCGCCATTGTGAAATAAGTCCGGTGGGACGCTGTCGCGCCGCTCATTTGTTTTCTGGGTGTTTTAACTCATTTTCGCCTCATGTTGGCCCTCTTGCGCTTTGCGCGTTTTTTTTCCCGCTCTGCTCATAGCTCCATTGTGACAGCTTGCGTCATTTTGCGTATCATTCGGGGAACCCTTGAGAACAAGTCTAAAATGACGAGAAAGTTTAACAGGGTCCTTGGCTGGATTTAGTGTTCATGCGGATTTTTTCAGTGACATGAAATCGTACAATCGTGCTGCCCAAAGTTTATCACGAATGGATTTTATCGGCGAAATTAATTTGTGATCCTTTGAAATAGGTTTTCAACCTAACATTTCTTGGGGATTTAAAAAGGAAAAAAAAACTTTGTTGTGTCGAATTTGCTATTCATTTGTACAACATGTTTCGACACTTAAATCGTCACAATCTGGCACGGTGATGTGCCTGATGATGATACTTTAATTGTCGAAACGAGTTGTACAAATAAATGGACGAGTGGACATTACAAAGTTTTTTCCATTTAAATGCACGGTGATGTTCCTCAACATCTTGCCGGATACCGCTGAACATATTTCTTGGGGATGTTGGTGAATTAAAATTGGTTTTGAAAGACAAGAAAAATTTTGGACCAATTAAAACGTAGAATTAATCTGTGGAATTTGCTCCTTAATACCTGCTATGTATCGTATTTAAATGAAGATAATGTCTTCTAAATTTATGATAGATCGGTTAAAGTTGAAATTGAAGTTTCATTTTGTGATGCGAATTTTTGTAGAAAAATGGTAGATTGGACGTAAATAGGATGTAGGCGTTTGGGATTTGAATGTGACGGAGAAGGTCTGGCTGACGGAAAGGGAGACAAACGGAGAATCCCATTGCATGGTGGGGAGAAAAAATAACCTCTGGATGAGATTTGGCAGGGGATAATTAGATGGTTGGATGAGGCCACGATGGGCGAATGGTTGCTTAAGCCTATGATGTAGGGGAGTATATTGGGTAATTGGGGAAGGGGAAGAAAGAGAATGGGCTATGGGGACGGAATGAAGGGCAGGATGAAGAAATGAATCGTTATAGAGAGGGATCGGGCTCTGCACGCGTAAAAATCTGGTGGATTTCCACTCACCTTCATCCACAATAATTACCGGTCCCCTCTAAATACACTCCCATAGTACATGTCACCATTTCACCTCCAAAAATTTTAATCTTTACACGGCTGGTGACCTACCACCCCCTGTCACACGCCCATGCGGCGGCTCGAAGGGTAGTATGTAGATGTATGCCTGTGAGCAGCAGTAACAGCCCTCTCTAGTGCATGTCAACTGCCTTTGGGCGAGCGTGTGGCCTTCTGTATCCATCAAGTTCGGTGACGACGGGACTTACGCGGCTCCGTCGCTTTTCTCCTCGAGTCTGAGACATCTGGAGGCGCCGAGAGTTTACGACGCTCGGGAGTCTTCTTTCTCCCTCATTCCGCGGCGCTTAAATCAATGCCTCGGCTCGACAACCGTTTCACACACACCTCACCCTCTCCCCCGTCCCTCAACCAACCCCTTACTAAGAAGGAGGGCGCCCGGCGGCCAATTAACATCAGTCTCGCCCGAAAGGAAGACGGGAACGTGAACTCTCGCCGGCTAATGGGGACTTGCTAAAGGAACGAACCAGTTTTAAAGCATGGGTGCGCAAACTCCTTGGTTTACGGACCACATTACACACATTATCGCGTTTGTAGGCCGTATAGTTAATACCTTAAGTACGTTTTTGATAGCCAAGCATGAATGGCAAGCGGCGATGAAATAATGTAAACGTCTTTTTCACCATCGTCACCGGTTATTATCCCGAAATTTGGTTTCTCTAAGCACACAATTCAAACCTCCTGTTAATTGTGGCTTTACTCATTGTACTTAGCAATTCATCAAGTAGACGGAGAGAACATAACGTGTTGAAACTGTTGCCCGACAACCTAAATAACAAACAAATTCGATGAAATCGCCACGATAAAAAAAATCGGCGTGGGCCGGAATCGAACCTCGGACTTTCCGAGCCAATGCGCAGACCACTGTCCTCATGGTAATTAAGAAGCCTGGGTAGAGTAGTTCCATTCCCGGTCCAGGCCGATTAAGGGACCGTTTCTTCGCAGATAGCGTCCGATAAGTTTATCCCTTCCATCCTTGTTAGTAATCATAAGTCGTCCTTCTCCCTTACTCATTGTGGTACTCCACCACTTGTTACTCTCTATAAGGTGTTACATGTGTGATAATTCGGTGGAAACCACGAAGTTGCTTTCATTTAACAATGTGAATATTCCACTAAGCTAGAGCCTCTTCAAATGATTGGACTGGCTTGATTTAATGGTATCTATGTGTTGTTAGTGGAAAGTCAGCTGAGAGTAATGCTGTATAGTAATGGAAAAAACGATTGATACATCCGATTACCAGAATCTCAAATCGTTATGTTACGTGAGAGTTGATGCGTTGTAAACTTCGTTTCTGTCTGTGCGTAGTGGCCTGAATCTGCAGTTTGGTCCGCGTATGCCTAAGGTCCTTATACTAAGGTCATGGCACGAACCTATAACGCTCTCTGATTTATCCATTTTGGGACAGGCTCGACGTTCCGTAGCACTTTCTTTCTTCATCGAGTAACCAATAGTATTTAGCCTTATTCAATGTAGCAAATTATCGCTTAACATGAAGCTGATTTTGAAATTTATAATATGAAGAAGTAGGTGAACTGTACGAGGCATGTTTTGGTCTAAATGAGGGATAAAATATTTCTAACGACAAAAGAAGAACCATCTCTCACCTCGTATATTGGGATAACTCTCCTCGGTGTATTTTGGTGCAGTCATTATTTCTGCTTGTCAGTGAATCCTTAGCATTATACTTAATCATAACTGAGCGTCAGTTGTTGGCAAATGAAGAACTTAACGGAAAAACTTCACTCACAAACTTACCAGACGAGAAGGGGACACCGTCCTTTAGTATTTAAGATAATATACAATTTCTGTGCTAGTTCCCTACCCAAATATGAAGCCCAAATGGATATATGCAAATAATTATTGTTATTGTGTGTATTGTGTTTAAAGATGGATATAACATATTTTACTCTGGAGTAGAACAACGTAGCAGAGCAAAAGGAGGAGTGGGCATAGTGATGGAGGGTACATATAGAGACAGAGTTACCGAGTGGGAGCCGGTGAGTTCCAGAATAATAAAATTGAATCTGGAAATGGAGGAGAAAATATCATTAATTCAGGTATATGCCCCAACACAGGACGCTGAACAGTTCGAGAAGGATCTTTTCTACACTCAGCTGCAGGAAATTATAGACAGGGTGAGAGAACAGACCAGACACGTTGTGATAATGGGAGACTGGGACTCCAGAATAGGCAGAAACTTAGAACGAGGGCATGGATCAAGTGGACATGATTGGGGAACAAGTTATGAACACCAATGGAGAGGGGATGATCGACTTCTGTATAGATAATGATCTGCTGATTGGCAACACCTTTTTTCTCATAGAGCAATACATAAAATTACTTTTGAGTCTGAGAACAGAAGAGCAAGAAGTGCAATAGATTATTTCACCTACTCAAGAAGTATGAGATACGCTGTAAGCGATGTACGTGTATACAGAAGTGCTGAACTAAGTACAGAACATAGACTTCTAAATATGAAGCTGCGGCTGCGTCCTCTGAAGCCTAGGAAGGATTTGCCTTATGAGAGGTTGAAAGTTGGACAGCTTAGAGATGAACAAAAGAAAAAGGAATACCGAGGCCTAGTAACAGCAGAGTTACAAATTAGGATAGAGGAAGTAAGAAGCGTGGAAAGTGATGGGGACCAAATAGAATCAGGCTGGAGGGTACTGAAAGAAACCCTCTTAAATATAGCCAGAGAAGACGGTGGAGTGCAAATGGTGAAGACGGAGGTGAAAAGGACAAAGTGTTGGAATGATCATGTCAAAGGAAAAATCAAGGATAAAAGGGTTGCTTGGAAGTCGTGGATCAAAGATAAAACAGATGAGGCAAGTGGCACCATCGGAAGGAACATATAGATGCTTTTCAACCAAAAACGGGTATGAGGACCTTTCGTAGGCTAGCTTACATGTGGCGCTATTGCCATGTAATGATGAGCTTCCAGTTTCCTTCATCCCGTATAGAAGACGTTTGGGAAAGCAGGTCTCGTCTGAAAGGGGAAAGATTGAGTCGGTGTATCGTGTATTTGCGACAGGGAAGCAAGGAAGTTACGTGGAGGCTAACTAAGAAGGGCGATTGTATCAACTTCTTAGCTTCAGTCAAAATTTTTTCTGAACGATTAGGCTGTGGGAACACTTCGGATGAGAAGATTCTCGAAGAAAACCGTGCCTTATACTTTAAAAGTTAATTTTTTTAAATGTTTGGAACTCTTAGCCAACAAAGTGATATATTTATGGTCGAAAGTTAGCAATTCTTTGCAGCGTCTGTTGGAGTATAATTAAATCTAGGGTGTGCTTGTGGGATAGCCTCGAGGGAGACGCTGAACTTAAGGTTGGAAGAATATTAGGGAGATGTATAAATTAGAAGCAGGGCGAAAGGATGTCGTTTTTGATTCTCAGAAAACGCGAAATAATCGTTAGTTTGCAATTGCTGTCATTGCTTGCGTTCTTAGTAAAACAAATTTCAGACAAGTTATGATCGAGGTAGAAAGTAGAGTGAAATTAGCGTTGAGAGATAGTAAGTTGTATAACGGTGCTCGGTTGTTAGTTGTTGAAGATTCGTGTGCATTGTAGGAAGAGTTGTGAAAGAAACAATTCAAACAAATGTTTGAAGTATTACTCAGAGTTTTGTTTTTATAGTCCTTGTTCAGTCTTGAATGCGTTTGTTTACGCTAATTCCTCGTTTATTCAATGTGAAAACTGATCCTTAGTTGGTGCATTAAAGTGGGAAGTTAACGTATAAAATGTTACTAAATTTCTATCTTTCCTTCGAATATTACTGTATTTACCGTTCGGTACCTGTTTAGTTGCCTTATCATTCTATGTTATTGATATACATGCAAACATGCAGCAATAGGTTTGGTAGAAAATCATCCAACAATGGCAACTAACAATCTAAGCTAATAAAAAAGTACTCACAGCTGAGGGTGGAAATGATTTTGATATAATATATCTGTTATGGATCAACAAAATGCATCTTTTACCGTTAGTTAGTTTTCACTCTGGTAGTCTATTATGTGTCTTTAATCGTTAGGGGCTATCGTTCGTTACCACCGCTTCCGCGTAACGTACGATACGTTCTATAGGAATTATGGCTCTTCGCCACACATCGTTTTTCACGCTTCGGCAATCTTCGACAAGATGTCGGGAAATTATACCGTGATAGTATATCTCTTATATATGAACAATGTACTGTTATATATTTAGTTATTACTCTGGTTTCAATTGATCTTCTTTGCCCTTTTCGAATTTCCACCTCCTTGGTTCAATTCGTCTCTCCTTTATGGCGACTCTCTCGGAACGAACGCATTTCGTTCTCAACTTTTCTCTCTCTCTCTCTCTCTCTCTCTCTCAGATGCCCCTCACTGCCCCTACACCACTCGAGCGAAAAAAAAGCAGCCCCCCCATTTGCTTACGAAACGTCTCATTCCCACTTCATCCTCGGTACATTTATTTCTTTTTTGCACCGGCTCCCGACACATTATTTCCTTCCACGTGCATGCGACCGCCACGCCCTTCTCACCCCGTTACGACGTTCCAACGGACGGGAAATGGCGCATTTTGAAACTAAATATCTCCGGTCGCGCAAATGCGCTCGCTCATTCTTTTTTTTTTGTTAGCGTGTGTCCGTTTCCCTCCCTTTTAACTTCTCCGGTGGAGAGGGAGAAAGTCGGCGGCGCGCGACTTTTGAATATCCTTTCCCTCCCGGAACTATTCGGACTCCTTATACGGACTCTCTACACTTGTAAAATATCAAACCAACCCTGTATGCCAGTTTGATTTTCCGTTTAAAAGCGTTTACCGCTTCTAAAAACCATAGCAATTTCATTGCACCTTTTGGTGGCGATCGCCCTCATCGTCCCTTCAATGTTTTAAGTTTTCATATCATCTTTGATTGCAACATTATCACAAAATGAATGACACTCTGTAAATTCAAATACACTTTTATTACGCCGACCTAGGTTTTGACAGACTTAAGCCATTATCAAGGCACCTAGGTTCAGTTACCCAGGTATGTGTCTCAGAATGGAACGTTTTGCTGAGGGGTGTATGACCTCGAAAAAATGAACCTGTTTAGCTATATAATAGCATAAGTTTGTCAAAATCTAGCCGGTGTAATAAAACTGTTTGGAATTATTCAGTGTCCTTCATTTTTTGAAAATGCTATCAATGCTTCATTTCCACAAGGTATCGCCTGATACGTTCAACATTATTTTCTTTGGCAAGTCCGTGGCAGACAGAAAAACAGTGACTCTAAGGAAGAAATCATGCAATAAGTATGGAACTCTGACCCGGGAGTTCCTTCTCGGAGCCGCAGCCGTTTGCGTGTTCGTTGGTAGTTCCACTGCTCAAGTTCCTGGAAACTTCGGTGGGAGGGTGACTGGACACCCCTTTCCTGCAGTGAATACACTCGAGTTTAATTCCCTGTTTAGAGTAGGGGGGGGGGAATGTGAAATTCAGCGCTCTCGGGACGACTGCTGGAAATATAATGCTCCTTTTTTGTTTTTTATGAAGGGTTGGAATCGTCTGGTATTTTGGTGTCGTTGCCTCCTTCTCCGGCCAATTCGAGAATGGGATGACCTCGCCTTCTCAACAAGTTTTGTTGAGCTTTCTTTTCACCCGCTTACATAACGTTAGTTTGTCGACGAAGTTTTTCCTGGTGATCGTCGAAACCGTTCGCTGCGAGTGCACAGTTCGCTGCGAATGGTTATCGGAAATATGAACGTTTTCCAATTGCGGAATCATACAATGATAAATTACCCTAAGGTCAGTTTCGTTATGCGTGCGTTGAAAATACTTCTTAGAAATATTCAGTGAAGGATAACATTTATTTTTGCCATTCATGCAATATGTACGAAAGATGATAGTAACGAAACTTTAGTCAATGCATATTTTTTATATTTTGTAAAAGTAGTTCCTGTCCTTCATCGTGGCCGTGATTCGAGTATAATATGCCATCTGGAAGAAGACGATACAGTGAATCTTGCTTTTGCGCTTATCACGTTTAAGCGGTCACCTCCCTAAGCGAAATTTGTTCAGAAACGGCAGGAATGAACTTCCCATAAATGAAATGCTGATTTTTCCCTCCCATCAGCGGGCACCTCAGTAGGTGGCCATTATTTCATGGTTCCTGTGGCAATCGCTTAATAAAGATTTCTTTGTATTAATTTTACGTGTGCAGCAATATAGATATTCCGGTTCCATATTTAACTCAATCCCTATAGCAAGAATCTAGAAATTTGACAGCGATTGTAATGCATATTGCCGAGAAACTAAGAGAAATAATGACTTAATGACTAGGTCATTAAGTCATTACTAGATGAACCGAGCGAATATTTCGCACAGTATGCAGCTTCTTCCTGTTTCTTCCTTCTTTCTCCCTGTTCTTCTACCTGTCTCTTCCCATGGACAATCATATGTTATTTATGTTTGTGTTAGAGATACATAACGTAAACGTAAACAGTAAATGGTCAATCTGACCTCATGTAGAATGTACACAAACTAACTAAACGATGTGTTAATAGATAGCGCCTCCTACAGTCTTTTAAGCACGTAACCATAGCCAACATATTAGTTGACTATATTGTCAGCAGATGGCGTTGTATCATTTTTTTGACAAAAACTTTAATTTTAAACAATTTTTCTATTTTTCATCAATGTCGGGGAACATAAGCTTCAAAAAAATGTTTGAATCATTAATTTTGATGAATAATTATGGGAGTTATGGCGTTGCGACAAAAAAAAACCTTCGAGCCATATACCTCGAGCGAGTAATCGACATGGAAAAATCGAAACTTATAAGTCAAATTAATGGGTAAATAGTGAAATTTGAGATTGAGATTGTATTTTTCGTCAGAAGCCGGCGATTCAACGTTTAAAATGATACCTCATTTATCACTGTAGGTGCAGTATTAACGGAGCATATACGGAATGACAGAAAAAGACCTTTCTGTAATAATATATATGATGATTTCTCTTAGTTTCTCGGCAATATGCATTACAATCGCTGTCAAATTTCTAGATTCTTGTTGTAGGGGTTGAATTAAATTAGTCATTACTACCTCACAAGATTCTTGCTTCTTGGCTTTTGAATAATTTTTAAAACCCATTGTAATAGAACGTTTTTAAACGGTGAGTTTAATATTACGTTGCTTATATTAGTGCTCTTGAGAGCAGGTATTACCCTCGTTTTTTTCCTTCCTGAATTTTACCTTCAGCTGTGAGGAACATAATTGAAGGTAAAATAGAGGGAAAAGTCCTCTGAGGAAGATCCAGCAATAAGTTCAAGGACCAAATAAAGAGGAAAGTTTATAGGAAGACACACCAGAAGTTAAGGGAACTAGCATTAGATAGGGAAGGGTGGAGGGCTGCAGTCAACCAATCTTAGAATGGAAAGACCAATGATTACCCTGGTGAAGTTAAAGGTTAGTCATTATCTCATTGAAAATGCTTTTTTAGAAATCCTCTAAGCAAGATTTTAAAGCTCGTGGATTAAATACGATAGCGGTAAGCATGAAAAGTTGAATGCGTTATGCGTTATCGCTTGGCTTTTAAAGCTACCTTAAGCCCTATATTTTTTCCCATCCTTTTTGGAAGCCAAAGTATTAATTTGATTTAATCATTTCGAGCTGTTCATTTTGAATATTGTCGTAAATATTTTCACCAACGCTCGCAATCGGCTCTTCTGTTTTAAACAGCCCGAATGCAAGCTTTGATTTCATTTCATATTTTCTCTGCGATATTTAATGGAGATTTTTATAATCCCTTCCGACAGAATCGTTTTTTATATGAATTTTTTACGCATTCGTTGCAATCATATTTTAAAAATTCATGCCCTTCCTGAATTTTTCCATAATTTCGGGTTTTTAAATTTAAGCACCAGCCATTTAAAATTATTTATTAAGAATCAGATTTGCTCTGTGAAACTTTCTGGTGTTGTTATATGAACTATCGAGTATATCCTGCTTTTGCATTGAATTCGGAAATGTATTATTTATTTCCACAATTGGTATTTCATACAGCAAATGCATGCACAATAACTGTGGTGGAATTTCTGTCTTGAAAATTTCATTAGAACTTCCCTATTGTCAATTCAATAAAAGGCAGAGCTATATGAAAAACTAGCTGACCCGTGCAAATATTTCGCACAGTATGCGGCTTCTTCCTGTTTCTTCCTTCTTTCTTCCTGTTCTTCTACCTGCCGAATAGTTCGCACAGTATGCAGCTTCTTCCTGTTTCTTCCCATATGATATTTATGTTTGTATTAAATATACATAACGTAAACGGTCACACTGATTGCATGTATAATGTAAACAATCTAACTAAACGATGTGTTAATAGATGGCGCCTCCTACAGTCTGTTAAGCACGTAACCATAACCAAAATATTAGTTGATTATATTGTCAACAAATGGCACTGTTCATTTTTGACCATTTTTTAACAAAAACTTTAATTATAATTTTTTAAACAAAAACTTTGATTTTAAACCATTTGTCTATTTTTCATCAATAGTGGGGAATATAAGCTTTAAAACGATGTTTGAATCATTAATTTTGATGAAGGATTATGGGAGTTATGGCGTTGCGACAAAAAAACACCTTTGAGAAATAATATATATGATTATGCTGATTGTTGTTGTGACGCTGAGTCTAGGGTAGTAAACATTGTCAATTGATCAAAACTTTTTTACGAAGGTTTTTTCACCATACTTGTGATGTTAATAATATTTTGATACGCCTTTTCTTCCGTGCGCTTTTCAGTATCGGTCGTTGATTGTCTTTTGAATTTGAATTTTACTAATGGAAGAGATTACTTCGTCACGGAGCGAGTGATTTACCCAGGCATGAGGTAGTATGTTGGAACCCTGTTCCGAAATTCGAGCAAACGTGATAATGATAGGATGTAAACCGGGGCATATGGTTTAGGTGAGCAGTTCTTAAGCTTTTTTGATTAGCGTCTCTCACCGAATTATACTTATATAAATATGCATAAACATTTATACCAAAGTTGCTCGTTTATTGTATAAGATAGCAATTACATGCTTATTTTGCGGCATAAAGTTCTGCGCCGTAAAAACCAAGTTGACCGCGAGACCGCGTGGATGACCATTGAAAAGGAATTGAGATCAAAGCTGAGGTATTCCTAGCAATGGAGAACAACCCGCCTCACTTCCTATTCCTCCAGGCCGGACAGCGGCGCCCCTGGGGTGTTCTTCTCACGATCCAAGGCCCCCATCTCCGTTGACTTTCCACTATCTTCCCTGTCCTCCTCCGGCTTCCACTTTCTTCCTCAGACCTCCTCCTGGCTCTTCCGAAAAAAGTCAACCTACCTTCAGTTGCCCCTATTTATGTTGTCTTGTCCCCGGAGCGTCTTCCTCGCCTCCTTTTTTCCGATTCCGGGCTCCCATTTCCTGCGTTTTATTCTTTCGCCTCCCCCTATCCTTGGACCCCACCCCCACCCCCCTGTCCTCTTCCCCCTTCGCCAACCCCGAGGGAATCTTTCCCCGTGCTCCTATCTCTTTTTCGTAAAGTCAACTCTCCGGTTTCGGATCGAAGTCTCCGAAAATAGTATCCGTCACCAGACTCGCGTCCAAGTCAGTCGCGAATGCCGTCGGGACGTTCGCGCTTCGCCGGCGTCCTTTCCCCTCATCACCGTCCGAGTGGACTTCCGCTTAAAGAGTACTTGTTGTGCCATCTGGATTATCCGAGGTATCGTAAACTGAGACCGCTTATGCACACAAAAATAAGAACTTCACGGGAATTTTAAACTTAAATTCCGACCAAAATGGTGTAAAGGGTGTTTCAGGATGAATTTCCGTAAAGTATAGTTGTCATAGATTATGTGAATTTAAGTTCTTTTTCTTATAGACTTATGGGCAGTAGCAGGAACATGTATGTATTCTATAAAGTTATGGGACTCATAAAGCCTTGGCAACCATTCATAAGTGCTGTAGAAACAATCGATAAATTTATTGGGTACGTAACTTGTGGCATAGATATATGAGTTCCATAAGTAGCCAAGATGTCGGATTCGCAATGCACCGCTTGGAGACCTTATTACTTGAAAAATATTTGTTTTGAGACAGATTACCAGTTTGTTTGCTGTTTCTGACTAATTATTAGGTGTACTAGCTATTATTCATGGGCTAAACTTTCATATATTTTATCCGGCGGTGGAAGCTAAGATCGAATATTCTAAGCTTTTGACTATTGGTAAATGAGTTATGTAACTAGTGAATGTCCTGCAATCCGAAATTTGTTAAGAGATCTATAACTTCATCGATCTCATAACTGCTGATTCCATAACTAAATGTTCATGGAACCGGCTATTAGAGGGGAAGCTCTTTATTAATCGGGCCATGGCAACCTGAGCATTATATTCATCAACTTTTGCAATTGTACAGAAAAAAACCAAAAAGAGTACAAATTTAGCGATTGAAGAGAACTGGAGCTTGCTACTGTAGTGAATTAAATATGCATCGTCTTTTTAGTCTTGTAATTAATGAATATGGTCGCATATTTTTTTACACTTAGTCCGAATTTTCTCAGCAGTCTCTCATGTATGAAAGACATTCTTTACTTTTATTGGTAATATGTACGCATCCTATATCTCCGAAAGTAAGGAGTAGATACTCCATGCCTAACTGAGAATAAATAATGAAATAACTTTCCTTATCACCTTCAGAAATTGCTCGTATTTCTCCTGAAACGTCCTCCATTTCCATGACATTCGGCATTTTAGTTTGATCCGATGTGAGGGTAAAAAATTATAGTAGAACCCCGTGTAAATTACGGTCAAACCCATTGGCGAATTTTGACGGTCTATTTCATAAGTTCACCACATTGGAATCGCCACGAGGCAGGTATCAGTGTCTCGGTTGCTGTGGAATATCGAGGTTCCCCTTCGATGGTCCCTTCTTATCTGGGATGAATATATTCAAATCACTTGTTAGCCATGAATTTTTTTCTTTCTCAGATGTTATAAACCGTCGGAAATTGTCGTGTTATCTCATGTTAATATATCATGTAATTTATGAGAAAAAAGAAGGAATTTGAATTTGTGTAATAAAGGAATTTATTTCAAAGTTGGAGATTCATAAATATAGTTTGTCGTTAATAATCCAACGATAGTCTTTGAGCTGATTTCAGGATCCGAGTCTCAGGAGGCCACCATACGCGCAAAAGCCTGCCATATATCAATCGATATATCCTCTAGTTAGGAAATTTCGGTATAATAGCTTGGGTGCCTACTATCGTCAGAGCTATGTAGAGGCGCCGAACAGTAACTTACTGTAGTTTGCCATATACTTTATTTGGTCATTGAATGATTTAAACAATACAGTATCTTGGCCACTGAGTCCTTAGTAATAATTTATTTCGAAAGTTGGGCCCGTTGCCCACGGTTCTTACGTTATCGCTTTAGTGCGGCACAGTTGAGAGATTACAGTCGCATGTGAAAGATTGATCGCACTTTCGAATTAACGGCGCTTTTCGTGAAACAATTTGTGCTGCGAATTCGCGCTCGAAGTATGTTAGGTAGTGGCCGGGAATTAATTTTTGTGTGAAGTTTAGAACTTTGTGTGGTGCACGTTTGAAATTGGCCAACTTATAACAAGTGATCAAATTTGTAGAGCGGGAAACTCGCCAGAGAAGAGAGGTATGATTTATCATTTTACTGTAATTTATTAGGCCCCTGTGATTTTGGCATCAAGGTACTTTTCAACATTTGGGACCTTGGGTGAGGATGTGAAGAAGGGGCTGGTGACGAGCTTGGTATTGAGCGTAGTGTTGTATGGAGCAGAAACGTGGACCTACAGAAAGGCGGATGGAAAAACGCTGCAGGTATTTGAGATGTGGATGTGGAGAAGGATGCAGAAGGTGAGGTGGACGGAAAGGAATACCAACGAGGAAGTGCTAGAGATGGTGGGGGAGGAAAGGAAACTTCTTAATGAAATTAGAGATTGGCCGAGTAGGTGGCTGGAGGATGTAATAAGGGGCAACGGGTTGCTCAAGATTGTGATAGAGGGAAGTATGTAGGGCAAGCGGCGAAGGGGAAGAAAGAGAATAAGTTTCATGGACAGGATGAAGAAGGGTAGATCTTATGCAATGATGGATTAGGAAATAGTAGAGGTAGTTAGGCCCCTGAAAGTGTAGTAAACCGGGAGGTAATTCTCTGACTTTCGTCAACACCTACCTTCAACGGTAGAATACTTAAATAAACATCGCTTGGCGCAAGTAAGACTTTTCAATAGGAAAATAAACTCAGCTTAAGCAGTTCCTAATAGAAAAAAGTCATGAGTGTATTAAGGATTTTTCCATAAAGTCTTATAGGCATGGATTCTGCTGACCACAATTCAAACATTTGGAATACTATTGAAACATTTTTATGGTTCCTAATATATCCTTGATTAAAGTAAATTGTCCAAAATTATGCTGTTTAAATTCCATGGACCAATAATTTGTTATCACTATTAATGAGTATTTGCTACTGCCAAAGTTGTCACTATTTAACTAAACGTCCTTCGGTATTTAATTGCACAATCAGTCGAGGGAGGCGGACTCCTAGGGTGACGCCAATGGAAATGAAGAGATAAGCTGGGGATCGCTTTGAGATTGATGGAGAGAGCTTACACAGGGCCAACGCTGCGTTTGCCAGCTTGAATCGACGGGAACATTGTATTGTGTCCGGGCATCGAAATAGATGCATATCTCTCCGCTTAGTTTACAGCCTTCTGGGCCGAGCGTTCTATCATCCCCGTTCTTCCCCCGTCTTCTCCATAACAGGACCCGAAGCGGTGCAATTCTTCAACATTGACGGGCCACCCGCGACCCTGCGCCAAATCTAGGCTCCGGGGCGGATTTGGAGGGAGGATGGAGTAATCGCTGTAGCCGTGGGCGGAAAAGGGAATGGATCGGGAAAGGGGAATCTGCGGATATTCTGGCGGCGAAACAGACCCTGATCTCCTGGGAGTAGTAGTAGTCCCTTGAAGGAAAAAGTATTTACCCCTCCTTGTGATCTTTCAATTAATTTTTTTAAATGCGTTGTTTTGCCTAAAGGGCGTTTTTAGCAAATTTCTCGCTGAAGCGATCTTTGCACTGTTTTATTACCACGTTTTTATTGTCTCTCTTTCTTGTCTATCTGGTTGGTACAAATTTTGCTATCGATTTTAATCTAACTTCCCGCTGAGCTAGATTCTTGAAACTTTAAACATAGCTCAGAACTAGATGACTATTCCATAATATGCAATTATAATATATAAGATAATTATAATAATAAATAATTATTAAAAAATTATACGTTATACGAAGTTGACATAGGAAGTAAGTAAAGTGAACATAGGAAGGAAGACAAGGAAGTACATAGGAAGTTAAGAATCGTTAACACAGGAAGAGATACCTGGAGGTAAGGGAACTAGCATTTGATAGGGAAGGGTGGAGGGTTACAGTCAACCAATCTTAGGAATGAACGACCAAAGATGAATACGTTGTCAATGTGTTATTCTGATGCATACGTAACACAGCGACTTTTCCGAAATGCATACAACTTACACATCAGGGTGATTTATGGTTTATAGAACCACCCGCGCTTTTAAAGTTAGGAAGAGATACCATGGCCACGGTACGTATCACAATGCTGGATTTTTTATTAACAATTTTTAGATAATCAATTCGTAGTATCGCAATGCCCCAACCCGCTTGTTATGTTCAGATGGCTCTCGCTTGATTATGTGAGTCAAGACAAATGCTGATGCACAAATTTTTACTTATTCAGTTTAAAAAGTCTTGCCTTCGCTGATTACTTGAGTTAACTGTTGAAAACCAAGATTGAGGTACAAAATATTCAGATTATTTCAAGAATATATTTTTACTAGATGACCCGAGCGAATATTTCGCACAGTATGCAGCTTCTTCCTTTTTCTTCCTTCTTTCTTCCTGTTCTTTCACCTGTTTCTTCCCATGGACAATTATGTTATTTATGTTTGTTATAGAGATAAATAACGTAAACGTAAACAGAAAATGGTCACACTGATTGCATGTAGAATGTAAACAATCTAACTAAACGAAAATGCGGGAGCGGAACGAGGTGGAATTACATGAGACTTCCGCGGGACTGAACTCGGGGTCGAAACTAAACCAGAGTCAAAACTACTCCGTGTCAAAACTAAAAGGATCAAACTAAACTCAATTTTGATATAATATAGTCTTCGACTGATAAATCATAAGAATACAAAGTAATGAGATTCTCTAGGACAAAGAACGTGAAGCTTGTGATTAAAGTTGGAGGACAAAATCTCTAACAAGTAGAACGGTTTAATTATTTAGGTAGCAGGCTAGAGAAGAACGAATAATCATAGTATTATAATTGACCCATAGAATCTTTTATATACATATGTAATTAATCAATAAAAACGTGAAATGAGGCACCCCTAAGGAGGCTTACACAGGAATTTCCTTTAACTGATAGCAATATATATTTGGCAGTAATTGTTTTTTCAAAAAAAATTAAAACATAGGTATTCCGATAACATAAAGATGCCTTCAAAATACCGTAAATAAACATACTCAAAGGTGGAATACACTCCACATAATCCAATAACATATTCACAGCTGTACATATACGATTGCTTTAGAAATACAGTGCAGGATATTCGGAATGAAGATAAATCATAAGAAAACAAAAGTAATGAGATTCTCGGGGACAAAGAAAGCGAAGCTTGTGATTAAAGTTGGAGGACACAAACTCGAGCAAGTAGAACAGTTTAATTACTTAGGTAGGACGCTAGAGGAAAACGGGCATAGTAGCAAAGACATATGGAAGAGAATAGCACTAGCTAAGGAAGCGTTTAGCAATAGAAGAGAGTAGATGACGGGGACAATGGATAAGGATGTGTGAAAAAGAGGCTAGTGTAGAGCTTGATATGGAACATAGCGTTGTATGGGGCAGAAACGTGGACCCTGGAAAAGGAGGACGAGAATAGTCTGCTGACATTTGGGATGTGGGTGTGGAGATGGATAAAGAAGGTTAGGTGGACGGAAAGGAAAACTAACGAGGAGGTGCTTGAGATGGTAGGCGAGGAAAGGAAACTTCTGAATGAAATTGGAGATTGGCAGAATAGGTGGCTGGAGGATGTAATAGGGGTGATGGGTTGCTGCAGAGTGTGATAGAGGGAAGGATGTTGGGCAAGCGGGGAAGGGGAAGAAAGAGAATATGTTTCATGAACGGGATGAAGAAGGGTGGATTGTATGTACAGGAGAAAAATAGATATACTAGAGGGAGATAGGCCTCTGAAAGTGTACAAAACCGGGAGGAGATTCTCTGACTTTCAAGAAAACCTACCTTTACCGGTAGAATACATTATAATAGTAATTAGTTTCTCTCCCTCATGATCACGTGCTTCATGTTCAAATAGTTTAGTTTCGCAGAACACGATGAGTACCAATTCATGAGCTATTAGTTAGCAAGTAGGTATTAGAATGGATTTGTAATTTAAAATTCTATTCCCTTTCACAGTCATTTATCCATGGGTTCAAACTATCGGATCTTTACCCCCTCCACTATGCTTTTGAGTATATACCTAAACTGTGTGTAAAAGAGTTAAGTTTTTTAAATTTCGTTCCCGGGAGTAAAGTTTCGTGCTGGGTCAAAACTAAACCCCGTATTGCATTTAATTTCGTTTCCTAACGAAATTTAACTCGCACCCCCTAGTTTAGTTTCGCTCGGGGTCAAAACTAAATCAGGGTTGCGATCGTCAGGGAAAACCTGGAATTGTCAGGGAATTTTGAATTTCTGGAAAAGTCAGGGAATTCTCTTAACAGTCAGGGAGAAACTGTGATAGAAAATCGTTATTTTTCTACCATTACGTTTATCGGCCAGTTTTTCCCGCCCTTTATTTCATGAACTAAAACTAACGTCCGTCGCTGACGTGCATGGAATAAGCCCCATCATTTCGTGGAGTATTCAGTTGTGAATCTTATTAGTTGTCAATCTTAGTTATTTAGTTGTAAATTCGATGTACAATGTATCCCTTTTGTATGTCCTTATTGCGATAAAAGTCTAGGATTGTTAAAATTTACGATAACAATGTATTACGCTCATCACAAGGAACAGGAGGCTATATGGTTCGGAAAATTTTCCCTCGCGTTTTATTTTCACTTCCGAAACTCAGGTCGAGAAGTAGCTGGAGCACACTAGGTGATAGTGCATACATACTTGCAGTTCTAAATATACGAGACGATGATTAGAAAATTTACAGGTGGCGTAGAAGATTTAATTCAGCTGAAAAAAATATTCCAATAATAGGTGACCTTTTGGTGATCGGTCAGGGAAATTGGTAAATTCATCAGGGAAAAGTCAGGGAAAGGTCAGGGAATTTGACAATTGGATATCAGTAGCCACCCTGTAAATGTATTTAATTTCGTTTCGATTTCCATCCCTGATCAAGACTGAATTACAGTAATACTAGGGGGAAACCTTATTTTATTTTCATTTCAGTTTGTAAAACGACCTTCCAAGATGCTATGTTCATGTTTTTAGAAAATCTTAAATAAGTGACCCAGAGGCCCGAGCCTCGCTATTCAATTTCGAAGGATTTAATTTGTTTTGTATAATTAGAGAAGAAAGACGTCCTACAAAAACTCGGAGATTTTTTTGCTCTATAGTTCGTTCCGTGGATTGCTTCCCTCTTAAGATTTGTGACCACTTGTTCAAAGAATTCTATTCCTTGTTATTTTTGCGTTCGTTTATTTTAGGTAGTTCAGGTGGCACTATGACTCAGACGTGAAGTATCTTCAGAGGTAGTGAGGCTTAAGACAATTTTGACGGTGGAGATGTTTTGAAAAAAAAAAGTTTTTGGACCAAATGAACGTATCATCCTCTAATGTGTACAAGAAAAATATGCTACATGATTTCCGGGAAATCTTCATTTAAGATATCATATGCAACCTGTCTAGTGTATCTACCTGTTTACTTTAAGCTTGGAAGTATTTGTTTATTTTAGTATCGATTAATTATCTGTTTCATGGGCAACATTTTTTGTTGATCGCTTCATCGAATAATTTGTTGAAAAGTTTAAAAAAATATTTTTAAAGGTGTTAATCTCTGCTTGGACGAATCGGAATTTCTTAATGATGAGGGTAAATAAAAAAAACGTTGCAATTCCACAAGTTTATATCTATTTTTAACGGCTGTGGTTTAAATGTAGTGCATTTTCTTCTGGTGAATCACCTTAAGTGCATGCATATTCTTCACATGTGAATAACCCGAAGATGATGAACTGCGTCAATACCATTGTGTTTTTCCCCGATCCGTCTAATATTTAGAGCAATAATTCTATGGTTCTTAACAATTCTAGTAATTATTTTTCCTTATAAATAATTTGGACAAGTTTGTTTAAATCGTCGTTTTATTCATTGATGCCGCCCTTCATTTTGTTTTTCCCCGATCCTTCCAATATCTAGAGTAATAATTCTATAGGAAGTATTTTTCCTTAAAAGTTGGTTGGACAAGATTGTTTAAAACGTCGCTTTTTTCATTAAAGCCTCCCATTATTGTGTTTTTCCCCGATCCGTCTAATATTTAGAGCAATAATTATATGGGTCCTAATAATTCTTATAAGTATTTTTCCTTATAAATAATTTGGACAAGTTTGTTTAAATCGTCGTTTTATTCACTGATGCCGCCCTTCATTTTGTTTTTCCCCGATCCGTCCAATATCTTGGGCAATACTTCTATGGGAAGTATTTTTCCTTAAAAGTTGGTTGGACAAGTTTGTTTAAAACGTCGCCTTTTTCATTCAAGCCGCCCATTATTGTGTTTTTCCCCGATCCGTCAAATATTTAGAGCAATAATTCTATGGAAAGTATTTTACCTAAAAAATTGGTTGGACACGTTTGTTTAAAACCTCGCTTTTTTCATTCAAGCCGCCTATCACTTGGGTGGGTGGAGCGTTGGTTTGTAGAGGAAAGAAGGGTCATGGGATTGAATCGGGGCGTGTGGGGTTCAAGTGGCTCAAGGGGGGGGGGGACCCAGGAGGGATGGGGGTGTGTGTTTTCTTCGTCGGGGGGCGGGGACGGAGGGCAGCGCTCTCTTGCGGCCGACGGGGGAGTGAGCCGAGGCTTAAGTGTAATCCCCGAACCTCCTCTCCTCCGGAATCCTTTTCCATTTCCCAATCTCTTTTCTCCCTTCCCCCACTCTCGCTGAACGTCTTCTTCCGAACCCCTTTTCCCTTCCCGTCCGATTCTTCTTCTTTCTCGTTTTCTCCTCGTTCTCTCTCTCTCTCTTATCCTTCCGTATCCCTTCTCCCCCTTATCTCAGTAGCAGTTCAGAAATGGTATTCCTTACCATCACGAGTCATTAATTTTATTCGCTTCTTGTTTAAGTTATGGCAATATTTAAGTTTCAACCCTTGAATCCCCATTAAATATTGAATATGCGATTAAAATTTTACCCTATGACTTATAATTTTTGTTAAGGTTATTTTTCATTATTTTTCTTGTTTATTTTTTCACGGTTTATCTGGTTTCAATTTAATGATTTAACTTAGCATGTGTCATCTGCTCAGATGGTGATTCATTACCCTGTCATAGAAAATAGACACGATAGAAAGGTAATACGGTTCGTATTGTTCATGTTGAGGCATCATTATCGAGATTTTAACATAGTCGTCGACTTACGAATGTCACTCAAACCTTGTTTTCAACTTGAACGTAGACATTTTCAATTATAAATGTCTTTGTACTCACTTCTCGGTGTTGCTTCTTTTTATTCCTTGTTGTTTACTCTTCTCTTTCTACCGTCTGTATTCCCTCGGTACTCTCATGAAGTTCATTAGGAGTGTGTTTAATGATGCGTAGGCATTATTTCCTATTATCTAAGAATAATAGGTAGGCACTATCTCACTTAGTGTTCCAATCCTAAAATCAAGTATTTTATTCAGAATTTTCCCTCGCGGAAAACTTACGTGACTCTCATTTTCGTCTTCAATTTAATTTTGCCCCTTTGGAAGGTTTTTCCAGTTGACTTTATTATATTCTACGAAACATGTCTATCATTGTGCTTGGGTAGTGTATTTTTTCATGTTTTGCGTTTTAATGGAAATGATCGAATGATTCAAAGTTTGATTAAGTCTCCTACGTTACGAATTCAAACCTGTGTTTCCTGAAGACGCTTGCTTGGTTTTTGCGCGAAAGAAATGAGTTATGGTGCAGGTAAGTTCTCAATAGGATTGTGAATGATAATTATTTTGTCGAGTAGGAAATAAGAATAGGAAATATGTGACCAAAGATGTGCTAATGAGTTGGGCAATGAAATAAGTAAAAAAATGCAATATTAAAGCATTTCCCACGTAACAATGGACCGCTGACCAGGGACACAGGCTCGGGCAGCAATATTGAAGAGTGCGCGGAGTACTCGCTGCGTGGCAACAATTAAACGACCATTAGAAAAGTAAAGGCTGGGACACAATCAACGTGTACGTGTAACGTGAGCCGTCAACGGGAATACGCGAAAAGATGGCTGACGGGAAAGTATCGCGAACGGACACAATCAACGTGTACGGGGAGTACGTGTACGCGAGAGATAGGCAACTTTCATCTCTTCCCGTGTCCCGTAAACGGAAAACCAATCAGAATAGTCCTGAGAATCCGGGAATGGGAGCCATCTGTCGGCAGATTCATCCAACTGCTGAAGATAGCTCTTGGCGAAGACAACTTATTTACTTTTACACTTGTTTACACCTGATCTCTTAGCTGCGCCTGCGTTAGTCAATTGTTACTCCGGGCCGCGTTAACGTCGATTGTGTCCGCTGACTTGCGTTCCCCGTCTCCCGTTGTTCCGTTAACGTCTCGCGTCACACGTACACGTTGATTGTGTCCCTGCCTTAAGCCTCTAGGGCTAATATGCTTCGCTTATACGTTGCTTCGTCCAATTGCATTCTCGGTAGTGGGCTTTGTTAATGTGATATTTACGGCAATTTATTTTAAAATGGTCCAATTTAAAAAAATAGACTATTCAATTAAGTCTTCAAGATTAAAAAGCCAGTTTCCGATTTATCCTACGTTGGAAATTGACACCGCTAGAGAGGGTTAAGGTTGATAACTTTTTAGATTTTCGGATTAAATAAATAGAATTGTGCAAAAACTGTTGCTCCTACAGAGCCCATCTTTAGCACACTTCTCAAGTATGGCAATACACTTACCGTTTTGTAGGATTTATACAATTTCAACTAAAAATGTTAGATTTATAAAAAATTAAAAACAGCCAATTTTCATGTTTTTTTTCCAATCGTTTTTCTGTTTATAGACCGATTTTAGTTTAAAAAGTCTCATTTTGTAGATAATGTTATTTCCTACGATTCTTCTGTGCATCATTTCCCTCTACGATACATAGTTTTCCGAGTACATTGGAAAAATTGATTTTACCATCTAATTGTTTAAATAAAACGTGACTCGAAATTTGTTTCAATCATGAGATGAGAGGACTCTTCCAAAACGACCCACTTGAATTTTTCGCGATGAAATCGCGGGTAAGAATTTCTTCAAGTTTTGACTAAAAATTTGGGTTATTTTCCTGGCCTACACATCTAGTGTATGCCTCAGTGAAAATTCTATTCATCGAGTTAAAGCTTAATGAATAGCAGTGTCAATCTGAGCTTTGTGCTTCTATAAAATGGCATCGCTTGCAATGACGCTTTCGTTTTTTATTTTGTAACCAGATAATTTTAATCCTTTTCCGTTCCTCATGTTATTACTTAAGTTAATGTTAGTGATCGATGTTTGCATTGCCGTTGTTGTTTTGCACATTACCATGGTGGCTTGTTTTTTTCATCATATGTCGAGGTTATTTTTTCCAGTTGAGTGAAAATTGTTTCCAGTTCTTCTTTCCCTGCGCATTCCGCTCCAGTTTCTCTTTATCTTCACTCTTCCTCGACCCCAGTTCGACCCAGCTCAACTCCCGTTTTGCAGCTCTCGGAAAAAAAATGAAACTCGATTCCTATATATTCGATATCCGTGTCGAGTGTATCCATCCGTTTGTATGGGATGGAGTGAGATGTGGCTAGGATCACTCCCTCCGCTATCTAATTCAAGCTCCATTTTCTCCCCTCCGGCAGGATCTACCCAATGGGATAGTTTCTTCCTTTTATCCATCACGTATCCTATCTCTCTCTCTCAATCCGTAGTAGTTCCTAGATCGGCTGTTGGAACCTTTTCCATGTCGACTTTCGTTGATGCTATTATTCACCCCTTATGGGGGGAAAATAACATGGGAAAGAATCCGGGGGACCCTTTTTTTAAAAGTTTTTTTTTTCAATCCTGCCGCGAAATGAGAGAATTAGTTATCAATCGTTCCATTTTTGGCCCCAGTCAGCCGTAGGATTTTCGTTGCAGTCCGTACCCCTTCTAACCGCCGCTTCTCTCTTGTTCTTCGCGAAGGGATTCTTGCCAACGCGCACCCAACTCCCTTAAGTGCACTCCGAGGCGGTTGGAGTAAATGCTACCGTGGCGTTTTATCCTTCGCTGCGTAGTGGGTGAAGTTCTTTTGCCCCTGTTCTCCGCTGGAAGATTATTCACTCGAACGCCGCTAAGGTTGGAAATTTATTTAAAGGTCTAATTGTCCCGAAGTGGCAAACAAATGTCGAACTTGTTAGCGGGCGTAACCCATATTTTACTTCGAAATGATCTCAGCGGTATCTTAAAATGTGGAAAAACCTTTGCTGGATGGTAATTACTTCAGTTGGTTTCCTTTATTTATTTTATTATTATGTATTCTACCGATAAAGGTAGGTTTTGTTGAATGTCAGAGAATCTCCTTACTGTTTTCTACACTTTCAGGGACTTATCCCGCTCTAGTATATCCATTTTCGCCTCGGTGTAAGATCTATCCTTCTTCATCCTCTCCATGAAACCTATCCTCCTCCTACCTCTTCCTCGCTTGCCCAACATCCTTCCCTCTATCACACTCTTGAGCAACTCTTATTACATCCTCCAGCCACCTACTCTGCCTATTCCGGGTTTCATTCAGAAATTTCCTTATCTCGCCCACCATCTCAAGCACTTCCTCGTTAGTCTTCCTTTCCGTCCACCTAGCCTTCTTCATCCTTCTCCACACCCACATCTCAAATGCCCGCAGTCTATTCTCGTCCTCCTTTTTCAGGGTCCACGTTTCTGCCCCATACAACGCTATGCTCCATATCAAGCTCTTCACCAGACTCTTCTTCACATCCTTACCCATCATCAACTCTCTTCTATTACTAAACGCCTCCTTAGCTAGCGCTATTCTCTTACGTGTGTCTTAGCTACTACACCTGTTTTCCTCTAGCGTTCTACCTAAGTAATTAAACCGTTCTACTTGTTAAGAGATTTTGTCCTCCAACTTTAATCACAAGCTTCGTTTTCTTTGTCCTAGAGAATCACGTTACTTTTTTTCTTGTGATTTAACTTCATTCCGAATATCCCGCACAGCATTTCTAAAGCTTCTACCAAAGCTTGTAGTCTTTTCGAAGATCGTTTATTTACAAATGAAAAAACGACTTCGTTTTCTTCCACTGATTTATTTTTTGGGTAGAAAGTGGAGTTCAGTGGAAGAAAACGAAGTTGTTTTTTCATTTTTGAATATCAACTTCCACATAGTTGAGCCTGATACCATTGATCGTTTATTTATATAACAACCGAAAAATCTTTTTTAATATACCTTATGTACGATGCTGCCTACTCTTAAAATTTGTATTCAATTGTCCTTCCGGATATAACGTTTTCATCTGTGCGATGGATATTATTTTAAAACTTTAATATACACTGGTTTGAAAATTTCTGATTTTTCCTCTGGTAATTCTCCATCCTGTATATCTCACAAGTAAGCTAATTTCTTTCTTTTTTTTACTTCATCTTCCGGGGTTTTAATATTGTTTATTAACATACACGGAAACTGTGTATTATATTTTCTATTTATTTTTTCGACACTCTTCTTATGACATGTACCTTTAATTAAGATATGTTTTTCCTCCTACCGATATTTGATATTCGCCGACAAATTTAGTATAGTTTATCACTCCTAGACGCCTGAGGTCTCTTGAAAATCCAGAATTAGTGTCAAAAGTGAAAAAAACTGTCAGAAAATGTGTCTATTTAGGTCTTTTGGCGGTGTACGCATTATCATGGTTTATAGGGAATGCATCATCAAGCATTTTTAGACCATTGGCAGCTCAGGGAATGAACCTGACCGTGATGCCCGGCGGTTTGCCCTTAGAAGGCTGTTGTTCACTTCCCGTTGCGAAGATATCAGTCAATTACCACTTAAAGGGGTGAATGGAGATTCTGATGGGTCGTTATGGCAAATTTCAAATATTTTTAATATTTAAAATGTGACATTTGTGCAACCTTATCTCATTCTTGAAATTGAAAATATTAATTTTTAGTAGTTTACTTGCTAATAAAATATTAAATGATTACATTATTATATCGCCTGGATTTTCTTACCGTATTTTGACAATTTTAACCATTATTTACTGAAAAATAAAACAGGAATTAGCTTCTTTTCACTTCGTATTTCCTGAAGTAGATGTGTTACGTGCCGGCGTTTAAAAATGTGTATTTTTTTGCAAACCCGCCCTGCGGCTGTATTTAGTGTGTCAACATTGATGCAAAATCTTTAATTCGCCCTTTTCTGTATGCCAACAAAGTCCGTGAAATGCATTCCTGTCAACCTCGTCGTGTCGTCCCCATACATCAAACGTGGTGAAAAAATAACAAAAAAGATAAAGCGTTTTCTTGGTTTTTGAAGGAGATCACGTTTGCGGCTCGCTTAGAGGTATCGGCGAAACGTTTAAAAAAGATTGATGCTGGTGCATACACAAGTAGGAAGGCTGCGACGTGATTGTATTTTATTTCACTTCAACTTTTGCTGCGCATATCCGTTTTCCTAGTAATGCTTCACTTGCTTGAGTTAACGTCCCTTATCGGAGGGCCCGCGACTGGCCCACTTGCGTCTCTGAATTTTCCCCGTCGACCTATACTCCTCCCTTTTTCTCATCCCTTATTTCCTCCCCTCACAACCCCTTGAGGCATTCCTGTCTGTTCCCCACGTTTTGTCTCCGCCATTTACATCCGGAGACTCATTCCTTCTCCTCGGTTCTATCTTATCTCGCGCACTCAAATCTATTCCTTCGACCTCCCCGCAAAGAGCAAGGCGGCCGTTTCTTTTCCCTCAGTAAACCTTTTGGTCCCCCGGACTGTTCCCCGAGTCCCTCAAGCAAGCGAGGGGGTTTTCCTGCCGAATGTTACCTTCATCTGCCCGCTTACCTCACCTTCTCTCTCAGGCCTGGGGTTACCTCTTCTGTCACACGTTGGATTGCTGATTCCTTCTGTATTCTCCCGTAGACTCCTGGAATCGAAGGATAGATTATTTGTTATCCATTGATAGAGGCTCTGTATCCTATTTGGTCTTTAATTTCTCGATTCTATTCTTACGACACCTACCTTTAATTCGAGTATTTTTATCCATCTATGGACAATTGATATTCGCTGAAAACTAATCATAGTTTTTCACTCCAAGACGGATTAGGTCTAAGGGAAAAATCCGTAACAAGTGTCATTAGTGAAACTACTGTCAGAATATGTGTCCCTGTAAATATTTTGTCGACATACGCGTTAACATGGTTTTTGCGGGATTTCCTCTTCTGTTACACATTGAATTGATAATTCCTTCTGCATTCTCCTGTTGACTCCTCGAGTCAAGCAATACGGTAAAAATCTCCCGCTTCCCGGATTGGGGCGTTTTTCTCCTGTTTTTCTGTCGCGACACAAAGAAAAAATACACTGAAAATTTCACGAAGAATTTATTCACGCTACCGACCGGTTTCGCAACAGAGTTACATCTTCAGGTGCTTCGGACTTGGTAGATGCACCTGGTGATTTAACCTGAAGATACATCTCCGTTACGAAACCTGTCGGAAGTATGAATAAATGTTATGTAGAATTTATAAAGTGTATTTCTTGTGTCACAATGGAAAAATTGCATAGTGTTAGAGCGTCGTCTTACAATTATTTCTTGCGTAAAATAAATAACTGAATAAAAAAATGAAAATAATTGAAAAGTTAACGAGTATCGTTCTCGGCGTTTTCATTATTTGCTTTGTGTTACTAATATTTATTCAAATTTGTAATTGATACGAATTGCGCTGGACATGTTGATGTATATCAATATTTCGGGATGTTTATGCTTTGTGCATGATGGTAAATTATAAAATTTTATCTCAATTTTAGCAGCTAAAAGCTGAGCTTGTTCAATACTGTTCGAGGTTTACGTTAGTTGATCGATTGTCGAATAAAATATTTTTCGACTGCTCATTTAAACGTTGGTAACGAGTACTGGAAATTTTGTGATACCGCATATCTTATGGTATAGTAAGCTATGTGAAATCACAAAGTTACCAGTTACAATTATTATGTTAACTTATTCCCTAAAGTTACGTCTGAAATCACCAATTAAACATCGGTTTCTTCTTACCTTGGTTAACTTCCCGGAATTTCTCGTTTTTGGATCGGATATCGCCTGTAATCGACTATTCCGGGGTTGGCGGCCCTAGTCGCACGCCGTGGAGGGGGATGGAGACCTGGACACAACCGAATCCCTTTCCCCTCCTCTGATTTTTCTTCCCTCTTCCCCTTCTCTGTCCCTCCTCTCTCTCTCTATCACGCTACCCTGGTTACGCCCTCTCTCTCCTGTCTTGCCGCGCTCTTTTACATCGTTTTCGGTCTCAGGTAATCGTCTCTTTCCTTGTTTTACCCCTTGTCCTCCTCCATTATTTAAAGGAACCGACGCGACTGCATAAAAGGCATGAACTTCCTCCGAAAGGACTGCTGGTGTATTGTCTGCGAGACGGCGCGTTTTTTGCGTTTGCTTTACGTTGCCGTTTCCATATAGAAAAAAATTCAAATCCGCTAGTGTACTAGTATTCTTAACCCAAATGGAAGCTCGTCTATATTTTAATTATTGTTATCTTGTCAAAAGATGATGCCGGTTGTTATGATGGTAATGAAACGGATTTGATAAAGAGTATCTGAAACAAATAACTAAGCCAACTTGAAATTTAAAGAAGTAGCTTGAAGTTCAAAGAAGAAGAGTAAAAATGTCGACCCTTTATCTAGAGCCTTCAGTGAAATAAAGAGCTATTTCCCCAGTATCTCATAAAATTAGTACTTTTTATTTGTTGTGAAACTGTATTACTACGATAATTTATGTTTTATTTTTTCTTTGGCTCATTCATATTGCTAATGGTTTTCCATTTGCAATATGTATGAGCATGCCCTTCTGTAGGGAGTTAATGATTGAAACTGATTTACTGTTCCCCGCAGCATTCTATTATCTTTGTTCACTGTAAATTGTGTATGCATGTGATTTCACATGAATTGCGTAAGATATTTTTTCACAATTTTTGCCTAAAATCTGGCATTCGGCGTTTATCGTTTTCCTCTTCGGAATCGATCTAGTTTCTGTCGATAAGTAATATTTCCTGTTCCTCTTTTCAGCTTTCTTTGAATGCAGTTTTTAATCGTGAAATAATAACCCTTTACCTGAGCACCTAAGTTAAAGAAATT
Organism: Ceriagrion tenellum; assembly: GCA_963169105.1. Lineage (NCBI taxonomy): Eukaryota > Metazoa > Arthropoda > Insecta > Odonata > Coenagrionidae > Ceriagrion > Ceriagrion tenellum. Next base: position 36,022,142 of record OY720637.1, read on the forward strand.
GATAAAATAACGCTCTGAAATGTAATCTTCGCGCAAATGCACTCGATTTGCCAATTAAGAGCGACATTCATATCCCGAGAAATTCTTGTCTATCCTCGCCGTTCATTCCCTTGATTTGCTGTTCTCTCAACGACGGTTTTTGTCTTTCAGAGATGTATTTAGTACAATAATTGACCATTTGCCTGATGGTGCTGTAATAGGAGCAATTTTATCGTGTTTGGTGTGACAACAACAGATCTTTTACTAAGCGACCGACAATTATAGACGGTTCTGGCTACTATAACCGACAATTATAACCGGTATAACTGGCCCGCTTATGATATTCGGTGTCTATTTTCTAAACTGTCTAGCGCTCTCACATACTGTGATTATTTGAATGCCCAACGGAAGGGAGTTGTCGACTCAAATGTAAAAATATTAATTCAAAACGTCTCTGTCTGGAATTAAACTAGAAGATAGTCGGAAAATTATCCTTTCGATTTTGGAAAATTACCCTCTTCTATATGGTATTTTAAAGACAATGATGTGGTAATGGAAAGTAATTGTTCGAAGGAAATTAATTTATTCTTCGGTACATTTACTGTGTTTACTGTTTCCATTTTGACGGGTGAGACTATGGAGCAGTGTTTAGTCCTGCTGTTGACCGGAGGGCTTTGGAAGCAAATCCAGCTGTTGCTCCTGAGTTGCATCTGGCAAATCCAGGTGGCGAGATGCTCACGAAACTAGATTGATGCTGGTCGCAATAACGACAATTGCTCTGGAGAGAGATGGCCGTCTTGCATTTAGCACGTGGTTTCACGGGTAGTGAGGCGTAACCGGAGCTAAATCTGACCACGTCATTAATTATACCAGTCATCACCGTGAAGGTCAAGTACATCATCAAGTACAAGCTCTTGGTTTTTGTATTTATGTAATAATAATAATAATGCGTCTTTATTGGGGCAAGATCGAAACTAAGGCAGACCCTTCTTCCATCTAACCCTTTGTCAGAAAAATACATGAAATATGTGTGAAGAAAGATGTATAAATTTGTGGGAGAAATGTAAGGAAATGAGGGGGCGATATCCTTGATGAAAAAATTCACTGCAGGAAAACGCCCACAAATGAAGGGGAGTGCGAAAAACCTGCGAATAGCTACAGACAGATTAAGCTAGTGTAACAACAACAAACAATGCATGAAATACACATTAAATTATAATAATAAAAGGGTGATTTATACATATTTGCACAGTTAAAAATAAATAAATAAAGATTAAGAAAATAAAAATAACTAAATAATAAAAAAGGAAAAATATGTGACAAGAAATATATAAATATAAAGTTATTTTCCTGGAGATTGTAGGTCATTAATTCATTTTTAAACTTTTACTCTTTTGCCAACGTTTCAAATATTTATTTATGCTTCATCAGGGCTCTGAGAGAGTTCCTTTTGAATTTCTTTTTGTTGATACCTTCCTCTATACAACTCTAAGGAAGGATAGAACTCTGAGGATCTAAGGAAGGTATCAACAAAAAGTAATTCAAAAGGAACTCTCTCAGAGCCCTGATGTAGCATAAATAAATATGCAAAACGTTGGCAAAAGAGTAACAGTTAAAAAATTAATTAATGACCTACCATCTCCAAGAAAATAACTTTATATTAATAAAAAAAGAGGTCACGAAGAATAATCATCTAGACAAATAAAAATATATTTAGTGGCAGATGTACTTGAATTATTCAGTTAGTTGATGAAACTCGTCGTTTTCGTTCTGTATCGGATGTATTGATTGATATCAAATTAATAATTTTCATTTCTTCATTTAGAATGTATTTCATTTTATTTGGAGGTACCGATTTCACTGTTCAATTTTAAAAATACTTTTTTTGATTAATCTAGTTACATCAGAATAGAGGAAAACTCGCGTATAGTTTATATTTCCACTGTTTGAAAAGCTTGAAGTAATTCTGGAGATGGAAAGCAAATATTTATTTCGATAGCTTCTCTCCTGGTAATGTTAAATGTTGCCTTCAAACTACTAGTTTAGGACCAGTGAATCCTTTTTAGCCCGTTTTACCCGGGGAACGAAATTGCACAGTACAAAAATGCATGTTTCACAGTGAGGCGTGTAATTGAATTCGAGGAAGGGTTATTATGTCACCTCGATTTCATGCATTGCCGCATACGTTCTTGCAATTCACCCCTGTGCAAGACGCAATTTGAAATGCACTTTCGTACATGCATCAGATTTTCCAAGTACGTGCCCCGTGTAAAACTGACCTAATGCGAGAGTATGCACCATAGCGGAGGGTTTCGTTGCATATTTAAAAATGGGAATGACATGAGTGTGGATTGCGCTACATTGAGTCTTAGGAGGTCGCTCAATATCTAGAGGTACGGCCTTTAAAGCTAGATGTCCAAAAATGACCTCAAATATCCGAATAAAAGAGTGGGAGGTAACGGATGCACTGGTTTTCACCTGCCCTGGACCTTTTTCCGCGGAAGCGGGCCGAGTTTGCTTTAAAAACGTTGTAATTTTGGCGTTCCCTTGAGGCGAGATTCGTGGTGATGAAATGCCAGCCTCGGTAGAAACGGAAGTTTGATCATAAAAGGGCTCTTTTTCCTCCTCGGCTGGGAAAAATTAAGTTTTAAAGCGACCTCCTTTAGACCATGATTCGGCCGAAATGATGCTTTTTGTCACCTGCTCGCCGCGTTCTTTTCTCCCTCCCTGTGGCCATTTCTCTCTCCTACTTCTTTATCCTTCTCTCTTTCCTCCCTTTTTCCCTTGTTTCTCTTTCCTTTCTGCTATTTTTCTTCGTGCGCCCTCGGAGGATTTGGCTGAAGTGCGACAAGGTTTCATTCTCGGTCCTGATTAATAAATGCGACTATCAATCTATCCGACTCACCTCACCTAAACCCCATTTCCTCTGTTATGCATTATATATGATTGGGTGAAAGGATACTGCTTTATATTTTTAGGTTTGGCCAAAATAAAACACTTCGTTTGTTATCTCATACGTTATGTGTCTATCTTTATCATCACCTACCCCGTTACTCGTGTAACTTCTCTCTTCTCCCCCTACAAAGCGTCATTTTGCTTCATATAATGTCGCCAACTACGGGAAATGCGAGGGTAAATGTAAGCATGGTTTTGCAATGTTAGCGAATGCCCCAAATCCGCCTGATTTAGAGAGTGCATTTTGTTCTAATATGTGCAGACTAATGCCGATGTGTTACGTCGTGCCATGTCCTAATAAAAAGCAATCGCATTTGCTTTCTTCAATATTCGTGGCTTTGTTATTCTTAGTTGGTCTTTATTATGCTGATGGTTGTTTCGTTTCTTGTACGTATTAATCCTCTATAACCCACTGTGACCTTGAGGTAACATATCATATAAACATGCGTTTAATCTCCCTTTACACTTCTTTACCCCAGAATACCATTGTAACTCCTGAGTCACTGTCTTCTGTCTGTCACTTTTAGCAAATAAATGTTTGAACATTTATTTGCTAAAAATTGTTAATTTTTATGTAAAAGCGAATGAATGTCTATGTTACTATTTCTATGTTTTTTCAGAAGAAAAAAAATTGGGTTAGAGAGGATTAATTATATTGTTCATGATTTTTTAAAAGAAACACTGTTTGGTTGATAGTTGAATACATATTTGTTTTTCGAAAGAAGTTGTTAAGATGGTGTTGATTAAAGAAAGAAAGGGGTTTGTTGCGAGAGAGGCCGTGGAGAGAGGATCGGAGATGTATCGCCGTCTCAAATAAAGAAGTGTCTGGAACTATGTAATAAATATAATTATTTGGAATAAAGAGTCAAGACGTATCATATGACATTGAATCTGCGGATAGAATGTTCCAGATAATAATATTGTCGAGGAAACAGTGAGATACGATGAAATCATTGCTGCAAACGCACCTTTGAACTAATAAATTTTTACCTAGTATTGTCTCATTTGTATAATTCAGATGTCTACCAACTGAATCACGGTCTCTACAAATATACGATCTTGGTTGTTTGCTAAAGAAAGGCTGGAGGATGTTTTCTTATAACTGTAATATTAGTTGATACATCAACTGTAATTTCAAAATGCTGTATTTACTTTATATGTGTGTGCATAACCCATTCTGTGAACGATGGTAGACATAATTCAGGTTTACCTTCATGACTACCTAAAACTACTCCCCAAATAACCAAAGATATTACAATGTAAGCATTCTATGTCGGAGTAATGAAAAAAACCTTTAACTTTGTTTGGTACAAGCCTACGTGCACCCTGAGAAAGGAGGACGAGAGTAGGCTGCAGACATTTGAGATGTGGATGTGGAGAAGGATGGTGAAGGTGTGGTGGACGGAGAGGATGGCTAACGAGGAAGTTCTTGAGGTGGTGGGCGAGGAAAGGAAACGTTTGAGTGAAATCGAGATCGGCAGGGTCGGTGGCTGGAGTATGTAAAAATGGGTTAATCAAGAATCTTGATGGGTTGATCAAGAATGTGGTGGAGGGAAGGATGCTGGGCAAACGTGGAAGATGAAGAGGCCGAATAGGTTTCATGGACAGGATGAAGAAGGGTAGATCGCATACTGAGGTGAAAAAGGATATACTAGAGATAAATAGGCCCTGGAAAGTGTAGAAAACCGGAAGGAGATTCTCTAACATTCAGCAAAACCTACCTTAAATGGTAGAATACTTTAAAAATATGAACATTGTAGCAAATTGTGAGATGTGGTGAAAATTGAAAAGAAGATCCTGAAGAACAGTGAATGAATGATGTTTTTGCGGGTAAAGATGGCGGATTTTTAAATTCTGTAGAGATATATTGTAACCTCACTTCACTGGTTTAAAGGTCCCGGGGGAAGAAACACAGAGAGCGAGAACTAATTTTACTGGGGACTACCACCGGCTGAGGGAGAAATTGAAAGGACATCGTCGAAAACAATAATATCACATGCACTCGGGGAAGTTGCTTTCAAACGAAAAGCATATTTAAACAAAAAGTACGAGCAAAAAGAAATACAATACTCATCCGCCCTCCGGAACAGTCTCGAAGCACAAAAAAAACAACAAAATCAGTTCACACACTTCTGCAATGTCAGCTTTCGAAACCAAGACTAATTTTCTCCTTTCGATGCCCGTCCTTTTTGTACCTTCCCCATCCGTCGGCGCCGCCAGTGTCCAGATAGGCTGACGAACACAAAACAAATTACTTGCGGACTCCGCGGCAGTACGCCACAATATATATATGCTTAGGTATGGGGAATATCTTTGGCTTGTGGATTTTTCAGATGACATTAACTTTGAAAAGGCGTACCTTGAGTAAAAGGAAGAAATTTCGCTAGGCAGTAGGCTCTAATGGATTGAAAATGGCGTTTCAATTAATTTTTAATAGCGTAGTCATTACGGCGGATCGCGAATCTCATTTATGACGATGAGGACATGAAGTGTCCCCATCGTCAAATGCGCCCGCGCGGATGCGTCCGCGAACTCATTTGTTTCACTTTATAAGATGACGTTTTTCGCTCCTTTTCCGTAGCATTGCGCGCTTTTTCCTCTTTTGTTTTTCGTCCATATCCGATAGCTCCGTTTCCCACCCATTTCTGATCTCCTGGGCTTTGGTAGCAAAGTGGTGTCGTGTTCAGATTCTTACTGCCGCCTTCCGCCGGTATTTGTGTGTCTCACATGCACTACTTTTGTAGGTTTTTATCTGTGTTTTTCTGTTTTACATCACGCACTGTCGGGGTTCTTTTTAATATTTTCGCGTTTTTCTTGTTCTATAGAGCCTGAGCGGGAGAGAGGAAGGTAAGGCGGGTTTTGGAAATAGTTGAGTGAAATCTCCTCACTCCCCGCTTTGTCCTCCTCGCAGACTTGAGGCTTTGTTCCAGACGGTGTCGTTTTATGGCTTCTGAGCCGTTCAACTTTGCCGAGTTCCATCGTGGAACCGTCAATTTGTCGTCGACATCGGAATGTACTAGTTGTCAGACTTATGTGCCTTAGAGTGAGAATTAATTTTTACTTTTTAAAGTGAAGCATTGTCGGTTGGGGGGATTTGGTGAGGATGTGTGAGAGGTTGACGGCTAATGTAGTTCCTATCTCCGCCGTTTTAAACGCGTAATCGAGTCGCATGTTTCATGTAGGAATTTTTTTAAAGTTAAAGAAATTTTAATTGTTTTCCGTGGGATAAACCTATAGCTAAACGTACTGAAAATCATGTCATTTAATCCTTTAAATGAATATAGGAGACTATTTTAATTTAGGTGAAGATATGCTATATTTAAGGTCGATGAAACTTAAACGTGACTTGTCATTTTACTTCTTAAGTGCTAGAAAAAATTAGTCAAAATATATTTCGTTCGAGTGAAATCTTCTCGGGTTTTCCACCGGGTCAGGTCGTTACTGTACGACCTGACCCGGTGGAAAACCCGAGAAGATTTCACGAGCATAATACGCCGGGAAAGAACTAAATCATATATTTCGTTCGAATTTGGCAAATATATTACAATGATTATCATTCCTTGTTTTGCTCGTTAAATGTTCATGAAAATGAGTGAAGAGGAAATAAGATAAATATCAGATAGGCAGAAATGCATGCTTAATTACAACAAATTCTGAGGATAGTTCTACAGGTAAGAGGAAAGCAAGGCACGTAGGTAATCCTTGGTAAATAGAGCGAAGTGAATTCCCGTAATTCTCACGATTGAAGAGGCAGGGATTAAAATAATTTAAGTGTAATATGCTTAGTCGCAGCCAAATACAGGACTTAATGCAAGAAATTGTAAAGCATTACTCAAGTGAAGCAAATAATTTTTATTTTGAAGAATTATATGCATTAAAGATAAGTGTTTCGGGAAGGAAGAAATTGGATTTGCCTCTGTGACATAAACAAGTTGGATGAGCATAGATTCTTCATTCGCGTTCAAAATCGACTCTGTTGAGTGCCCTTAACCACATTTAAAAGGATAGAGAAGCGATAATCAGCCTGAATCTCCGGAGAAAATTCATACTCTCAATATTCACGCTTGGATAAATGGCTAGTTTTTCAAGACCGGAAGTTCATGCTTTCGGGAATTTCATTTCATCTCGCACTGCTTAGTCTTTGTTTTTGGGAGTTCCTGCTTCGGAAGTAATGCGCGGCCAAAGGCAAAAAACCGCTCTTGCTTTCGTAATCCTTGTGCTTAATTCTACCCTTTATTTAATTCCTTCTTATTGCCGCAATTTCCTTTTCTTCTGTTCCCCATTTGCCGGGTTGATCCCTTGTAACCGTTTCCCGGGCACACCTCTCTTTAATCAGCGTCTGAGCGTCAAGTGCATATATATGTATCGTCGGTTTAAACCGTGGATTATTATTACAATCTCCAGAGAATTCTGGCTTTCCGAAAATCGCGGTGGCGGAAAGCCTTTTTCCCCTCTCTCGTTCCCCCTGCCCTCTCTTAGATATTCGCCCACCGGATTTCTCCCCGCTTTATTATTTGAAATTATCCGAGTTTCCCTTTATCTCTTCCTCCTTCCCCCCCCCCCCGCTACGAAAGTGAATAAAATATCCAAGTCTTTTTTTTTTTAACTACAACTCTTCACCGTTTTCATCGAATAAAAAGAAGGGGAAGATGGAGTCGGATTTTTTCCCCCCACGAAAATCTCAGTAAAAAGCAAGAAACTAATCTCTTTGGTTTGATCAATGCGTAGAGGGCATTTCATTTCTTATTAACTTTTTTCTTCTTTCGCGTTCGGGTTTCTCGAAATTCCTCGGATTCTTTTGTTCTTTCTCTTTCATTTCCATTATTCTGCTCCGGCGTTCTCCTCCTCCAGTTTCCCGTGCCGAATTCCCCGTTGTTGTGTATATTTTAATTTTTTTTCCCCTCGCTGCCTTAACTTTCGCTCTTTCTCTCACTGTTTTATTTTACATCCTCTCTCTCGCTCTCTCTTGTCTTCCTCCGTGTAATATCAACAACCCTTTCTAAAGACGGTGGTGTTGGAACACTTTCTTACCATTTGCGTTATTTTTTTAAATCTCGCACAATTTGGATTCGCCTCTTTCATTGATCGGACGTGTTTGATAACGTACGCATTGCGGAAGAATGTAGACGAAGGGTGGACTAAGGTTTTAGAACCGGATAAGAATGTTGGTGAAACCAGTTTTCGACCATAAGTTTCCGAAATTATTGACTGTCCCTTTTTTCGGGATTCATTCCGCGATGTATGTTTTAAGAAAACAATATTTCGCTGGTCCTCCTGCCAGCTTCATCAGGTTAACTGAACTGACTTCTTAGCCTCGCTCGTATTTATATATACGAGTCTCGACTCCCATTGTTGCCGGAAATTAAATTTGAAAAATTTCGTTTTAGACTGCTACTCAACTTGTGACCGTCTTCTCGGTTGACTTTCTCCGGTCTCTTCGCAATTTCTATAGCTTCCGTGATTAATCTTGGGCAATAGCATATTTCCCTACATATTAATGTTGTCTCCTCAAAGTTGAAATTATGATTGGGGCCGCTGAGATGGTGTTCGGCTAATGCAGAAATGTGGTAATTATTATTTTTAATTGCCCGTTGATGCTCTTGGAGGCGTATTTTTAGGGCTCTGCATGTCTGGCCTACGTATGAATGTCCACAGCTGCACAAAACTTCATATATTTCTCCGAAGAGGTTCTGTCTTAAAACATACATCGCGGGAAGAATCCCGAAAAAAGGAACAGTCAACACTGCATCCGCGGAAGCCTGCGAGCTAATTTCGGAAATTATGTTTGAAAGAGACTTTGTTGGCCCCGGTGGCGGCGGGGATAAGTCCTCGCATGCTAGCCCGAGGGTCGCGGGTTCGAGTTCCGCCTGGGTAGAATATTATCTGCCCAAGGCATGGGTGTTTATGTCTCGTCTGTTGTTACTGTTATACACCCGACGTAAATTGGATCATGGTGCTGTATCCGGAATAGTGAAGATAAAATAAAAAAGAATTATTGCGCTTACAGTCGACGTTCAATCGGAGGCCAAAATTCTCCCAGCAGCTCATGTTGGTGTTTTTTTTCCACACACCTGGAGGGTAAGACTTCTTTGAGCGTCTGAGCTTAGTCTTGTGGCCTAGTATGAAAGATAAAAAAATGAAATTGAAAAAGATAACTGTTTCGGAAAATTTCCCCGAGCAAAGATGAAAGCGACTTTAGTTTTTCGACTGGCAGAACGGAAAACATTCAACTCGGAATTCTTAGAATTACCTGGTGGTGCGGATTCTGTCTGGAAATTCTCTTTAAAAAATATTTTTTAAATTGATTTTTTCGAGGGATGAGTTATGCCTTAAGGCCACTTCTTGTTATATTGAATATTTGGCATTTGAATATTAGCTCTATGAAATTAAAACACCTTAAATTAGATAACTGATAGAGTGTATGTAAAATTAACTGTATTTTCTTGACCAATTTCAAAGGTTGAGCGTGCCGAGAAAACTGAAACTTAAAAAACTGAAAAAACAAATGTCACCCTCGCTCATTAACTTAAATTAATACTATTTTCATACTCGTAAATAATTTCTTAAGCTGGTTATTTTTTAGTATTGCAATAATTTTAATCACTGAAGAATGTTAGAAATCTGTTTTACGCTTAGTGTAGATACTGATTGTTCTCAGCGCGATCACTTTTTTTACCTGGAATTTTTCTACCATTGATCTGATTTTGTTATTTAGGTATGTTATTACTATGGAATAAAATATTTTATTATTTTATTCCATATTTTATTTATTAATTTTTTAATTATTTATTATAATTTTATTTAATATTTATTATTTATAATTATTTGTTATTTAATTATTTAATACAATACAATAATTATTTAATAACAAAAATAAAAATATTTTATTTCTATTTTCAGGTAAGTTTCCTCTCGGTGGCGTATCTACTGTCCTGCTGAATTGGCAGAGAACTTCGATTTGGTTTCAAGGACGGATTGGAGGCAAATGATCGTGAGTTAGTGGTCCCCAAACTGTACTCCCGCATATTTCGCATACTCTATCGCTAGTTTACCTATTTTCTAGGTTCCGGTGAGTTGGTCTAAAGTTTTGTAAGGACCTCATATTTAGATTTGTGGAGAAATGATGTCTCTCGAGTTTATTTTAATTCTCTGAAGAAGTTCTTACTTAGCGAACAATTTTCAGCCTTCCAGATGAAACATTTCACTTTCAGGTGTCATGTGAAAACAATCTTTGCAGGCGCAACCTTCTGGAGGTCCATAATTGAATTTATGATAACAATTCCAGCCTAAATTTCTAATGCCTATCCCCGAAAATGATGCAGTAACGTTGAAACTATTTCTATCAATAAAAAACTTTGTGCTTTGAAACGTATTTGGTATTGTCATTATTGATTCAATTCAGGTTTCTGTTAATAGGTTTACTTTGACCCCGTCCATATATTTGTTAACTACATCCTCATTAATCCAGTAGGAATATTATCAATGGATTAAACTTTTGGAAAAATTAATGGGGTTTCATTCTGAACTTTACTTTTGAGAGACTGAGTCGATAACAGTCCAATGATCTGAGTATCAGATGAGTGTTGCAAGTACGTAAGAGATTTTATGGACAGGTTGAAGAAGGGTAGATCGTATGCTGAGGCGAAAAAGGGTATACTAGAGGTTGCTAGGCCCCGGAAAGTGTAGAAAACCGAGATTAGATTCTCTGACATTCAGCATAACGTATCTTAACCGGTAGAATACTAAAAGGAAGCCTAATAAATCATTGGTATTCCAATCATTATGTATTTTTGCCCTTTAAATCTCAATCCGCATGGAAATCCTTGGGGCCACTATCCCACTAAACTGCCAATGATCGAACGCTTTAATTAAACAGGGACACAAGTGCTCGGAGCATCTTGCATTAAACCGCAGGAATTGCATGGAGTGAGGGGGGAGAACTACTCTTTAGCCTCGCGCGCGGCTTGTTTGAGTCGAGTGCGCGGTCCGCGAAGGCATATTGCCGCTAATTACCGGGCGGCGATTGTTCCACTTACCCCCCCTTGCTTCGTTCCCGTGGAAACCCCTCAACCCTCCCATGTCGTTGGTGGAGGGCGTCGCACGAAGTCGATTCCGTACGACGCTTGCGAGCAAGGCCGTTGAAGACGAAAGTGGGCGGGCACATCGCGAGAAGGGGGTTGTCAAAGGAGGTGGAAAATGCGGGCAATGGGAAATTATTAGCGGTTATCTACGTGGAACTAGGCTAGATCTCTCGAATGCTGGGAATGAGAAAACTCGCCACTTCAGCCAATGCCGTACCCACTGCTTGACACGATAATAAGCACAAGTTTTCACAAAGGAAATGCATTGAAAGGAAAATGCAGTTTACTTGTGGAAGGGACGGATTCAAGGGAGAAATCTTGAGGAGGGGGGGATTAATAAGTTCTGTGTGAGTGTATGGATGTATGGTTGCATACGTGGATCGTGTCTATTACATTTTATCATCATTATCGTGGGTCGTTCAATCCTAAGGTTGGTTGACTGCAGCCCTCCACTCTTCCGTATCTAATGCTTGGTACCTTACTTACTGGTTGCTCTTAATATGCATTTTCGCTTTATTTGGTGTATTAACTTATACCTGGATCTTCCTCTGGGGACTTTTCCCTCTATATTACCATCAATTTCGTTCCTAACTTTTGTTCTTCGTTAAAGTTTCCCAACCGTTGCTGAGGTGCAGCATGACGTCTTTTGTCGATTTATGCTCACACATGGTCATGTTTTTGTTGATATCCCCGTACCTATTTTCATTACATAATCGATCAATATGTCATGTGAAAGTTCGATGAATTTTAAGCTGCCTGCGTCTACAAATATAATGGAAAACGTACATTTTCGAATTGTTATCTTTGTGAGAAATGTATGAAATGGTATTTGATTGTGATGCCCTCCATTGTTTTTCGTGTGAGGACATTCGTATTAAAGCTCCGATTCTTTTTTGTAACAGCGTTTTTTTTCAAGCCGATTTATCGCGGTAATTGAGCGATTTCACTGGCACTTTTGAGCGAATAAATTAGTCTTAGGTCTATGTTGTAACTGCGTTAACACAACATTCTCATTTCCTTTTGTTGGCACTCTATATTTCCACTCCTCTCTTATTGGCTCCTCAAATGCCGAACCTGCTCTTCATCCTCTCGATTTTTAACCTCTTCCATCATGTTCACCCTCCTATCGTTTCTTATTATATCTTCCGTCCGATTTTCAGTCAACCTTTGGCAACTCTTTCCCGCCTCGTGCTTGTCTTCCTGTCCAACGGGATAGAGACAAGGGCCATGCTTGATGAACTCTGCGCTGAGCCAAGAAAGGTGGGAATATTAATGGATTTATCGGCCGCTCTCGGCGCATTCATCTCTCAGTAGCGCAGTCTCTATCCATCCCTCCACCGTCTGCCACATCCTTCGCTTCCTTCCCGAACACGCGAACCTTACGATCGCTCGCCGTGTCTCCCTTCTTTTGTCTTTAACGCTCACCTTCGAGTATGTGTGGATTAGAGGGTGCGCACTCATATCTGCAAATTGTGCTGCTTGTGGGGCCGGACGGAACCGAATCTGCTTTATTATGCAGCGTTTCTCAGCTAACTGAATAGGATGAAGGCGGTTTGTCGTTTTAACTGCCCGTTTTAGATTAGATTAACTTAAAATTGTGCTCTAGGTTCCCCCGTAAGAACAAAACAGAAAATACACACGTTCTACTTTCAAGGAAAATAAAGAACAAAAGAACATGCTTGGCAAACAAATGACAGTGAACGAAAACAAATTTGGCAGCAACAGATAAATTACGCTAAATACAAAAATGGAAAATGTGATATCAATCAGAGAAAGATAAGAAATTAAAACAATGACTTCACCGATAATTACGTTAATACAATAAATACTATAATAAGATACAAATTAAGGTTAGTCATGTATGCTCAATGTGATAATAATAATTAAATAGTTTCTCATAAAAAATAGACGGGAAGAATTTTTTATTGACAACGGCAAGGAATTTCTGAGCTTTGAGCCAGGGCTTTGCGAACTTTGAGGGGTAGAGCGTAAGAAGTAGGTGGTGTCAGTCCTAGTGGGTCTAAAAACTGAGTCTGATTTTGCTTTAAGCATAGAATAAAGATATGCTGAATTTTTATTGTAAAAGAGGGTGAAGAGAAATGAAACGAGTAAATATTTCCTCCGAGAAAAAGTCTTATGCCACGACAGGTTGTGAAGGTGGTGGGAAATATGTTCATCTTTGAAAAGGTTAAGGACAGGTCATGTAATAATTTCTTAGATCATTATGTAAATACAGAAGATGCTTTAGTAAGATATAAATGTATGTTTGAGGCTACACGCAAGGCTTAGGTTGCTTGAGAAATTCAGAACTGATTTGTTTCAGAGCGAGACAGAAAATATAACCATGACGCCACACAACATCTCTAGGTCTGACAGAGGCGATGAAATAAGAGAGACACATTACCAAAAAGATAGGTCCAAAAACTCTCTCTTTCGCCCACAATAAGCGGCCACAATAAATAGTGAGATCCACTAAATACTCTCCAATAATACACGTCACCATTTCACCTCCCAAAAGTTTTTTCCTTACGTCTTTACACGGCTGGTGTTCTAATACGCCCTGTCACACGACCATGTGGCGGCTCGCAGGTTAGTATGTAGATGTAGAAGTTCACTTCAATGTGGCAAAAGTTGATGGGCTCAGTTGGCAGGCTTCCACCATGTGGACATCTCTTTGATAACATTTCGATTGTGTGTAACTCGACCTCCTTGGCTCTCACACACTCCCACGCGCATGGGATTTCATTCTCTTCTCATCCCTTCACCCTTTTCCCCTCTCCAAGCTCTCCCGTCTCCCTCACGTATCCACGGCGCCGGTCCATGAATCATTCCTCCTCTCCTCTCACCCCCCCCCCGTCTCGGCGGCCATCGCATGCCCTTTCTCCCGCCATCAATCCAGCGAGAGCGCGCACGCCCCCGCCTTCTCGGATGATACCCCTCCTTCCAAACCTCCCTCCCCGCCCGCCCCCTCTACTCTTTCATTCATCTCAAGCGTCCGTCGCCGTTCAATCACTCCGCGGGCTTCTTCCCCTCCGCCCGCTCGTTCCCTTCCACCTCCCTTGCCCTATACCCCTCGCGAAAAGTCCTCTTCCATCTCTCTCTCCTCGTCTCCACGTATTTTTCTCAGTTGTGATTTCACTCCCCGAAACCCTTGTGCGTCCCTTTCATTGTTGACGTATTGTTTTTCAACCTGGGGGGTTGTGTTTGAACCGCTCGAGATAATCTCGATCATGTAACTAAGAAGCCACGTGGTTCAACAACGAGCGGTTGGAGATTATGGTAAGATTTACTCACTCGGATGTATATATAAAATGATTTGTTGTTTTTCCTGTCTGCAATTGGCATATAAAATCATTTAACAGTATTACCGCGAGAAAAACTCGATTGGGAAGGCTGTGTGAGATATTTTAAAATTGTTCAAATCCACCAAAATCTCGAACCCCAATCCCAGATCTATATATTGACTCGGATTCTATGCATCTGTACCTTTAAAAATGATTGCAAAGCAGTCGAAACCTAGGTCGGGAATCAAGTTTTAAGTGTGGAAAATATTAAGAGTTCTCTCTTTTTAGTCATGTCAGTCAGGTTCGGCTTGGGTAAGGAAATTCGTGCTTTGCGTAGGGTGTTGGGAGAGGGGTTACACAGTAATAACCCAGTATTACCACTTCTTGTGTAAAAACGACTTAAAACTTTATAAATTAATAGATGTCTTAAGGGGAGCAACACAAGACAACAAAAAAGAGGAAATAAACTTCCAAAGCGACTCTTTTTTAAGATAAATCTTAGCAAATATTTTTTGTAGAAAATTGGTGGATCTTATAGGGTTTTGATGAGATCCATCCCAAGAGAATGCAATGTAGCTTAGTCTGGAGTTATCAAGGGCGTAATATATGTATTAATTTTAGAAATTGTGTTGGACATTTAGTCTAAATGAACTAAAAATAAGCTATGGTTCGCCGCATGTATGACATCCGACTGGGGCTAAATGGTTTATGAAGGTCCAGTTACGGGAGTTGGGGGTTTTTTAAGTTTAGAGGGTTTAGGATGAGAAGAATGGGAGGGATAGGGTGAGTGCATAAAGAAAGAGTAAAGTCGTTGGAGAAGACTAGGATATGAGCCTTTTATAGATAGGACAGCATTCCTACTCCACTTTAAGCCCATAAACTGTTAGAGCGCCCCAATAATAGGAAAATTTCATCCGAGTCGTCTGGAATTTGAGCTTACTCAATGGCTAATTTTAAGATGCAGTGAAATTGTGATATAATTTCTTCTTTTTTCCAGTTTTATTTTTGATAAACTCGAGAGCAAGATACGAGATGGCTGTCACTAACTTACCTCAAACCGTTATTTCGTCCTTGATGACTTTCAGCCAGGTACAACCCGAAGGTCGCGGCTTCGAACCCCAATCAGGGTAATGTGAGGGTCGTATGATTAGGTTTTTATTAAGACGGTACGATATAGTTAGGCAAAGGCTACACGTAGATAGTCTGAGGCTGCTACCTCTTCTCTTTTTACACATATCTCACCCTCCAAAGAATTTCCACGCATTGCATTATCCCCATTCTTGGATATTGTACTGTCCTCTGGTCCTCGGCCTGATCGTAAACGGTGGAGCTCCTGAATCGTTCCATTGGTTCCATCTCTAGCTATTTTTCCGTCATCCTAACCTCTTCGAAAATATTTAACAGTAAACTACTTGGTAATATTTCGCATTGGGGCCTCCAAATTAATCATTTCCAATCATCGTTTTCTGTGTGTTCCACCTTGATCTTTTCTGTGCATCTATCGTTTGTCCCGGCTATCCATTACAAAAAAAAACCCTTCATTGCATAATTCCGACCATATTTGTTTCCCTTGCCATTTCGTATCTTCCTCATTATCTTTTTCCACCAATTTGTTTTGAGCTCCTCCTTGTAATATATTTTGGGGGTCTTCCTTGCGTTTATATGGCTTGTGTGATAGATCTTATGATTGCGTTTTATTGGACTTGAGTATTTTTGTATTTTTAATGTTTTGTCATTATATTTGACCCTGGATATTTTTTTTGTGATCACAAAACCAATTAATAACTTTCTTGCTCCCTTCAACTCAGACTCTTGGAATTTCTTACCCTCTCGCTTTTTTTTTAACTTTGCCCCTCTACCTTTCGAAATAATTCAGAAAGATGGAGGTCGCCCATCGTTTTTAGGGTCTCCAAGCGCGCGTCTGTTGCCCCACGGCGATGTAGCTTGACGTTTTGGGTATATGGTTGTGTCATGTTGGACTTCTCTGCAAAATCCCTCTCCAAATCTTGGGTTTTGGAAATGACAGGTAATGAATGATATTTTTTTGGAGGAAATTTATTCCTCAACGAGACATCAGCATCACAATCCCCCTCGCCTCGCTATTTCTTTTTACCAACTAAACGTATCGGCTCCCCTCCCATCATATTTCTCAAGTTCTTTTTGAATAACTCTCATGATGTCTTCGCTTCAGAATGCAGAATTCCTTTCCCTCCAGCCATTTCTGGCTGCCACTCTTCCTCGTTCAGAAAAGAATCAGTAAGATACCGGTCGCCCATCATTCTTAAGTGTGTCCAGACGCGCCTTAGTGAGTTTGAGTGTGTCGTGTTTGGCGAAGCTTGTCAATTGGCATGTTTTACCCCCATGGTCGGACTTAAGGCTGTTTGAGAAGAGAAAAATCAGTTCTCCTAGAAGTCAATGGATTTGGTCTCATTTTAAAGAAAGAATCTTACTCTTCCAAAGATACGAAAATATCAGCCCCATACCGAACTACTTTTCGAGATTTTTACGAAAAATACCCGCTTTTTTAAAATGGGAAATTGTTCCCGCATGCACCTTAGAGATACCTTATTTTAAAAAATCAGGAATTTCTAACACCTAAAGATCGTTAAAAATAATTAACTGTATAGTATATATGTTTTCCTGACTCTTTTTGGAAATAAATCATATTGCCACCCCAGTTATTTTTTCAGCATCACAAACGGCCTACACTTGTGAAGGAGATTCAAACGTACTAAGTGAAAAACATCATTCAAATGAAAGACATATTTTTCTACAATCAGAATTTTAGTCATAGTAAAGTATATTATTGCAACATGAATAATGCAATATTTAATTCATGCTTTCTACAGCTGCTGAAATCAAAACGTGTAATACGGATATGGTCTCCATAATGTACATATAGGGAACTGTCTCGCTTAAACTGCCGTACTTGAACTCTTTATACTATTTCAGCCGATCGTGAAGGGATGATTGTGATTGGTGATGGGAGTAATTTTTAAAAATTTAGTGGTGAATTTCGTTTTTCTGCCGCTCTGAAAGTGTTGTGTGAATTGGTTTTGTGATAAAATTCGCCGAGGACCCACATGGGTTGTGGAGCTGCAGTGAATACATCAAGCCTAAGATAGAGAATGCTCGGTAGTTATGGTAGACTGGTGAAGGCAAAGGAATTGTAAATGGAATTGGAGAGGATAGAGATATCTTCAGTAGAGAGACATGAATATGTGCTGCCCTGGATGCCTCCAGAAGAGTGTTTTTTGGGAGGAGTTTACGCTCCTGATATGAAAAGGGGAAGAAGAGGAAATGAATGACCAGTAAAGTGTTTCTTGATTCATGAGTTCTACGATTTTTTTTACACGAATCGGGCGATACCGTGCGAAAATTGGTTACTGATAAAATTATCAACATTATTAAAATTTTCGAACAGTTTTTATTATCACTCTCAAACCTAAGTTTCAACAGTACTATGTCATTTTCAAGGTGACCTTGAAAGTGACCTTTCAAAATTAAAAATGACGTAGTATTGGCGTTACATAGGACGGTGTGTGATAGTAAACATTGAGTGGAAATATAACAAAGTTCTCTCTTTAAATAAAATTTCTCTCTGTTTGAGAGATTTTTCTTTATTTTTTGCTTACTGCTGATTGATTTTATAAATAAATTAATGCTCTTTACCTCTCCCATTAACTTCTGCAATGCGTATAAATCTGTTTTGTGATGTTTGTGGAACTTTTCATTCTCATGAAGCAACTACTGTTGTTCAAAACGTTTTGTTGCACTCTTCGTTCATCCTAATTCCTAACCAGTGGCATTATGTGGCAACCTGGAACATGTGTCAATTAATATAATGAACCAGCATTAGTTCTTTCATTTAATGAACCCACTTAGGTATTATCCTTACACAATGGGAAGTATAATATTTCTGGTCCCTTGGAATAAAAATGCATATTATTTCCTGTCGGAAGTATTTTTTGGCGATAATATTGAAATGCTTTATGGCAAATCATATTTTCTTCAGTATGTGTATGTAGTCACGTGTTTCACATCACACGTGAAACATATAATGTGAGAAGCTCCATTGAAAATTCCACTGTGTCATATCATGCATCACTGGCTGTATCGTGTATCATGTACTGTACCATTGGCTGATTCATTATCACTCTGTCATTTAAAGTCAATGAGGCATAATGTGCTTGCAAAGCTTAATTCCTTTGTGGAGTGTCTCTTCGTGAATTTATGTTTCAGCATTAAAACGGTGAATCAGCACCGCTGATGGACATTTAATTACATGGAGACAAATTTTAACTCGATGATGTTCCTCTCCTGATTATTTCCACAAATTTTATGTGCTGGTGAAGGATACTGTCTCTTGGTTGTGGCTTCTTTGAAGCCCTCTTCTCCTTTGCGTTGCCATCTTTGATGGACCGCAAGGACCTAAGATCTAGTTGCCTTGTCCTCCAAAATTGCCATGGGAACTAGGAAGCCTGGATTGCGTGGTAGTCTGCGCATTGGTCCGGCAAACCAAAGGTCCGTGGTTAGGTTCTCGGTCCAGGCCGAATTTTTCTCATGGCAGTTTCTTAAAAAAAGCTCACCCGCCATGGTTTAATTTCAAACTGTTGTTGGTGTATATTATTTTAAATTATAAAATCGCAAAAATAAAAATTCCTATCATGATTTTTTCCAACCATCCGAATTCTGCCCCGTTTTTGGAACGGAAAACATTTCTTGACTTGAACTAAATCCTTTTATTCGGAAATTTCCCATTTTTGTAGCTGTTTTAAGTACAAAAACATTCCGTTTACTAAATTAAAAACTTGTAGGCCAGCCAGAAGTGCCGAAATATTCCTATAAATCAGTGAATTAGGGAGTGCCAATGCAGATGTCCTTTTATGTTTTTAGGAATCAATATATGTACGTGTTCTTGTATATAGTACGTGAAATTGTGATGCAGCAAATCCTGGATATCAGGAGACTGGAGCTAATCCCATCTAAGGCTTCCTAATCCCATGGCAATTTTGGTGGATACAACGCAACTAGATCTTAGGCCAAAAAAAATTCACCCCCCATGTTTGAATGTTTTCAAATGGCTAAGCACGGAAATGTTCTGGTGAATGATACTGTCTCTTGGTTGTGGCTTCTTTGAAGCCCTCTTCTCCTTTGCGTTGCCATCTTTGATGGACCGCAAGGACCTAAGATCTAGTTGCCTTGTATTCACCAAAATTGCTATGGGAACTAGGAAGACTGGATAGCGTGGTGGTCTGCCCATTGGTGCGGCAAGCCAAAGGTCCGTGGTTCCATTCCCAGTCCAGGCCGAATTTTTCTCATGGCGATTTCTTCAACACAAATTTTATGTTTAAAAATAATGGTATAAAACCGTAAAGGGTCGACTTGTAAAATAATTTATTCTTATAGCAGCGGCTTAAACAAAATGTTTTCATATTTAAACTTTGGTGCCAAAATAAATTAACCTAAATTCCTGATAATTCTTTTCACGTAGAGAGGGTGAGGTGAAATCTTGGTTGTTTTATAACTCGGTGTTTTTGCAAAATAGGTGGATAAAAATAGTAGGATTAATGTAGATAATCGATAAGACACATCGGTGATACTTGGAATGTGATAAATCTACATTTGCGAGGTTGACCTTGAGGAGGCCATTATGTTTATCTCGCAGCGCTATTTCTGTTGTGAAAATATCAAAATTTGCTCTTTTTGATATTTCGCAGTTGATGTTTCGCTAAGCAGAGGACTTTTTGATGCGATTTGGATTTAAAATCTGCTTTCTTTCGGATGTCTTTCTATTAAAACAATTGGAAGCATTTAAAAAATTATGCGGGACACGAGACTTATGGAAGGAAAAAAGTGCACTGCTTATTAAAATATATTAATTACATTTTTGTGCTTGTTTATCATAATCAGACTGTTAGGAGCGCTTATTTCCTAGCATTCCAGCAATGGGAGCCCATTGTCGAATATTTTATATCATTGTCGTTGAGTAAAGAAATTAGTTTCATATATCGAAGTTGGTAATCTGTTTCAGTTTACATTGTTAATTCTTAAGTTTCTAGTTTGGCCTTTCGACTGGTTGCCACATTTCATGGCTGAACTCCTCTGTTTCGAATAGTCGACTGGAGTATTCTTAAAGGAATCCATGTGTCAGTGGCTTAGACCGATTTGATGGAGCGTCATTTATTTTATTTATCAATGGGTATATAATGACCGTATTTTTTGTTGCTTCAATTTCTGTCGCTTGGATCATTTAACTTTTTATTTCAACTTAAAAAGACAAATTTCTTGGAACAAACTAAGTGATAAAATGTCAAATCAAACGTGAGTAGAAATTGGAAAACAAAATTTTGGAATTTGAGATATTTCATCACATTTAGAACAAGGATAAACGTATATCGATTGATTACACCGGCCTGCGAATTTGAGGGTTTTGAATGCTTTTGTGATGCGAAGAGTCATTTTCCGACATAATTTTGTGCACTGGATCCGAATCTACTCTCAAAAATCGCCTATCCTGTCCGGATTTTGAGATATTCCAACCTTTACATGCATACATACCAATCACGCCGTTCCCTTCTGGGGCAGGCACAGTCACAAAGTGTCTTTCATATATTTGTACACCTAACTCTGCTTCAATAATTTCCTCCATACTGACCTATCCTTGAAAACCTCTTTCGCATCATTTACCCCCATACACTGCTTCTTACATACCCTCCTGTTTTTAAGACTCCTAATATTCCTCCTCCTAAGAATTTCCTCAACCACAACTTTCTCCGCCTACTTCTACCTCTCGCACCATTCATTTCACTCTTAAATATCCGTTTCGTTATTTGACCCTCATTCATTCTCTCAACATGGCCAAACCAACGAAGCACACTCCTTTCATATCTATACGTCCATTACTGGAGTGTCTAACCCACATTCATTCATTGTAACCTTTAAGGGTCCAAATGGCAATATTTAGGTCTTTTTGAGCTAGAATATCTCTGAAACCTAAGTTAATGGAGTTATAGTGCAAACAGATTGAAAATCTGTGTTAAAAATTTATTGAATACAACTATGAACCCTAGAAAAACTATTATTCACATAATCTGTAGCTTAATTTTAAAATTTGTGCATACAAGATGATTTATTATAGCACTGTTGGGCGTATTGAGGTAGATGGAGAGGACATTATGCCACCAGAATGTAGCCTGACATCGTAAATAAGAACAATATTTGGTTATACCTGCTCTTTTCTTAATTTAATTTTGAATAGCTCGACGGAATGGTCGAAGGAATAAATGAACTAAATGTTAATTCCGATGCCAGGTTTCTCCACCCAAATTCTTACCTTAAAATCTGGTATATCGTAGGGATTACACAACAAAACATATGTCTCACAGCATTAAAGAAACTATGATTTACTAAACGTATAATCGGAAGGTCCTCGAATGAAAAAGTCAAAGAGAGATGCCACATCGCTCTGGTTAGGCCACACCTCGAATACGCCGCGAGCATCTGGTACCATGGTCATAAAGATTTAACCAAAAAATTAATAAAATATAAAGGAAAGCAGCGCGCTTCGTTAAAAACTGCTACGAGCGTACATTTAGTGTCTCACAACTTTTAGAGGGATTAAGGTGGAAGCCCCTAGCGACTCGGAGGCTACACGCTAGGCTTAGGTGCTGGAGAAATTGAGAACTGACGTTTTTTAGAGCGACACAGAGAATATTATCAACACTTCACTATATCTCTAGGGTCGACAGATGCGATAAAATAAGAGAGATACTCTGCCGAACAGATAGGTACGAAAACTCGTTCTTTCTGTGCACAGTGAGCGACCTTAATAAAAATTGATATCCACTAAATACACTCCTGTAATACATGTCACCATTTCGTCTCCCAAAAACTTACATCTTTACACGGCTGGTGACCGAACACCCCCTTTCACACGCCCATGCGGCGTCTCGCAGGGTATTATGTAGATGTAGAATTCTCTATTCCCCAAATATTTCTTCAATTACTTTATGGCCCCTCAAGAGTAAAGTTTCAAATGACCTAAGGTTTGAATTCCTCATAATAAATTCTCACAATATGTATATTCTTTGAACTACTCCGCGGACTTGTTAATCTAAGTGGCGTGTATGGCATTGAAAATATGACTAATGACGTATCTCGCCGGAGTAATTCTCTGACTTTGCATGAAGGATACTTGGACACCTTTTAAATACTGTGACAGCATTTTGCGGCTAAAAGCGATATAATTAAATATTTAAGGATCTTTTTATTGTATATATTTTATTGGCTGAGTAGGTTATAATTGATTACTTAAATTTTATGTCTTTCTCTTACGTTGTTCAAGCTCAGATTAACTTTTTAACTTTTTTCAACACGAACTAAATGTTTTCGTGTAACATTTGTGGAACTAATGTTGATGCATGTGGCGTTTTAATGCGTCGCTAATTCTTTGCTTGCTACGGCTGATAATAGAGGAGAGTAATATTCTATCTCGCCGTGTTTGCATATGTCAGACAATCACTTCCTGCTAAAGACTAGGGCGTGGAATTAAGGTGCGTCGACTCCTTGCCGCGCTTCTGAATTGCCGACGGCTAAGACACTTCAACGTCTCTTTCTAGGTTGGGTACATGCACGGTGCGTTGCTTTCTGCTCTGTTAGGTAATCCATATTCACTCCCGATCTAAGTTCGGCGGGCACGAACTTTGAGCTTGGGTGGAACCCGAGCCATTTAGAGTTTGTCGCTGAAAGCTTGCCCTGAAGCGCCGGAGTAAATGTTTTGGAACTAAATTCCAGTTAGTCAAACGCTTAAGCTAGATCGTTAATTCTATTTTTTGTTTACGAAGTGTATAATAGCGGGAATGGATAAATGCGAAAAAATAAATGATTTTTATAAGTAATTTATTGTTTCTAAAAAGACTAACGAGGAAGTGCTTGAGATGGTGAGCTAGGAAAGGAAACTTTTGAATGAAATCCGGGATAGGCAGGGTAGATGGCTGAAGGATGTAATAAAGGATGATGGGTTGCAGAAGAGTGTGATAGAGGGAAGAATGTTGGGCAAGCGGGGAACGGGAAGAAAGAGAATAGGTTTCATGGACGGGAAGAAGAAGGGCAGATCATATGCAGAGGCAAAAAAGGATATACTAGAGGGAGATAGGCCCCTGAATGTGTAAAAGACCGGGAGGAGATTCTCTGGCATTCAACAAACCTACCTTTACCAGTAGAATACATTATAATAATAAAAAGAATGTAGAAAGCCGTAAAATGGTGGGAAGGATGATCGGTCGTTAAGGCACCTACGCTGGAGCGTGCAATCAGTAAAATACGACATTGGTAAAGGAGGGAAGGGCCCCGAACCTAAAAGCAAAGGGTGTGAAACGGTTTTTTTCGGAAGAGTAATGGTTTCTACCCGGCCACAACTACTTTGGTTGCGTATCCACCGCAGTTCTAAAGGATGTGTAAGAATATGAACAAATTGATTTATATTCACATAAAAATCAATAGTGTCATATTCTTATTTTTATAGATAGCACATACCAACAAGGGTATGCCTTTGTAATGTTATGGGCCATTTTCGACGTAATTTTGTGCGCTGAATGCGAATCTTCTCACGAAAATTGGCTATCGTGTTAGGATTTTGAGGTATTCTAAACTAAAGGAGTCAAAATGCAATTTTCAGTCTTTTTGAGCTTGAATATCTTAGAAACCAAAGGTGATAGATTAATCCTGCTTACGCTTTCGAAGTCTGTGTTAAAAACTGTATATAAAAATAGTAATTATATTTTTATTTGACATTAAACACAATAAAATTTAATAATCTTCGTCACAAAAACAATTGAAAAAAATTATAATAAGTTACATACGGATATTCAGGCTTTTGCACTCCAAACATTCATTTAAAGAATATAATGCTTTGTTCACAAGCCATGAGTGGTGAGCCTGTTCAAACCTTGGTAAGGCGACATCTCTAGCCTCCTGATATGATTGGAAGGTAAATGATTGAAAAGGCATAGCTTAACTGAATAAAATGATTTTGAGGTAGTTGTAAGCCTACAGTGAGTCAGTACCAAATTATTTTTACTCCTGGTTTTGTGCCGATGGACATTAGCACCAGTTTTAAGAACATGGAGATTTTCTTTAACATCACATAGGCATTTACATATACACACACACACACACACACACACACACACACACACACACACACACACACACACACACACACACACACACACACACACACACACACACACACACACACACACACACACACACACACACACACACACACACACACACACACACACACACACACACACACACACACACACACACACACACACACACACACACACACACACACACACACACACACACACACACACACACACACACACACACACACACACACACACACACACACACACACACACACACACACACACACACACACACACACACACACACACACACACACACACACACACACACACACACACACACACACACACACACACACACACACACACACACACACACACACACACACACACACACACACACACACACACACACACACACACACACACACACACACACACACACACACACACACACACACACACACACACACACACACACACACACACACACACACACACACACACACACACACACACACACACACACACACACACACACACACACACACACACACACACACACACACACACACACACACACACACACACACACACACACACACACACACACACACACACACACACACACACACACACACACACACACACACACACACACACACACACACACACACACACACACACACACACACACACACACACACACACACACACACACACACACACACACACACACACACACACACACACACACACACACACACACACACACACACACACACACACACACACACACACACACACACACACACACACACACACACACACACACACACACACACACACACACACACACACACACACACACACACACACACACACACACACACACACACACACACACACACACACACACACACACACACACACACACACACACACACACACACACACACACACACACACACACACACACACACACACACACACACACACACACACACACACACACACACACACACACACACACACACACACACACACACACACACACACACACACACACACACACACACACACACACACACACACACACACACACACACACACACACACACACACACACACACACACACACACACACACACACACACACACACACACACACACACACACACACACACACACACACACACACACACACACACACACACACACACACACACACACACACACACACACACACACACACACACACACACACACACACACACACACACACACACACACACACACACACACACACACACACACACACACACACACACACACACACACACACACACACACACACACACACACACACACACACACACACACACACACACACACACACACACACACACACACACACACACACACACACACACACACACACACACACACACACACACACACACACACACACACACACACACACACACACACACACACACACACACACACACACACACACACACACACACACACACACACACACACACACACACACACACACACACACACACACACACACACACACACACACACACACACACACACACACACACACACACACACACACACACACACACACACACACACACACACACACACACACACACACACACACACACACACACACACACACACACACACACACACACACACACACACACACACACACACACACACACACACACACACACACACACACACACACACACACACACACACACACACACACACACACACACACACACACACACACACACACACACACACACACACACACACACACACACACACACACACACACACACACACACACACACACACACACACACACACACACACACACACACACACACACACACACACACACACACACACACACACACACACACACACACACACACACACACACACACACACACACACACACACACACACACACACACACACACACACACACACACACACACACACACACACACACACACACACACACACACACACACACACACACACACACACACACACACACACACACACACACACACACACACACACACACACACACACACACACACACACACACACACACACACACACACACACACACACACACACACACACACACACACACACACACACACACACACACACACACACACACACACACACACACACACACACACACACACACACACACACACACACACACACACACACACACACACACACACACACACACACACACACACACACACACACACACACACACACACACACACACACACACACACACACACACACACACACACACACACACACACACACACACACACACACACACACACACACACACACACACACACACACACACACACACACACACACACACACACACACACACACACACACACACACACACACACACACACACACACACACACACACACACACACACACACACACACACACACACACACACACACACACACACACACACACACACACACACACACACACACACACACACACACACACACACACACACACACACACACACACACACACACACACACACACACACACACACACACACACACACACACACACACACACACACACACACACACACACACACACACACACACACACACACACACACACACACACACACACACACACACACACACACACACACACACACACACACACACACACACACACACACACACACACACACACACACACACACACACACACACACACACACACACACACACACACACACACACACACACACACACACACACACACACACACACACACACACACACACACACACACACACACACACACACACACACACACACACACACACACACACACACACACACACACACACACACACACACACACACACACACACACACACACACACACACACACACACACACACACACACACACACACACACACACACACACACACACACACACACACACACACACACACACACACACACACACACACACACACACACACACACACACACACACACACACACACACACACACACACACACACACACACACACACACACACACACACACACACACACACACACACACACACACACACACACACACACACACACACACACACACACACACACACACACACACACACACACACACACACACACACACACACACACACACACACACACACACACACACACACACACACACACACACACACACACACACACACATGTGTGGAGGAATGACTCCATATCTCAATGCCGTAGTGTACATCACAGTGGAAAAAATCAAAATAAACAGCTAGCAGATAGTTAGTGGGAATTATCATTTTCAATTTCCTTAGCATATAAATGGCTTTTGATAGCTTATCACGAGTGGAGGATGTGTGACTATCCCATTGTAGCCTGCAATCGAGCTCAAAGCCTAGTAGCTTTAACTTTTCAGTGTGATTTAAAGCTGGACTTAAGGGGAAGGCCAGCTGCTGTGTTTTTTCCTTGTTCAGGGAGAGCCCGATAGCGGAGAACCACTCTTGAGCCACTGAGAGGATAGTGTCAGATTGGTTAAGATTGTTGCTAGTAGGGTCAATGGGATCATGTATAAAAGTAGTGTCATCAGCGTATAATACTGAAGCACAAGGTACATGGTGTGGGAGATCATTTATTAGAAATAAAAACAAGTGGGGCAAGTAGTGAACCTTGGGGTATTTATATCTATGGGGCCTATAATTCAACTATGACGCCTAGAAAATCTATTTTTTCCATAACCTATATCTTATATTTCTAATTTGTGCACTCAAAATTATTGTATAATTGAATTGTAACAAAGTTGTTGATAGTTGCCAAGTTAATACAGGTTATGGCAATTGTAGTTTTTCTAGGTTTCATACACAAGTTCTATACATTTTTAACGCAGAATTCGAATCCGTTTGCAGAATCAATCTATCGCCTTTGGTTTATGAGATATTCAAGCTCAAAAAGACCTAAAAATTGCCATTTTGACCCTTAAAGGTACGAATATCTCAAAATCCTGACATGATAGACAATTTTAGTGAGTAGATTCGGATTTAGCGCTCAAAATTACGTCGGAAAGCGCTCTTCGCATCAAAAAAACATTCGTGACTCTAAAACTTGTAGGCCTGTTTAATTATTGTAAAGCCGCCATCAATAATCGTTAATTATTCGTTTATGTTCGTTAAGAAACTATCGTACTTTTGAGTATAAAACTTCGTGTAAGTAGGTAAAGCACTAACTTTGCATTCCTCTTTGACCTTCATTAATCGCGGTTGTAGGATGGACCACAAACCGCAGATCTGGACCCACTAGTGGACAACCCAATCTGCTTTAACTAATCGCCGTAAGTAATTAAGCTACCTGGGGGATATGATGGGTACCCAACCTGCGGCGTGCGGTATTTGTGGCGCGTTTCCACTCAAGTGCGCTGCAAATTTCATATCTAAAGAGTTGATATCTGTTTTAGTGTTTTTGCGATCAATTTTTCCAGAAGATGCTCACAGATATCTATTCAATTGAGTTCTGTAAGTTTACGACTAATGAACCTTAAATATATACTCCTTGTGTGTAACTAATTTGTTGAAAAATTATGAGTAGATTTAGTCTGTTCAAGTGATGTTTTCTGAACTTAAATGGTTCATTTTTACGAGTGTCTGTGAAATGCCACGCCTTGGACGGTTTTGTGTTATTTTAATGCACAAAGAATCCTGCCTTTTCCGTGGAATGTGCAATGGTGTAATCCGCCACTAGTCACCTAGTATAATTATATTTTTCTGGCGTAAGGACTGCGATGCTAGTATCGATAATATCCAGTGATAAACCCATTACTGTCATTCTTATATTGCAGTGATTAACAGCGTTCCAATGTGGATCAGATTTTGGATTTAAAGTATTACTATATTTAAAACTACGGAGTGTATAATACGGAATAACCAGGATATATTTTTTCCGTACATGCCTTTTATTCCACGCTACTGTATTTCTGGTTGTGGCACTCTTTTTCTACCTTCCTATTTTATTTTTTCTTACTACGAAGAATGCTCTTTCATTGAACATTTTTCTATACGTATTCCGTGTAAATGAAAGCTTTTTATCCATGTATTGTGCAATTCAGGATTGAGCATTTCGTTTTTGACTTGCCTACCTGGCATGTTGCAGTATTTAAATTATTAAAACATTGACTTTGTTTTCGGTGGCTATTTTTTATAGGAATGTATTCTACCATGTCGCCATCATCGATATTTAAATCTGAGTTGTTACGTGCCGTTTTCAATTCTGCTGAGTTAATAGCTGATTCCATTCTACGCTGGCGGTCCCTCTTCCTTGCGATCATTTGATTTGAGATGAATATTTTTCCCCTGACTATAGCTGGAAAGGCAGTTTCCACAGTTTCATATGATGAAATGATAGCTGTAACGTAGCAATTTCACATAAACATTATTAACGACCTAGGTTTTGACTTATGAAGTCATCATCAGGTGGTTATGAATCCTCATCAAGAGATATCCTGATGATGACTTCATAAGTCGAAACCTAGGTCGTTAATAATGTTTATGTGAAATTGCTACGTTACAGCTATCATTTCATAATGTTAGGCAAGTTCTACGAAGTTTCGCCCGACACAACTAGTCTGATTAAGTGCGCAGGTACCGAAGTTATGGAAATTTTGCTACATAACTCTCATATGAGAAGGCCATTTGTGATTAATTTAATGGTCTGGCAAGAAGGAAATATTTTTATTGTAATTTTTTGTGTGTGAGACATTTTAATTTGAATAATGCAACGATAATAGAGGGTACTCGAAGGTGTAGTGGGTACAATGAATCGTTATCTGAGCCTTCCTAAACTGATATAGGACGGTATTTCTTGTATGACTGGGCCGTGGTTGTCGCTACCTTGGTTGAGACGACATTACATGGTGCAAGTCCTTAATGGTTTTCGAAAGAGAACTGGGTCGAAGGCCTCTGCCGCTTCAATGCCTTCTCACGCAAAGCTAAAGTAAGAAAATAAACACCAGTGCATTGAACCGGCGACTAATGCGAAACTCGCAATTAACCCCGATTGCGCCTTCCAAACCCCTGACTCCGTCGCTGCGTCGTAATCCCCACTGTTGTGATACACATGTAATGGATCGGAGATTTAACGCTGGCCGATTCTCAAAAAGCGTTCCAAATCGCCGGGACAGAGATGCAGGAGGCCATTAGCGAATGGCGCCCATTTTGTTGCATGACTTGCTGCTTTCGAAAACGTTTTGTTAGCTACCGTGGTTTCGTTTTTTTCCTGTAAAAAGATAGAGAGTGAGGGGGGAGCGGACGTTTTTTTAACGAACATGGGTTTGCGGGTTTCGGTGCTTTGTTTTCTTTTAGCAAACTTTCCTCAAGGCACGGGGACTTTCGCGCTGTGGCAGTCTCGTTCATACTTTTTAAATATTGCTGCTGGGATAACCAGGGAAAAATGCTGGTTTATTGGTTGGGGTTTCAAGGTCGGCTGTAAATCCGTTGCATCATCCTCAGATCTGAGGCATTTCTGGTAGATGAATGAATGTCTTATGGAATCATTGAGGGTGTCACCGAGATTTGTTACGTAGAAACCCCCCGATCTTCAAACACTTAAGAAAATGATGAGGAGCGTCGTAATTTTGAACGATTTGTCGACATGTTTTTTTGTGACAAAAATTGATTTAATCATTTAGAGGAGCGTGTTTAAAAACCGAGGATTTGTTTACTATATCACAACATGGGAGCTCTGAGTTTGGCTCTTGCGTTCATCTCTGCAGCGATTAACAAAAGGAACCGTGTCAAGCTCGACTCATGTCCGTAGAATTTCTCCTCAATGCAAGATCAATTAATTTGATAAGTTCTTTTAGTCCTTTTTTTTAAGTTATAATTAAAGGTTTTCCAGGTTTAAGTCCTACATGTCATTTTCAGAGGCAGAAGACTTCATATTTGTAGATTGTATTACTTTGGAGAATCTGTAATCTCTTGGTCAAAAACATAATGTACTCTTTTGACAGTATTTGTTTTTTTTAAACCACGTACAATGAGGACTGAATTCCTTCATACACATCTTCCTGCCGCTTCTTCTCCTGCCGTCCGTGAGGCCAGCAAGAGAAGAATCAGAAGGTAACGTAACAGCTGATATGGTTATTGTAAAGACCACTTTAGAGAGTACATTGTATTGTACAAAAGAATGTATGAACTCTTTTATGAGGATAATTGTACTGTGAAAAGCGGTAAATTGTATGATTGTCAAAATTACTTCTCGGGAAATAAAACCTGCTCTAATTCCATTAATTTCATTGCACATTCTATGATACATTCATGGGTGCAATAAAATGTATCGTGTAAAGCGGCCTTAAGGTTTCAATTCTAGTTAGCGGTAGACCTCCATAAGTTAAATTGGTGAAACCGAAAAAAAATATTCGAAGGAAGGAGGTAAATAATTGACGTATTAAGACCATTTTGAATCGTTCTGAATATTATCCCCTAAGATAACTAAAAATGATTCGGTTTACCGTTGAAAAAAACCGGTGGGGGATAGTTAATGCCGTTTGGGAATAGCGATATGGTTCTCTATATGATTCTATTTTCATATAGTTAAAAATTTGTATTTCTACCTTATATTATCGAAGGGCCCAAAATTTTGTCTGAAAAGCAGTGAAATATAACTGAATATCATGAAAATGATTCCGGTAGTTATCTTCTGTTTTGCTATGTACTATTGAAGTGGAATTACACTTAGTCGACAACAATAATGATTATCTATTTTTATCTTCAAAGGTCAGCTTTTGTAGCGAAACATATTTAGTGCAGATCCATGCTGTAAAAGTAAGAACCATTTATTTAAAGTGGTCGAAAATCCGAAGCGCGTCTCTGGCCAACTTCATATCAAATGGGCTGTTTCCGGCTTTGTTAATTCTAAATGATTTCCTATTTTATGTGAAAATCTGTTTCCGACCACTTCCAAAAATATGAAAATGAGTACATACACCATATGTTTGAGAACATCCTCAAGTGAAGGGTAGTATTTTATTAATTAAAATACTCGGCCCTGTGACATAAAATTACAGTTTTGCTCATCGGCCAAAAATTGTTTCCCAACCCGACCTGCTCATCAAAAATGGTCGCCCATGTCTCATATGAGGAGAAGTAAAGCTGCTGGTGGAAAGAGTGCGACAAAGACATAACTCATGAATTGCTGTAATGCTTTGTAGTAGTCGAATGCTGATATATCAGTGAATGCATTTGATGAGTTGCGCAGATGTAGGAAATGAGTTGGTATTTTAGGAATCAATAAAAATTCCCGAAAATTTGGCATTCCTGCTCAACTATATAAAAATCATTTTTATTTAATTTTTCGATTTCATTCGATAAAACCTGAATCATGCTTCTATGTTTCTTTCCAAAACTTCACCTTTTCCTCGAATTCCTCTCGTTTCGCCGTTCTCCCCGCAGTACCGTTCTCTCGGCTAGAGACTCGGAGGCTGCGCACTAGACTTAGCTAGCTTGAGACATTTAGGACATTTCTGTTTCAGAAGGGCATGGAGGATATCATTATGACGCCACGCTACATCTATAGGTCTGGCAATAAAATAAGTGATATGCATTGCCCTACGGATTGTTACAAAAATTCGATCCTTTGACGCACAAAAGTGATCATGATAAACCCGCAGCTCCAGTTATTACACAACCATAATAAACTTCAGAATTTCACCTCCCTAAGCCTTATACCTTTGATTAGATTTGGTGGATTTACTACTGAGAGTCTCTGTGGCACTTAGACCGGGCTATCCGTAGGGTCCGAGTGTCTTACCGAAGGCAAGCAGGTCCCCTACTGAAATTTCCCCTACTTCGTTGGGCTCCAGAAATGGTGAGCCAGATACCTGTCCAAGGTATGGCTGGACATTTGCCGAGAATATGGGAAGTGGTTTCATCCTCTTCCTCGCACCAGCTGCATAAGTGAGAGTCTGTAATCTTCAAAAGATGTAGATGCCTCATTACTTGATAGCGTCCCGTGACGAATCTCAGCACCGTTCGTATTTGGTTCCGATTACGTTGGAGGAGCCTCCTTGCTACCTTAAACCTTACATTGACTGGCTTCCTAACACCCCCGGACACACGCCAATGCGGCAGCTCGAAGGTTAGTATTTCCATCTGCTTCTACATCTACATAATACCCTGCGAGCCGCCGCATGGGTGTGTGAGAGAGGTGTTAGGTCACCAGCCGTGTAAAGGTGAAGTCTTTTGTAGATGAAATGGTGACATGTATTATAGGAGTGTATTTAGTGGAGCTCAATTGCTATTGTGATCGCTTATTGTTCGCGAAAAGAACGAGATTTTGTGCGTATCTGTTCGGCAGTGTATCTCTCTTATTTTATCGCATCTGTCAGACCTAGAAATGTACAGAGGAGTCATGATAAAATTCTCTATGTCGCTCTGAAAAATATCAGTTCTGAATTTATCAAACAACCTTAGCCTAGCGTGTAGCCTACGAGTCTCTAGGGGATCCCACCTTAATCCCTCTTAAAAGTTGTGAGACAATATATGTACGCTCGTAGCAGTTTTTAACGAAGTGCGCTGCTTTCCTTTGTATTTCATTCATATTTTTGGTTAAATCTATTTGACAAGGGTGCCAATTGCTCGCGGCGTATTCGAGGTGTGGCCTAACCGGAGTGAAGTAGCATCTCTCTTAGACTTTTTCAATCGACGACCTTCCTATTCTACGTTTTACAAAATCTAGTTTCTTTAATGCTGTGCCGCATATGTTTTGTATGTGTAATCCCCACGATATATCTGAAGTCAAGGTAATTTCATGATATTTTAGTGTATCTGAAGATTTTATGTTTACTCCGCCCACAGTATTAGACACCCACTGATTTAGATGTAGATGTGCACCTGAAGCCGGAATTTTCTCGCCGCAGTAAGCTTTCAGTTGATGGGTAGTCATTCGACTGAGATTGTTCGCAATATTATCCGAATCCATAGACCGTAGCGACTCGTCATGTCACCGACTCTCTTGACTCTTTTCCATCTCTTGACGTAGAAATGGTAGAGCGCACGGCTTCCCATCATCCTCATTATCGAAATGTGTCGCAGTCCTTAATATACGCCCTATCCGTGTCGCGCGAATAAATAATATCGGGCGTGGTATATTTTCGGATAAACTTCGGGAAGTATGCGTGTCTATATATATGTATGCGGAGCTTGGATGAGAAGCTCGTTTACTTAAGATGCCAAAAATTTCGGCAGAGGACAGAGTTACGGAGAAGGGGAGGGGGATGAATGTGAGGGAGGGAGAGGATCTGGAGGACAATCTCGGGTTAAGAGGCAAAGGACGAAGGGAGTCTGGAGGAATGGGGCGGACGTCTTTTCGTCTCCGGGGAGGTTGAACCATCTCGGGAGGAGGAGGTTGAAAAATGTCTTCCCCACTCCTCCTCATGCGGTCTTATTCCTCCACCACCCTCTACCCCCTCTCCCCCCTCGTCTCACTTCCCCAGGGACCACCCTCCCCGACAATACGTACACCGACTCACACCAGGATGCGAACAACGTTTTTCCATTTTGTAAATGAGTTCACCCTCGTGTATTGGAAGAGCCTTGCGTGCTGAGAGGGGAGGGGGGCGGGGCAAAGATGGGGTTGGGGAGAAGTGGCGTGAGGGTTAAAGGAGAAGCTTTAAAGAGAAGGGGGAGAGCATATTATGGAAGGCAGGTTGAGAGGAGAGGGTAAAGACATGGGGCCACGTGGTGGAGATAATGGCGAGGTGGGGA